>CM062607.1:30004165-31476945 GCA_031470985.1 Agastache rugosa
ACACCTTCAGTTTACGGGTACTGAAGAACCTATCCACTCGAATTACGCTCTTCGAGCAAGCGTACCTTTACCTAACCTTTCTGGGTTTGGGTTTGGGTATGGGGTTCCAACTATGAACGAGTTCTTACAATTAAGAACTTCAGAGTATGATGAACTCGTTCGAAATCTAGGCTTAAGATATACAAAGAGTTTGGCCTAGGGAACAGACGAAAAACTAAGCAGTTTCTTAACTAGAAACACTTTAAGATAAAGTGTTCTTTGATCTATGTAGAACTGCTTGGGAGCTTTTGAAAGAATAATGATTTCAGATAAAGAAAGCTTGTAGAGAGTTTTTCGTATCTGATCCTGAGGTTGAAGACGGGTTTATATAGGTAGAGATTCAAGACTAGCCGTTGGAGGAGCCGTTTGAATCTTACCTACTCTTCTTAAATACAAGATCTGCCGTTGGACGTATCTGCACCTGTCTTCATTTGTGTCACATCCTAGGTTCTGAAGTCTAGGATGCGATGCAGCAATCCCTCATTGGTCGAGGTAGGTTGACTTCCTCGATTCCGGGATCTTCTGCCTTTAGCCGGCTTTTGAATTCGTAGCCGGACTCGTCTCGACGTGGAGTCTTCGGAGATAGTTCATTTGTTCTGTACGAATTTGGACCAGTGTGTTTTGAACTCGGCTCGAATTCTCTTCGACTTGATCGAGCTCTGCTGGATCACTCGAGTGAAGGTTGACCTTTCTTGTCTTTTGCTAGTGACTCATTGTGAACACGTGGAGTCGCTGTCTTCCGCTAGCCGACTCCCCGCCGTAGACACGCGGGTCGACCTTGTCTTCCGCTTCCTTAACTGTAATCCTAGAACATCTAAGGCTCAAACGGGCGAGCCGGAAAACACTATTTAGGTTGACGCGATCATCTATTCGGTTGGAGAATCGGTTGGGTTTTGGTATCAAATCGAAACCTTATAATTTTCCCAACAATTTCCCCCTTTTTGATGATGCCAAAACCTAAGCGAGACAACTTATGATGCGAGAGAAACTTGTGTTTTATTAATGTAAGAAAATACATTATAACACGAGGAAAAAGAAAGAAGGAAAAAAATCTTCGATCTTCGATCCTTGATCGAGTGGGTCTTCTCTTGCATCCGTTGCTTCTTTCTTTTGACTCGTCTCTTCTTCGGTGATTCGATTCAGTGGTTCCTCTAGCTCAACGGTTGCCTCTTCATTGACTTGTCTCTCTTCTCCTTTCTTCCCTTTTTGGCATGATCAAAACGGGGTGGGAGATATACACCATCGAGCTGTTGCGATGTTTTAGTTTGGCGAAGCTGTGGTTTTCGGCTACGAGCGGCGAGGTTTAGAGTCTTAGTGGCTCGATTTGTTGTATTCGTAGCTCTTCTTCTTCGGTGCATTAGCCTCGAGTTGTGATTGCGGACACGGCGTCCTTGGCTGATTCAATTTGGGGCGGTCAGTGAGTGCTTGGAGGGATGAGTTAGCACGGAGATAGCATCTTCGAGTCGGGCATAACTTCATTCCTTGCAATTTTGCTTCTTCGAGACTTCTTAGATTGAATGAGAAAGTCGATTCGGCACTTGAGGAGTTGAATTCGGCTCATATCATCATCATCGTCAAATTGCAGGTGATCGTTGGCTGGGTGAAGTTTCTCATTTGAGCTTGGTGCAGGGACTTGAGCATCTTTTATTGAAAGATCTCGAAGAAGGTGTCCCTGTGGAGCTGAGGGAAACTGAAGAGAAGGCGGTTGAAGTATCCCATCTGTCTTGGGGTTTAAGCTTGGTTGTTCAGCTGGAATACTCCGTTGCGGTGTTGGTGATGATTATGTTCAAGCAGGGATGTGAACTTCTCTTCCACCGTAAGAAACGACCGCTTGTTGGCCTTCTGCTCCTCGGAGAGTGATTACGAATTCTCTCATAATGTCAGCTGGCTTCTCTGTTGTGGCCCTTTGACTTGAGTCTTCGGTTTGAAGACGGTGCTTGATATATTTTGTCTCCTCAAGTTGTCTCCGATTCAATTTGGGACGGAGTTAGATGCATGCTTTGCTTTTTCTCTGCATCTTTTTACGTGCCTCCTGTGGCGGAGCAAGAGCTTTGACATGACTGCTCTTGAATACTCCGGTTTCATCAATATCCGGTCCAGGTCTGTTGACGTTGATTTTTGCATCCCAGGGAGTTGTGTGTCCCGTTCTCTCTTTTATGTTGAAAGAAACAGAGGGGTTGAGGAGGTCTTTTTCCTTTGTCATTCCCAGAAAGTTTTACGCACCTTCACAGTGAATGACGTTCTTGAGCTTTGCGATCTCTCTTCTTGTTGCTTTGGTTACGTCGATGGGCTTCACCTTCTTGGACTTCCGTCTTCTTTGAGGTTCTGAGAGTTAAGCAACTCTTATCTTGAAGCTTTGACGGATTCTTCGGAGTTTGATTGGCTTCGGGAGACATCTTTACGGATTCCATGTTCTTTTTACATCTTTTGTTAGTATAAAAAAACAATACCAATTGATGGAAATAAGAAAGAATGCAAAACAAAACTTTCTAGGTTTGATGCGTATATCTTCTAGCATATTTAAAGAGATTTCTTGAAGAATGGACGATCAAGATTTGTACGTTAATAAGAAGATCTACGGCGGGAGTGATTCTCGCGTCATGTCAATTTAATGCGCGAGAGAGAATGGTTGAGGTGTTTTGACTTTTGCCTCGAAACTCCCATTATTCAATTCTTTGCGAGACTTTTAATTAATATTGATTAGAAATGACAAGATGTGATTTGACGGAAAGCAGTTGAGTAGGTATAATTAAAGTTGTTTCAAACCTCTCGGTGATCATTGTAGTCGAGTGATACCTCGGTTGAGTGGGTGTCTTTGGGTCATCGTGGTTCCAGTAGTTCCTCAATTTGAATAATCATTTCCTTTCAGCATCTGGTTTAGTGAATTCTTTCTCAGTGATATCGATGACATTGATTCGATTTTCGGTTATTTGCTTGTATTCAATTTTCATTCATTTGGTCTGCTTGTATTCAATTGGTCTCTTCATTGGTAGATTCTTGGATTCATTTGGTCTGCTTCAATTTGGGTATGCTTCCGATTCAGTGAGTCTCTTCCAATTCAATTTGGTTCGTTCGGTCTCCTTCAGATTGGTGGGTGAAGCATCGTCTGGGGTTGAGAAGTCCAAGTAATCCGCACGTTTTGAATCTTGCTTCTATCGCGGTTTGTGAGAATATCCCATTGTATGTCTGTTTGTGAGAATATCGGCCGGTAAAAATGTGCTATAAATTGATTTTCGGCCGGCTTGAAAAATCAATTTATAGCACATTTGTGCCGGCGAGCCCAGCTTTGCCTATTTCGGGCAGGCCGGGCCGAAAATCATGTCGAACTGAATTGAGCCAATTGCCGGCCGTCAATGCAGCGGGCAATTGTTTTGACCAAAACATTACGAGTTCCTTTGATATATTTGAGAATGTTCTTGGCTGCTTGCATGTGTGCTTCCTTTGGATCAACTTGAAATCTGGCACACACTCCGACTGCGAAAGAAATGTCTGGACGACTTCTTTGTTAGATACGACGGGGATCCTATTATCTCTCTGTATTCTTTGGAATCAGCGACTTCCTTCGGATTCACAGTTCAAACTTCCAGTTGGTGTTCATTGGAATCTTTACAGTTCTGCTGGATTGAACTCCATACTTGGCGATCAAATCTTTCACGTATTTGGATTGATTTATGAAAATTCCTTCTGATAATTGCTTGACTTGAAGTCCTAGGAAGAAACTCATTTCTCCCATCATGGACATTTGGAACTTCTCTGACATCATCTCTCCAAATCTTTGGCATAAGAAGCTTGATCTTGATCCAAAGATGATGTCGTCTACATAGATTTGAACAACCAGGATATCTTCTCCTGACTTGATGGTGAAGAGAGTTCTGTCTACTGAGCCCTTCTTGAATCCTTTGGATACAAGAAAATTTGACAGAGTGTCATACCAAGCTCGAGGTGCTTGCTTCAATCCATAAAGAGCCTTCTTTAGCTTGTAGACTTTATTTCCTTCTACTTCAAATCCTGGAGATTGTTCAACGTAGACATCTTCTTTGATTTCTCCATTTAAGAATGCACACTTCACATCCATTTGATAGACCTTGAATTTGTGATGTGCTGCATAGGTGAGAAAGAGTCTGATTGCTTCCAATCGTGCTACTGGAGCAAATGATTCTTCGAAGTCAATTCCTTCCTGCTGAGTATAGCCCTTGGCAACCAGTCGAGCTTTGTTTCTGATGACGACTCCCAGGGTATCCAATTTGTTCTTGAATATCCATTTTAGTCCTATGACTTTGACTTCTTGAGGTCTGTCGACCAATTCCCAGACACAATTTCTGAGGAATTCGTTCAGCTCTTCTTGCATGGCGTTAGTCCAAGGCACGCTCTTCAAAGCTTCGAGAATTGATTGAGGCTCTGGTACTTGAGCTACGTAACACGCCATTAGAGCTGTGTCTTCATCATAGACCGTCAGTTCTAGCTCTACTGAGAGTTGAGCTGTGTCAGCTGCTTCTTGAAGATCCGATGAAGCTTGAGCAGCTGAGCTTCTGGTTTTGACTTGGTCAGATGGTTCTCCAATGATTGCTGATGATGGATGATCTTCAATCCATCTTCTCCTCTTACGAATTTCTTCTTCCAATTGATTGATGCTTGACGTGGCTAAATTTCGTCTGACTTGGAGTTGCTCAAGAGTTAAGTCTTGAGAGATTGGTTCTCTTTGATTTAGATTTTGAGGATACTTCTGTAGAGGCTCAGCTGGAGATGGAGCTGGGGATTCAGCTGTGTCTGGATTTCCAGCTGATGATGTTCCTAGCTGAGACTTTCCGTTGTCTCTGCTGTCTCATGTGATATTGTGGCTGGAAATGATTATCCAGCTGGTACTCATATGAGTGATATCCAGCTGGGTATCTGTGATATCTCGGTTGATATCGTTCAACGTCTTTATTCTTTATTCTTTGGTATCTGTAAAATCCAGCCTGTTGTCTTCGTTGAGGTTGAGCACGTGGCTGTCTGAGTTGGGCTTGAGGTTGTCGCACAGCTGACCTTCTTGATGCCTGCTGTGTCATCGACGGAGCTTGAGGATGTTTCACAGCTGGTCTTCCTGACGCCTGCTGTGTCCTCAACTGTTGATGCTGAGTTGCTAGGATTGGAGGTTCGTTTGCACGTACAAACATTACCTTTGTTCCACTTGTGGAGGCAATGTTTGAGGCATCCTTTGATTCGTTGTATCCCAGTCCCGCTTTGAGTGCTGCTGGACGTTGAGCACTAATGATCTCGTCCATTGTTGACGTGGCTTTGTTGAGAGCTACTATCTTCTTAGATAGTACCTCTTCGGTGCTTTTCAGCTCAATGATCTCAGCTGACTTCTTTTCCGATTCAGCTGTGACCTTTTCCACATCTTCCATCAGCTGTTCTTCTCATAGTAGAATTCCTTCATCAGCTGATCTTGTTTCACTATTTTGTCTTTTAGTGAAACAACTTCCTGTTGGAGCTGTGTTGTATCAGCTGCGTCTGATACCTTTGTCTTTTCCAGTTCCGCCTTCAGCTCGGCATTCTCACACATAATGATGTCAAGGATCTCTTGAAGCTCTTTGGAATCGTTCATTACTTTCTCTACTAGACTCCAATCAGGTAGTCCAGATTCTGAGACCTGTGTAGAGTGTTCGTGTGATGGTGAGATGTTAGATAGATTTTGAGTTCGAGACATTACCTCATCTTCATCGATGCCGTCTGTTTGTCCCATGAAGCATGTATCCCAATCAGGTTCATCATGGGCCATCAGGGCTTCTTCTTGCGAGTCTCAAAATGGCATGTCATCCATTTTGTTGCACTCTGATTCTTCATCGGCGATATAAGCTCTCCTTCTGTCAGCTGCCTTAGCTTTCAGTTGGTCTTTGTCTTTCTTGGACAGCTTTGAACAATCTAGCCGGTAGTGTCCTGGTTCCTTGCAGTTGAAGCAACCTTCTTCTGTTCGTTTGTCAGCTGACTTCTCATCGATTTCTTTGCGTACTTGTCTCTGCAAGTTCTTGCGAACTTCTTGTATTTGCCCTTGCTGGTGTTGAGTCTGTTGTAGTTTTTGACCAGCATGGCTATTTCTTCAAGTAGCTCTTCCTTGCTCATGTCCTTCTTATCCTTCTTCGATGACTCAGCTGACTGCATGTATGCGGATTTGTCAGAGTTGGCTCTGAACGCAATCTCCTTTGTTGCAGGTGTCAGCTCTCCATCATTCTGATTGTTTGAAGATTCTTTCATTGTAATCTTCAAGTTGTACTCGTTGGCTTTGAACAGGGAGTATAATCTTTCAGTTGAAAGATCACCTAAGTCACTTCGACTTTGGTGTACCACCTTATAGGTGTTCCATTCAGTATGTGGCTGAAAGAACTTTTAGATTCTTTTCTCGCTGGGTGTATTTCCCAATTCTGATGGTTTCTATTTCCACCACAATATTGGAGAATCTGAGTTCCATCCCTTTGATGGACTCGTTGACCAGCTGCTTGAAGTTATCAAACTTCTGGCATGCAATCGTGAATTTATTCTCCTTTATCTCCTCCGACCCTTCGCATAGCTTTGCTAGGGTTTCCCACATCTCCTTTGCGGTTTCGCAGTTGATGATTTTGCTGAGGTAGGCATTGGAGACCGTTGAAGATATGGTGTTCCTCGCGAAGCTGTGTAGTCCAGCCTGCTTCCTTTCTTCTGAGGTGTGCTCATTCTTGGGCTTGGGAATGAGCTGATATCTTGGTTGTTCGCCATCTTGAGTTGGGACAAGCTCGTTCCCTGATTTGTAGATGATGATGGGTCCGTTTGTGATGACGTCCCACATCATATCGTGATGCGCACAGAGAAAGCTCTTCAGTCTGAACTTCCATATTGCATAATCGTCTACCGAGAAGGTGGGAAGATTCCTGTTAAGATAAGAATCCATAGAAATATGCAGTATGTAATAATATGAGTTTTTCACAAAGAGGATCTGTTCAGATGACCACTGACAGATTGTCAAGAGAGATCTCTTGATACAGAAACGGTGGTCTGTTGAACCACTGCTCTGATACCAATTGATGGTCCCTGAGCTAGGTATTTGGTGTAGAGGGGGGGGGTGAATACACTAAATAGATTTCTAAAAACTTTTTCAAGTTAAATCACAGAGATGGTGAGCTCAGTTATCGATCCAGCTGGGGAGGGTCAGCTGGGTAAATAACTCAGCTGGCGGTGCGGAAAGTGGTGGTTTGAAAACTTAGCTCGGTTACTTAGAAAAACTCAGTTTGAAAAGATTAACTTTAGATTTTCAGCTTAGTCAAGTTGTGCAACTTTCAGAGAGACACAGCTGTCTTTGGAGAGCAGCTGCGTATGCAGTTTTGATCAAATATGCAATGTTATGAAAGAGTTAGTACAAAACTGAATATAAAGAGAAAGTAAAGTGCACGCGAGTTTTTATGTGGTTCGGAGTAACACCTCCTACGTCCACGACTAGGTTCACTGGTAATCCACTACCACTTGGTTTCCAAGTACCAAGCAACTTCACAACTCTAACCCGAGCTGTGTTCCAACAGTTTGCGGGCACTGTCAAGCCTAACCTTTCAGTTTACGGTGCGAAAAACCTTACACACTTGAATTTCCCGCTTCAAGCAAGCGTAACCTTGACCTAACCTTTCTGGGTAAGAGGGGTTTGGTTTGGGGTTCCAACTGTGAACGAGTTCTTACAATTAAGAACTTTAGAGTATGATGAACTCGTTCGAAATCTAAGCTTAAGATATACAAAGATTTTGGCCTAGGGATCAGACGTAAAACTAAGCAGTTTCTGAACTAGAAACACTTTAAGATAAAGTGTTCTTTGAACTATGTAGAACTGATTGAGAGCTTTTGAAAGATGATGATTTCAGAGAATGAAAGCTTATAGAGAGTTTCGGTTTTTTTCGTCCGTTTTTTATCCTGATTGAAGACGGGTTTATATAGGTAGAGATTCAAGACTAGCCGTTGGAGGAGCCGTTTGAATCTTACCTACTCTTCTTAAATTCAAGATCTGTCGTTGGGCGAATCTGCACCTGTCTTCATTTGTGTCACATCCTAGGTCCTGAAGTCTAGGATGCTGATTTGGCAATCCCTCATTGGTCGAGGCATGTTGACTTCCTCTGACGCCGGGATCTTCTGCCTTTGGAGCTGGCTTTTGAATTCAGAGCTGGACTGACTTGAAGTGATGTCTTCAGTTAGTTTCCTTTGTTCTGTACAGCTGGACCGGCTGTGTTTTGAACTCAGCTCGAATTCTCTTCAGCTTGATCATGCTCTGCCGGAGGACTCAGCTGAAGGTTGACGCCTGCTGTCTTTCGCTAGCTGACTCCTGCTGTAGACACAGCTGGGTCGACTGCTGTCTTCCGCTTCCTTAACCTGTAAACCTAGAAAATCTAAAGCTCAAACAGGCGAGGTGGAAAACACTATTTAGGTTGACGCGATCATCTATTCGGTTGGAGAATCAGTTGGGTTTTGGTATCAAATCGAAACCTTATAATTTTCCCAACACTATATTCTAGATCAGGCATCAATTCTCATCTTTCGAATATTGAATTAACACATAAAATATGCGCAATTGATGATCAATCAATCAAGCATGAAAAAACACAAGAATATAGAAAGCAAAAGAAGGTCCCAATTGAGTAATTAAACCAAGATTCAAATCTAAATATCCACATACTTTCTAACCCTAGGATATAAGAAAATTAGATACTCATAGTCATAATTAACATAATCCAAATATTGAAAAACATAAAAAAAACTCTAAGATAAATCTTGGTCTTGAACGCCTCCAATCTTCTCTTCTCGTCTTCAATCTTCAAAAGCTCAAAAGAAAATAAATCTATGCTAAAAAATAATAAAAGAGAATAAAAGATGATGAAAGATAGATAGAAAACTGTTTAGATGTCTTTTGGAAGACATATATATAAGTGGGGGTACAAATTTGAATCATAGTTGGGTTATAATACTACCAAAAATAAAAAGAATTGCAAAATAAGGGAAAATTCAACTAATGGCCGAAATCTGGTGCTATCTCTGGCGCGCCCTGGATGGCACCAGTCTGGCAACTTTCTTATTTTGGCTTGTTCTCCTTCATTATAGCTCCGATTTTGTATCCGTTTGAACCTACGAACTCCTATCGAGCTGAACTTCAAGCTTGTTATGCTCATTCCTCTCAATTATTACTCATTTTTCCTGCCAATTCATCAAAACATGCATAGGAGCATCAAATTTCATAAAATAATAAAATCTAAGTGCAAACTCATTCAAACTATGATTTTCTAGCTTGAAATCAATATCAGAGAACCTTTAAAAGTGTGGAAAAACCATGTTTGTCAGTATATGATAATTAATACTTTTCATTACTAAAATTATTACTTATAACCGATCGTTTGTACTCAAGTGTGCCTCTAGTCCAAGTTTTTGACTAGTTGCTTATAACCAATCGAATGTCCCCCAAAAATTGCTCCCATTTTTGTTGCTAAAATAATTCCTTTCAATTTTTAAAAGTAAAAATTATCAACGATAAAAAGTAATAATTTAGTTGATGTAAAATAATATTTTCCTCTGAGCTCAAAACCGACACATCTTTGTTGCCATAATTACTAATTACTAAATAATAATAAAATTTAAAATATTTTTTGTATGTTTCAAGATTAGAAAGCGTATAAAGATAGACAAAATCCATCAAAGAATTAAAAGTGACAATTGTAGAGGATGAAAGTAATAATTGTCATGAGAAAAAGTAATAATTTGCAATTATTATTTTTCTTCACGTGAATTGTTACATTTTTTCACATGAATTGTTACTTTCGTTATTGATAATTATTCCTTTCCAATTGATACTTTCGTATATGATAATTATTACTTTTCATTACTAGAATTTTTACTTGTAACCGATCGGTTGCACCCAAGTGTGCCTCTAGTCCAAGTTATTGATTAGTTGCTTATAACCAATCGAATGTCCCCCAAAAATTGCTCTCATTTTTGTTCTTAAAATAATTTCTCCCAATTTTTAAAACTAACAATTATCACGATAAAAAATAATAATTTAGTTGCTGTAAAATAATATTTTCCTCTGAGCTCAAAACCGACACTTTTTTGTTGTCATGATTACTAATTACTAAATAATAATAAAATTTAAAATCGTTTTTGTAAGTTTCGAGATTGCAAAGCATATAAAGATAGACAAAATCCATCAAAGAATTAAAAGTAACAATTGTTATTGATAAAAATAATAATCGTCATGAGAAAAAGTAATACGTAATTTCTAATTATTACTTTTCTCGAATTGTTACATTTCTTCACGTGAATTGTTACTTTCGTTGTTGATAATTGTTCGTTTCCAATTGATACTTTCATATATGATAACTATTACTTTGTATTACTAGAATTTTTACTTATAACCAATCGGTTGCACCTAAGTGTGCCTTTAGTCCAAGTTGTTGACTAGTTTATTATAACCAATCGAATGCCCCAAAAAATTGCTCCCATATTTTTAAAATTAACAATTATCATGATAAAAAGTAATAATTTACTTATTGTAAAACAATAGTTTCATCTAAGCTCAAAACCGACCCTTCTTTCTTTCCATGATTACTAATTACTAAATAATAATTAAATTTAAAATACTTTTTGTAACACTACAAAAATCTCGCACTTTACGGACGGATAATTCTGTCAGTAAAATCATCAAAATCCGTCGGTAAATGATTTACCGACGTAAATGCTCACTCGTGATTTCATTCATAGTTAAAGGATTTAACGACGGAAATCTGATCCGTTAGCAAATTACCGACGGAATTTCCGTCAGCAAATTCTCGTTTGACGAACTGATTCCCAAACGGATTTTTGACGGAAAATCCGTTGGTAAATACCAACGGAATTGAATCCGTCGATAATGTTTGACGAATTGGTTTTCATCAATTTTTGATTTTTCTGACGGATTTTCCGTCAGTAATTACCAACGGATTTAATTGATGGATTTTTTATCCGTTGGTAAAATTTGACGTCCTCAATTTCGTCAGGTTGGAAATATTGTGACGGCTTTTGTGACGGAATTTCCGTCAGTATTTTAGCGACAAATTAGAATCCGTTAGTAATAATTTGTTATTTTAATTTAATAATTCTTTTGTTTTAATCTTATTTTGTGATATTTTTGGAATATTTAATTATTTAATATTTTAGCCCGATTTTTACTCATTAATTTATTAATATTTTAGCCCCAATTTTGAACATACCAAACAAGCAATTTATAATATAAAACATAATATAAAAGTCGCTAAGTAAAAGAATGTTTGTTCTACACTAAAGCAAAAGAATGTTTGTTCTACACTAACTAAAAGTCACGGACTAGGAGGACTAGGAGGGCGGTTGCAACGAGCCATGAAGTCCTAGATCATCTTCAGTGTAGCCTCAAATTGGGCTTGTTGAGCCAGAAATTGTGCTTGAAGAAGCTCTCTGTCCTCTCTTTCCCGGCGCAGCTCCTCCTCAACCGCCAACCTCCTCTGGCGCTCATCCTCCTCGTGTGCATCCCTCTTTTGGCGCTCCTCCTCCAGCTGCTCTAAAGACCCTATGCGGGTTTGAACAAACTCCTGTGTCAGGAGTTGCTGAGAACTACCCCCACTACCACTCGAGCCATCGCTGAAAAGGCTCGATCCGTGTGTTCCAAAGGAGTACACCCTCTGCTTCTGGGCTAGTTCGTACTCCTGCACCACAGTCTTGTAGATCTCGTTCAGATCTGCCCCATCTCCTTATTCAGCAGCAAGCTGTTTAATCCGTCTCTGTAAGATATATTTTAAAAATTATAAGTATTATGAATATATAATTTAGTTAATAAGATGTAATAATTAGAAAATATTTAAGAATACTTACATCAATCTTTTCATCTTTTTTTGTCAATAGAGTTCCATCATTTTTCATGTGTTGATGTAAGAAAACGTCATGCAATAACTTGGTTGGTGGGACCCCTCGAGTCTGGGACTATTCATGTAAGATAAACAAAATAGATATTTAGTTAGCAAATATATATAAGTAATAAATTAACAATTAAATAATAATTTACTAACCATCTGGTCAAGAAGTCGACGAACGGGCCTGGAACCTCCCTTGTGTTTGCTAATACCGATCCCTGGCCCATCTGGCTCCGACAACCGGTTTCGACTAACTTTTTGACTCTTCTCAACGACCTCAGGACGATCCCAATACTCACACAAACCATCCCACATCTCTTCATTGATATATGCCGGCTTATCTGGGCGCTCTCCCTTCAAATAATTAATCCAGCCGCTGTATCTTTAACGTGCCTTAGACTCCCATCGCTTGTACACCTGAGTTTCCCACTCAGGTTCCCCACGAGTAATATTTATGTTTAACAACATTTACAAAATTCAATAGTTAGATAAAAAAAAGTTAATTAATCAATAAATATGAAATATTAATTGTTATTTACCTTAAATTCATTAAAGTACTTATCTTTCACCTCTTTTGGTGTCAACTTCCAATTGAAACCTATGGGATTCTCGACCCTTTTAAAAATTGCAGTGCACGTCTGGGCAATGTTGCCATCATCTAGTAATTCCATGTGGAGAGAAGCAATTAACATTTAACAAATTATAATAAATCATAAAAGTAATTATAAATAATTAATACTAACCCATTAGGCCCAAGCCAAAAAGCAACCCTCGCTGGAACGCCTCGTGACGGTGCACCAGACCCAGTCTCGCCCACTGACGTCTCTGGTGTCTCAGGTACCGTATGTGAAGAGGACGAACTACGGCGGCGGCTCGAAGATATATCTGCATTATTAAGTACAATACAAGAAATCCAGCGGAAATTAATATATATATATATATATATATATATATATATATATATTCATCAGGATTCTAAACCTCTACATCTACCCCCAATGTGAATGTCCTTAGTTAAGATGTAATTAATTTCTATCCCAAAAGGAGTAGATCCTTAAGAAATTAATTACATCTTCCACCAATAAAGTTCTAAGTTCATCCCCTATATATAAATGATAAATAATTACATCTCCAACATATATATTCAAATAAACTTTAACATCACATTGTTGGGAGACGATCCTTAAGATATAATTAATTTTTAAATCCTTAAGAAATTAATTACATCTATCCCACTGACTATACATACACCAAGATATTAAAAATGCAATAAGCAACAACAAATAAAATTATCAGCCCATAATAGCACACGAATATACTAAATTTTCAGCCCCCATTTACCACTCCAATTCACATATCAATGATGAACATTTGGCCCAAAACACAAAATAAATGGCCAATACATCTATGATTACTACAAGAATTAAAAGTTAAGAAAATTTATATTACTATATGCACACTCATTTGTTTTGCTCAAATGCTTGCTTTAGTCAACCAAAATATCAGATAATTTAAAGGAAATGCAAAAAATCCCCGTAGAAATTGTAGCCCCAGCCATCATCAAAACTAAGAGGAATTAGCGAGCATCACAAATTTAACCAATTCTTGTTGTTTGCATTGAGTACATTTTGACTATTAATGTTACAGAAAAGGCAAATACGATGATCAAAACCACCAATGTAATAAGGGTAACCATCAAATTAATTTCAGAAAGAAAATGAAGCGCGATCCCCGATTAATAACTATGAGACAGACAAAAAATCAGAAAATTAATTTTCAGCCCAAGAAAATCAGAACTACCATCAAATTAATTTTAGCCCAGAAAATCTTTTTTTGCCAATTCCAGAGAGAATGAGATACAGAAGGAGGGAGAGAGACAGACAGAAGGAGGGAGGGAGAGAGAGAGAGAGAGAGAGAGAGAGAAAAAGAGAGGTTACCTGTGTTGGGAATGCGGCTGTACGGGGGAGGAGCGCCTGTACGGGGACGGCACGGTGGCGGCGCGGCTGCGGCGGCGAGAAAGAGAGTAAGAGAGAGATAACGAATGAGAAAAAGGGGGAGAGAGAAAAGACGAGACAGAGAGGTAATGCTTACCGGCGGAGGGCACGGGGCGGCGAGGAGGAGTGGCGGGACGGGGGGCGGCTGTGGCAGCGCTACTGTACGGGGGCGGCGAGAAAGAGAGTAAGAGAGAGATAACGAATGAGAGAAAGGGGGAGAGAGAAAAAACGAGACAAAGAGAGGATACACCGGCGGAAGGCACGGGGCGGCGAGGAGGAGTGGCGAGACGGGGCGCCGGAGGAACAAGAGAGATATTAGGGTAGAGGAAATTGGGGGAGAAGTGAGGGAGAAAAGAGCCCGCTGTGAATAAAGCATTCAAATTTACCGATGGATATCATCCGTCAGTAAAATCTGACCCGCAAAAATTAACGACGGATTGACATCCGTCAGTATTTTACCGAGAGATTTATCCGTTAGTAAAATAAAAATTTAATTTATAATTCGTAAATACAAATACTGACGGAAATTTCCGTCGGTAAATTAAAAAAATAAATATTTAATAAAATTCTTCGAGAACCAGTCCCTAGTCGAGATTAGTCAACATCTAACTCGATCTCTTCATTGACGAAATTCTCATGGACGTCATTAACTAATCACCGCCATTATTTCAAAAATTTAATGAAGCGTATATATAACTCAATCTTTTCGTTTCCCTTGATTCTCGAACGTTTGTTCACTAGTCAATGGCTCACCGTCATTCTTCGAGAAACCACTGTACATCGAGTACAAATTAATCAACTACTTGGTAATCTCTTTCATTAATTAACTAATCACCGACATTATTTCAAAAATTTAATGAAACGGATATATAACTCAATCCTTTCGTTTTCCCTGATTCTCGGACGTTTGTTAACTAGTCACCGCCATTATTCGAGAAACGAGCATACATCGAGTACAAATTAGTAAGTTACTTGGTAATCTTATCGATTTTCTTGATCAACACGGAACATTGTTAGAGTCGTTTGTTATAGAATTTCGATTTTTGATTTAGGGTTTACCAACGGATTCGAAATCCGTCACAATTTACCTATTTACCGACGGATTTAGTGACAGATTTCGAATCCGTTGGTAAACCCTAGGTAATAGTAATTATTTTTTATTTATAAAAATAATTTTATTAAATTTAATGACGGATTACATTCCGTCACTAATTATCCCTCACTAATCCGTTGGTAAATCCATCATTAAATCTATAAATAAAAAATTAAATCGAAATAAATTAAAAAAATATTACCAACGGATGAGAAATCCATTGGTAAAAATATTTTTTTTTATTTAATTTTTTTTGCAAATTTAGTGAAGGATTATAATCCGTCACTAAGTTTCCCTCACTAATCTGTTGGTAAATCCGTTACTAAATTCATAACTTAAAAAAATTAAATCGAAAATAAATTAAAACATTTACTGACGGATATAAAGCCGTCAGTAAATGTTTTTTTTTAATTTTTTTTAATAAATAATGAACTTTACTAACGGATATTTCCGTTGGTAATTTTAACAAGGGAAGATCCGTCGGTAAATCCGTTAGTATTTGCAGCGCGAATTACCCCGCCAAATGTCCGTCAGAAATCCGTCAGAAATCCATCGGTAAATATTTTTTAGCCGACCCACTTTTTTTCCGTCACTAATCCGTCGGTATTTACTGAGGGATTTTGAATCCGTCAGTAATTCCGTTGGTAAATCTTGGTTTTTTTGTAGTGTATAAGTTGCGAGACTAGAAAGCGTATAAAGATAGACAAAATCCATCAAATAATTAAAAGTAATAATTGTTGTGGATAAAAGTAATAATCATCTCTTTCATCATTGAGTCTCTCCAAAAAAACATGGCATAATCTGCCATCATCATTTAATTTGACCCTAAAAAAGAAGTCCTGATCTTCAGCACATTGTTGGTGTAAAATATCAATAACTCTTTGTGCATCACCTCCTTCTTCTATTGCAAGAATTTTCATCATGTTCACAAAATTCAGATGGTCTTTCATTGTATGACCAAGGATATCTGCACACTTTGCTTGTTGTGCCATGAATCTATACGAATTAGTGGATTTCATTCCAGATGAGATCATATCTTCAATAATAATAGCCTTGTCAATGCTAATTGATCTATAAGAACGATGCATATGGCTTAATTCTGGTCTTGAAAGTGTATGATTGTGCTCTACAATATGTTCTTTCACTTCATAGAGACCATCATTAGCATTGAATTTAACCCTCAACAAAGCCTTGCAATCTGTCCTTGCGATGTATCTTTTTCTCTTCTTCGATTCATCTCCATTGCTTGAAGAACTAGAGGTACTATCCTTTCTAAGTTTCTTCGATTCATCTCCAATGCTTGAAGAACTAGAGGTACTATCCTTTCTAAGTCCTTGACATGCACACACTGAAATTTTAGAAATCAACATCCCAACAGTATTATATCTCGTAGTTGCTTTTCTAACACTAAACCCGACTTCAAGAGCGTGGCTCGAGTACAGATCATAGATATCTTCAAACTTTTCTCTTTTTATACCAACCAGAGAACCAGAAATACAAGTAACATCACCTACAAATATTAACTTGAGTATAAATCCTTGTATTAATTCAACAAATTTTACACATAAATTGTTATGGCTTTACACTGAAAAATCATTGAAGCAAAAAATGCCTTTCAATAAATTGAAAACTATAATTAAACAATAATTTTTAGAATTCACACGAAATCTAACCAATAAAAGCAAGAGTTTATTATAATACCTCTAGTCAAATGACACCATCAATCATTAACAAATATTTAATTAAGCACATAAATTAATGAACAAATATCATTGTGATGAATGCAATTAGTTGCTTGTAGAATATTACCTTCATTTACTGTTATAATTTGTTCATCATTCTCAAGATGTGTATCCTCATTATTAGTGCGTGAATCATCATTCTCAGCCCTTGAATCATCATTCTCAGCATGTGAACCATCTTCGATAGTGTATGAATCATCATTTAATTCATCAACATTATTATTTTCCATTTTTATACAGCTACAATAAGAAAATAAAAAAATGATACATATATTTTTCAATTTTCAGAAGATGTGTAGCATTTACAGTGAAGAAATGTAACAGTTATAGTGAAGAAAGGTAACAATAATACATCATTATTATACTAAGGACATCTATGTAGTTAAAGTAATAATTGTATTGCACAAAAATAACATTTACAGTGAAGAAAGGTAACAATTACAGTGCTACATGAACTTCAATATTCTTGGCACTCAAAATCCTTAAAACTAATCAGAATAATCTTCCAAGCAAAAATTTGCATAGGATAAGATATAATTTACAATTTATCAAGAAATTACGAGTAACTCCAAAATCTGAAATTGCAATGTTTATGAGCAATAATTCGACACCCCCAATTGTATTTCTGAACAAAGTTGTAACAAAACACACATACATAGACACGATTTCTTAACAAGAAAATAGGTCAAAATATTTGTATTTACAAGTAAAATAATACGAATTTAAGATTAAAAAAAACTTACTATTATTATCTTAGCCTCTGCTTCATCGAATCGCCGGTAATGGTAGTGTCGCCGTGATGCTGCCAAAATCGATGGAGGTAGAAATTTTGCAGAGGTTGAAGGAGGAGAAGAAAAGGAATGAACGCGATTTTTTCTTTTAATAGAACACACGGGTCGGACCTAACAGGGTGAGATCCGATCTCTTATTAGAGCACTTGTAACGGTGGGCGGGTGGGGGTGGGCGACCGGGCGGGGGTTGGGCGCTGCTGATGGCGCCCAGGGGAGGGCGGATGGGGTGGGCGGCCTGGTGCCCGGGTGGGCTTGCTAAGCGGGGAGGAGTGGATGGCCATGCGGCGGCTGGTGTGGGTGCTGCAAATGTGGAGAGCGGAAAATGAAGGAGAAAGTAGGAGTAGGAGAAAGAAGGAGGGTGGCAGAAATAATGGAGAGCCCACTGGAGAAATAATTTGTGTTCATCCTATCCCACCAATATACTACTTTTAATATTATAATATTAATGGACACAACTTTTTATGTCCACAAGTGTGAGTGGTCTATAGACCGGTGTGATGAGAGACCAAATCTTTGTTTAAAGTCTTCTATCAGCTCTTTCTTTTGACTTCCCAAATCTCTTCACCATGATCCATTTCATCTCTTCGTTACTGAAACATTTTCTCGGTCAACTGGTGATCGTCTTAAAATGGCGGACTTTTTCACTGCAATCCTCTGCTGTTTGGTTCACACCATAGTCTTCCTCAAATTAACATCTGGAGCAGATCATACACTTTTCAATAACCAAACGCTTGCAGTTGGGCAGACTTTGGTTTCGGAAAGCCAAGTTTTTGAGCTGGGATTTTTCCGTCCCGGAAAATCGACGAATTTGTTCTTAGGGATATGGTACAAAGCCACACCACATATTGTAGTTTGGGTTGCTAACAGAAACAATCCCATCACCGTTTCGCAAGGAGTAGTGCTTGCGATTTCCGAAAATGGAACTCTCGCGATTTCCGAAAATGGAACCGTTATTATCTGGTCGGTGAATCAATCAATGGCGGCATCGCGTCCACGTGTACGGCTACTTGATACCGGAAACCTAATTGTTGCCGACGAGGCGGCGGAAGGGTGGATATGGCAGAGTTTCGATTACCCAACTGACACGTGGCTATCGGGGATGAAGATTCTAGATGATTCCGGTGTGAAGACGAACTTGACATCATGGAGAAATTTGGATGATCCTTCGCCGGGAGATTTTGTTGTGAAGATCGAGAACGAGGGTTTGGCTGAGGTAGTGATTTTCACAGGCAAAAGGAAAAGATTTCGAACTGGAAGGTGGAATGGGCTCTATTTCAATGGCATTCCTCGCTTCCGCAGTTCTGTACCAAGGCTTGAATTGATCTTCGAAGAAGAGAGGCTGATTTCGATGTCGAGGCCTTATCACAGCTCAATCATCACAAGAGCAACGTTAGATGTATATGGATCGGCCCGTCGCTACATTATGAATCCAAGAAATGATAAATGGAATCCCGTGTACACGTTTCCACGAGATCCATGCGATGAGTATGGTCACTGCGGTGCTAATGGTGTTTGTACAGTTGAGAAAGCTCAAAGATGTGAGTGTTTCAGGGGATTTTCGCCCAAGTTTCAGGATGATTGGGACGTTCAAGATTGGAGTGGTGGATGTGCTAGAATTGCAGGATGGAAATGTGAGAGTGGAGATGGTTTTGCAGAGGTGAGAGGGGTGAAGTATCCTGATATGTTGAGATATTGGTTGAACAGTAGTATGAGCCTTGATGAATGCAAAGCGGAGTGCTTGAAAAACTGTGACTGCACTGCGTGTGCTAATCCGTACATAACTAATGGAGGCAGTGGCTGCTTGATGTGGTTTGGTGATCTTGTTGATACTAGAGAACTTTCTGCAGCAGATAGTATGCAGAACATCTATATTCGCGTACCATTTTCACAACTAGGTATGTGTTTTTGTTGCCATTGTAGATATTTTATAGGTTATTGTTTAGAGTAAACAAGAGATAGATGTAAGATCCTTTGCTCATATTTTGAAGTTAATGTTGAATCTGCCCGACTTTATGATTTATGAGAAAGTTGTATGATTCTGAACAAATGTACATATTGTGGGTGGATTTATGTTTTCTTCATAAGATTGACATTGAGACTATAACATTTTCTGTGGAAGATGAATAGTACCTATATGACACTCTTCTTGTTGATTTTGCATGTAGATATTAGCTTGAATCTGGAGGAGAAGAAGAAAGGGCCTATAAATTTAATACTATCAATTGTTACTGGAGTCATTGTCTCGAGTTTTATCAATGGAGGTATAGTTTTACTGACAAGATGGAAGAAGCGAGGTAACAACAATGACTTGTGTAGTGTACTACTCTTCAAAAATCTGTTATAATGTTCAGAGCATGCAGTCGAGCAGGCATTAATTCTTTGATCATTTCATGCTTCATAGCACTAAAGAGGAAAAACGAGGATATAGATTTGCCTTTGATCAAGATGGCAACTCTTGTGGAAGCAACAAACAACTTCTCCATGGAGAACGTGATAGGAGTAGGAGGTTTTGGTCCTGTTTACATGGTAAATTATCTCGACATTTTCCCCAAGTTGAGCATTGATTCTACTTTTGGCAGATATCTTACCCTGATATTCTAATGCATAAGCAGGGCAAACTGTCAGCAGGAGAAGAAATTGCTGTCAAAAGGTTGTCGAAAACTTCTGGACAGGGACTTGAAGAGTTCAAGAATGAAGTTGTCTTGATTGCCAAACTTCAACATAGGAACCTGGTCAGGCTTCTGGGATGTTGCATTGAAGGAGAGGAGAGGGTGCTAATATATGAATACCTGCCGAATAAGAGCCTTGATTATTTTGTTTTTGGTGCTCTTTAATATAACCTTTCATCATTTTGTTACTTTGACAAATCCAATAACTATGTCCTACCAAATATTTGAAGTGTGATATTTTGATACTAATCAAGTACTGGTTCATGTGCAGATCCGAATCAAAGAACACTTTTGACATGGCTGAAGCGCTATGACATTATCATGGGAATCGCAAGGGGACTGCTCTACCTCCACCATGATTCAAGATTAAAGATTATCCATCGGGATCTAAAAACGAGCAACATTTTACTAGATGCAAATCTAAATCCAAAAATTTCAGACTTCGGCTTAGCACGGACTTTTGAAGAGAATCAATCTGTATCTAGAACAAGGAGAGTTGTTGGAACATAGTAAGTTTTCTTGTATCTCATAAAAAAAACACTGCTATTTTTCATGGTGGCCTAATGATCAACTTTTGTATGCAGTGGCTATATGGCTCCAGAATACGCATTTCATGGGAAATTCTCAGTGAAGTCAGACATCTTTAGTCTCGGAGTGGTACTACTAGAGATAATAAGTGGGAAAAAGAACAGAGGATTCGAGCACAATGATCATCTTCATAGCCTACTAGGCCATGTAATCCTTTTGGCTACGAATGTTTCTTGCTGTATTCGTTGGTAATTGCATCTGATAATTACTTTTCTGGTGGCAATTGCTGCAGATATAGTTGTTATGGAAAGAGAAGAGAATTACAGAGGTGATGGATACATGTTTAAATGATACATATATCGAATCCCAAGTGAAGAGATGCATACACGTTGGATTATTATGTGTTCAAAGATTAGCAGACGATAGGCCAATCATGCCATCAGTTGTTTTAATGTTGGCAACTGATGGAGAAATTCTGATCGAACCTAATGAGCCTGGATTTTTTATTGAAGAAAGTTGTAGTCCTCAAAAAAGTTGTACTTCGCCATGTCTAAGGTCCGAGAATGGCACGCTTACCATTACTGACTTGGAGGCCAGATAAGGAGATTGCTGCCGATGTATTTGTGCTCATAAGAGCATCTTCAGTCGTGCTTCACCAGTCTCGGGAATATCTGCGCCGCGTTACTGCTACATCAAAAGTTATTTACGTACTTGCTCTCCAACAGGTTAGTTAGAACTTCTACATTGAGGCATTTTTTTTTTGAGAGAGGGTATATAATTTTGGAGGTGCAAGATAGATGCTTGTTGATTATGAAGTTAAAGTTTAGAAAGATAGATAAAAAGAATCAACATGATTTGCTAGTTTGAGTGAGAAAAATTGTAAATATTGTTCAGGTTCTGTTGAAGAATGAAAATGATGAGAGAGAAACTGATTATTCGAAGACTTTTTCTTACTGATTTTGATACTACATTATATTTTATTGGCACATAACGTTCCAAGATTGATAGATCTAACTAGTACTTAATTTGCGCAACAAACAAATAATAACGATAATAAAATCTCTCATTGCCCTTTTGATATAAATGACAATTTATTGCTCGATCCAAATATGATCTCATACCGACGACAATAAATATACATTGTAGTTATTTAGATTTTAACTCGATAAATTAATAACCTCTATAAGATAATAATTTTCTCCGGTCCCGATTGTATTAATTTATAGAGGTTCTACTGTACATGACATGAGATTTATGAAATAAGAAAACGATGCAAGAAAAAATATTTGAAGGAAAACAAGGGAACAGAACAGCCAATAAAACAATACTGTAATATGTAGGAAAATGGGGAAAAACAAGTTTAGAGATAAGTATGGGCCAAGTGTTCGAAAAATCACAACTTTCAAACTTTTCTGGAAAAAGAAAGAAAAAGTAATTAATTCTGAAGAAAGAAGTGCGCCATGTTGAATGATCTTTATCATAAGCAGAGTCTTGCTTTACTTTGATTAATATGATCATAACTCATAAGCATAAGCAGATTGTTCTGACTTCTGATAGTATGTATATCCATGGACGAGACGAGGTCAAAGTCTTTTTTTCTTTTTTTTTTTAATTTAAAAGTCTTGTTTCAATTTCATTCTTTTTAGTTTTTACTTCCTAATTGCACCTCATTAATTTCCTAATTGTATTTTATTTCCAACTGCCACGAAAATTTGACTAGCAGAATAATTATATTCTTTAGTTCCCATCCCACTCGTTAATTAAAGAAATGATTACGGGCATTTTCAAATGTTACATTCTCAAGACTAGCACATAAATGTCAATGATAGAATACCCACGTGTCAGTTTCAAGCTGAATTTTATTTCAATTCTTGGTCATATTTCTTACATAACTCATGATTTTAAGCTCCATTTAATTTGCATGTGCATAAAAAAATGGAGCATTTCATGTTCACCAAAATCCTCTGTGCTCTATTTCTATCCATAATCTTTCTGAATCTCTCAGTTGTTGCTGCAGATACACATACACTTGTCCCAAACCAAACCATTTCCATTGGACAGACTCTGGTTTCTCAAAGCCAAGTTTTCGAGCTGGGATTTTTTAAAAAACCCAGAAATATGTTCTTGGGCGTATGGTACAAAATCACACCAGATGTTGTAGTTTGGGTTGCCAACAGAAACAACCCCATCACCGATTCACAAGGAGCAGTTTTTACCATCACCGGAAACGGTACACTTGTTATAAGCAGTGGTGGAAGCATAATCTGGTCGGAAACTCCATCACGAGTAGCATCATATCCAGTTGTACACCTCCTGGATACTGGAAACCTCGTCGTTGCAGACGTCGACGACGAGGCTGCGAAGCAAGGCTACTTATGGCAGAGCTTTGATTATCCAGCTAACAACTGGTTACCAGGACTGGCCATCGTAGACGACGTTGAAGCTGGAGTAGAGAGATATTTGACATCATGGAAAAATGCAGACGATCCATCTCCTGGTGAGTATGTGTTGAGGATTGAAAATCAAGGCTTGCCTGAGATGGTGATCTACCGAGGGAAAAAGAAAACTTATAGAACTGGAAAGTGGAACGGCAAGAACTTCAGCAGCTTCCCATCTTTTCCGAGTTCCATTTTCAAAGCTGATTTGGTTTTCAGACAAGGGAGGTTGATATCCGCGACACGGCCTTATAACAGCTCGATTTTCACAAGATCGGAGCTCGACCAGTTCGGTTCAATCCAACGCTACACTATGAATTCGCAGCAAGATGAGTGGAATCATGTCTACACATTTCCACAGGACAGATGTGATGAATATGGTTACTGTGGCCCGTATGGGATCTGCAGAATTGAAAACGCGCAGAGATGTGAGTGTTTGAAGGGATTTTCACCTAAGTTCCCAAATGACTGGGACTTCCAGTCCTGGTCTGGCGGATGCACTAGGACTTGGCTGTTGAACTGCCAGGGTGGTGGAGACGATTTTCTTGAGGTCAGAGGGATGAAACACCCTGATATGTTGGTGTTTTCGTTGAATGGTAGCATGAGCCTTGCAGAATGCAAGGATCAGTGCTTGAGAAACTGCAACTGCACCGCATTTGCTAATCCATACCTAACTTATAATGGGGGCAGTGGCTGCGTGATGTGGCTTGGCGATCTCATTGATATCAGAGAACTTCCCGGAGCAGATGGTAACCGGAGCTTGTATGTTCGTTTACCTATTTCAGAACTAGGTATGTCCTTGAAGTAGCTTGCTCCATATCTCATTTAGACATGAATTCCTTATTTTCGTTTTGTTAATCTTGTAGGGGATACCACGGACAGAGGGAAGAATAAGGAGGAGGAAAAAGAGACGAAGAGAAGGAGAAGGCCGTTAAAACTAATAGTTATATTAGTTGCATCTGGAGTTCTCTTTGCAGGCCTTACCGCGGGAGTAATACTTTTGATGACAAGACGAAAGAGGCCAGGTATAATTGTTCATCTTTTGCAGCATAGTAGTTTCTGTTCATACTGAAGCAGAACCAGACCATTTTTGACTTTTCTTGTTCTTTTACAGCTTCAAAGGTTAACAATGAAGATCTAGAACTACCATTATTCAAGTTTGCTCCTATTATGACTGCAACTAAAGACTTCTCTACGGAGAATTTCATCGGAGAAGGAGGGTTCGGTCTTGTCTACAAGGTAACATTCTTCATCACAGCGAGTATATAGGTGATTATGAAAAGTAGTCATGCATCATCATTTTCTAAGCAGGGGAAATTGTCTTCCGGAGAAGAAATAGCCATCAAAAGATTGTCAAGAACTTCGCAACAAGGTCTCAACGAGTTCAAGAATGAAGTTAACTTGATTGCCAAACTTCAACACAGAAACCTCGTCAGACTTTTGGGATGCTGCATTGAAGGAGACGAAAGAATGCTCATCTATGAATACCTGCAGAATAAAAGCCTCGACAAATTTGTTTTTGGTACAGCCTAAGATAATATTCTTGTTGTTTTTGCATTTGATCATCCACTACTGAAGTTATTCATTACCAGCAGATCAAAATAGAAGGAAAATTTTAACATGGCCTAAGCGCTTTGACATAATCATGGGGATCGCGAGGGGATTGCTATATCTTCATCAAGACTCCAGATTGAAGATCATCCATAGGGATCTAAAGACAAGCAATATTCTACTAGATGGAGATTTCAATACAAAAATCTCAGATTTCGGATTAGCAAGAATCTTCGGAGAGGGTCAATCTAATGCTACAACAAGACGAGTTGTTGGGACATAGTAAGTTTTTTTTTCTAAAAACATAGCATTTTTTTTTTTTGAATATCATTACAAATATTAATACTCACACACCCCACCTAGGGTTTATTTGTAATACTCACACACCCCACCTAGGGTTTTTTTGTGGCCGAGAGTACTCGAACCTCTGACCTGTTGGTCAACAGGCAACCACTCCACCACTAGGCCATAGCATTTTGTTACCTTCTTCAGGGCCTTATGACTAATAACAACTTTATGCAGTGGCTATATGGCTCCAGAATACGTTATTGATGGGAAGTATTCGGTGAAATCAGACATATTCGCGTTGGGAGTGATATTGTTGGAGATTGTGAGTGGAAAGAAGAACAGAGGCTTCGACCACTGTGATCACTATCATAGCCTTTTGGGACATGTAATCTGTTACTATTGTGAATCAACTAACCATTCTATATTTGAAAAGCTGATAGTTATATTTTTTGCAGGCATGGTTGCTATGGAAGGAAAATGATATTCTGCAGCTAATGGATGTATGTTTGAGCAATACATTTATTGAATCTCAACTTAAGAGATGCATACACGTCGGGTTATTATGCATTCAAAAATTTGCAGAAGATAGGCCAATCATGTCATCAGTGCTTTTCATGTTAGGAACTGATGGAGCAATTCTTCCCGAACCTAAGGAACCTGGATTTTTCACCGAAAGAAATCCGAGCTGCATAACAAGTAGTACATGTCAAGAAACAGTCACCATCACTGATTTGGAAGCTAGATGAGGAGGTCTCAACATCTTCATCCCTTGATTATTGCTGAAATTATTCAGGATATTCAATTGAATTTTTATGTGTGTGTGTGTGTGCATGCGTCATGCGTGTAAAATGACATCCAATCTCATTCTGTTTGTAAAAGTTATGATATTGAAACCCTTTGACTAATTCCATGCATGTAGAATATGCTGATGAGTTTTGCTCTAGTTTACTAACTAGCAGGAACAATGCATTGATCATTGCCATTGCCCATCTCTGAACTCGAATATCGTGTAATCATGTAGATGAGATGAATTCGTCCCTTTCTGATACCCATGTAAAGAGAATAATCTTGAATAACATGTATATTGTGTATATCGTACGAGTACAGACTCCCATATATAGAGATGGAGTGGAAAGTAGGTTACAATTCAATTCTAAAAATAGCAGGATCTAGAAACCATATTGAAGACCAACTAAACAGGTAGAGGTATATATTTGTATTTATTTCTTCAATATTCACATTACTTGAAAAGCTTGGAAAAAATGTCACTGTTTTCAGTCTCATCTGGAAAGGTAAGAATATATCCTTCAAAATAATACTCAAGAGTGGAAAATGGCATCTTCAGCTTCGGCTCATTTCTAGGAAAAAGCTTCTTTATGTAAGAACTAGTCATAATCTGGAAATCAGTAGAAATTTGTTCCTTGTGTATAAATATGTTGAGCATTTAATGAATATTCTATCAAAGTAGTCTAGCTCAGTTTCTCTCGTTGAGAGCCAGATAAAAATAGATAAAATTCATTGTTGAGTACTACAAATTTTATTATTTAAAAGAAAAAAAAGAAAAAAAACCTGCTCCTGAAATCCTCACTGATGTCGTAATTAGAACTTAAAGAAAGATGCATCACCAAAAATCCTCATTTGAGTCCCCATTAGAATTAGATCGACTAACAGAATTTTTATAACTTCTTGTGTCCCTGGTATATTGAAAGTCATAATCAACTTATTTAGTAGTACTAAATTTTCAGTGAAGCCCGACATCTTTAGTCTCGGAGTGGTACTACTAGAGATAGTAACTGGGAAAAAGGAGAGAGGATTCAAACACAACGATCATCTTCATAGCCTACTAGGCCATGTAATCCTCTTGGCTACGAATGTTTCTTGCTGTATTCGTTGATAATTGTCGTATGAAAAAGTGTTTTTCAATTTTAATTGAGAAAAATCTGATCATAACTTATCTGGTGGCAATTGCTGCAGGTATGGTTATTATGGAAAGAAAAGAGGATTTCAGATGTGATGGATACGTGTTTGAATGATACATACTACCTCCGTCTCATTATTCTTGTCTCATTTCTTTTGGGCACGGGTATTAAGGAGAAGGGTGTTTAAAGGGTAAAAAGATAGAAAGTGGTGGAGCCCATAACTTTTTGTGAGAGAAGCATATTTCCTTTTATGGAAACAGGACAAGAATATCGGGACATCCCAAAAAGGAATACAAGACAAGAATAATGGGACGGAGGGAGTATATTGAATCCCAAGTGAAGAGATGCATACACGTCGGATTATTATGCATTCAAAGATTAGCAGAAGATAGGCCAATCATGCCATTGGTGGACGTCGTATACCACCAAATAATTCCTGCAACTTGCTCAAAATCAAACTAGTATAGCAACAAGTAGGATCGAAACACAGAGAACGTGAGAATCACTTATTTTTCATATAAATCGGTTTTGGTGTAGCCACCACACCTTAAATTGAGAGAATTTGATTATCAACTAAAGAAAATAAGTAGATTAACTAAAATAGCAAACGAGAATATAACCAAAAGAAATGTAAACCGGCTTCGAATAAATCCACACTAGTCTAGGGCTCTGATCATCAACGCAAAGATAAATTAATTCTCAAGAACCAACCAGTTATAGCTAGGGTAGCGTGAATGCAACGGACATACTCCAATTCCTACGTACTTTATCGATAGTTAGCAAGAGATGCTTAAACTAACTATTTTCCTTATTAAAACATAACCTAGCTGGAGACGCCAGACCTAGAATTAATGCTCTGCTTTTAGATTTGAAGGAATCCAATTTAGACGAATTACCCAAGAACGCAAGTAATAACCCGTCTACCAATTTATTCCTACTACGAACATGTTAGCTTTATCACTAATTAGCCATATTCCAACAATTACGGATTGGGGGAACTAATTGAATGTAATCCAACATATTCCAACAATTACGGATTGGGGGAACTAATTGAATGTAATCCAATTAAATCTAAGTTGATCAGGCTTAAATAAAATTAGAATTAACTTTAAACACAAGGAATAAATCGAAACCCTAGAAAATTAATTATTCGAACAATTAAGTCTCACAGAATTATTAGACTAGTATTTCAATATTCTCGCCGAATTAAAGAATTAGCTACGCATAATATTGAAACTAAACATAATCGAATAAACTAAATAAAGCATAATCTATATCAAAAGAATTAAAAGAGAACAAGAAATTGGCAGAAAAAATTAATCTCCAAATACGATGCAAAGTCGAAACTCCAAAATTAAGAAAAATAAATAAAAATAAAACTAAACTTCCAAGGATTATGCTCTCCCTTCTATGCGTCTCTCTTCTCCCTTGGCGGCTACGAGAATTAAAAGTAAAGTATGGAATATAAAAGATAATCCTTATTCTTGCGGCTAGTCCAATATATATAAAGCTAATTAGCAATTTAGCATCCACTAATAATCTAAACAATATAATAATTAAATAATAAAAATAAACTCCTAATATAAAAGGTATCTAAAATATAGTCTATGTATTACAAAATAAGTCTGGCCCATTCATTATCTTCCAAAATTGAACATAAATTATTCTTTTTCTCTCGTTCAAATTCATATGCTCATGAATTCTTCAATTCCTACACAAAAAATACACAAAAAGTGCAAATTATACCCAAATAAAATCATAGAAAAATTAATATTATGAACAACCAAAATACACACATCAAAAATCAGTTTTTTTTATATGTTAGCAACTGATGGAGAAATCATGCTCGAACCTAATGAGCCTGGAATTTTTATTGAAGGAAGTTGTAGCCCTCTAAAAAGTTGTACGTCGCCATGTATGAGGTCCGAGAATGGCAAGCTTACCATCACCGACTTGGAGACCAGATAAGGAGATTTCTACTGATGTATTTTGTTGGAGTTTTCCTACATGGGAAACAAGGCTTCGACCAATGTTTTAGGCAAAAGATGTGTTGGAAAAATAATAAACATGTTTTGAAGTGATACCAAAACCCAGCTGATCCCAACCGAGTAGATGAATGTACAAACCTTGTGTTATTTCCAGCTCACTTGTTTAGAGCTATTAGGTTTTCTAAGTACAGGTTCAACACAGCAGAAGACGCAACTGAGCGGAGCGAAGCTGGACACAGCTGAAGACTCAGCAGAGCAGACCCAGTAGAGTCAAAGACCCAACTCAGTGACGGAAACCCAGCTCAGTGTCGAAGACCCAGCTCAGTGTTAAAGACCCAGCTTAGTGTCGATGACACAGCTCAGGTTAAAGTCACAGCTCAGGTCGATGATGCAGCTCAGGTCTAAGACACAGCAGAGACGCTTAGCAGCTCGAAGACGAAGACCAGCTCCAAGACAAGATCCCGGTGTCAGAGATCTCATCTGAGGTGGACCAATCAGATGAGGAATAGCCTCTGCAGATGCAGACCTACTTCGTAGGCTGAAGGCCAGAAGTCAATGAGAGTAGGTGGGATTCAAACGGCTCTCTTCCAACGGCTAGTTTAAATCTCCACCTATATATACATCACCTCCGCCATTGAAGAAAGAGAGAGATGACTGAAGAAATAAAAGAGCCAACAGATAAACGAATAACGATCTTCAAAGCCAAATCTCTCAAGAACACCCAGCCAGTCAGCTGTGTTCTTAGTTGTTCACATATTCAGTCATAGGCAGAAAAGATTAGAATAGAAATATCTTAAGCCTAGTTTGAACGAGTTCATCATACTCCTTGTTCTTCATTGTAAGAACTCGTTCATAGTTGGAAAACCCAAACCCAAACCCTTCTACCCAGAATAGGTTAAGGTACGCCTGCTCAAAGCCTGTAATTCGAGTGACTAGGTTTTTATAGTACCCGTAAATTATAACTTAGGTTTTTACAGTACCCGTAAACTGTAAGTTAGGTTTTTCCAGTACCCGTAAACTGTAAGTCAGGTTCTTCAGTACCCGTAAACTGAAGGTGAAGGCTCTGGTTTGAGCTGAGGACGTTTTGATACAGTACGCGTAAACTTGTATCCAGCTTGAGGAACTAAGCTGCAACGCTTGCTGACTGCGCGTAAAGTCAGTGATATCCATAGTGGATTACCAGATGGTTTTCTGGTCATAGACGTAGGAGTAGTTTCTCCGAACCACGTTAAATAGCTTTGTTATTTACTGCTTTATCCTCATAAGCATTCCATCAAGCTGTATAAACTGACTAACTGAAAAGAGAAACAAAGCTTTGCAATATATTTGAAGTAACAGACGGACTTTCCAAAACCCACCACATTCCGCACACAACCAGCTGTGTCGATCAAGCTGTCTTCCAGCTAGATCGAACACTGCCAGCTCACTCAAAAGAGTTTTAACTTGGAAAAGTATTTTAAACCTAGGTGTATTCACCCACCCTCTACACCAAGGCATCCGTCTCGGGACCATCAATTGGTATTAGAGCAGTGGTTCAAAAGATCACTGTATCTGTGTCAAGTCAGCCTCTTTACTGATAGTGGTCACCTGAACAGATCCTTATTTTTCAAAATCTTTTTAAATCATTATATTGCATACTGTCATGGAATCTCCTCTGTGCAGGAATCTTCCAACATTCTCAGTCGATGATTATCAAATCTGGAAGTTCCGACTCAAAAGCTTTCTGAGCGCGCATCACGACATGATGTGGGATGTTATAACTGACGGACCCATCATCATCATGAAGTCAGAAAGAGAAGCAAAAACCTTACCTGGAGCTGAACCAATACTCCGGCAAGTTGTGAAGTCCAAAAGAGAATACTCTCCAGAAGAAAGAAGACAAGCTGGATTGGACAGCTACGCTCGGAATGTCATCTCCTCAATGGTGATGGACACTTATGTCAGCAAGATCATCAACTGCGAGACATAAGGGGATGTGGGACACTCTAGCCAAGCTGTGTGAAGGTTCAGAGGAAATTCAAGAGAACAAATTCGCAATTGCATGCCAGAAGTTCAACAACTTCAAGCAACTCCCTACGAGTCCATTGATCAAATGGAGCTTAGATTCTCCAACCTCGTCATCGAGATCGAGATGATCCGAACTGAGAAATATACAGTTTGAGATAAGAACTTGAAAGTTCTTGCAGCTCTCTCCTCAGAATGGTGTACACACAAGGTGGTTCACCAAAGCAGAACTGATCTTGGCAGCATGGAGACGGAAAAATTGTTCTCCATCTTGAAAGCCAACGAATTTGATCTGGAGATCACAATCGGAGAATCATCCAACCGGATGAATAAAACGGAGCTGACTCCCAAGGTAAAAGAGACAGCCTTTAGAGCTCAATCAAGAAGATCAGCTCAATCAGCTCAGCTTGGAAGGACCAACAAGGAGCACAGAAATATGAGCAAAGAAGAATTGCACGAAGAAGTTGCCATGATTGTACGAAATATTAATAGGCTGGAACACAACAAGGAAAGGTACAAGATGATCGTGAAGGGTTATCACGACAAGCAATTCTACCCAAAGATAAACTCAGCTGACTCGACCTCCCAAAGAAAAGATAAAGAGCTCAAGTCGAGCAAAACTGAAGAAGATCAAGAGTTTTCGTCCGACTCAGAAGATGAAGCATTTTATTGAAGATGCCTGCTTCATGGGATTCTCAAACCCAACTGTTGAAGAAACTGAACTTACCCAGCTAGCTGTCTGGGACCAGCTGTGAAATGCAAACACAGTTGAACACACAGCTGAGTAAAATGGTCACAAGAGATGAAAGAAGAAGCAGCAGTTTACCCAGCTGGACATGGCACAGCTGACTGCATGCTAAAGAGACCTCATCAAAAAAGTACTCAGCGACTTCAAGAGATTGCTAGAAATCCTTGAAATCTAGCCAGCTGAGAATTCGGAGCTAAGAAATGAGCACAAGCAGAAGAATGATCAGGTGAGTCACTGATCCAGCTCTCAAAGGAAAATGCCTTGCTCAAAGAAAAGGCAGCTTAGTCGAATCAGCTGAAGAAGGAGCGTGAAAATGAGAAAACACCTCTGATCAAGAAGCTGGAGATGGCCAAAGCTGTATCAGATCAAAGAATGGCTCCAGCCAAGGCAAACACAGCTGGAACTAATGCCAAGGATATTCCAAAGAGATTGGACATCATCAAGCCAGCTCTCCAAACTTAGCCCGCCAAAGAAGAAAAACTGCTCGGCAACGTCAGGCTAAAGAAAAGTAGCAACTGTCAGCTGGTCACAAAGGTCAAAGACAGCAGAGAAATCCAGCTGACTGGAATCATAATCAGAGAGAGAAAGTCATCCAGCTCAGACATCAAGGTCAACCAAAAAGACAGCTGAAAAGGATCTCAGCTGGTTATAAAGCTAGAAATCAACCGAACTTCACATCAAGATTCCAGCAGAAGGGTTATCAAGTTGGATATCAAGCTGACAGATTTCAGCTTGGCAATGGGCTGTATCAAAGAAGATAGAATTCAAGCAGTCATCAAAATCCAAAGAGAAGTGGACTCATTCAAGGACCAACCAGAAGTATCACTCACAAAAGATAAGGACAAATCTGGGTTATCAATGGAACCCTCAACAACAACGTCGGACCCAATCACAACTAGGTGCCGAAGGAGTGATAACAGGTCAAGGAGGGACATGCGCTTTTGAGGAGTCATCAAGCGTGCTGTGAAAGAAAGACAGCTGGTGATCAAAACTCATGACTCATCTCAAAGCTCTTCAAAGAATATGTCAAGCGTACTGGTCCCAGGTAACCTTTGGTGATATCTCGAAAGGATACATCAAAGGATTTAACTCATTTGAGAAAAATAATAATTTATTATCAAATGTCTCTTATGTTGATGGACATTAGCATAATCTGTTGTCCATCAGCCAATTGTTATGATAACGGTTTTCCTGGTGAGTTCTATGTGCAGGAATGCAATGTAAAGAACAGGAAATCGAAGATTCTACCCCGCAAAGCAGTAGTGAACTCAGCTGATCATGGAACAATTGACTGTCTTCTCAAGATCAGAGATCAAGTTGACAGATGAACGTAATTGTTGAGAAAATCACTGGCTCAAGTGAAGTAGGAAGCTGCTGAGAAAAGACAGCCACCTACTATCAAATTCAGGGGGAACTCCACCGAGCTGGAAATCGACACAGCTGTGATATCAGCTGAGGGCAAAGTCAATCCAACAGAATATTCAAGTGAAGAATCAAGAGAGAAATCCAGCTGAACTATCAAATGTCATCTTCTGGATATCAAACAAAGCTGGATGAAACGTGGATCGCAGAATCCAGAAGAGAAATCTAGCTGAGGAAGAACCCAGTCCAGCAGAATCATCAAGAAGAGCATCCAGCAGGAAATATTCAGCTGGATCACCGTGTGCCATCAAGAAGGAATCGAACACAGCTGGACTAACTCAGCAGGAACCCCAAGGATTTCAAAATGAATTTATCAAGTCAGGGGGAATCAAACCCAGCTGATAAAACCCAATTGGTTTATTCAATTGAGGGAGAACCTCGCAAACAGTGTCTTCTATCAGAGAAAGAAGGTCAAGATGACTCACACCAAACTGAGTCATACAACTGAGAAATACCATCAATTGGTATCAGCTGTAAACGAAGAACCAAAAGTGCATCAATTGATATCAACTCCAAGCTGACTGGAGTTACCAAGAACGGGAAGAAATTATTGCCAGAATGCCGCCGCAAGACCTCGACTCTTCTTCCTCCCAATATCTTTTTGATGAACCAAAAAGGAGCATACACGTCGGATTATTATGCGTTCAAAAGTTTGCAGAAGATAGGCCAATAATGCCATCAGTTGTTTTAATGTTAGCAACTGATGTAGAAATCCTGCCCGAACCTAATGAGCCTAGATTTTTTATTGAACGAAGTTGTAGTCCTTTAAAAAGTTGCACGTCGCCTTGTCTTAGGTCCGAGAATGGCACGCTTACCATTACCGACTTGGAGATTGCTATAGATGTATTGTTGTCTTCACTCGTGCTTCCCTAGTCTCAGGAATATCTGTGCCCCTGTCACTGCTGCATAAAAAGTATTGCTAAAAGTTAGAATTTCTACTTTTAAGCATTATGTTGAAGATGACACAGTATATAATTTGGAGGTGTAAGATAGATATGCTTGTAATTGATTATGGTGATTATAGTTTATAAAGATAGACGAAAAGATTGCACATGATTTGCTAGTTTGAATGACAAAAATTGGAAATACTGTCCTGTTGAAGAATGAAAATGACGAGAGAGACAGTTTTTCTTGAATATTACTCCATATGCAATACTTTCAGCCTGATTAATGATATCCAACTATTCTTATTCCACATTGACTATAATTGAACTCTATTTTGATATAGAAAACAAAATTTCAATTCAAAGTATTTTTAAGATACTAAAAGCCTTATGTGCATTTTTCCCTTTTCTTTTCAAGAGCCAATGACTAGGGGTCGCAAAAGACCGGTCCGATCTGAAATTTCGTGTGGAAAAACTGTAGTCTAACCAAACTCGAAAAATCATACTTTCAACTAATATTTTATAGTTCACATATAATCAAATATGAACCACACTTTTAGGGGAAGGAGGGACCGAGGGAATACTACATAAAATTGTGGTCCGACCTGAAATTCTGTCCGATTACATTTTTTCCTCTGAATTTTACCTTATGGTCTGGTGGCCGCCTATTCTTTTAACCCATCGAGGTTGTTAGGGTTCCTGGACTCCCTCGCACTTTCTGTTTTGTTTATTCTTTGATTTATGTATAAAAACCGTGTTTGAGAAAGTTCAAGGAACAGGTCAAACCAAATTAAAGTTGAATATAAAATCACAAAGAAAATAATGTGAAAGCTTAATAAACTTTTAAATAAAGCATTAATAATTTCAACTTCAGCTAGCTCTTTTAATTTCTCTGGTCCGTCAAAATTTCAACAATTAAAAATAGAGAAAAAATGATCCCACTCCTAATTTCTCTTGACTAGCAGAATATTCTAATCCCACTCGTCAATTAAATTGATAAAATGGACAGTTTCAACTATTACAATCTTGAATTTCTGCTATGTTGTGAAAACTCATCAAATAAATGCCATTGATAGAATACCCACCAAATTAAGATCCACCTAATTAATTTGCATGCGGTTAACAAAATGGAGCATTTCAATTTCATGTTCAAGAAAATCCTCTGTAGCCTGCTTATATCCATAATCTTTGTGAAAAAACTCTCAGTTGCTGCTGCAGATACTTATACACTTGTCCCAAACCAAACACTTGTTATTGGGCAGACTTTGATCTCTCAAAACCAAGTTATTGCAATGGGTTTTTTCCAACCTGGGAAATCTTCAAACAGATTCTTGGGAATATGGTACAAGTCCACACCAGATGCTGTAGTCTGGGTTGCAAACACAAACAATCCTATCACTGCATCGCAAGGAGTCGCGTTCGCGATTTCCAGAAACGGCAGTCTCGTCATCAGCAGTGGTGGAAGCACAATCTGGTCGGAAGCTCCATCAAGAATAGCATCAAATCCTGTTCTGCGTCTCCTGGATACTGGAAACCTCGTCGTTGCAGACGACGACGAGGCTAAGCAAGGCTACTTATGGCAGAGCTTTGATCATCCAACTAACAACTGGTTACCAGGACTTCCCATTGTAAGTGATGCTGAAGCTGGAGTGGAGAGATATTTAACATCATGGAAAAGTGCAGAAGATCCATCTCCTGGTGATTATGTGTTGAAGATCGAAAACCACGCGTTGCCCGAGATGGTGATCTACAAAGGGAAAACGAAAACTTATAGAACTGGAAAGTGGAATGGAAAGAACTTCAGCAGTTTCCCTTCTTTTCCTAGTTCCATCTTCAGGGCTGATTTGGTTTTTAGAGATGGAAGGTTGATATCTGCGGCAATGCCTTACAACACATCGCTTTTCACAAGATCGGAGCTCGACCAGTCAGGTTATATTCAACGCTACACTATGAATTCGCAGCAGGATGAGTGGAATCATGTCTACACATTTCCACAGGACAGGTGTGATCAGTATGGTTACTGTGGGACGTACGCCATCTGTCGGATTGAAAACGCGCAGAGATGTGAGTGTTTGAAGGGATTTGCACCTAAGTTCCCGAATGATTGGGACTTGCAGTCATGGTCCGGTGGATGCACTAGGATTAAGCCGGTCAATTGTGAGGGTGGAGACGATTTTCTTGAGGTCAGAGGGGTGAAGCACCCTGATATGTTGGTGTTTTCGTTGAATGGTAGCATGAGCCTTGCAGAATGCAAGGATCAGTGCTTGAGAAACTGCAACTGCACCGCATTTGCTAATCCATACCTAACTGATAATGGGGGCAGTGGCTGCGTGATGTGGCTTGGCGATCTCATTGATATCAGAGAACTTCCCGGAGCAGATGGTAACCGGAGCTTGTATGTTCGTTTACCTATTTCAGAACTAGGTATGTCCTTGAAGTAGCTTGCTCCATATCTCATTTAGACACGAATTCATGGTTGAATTCCTTATTTTCGCTTTGTTAATCTTGTAGGGGATACCACGGACAGAGGGAAGAATAAGGAGGAGGAAAAGGAGACGAAGAGAAGGAGAAGGCCGTTAAAACTAATAGTTATATTAGTTGCATCTGGAGTTCTCTTTGCAGGCCTTATCGCGGGAGTAATACTTTTGATGACAAGAGGAAAGAGGCCAGGTATCAATGTTCGTCTTTTGCAACAGATCTGTAGTGTCTGTTCTGTTCATAGTGAAGCAGACTTAGACCGTTTGTGCCTTTTTCTTGTTCTTTTACAGCTTCAAAGGTTAACAATGAATATCTAGAACTGCCATTATTCAAGTTTGCAACTATTATGGCTGCAACTAAGGAGTTCTCAACGGAGAATTTCATCGGAGAAGGAGGGTTCGGTCCTGTCTACAAGGTAACATTCTTCATCACAACGAGAGTAGGTGATTATGAAAAGTAGTCATGCATCAACATTTTCTAAGCAGGGGACATTATCTTCCGGAGTAGAAATAGCCATCAAAAGATTGTCAAGAACTTCGCAGCAAGGTCTCAACGAGTTCAAGAATGAAGTTACCTTGATTGCCAAGCTTCAGCATAGAAACCTCGTTAGGCTTTTGGGATGCTGCATTGAAGGAGACGAAAGAATGCTGATCTATGAATACCTGCACAATAAAAGCCTGAATTATTTTCTTTATGGTATATTTCTCGATATCTCATTTCGTAAAATCTTCCAAATACGCATGCAACTGACAAGAAATTCAATATTTTGTAGATGATTATAAGAAAACACTTCTGACATGGCCTACGCGCTTTGAGATAATCATGGGAATCGCGAGGGGGCTTCTGTATCTCCATCATGATTCCAGATTAAAGATTGTCCACAGAGATCTGAAAACAAGTAATATTCTATTAGATCAAAACTTGAATCCAAAAATTTCAGACTTCGGCCTAGCCAGAATTTTTGAAGAGGAAAAAGCCATTGCTAGAACAAGAAGAGTTATTGGCACATAGTAAGCTTTCTTTTTATACCAATAAAGAATTTATATATACATTTTTTACTCCGCCTAACAACTGATCTAACTGCAGTGGCTACATGGCTCCAGAATATGCAATTGATGGGAAGTTCTCAGTGAAATCAGACATTTTTAGCTTGGGAGTCGTGTTGTTAGAGATCGTAAGTGGGAAGAAGAACAGAGGATTTGACCACAGTAATCACAATCATACTCTTCTGGGACATGTAATTTTCTTTCATGCTAGATCACATTATTCATATATTTGACATTTTTGAATGATAGAAGAACTGAAAAGATTTAGCTGTGGCAGGCATGGTTACTATGGAAAGAAAAGAAGATTGTGGAGGTGATGGATGAATGCTTGAATGATACATTCGTCGAGTCTCAAGTGAAGAGATGTATGCAAGTGGGATTATTATGTGTTCAGAAATTTGTAGATGATAGGCCAACAATGCCATCAGTGGTTTCGATGTTAGGAAGTGATGGAGCAATTTTGCCAGAACCAAAAGAGCCTGGCTTTTTCATCGAAAGAAGCTCAAGTAAAAGTACATCTCCTCGTTCGGAGAGAGAAACATTTACCATAACAGATTTGGAGGCCAGATAAGGTCTCAACACACTATACGATTATTTTGCCTTATATGTCCATTAATCATTGATTTTTTCACTCATCATTGATTTTTTAGTGTACACCATTGATTAAGTAGTACAGCTTTGTAAGGTTCCAAACTTTTTCAGAAGTTTAATTATTTAAACTTAGATAACCATCTTATCTTCGTTCATATCTGCAAATCATTTTGACTATCTCATCTACTCTAGGAAGTTTAATGCACAGCTTTTCAAAATATTGAACTTTCTGCATCTCTCTCCTAACCTAAACCGGTCATGACATGTAGAGAGACAATGCTATTCCGAAAAAAAAGAAGGAAAAAGATAAGTAAGGTTACAGGTGTTGAAAGAGAATTAATCATAAGATGTGGAAAATCTTGATGGAGACCTTAAGATCATTTCCAGGAAGCAGCTTCACTTTTATATCAGAAAAATTAGTTATGATTTCTTATTATAAAAATGGATATTTAATTCCCATGTCAACGAGCTTAAACTCAAAAAAGAAATAAACAACCACTTAAACAGATATCCTCATCAAAGTCTCATTTAGAATTTGACTAGCAAAGTATAAAAAATAAAAACCGATATTGGAGTTTGACTCAAAATATTTCTGCCTATGTTCCTCAGGCAATGAAAGTATTAAATTTCACTAATGTTGAACATTTAATGGTGAAATCAAACCAAATGCCAGACATTTTGAATCGAATCCAAATTAGAGCTCCAAATAAATCCTTTACATTTTTCAAGAATGGCGAAATTCATTCTCAACAAAATCTTCTTCTATAACTATAACATGTTCTTGTTAATCACCTTTCTGAAATTCTCAGTTGCTAAAGATACACTTTCTCCAAATGAAACTGTAAGAGTTGGGTTAAGCTCCTATAGCAAGAGTTTGGAGATATTTGCTATACCTTCGGTTGAATATGAAATCGTCCGACTTAGATAATGGTTTTCCTGCAAAAAAGCCCACTGAGCCGGAGGAAATCTCCGGTCAAGGCCCTCCGACGAGCAAGTTAGAATATGAACAGAAAAAAATGATTTTTATCTCTAAAACTAGATCAGAAAAAAGTGCCCTTTAAAAGATACCTGCTACCCTATTTATACTAGTTGCTCAGGGGCAATTTAGCCTTTCTACAAGATATCTGAGGAGAAATTGGTCTTTTCCAAAAAGCCCACGAATGTTAGAATGACACGTGGTCATAAAGGATCTTCTGACATGATATTCTGTTTCTTTAAATGACAGCGACGTCTTTTTTAACTCATTCCTTATGATCGCGTGTGTTTAGCAAAACGGTACTTTCAGGCCTGCATGTTAAATCACCGGCCCTGTCAGAGCTGGGCTTCTTTTCTTCTTCCAGGCTCCTTATCTGCTACAGTTCCTAGAACCCATCAGCTCTGTCAGATCTGAGCCAATATCTTCTCCTTTTACTAACTCTCATTTTCTCGTTCTTTCCTCTACCTTCTTGTTAGAAAATCTTTTGCTAATAAATATCCCACATCAACCACCATCCCCTACTCCGAGTAATGATTCAGCACTGGAACATTGGTTGGAGTAGAGAACAATTTTCCTCTCTCTCCCTTCTTTTCTCTTTTTTTTTTAAAAAAATATTTGATTTCTAGATTTGCGCGCCATTTTCCTTACCTTGTGCAATTACACCCGTAGATTCTCAAAACCGCTCATCTTCCTTTATCACAACCGTTCGTTTCAACTTCTCATAATAAAATATTTTTACCCTTTACACGTGGCCCCACTCTGTCCTCTAACTTATAATAGACGCTTTTATATATCTTTTTACCTTTCTCGCTGTCATTCTCTTCCCTTCTTTCTTCACAATCCTTCGAGTTTCTTTTCCCCAAAATTCATCTTTCATTCATCTTTTCCCTTTCCTCCGCCATTGATCTCCATCGTTTCATTTCTCGATTCCTTCTTCAGGTACATTCTCTTCTTCTTCTCTTTAATTTCAGCATTTTTCACGATGTCTGCTAGTTCTTCGTACTCTTCACAGGAATCCCCAAACAATTCTCCTAAACATACTCCTGGGGGTAGATCTCCAGTTAATATATCCTCCCCCTCGATTTCTGCAAATTCATCTTCCTCCTCCAACTATTCCAATCTCGAAGTGTTGAATAGCATTAATGAAGGCAAAGCCTTGCTTCAGAGCTTACTAGATGTTCCTGCAAACAATTCTCTTACGAAAATAAGCGATAATTCCCTGCTTCTCGCAAATGAATTTAAATCTGTGAAAAAACTTGTGAAATCCGAGGATTTCGTGTTTTCCATGGTGAGACCTTCCACTAGTGCTAATCAACTTCCTTATCCTGCCCTAGTTTTTTGGGTTAATCAGATTACAGCCGGTATTCGATTTCTCATTCACCCCTTTCTAGTTAGGGTTTGCAATTTGATAGAGATTATGCCCAATCAATTGACTCATTCTGCTATTCGAACCATTTTCAGGTTCTACATCATCTTTTCCAACTACCGCTACCCTCCTGAAGTAGAGCTATTTGTTACCTGTTTCGATGTCCAAAAAACAGGTCATTTCTACTGCTTCCGCACCAGGGCTGGGAGCCCTGTCCAATTTGCTATCTCCAAGGAGAGTATAGACAAAGACTGGCTTAAATACTATTTTGCAGTACTTCCTTGTTCAGGCAGATGGAATTTTAGTACCGAACACTGGAATCCCAATGCCAGATCTCCTCGAAGCCGACCCTCTGTTAAGCAGATCTCTCCTTTAGATACCCGCGTTATGCAAAGGCTTAGCGAACTTTCCATAGATACTACTAATGATAAAGTTAACCGCTTTAACATTAGTAAAATGTTGAGGTCTCCCTCTGTTCTGGATCATTTTGGTTTCTGGGATGACGCTCTAGGCCCTCTTCCTTTAGATAAATCCGGTAGTTATTTACTTTCCCCCTCTTTTTTTATTAATTGTCATTCTATCATCCATTTACTTTATTTTTAACCTAGGTCCTTTCTCTTAATGTTCTGTATTGACAGCTATGGCGGATCAGCAATGGGTTCATGAATTTCAACTGCACATTGACATCGACCAACTGATGTCTGACATCCCAGAGGTAACACAGCCTTCCGCCGAGATTCCTGCAGAGGCAATCCTGCCCTTGGAGGGCCCACTAAGCGCTGACCCAGTTACCACGGTTCTTCCCTCCCAGGCCTCCTCTGCTGATACTTCTGCAGCTCCTCCTCTGGCCTCTTTGAAGAATCAACCTTCTGCGTCCTCTCCCAAGAAAAAGAAACTCTCCAAAAAACGTTCTTCCACTTCTCCTGCAAAGAATCAAATATCCGAGAATCGTCGTAAACCTCATCATGACTCTATCACTGAAAAGTCTTCAAAAAGACTTAGAATCGCCCTCCCTTCTTCTCATACATCAGTTCCTTCCCCCAAAACATCAGCTCCTCCCGTTGTCGAAAAGAAGCTTACCCCTGCAGCTGACCTCCAGAGAATGGTTGAAATTCCTCCGATTATTCCCCAAGCTGTTCCGCAGGCTTCCGTTCCAAGGGTACCCCCATCAGAACCAGAGGGCGTGAAATACATGGAGCTTTCTCCTGCCCAATGCCTAAAACTTCTGAGCAACTTCGACTCTTCTGAAGATAGAAAAGATCTTCAGATTATGCCCTCCGAAACACGCCATCTCGGCATTGCCCATCACCTTGTTCAGGTAAACTTATTGATACTTCTCCCCTTTCACATACCACTGTTATTATTATTTTATCTCTGCTTATTCATTCCTGCCTCTTTTATTGTGTACTTTCAAGGCCCTGACTCTGTTGAGCGAAGATCTGGCTCCTCGCAAGGATAGCCATGTCTTGGAGCAAATGCTAATTTGCAAAGAAGAGCAGATCTCAGATCTGCAATCCAAAGCACTGGAGTCTGGTAAACGCCACCTTGATCAGCTCCACAATTTGACCAGCAGTATCAGAGTTCTGGAAGATCAAAATGTTGTTCTGAAAGAATCTAACCATGCTTTTCTAAAGGAGAAAAGCAATTTTGAGACTACCATCGGGAACCTGACCACTCGTATCAGAGATCTGGAGAGCAGGCTACCCGAAGCTATGGCCAAGAGCTTTGCCGATGGGAAAGCTGCAATACCTTAAAGACATGTTTCCTTTCACTCGTTACTTCACTCAGGATGGATACGCCCAAGGAGTGAAGTACGCCCTTTCTCTGAGAGGAGCTCGGCCCGTTCAAAAAGATATGGTCCCCCTGCAATCCTCCGGGTTGGGATGGAAATACCACTTCTGATCAGACCTCCCCCTGGTGGATAGGTCCCGTTGAGAAGGTTGTTGATAAATTCCTCAGTGATGAGGAATTTGACATCACCCTGGTTCCATCTCTTAATCCCACCTTCCGCGTGCAAGGGGAAATAGCTTCCAGCTCTGCCCCTACTCTTCCTGGAAAACCAGACTCAACTCCTCCAGAGCCCAAGGCCGCTTCACCATCACACACAGCGGCTGCAGCATCAGATCTCCTTTCCTGAACAATTTTTCCCTTTTTGATTTTAGTTATAATTTTTCTTACTAGCCTATGAATGTTTTTGTCTATCCCGTTAATATTCCTACTTCCAATTTAAATCCGTCTTCTTACTATATGCTTTTATCACAGGGATCTGACTTCCTTAACTTTAGACTCTTTCGCGTACCTTTTGAATTGGTTTCAGCATATCAACAGATTAATCTGTCGATTTTATTAATTTCCACCAACTCATGTAAATTCTACTTTCCTCCCTGATTTAATCGTAATTCTAAATAAATCTATCAAATGTTCCAGAAAAATATTGATTTAACAACTCGATCACATTTTATAGAGAATTACAAGTTAAAGAAATACCACCGCTTCTTCATTCATCTGAAACAAAAAGGTACATTGATTCATGTCCATAGACATTTGATTAAAAAATTAAAGAAAAGATAAAAGACGCTTGATTTAATATCTGAGATGACTACTGCTTTTCTTTCTATTCAGCCGCCTCTCTATGCATAGTACTTCTTCAGATTGTTCACATTCCATGGTCGAGGTAATAATTTCCCATTTTTTTCCTGAAGCTCATATGCTCCTCCATTCAAGACCTTAACCACCTTAAATGGGCCCTCCCAAGCTAAATCCAGCTTCTTGTTAGCCTTCAACGCATCAGCTCTGCGCAAAACCAGGTCTCCCACATCAAACCTTTTTACCTTCACTTTCCGGTTATACCCAGCCTTAATTTGTTCCTTATATGCATCAGATTTCATTTTCGCCGCCGCCCTTACCTCTTCTACAAGATCTAACTCTTCTCTCCTGAGACCCTCATTATCATCCTCCTTATATGCCAGAACTCTATACGAATTCGCCCCTATCTCTACCGGAGCGACATGCATTGCTCCGTACACCAGGTTGCACGGAGGCTTTCTCGTAGCTGACCGAACTCCAGTTCTGTAGGACCAAAGCACTGAATCTAATTCATCAACCCAATTTCCTGCACAACTTTCTAGTCGGGCTTTGATACCCTTTACCAAGGTTCTATTTGTCACCTCTACCTGCCCATTGGTCTGCAGATGGTTCACTGCTGCAAAACATTGTGCAATTTTCATTTCTTTACACCAGGCAACTATCTTTCTCCCGTTAAACTGAGATCCGTTGTCAGATACTAAAACTCGGGGGACTCCAAATCGACAACATATATTTTTCCAGACAAAACTCATGACCGATGTCTCTGTGATCCTCCCTACAGCCTCTGCTTCTACCCATTTGCTAAAATAGTCAATGGCTACGATCAAGAACTTCTTGCCTCTGGCCACCCTTGGAAACGGTCCCACAATATCAATTCCCCATTTGTCAAAGGGACAAGAGGCATACATTGCACCCATGGTTTCTGCCGGAATATGAATTGTGTTTGCATTCTTCTGACACTTGTCACATTTCTTCACATAATCCCTGGTATCCCTTGCCAAAGTGGGCCAATAAAAACCAGCTCTAATGATTTTTCTCACCGTGTCCCTGTACCCTGCATGACTGCCTGCGAATCCCTCATGCACTTCTCTCATTGCATAATTTCTTCCTCTTTACTTAAGCATTTTAGGTAAGGATGAGTGAAAGATCTGAGAAAAAGGTGGTCCCCCACCATGCAATACCTGGCATAATTTATTTTTTCCTTTGACCCCTCTTGTTGCCGCTTTTTTTCCGTTTGCAGGAAATATATGATAGGCGCTCTCCAGTCCTGGCTTTGTTCTACAACTCCCGCCTCAAGTATCTCTGACTTTCTTTCAGCTCTGAGCATCACCACATCCTTTTCACCTCCTGTTATAAAAATCAAAATGACCCGTCATCTTATATGCCAGCTAGAATAATTTTCAATATATATATATATATATATATATATCTTTTATATATGCATTTACACGCTACCTTCCACACTGTCAGGGGTGCCTACTCGTTTCTGACTCAGCTCGATAATTCCATCATCGGTCCCCCCGAACCTTTTCTTCGCTCTCAACATCACAATTGCACTCCCTATTACAAGAATTTAATATAATTTATTGCCCTGTAATATTATCATAATGCTTTTATTTTTATATTCAAAAGGATATTATCGACACGATTCTACCTTTGCCATCATCAGCGATGCTTGCTAGTTTGGCCAAAGAGTCCGCTTTCATATTTTGATCTCTGGAAATTTGCTCAATTTTCAGCTCTGCAAACCTAGGTTTGAACAACTCAACCTGTTGAGCATATTTGGCCATCTTTTCATCTCTAATCTCGAACATCCCCAAGGTTTGCTGAGTGATCAACTGGGAATCAGACTTTATGATCACCTCTTGAGCTCCCATTTCCCAAAGCATCTTAAGTCCTCGAATCATGGCTTCATATTCTACTTCGTTATTTGAAACCCTAAACTCCAAGGTGATAGCAAATTGCATTTCCTCCCCATCAGGCTTTGTAATGACAATCCCTACGCCGCATCCGCTGATGTTAGCTACCCCATCCACATGCGCTACCCACACACCCGACGTTTCTATGCGGGTGGTTTCTTGAATAAAATCTGCCAAGACTTGCGCTTTGATGGCAGTTCTAGACTCGAATTCCACGTCATACTCCCTCAATTCCACAGCCCACTTTACCATTCTTCCAGACAAGTCAGGCCTGCTCAAGATTTGTCTAAATGGAAGATTGGTTCTGACTACAACCTTGTGTGCCAAAAAGTAACACCTGCACTTACAAATTCACTATTAGCAACAATTGAATGCAATCTGTCCTTTCTCCCTCTTTTTTTTCTTCTTTTTTTTACCTTAATCTTCGAGCCGACATCATCACTGCCAGCGCTGCTTTTTCCACTTCCGCATATCTAATTTCCGCTCCCTTAAACGAAATGAAATTCATAAATATATTTTTCTGGAAAAAAGGAAATAACCTACAATTATGATATTTCATTCCCTCAATAAATAATACCTGTAACATCTTGCTCACATAGTAAATGGGCATCTGCTTCGCACCTTCCTCTCTTATCAGCACTGAGCTTAAGGAGTGTTCCCCCACCGTGAAATACAGGAACAGTGTTTCTTTAAGCTTCGGCTTGGTTAACAGAGGTAAGCTAGCCAAATGCTGCTTTAAACTCTCAAAAGCTCCTTGACATTCACTGGTCCATTCAAACCTACTTCCTTTCCTTAAGATCTGGAAAAAAGGATAACTCTTTTTCGCTGACCGGGAAACGAATCGACTCAGCGCTGCCATCTTCCCGTTCAAGCTTTGCACTTCCTTCATATTTCTTGGGGGCGGCATTTCTAAAACAGCCTGTACCTTAGCCTCATTAACTTTTATTCCCTCAGAGGTTACCACATAACCCAAAAATTTCCCCGCTTTCACACCAAACGTGCACTTAGTAGGGTTCAGCTTTAGACGGTTAATCCTGGCTACTCTGAATACTTCTTCTAGGTCTGCCGCATGGGTTGATGACTTGACACTATGCACCAAGATATCATCAACATATACCTGTGTATGTTTTTCCAGCAGCCCTGCATGATGGTCCCTGAGCTAGGTATTTGGTGTAGAGGGGGGGTGAATACACCAAATAGATTTTTAGAAACTTTTTTTTTCAAGTTAAATCACAGAGTTGGTGAGCTCAGTTATCGATCCAGCTGGGGAGGGTCAGCTGGGTAAATAACTCAGCTGGCGGTGCGGAAAGTGGTGGTTTGAAAACTTAGCTCGGTTACTTAGAAAAACTCAGTTTGAAAAGATTAACTTTATGTTTTCAACTTAGTCAAGTTGTGCAACTTTCAGAGAGACGCAACTGTCGTTGAAGAGCAGCTGCGTGTGCAGTTTTGAACAAATATGCAATGATATGAAAGGGTTAATACAAAACTGAATATAAAGAAAAAGTCAGGAACACGCGAGTTTTTACGTGGTTCGGAGTAACACCTCCTACGTCCACGACCAGGTTCACTGGTAATCCACTACCACTTGGTTTCCAAGTACCAAGCAACTTCACAACTCTAACCCGAGCTGTGTTCCAACAGTTTGCGGGCACTGTCAAGCCTAACCTTTCAGTTTACGGGTACTGAAAAAACCTTACACACTTGAATTTCCCGCTTCAAGCAAGCGTAACCTTGACCTAACCTTTCTGGGTAAGAGGGGTTTGGTTTGGGGTTCCAACTGTGAACGAGTTCTTACAATTAAGAACTTTAGAGAATGATGAACTCGTTCGAAATCTAGGCTTAAGATGTACAAAGAGTTTGTCCTAGGGAACAGACGAAAAACTACGCAGTTTCTGAACTAGAAACACTTTAAGATAAAGTGTTCTTTGATCTATGTAGAACTGCTTGAGAGCTTTTGAAAGATGGATGATTTCAGATAATGAAAGCTTGTAGAGGGTTTTTCGTATCTGATCCTGAGGTTGAAGACGGGTTTATATAGGTAGAGATTCAAGACTAGCCGTTGGAGGAGCCGTTTGAATCTTACCTACTCTTCTTAAATTCAAGATCTGTCGTTGGGCGAATCTGCACCTGTCTTCATTTGTGTCACATCCTAGGTCCTGAAGTCTAGGATGCTGATTTGGCAATCCCTCATTGGTCGAGGTATGTTGACTTTCTCTGACGCCGGGATCTTCTGCTTTTGGAGCTGGTTTTTGAATTCAGAGCTGGACTGTCTTGAAGTGAAGTCTTCAGAGATAGTTCCCTTTGTTCTGCAATTTGGACCGATTTGTGTTTTGAACTCAGCTCGAATTCTCTTCAGCTTGATCAGGCTCTGCTGGAGGACTCAGCTGAAGGTTGACGCCTGCTGTCTTTTGCTAGCTGACTCCTGCTGTAAACACAGCTGGGTCGACTGCTGTCTTCCGCTAGCTGACTCCTGCTGTAGACACAGCTGGGTCGACTGCTGTCTTCCGCTTCCTTAACCTGTAAACCTAGAAAATCTAAAGCTCAAACATGCGAGCTGGAAAACACTATTTAGGTTGACCCGATCATCTATTCGGTTGGAGAATCAGCTGGGTTATGGTATCAAATCAAAACCTTATGGAAAACACTATTTAGGTTGACCCGATCATCTATTCGGTTGATGACCCAGATCTGCTTGATGACTCGAATTGGGTCATTTGATCTGATAATTCTCCCAGCTGAGTCGATATACACATTCTTTGTGTTCTTCGGTTGTTGCTGGCGGGGTCTTGATCTCCGTGTCTTCCCGTTTTGATGTCTTGATTTCTTTTGGTTTCCAGCTGTGTGCATAGCTGAGACGTTCCTTTGTCTCTGCTGTCTCATGTGATGCTGTGGCTGGAAATGATTATCCAGCTGGTACTCATGTGAGTGGTATCCAGCTGGGTATCTCTGATATCCCGGTTGATATCGTTCAACGTGCTGTTTCTGTTGCTGGTATCTGTGAAATCCAGCCTGTTGTCTTCGTTGAGGTTGAGCACGTTGCTGTCTGAGTTGGGCTTGAGGTTGTCGCACAGCTGACCTTCTTGATGCCTGCTGTGTCTTCGACGGAGCTTGAGGATGTTTCACAGCTGGTCTTCCTGACGCCTGCTGTGTCCTCAACTGTTGATGCTGAGCTGCTGGGATTGGAGGTTCGTTTGCACGTACAAACATTACCTTTGTTCCACTTGTGGAGGCAATGTTTGAGGCATCCTTTGATTCGTTGTATCCCAGTCCCGCTTTGAGTGCCGCTGGACGCTGAGCACTAATGATCTCGTCCATTGTTGACGTGGCTTTGATGAGAGCTACTATCTTCTTAGGTAGTACATCTTCGGTGCTTTTCAGCTCAATGATCTCAGCTGACTTCTTTTCCGATTCAGCTGTGACCTTTTCCACATCTTCTATCAGTTGTTTCTTCTCATAGTAGAATTCCTTCATCAGCTGATCTTGTTTCACTATTTTATCTTTTAGTGAAATGACTTTCTGTTGGAGCTGAGTTGTATCAGCTGCGTCTGATACTTTTGTCTTTTCCAGTTCCGCCTTCAGCTCAGCATTCTCACACATAATGACGTCAAGGATCTCTTGAAGCTCCTTGGAATCGTTCATTACTTTCTCTACTAGACTCCAATCAGGTAGTCCAGATTCTGAGACCTGTGTAGAGTGTTCGTGTGATGGTGAGATGTTAGATAGATTTTGAGTTCGAGACATTACCTCATCTTCATCGATGCCGTCTGTTTGTCCCATGAAGCATGTATCTCAATCAGGTTCATCATGGGCCATCAGGGCTTCTTCTTCCGAGTCTGAAAATGGCATATCATCCATTTTGTTGCACTCTGATTCTTCATCGGTGATATAAGCTCTCCTTCAGTCAGCTGCCTTAGCTTTCAGTTGGTCTTTGTCTTTCTTGGACAGCTTTGGACAATCTAGCCGGTAGTGTCCTGGTTCCTTGCAGTTGAAGCAACCTTCTTCTGTTCGTTTGTCAGCTGACTTCTCATCACTCGTCGCGTACTTGTCTCTGTAAGTTCTTGCGAACTTCTTGTATTTGCCCTTGCTGGTGTTGAGTCTGTTGTAGTTTTTGACCAGCATGGCTATTTCTTCAAGTAGCTCTTTCTTGCTCATGTCCTTCTTATCCTTCTTCGATGACTCAGCTGACTGCATGTATGCGGATTTGTCAGAGTTGGCTCTGAACACAATCTCCTTTGTTGCAGGTGTCAGCTCTCCATCATTCTGATTGCTTGAAGATTCTTTCATTGTAATCTTCAAGTTGTACTCGTTGGCTTTGAGCAGGGAGTATAATCTTTCAGTTGAAAGATCACCTAAGTCACTTCGACTTTGGTGTACCACCTTATAGGTGTTCCATTCAGCTGTGAGCGCCGAAAGAACTTTTAGATTCTTTTCTCGCTGGGTGTATTTCCCAGTTCTGATGGTTTCTATTTCCACCACAATGTTGGAGAATCTGAGTTCCATCCCTTCGATGGACACGTTGACCAGCTGCTTGAATTTATCAAACTTCTGGCATGCAATCGTGAATTTGTTCTCTTTTATCTCCTCCGACCCTTCGCATAGTTTTGCCAGGGTTTCCCACATCTCCTTTGAGGTTTCACAGTTGATGATTTTGCTGAGGTAGGCATTGGAGACCGTTGAAGATATGGTGTTCCTTGTGAAGCTGTCTAGTCCAGCCTGCTTCCTTTCTTCTGAGGTGTGCTCATTCTTGGGCATGGGAATGAGCTGATATCTTGGTTGTTCGCCATCTTGAGTTGGTACAAGCTCGTTCCCTGATTTGTAGATGATGATGGGTCCGTCTGTGATGACGTCCCACATCATATCGTGATGCGCACAGAGAAAGCTCTTCAGTCTGAACTTCCATATTGCATAATCGTCTACCGAGAAGGTGGGAAGATTCCTGTTAAGATAAGAATCCATAGAAATATGCAGTATGTAATAATATGAGTTTTTTACAAAGAGGATCTGTTCAGATGACCACTGACAGATTGTCAAGAGAGATCTCTTGATACAGAAACGGTGGTCTGTTGAACCACTGCTCTGATACCAATTGATGGTCCCTGAGCTAGGTATTTGGTGTAGAGGGGGGGTGAATACACCAAATAGATTTTTAGAAACTTTTTTTTTCAAGTTAAATCACGGAGTTGGTGAGCTCAGTTATCGATCCAGCTGGGGAGGGTCAGCTGGGTAAATAACTCAGCTGGCGGTGCGGAAAGTGGTGGTTTGAAAACTTAGCTCGGTTACTTAGAAAAACTCAGTTTGAAAAGATTAACTTTATGTTTTCAACTTAGTCAAGTTGTGCAACTTTCAGAGAGACACAGCTGTCGTTGAAGAGCAGCTGCGTGTGCAGTTTTGAACAAATATGCAATGATATGAAAGGGGAATATAAAGAGAAAGTCAGGAACACGCGAGTTTTTACGTGGTTCGGAGTAACACCTCCTACGTCCACGACCAGGTTCACTGTAATCCACTACCACTTGGTTTCCAAGTACCAAGCAACTTCACAACTCTAACCCGAGCTGTGTTCCAACAGTTTGCGGGCACTGTCAAGCCTAACCTTTCAGTTTACGGGTACTGAAAAAACCTTACACACTTGAATTTTCCGCTTCAAGCAAGCGTAACCTTGACCTAACCTTTCTGGGTAAGAGGGGTTTAGTTTGGGGTTCCAACTGTGAACGAGTTCTTACAATTAAGAACTTTAGAGAATGATGAACTCGTTCGAAATCTAGGCTTAAGATGTACAAAGGGTTTGGCCTAGGGAACAGAGAAAAAACTACGCAGTTTCTGAACTAGAAACACTTTAAGATAAAGTGTTCTTTGATCTATGTAGAACTGCTTGAGAGCTGTTGAAAGATGGATGATTTCAGATAATGAAAGCTTGTAGAGGGTTTTTCGTATCTGATCCTGAGGTTGAAGACGGGTTTATATAGGTAGAGATTCAAGACTAGCCGTTGGAGGAGCCGTTTGAATCTTACCTACTCTTCTTAAATTCAAGATCTGCCGTTGAGCCAATCTGCACCTGTCTTCATTTGTGTCACATCCTAGGTCCTGAAGTCTAGGATGCTGATTTGGCAATCCCTCATTGGTCGAGGTATGTTGACTTCCTCTGACACCGGGATCTTCTGCCTTTGGAGCTGGCTTTTGAATTCAGAGCTGGACTGTCTTGAAGTGAAGTCTTCAGAGATAGTTCCCTTTGTTCTGCATACCGGACCGGCCGTGTTTTGAACTCGGCTCGAATTCTCTTCGGCTTGATCGAGCTCTGCCGAGGACTCGAGTGAAGGTTGACGCCTTTTCTTGTCTTTTGCTAGGCCGACTCACTGCGTAAACACGAATTTCGGGGTCGTCTTCCGCTAGGCCCGACTCCGCTTGTAGACACAGCTGGGTCGACTGCTGTCTTCCGTTTCTTTAACCTGTAAACCTAGAAAATCTAAAGCTCAAACAGGCGAGCTGGAAAACACTATTTAGGTTGACGCGATCATCTATTCGGTTGGAGAATCAGTTGGGTTATGGTATCAAATCAAGACCTTATAATTTTCCCAACAATTTCCCCCTTTTTGATGATGCCAAAACCTAACTGAGACAACTTATGACGCAGAAAAATTTGTGTTTTATTAATGTAAGAATCTACATTATAACACAGGAAAAAGAAAGAAGAAAAAAAAATCTTCAAATCTTCAGTCTTCAATCCCAGTTGGCTGGGTCTTCTCTTCTGCATCCGTTGCTTCTTTCTTTTGACTCGTCTCTTCAGCTGATTCTGATTCAGCTGGTTCTTCTAGCTTAACAGTTTGCCTCTTCTTTGACTTGTCTCTCTTCTCCCTTACTTCCCCCTTTTTGGCATGATCAAACAGGGTGGGAGAGATACACCATCAGCTGTTATGATGTTTTAGTTTGGCGAAACTGTGGTTTTCAGCTCTGAGCAGCGAGGTTTGGAGTCTAAGTGGCTCAGCTGTTGTATTAGCTGGCTCTTCTTTAGTAGCATTAGCCTCAGCTGTGATTGCAGACACAACGTCCTTGGCCTGATTCAGCTGGGGCAGTCCAGCTGAGTGCTTGGAGGGATGAGTTGGCACGGGAGATAGCATCTTCTGAGTCGGGCACACCTTCATTCCTTGCAAATTTTGCTTCTTCAGATTTCTTAGATTGAATGAGAAAGTCTGATTCAACACTTGAGGGACTTGTGTTCAGCTCATATCATCATCATACAGCTGCAGGTGATCATTGGCTGGGTGATGTTTCTCATTTAAGCTTGGTGCAGGGACTTGAGCATCTTTCATCGGAAGATCTTGAAGCTGGTGTCCCTGTGGAGCTGAAGGAAACTGAGGAGAAGACGGTTGAAGTATTCCATCTGTCTTGGGGTTTAAGTTTGGTTGATCAGCTGGAATACTCCGTTGCGGTGTTGGTGACGATGATGTTCACGCAGGAGCGTGAACTTCTCCTCCACCGTAAGAAACGACCGCTTGTGGGCCTTCTGCTCCTAGGAGAGTAATTACGAATTCTCTCATAATGTCAGCTGGCTTCTCGGCTGACTGACTGAGGACCGAAAATCCCCACAGATGTGATAAAACAAACATTCACTACATCATCTGGATCCATCTGAATCTAATAATATCCTTGATACGCATCCATCATAGACATCAGCTCTGATCCAGCAGTAGCATCTACCAGTTGATCAATCCTAGGCAGCGGATAATGATCCTTGGGACAAGCCTTATTTAAATCCCTGAAATCATTACACATTCTCCACTTTCCTCCTCATTTTTTAATCATGACAGGGTTACACAACCATCTAGGAAACTGTATGCGAATTATATGTCCTGCTTTTAGCAATTGCTCCACCTGCTCTCGGATGGCCCTGTCTTTTTCCTCATCAAATGGCCTTAACTTCTGCTTTACAGGCTTGGCCCTAGGATTTATATTAAGCTTATGCATTGCCACCTGGGGATCTACTCCAAGAGGGTCTGAAGTATCAAAAGCAAATACATCAGAATTGCGCCGCAAACATTCCACTACCTCTTTCCTCTCTTCCTCGCTCATCTGAGTACCTATCTTGGTAGTATAACCCTCCTTCCCTTCAAAGAGTTCCACCGTCATGGTTTCATCGCCCATTTCAAAATCTGCCTCATTCAGCTCTTCCACCTTTACCTCCATCATAGGCGCATCCTTCCTCCTCTTATTAGCATTTTTCTCTGCCTTCTCTACAGAATTGAGAGGCCTGCTGACTTTACTTCTGGAGATTCGTCGCACCTCATTCGCATAGCAAGATATAGAGCTTTTCTGGCTACCTCTTACCTCCCCCACTTCCTTTCCCACCGGGAATTTTACTTTCATGTGGAAGGTTGATGCTATCGCCCGGAACGAATTCAATGCAGGCCTTCTCAAGATAGTATTATAAGAACTTACTGCATCCACTACTAAAAACTGGACCATACGCATTTTTCTCAGTGCTCTATCTCCCAACACCACAGGCAATTTGACCACTCCTTTTGGTGTTACAATTCCTCCTGAAAATCCTGCCAGGATAGTATCCACAGGCATTAGTTGTTCATTAATATCCATTTTCTTAAAACAATCCCAGAAGATTATATCCGCTGAGCTTCCAGTGTCAATCAACACACGTGCCACATCATGCCCTGCTATCTCTGTTGTAATAACTAGTGCATCATCATGCGCGGCAGCAACCTCATCCAAGTCAGTAGCGCTGAAAACTAGTTCTGGCTCCTCATCCTTCGACCTTATCAGGTTCACATTCCTCACATCTGGATCTCTGACCTCCCTTACATGCCTTTTCTATGCATTATTCGTGTGATCCCGTGCTAAACCCCCTATAATCATATTAATAGACCTCTGCTTATTTGGGAATTGCTATTTTCCCTTTTCTTCCTCGGGCCCCTCGAGCGCTAACAGGTTTAAATTCTGATCTGGCCCAACCTGTCCTTCCCCCTAGCCAGCATTCATCTTTCGCTTATCATTCCTTTTCCATCCTCCTGTTCCGTCACTCCTCCTTCGCACAAATTCAGCAAAGTTCCCTTCACTTATCAATCTCTCTATGACATCTTTCAAATGCCTGCAATCATCTGTGTCATGCCCATAATCTCGATGAAATCTGCAAAACGATTCAGACGGTGGGTTTTTGGGTCCTGCCTTTGCAGAAAAAGGAGGACGAAACATCTTGGGAGCTATACTTAGTATTTCAGAAGACGACACCACTAAATCCGTGTACACAGGGGACACCTTGCTCCATTCCTTATTCGAATACCCCGCCTTGGATTCAGACTCTGGAGGAGTTGAGTACAAACCAAAGCGAGGGATCCTTGATCCCCGCGCCGGTTGCTCATAAGAGGAAATAGGTTTGCGATCATAAGATTCTCTTTTTGCTCTGTCTCCCTTCCTTTCCACATCTTTTTTCTCAATCCTTCCTCCATCACTCCTGCCATGATCTATAATATGCTTGGCCTCTCAAGCTTCTTCTCCCACAATCTGTTTGTCAATTCGCTCCAATAATTTGTCAAACCCCTCGGTGGATTTTCTGTTTAAAGTCTGAAAAAGTTCCTTGCTCCTCAATCCCTGAATTAGAGCATTAACCTTGATCTCCTCGGAAGCTGAAGGGACCTGCAGAACTGCCGCGTTGAAATGAATTACGTAACTCCTTAGGCTCTCCCCTCTTTCTTGCTTAAAACTTAATAGCGTCATGACAGAATACGTTTGCCTTCTAGCACTAGCAAACTGATTTTCCAATTGCGAAATGAAATCATCATAGGTCTCAATACTTTCAGGTTCCAACTGGTTAAACCATCGCTGCGCCATTCCCGTTAGCGTAGCCAGCAATACCCTACATTTAACGCCATTAGAATATCCCTGCAACAGCGCCAAATTTTCAAATCTGTCCAAGTGATCTTGGGGATCAGAAGTTCCATCATAAGTCAAGTCCGGTTGCTTGAAATTACGGAGGAGTTGATCGTTCATGATATCAGCGCAAAACGGTGTTCTCCGGTCTCTGCGAGGGCCAACACTCTTTCCCTCTATCTTCTCCTTCATAGCTGCTAATTCCTTAACTATCGCTCTTTGCCATTTCTTATCATTCTCTTCTTTCATCTCTGTTTCCATGTTCCCAGAGCTGTCACCTCCCTCCTCCTCTCGACGTATATTTGCATTCCGTCCCTCAGATCTTCTCCTCCCCTCCAATTTGGGAGGTCTGACCGAATGCATCGGACAGTTCCTTTGCACTTACATTTCTCCCAGAATCATCTTCCATTTCCTCTTCCAAATTCTTGGAAAGGTTTCTAGGCACCAGGATATGAGATCCTCCCATGGCTGCCATGGCTGCTTCCACAGCATCCTTGGCGGCCTTACTTAACAGATCTTGCAACTGAAGGGCTGTTAACTGCAACTTTGGCTCGCCTTCACTTTCAATGTTCTTTCCTTTCCCTTTATCTATGATTGGAGTGATGCCTTCCACTTGCCCTTCCCTATCATCGCTTACTTCCAACTCCTTCTGAGGCTCCACTCTAGCATTATCTTCCCTAACCATTCTCCTGTCATTATTGAGGAGAAAAAATGCTTCAGAAAAAAAAAATGCTTTGGTAAACATATCAAAGTCTGACCACTACACTCTCATAATATTTTAATTATCCTCAGATTTTCAAAAATTGACTACCAGACTTTGCCTCTCATATCTCTCATATCTCCTTATTATCAGATATCGGAGAGAAGATGCTCGGATCACTCCTGTTTCGCACAGGAGTCTGACAGGGCTTCAGTTCCTAATTTTTTCATCCTCGGGGCGCTAAGTCACAGCCGCAATTCCCCTTATCATCAGATCTCGGAGAGAAGATGCTCGGATCAATCCTGTTTCGCACAGGAGTCCGGCAGGGCTTCAGCTCCTGATTTTTTTTCATCCTTGGGACGCTAAGTCGAAGCCGCAATTCCCCTTATCATCAGATCTCGGAGAGAAGATGCTCGGATCACTCCTGTTTCGCACAGGAGTCCGGCAGGGCTTCAGCTCCTAATTTTTTCATCCTCGGGGCGCTAAGTCGAAGCCGCAATTCCCCTTATCATCAGATCTCGGAGAGAAGATGCTCGGATCACTCCTGTTTCGCACAAGAGTCCGGCAGGGCTTCAGCTCCTGATTTTTTTCATCCTCGGGGCGCTAAGTCGAAGCCGCAATTCCCCTTATCATCAGATCTCGGAGAGAAGATGCTCGGATCACTCCTGTTTCGCACAGGAGTCCGGCAGGGCTTCAGCTCCTGATTTTTTTCATCCTCGGGGTGCTAAGTCGAAGCCGCAATTCCCCTTATCATCAGATCTCGGAGAGAAGATGCTCGGATCACTCCTGTTTCGCACAGGAGTCCGGCAGGGCTTCAGCTCCTGATTTTTTTTCATCCTCGGGGCACTAAGTCGAAGCCGCAATTCCCCTTATCATCAGATCTCGGAGAGAAGATGCTCGGATCACTCCTGTTTCGCACAAGAGTCCGGCAGGGCTTCAGCTCCTGATTTTTTTCATCCTCGGGGCGCTAAGTCGAAGCCGCAATTCCCCTTATCATCAGATCTCGGAGAGAAGATGCTCGGATCACTCCTGTTTCGCACAGGGGTCCGGCAGGGCTTCAGGTCTTAATTTTTTCATCCTCGGGGTGCTAAGTCGAAGCCGCAATTCCCCTTATCATCAGATCTCGGAGAGAAGATGCTCGGATCACTCCTGTTTCGCACAGGAGTCCGGCAGGGCTTCAGCTCCTGATTTTTTTTATCCTCGGGGCGCTAAGTCGAAGCCACAATTCTCCTTATCATCAGATCTCGGAGAGAAGATGCTCGGATCACTCCTGTTTCGCACAGGAGTCCGGCAGGGCTTCAGCTCCTGATTTTTTTCATCCTCGGGGCGCTAAGTCGAAGCCGCAATTCCCCTTATCATCAGATCTCGGAGAGAAGATGCTCGGATCACTCCTGTTTCGCACAGGAGTCCGGCAGGGCTTCAGCTTCTGATTTTTTTTCTTCCTCGGGGCACTAAGTCGAAGCCGCAATTCCCCTTATCATCAGATCTCGGAGAGAAGATGCTCGGATCACTCCTGTTTCGCACAAGAGTCCGGCAGGGCTTCAGCTCCTGATTTTTTCATCCTCGGGGCGCTAAGTCGAAGCCGCAATTCCCCTTATCATCAGATCTCGGTCATTCTTATAAGTTACTACAAACCTTTTATTAACAATGCTATTAACCCACTTTTCTTTCTTCGCAGATGGCATTATCAAGAACGAACTCTTATCAAAGCTACCTTAAAAGATAATTGAAAATCTCCTAAGGTATCGCACAGAGTGGCCCTTTATTACCAAAAGGCTAATGGTCCTGAACTCTTTAAGTGCGTAATTTATTTCCTTTTCCTTGGAGATAATCATTAAATCCAAAAGAAAAGCCTCCCCTAGCAGAGTTTTTCCTTGAAGAGAAAAATAAAAACGGTATCAGCACTCATTACCTTTCGGTAAGAAACATTATTCCCATTACCTTTCATACTTCCTCTTCTCAAAACTACTATCACACCATAAAGACATTCAGATCCCAGAAAATTTATTACAAAGATTTATAATAACAAACAAAAATCAAGTCACAGCTCAAGTTTCCCACAGACGGCGCCAGTTGTAAGAGTTGGGTTAAGCTCCTACAGCAAGAGTTTGGAGATATTTGCTATACCTTCGGTTGAATATGAAATCGTCCGACTTAGATAATGGTTTTCCTGCAAAAAAGCCCACTGAGCCGGAGGAAATCTCCGGTCAAGGCCCTCCGACGAGCAAGTTAGAATATGAACAGAAAAAAATGATTTTTATCTCTAAAACTATATCAGAAAAAAGTCCCCTTTAAAAGATACCTGCTACCCTATTCATACTAGTTGCTCATGGGCAATTTAGCCTCCTGGATACTGGAAACCTTGTTGTTGTAGACGAGGCGAAGCAAGGCTACTTATGGCAGAGCTTTGATCACCCAACTGATAGCTGGTTACCAGGAATGAAACTGGTGGATGATAGTGATAGTGGTGTAGAGACGTATCTGACACCATGGAAAAACTCCGATGATCCTTCACCGGGCGACTTTCTTTACAAGATTGACAATCAGGGCTTGCCTGATTTAGTCATTTACAGTGGGAAAAGAAAGATATACTTAGCAGGAAAGTGGAATGGAATTCAATTTGGAAGTTACCCATCTTTTCCAAATTCCTTTTTCCAAGCTGAGTTGGTCTTCAAAGGGGAGAGGTTAATATCCATGTCAAGGCCTTATGACAGCTCCATTTTCACAAGATTACGGCTAGATTCATCCGGTTTCCTCCAGAGGTATATTATGAATTCAAGAAAAGATGTTTGGAATCACGCGTACACATTTCCACAGGATAAGTGTGATGAGTACAACTATTGTGGTCGGAACACAGTCTGCAGCTTTGGGAAAGCGCAGAGATGTGAGTGTTTCAAGGGATTTTCCCCAAAGAACCAAAAAGAATGGGACCTTCAAGATTGGTCGGGCGGATGCAGGAGAGTTGAGCCGTTGAATTGTGAAAGTGGTGATGATTTTCATGAGGATAGAGGGGTGAAGAATCCTGATATGTTGCAGTTTTGGTTGAACATGAGTATGAACCTCCAAGAATGCAGAGATGAGTGCTTGAGAAACTGTAGCTGCACCGCGATTGCTAATCCATACATAACTAATGGAGGGAGTGGCTGTGTGATGTGGTTAGGGGACCTCATCAATGTAAGAGAGCTTCCTGACGCAGATACTAAACAGAACATCTATATTCGTCTACCAATTCCTGAACAAGGTAAGTTTTTTTTTAACTAATTTGAACACAAGTTTTTGTTTGAGGTATTTCAATGTCCAATTTTATGTTTAGAGTAGCTGGAAGGTCTAGAATCACAATGATTGCAAAAGTTAGTGTTATTCTTGTAGGTCCTACGACCAACTCAGAGGAGGAGAAGAAGAAGAAGAGAATGCCTAAAAAACTTGTAGTAATATTAGTTGCATCTGGAGTTCTTTTCTCAGGCTTTATTTTTGGATGGATACTTTTCAAGACAAGACGATAGAGACGAGGTATCAATGCTCAGCCTTCACAGCAGCAAGTCACTCGAACTAAAGTAGAATCTCAGACATTAAGTCCGTTTTCTTTTCCTTACTTTTTTTCATTTACAGCATCAAAAGCAAACCGTGAAGATCTAGAATTACCTATATTCAAGTTGGCAACTATTACTGCAGCAACGAAGGACTTCTCTAGGGAAAACATGATAGGAGAAGGAGGTTTCGGACCCGTGTACAAGGTGACATGGCACATCAGTATGAGTAGGTGACAAACTATTAGTTGCATACTGACTCATATGTTAAACTTGCATGAGCAGGGGAACTTATCTGCAGACAAAGAAATAGCCGTCAAAAGATTGTCAAGAACTTCCAAACAAGGCATCAAAGAGTTCAAGAACGAAGTAATCTTGATTGCCAAACTTCAAAATAGGAACCTCGTCAGACTTTTGGGATGCTGCATTGAAGGAGACGAAAGAATGCTGATCTATGAATACCTGCAGAATAAAAGCCTCGACAAAATTGTTTTTGGTACAGCCTAAGATAATATTCTTGTTGTTTTTGCATTTCATCGTCCATTTCTGAAGTTATTCATTACCTGCAGATCAAAATCGAATGAAACTTTTGACATGGCCTAAGCGCTTTGACATAATCATGGGGATCGCGAGGGGACTGCTATATCTTCATCAAGACTCCAGATTGAAGATCATCCATAGGGATCTAAAGACAAGCAATATTCTACTAGATGGAGATTTCAATCCAAAAATCTCAGACTTCGGATTAGCAAGAATCTTCAGAGAGGGTCAATCTAATGCTACAACAGGACGAGTTGTTGGGACATAGTAAGCTTTTTTTCTAAAAGCATAGCATTTTGTTACCTTCTGCAGGGCCTTATGACTAGTAACAACTTTATGCAGTGGCTATATGGCTCCAGAATACGCTATCGATGGGAAGTATTCGGTGAAATCTGACATATTCGCGTTGGGAGTGATATTGTTGGAGATTTTGAGTGGAAAGAAGAACCGAGGTTTCGACCACTGTGATCATTATCATAGCCTTTTGGGACATGTAATCTGTTACTATTGTCAATCAACTAACCATTCTATATGTGAAAAAGCTGATAGATATATTTTTGCAGGCATGGTTGCTATGGAAGGAAAATGATATTCTGGAGCTAATGGATGTATGTGTGAGCAATACGTTTATCGAATCTCAAGTGAAGAGATGCATACAAGTCGGGTTATTATGCGTTCAAAAATTTGCAGAAGATAGGCCAATCATGTCATCAGTGGTTTTCATGTTAGGAACGGATGGAGCAATTCTTCCCGAACCTAAGGAACCTGGATTTTTCATCGAAAGAAGTCGGAGCTGCACAACAAGTAGTACATGTCAAGAAACACTCACCATCACTGATTTGGAAGGCAGATGAGGAGGTCTTAACATCTTCATCCTTTGATTATTGCTGTAATTATTCAAGATATGATTTTATTTATTTATTTATTTATTTTTGTGTAAAATGACATCCAAATCTTATTCTGTTTGTAATAGTGATGACATTTTCTATCCATTCATTTCTATCTGAATCCATTTTCAAGCTGCATTTAATTTTGCTATTGAAGAATGGATCATCTCATTCAACAGAATCTTACCTTTCTCAAATTCTGTGATGCAGTAGATACTCTTTTTATTTCCAAATGAAACAATTGGTTTTGGTTTTCGAGGTGGGGTTGTTCACTCTATGTCAATATTAAAGGGAAACTCAAAATGCCATGCCATGCCATGCCATTTTTGTTGATAGAATGTTGAAAATAGATCAAATCTACTTCTTTGCATGGTATAGTAGAACTTGATCATTAATTTTTGGATTAATACAGTTTGGTTCATCGTACTTTTATTTGGATCGATTGGGTCATTCAACTTTTATAACAAAAATTTCAATGACTTAATTACAAAGTTGAAGGAACAAGAGCTGGAACTTCCTTTGGCTAGAGACTGATTCTACGTATGTGGAGGGATTATTTCAGAAAGACAATGCTACTTGGTATCTTGGAAGTTTCGAGGATTGAAGCTCTTGGCTACACTAGACAAATTCAATTCAAAACTTCACACATCTATAGAGAGGGAAATCAAGTTGCTGATGCTATGACGAACCTAGCATTGAAGCCGGTTGTTGGAACACGGCTAATCCAAATATTATTGCTGTTGTTAGACTGGAATGGATAGATCTCATTCTTATTATATGAGAAATTCTATTATACGTGTAGATGCACTACACTCACCTCTCACATGGGATTATTTTAATAATATAAATCATCTATACTTATATAAAAAGAGCTTTGTTTTACAAAAGTTGAATTGCCTATTATATCCTTACTATATAATTTAATTTAAGGGTAATAGTGTAATATAATATATTATATTATAAAAAATATAATAATTCATTAGTAATTAAATTTACCATACATATAGATTTTATATATGGTAAATATTAATCAATATCAATATATATAGACACTATGTGTTTCATTAATTGTTATTTATAAATGATTTATTTTTTATAATGGAACACTTATAATTTGTTGTTTAAACTTTAATTGTACTAATAATCGCAACGACTTTTTCTCTTTACTCTTTATAATTGAAAATAGAAATCATTCAACATAATATTTGTTTTTGTTTCTAATCTATTATCACTATGCAATTTATCTATGTAATTTTTTATACTTTTAAATTCTTATTCGTTAATAATATTTTTAACTATCTTAAAATATCTTAACTTAAAATCTTTTAATGAATTAATTTATTTTACAAGGGTATATTACTATTATACTGATTAGTATAATTTTTTTAATCAAATCGAATTAAGACGAGTACCATCAACTTCAAACTTAATTCAATTATTAGCAATCCAGCAATCCTATTCAAGTTTAACCCGTATAAACGATCTTTCTAAATATATATTTCAATTTAAATATTTATTTTTTAAAACAAATTATATTGTTCTAAATATATACTACTTCCCTTCATCCCCCAAAAATTTGCTCTTTTTTTACCGGTACGAATTTTAATAAGTTTGAATCGAATGTATTGTGAGTAGAATAGGGGTTTTACTTTTAATGCATTAGATTGAGTAAATGTGTTGTTAGTGCAATAAGGGTCCACCTTTTAATGATTTTAAATTAATATGGTGGGTCCAACAATGGCAATTTTTGTAAATAATGAAGTATGAGAGGTTAATAAATAAGTAAATTGTATGTGGTCTGTTACTATAAATGGACGTGATAATTTTTTTGTGGACGGACCGAAAAGAAAATGGGAGAAATGGGATTTTAGCACTTTTTAGATTGAAAATCCTAATTCTAGCACTAGTTTTTAAAATATACAAATTCTAGCACTTTTGTACATTTTTACCCTTCCTCTTTCGTTTCTATTTTATTATTTTTTCATTTCTCGTTTTTTTCCCTCTCCCACTCTCCTCCTCTCTACGTTTCTCTCTCTCTATCGAAACCAAACAACAACAGCCCAATGCCCTTCATCTTCTCCTCCGGCGAGACTACGCCGGTCGCCGGCATGAGACCGGCGGACGAAGTCTCGCCAGAAATGAAGAAGACGACAGTATTGACGGCGATTTCGCCGGATTTCCCATGAAAAAAATGGGAATTCACATGTGAATTCAAATGAAAAAAGTGAAAAACTCGAATTCACATGAAAAATAATGTGAATTCTCGTGGAAAAAATGGGAATTCACATGGGAATTCAAATGAAAAAAGTAAAAAACTCGAATTCACATGAAAAATAATGTGAATTCACGTGAAAAAAATGGGAATTCACATAAAAAACTATGTGAATTTGAGTTTTTCATCTCTATCTTCAAAAAAAATGAAGCGGAAATGTTAAGAAGGCAAAAAATGGGAGAAATCTTCCGGCGACGCCGGCGACCACGAGTAGGAGAGGGGCGGACTGGTGGAGGTGCGGTCGCCGACGGCGGCTGTTGTGGTCCAATTTTGGCAATTAGCCGAAGCACCCAAACCGATATTACCGCTGCTGTTAGGCGATAGCGAAGAGCTTCGGGGAGTGGGTGAAGGATGAGTTGGGGAGAGAAAGAGGAGCGGCGGTGGCGGCAGAAGCGGAAGCCTTAAAAGTGTCGTTGGGGAAGGACTTGAGGATTTCCGGCGGAGTTCTGAGCGTGGTGGTGGACGGATGAGTGCAGCAGTAGTTGCGCAATTGAGTGTTAGAGAGAGATGTTGAGATCGAGAGGGAATTTGGAGAATAGGCGACGGCGGCACCACCAGCGTATGTGTCTCGCCGGAGAATGGAAGCAGTGGCAGCGATCGTGCTACTGCTGTTGCCTTCGAATAGAGAGAGAATTAGAAACGAGACTAAGAAGGAAAGAAAGATGAGAGACATGGATGGAGATAGGAGGCGCTGGCGATGGAGAGAAGACGGCAACCGGCGAAGTCTCGCTGGAGGAGAAGATGAAGGGGGCGGCGGCGCTGCTATAGGTTTCATTAGAGAGAAAGAGAAACAAATATAGGAGACGCACTGCAGAAGAATAAAAATATATATATGAAAAAATATTTTAATTCATTTACAATAAAAGATAATTTAGAAAAAGAAAGAGGGGTAAAAATGTACAAAAGTGCTAGAATTTATATATTTTAAAAAGTAGTGCTATTATTAGTATTTTTTTTCCCTGGAAGTGCTATAATCATGTATTATCTCAAAGAAAATTGTGGCTATTCTTTCGTGGACGGAGGAAATAATATATATCCTAAAATCCCACAACAAATAAGGTTAAGTAGATAATTAACATATCATTAATTATTTAAAGTATATAAATTATAATTTAAAAAGAATTACTTTTACATATTTCAATTAACTCGAGAGCCATTAACGAAATAATGAGTTAAATAGTACTTCACCCGTCCATAAAAATTGTGATGCAATTTGTGTGACACGGGTTTTAAGAAATATTTGATAGATGTTTGTTGAATAGAGAAAGAGACCCACCACTTTTAATTTATTGTTAGATTTAAAATATAAGGAAGTGTGTTTGGTCATGTACAAATAAGAAAAGATCATAATTTCGAGGAAAGGATAAATAAGGCAATAAGATCACAATTTTCATGAACAGATGAAGTATCAAATTAAAGTTTGAGCTAAACTAAATGAGCATTTGTTTAATGATTTGATTAATAATATCTTTTTGTGTACTTATATTTATTAAGATTTTTGTAATAAAAATAAAAATAACAGTTAATACATTAAGAGAAATTAAGATATTCATAGAGAGTATTATTTACAATAAAATATTTTATTTAATTTTAATTTTATACGTAATTAATAATAGATTTTAATATTTTTGAAAGAGCTATCCTCTAATTAATTCAAAGTGTGTTGATAATAAAAATGATACTATAGTAAGAATAAAATGTAATACAAAATACACGTAATAAAATTCAATTATTAACAGTTATACTTATTTATGTGTAATTTGTTTAGAGTGTCTTAGAATAGGCAAAAATAAGTTAGATAAAGCAAAACTTTAGTATAATTTTAAAGCAAACTCTACAATTAGATTTTTACAAGAAAAAAAAATGAGAAATAGTATACCTAACAATCACAATCTACCTTCTATTTTGATAACTTATATTCATATTACTACTGACAATTGTGTAAAATAATAATGATATAATTAAAAAAAAATTATACGGTACTACAAAATTACAAAACTAATTTTCATCCATCAAGATCAAGAAAATAAAAAATTAATAAATCATAATGTCAATCTACTAAAGTATTTGTCCAGACTGGTTTCTATGTATCAAACAGTAATTAAACATTACATGTAATATTTAAAATTAAGAAAAATATAGAATTTGACATTAAATATATATTACATATAACAATAAAGCTATATTACATATAACAAAGCTATTCATTCGGCCACACAGTGGCCAACCACACAGTGGCATTCTTGTAATTACGAACAATAAAAATATAATTTATTAATAGTTCTAAATTAATTCTAGATTATTTTTACATAATTATTGTTTCCCATTTTTCTAAAGAGAATATACTTTATTACTTTCAAATTTGAATTTGTAAATATTACCTCTCCATAATAATTTCATATTTGTTTTCCAATAAAGTGAATATCAAATTCTTTAAATAATACATAAATCCTCAAATAATAAAACTTGTTTATTATTTCATCTACAAACAAATATTAATTGATCATGGTCGAATCAAAGTTGCAAAGTTATAATCGAATCAAAGTTCTTCTTTAAGAAAAAATCATTTATATGATTATAATGCTTCCGATGATGATTATAAGATATCTGTGTTTTAAAGGAATATAATTATCTCTTCATAAGAGGAACGACATTAAATAAAATATTAATTGTAAGATGTTTATCAAAATAAAAATATTAGCTTGGTTTTGAATGATTTAGAGACAAAGAGGAAATAATTGTTACTGATTTTTTTTTTTAATGGCTAGGATATATTTTGATCTAGATCTTCAAATTTCTATAAATAAAATATTAGAAGAGTAAGGAAAATGAAGAAGGAAATCTTACAACATAATCTCACTAAATTTTGGAGCCAAAATAACATTGGGGTACTATAGTCACAATAATTTTAAGTTAGTAAACCTATTATTAATTAAACCGATCTGATTTTCATAAAAAAAAAAAAAAACATTGTGTGGCTAGTCACAATGTGGCCGAATAATAACACCCTATAATATGAACACTTCAAGTATAATTTTTAAGATATATTTAATATATATATGATATACTATAGGTCATACTAAGATCTACAACCCACCACATTTATTCATATTTTTTACTTTAAATTTCCCATTTATTTGATCCTTATCATATATATATATATATATATATATGTATATACATTATATAAATTTATAACTTCTACGTGCGATGCACGTATCATCCATCTAGTATTATTAAAATAATTCCATGTGAGAGATAAGTGTAGTGCATGCAGCGGCGGATCTACATGTAGCCAAGGGGAGTCAATTGACCCCCCTTGTATTTTCATGTGAAATATCTATTATACCCCTAATAAAATTTATTATAATCATGTATACCCTTCACCAAATTCTCACACTTCATCTTCTGCAACGATTTTGAATTCTGCTCTTTCCTCATCTCTAATTGCAAATCTTGAAGTTCTCTTCTTCTCTCGTATCTAAGTTGCAGCAGGAATCCAGAGGTAATTCTACTATGTTTTTCAATTTATGGCCATAAAATATAACTAAGAGCATCAAATTGGGAAAAAAATTAGAGAAATATTTTTAGGGATTTCGATCCACGATCGGTTTAATAGAGTAATAGATAATTAATTTGTATTATACTATGGAATTTTGATTGGTTTTAATGGAAAAGTTGAATGAGATAGTTTTGCAGCTTGTGCTTATGATTATGAATTAATATAAAGAAATAGAAGGATGCTGCGTGATGGCACTCAAACCATAGGCAAAAGAAATTAATTTTTATTTGTTGTTATATTATTATAGCTTGTTGTTATCGAGAGAGTCAAATAATATAGTTTATATTTTATGTTATATTGTTATTAACTTATTATTTTATTTTTGTGAAGGATTACTGAAAGGTGAGGAAAGAATCAAAGAAAGACAATTAAGAAATTTAACCAACTGCACAATGGAGCTAAACTGTTCGTATAAATGTCTCTCTTAATGTGTGTGTATCAAATTATGTAAAATCATATTGATATGTTGTTTCTTTGATTTTTTTTTTTTTTAATGCAGAACTATGTCTATGTTGTTATAATTTTTTGACCCCCCTTACTTGAAATCATGCGTCCGCCACTGAGTGCATGTATACCCTTAATAAAATTTCACCATATACTAATATTAGAGTTGTACACTAGACGAAATACTTTTTTTTCTATTAGAGTTGTACATTAGACGGAATACTTTTTTTATTTTATTAGTGTTGTACATTCGGAATACTTTTTTTTCTAGGAATTTTTACCTTTAGGCAGGTTTTGATGAGGCCTGAGTCGCCAGACCTATGATGGTTTTCTTTTGACCATCGAGGTTGTTAGGGTTCTTGGATTTCCTTGTTACTTTCTGTTTTGGTTTTTCTTTGATTTTTATATAAATGACAAAGTTCAAGAACAGGTCAAACGAAATAAAGTTGAAAAATACAATCACAAAAAAAAATGTGAAAATTTAATAACCTATTAAAACATTAATAATTTCAACTTCAACTAACCCTTTTAATTTCTCTGGTAAGTCAAAATTTTAACAATGAGAAAAAATGATCCCACTCCTAATTGTATTTTATTTTCAATTTCCACCAAGACTTGACTAGAAGAATATTCGTATCCCACTCGTGAATCAAATTAATAAAAATGGACAGTTTCAAATACTACAATCATGAATTTCTGCTATATTGTGAAGACTTATCAAATAATGTCATTAATAATTTAATAGAATACCCACCTGTAAATATATATAGCGAATTTTCACTGCCCCGAACGCTGAATTTTATCTCAATTCTTTGTCATATTTCTTAAGAGATGGTCTCTGGGTGGACCCTTACAGTTCTATTTTTTTTTTTTTAACTAATACTAATTGAGACATAATAAATTCTAATTGGGGTTTAATAAACTCTAATTGACAATAATAAACCTTAATTGAGATTGATATTAATTAACCGTAACTACTCTCTAAATAACCACTAATTATTCCCCCATAATTACCATAGTGCGGTTGGTTGGTCGTACGCACAAGTTTTTGCCATTAATTTTTTGTTAAATAAACCCATTTTAAGATTAATTTGCATATCTTTTCAAAAAATAAAAAAGATTAATTTGCATATGTTTTGAGAAAAATGGAGCATTTCAACGTCACGTTCAACAAAATCCCGTGTGGCCTGATTGTATCCATAATCTTTGTGAAACTCTCAGTTGCTGCAGCAGATACACATACACTTGTCCCAAACCAAACAATTTCCATTGGACAGACTTTGTTCTCTCAAAACCAAGTTATGGAAATGGGTTTTTTCTCACATGGGAAATCTTCAAACAGATTCTTGCGAATATGGTACAAGAACACACCAGATCCAGATGTTGTAGTCTGGGTTGCAAACAGAAACAATCCCATCACTCATCCACAAGGAGTCACATTGGCAGTTTCTGGAAACGGAAGTCTTGTTATAAGCAGTGGCAAAAGCATAATCTGGTCCTCAAATTCATCAGGGGTGGCATCAAATCCAGTCCTACACCTCCTGGATACTGGAAACCTTATTCTTGTAGACGAGGCGACGCAAGACTACTTATGGCAGAGTTTTGATTATCCAACTGTAACTGGTTACCAGGAATGAAACTAGTGGATGATAGTGATGGTGGTGTAGAGAAATATTTGACACCATGGAAAAACTCCGATGATCCTTCACCGGGCGAGTTCCTTTACAAGATTGACAATCAGGGCTTGCCTGATTTAGTCATATACAAAGGAAAAAAAAAAAGATATTCCGAGCAGGAAAGTGGAATGGAGATCAATTTGGAAGTTCCCCAATCCCCATCTTTACCAAATTCCTTTTGCCAAGCTGAGTTTGTCTTCAAAGGGGAGAGGTTAATATCCATGTCAAGGCCTTATAACAGCTCCATTTTCACAAGATTACGGCTAGACTCATCCGGTTCGCTCCAAAGGTATACCATGAATTCAAGAAAATATATTTCGAATCTTGCTTACACATTTCCACTGGACTAGTGTGATGAGTACGACTATTGTGGTCCGTACACAATATGCAGCTTTGGGAAAGCGCAGAGATGTGAGTGTTTCAAGGGATTTTCCCCAAAGAACCAGAAAGAATGGGAGGTCCATTTTTGATGTATTGGTCCTACGATCAACTCAGAAAAGGAAAAGAAGAAGAATAAGAGAAGGCCTAGAAAACTAGTAGTGACATTAGTTGCATCCGGAGTTCTTTTCTCAGGCTTTAATTCTGGATGGATACTTTTCATGACAAGACGAACGAGACGAGGTATCAATGCTCATCCTTCACAGTAGCAAGTCACTCGAACTAAAGTAGAATCTCAGAAGTTAAGTCCTTTTTTTTGTTACTTTTTTTCATTTACAGCATCAAAAGCAAAACGTGAAGATCTAGAATTACCTATATTCAAGTTGGCAACTATTACCGCAGCAACAAAAGACTTCTCTAGGGAAAACTTGATAGGAGAAGGAGGTTTCGAACCTGTATACAAGGTGATGTGGCACGTCAGCATGAAGAGGTGACAAAATATTAGTTGCATAATGCACTATTTCCATAACCAAAGCTCTCTCCTCCTCCACATCTAGCAGCCCTCTAGCCGGGCCCATGCCTCAAAAGATCGTTAGGCTTGTTAGGGTTTGTCGCGCCCGGGGCAGAAGTACGGAGTGATCGCCAGTGCAAAGGCACGGATAAGGAGCAGTTCCGATAAGACTTCAAAACGGAGGGGGCAGGAACGAACCGAAACACACCTTAATGAGAGGGATTCTGAGAATATGTTGGAATGAGACGGCATATTCGAGGAGAGTTAAAGGAATTGATATGACTACTTATACCATCAAGATGAATCTTCTTTTCTGGGGCTCATTGTGGAAGAATTCCAAGGTTAAACGTGCTTGGCCTGGAATTGCATGATATTATGAAGACGTTGTAAATTAAATAGATTTAGTTAATTACGAGTGCATTTTTTTCACATTTATTGACATCACTATTATGACAAGATTTAGTCAATCCATAAATAATCATTTGGAGAAGTTGGTGTTGAGCACAAAATTACAACGGGACAGAAAATAGAGGAAAAAGACTACACAAAATTGAACTAAATTAGATTACAAAAGAAATAAACGGAAATAACGAATAACAAACTTGATTCGTCGAGTCGAGGAGGCCTCTATCCGCAAGACGAGATACGCCCCGGCTAGTACTCACGGTACGGCGTATCGTCTTTCAAAGATAAAACGACGACGTCTTCTCGATATCAGCACCGAAAATCGAGACAGCTCCGACGAACAAAACGAAAGTTGAGAACTGAGCAAATGAACTTCTATAGTGCAACTAAACTGACGTGATATGCAAAATGCAATGTGAAATATGAGAGCAGAATTCTTGTGTAAACAACCCTCAAATGATGCCACTATATATAGCAATCCGGTGGGAAAATGGTTGGTCACTCATTGATGAATGGATCATCAATTCTCGGCAATTAAGCTTCAGCCGAAAAGTCAAGAGTCATAGCAGTTATTAGGAGATAAAAAGCCAAAGCTTCCATCTCTATGTGTTGGCGGAAATGAGCCATCAACAATTAAACATAAAAAATTTAATCAATTAGTTTGTGAATAAAACTAATCAGCCGAATCCAATTCCTAGGAAATTCATGACAAACTTTTGTCAATTCCTAAATTGGTCAACTTTCCAATTGGCCAAGCCCAACGTGAATCAATTATCCAATTCAAGGCTCAACATCAACGGTCCGAGCCCGACCTCGTTCCTTTGATTAATGAATTTGCTTACAACAAATTCATCTCCAACACAAAACTAAAATATACCATTTCTCACTCACCAATTAATGGTTTTGAGAACATGAATATATTTCAATTATTTAATTCTCAATTAAATAATTAACCACCACAAATAATGATTTAAAACCATTATATCCAACAATCCCCCACATGAGTGGAAATGCCGTATGCATGTATGCAGACACTAGCTCAGTACTCACGATACAATATTGCATTTGGAAAGGTAACTTGTGGTTTTGAACCTTTCATAGTTAACACTATCGGATATACTGGCGGACTAGTGGACGCGATACCTTGAACTATTCCTTCTTAGCGTATACCGAGTCAATAGCATTAACACAATACCATATGAACTCCATTTGTTCTCACGTTCGTGTCCGTTTCGGCCATGGACAACATCTTTGAATTTTCATAAGCGACTCACTCATTTGAAGCGGTCTCACTTCTCACTTATATAGGTAATTCTTCTCAAGTATCCTGCCATACTCTATCTCTCCGAGATATTCAAGAATTATTAAAAGTCATAGAGACTTAACCTCTACCACAAACGCAGGTAACTACACTCTTTTGCTCTCTAGGGCAACGGGAAAAGACAAAAGTCTTATGAGTGTCTCAACTCGGATTTTTGTAGCTTAGATGTCCCATTGAACCAAGTTCTTAGGATCTCCAGTCATCATGGTTGGGTTACCACTACAATCATCCTTATCATGTGGATTTCAATCCCATTCCCTTTAGTAATTTATCCATTTGATCACGATTCAAACCTTTGGTTAACGGATCCGCCAAGTTATCTATTGACCTTACGTAGTCAACTGAGATAACACCACTCGTGATCAACTGTCTCACACTATTATGTCGTCGACGAATATGTCGAGACTTACCATTGTAAAAACCGTTGTGTGCTCTGCCTATAGCAGCTTGACTATCGCAGTGTATTGTAACTGCGGGCACCGGTTTTCTCCAACATGGAATATCTTCTAGGAAATTACGAAGCCACTCTGCTTCTTCCCCTGCTTTATCCAAAGCGATAAACTCAGATTCCATGGTAGAACGAGTAATACACGTCTGTTTCGTTGACTTCCACGAAACAGCACCACCTTCCACACAGAAAACATATCCGCTCATTGAAAACGAGTCTTTTGAATCAGAGATCCAATTAGCATCACAGTACCCTTCAAGTACTTGGGGATATCGCGTGTAGTGCAAACCATAGTTAAGAGTATACTTCAAGTATCTCAAAACTCGAGTCAAAGCAGTCCAATGTTTCTTGCTTGGATTACTCGTATAACGACTCAACTTGTTCACCGAACATGCTAAATCTGGCCTAGTACAGTTTGTTAGGTACATCAAACTGCCTATAAGTTTAGCATACTCATCTTGAGTAACAGGCTCACCCATATTCTTGCTCAAGTGAACACTAGGATCCAATGAGGTCTTTACAGGTAGGCTCTCAAAAGCATTAAACTTCTTGAGAATCTTTTCAACATAATGAGATTGTGTCAAGACAATCCCCTCGGATGTTCTTAGAATTCGGATTCCAAGAATCACATCCGCTAGCCCCAAATCCACCATGTCGAAATTTTGTTTTAACATGCGTTTCGTATCAACAATAACTTGATTATTACTTCCCATAATCAACATGTCGTCTACATAAAGGCACACAATAACAAAAGTGTCAGGTGTTCCTTTAATGTAAATGCATTTATCACACTCATTGATTTTGAAACCATTTGATAACATTACTTCGTCAAATTTCAAGTGTCACTGAAAAGGCGCTTGCTTCAATCCATACAACGATCATTTTAGTTTGCATACCTTCTTCTCTTGACCAGGTACTACAAACCCTGGGGGTTGTTTCATATAGATCTCACCTTCCAATTCACCATTCAAGAATGCAGTCTTTACATCCATTTGATGAACCTCAAGATTGTGCAAAGCAGCAATCGCGAGTTGCATCCGAATAGATGTAATTCTCGTCATGGGTGAATAGGTGTCGAAGCCTTTGGCAACAAGTCTAGCTTTATATTTATCAATAGTGCCATCAGGTTTATACTTTCTTTTAAGGATCCATTTACATCCTAGGGCCTTGCAACCTTCTGGAAGATCGGTCAACTCCCATGTATAGTTTTTCATAAGAGAATCTAATTCACTAATGATAGCCTCTTTCCAGAGTTTAGCATCTGAACCAGATAATGCTTCTTCAATTGATATTGGTTCTCCATCTAATATCAAAGTGATGAAGTCAGGACCAAAGGTCTTAACCGTTCTGACCCTTTTACTACATCTCGGCTCAACTTCACTAGGAAGAGAACTAGTAGCATCTTCAACAGTTCTTTTCCCAGAACTTGTTTCTGATTTCTCAAAAACCTTCTCTTTTAGAGGACATACGTTCTCAAAGAATATCGCATTTCTAGATTCAATCATTGTACCAACCGTAACGTCAGGTACATCAGAATGATGAACTAAAAATCGATAAGCGCTACTGTTGAGTGCATAGCCAATAAAGATACAATCAACTGTTTAAGGGCCAATTGTAACTTGTTTCGGTAGAGGCACTGCAACCTTAGCCAAACACCCCCACACTTTGAGGTATTTGTACGACGGTTTTCGTCCTTTTCACAACTCGTATGGAGTCACATCTTTATTCTTAAGAGGAATCTTATTTAGGATATAGTTGGCTGTCAAAACAGCTTCCCCCCACATGTTCTGGGGTAACCCTGAACTGATGAGGAAAGCGTTCATCATTTCTTTCAAAGTCCGATTCTTACGCTCGGCAACTCTGTTCGACTGGGGTGAATAAGGCGCTGTCGTTTGGTGAATTATACCACTTGCGTTGCATAATTCCTCAAACGGAGCAACATATTCGCCTCCACGGTCACTACGAACAATCTTGATCTTTCGACCAAGTTGATTCTCGGCTTCGGTTTTGAAGTTCTTAAAAGCTTCAATCGCCTCGTCTTTACTCCTTAAGAGATAGACATTACAATAACGTGTGCAATCGCCAATAAACGTAATAAAATACTTTTTTCCACCTCTAGTTTGCACAAATTTTAAATCACACACATCGGTGTGAATTAAACCTAGAGGTTCAGTGCTTCTTTCTACCGAGTGAAATGGTAACTTGGCCATTTTAGCTTCAACACAAATTTTACATTTGTCTTGTGAATTGAATTCACTTATACTTAGCAAATTTAAATTTACTAATCTTTTTATTGCATTTAGATTAACATGTCTCAATCTGCCATAAATCAGAACACTCAAGCAGATTCATTATTATTATTGATAACTGGAGCACGGCGCACAACCATTACATTGGGCTTAAAAAGTCCATTAGAGAGGTAGCCATTTCCAATGAACTTTCCAAACTTGCTTAAAATAAACTTGTCATTCTTAAATACAAGCTTAAAACATTTACTAACAAGTAAATAACCAGAAATCAAATTCTTGCGGATGTCTGGGACATGCAGCACATCCTTAAGCTTCAGCTCTTGACCCGAAGTCATCTTGATCACAACATCACCCATGCCGACAACTTTAGGAGTATCAACATTTACCATGTGGACCTTCTTTCCTTCCCCCACTTCATGGTAGGTTGAAAACTGGCCTCGTTCCGAGCAAACATGGACGGAAGCACCGGTATCAACAAACAAAGCCTTCGGGCTATCAACGAGATTCACCTCGGAGATCACAGCAGTCAGATCATCTTGATCCCAATCATCGAAATCCTTCTCAACATTGTGAGCAGCTGGCTTGTTCTTCTTCTTTTTGGGCTTGCGGCAGTCCTTCGCCATGTGGCCTGTTTGTCACAATTATAGCAATTGCCTTCAAACTTCTTGTTGTGCACCTTCTCTTTGCCTTTGTCATTGGCATTGGGACGAGCACGCTTCTTTGAATTAGAGGATTCACCTTGTTCCATCAGATTGGCCTTTGCATCGACCACAATCCTAGACTTGGGATCTTGCTTCTTGTTGTCTTCCTCAATTTAGAGACGGATCACCAAATCTTCAAGAGTGATCTCCTTGCGTTTGTGCTTGAGATAACTCTTAAAATCCTTCCAACAAGGAGGAAGCTTCTCGATCACTGCTACGACAATGAAAGCAACAGGAAGAGACATACCTTCGGCTTCGACATCGTGCAATATGAGTTGTAGCTCTTGCACTTGTTCAACCACCGAACAAGTATCCACCATTTTGTAGTCCAAAAATTTGGCCACTACAAACTTCTTAGTTCCGGCATCATCAGCACGGTACTTCTTGTCAAGTGCATCCCACAGCTCTTTCGTCGTCTTGATATTTAAATAAACAGAGAAGAGGTTGTCCCCCAATCCGTTCAGCACATACCCTTTGCACAAGAAGTCGCCTTGACCCCACAGGTCGAAGGCAGTGCGGACATTAGCATCCGTCTCATCTTCAGGAACGACGGGAGCGTCTTCCTTCAGAAAATTCGCCACACCCAACGTAGTTAGGTAAACCAACATTTTTTGTTGCCAACGCTTGAAGTCAGCACCGGTAAACTTGTCGGGAAGCTCGGCATAAGGTGGTGGCCTTGAGATTGCAGTGAGCGGAGCCATCTAGGAATTGGTGGCGGCAATAGTGGATGACGTGGAAGAACTGTTGGAGCCGTTGGTGTTGCCTGAGGTCGACATCTCCAATCAAAGGATTAAGTTTCGATAGTCTTAGATTCAATTTAAACTCCAAACTCCTCCAACGTACGTAAAACATACTATCTCATCTTGCGATTGTTGAGCACAAAATTACAACGGGACAGAAAATAGAGGAAAAAGACTACACAAAATTGAACTAAATTAGATTACAAAATAAATAAACGAAAATAACGAATAACAAACTTGATTCATCGAGTCGAGGAGGCCTCTATCCGCAAGACGAGATACGCCCCGGCTAGTACTCACGGTACGGCGTATCGTCTTTCAAAGATAAAATGACGACGTCTTCTCGATATCAGCACCGAAAATCGAGACAGCTCCGGCGAACAAAACGGAAGTTGAGAACTGAGCAAATGAACTTCTATAGTGCAACTAAACTGACGTGATATGCAAAATGCAATGTGAAATATGAGAGCAGAATTCTTGTGTAAGCAACCCTCAAATGATGCCACTATATATAGCAATCCGGTGGGAAAAATGGTTGGTCACTCATTGATGAATGGATCATCAATTCTCGACAATTAAGCTTTAGCCGAAAAGTCAAGAGTCATAGCAGTTATTAGGAGATAAAAAGCCAAAGCTTTCCATCTCTATGTGTTGGCGGATATGAGCCCATGTCAACAATTAAACATAAAAAATTTAATCAATTAGTTTATGAATAAAACTAAGGGTGTCTCCAGTGGTGGAAACCAGTTTCAGCTTCCAAACCGCCACATCAGCGCCACATCAGCTTTTGGAACCCACCTACTTTTTTATCTAAACACCTTCCACAACAATGAAACCAGTTTCTACTATTTAAAGGGTCCCACTATAATACACATTATCTTTATATATCTATACATAAATTATTAGTTTTGAACTTTAAAATATCATCATTTGCTCGTTTCAAATCGGATTTTTACGATTTTTATGTCGAATAAAAGCTCTCGTCGTGATCTTTAATATAAGATATATGTTCGATATGTTTTAGACGAGCTAATAGGTCCGTATTTATGAAAAACTTCAAAAAAATTCGAAATGAAAAAGGAGAAAAACAAACAAAAAAAAAAAAAAGTCAAAAAAGGCGGCGCCCCCACGCGCGTGCGTGTCACGCACGCGCCGTGGGTGACGCGCCCAGCGCCCGCCTTCTCCTGCTTTGCACCCAGTTTCAGTTTTGAAACTGGTTTCCAGTTTCAAAACTGGAAACCAGTTTCTTTTCTCCACAATGGTGGATTTGGTGGGTTCCAAATTTTGGAACCCACCGTTGGAGATACCCTAATCAGCCGAGTCCAATTCCTAGGAAATTCATGACAAACTTTTGTCAATTCCTAAATTGGTCAACTTTCCAATTGGGCCAAGCCCAACGTGAATCAATTATCCAATTCAAGGCTCAACATCAACGGCCCGAGCCCGAGCTCATTCATTTGATTAATGAATTTCTCTACAACAAATTCATCTCCAACACAAAACTCAAATATACCATTTCTCACTCACCAATTAATAGTTTTGAGAACATGAATATATTTCAATTATTTAATTCTCAATTAAATAATTAACCAGCACAAATAATGATTTAAAACCATTATATCCAACAGTTGGAAGTGGAAGGTGAGAACAAAGTTTCGTAGTCATGATGACCATATTTGACTTTGGTGGTTGAAATAATGTTCAGCAATGGCTGCTGCGTGTTGAAGAAAATTTAAATAACTTCTTTCATTATTTTTAGGCTGTATTCAGTTCGATTATATTATGAATGAGTACTAATTGAACTTAATTAATCATGCATAACTCAAATTTGATCAATTTAATTAATTTATTTTTCGTACATCAGAATTCATTTTAGCATCTCAAAGCAAGTTGAAATTTAATTAAATTTAAACACGAATCAAATTTAAATTATTTAATTAATATAAATTTTTCAAGCCCAATACAAGCCCGGCCCATTCCAAGCATGGACCCAGATCGAGTATACTATTTCCTGTCGCTCGAGATTGAGCTTGATCATTAATAATGAGACGAATGAAGTATTATTTATTAACTGCTAGCTATTAACTGGTCTAGATCACAAAGTAGAGTAAAGCCAAGACCAAGTACATGAGGGAATTACATACCAATTACAAACCTGTAACCTATTAAGAAATTATAATCATAACTATACTCATAATCTATATCAAGAAAAGGACTATAGAAATCATCAAGGATGGATTCTCTTCTATCGAACAACCAAATGCTATTGGCAATAAGCTTTTTTGCTTTCTCCACTCCCAACTTCACTTCCTCCACTCCCATAATCTTTTCATGATCCACACCTCCCATAGCCACCATCATATCATCAATCCCCTCCAATGCCAAGAAACCCTTTCCAACATCGTTCAAGGAAGCCTCTTCCCAAGCCATTAAGCTATCCATCACCTTATAAGTCAACGACTCGATATCCGAATCAAATCCTGTAACGATCACGGCTGCCCCACAAACCATCACAAGTTTCTAGCGTGCTTTGTCCTCACTCACACGTTTTCTGAGAAAACTTCACACGTGAGCCATCGTAAAATTATGATTACCGGTCATAGTAAGAAGCTCATTATGTTGTTGCTTTCAGCTGGGGAAAAAAAGGAGGTAAACGAAACAAACACGCAAGTATAGTATTTTGACATGTATGTACTGTAACCCCCTTTCTTTGATTCTGGTCAAGTAATCATCGCAGTTTTCAACTCTTCTAACCTTTGAATTTATTCCAAATTGTGTTTCAATTTTCATTTCATTTTGCCATCATTATTCTACAATCTTATTCGACAATCAACCAAGAAATGCAGAAATATTTCAAGATCAAGCAACACATGTAATGTAATCAAAATTAAAAATGGCGCAGTTCTTAACAACAATCCTCTGCTCACTGCTTCACTCCTTTGTCTTTCGGAGTTTCACAGTTGGAGCAATTGATGATCACATACTTTTTCCAAATAAAAAGCTTGTTTGTGGGCAGACTCTGGTTTCTGAAAACCAAGTTTTCGAGATGGGTTTTTTCTCGCCCGGAAAATCTTTGAACAGATTCTTGGGAATATGGTACAAGAGCACACCAGATGTTGTAGTTTGGGTGGCAAACAGAAACAATCCCATCACTGCCCCACAAGGAGTCGGGTTGTCGATTTCCAGAAATGGAAGTCTCGTTATAAGCAGTGCCAAAAGCAGCATTATCTGGTCGGAGAATCCATCAGAACTGGCATCAAATCCAGTTTTACACCTCCTCGATACTGGAAACCTAGTTGTTGTCAACGAGACGATGGAAGGCTACTTATGGCAGAGTTTTGATTACCCAACTGACACCTTTTTGCCAGGAATGAAGCTGGTTGATGACGTTGATGCTGGTGTAGAGAGATATTTGACGTCGTGGAGAAATCCGGATGATCCTTCTCCTGGTGATTACGTTTACAAGATCCAAAACAATGGCTTGGCTGAGGTGGTTGCTCTGAAAGGGACAAAGAAAAGTCACCGAAGTGGACAATGGAACGGGCTATATTTTTGCGGTGGTCCAATCTTTCCCAATCCAATTTACAAACCAAAGTTGGTTTTCAGACAAGAGGGGTTGATATCCATAGGAGAGCCCAACGAGAGTTCAGTTCTAGTAAGAACTACCTTAGATACATCTGGTTCACTCCTGCGCCAGACCATGAATGTCAGGAAAGACAAGTGGAATCTTGTCATCACGTTTCCTCTAGATACGTGCGATGAATATGGTAGTTGTGGTCCTAACTGTATCTGCAGATCAGACAGGCCAATTAGATGCCAGTGTTTAAGGGGATTCACCCCAAAGTTCCAAAAGGAGTGGGACCTTCAAGATTGGTCGGGTGGATGCACTAGAACTAAACCATTGAATAGCCATGGTGGAGATGGATTTCTAGAGGTTAGAGGGGTGAAATATCCTGATATGTCGAGTTTTTGGTTAAATACGACGATGAGCCTTGGCGAGTGCAAAGCTGAGTGCTCCAAAAACTTCAATTGCACTGCATATGCTAATCCATTCATCACTGATGGAGGCAGTGGCTGCTTGATGTGGTCCAGCGATCTCCTTGATATCAAGCAACTTTCTGCAGAATATAGTAAGCAGAACATCTATATCCGTGTTCCGGTTTCTGAACTAGGTAACTCATTTTATAACTACCACCTGCATACAAAATTTAGAGTATGTTTACATGCGTATTGTGAATCATAATTGTTTGCGGAAAAGCACAAATGAATAAATGACATGGAAGTTGGAACTCAAGCATGTGCATAAACCAACAGTTTGTAAAACAAAGTATAAGCTATACTGTTAATTAAAAATATAGAACAAGAGGGAGTCAGAGAAATTTGAAGTACTGCACAAATTTAGAGGTTTTAAGTAATCAAACTACTCTGCTAGAGGAAGAAGAACGAAAGCCGGATGAACTTTACTCCAATAGATGGAAACTCGGAATTAGACCCACCCTAACAACTTTGGCTGAGGATTTTGCCTGCAGATTTTAACACGGGTTCAGAGGAGGAGAAGGAGAAGGAGACAAAAAGGCCTATGAAGTTAATACTGATATCAATTGCTTCTGGCGTTCTCGTCTCAGCTTTTATCAACGGCAGTTTACATTTTCTGGCAAGACTAAAGAGGAGAGGTAACAACTCAACTTCTGTAGTGGACTGCAATAAAAAATATAGTTTAGTTAATATTCAAAGCATAAACTCAAGCTAATAATAGAGCACTAATTCTCTCTTCCTCTTGCTTTTTAGCAGAAAAAAGGAATAATGAGGATATAGACTTACCTATGATAAAAATGGCAACCATTGTGCAAGCAACAAATAATTTCTCCGAAGAAAACATCATTGGTGTTGGAGGTTTCGGTCCTGTTTACAAGGTAATGTACTAAATGAGAGTGCTGAAGTTGAACAAAACCGGTACTTGACATGCTTACTTATATACAAACATATGCATAAGCAGGGGAACATGCCTTCAGGAGAAGAAATCGCAGTCAAAAGATTGTCGAGGTCTTCAGGACAGGGTCTTGAAGAGTTCAGAAATGAAGTAATGCTGATTGCAAAACTTCAACATAGAAATCTTGTCAGACTATTGGGATGTTGCATTGAAGAAGAGGAAAGGATGCTAATCTATGAATACCTACAGAATAAAAGCCTCGATTACTTTGTTTTTGGTACAATCTTATGTATCCTTCATCTTTTCATTTCGCTTGTGAAATCCCATAGCTCCATCCTGAAAAATTTCTTTGAGAGCATCCATTGTTAACATTCACATGGTGTTCAATCATTTGCAGATCACAATCAAAGAGCACTTTTGACATGGCCTAAGCGTTATGACATTATCATGGGAATTGCAAGGGGCCTGCTATATCTCCATCACGATTCCAGATTAAAGATTATTCACAGGGATCTCAAAACAAGCAATATTTTGCTAGACGAACATTTAATTCCAAAAATTTCAGATTTCGGCTTAGCAAGAACTTTTGAGGAGGATCAATCTGTTGCTAGAACACAAAGAGTTGTTGGGTCATAGTAAGTTCTTTTAATATCATTAAATTACTCATTCTTTTCCATGGTGGCCTGATGATTAATGAATTTTTTCAGTGGGTATATGGCTCCAGAATATGTAATTAATGGAAAATTCTCAGTGAAATCTGATATCTTTAGCCTTGGAGTGGTTTTGCTGGAGATTATCAGTGGAAAAAAGAACAGAGGATATGGAGACTCCAATCACTATCTAAACCTCTTGGGACATGTAAACAAATACTTTGATGCCATTTTCATTTATACAAATGACAACAAATATAAGAATAACAGACAAACTTACCTGGTTATTGTTGTGACAGGCATGGTTACTATGGAAAGAAAACAAGATTGTGGAGTTGATGGATGAATGTTTGACAGATACATTTACGGAGTCTCAAGTGAAGAGATGCATGCAAGTGGGATTATTATGCGTTCAGAAATTTGCAGCTGATAGGCCAATCATGTCATCAGTGGTTTCAATGTTAGGAACTGATGGTGCAGTTTTGGAAGAACCAAAAGAGCCAGGGTTTTTTATGGAAAAAAGTTCAGGCAGCCCTAGAAGAAGTAGAACATCACCAAGTTTTAATTCAGAGAATGGAACAATCACCATTACTGACTTTGAGGCCAGATGACTATACCGTCGTCAAAATCATTCAAACAATCAAAGATAACAAAATTACAATTGATCAATCATCAATTTAGCAAGGATTACAGAAATTTATTGTAATATTTCTTTTGTCCTTTTTTTTTCTTTTGAAGGAGTAATTTTAAAGTAATATTCTTAAAAATGGAAAGTTTAAATTCTGGAATTCGAATTCGAGGGATGTTGGCCGCACCTTTGAGGCCAAATTCCGGCGAGATACTTAACCGGGATCAGGCAATTGATCAAGGGAAAGCTACGGGATTGAGGCGGCAACCATGACCGAGTAACAAGGGTGGAGAACCGCGGACTTGCATGATTTAGTCATATACAAAGGCAAAAAAAAAAAAAAGATATTCCGAGCAGGAAAGTGGAATGGAGATCAATTTGGAAGTTCCCCAATCCCCATCTTTACCAAATTCCTTTTGCCAAGCTGAGTTTGTCTTCAAAGGGGAGAGGTTAATATCCATGTCAAGGCCCTATAACAGCTCCATTTTCACAAGATTACGGCTAGACTCATCCGGTTCGTTCCAAAGGTATACCATGAATTCAAGAAAATATATTTCGAATCTTGCTTACACATTTCCACTGGACTAGTGTGATGAGTACGACTATTGTGGTCCGTACACAATATGCAGCTTTGGGAAAGCGCAGAGATGTGAGTGTTTCAAGGGATTTTCCCCAAAGAACCAGAAAGAATGGAAGGTCCATTTTTGATGTATTGCAATAGTTAGTGTTAATCTTGTAGGTCCTACGATCAACTCAGAAAAGGAAAAGAAGAAGAATAAGAGAAGGCCTAGAAAACTAGTAGTGACATTAGTTGCATCCGGAGTTCTTTTCTCAGGCTTTAATTTGCACAAGATAGGCCAATCATGTCATCAGTGCTTTCCATGTTAGGAACTGACGGAGCAATTCTTCCAAAACCTAAGGAGCCCGGGTTTTTCATTGAAAGGAGTCCGAGCTGCATAACAAGTACAGGTCAAGAAAAACTCACCATCACCGAGTTGGAAGCCAGATGAGGAGGTCTCTACATACTATAACTTTGATTTGTTTGCTCCGCTAAACAAATAGATGCAAGATAATTTCATCCTTGATAATTTTTTGAATTATGCAATAGATCCGTCTGAATCTTTTATGTAAAATGAGATTCAAATCTCATCCTGTTTGTAAAAGTTATGATATTGAAACCTTTTGACTAACTCCATGTAGAGTATGCTGATAAGTTTTGCTATAGTTAACTGATGGAATTATGATTGGTTTCCTTTAATAAAATTGAAATAATTAAACAAAACTTCAATCACAAAAACACCTTATAATTTTATCATTCCCATTGGCATTGACAATATCAAAAATTCAACCATGCAGTAATGGTGCAGTCATGAGGCATACCTACTTTGTTACTGTCATATAACTTAACTTCCTTTAATTAGTTTGAACTATTGCCGCTGCTACAAAGAATATATTCAGGGCAAGCACGATTGGAGAAGACGTTTTTGGTCCTGTTTGCAAGGTAAGTAGCCGAGAGTTGACAGATCTAAGCTTAGGTCCACGTTTATACTTCAAAATGGATTGTTTTAATCTATGTTCAAACTTTCTAGTAAGCAAGTTATACAGGGAATTAAACGATTTGGCAAAAATCCCTGAAGGATGAAATATTTTTTGGTCATCATACATTTATTTCTCCAATATTCGAATTATCTTGAATAGCTAGGTTTTCTTGATTCACAGTTATGGCTTCCAAGACCATTGGAAAAAATATCACTGTTTTCAGTCTCATCTGCATCAAGATCATCTGAAAAGATGAGCAATGATTCAGATACAATAATGAAAAAAAAAGGAAAGATCCTTCAAAATAATACTCATATAAGTGGAAAATGGCATCTTCATCTTTGGCTCATTTCTAGGAAAAGCTTCTTTATGCAAGAAGAATTAGTCATTGGCACAAGGTGACTTGTAACTCTCTTTTTTATCTGGAAATCAAGTAAAAATTCCTCACTTTATAAAATAATGTATTTGTGTATAAATATGCTTAGCATTTAATAAATACTCTATGAATATAGTCTATCTCAGTTTCTCCCGTTGACTCGTTGAGAGCCAGATAAAAATAGATCAAATTCATTTTTCCTCGTTGATTACTTCAAATTTTTTTACTTAGAAAAAAGGTTCCTAAAATTCCTCACTGATGTCGCAATTAGAACTTAAAGAAAGATGCATCACCAAAAATCCTCATTTGAGTCCCCATTAGAATTTGACTAACAGAATTTTTTTATAACTTCTTGTGTCCCTGTTGTTTTGAAAGTCATAATCAACTTTATTTAGTAGTATTAAATTTTTGGGATTTGGTGAAATTTTGCTAGACTTGCAAATAAAGTTAAATTTAGAATTTGCAATGCAGATGCTGGTCAAGTCAATTGAACAGGAAAAGGACGTCTGCCACCAGCCATGTCATTTCTTGATTTTAATATGCTGATTTTTTTATCATTCAACTTTGAACAATGTCAAGTATTTTGCTATGCTGCTTACATTTTCTATCCATTCATTTCTATCCGAATCCATTTTCAAGCTGCATTTAATTTTGCTATTGAAGAATGGATCATCTCATATTCAACAGAATCCTCCTTAAGCTGTTTCTATTCATCACCTTACTGAAATTCTGTGATGCAGTAGATACTCTTTCTTCAAATGAAACAATTGGTTTTGGGCAGACTTTGGTTTCCCAAAACCAAGTTTTCGAGGTCGGGTTTTTCACTCCCGGAGCACCAGCCGGAAACAGTTTCTTCGGTATGTGGTACAAAAGCACACCCAAAGTTGTAGTTTGGGTTGCAAACAGAAACAATCCCATCAGTGATTCACAAGCAATCTTCACAGTTTCTAAAACTGGAAATCTTTCTATAACCAGAGATGGAAGCCTAATCTGGTCCTCAAATCCATCAGGGGCGGCATCAAATCCTGTTTTACAGCTCCTGGACACTGGAAACCTGGTTGTTGTAGACGAGGCGAAGCAAGGCTATTTATGGCAGAGTTTTGATTACCCAACTGATAACTGGTTACCAGGAATGAAGTTGGTAGATGATAGTGATGGTGGTGTGGAGAAATATTTGACATCATGGAGAAATTTTGACGACCCTTCGCCTGGAGAATATGTTTACAGGATCAAAAACCAGGGCTTGCCCGAGCTGGTGGTTTACAAACAGGCAACGAAGAAGATGTTCCGAACTGGAGCTTGGAACGGGGTTTACTTTGGAGGGCTTCCACCTATACCAAATGGCAACGAGTCTGATTATTCTATCAGAGATGAGAGGTTGATATTCATATCAAGGCCTATTATCAGCTCAGTTTTCTCAAGATTGGCACTTGAGCCATCAGGTTTGCTACTGAGATACAACATGAATGCAAGAAAGGATATGTGGAATAGCGTCATAACATATCCACGAGATCAATGTGACGAGTACAGTAACTGTGGGGCAAATGCTTTGTGCAGCACTGAGAAGCCAAATATATGCGAGTGTTTCAAAGGATTTGCTCCTAAGTCCCGGCATGAGTGGGAGGTTCAAGATTGGTCGGGCGGATGCACTAGAACGACACCACTGAATTGCCCGGTTGGAGATGGTTTTCTAGAGGTTGAAAAGGTGAAGTATCCTGATATGTTGAGGATTTTGTTAAATAAAAGCATGAGCCTCGATGAATGCAAAGGTGAGTGCTTGAGAAACTGCAGCTGCACTGCATGTGCTAATGCTTACGTAACAAATGGAGGAAGTGGCTGCTTGATGTGGTATGGTGATCTACTCGATATCAGACGATTTCCCGAAGCAGATGACAAGCAAAACATCTATATCCGTATACCGGTTTCAGAACTAGGTAAATCTCTTCTGTCATCTATCTCAAAATAAACACACCATTAACTCTTGAAATGCTTCAATCATATTTTCACATTTTAAATAATCCATTTTTCTGTAAAATTTGTATATGTTAGACATTAAATGGTAGTTGGTAATGACCTAGCAGGTACTTCCACCAATGGAGAGGGAGAGAAGGAGGAGGAGAGAGAGAGAGGTGATAAAAAGCTGGTGGTAGTATTTCCTGTTCTTGGAGTCCTAATTCTAGCACTTATCAGTGGAGGTATACTATTTATCATAAAGCGAAAAAGAGAAGGTATCGACACTGAGTTTTCGTGTATATTAATTTCTTAAGAGTTCAACACATGCAGAGGAGAGATCTTAAGGCAGTAACACTTGATTTTTTCTCCCTAACAGCATCAAAAAGTAATGATGAAGATATAGAACTGAAAATATTCAAGTTGGAAACTATAATGGCTGCAACAAGCAATTTCTCCTGGAAAAATATGATTGGAGAAGGAGGTTTTGGCCCGGTATACAAGGTAACGTAGAACACGAGAGAATAAACACAAATGTTAAGTGTGACATTCTGACTCGTACCTTAACATGCACAAGCAGGGGAATTTGTCTGCAGAAGGAGAAATCGCTGTCAAAAGGCTGTCGAGAACTTCCCAACAAGGCGTTGAAGAGTTCAAGAACGAAGTAATCTTGATTGCAAAACTTCAACATAGGAACCTCGTCAGGCTTTTGGGATGCTGCATTGAAGGAGACGAAAGGATGCTCATCTACGAATACCTGCAGAATAAAAGCCTTGATTATTTTGTTTTTGGTACATCGGCATCCTAATAATATATTTCTTTTTCATCGCTAATTCCATTTCATCAAATTTGAGCATCCAATTCACAAAGTGCAGATCAAAACAGAAGGAAGCTTCTAACATGGCCTATGCGTTTCGACATAATCATGGGAATTGCAAGAGGACTGCTATATCTTCATCAAGACTCCAGATTAAAGATCATCCATAGGGATCTCAAAACAAGCAACATCCTTCTCGACCGTGATCTAAATCCAAAAATCTCAGACTTCGGTCTAGCAAGAATATTCGGAGAGGGTCAATCTATTGCTACAACAAGACGAGTCGTTGGCACATAGTAAGAGCTTTCTTCTTCGACACAATATTAATCTTTCTTACCTTGTACATGACATTATGACTAATAACAACTTTATGCAGTGGCTATATGGCTCCAGAATACGCTATTTATGGGAAGTATTCGGTGAAATCCGACATCTTTAGCTTTGGAGTGATATTGTTAGAGATTGTGAGTGGAAGGAAGAACAGATGCAATGACGATTATAGCCTTTTAGGACATGTAATTTTCTAACAAAGCTGTGAAATTGTGAATGTAAACTAACCATTATCAACAGAAATAATTAATGTATTTTGGCAGGCATGGTTTCTATGGAGAGAGAACAACATTCTGGAGGCGATGGATGAATGTTTGCGCGATACATTGGTTGAATCCCGAGTGAAGAGATGCATACACGTGGGATTATTATGCGTTCAGAAATTTGCAGAAGATAGGCCGGAGATGTCATCAGTGGTGTTCATGTTAGGAAATGAGGAAGCAATAATCCCACAACCTAAAGAGCCTGGATTTTTCCCGGAAGAGAGTTCGTCGAGCTTCGAAAGAAGTGCGAGTCAAGAGACGATCACCGTTACAGATTTGGAGGCCAGATGAGGAAGTTTCAGTATAGAACATGCTATACTCTTCATCTTTTTGCTCTGCTAAAAAAAACAAATGTATGTGATTTTGAAGATGATATATGCACTGAATTTCCACTGTTTTGGGTGTAAATATGTTAATTAATCAATTTGCTGTACAACCAGCATGACTGATTGTTGTTCAGTCAGTGAACTAACAAGTAATTGACCATTGAATCCCTTGCAGATTTTGAAATTCAAAAAAGTTTTTAAACTTTTCGGCTAAGTTGTAAACTTTAGAAATTTCCTTCTAAATAGATTGAAGGACTTCAGATTAGGGTTGTGCATCGGTCGGTCGGTTCGATCGACCGACCAAAATTAGTAGAACCGAAAACCGAACCGAGTCCCAAATTTCTAAACCGAACCGAATCGATTTCAAGCTTCGGACCGAACCGAAACCGAACCGAATTTTCAGTCGGTTTCGGTCGGTTTTTTCAAACCGACAATAGGGGTATTATTTGTTTTTTTTTAACCTGTTTTTTTTTTTTAAATGTACATGTGAAGATTTACATATTGTGGGTTTGTGGCTTCATCAGAGCAAAGATCTTTCAGCGGCCCATGACAGCACAATTGTAGACAAAAACACCAGAATTATCCTTGGCACCGAGGAATTTCTAGTTCAAAGTGCCAATCTTTGTGAATACACCCAACTGCACCCAACGACATAAATAATTGCATATTGCCCTAAACACACCCAACCGCCCAAAGTCCAAAGATCAGGAATTGCATTTTGTGAAGAATTGCGGCATTTTTATTTAAGAAAAACAAAGCTGGAATTGAAAGTTAAGAGCACGACTTACCGTAGGCGAGGGGCTGATGAGCAAAAGGAAGGTGGCGAACGGAGAGGGAAGCCGGAAGGAGGCGCAACTGGAGGCTGGAGCGGCGACGGGATGGGCTCCGGCGAGGCGGCGACGTGAAGCAACGAATGGGGGTCGTTCGCGAGTCCGCAACGCCGCGACGGGTTTCGATTGGTCGACGCGACGGCGCAAGGCGCTGGGCTCTAACTGGTCGGGAGGGAGGCTGGTCGACGGGGAGGGAGGCCGACGTTGAACTTGGACAGATGAGATGAGAGAGTCTATGAAGTGAGAGTGACAGCGGCGCCGACGGGGTAGTTTCATTCAAAGCAGGGTTTTTAGTTTTAATTGCTAAAAGACAAAAACTAAAATAATAAGTTATATTTATAATTTAATTAATATATAAAGTTTCGGTCGGTTCGGTCCCCGACCAATCCAAATCTGCCCAACCGAGGACCAAACCGAAAAGCATCGGTTTTCTATAAATAAAATCGAACCGATATTGAACTTAATTTTGAACCGAACAAAACCGACCAAAATGCATCGGTTCGGTCGGTTTTTTCGGTCCGATTTTCATCTTGCACACCCCTACTTCAGATGGCTAAATAATTTCTTTCTCTTTTCTTTTTCTTGAACATATAATATAATACTCCCTCCCTCCTACCATTTTAGTCATTCTTATATTATCACACGAATTAAGAAAATGCATTTAATTTTTTGGAAACAACATGATTTTCATTCAATTTTTCAATTTGTGTCCCTATTAAGTATTTCACACATCAATTTTCATAAATATCGAATAAGATTACATTAATAAAATAATGTTACAATTAAAAAGGTAGAATATAGTTTTGGTAGTTTTGGAACATTCGAAAAAAAAAAAGACTAAAATAGTGGAACGGAGGTAGTATTATTAATTTGATATCACTTATATTTTTATCCTTTAATCAATCATAAGTACATTATGCCTTTATTACTAACTTTATATGATGATGTTAGTAAACATATTACATGTTTAAAAATAAAATATATTTTCGATTACATGTCTAAAAATAAAATATATTTTTTCGAAAGAAAATAACGGATCTGAAGTTTTGAGCATAATAAAATGAAGGTGGATCAATACTTGGATTTATTAATTCATAATTAGGATTTAGTGATCAATAATTTAAGGTTTAGTTTATAAATTATAATCACCGGTCATAGTAAGAAGCTAATTAATTATGTTGTTGTCGCTTTCAGCTGGGAAAAAAGGAGGTAAAGGAAACAAACACGAAAGTGACACGTATGTAACTACTTTGCCCCAAGAAATCATCGCCGTGTTCAACACTTGTAACCTTTGAATTTATTCGAATTTCTGTTTTCCATTTTTCATTTCTTTTTCCCATCATTATTCTACAATCAACCCAGAAATGCAGAAATATTTCCATATCCAGCAACACATGTAATCAAATTTGAACATGGCGCACTTCTTCTTCTTAACTAGTACAATACTCTGCTCACTGCTTCACTCCGTCGCCTTTCTGAGTTCAACAGTTGGAGCAGTTGATGATCACATACTTTTTCCGAATCAAACGCTTGTTATTGGGCAGACTCTGGTTTCTCAAAAACAAATTTTCGAGATAGGATTTTTCTCGCCCGGAAAATCTGTGAACAAATTCTTGGGAATATGGTACAAGGGCACCCCAGATGTTGTAGTCTGGGTTGCCAACAGAAACGATCCCATCACTGCCTCACAAGGAGTCGGCTTCGCGCTTTCCAGAAATGGAAGTCTCGTTATAAGCAGTGACAAAAGCATTATCTGGTCGGGGAATCCATCAGAAGTGGCATCAAATCCAGTTTTACACCTCCTCGATACTGGAAATCTAGTTGTTGTCAACGAGACGATGGAAGGCTACTTATGGCAGAGTTTTGATTACCCAACTAACACTATGTTACCAGGAATGAAGCTGGTTGACGACACTGATGCTGGTGTAGAGAGGTATTTGACGTCGTGGAGAAATCCGGATGATCCTTCTCCTGGTGATTATGTTTTCAAGATCCAAAACAATGGCTTGGCTGAGATGGTTGCTCTGAAAGGGACAAAGAAAAGTCACCGAAGTGGACAATGGAACGGGTTATATTTTTGCGGTGGTCCAATCTTTCCCAATCCAATTTACAAACCAAAGTTGGTTTTCAGACAAGAGAGGTTGATATCCATAGGAGAGCCCAACGAGAGCTCAGTTCTAGTAAGAACTACCTTAGATACATCTGGTTCACTCCTGCGCTATACCATGAATACCAAAAAAGACAAATGGAATCTTGCTACCAAATTTCCTCTAGATACGTGTGACGAATATGATAGTTGTGGTCCTAACTGTATCTGCAGATCAGACATGCCAATTAGATGCCAGTGTTTCAGAGGATTTGAACCTAAGATCCAAAAGGATTGGGACATTCAGGATTGGTCGGGTGGATGCACTAGATCTAAACCATTGAATTGCCATGGTGGGGATGGATTTCTAGAGGTTAGAGGGGTGAAGTATCCTGATACGTCGACTTTCTGGTTAAATACGACGATGAGCCTTGCCGAGTGCAAAGCTGAATGCTCCAAAAACTGTAATTGCACTGCATATGCTAATCCATTAATCACTGATGGAGGCAGCAGAGGCTGCTTGATTTGGTCCGGTGATCTCCTTGATACCAAACAACTTTCTGCAGCAGATAGTAAGCAAAACATGTATCTACGAGTACTAGATTCTGAACTAGGTAACTCATTTCATAACTACCAGTTGCATAAAAAATTTAGAGTAGAATACTTACCAAAATAGAATACATTATCTAGTGAATTTGCCTGTAGATTTTAACACAGATTTAGAGGAGGAGAAGGAAAATAAAAGGCCTATCAAGTTAATACTGATATCAATTGCATTTGGAGTTCTCGTCTCAACCATCATCAACAGAGGTCTACTTTTTATGGGAAGACGAAAGAGGCAAGGTAACAATTGAACTTATGTAGTTAATGGCTCTAAAAAAGATAGTTTACTACTGACACATTAATTACGTTTTTGTTTCGCTTCATAGCAGTGAAAAAGAGTAATGAGGGTGTAGAACTACCAGTGATCAAAATGGCGACAATTGTTCAAGCAACAAATAATTTCTCCACAGAAAACATGATTGGAGTTGGAGGTTTTGGTCCAGTTTACAAGGTAATGTACTAAATGAGAGTGCTGAAGTTGAACAAAAACAATAATACTTGTATTCTAACATGCATAAGCAGGGAAACATGCCATCAGGTGAAGAAATTGCAGTCAAAAGATTGTCGAGATCTTCAAGACAGGGTCTTGAAGAGTTCGGAAATGAAGTTATGCTGATTGCAAAGGTTCAACATAGAAACCTCGTCAGACTATTGGGATGTTGCATTGAAGAAGAAGAAAGGATGCTAATCTATGAATACCTACAGAACAAAAGCCTCGATTATTTTGTTTTTGGTACACTCTGATATATTCTTTGTACTTCTATTTTTGTGTGAAATACATTCTGGCAAAACTCAAAAAGATTAGCACGTCCAATGTTAATACTCACATGGTCTTCTCAATTGCAGATCATAGTAGGAGAATAGTGTTAACATGGCCAATGCGTTATGACATTATCATGGGAATTACAAGGGGCCTTTTATATCTCCATCATGATTCCAGACTAAAGATTATTCATAGGGATCTGAAAACAAACAATATTTTGTTAGATGGACATTTTACTCCAAAAATTTCAGATTTTGGCTTAGCAAGAACTTTTGAAGAGGACCAATCTCTTGCTAGAACAAAAAGAGTTGTTGGGACATAGTAAGTTTTCTATATATCATCAAATTACTTCATCATTTTGTATTGCGGCCTTATGATCAATAATTTTATCCAGTGGTTACATGGCTCCAGAATATGCAATTGATGGGAAATTCTCGGTGAAATCTGACATATTTAGCTTTGGAGTGGTTTTGCTGGAGATTATCAGCGGAAAAAAGAACAGAGGATATGGAGACCCCGATCATTATCTTAACCTCTTGGGCCATGTATTGTACACAAATACTTAGATCCCATTTTCATTTACAAAAATAACGTCTAAAAACTTATTTATATTATTATTATTATTGTGGCAGGCATGGTTGCTATGGAAAGAAAATAAGATTGTGGAGGTGATGGATGAATGTTTGTATGATACATTCGTGGAGTCTCAAGTGAAGAGATGCATGCATGTTGGATTATTATGCGTTCAGAAATTCGCAGATGATAGGCCAATCATGTCAGCAGTGGTTTCAATGTTAGGAAATGATGGAGCAATTTTGCCAGAACCAAAAGAGCCTGGCTTTTTTATTGAGAGAAGTTCAGGCAGCCCTAGAAGAAGAAGTATTACATCACCAAGTTTTAATTCAGAGAATGGAACAATCACCATTACAGACTTGGAGGCCAGATGAGGATCTTACTACCAACATTCTACTATTGTATTGTTCCTCACTTTTTCCAATGCATTGTAACAGAAGAGTTTTGTATAAGGGATAAATAAGTAAATCTATTGCAAATGATATTATATTTCGATGCACTTGAGTTTAAGTTTGGCAAACAACTCAATGAAATCAGAAAATCAAATTTCGCGGGGGTTGGCCGTACCTTGGAGTCCAGAAACTGCCGGAGCAACAAGGGTTGATAACGGCAGACGACATCCATCGTTTCGCCGCTCTAAATCTGAGGATTGCTATTTTGCGTGCTGGTATAAATTGACTGTTTCTTCGATAGATTAAGGAGCAATTGAAGATCGAATATATTCGAAGTTGGGGGTTTAATACTTGTTTAGTTGATGATAATTGAAGAGTACTAAATTCTAATTGTGATTACGAAATACAAATCGAGGTTAATTAATTCTAATTGGAATTAATTATCTTCAGTTATTTCCAATCTAAGTCTAATCCCTCAATTAACATTTAATTACAACCAAGTACAATAAGGTTGGTTGCACTGGAGTTTTTGCCAACATAATTTGACTGAACTTTTTAATGTTAATAGGTTGTTCTTAGAGTAGAGGTCATAGTAAGAAGCTAAAGTCGAGGGCTATGGCTTTTGATTTATTCTGTTTGAAAGGGGAGAAGAAATCATGAAGAGTTATTCTGCCAAAATATTCGTTCACGACTTCGAAGGCGTTGAAAGGGAGATTTTCTACTAAAGATTGATCTTGTGTGCCCTTTGTGTGAGGCTACCCCTGAATCTAACCATCATCTATTTTTTGGGTATATGCCCTACTTCGTGCTTGCTTATTCATCTTTCTGCTTTTATATACACTAGTATCTCACCAACGCATCTCATCTTACATGAACTGAGATTGAAATAATCTTTTTTTGTGATGGTGTTCCAGATTATATAAAGCATTATGTATGAATTTTTTCTTTGTTATCAATTAAAGTTTGAGTGGTGCTAAATGGATATAAATGTCCGGACATAATCTAGCTCGTTTAGGTAAATGAATCGGTTCGACCCGTTTAACTTATTTATTAAATTTTGTAATTTCTCCACATTCACTCAGTTTATTATTTTTTGAGTAATTTAATTCAAGTGAATGCATAAATCTATACTTATACAAAAAGAGCAGTGTTTTACAAAATTTAATTTGCCTAAAATATCTTTATTATATATCTAAATTGAAGGGCAATAAGGTAATAATATAACATAATATTATATATTTTAGTTATAGTACTTATATTCATTCATGGAAATCAAACTTGCCTTATCAATAACTTATTTCTTCTCTAATATTATAATTGACGTAAAAGTTTAGGGCACATCTATAGATGAATCCCATTTAATTAATTAGTTGCTTAATTCGTCGAAATTTTTTTGAGGGATTGACACAAAAATAAAAATAGAAATTGAATGGCTAGGGAAATTATATCAAACTTACCTTATAATAATTTATTTGTTAACTAATGTGATTGACATAAAAGTTTGCGGGATTGACACCAATGAAAATAAAAATTGAATAGCTAGGGCAATTACATCAAAGTTACCTAATACTCCCTCCGTCCCACTTATATTATTTTCCTTTTCTTATTGGGTTGTCTCACTCAACTTGTCTTGTTCCAAATAAGAAAAGATTTAACACTTCAAAACCCTTTAAAAGTCATGGGACCTACCCACTTTCTATCTTTTTATTCTCATTCTTAATTTTCATGCCAAACAGTACAAGTAACAGGACAATATGAGCGGGATTGAGGGCGTAATTTGTTTCTTAACTAATGTGATTGACGTAAAAGTTTTCGGCCCATGTTTGGATGAATCTCATTCCATTAATTTGTTGCTTAATTAATTTGAATAATTTTTTTATTGTATTTATGATAAATTTCTTTAAATTTAGGCTTAAAATTTAAGTTTACTAAAATCCTAAAAAATGAAAAATAAAAACAAAAATGGGTGCATATTAAATGATTAAATAAAAACAAAACACTAATATGAAAAGGGAGGAAAAAAAGTGTAAGTTTGTGTGTTAGAGAAATAAAAAAAGAAAAATGTATTTTATCTAAACATTAGTATGAAACTTTATATGATCATAATATTCTGATTTTAAATATATTATTTATGTATTACATGTCGATTATTTTTATCTTCTTTGGATATTGATCAAGAGTTATGATAAGATAATTATTCCTAATTTTTTAATTTTATAATATATTTAATATTAAATTATAATATTGCCCGAACGGATCATCAAGAAATAAATTGATACTTAATTTCAGGACAATATCTTATAAAAAACATTTAAGGATAATCTAAATTTATTTGTAAGAAATTATACGAGCTATCTCTATAAATATTTATATATTTTTATTAGTAATTATCTTAGTATTATAAATATATTATCTAAGTATAACGATTTTATGATACAATTATTCCTTATAAGCACTGAATATAAGACTAATAATATAATTATGCAATAATGTTAGTAAAAACTTATATATTAAAAACTTATTGATATAATACTTAATATCTCTTATAATTATCGAGTATTAATTATTTTATCTTTGATATTTTAAGTTTTTAACCTTTAGTTCTCTAAATATTGTAAGTTTATAACCATTCTTACAAAATTTTCATTTTATTTTTTTGAAGATTTAATCTACTTCATGACAACAAGAATTAAAAAAATTATTTTTAATTTTTTAGATTTAAAAATTGAAATTAAAAGTAATAATTTGTGAAAATCTTTAAAGTTGACCTTTGAATTGAGTTACCAAAAAAACTCATGTTTTAGAAACTAAATTTAAATTATTCTTATGAATATTTATATACATATATACATAGAATATTGAAATAATATATATATATATGGAATTTTATGGTTAGTTAATTATTGTTATTGGATCAAATATGTGTTCAAACGATCTTAATCATTGATTTAAGTAGTTTAAGTATAAATAGTGGTGCATGTTTGATCTCATTTAACAATGTGTTTGAAACAAAAATAAAAATCAAGCATAAGTAATATAGTTCATTTATATAAACTATTTTTTTAAAAATTCAAAAATACATCAAAACAGTCCTAAATATAATAAATATGATCAAAACTGAAATAAAATACATAATATTAATCATTATTTTTTATGTGCGAATGCACATATTTTGTGCTACTAATTATGAAATGAAATAAATAGATAAATAAATAATTAGCAAAAAGTAACTGAAATGTTACAACTTACAAGGGAGAAAAAAATATAAAAAAAATACTTGCACCTAAAAAGAAATTTGCCTTCCCTAAATAAGCTCTCGCCGCCGACATAGCAATAGCCAATATATATGAGACTGAGAGTAGGATATTCAATATTGTTGTAGATTGTTGTTGATATCGATGCAATGGAACGGAGGAGCTGCGCTTAAAATTAAACATGGTGCTGCCCACCATTTGAAACGATGCTCCTTGCTGCTCAAAACCAACACCGGCCAAGATTCCTTCTTGATCAATCAGTACATCACCTGCATGTTCCAACCATCGCTCTATAGATTCCGACATTTCCGCCTTCTCCCACATGGATAATCCCAACGTATTCGTCTACAACGGCCTCATTGTAGCCTTTCTCACTTGCTTTCGCCCGTTCCAAGCCTTGCGCTATTACGTCCTCATGTTGAGGAACACCGTGCTCCCTACCAATTATACATTCGCTCCTATCATTAAGAGATGTAGACATCTATGCTTCGCCGGATTCGGTCAATCCGTTCATGCCCAGATGGTGAGAAATGGCTTGGGATTGCACCTTCATGTTCAGACCGCCATGGTTGATTTCTATTCAAGTTTGGGCATGGTTGTTGAGGCCCGGAAGGTGTTCGATGAAATGCCTGAGAGAGATGCATTTGCTTGGTCCATGATGATATCGACCCATGTCCGCGCTGGACATCTGGATTATGCTAGGATGGTGTTTGATGAGATGCCCGAAAAGAACGGGAATACTATGATTCATGGATATGCCCAAGCAGGGGATGTCAAGTCTGCCGAGGTTTTCTTGCGTAGAATGCTCGAAAGGGATGTGATTTCGTAGACGACCATGATCAATTGTTACGGCAAACGAGAGCTATATTCAGAAGCTTTGGAAGTTTTCGAAGAAATGAAGAGTGCTGGAACCAGACCTGATAGCATGACAATGGCGACTGTAATATCTGTCTGTGCACATCTTGGGGCACTGGACAAAGGGAAGGAGATGCATTTGTATATTATGCAGGAAAAATTCAATATCGATGTTGGGATCCGCCTTGATTGATATGTATGCCAAGTGCGGGGCTGTGGAGAGAGCACTGGTGGTGTTCTTCAAACTGCAGGAGAGAAATCTCTTATGCTGGAGTTCCGTGATTGATGGCCTTGCATATAATGGATATGCAGAAGAAGCATTAGCAGTGTTCGACAAAATGGACAAGGAGAAGATCAAGCCAACTCATGAGTGTTCTTGCAGCTTGTGCTCACGCTGGACAGGTTGAAGAAGGTAAACGGAGATTCTGTGAAATTACCAGCAGATACGATATCCTTTCTGAAATCGAACACTATGGTTGCATGGTCTACCTATTATCCAGAGTTGGGTTGCTGGAAGAAGCACTAGTCTTAATACGCAGCATGAGAATGCAGCCAAATTCTGTTATTTGGGGGGCTATGCTTGGGGGATGTAAGCTTCACAAAAACTTAGAGATTGCTCAAATTGCTGTAGACAGATTAATGATTTTGGAACCATATAATAGTGGGTATTACACCCTTTTGGTTAACATGTATGCTGAAGCAAATAAATGGAATGAAGTGGCAAGGATTAGGGGAATGATGAAGGAGCGTGGAGTCGAGAGCCCGACTCTAGTTGGATTGAAGTGGAAAAGAAGATGCATCAGTTTGCTGCTTGTGATAATTATCATCCATCATCCAAACAGATATATCAAATACTGGATGTGTTAGATTCCCAACTGAAGATCTTTGGACAAGAGCCGCAGTTGGATCTCGTTGTGTAAAGGATGATGCAATACAATAGTCTGCAAACCAAAACATGAGACGGTAAGTTAGTCTTATGGGACGAAAGCCAGAAATGGTTAACAAGATTTGATGTTTAATTAGACAATATAAGCATTAGTGTTGGTGTAATTGAGGACAAGAGAAGCAATAGGAAAGGAAGCTTGCCCCCACAATCAGCATGCGTTTGTTCCAACAACCAAGACTCAAAAGTATATGGCCTTGGTTGGCTAGATTCAATCATACTCTTTAATCCTTCTCTCTTATTTCAAAATCTCACTACAGTGTTGTGAGAGGATTTCTCCGACCCTAATCTGCAATTTTTATCAAATATTTCCATTTTTGTTTGTACCATAATAGGATATATATATATATGTCACACAAGGTAATCACTATCAGTGCAAATTCCTTTTTTTTTCATATATAAGTCCCAATATTTATGATTTGGGTGCTAAAAATCTTCCTTTGCCGTGAATTTCTGCTTAGATCAATAGCTGATCAACTTAGAGTTTCAGCTCCAATTTTCAGATAAACTTTTTTTTTTTTTTAATCATGATTAAGTCGGTGGCACTTGACACTTTCTTAATAATATTGTCACATCAAAGGAAATTCCTCTATAGCTCTATTATAATGAGAAATTACTATACTGGTGATGATGTGTACAGATTCTTGTTGAACGCTTACAGTTAAGTAAAAAGAAAAAATGAAGAAAACAAAAATGTATAATTCTGAGGGATGGGTAGAGATTAAAGCTGGATTGTTTCGCCTAAAAACAAAGATTAACAAGTTTTGTAGGCTATAATATTACAATAACAGTACTGGAAGTAGAACTACTTTTTTGAAAGGAAAATATAGTACTAGTATCTATTAAGTATATTATTGCTATTAAGTGCTATTAAGTGGTGTCAATATATCTAGTTTAAATCAATTATTTTTATATGTTTATGTAGAAAACATATCAAATTATTGCTATTAAGTGCTATTAAGTGGTGTCAATATATCTAGTTTAAATCAATTATTTTTATATGTTTATGTAGAAAACATATCAAATTGCTTCCGTATTTTTGGCCCATTTTTTATTTGATTGATGCCCGCGTATCATTTGTTGAATTTGCATTTGTTGATTACATATTTGCTTTGAGAAGAAATCTTGTTTGTTTATTAAGTCTGGAAAACAAGACATGTATGTAACTGATGCGACCAAAAATGTCAAATATCAACCATTTCAAGAAGGAAATGTGAGTAAGAAACCATTTTACCTGTTACAACTGTTTCGAGGGCCTGGGCAGCCGATTGGCAACCTGCGCCTGGTTTGGAGGCGTCCTTCTCCAGTTTTCTGCAATGAATGGTGGGCCAGAAAGGTTCCTGCGAACCACCTCCAACAGTCAAGTCAGTAGATGCCTAAGCTCAACGATGGAATAGTAAGCAAGATGAGAGAGTGAGGAGAGAAGAGTGTGTGTGAGAATCTGAGAGAATAGTATCTGAGGGTAGACCTGCCCAAACTGGAGGGCCCGGCGGGCCTAACCGGAACCGGCCCGCCGGTCAACGATTTTTTAACAGGCCCGGCAGTCAACGGGCCGGAACCGTGAGCTCAAGGGCCGGTTCCAGGCCTGACTTGGTTCTAATCGTGAACGCCGATTAATCGCCGGTTAACTGGAATTATAAAATATATATATATATATATGACGTGGCCGGTTCGAACGGTCAAAACCGGCGGTTAACCGTTGGAACCGCCGGTTAACCGACTGAACCGGAACCACCGGTTCCAACAGGAAAAAGGTAGTGCACCAGCAGCAGCTATAAATACCACACTATAATCTCTCAAATAATCACACCAATTCTCATCTCTCTCTCTATTTAATTTCAAGCATTCAATCTATTCAATCTATTATTTGTTGCTCAAATTCTTCATTTTTTGTGTTAATTTTTTGTTCAAGTTCTCAACTTCTCTCACCACACACTTCACCAATCCATCCATAACCATATTCCATAATGTCGACCTCCTCTCGTGTCGATAAGGGCAAAGGCGTTGCCGAAAATCAAGACGATGCTCCTCCTCGATCCAAAAGAGGAGGAAGATCGGCTCGGCAAGCTCGAGCAATGGCCGCCGAAGAAATATCAAGGGCGTATGCGGAACAACTTTAACAACAAGAGGATCGAGAGTTTGCCGAGGAAGTTCATCGTCAAGAGGAGGAGATGCTTCGGCAATCTCAAGAACAATCCAATGAAGAAGAAGAAGTCGAAGCGCCGCCAAACAAACCGACGGGTCGACCTCTTGTGTCGGATATCTTTACTAAGCATTTTAAAAAAATGCCTAGAGCCCCAGCACCTAGCGACAAGCCCGAAGATCCTCCAAAATACAACGCCTATTGCAACTATTGCAATAACGTCTACAAATGGACGCATGGAGGAGGCTATGGCACACTAAGGTGACACATGGAGACGTGACATCCGGGAGAATACGAGATTGCATTAACACAAACTCAAATTCGTGGCACCGCTTTCTCGGCGACGGGTACGTCTTCTCACCCTTTATTTAAATATGATCATCCGCATGCCGAAGATATTATGACTAGATATTGTGCTATGGAATAACAACCTTTTACATTTGCCGATAAAATAACCTATCAAGAAAGTATAAAAGATGCATATTGTCCCGCCGCTAAAAAAATTAGTAGAAGTAATATGCTTAGACGAATTAGAAGACAAGCTTTTGATAAAAAATGGAATTAATGAAATATTTGATGAACTTAGACCATAAAGTTTCTATTTGTGCCGATATTTGGACGGATTGTTTTCATCAAAATAATTACATGGGAATAGCATGTCATGGGGTTGATGATAAATGTATACTACAAAAACGTTTAATTGCATTTAGGGAGTTCGATGATCCACACACGGCCACTAATATTGCTTTAATAATTATAACCGTTTTAAATTAATACCAATTAATTAATAAAGTATTTTCGGTTGGTTTTGATAATGCATCCGCCAACACCGCTAGTATTCTCGAACTCATTGATGCATGTAATCCATCTTTCCAAAGAAAATATTTTCATAGTAGATGCATTTGTCATATTTTAAATTTACGTGTTCAAGATGGACTTGAAAATTTTAATGAATCGGTTATGCCAATTAGAAAAGTCATTGCCCTTTTGCATAAAAATATAATTTTAGGTAAAAAATGGCAAAAATATTGTTGTTATAAGAATATTCAACATAGGAGTTTTGTTAGAGATGTATCACATCGTTGAAATTCCACTTATGAAATGTTTAATTCTACTTTAGAGTATAAAGATTATTTATGTGAATTTTTTAGAAAAGAATTTGCGACGGTTCAATTGACTTTATTACCTTCTTATTGGGACCAATGCATGGATTTATATCAATTGTTAAAGGTTTTTAATAATGTCACCGTTCAATTATCGGGTGTTTATTATTGTACTTCCGTTAGTGTGTTGGAACATTGCATGTATATTGCACTTAGCTTTAAAAATTGTTTTAGTAAACCCAATTTGCAAGGTGTAATTTATTTTATGGTTCAAAAATGACTAAAATATTTTAGAAATATTCCGGATATTTTTTTAGTAGCTAAGTGCTTAGATCCTAAATGGAAATATGATGATGTTTGTCAAATGTTAGATATTTATTATAATGCTTTTAAGCAAATGGACTTTTTAAATGTAAAAATTGATGGAGAAATAATTTTTTTTGATATTCCTAATGTTAGTAAAATAAAAGATGATTTAGAAAGAACTTTAAGATCTCTTTTTGCCGAATATAAGATGACTCATGGATATGATCTTGACATAAATGCACATATTTCTTCTACTTCTACCTCTTCATTTATACCACTTGATTTAAACTCCTTAGATCCATTAGTTCAACAATTAAGTGGCATGTACCAAGATAGATCTTATGAACTCCCTAAGGGCCAAGATAATAGTGAATTAAATATGTATTTGGGTTGTCGTTTTGTTTTTGGTTTTGTTTTTGGTGTTGAAGATAGTGCTCCACAAATCGACGTGATGAAATGGTTGTCAAAGAAAACGGAGTATCTCATACTCTCTATCATAGCGAAAGAGTTGTTTGTCGTCCCCGCATCCACCGTCTCGGTCGAACAAGCTTTTAGCATTGGCGGACTCATATTGGACCAAAGAAGATCAACGATGAAACCAAGAAACATTGAAGCCACAATGTTGCTTGATAATTGGTCGAGGGCCGACCTTAGAGCTCAAGAGCTCGATTGGGATGATCGCGACGAGAGCTCAAACGAAGAGTTCACCGAGAGTGATCGATCGGTGGACGAGAATTACTAGGGAGTAATATAATGTAATCGAACTACGTGAACTTTGATTCCTCTATGAGGATACGTAGGCAACTCAATTTTAATATTAAAATTGAGCTCAAGTCCTTTTTTTTCCTTTTTTTTCATTTCAACTTTCAAGTGTTGTAATTTCAACAATATTAATGAGAAATGATTTAATATTTTTATTCAATGACTACAAAGTAAAATTTAAATTTTTTTGCTTATATTGTCTTAAAATATATATATATATATACAACATTTAATTACAAAAAAAACAAAAGTTGAAAAAAGTGCTCCAAAAATACAAAAATAATCTGTAATTAACCGCCGGTTTTCGGCCCTGAACTGGCGGTTCGGCAGAAACCGGCGGTTTTTAATTATTATTATTATTTTTTTTCAAAACCCTAAATTCTATCTATAAATACCCTCCAACCCTTTTCTCACTCACTCCCTCAGCCGTCTTCACCTTAATGATCTATCATTCTATCTTCCTCATCTCTTCATCTTATCTATCTTCTTCATTTTTTCTTCTTTTTTTAATTTTCTCTCTCAAGACTCAAGTTTCAACTTCAATTCTACAAAATACAAACAACAATGCCTCCTAGATCTAGTATTAAGGTTGATATTTTCAACAAGCACTACACCCGTAGTGCTCCATTGCCCGACTATTCTAATCCAACCTATGAAGTTCATTGCAATTATTGCAACAAAGTTTTCAAGTGGACTCAAAATGATGGATATGTTTCCCTTGTTCGTCACATTCAAAAAGCGCATCCGACCGAAGCTATGGGAAATTGAGTATGTAATATTACTAATGTAATCTCTATTTTGTAGTTGAAAATTGAAATATGTATTTTGTAATGTTTAATTTAATTTTCAAGTACTTGTAACTTTTATTTAGTAATGTTTATTTTAATTTTCAAGTATTAATAAAAAAACTAGTTCATTTTCATTTATGTTTCATTTTCTTAATTTTCAATGTTATATATATATATATATATATATATATATATATATATATATATATATTAGGAAAAAAATTAAAAAGCGGGCCGGTTTTAACCGGAACCGGCGGGTTTTAACCGGGCCCGGTTTTAACCGGACCCGGAACCGCCGGTTAAAAAGCCCGGCCCGTAACCGTGTACAGTGTACACGGGCCGGTTACGGTTCACTCTCCGGTGAAACCGTAACCCGCGGGCTCGGGCTCGGAACCGCCGGTTCGGGGCCCGTGGGCAGGTCTATCTGAGGGTATTTATACTAGGTGAACTTTCTTGCGATTGAAGGAGCAGCGTCCGAATCTCCATTAATGTTGGGACAGCTGGCTGGCAATTATTGGCTCCTGTCATTGTCATATTTCTAGGTACTTTCCTGCTAAAAGTGTAAATGTCGAGGATTGGGAGTGAACCGCTGTCAAGGCATCTGCTGGGAATACGGGAGACCTGGCGAGGTTTCCCTTGTTTTCCTGCCCTATTCGGGATGTAGATTCGGAGACCTATTTAGGCTAGAGACCTCTATTAAGAAACTCTAACAGGTCTCTGGTTATTTTTTGGCACATCAGTAACATTGCTATGTTTCTTCGTTCATTTTTCACCCCCTGCAATCTCTTGTCTTTGTAATCACATTTATTGGATTATGATGTAATTACCGTATCTGAAGTATGATGGGAAAAGACCACCACATTTAAAATAGGGGGAAAATTTATTTTACACACTTTGAGTTGAAACAAATGAAAAATACACACCACATGCAAAACAAATAAAAAATACACACTCCTACAACACTAACCCTAGAATGGCCAACAAAACATCAACTCATAGCACAAAAAACAAGGTCTGTGACTTTGGGGGAGAAAAAAAAGAAGAAAAGCTACGGCAAGTACAAAATCATGTCGGGATAAGAGATTAGTTAGCGGGATCTTGATTAATTTTATTTTGTTTCGATATTTTTTTTAAAAATCGAAATCCCTCTCGGGTAATACTATTTCCCTCTCGTGTATACCTATTTCCCGCTTATAATAGTTTAGTCGATTTTTAATTGGTTTTGCTTTTATATATACTAGTATGTCGCTTTTGGGATGCACGGAAAGAACTTCGTATATAAATCAAAATAATAATTGAATTTGTTTTAAAATGATAAGTTGCAAATATTCCTTCAATTTTGATAGCAAAACATTTTATATATATATATATATATATATATATATATATATATATATATAAACTTAAATAATTTTAACCACTAACAATGAACTATATGGAGTACTATTTAGTGATTTTAGCCCTTTGAACATTGTAAAGATAAATTATAGCACCTCATTTTAAAAAAATAAATTCTTGCACTTTTCAAATTTTTTGGACTTATTTGCTCTTAATTCTTATTTTCTTAATTATAATTTTTTTACGGATTCACACATTTTATTATGTGAATTCACACATTTAATTTACGAATTCATGAATTCACACATTTAATTATTAGTGAATTCACACATTTTGTTGTGAATGCAAATATTTTTTTTTTAACGGATTCACACATTTTATTATATAAATTCACACATTTAATTTACGACATGAATTCACATATTTAATTCCACGAATTCACACATTTTATTACGTGAATTCACACATTTTGTTATGAATTCAAACATTTTTTTACGAATTCACACATTTTATTATGTGAGCTTACACATTTTTTTCCTATTATATTTAGTAATAAGAAATAATCATTTTGTTTTTGGAAAATGAAAAATGAAAAATCTGAAAAATTAGAAAGAAGGGTAAAAAAGGCTAGAATTTATCTTTTAAATGTTAGGTGCTAGAATTTATTTTTATGATCTTGAAAAGGCTATTATTAAAATTCACCCCTATTTTTAATACCTCGAAGATTTGGAAACATACATTGAATACTCGATTTATAATAATATTCCATGGCCAAAAATACACAAATATTTCAAGCATATATCTCTATATACTCATTGTTTTATGCTAAATGGTGATTACTGATAGTAAACATTTGAATATACAATCTAAAAAAACTTATATACCAATAGTTTTCAACTGTTAAATAACATGAGAACTCCCTAAAAAAAATACATAGAATCACTCGCAATACAGTAGCATGTATGTCTGGTATTATGTAGTAATTTATAATAAATTCCTAACATGCAATCCAGATCTTCAATGTAGTCATAGGAAATTTGAACATGCATTAATGACAGCACAAAAAAAAATAATAAAGAGAGAGAGATGAGTCCATAGATTGTTTGGGAAAAGGAAAAAAATAAAAATAAAAAAGAATAATTTCTATACTTGTACCCTTTTCTTTGGATGATTATTCTATACTTGTTTTCTCTCCAAATTCAAATTAATATTTGCATCTCTGAATCTATTGAACGCAGCATTCTATGCATTCATTCTATACATTCATTCCACGTACATGTATATAGAAAATGATAAGCTGAAAAACTAAAATTACATATTTTGAACACAGACATGTACATGGATAGTGGAAACAGATTTATATATACAAACACGCATACCTGAGATTTCTGAGTGATGAACCAAAGACCTCATATCTATAGCTATTTTGCAAGAGAAGCACTCAACAACCAAGAGCTGGAAGTTCCAAGATGAGAAGAGAGATATAAAAGGCAGAGTTTTCTACAGTTTCATTATTTTGAAAACTAAGAATATTGCATAGATTAATTTAAGTTTGGCCACAAACAATACATGGTATTGAAAAGGAAGGTCTAGATAAAGAAAACATAATGTAATATTACATTCCACAAAGCCGAGCTCCAATTTTCATCAAGAATTCATATGTACATGGAAATACATGAGCAGATGAAAAGGAAAAACTATAGAAAAGAAAAGGAGTTGGTTTCTGTTCACGATTGTTCACAATCTTCACAAGAAAGGTCTAGATAAACAACCTCGTTTGTCATCGGATGGTTCATTAATAACAATATCAATGAACTCAGGTAATTGAGCAAACAAAAGAATGATTTCCATTCTTCATTCAGGGGTGACAATTCATTATTCTGACAGGATTGCAAAGCTCAGGGGTAATAATTAAGTGATCCACCAAATAATAGATAAAAAAGTATATATACCTTGTATAAAAAGGAATTTCAGCTTTTGTGGCATTATGCTTCAACTGATCAAAAGCAGAGCTGGTTTATAGCCCTTTCTACTGGTGATAGAAAAATAAAGAAAAAGTCTCAACAAATACAATGCCGGTTGGACATATCAAACTCCAGACACACAAATTACTCAATAACGTTGAGACCACAAATTAGTGATCTAATAACACGAGTAATTGAAAGACACTTCATTAGGCGTCTCTCTTTCGGAGGGCAGTACTCCATGTGAAAGCAATATCTTATAGATGAATAATGAAAATAGCATGTTTTTTTCCTTCATCATAGCTATATTTTCGGTAATTACACAAGCCCTTAGACCTCAGTACATAGAACAATCAAAACCCAAATCCGAACACACACATAAATGGACAACAAACTTCTGAAAACACTAAAATTATGATCGCATCAAAACATCACAGATGATGCAGTGGTGAAAATAGATAACTCCAAGGTACAATTGCTAGTGCAAAAAGTAGAACACACAAAATGAAATTCAGGGGGAACCACGAAAAAGATTGTAAACTATGAAAAGGAAAGCAGATAACCTTTCAGAATAACATTAGATTCAGCCGGATGGTAGCCGACAGAGGATCTTGGGTAAGAATATCTTCTAGTATCAAATCGTCTTCTTTCCAGATGGGGTGCAAGCTGTCGTCGCGCAGTTACAGTATTGGACTTCCAGTGTTGAGACAAAGGGATTGGGAGAATTCGGAGGTCTCTATGGGGAATAGATGGAAGAGAAATAGGCGATAGAAATGGCTTGTTCCATATTCTGTAGAGAACGAACACTTTTTACAGGGACGTTTCGGTTCACGATGAAAGTAATCAGCAGAATTTAATGAGTACCATAGATTTTATAAAAATAAAAATAAAAAAATATATGAGGAAGTTTAGGCGGGAAAAAAATCTTCAATTGGTTTTGCTTTTATATGTATATAGATATAGATATAGATTAGGGCTGGCAAATTTCCGGGCCGGGCCGGCCCGAGCCCGACAGGCTTTTTGGAAAAATCGGGCCGGGCTGGCTCGGCCCGAAAATTCATCAGGCCGGAAAATATGGAGCCCAGCCCGGCCCGAAAAATCAGTTTATAGCATATTTTTATCGGGTCGGCCCGAGCCCACCGGGCTTTTGCCTATTTCGGGCCGCCCGGTCCGGCCCGAAAATTCATCGGGCCAGAATTTGCAGAGCCCAGCCCGGCCCGAAAACAGGCCGGCCCGTCGGGCCGGGCCGGGCCTATTTTGACAGTACTAATATAGATATAGATTTACATTTACATTTCAACCAAAAAGAAAAAAGGTTATTTATAGTTTGTGGTCTCAACTTTTATCACTTTTTTGTTTGTGGCTGAACTTTAAAATTTTCCAAAAAAAAACTATGCTTTATAATTTTATCTAAAAAAGTTCTGTCTTGATTTTTTGGCATTGGAATGATGAATCAGTTGATCGTCTATCTGATGTGGATATTAAAATGACAAGGGTACTGAAATGACATCGCTTCAGTTTGGACAAAATTAAATATTGACAAAGTCATAGTTAGAGGTGACCGCGGTTCGGTTCAGTTCCGGAACCGAAACCGAACCGGCGGTTATCGGTTCCACCCCAAGAGAACCGGAACCGAACCGCCGACCACTTCGGTTTCATTCCAAACCGAAACCGCAAGTTTCAGTTCGGTTCCGGCAGTTCCAAATCGGAACCGCATATTTTGGGGTTCAATTTTTGTATTTTTTTTCTTTTTTTGTTACTTTTTCGTGTTTAATTGTAATTTTATGCATTCTAACGTAACATTTAGGTGAAATAAATATGAATTGTAACATAAATATAGATAAAAAAATAAAAAATAAGAAAAAATAGGAGGAACCGGCGGTTCAGAACCGAAACCGGCGGTTCTCAGTTCCACAACTTTGGAACCGAAACCGAACCGCTGTCGATGCGGTTCTCGGTTCCAAACCGGAACATTCGGTTCGATTTCGGAATCGGAACCGCCGGTTTCGGTTCGGTTCCGACGATTCCGATTCTTTTGGTCACCTCTAGTCATAGTACGTTTAGCTTTTACGACTGAACCCTAAACTATACGCCGACTTTTAGGAAAGAAAAGAGTTTAGGGAGAGAACTTCTGGGGAAGAAAAGAGTTTAAGGAGATAATAGAAAGACATTTTGGATTTCATCGTGCAAGCTATACGTTGTACAACCTTATCAATTTTTAATTTTGTTCAAACTGAAACGACGTTATTTCAATACATTTAGCATTTATCCACATTAGGTAGTCGGTCAGATGATTCATCATTCGATTCATTCCAACGCCATAAAATAAAGGCGAGCTTTTTTTAGATAAAATTATAAACTTTAGGATTTTTTTGAAAAATTTTAAAGTTCGGCCAACCACCAGAAAAATGATAAAGGTTGGGCCACAAACTATAAATAACAAAAAAATAAAAATAAAAATAGAAAGCAAGTACACGCGCGAGCCAATATTTATAAGAATAAATCTAGGTGGCCATAATATGGCCAGCCATAATACCCTTAAAATTTTAAAAAATCGATCGGTTTAGTTTGAACCGGTTAGAAGATTTTTTTTGTACTAATATGTCCCTGTATTATTTTTAGCATAGATTTCCCTACTTGAATTTGAAAATATTTTCTTTTATATATTTGGTAACAAGATTATTAAATTGATATGAAAAATATTATTAAAATAAAAGCTACTTAGATTCCCTTGTGTCTGTCTTTGTTCCGAAAAGCTATGGAAAATCAACCATTATAGAAACAAAATTTAATTTCTATGAGTAACTTGCAGATGTTCAAAAGCGCACAAAGTATTAAAATTAATGTGTGATTCTATGATTCCTCTAAATAATAAACCTTAAACCCTAAACCCAATATTGAAATTATTGTTTGATTCTACGATTTTACTAATCAACAACTAACAAAATTAATTATTAAAATCTATAAAATGGAGAAACTTAATTGCAACAATGATTTAAACCACTAGATGTCTTGGTGTTTAGAATTTGCACTTCCTATCCAATGCAAAGTCGCAAGGAAATAATGGAAGAAGTTGCAGAAACAGAGAAGATAGCATAAGCATAGAGAGAATCAAAGACAGGGGTGGGGGTGGTGGGTTAAATTAAAAAGCAAAAACGAAAATGAAGATGTGGAAGATGTCGCTCAAGAATCGCTCATATAAAGCGCGCAGCACATATATATATATACATATATACATATATATATATATATATTACTAATACGAAAATAAAGCTGTCCCATCCACGACGCTCCGTTCAGATTTTCCTTTATTCTGGTAATTTTTCTACTTTTAATTCATATATATTCTAATTTTTATTTTTATTAGTTAAAATTTTATTAATTTCATGTTCTTGAAATATCACATGTTTATCTATTAATCACATCTCATATTTATCTTTACCTCTATTTAATTAATTTCTTTTATTATGCGTATTAAAATAATAACAATTTGAGAATGCATTCATATAATCCTTATTTTATATATTCTTAATTCATATATAATATGTTGGGAAAATTAATAGAGTTTTGAAGTGATACCAAAACCCAGCTGACCCCAACCGAGTAGATGTTTGCACAAACCCAAGTGTTTTCCAGCTCACCTGTTTGAGCTTATAGATTTTCTATGTTTACAGGTGGTCGCTGAAGACAGCAGAAGACCCAGCTGAGTACACAGCAGGGTAAGCCAAGTCGAAGTGATAAGGAACGTTATCCAGATCCAAGACGATAAAGTTCTTCCAGACACAGCTGTAGGAAAGACCCAGCTCGTGTGACAACTCAGCTCTACGTCAAGACCCAGCAGAGTTCAAGACTCAGCTCAGCGTCAAGACCCAGCAGAGTTCAAGACTCAGCTCAGCGTCAATGATCCAGCAGAGTTCAAGATGCTCGTAGTCACCAACACAGCAGAGTCGAAGTGAACTTTAGATAAAGTCAGATCTGATCTGGACCATCAGGAACTCGACACCTCAGCACCTAGAAGTCAAACCTAGGATTGCTTTACGAGGAAATCAAGGAAGAAGACAAGTCAATCCTGTCAGAAGTTAGGTAAAGATTCAGAACGGCTCTTTCCAACGGCTAGTTCTAATCTCTCCCTATATATAGAAGTCTTCTTCATCATCAGAAAAAGAGAGGAGTGACGAGAGAATATATTCAAGAGAGATCAACATACTTCATTGAAGGAAGTCCAACCAAAGATCAATAGATCTCTCAGAAAAGCTTCAAAGATCCAGCAGCCTTCATTCTTATAAGATGTTATTTATTCTCAGGCTGCTAAAGCTCTCTCCCACTAGTATCTAGGCATATAATCCTTCCCATCTTAAGCCTAGTTTGAACGAGTTCATCCTACTCAAAGTTCTTCATTGTAAGAACTCGTTCATAGTTGGAAAATCCCAAACCCAAACCCAGAAAAGGTTAGGTAAAGGTACGCCTGCTCGAAGCGCGTAATTCGAGTGTTGGTTCTGTAGTACCCGTAAACTACAGGTTAGGCTTCAGCTGTGCCCGTAAACAGTCTGGTCACGTTTCGATACAGTACGCGTAAACTTGTATCCAGCTTGAGGAACTAAGCTGCAACGCTTGCTGACTGCGCGAAAAGTCAGTGGTATCCTTAGTGGATTACCAGAGGTTTCTGGTCGTGGACGTATGAGTAGTTTCTCCGAACCACGTTAAGTTGCTTTGTTCTTTCATGTTTATTTATGCATCCAGCTAACCCTTCATAAGCATTATTTCAAGCTGCATAAACTGATTAACTGAAAAGAGAAACTAAGCTTTGCAATATATTTGAAGCAACAGACGGACTTTCCAAAATCCCACCACATTCCGCACACAGCCAGCTGTGTCGATCAAGCTGTCTTCCACTCGGATCGAACACAACAAATTTCACTCAAAAGAGTTTTAATTGGAAAAGTTTTTTTTAAACCTTGGTGTATTCACCCCCCCCCCCCTCTACACCAAGGTATCCGTCTTGGGACCATCATAATAATCTATAGAAAATTTGTAAATGAAAATCTCTATATGAAGACTAAATAAATATATTTATTAATCAACATGTCTACATGGAATCCTTTTCATTTTTTCATTCATGTTTTTCTAAAAACTTCGATTAGTGTTTTTTAGAAAATATATACATTGAATCAAATGTGGGATAGGTAGCTAAAGAAAAGAACAAAAAAACTTGAAGATATATGTTTTTCCACATTTTGGCAAAGATTAGAGATATCGATTTAACATGAACTAACGAGACGGTTAATAATATTTTTCTAAAAACTTCGACTAGTGCTTTCTAGATTGTATATACATTGAATCAAATGTAGGATATGTAGCTAAAGAAGAGCACAAAAAAACTTGAAGATGTAAACATATTTTTTCCGCATTTAGCAAAGATTAAAGATATTGATTTAACATGAACTAACGAGACGGTTCAAATATACTTAAAAAGAAAGATTTTTACTAATTTTAATTAATATTAACTTTGTTTATATTTTTATTGAGTAATTTAGCATAAACCAACGAGACGGTTCAAATAACATATAAAGAAGGATTTTTACTAAGTTTAATTAATATTACTTTGAAGATGTAAACATATTGTTTTCCTCATTTTGGAAAAGATTAAATATATCGATTTAGCATGAACCAACGAGACGATTCAAATATACTTAAAAGATAAGGATTTTTATTAATTTTAATTAATATTAACTTTGTTTAGATTTTTATCGAGTAATTTAGCATAAACCAACGAGACAGTTAAAATAACATAGAAAGAATGATTTTTACTAATTTTAATTAATTTTATTTGGAGTGTTCGTATATTTATCGAGTATTACTCAACGGATTTGAGATGAATATGTACAGTAAAATCACTATTTTAACCGAGATTAAGACGAACATGTAGAAAAATTCTAAACAAATTTAGATTTAAAAAAAATATATAATGAATGAGTATACCCGATCCATTATCATTCATAATTATAAATTTAGATACGTGAAATAATTAATTTTCTAAGTTTAATTAATAATTAACGCAAATAATATCACAACTTTTAAATAAGATATACTCCCTCCGTCCCAATCATATAGGCTGATTGGAGTTTTGCACTAGGATTAAGAAATTATTGGAAATACAAATTATACAAGCAAACTTCCTTCTATGACCTTATTTATTGTTTGATTATGAGTCAATCCCAGAATTGAATAAGGATAAATTAGTAAATGAGTTAAAAAAAACATTACTTTTTATAGAAATTGGCCTATATATTTGGGACATCCGAAAAAGAAAAACAAGTCTATATGATTGGGACGGAGGGAGTATTATTTTTAAAATATATACATATAAATTAAAACATAAAGCTATTTTCCATCGAATTTCGACGGGCTACTTACTAGTTTTATATATATATATATATATAATCATAATAATCACCATCACACGATTAGATATATAAAAATAAAAATAATTTGTTAAGCAAATTTTTATTTTTTAGGGGAATTGGTAAAGCAAAATTCAATTGGGAAAAAAGAGAGATCCGGACTCTATTTTAATTTTTTCTTAGATAATGATAATTTATTTAATTAATGGGAGGAAACGTGTTTTATTTAAGTTATAAATTTAACAACTTTACTTTTCAATTCCTAAACGTGTTTTAGTTGATTGAAATTATTGAAATTATTTATGATCCTAAACGTGTTTTAATATTTTTTAAGTTTTCAAAATTAAAGTTAATTGATCTAAACGTGAATAAAATTAAAATTAAATATGGATCAGATCTAATTGATCTAAACGAGTTTTAGGATGAATTTCGAATTTTCATATACTTTTTGAACAAAAATAAACAGAAATATATTGTGTTAATATAAGAATTCATATTGTATATGACATGCATGTACAAATTCAAATACTTTAAATAGAAAACAAAATTTCGTAAATTAAAATGAAAAATGAATATAATTTGGAAAGATAATTATTGGAAAAAAAATCGAAAGTGTAAATTAGATTTGGTCAAATTGATTTTTTATATTAATTAATGAAAAATATAATCTCTAATTGATGTAATTAATGATTTGATTTGGATGTAATTTTAGAAATGATCTTGTATTGATTTTTTCCATAAATAATATCAAGGGTACACATGTAAATTAATAATTCAAATAAAATTTATTAATTATAATTATTATGCAATTACTTATGTAGCCCTATATGGTCGGCCATAATATAGCCATTTAGCAAAGCCCTATTTATAAATACTTTGAAGTCAAAATAACTTGGAAGGGTAGCTTCAAAGAATTTAATAACTTCGAGTGGCCCACATTCTTTAATTTTGATTTACGGTAAAACGTCACCACCTGCAGGGTCAACTCTTTGAACGTTTGAATTTAATCCAATTTGAGTTTCCAATTTCTTTAGGATTTCTCACCAGAAGTATCTCTAAGAAAAAGAATAAAAAAAAATTATCATCACAAGTATTTTCCGGAGGTAAATGCACGTGCAATCAGATTTGAAGATGGCGCACTTCTTCATCTTCTTCACTACAATTCTCAGCTCTCTGCTTCACTCCGTCGCCTTTCTGAGTTTAACAGTTGGAGCAGTTGATGATCACATACTTTTTCCAAATCAAACGCTTGTTATTGGGCAGACTCTGGTTTCTCAAAAACAAATTTTCGAGATGGGATTTTTCTCGCCCGGAAAATCTGTAAACAGATTCATGGGAATATGGTACAAGGGCACCCCAGATGTTGTAGTCTGGGTTGCTAACAGAAACGATCCCATCACTGCCTCACAAGGAGTCGGGTTCGCGCTTTCCAGAAATGGAAGTCTTGTTATAAGCAGTGACAAAAGCATTATCTGGTCGGGGAATCCATCAGAAGTGGCATCAAATCCAGTTTTACACCTCCTCGATACTGGAAATCTAGTTGTTGTCAACGAGACGATGGAAGGCTACTTATGGCAGAGTTTTTATTACCCAACTAACACCATGTTACCAGGAATGAAGCTGGTTGATGACACTGATGCTGGTGTAGAGAGGTATTTGACGTCGTGGAGAAGTCCGGATGATCCTTCTCCTGGTGATTATGTTTTCAAGATCCAAAACAATGGCTTGGCTGAGATGGTTGCTCTGAAAAGGACAAAGAAAACTCACCGAAGTGGAAAATGGAACGGGCTATATTTTTGCGGTGGTCCAATCTTTCCCAATCCAATTTACAAACCAAAGTTGGTTTTCAGACAAGAGAGGTTGATATCCATAGGAGAGCCCAACGAGAGTTCAGTTCTAGTAAGAACTACCTTAGATACATCTGGTTCACTCCTGCGCCAGACCATGAATGTCAGGAAAGACAAGTGGAATCTTGTCATCACGTTTCCTCTAGATACGTGCGATGAATATGGTAGTTGTGGTCCTAACTGTATCTGCAGATCAGACAGGCCAATTAGATGCCAGTGTTTAAGGGGATTCACCCCAAAGTTCCAAAAGGAGTGGGACCTTCAAGATTGGTCGGGTGGATGCACTAGAACTAAACCATTGAATAGCCATGGTGGAGATGGATTTCTAGAGGTTAGAGGGGTGAAATATCCTGATATGTCGAGTTTTTGGTTAAATACGACGATGAGCCTTGGCGAGTGCAAAGCTGAGTGCTCCAAAAACTTCAATTGCACTGCATATGCTAATCCATTCATCACTGATGCTGCTTGATGTGGTCCGGCGATCTCCTTGATATCAAGCAACTTTCTGCAGAATATAGTAAGCAGAACATCTATATCCGCGTTCCAGTTTCTGAACTAGGTTAACTCATTTCATAACTACCACCTGCATACAAAATTTAGAGTTTGTTTACATGCGTATTGCGAATCATAATTGTTTGCAGAAAAACACAAATGAATAAACATAGAATCTGCTTGAACTAATGACATGAAAGTTGGAACTCAAGCATGTGCATAAACCAACAGTTTGTAGAACAAAGTATAAGCTATACTGTTAATTAAAAATTTAGAACAAGAGGGATCAACGAAATTTGAAGTAATGCAGAACTGCATTTTAGCCATGTGGTCTAGGTTAAAACCAGTGTAAACTTACGGTGACAAATTTAGAGGTTTTTAGTAATAAAACTACTCAGCTAGAAGAAGAGGAATGAAAGCCAGATGACATACTTTGTCCTTATTTGCGTATCTCTCTGTCCCCTTTACTCCTATAGATGGAAACTCAGAATCAGATCCACCCTAATTACATTGACTGGGGATTTTTCCTGCAGATTTTAACCCTGGTTTAGAGGAGGAGATGGAGAAAAAAAGGCCTATGAAGTTAATACTGATATCAATTGCTTCTGGTGTTCTCATCTCAGCCTTTATCAATGGCAGTCTACATTTTCTGGCAAGACTAAAGAGGAGAGGTAACAACTCAACTTCTGTAGTGGACTGCAATAAAAAATATAGTTTAGTTAATATTCAAAGCATAAACTCAAGCTAATAATAGAGCACTAATTCTCTCTTCCTCTTGCTTTTTAGCAGAAAAAAGGAATAATGAGGATACAGACTTACCTATGATAAAAATGGCAACCATTGTGCAAGCAACAAATAATTTCTCCAAAGAAAACATCATTGGTGTTGGAGGTTTCGGTCTTGTTTACAAGGTAATGTAGTAAATGAGAGTGCTGAAGTTGAACAAAACGGTACTTGATATCCTTACTTATATTCAAAAACATATGCATAAAAGCAGGGGAACATGCCATCAGGAGAAGAAATCGCAGTCAAAAGATTGTCGAGGTCTTCAGGACAGGGTCTGGAAGAGTTCACAAATGAAGTAATGCTGATTGCAAAACTTCAACATAGAAATCTTGTCAGACTATTGGGATGTTGCATTGAAGAAGAGGAAAAGATGCTAATCTATGAATACCTACAGAATAAAAGCCTCGATTATTTTGTTTTTGGTACAATCTTATGTATCCTTCATCTTTTCATTTCGCTTGTGAAATCCCATAGCTCCATCCTGCAAAATTTCTTTGAGAGCATCCATTATTAACATTCACATGGTGTTCAATCATTTGCAGATCACAATCAAAGAACACTTTTGACATGGCTTAAGCGTTATGACATTATCATGGGAATTGCAAGGGGCCTGCTATATCTCCATCACGATTCCAGATTAAAGATTATTCATAGGGATCTCAAAACAAGTAATATTTTGCTAGACGAACATTTAATTCCAAAAATTTCAGATTTCGGCTTAGCAAGAGCTTTTACGGAGGATCAGTCTCTGGCTAGAACAAAAAGAGTTGTTGGGACATAGTAAGTTTTCTTAATATCATCCAATTACTTCATCATTTTCCATGGTGGCCTTATGATCAAAGGTTTTATGCAGTGGATACATGTCTCCTGAATATGCAATTGATGGGAAATTCTCAGTGAAATCTGACATATTTAGTCTCGGAGTGGTTTTGCTGGAGATAATTAGCGGAAAAAAGAACAGAGGATATGGAGACTCCGATCATTATCTTAACCTCTTGGGCCATGTATACAAATACTTTAATGCCATTTTCATTTATACAAATGACGTCAAATATAATAATAACAGACAAACTTACCTGGTTATTGTTGTGATAGGCATGGTTACTATGGAAAGAAAACAAGATTGTGGAGTTGATGGATGAATGTTTGACAGATACATTTACAGAGTCTCAAGTGAAGAGATGCATGCAAGTGGGATTATTATGCGTTCAGAAATTCGCAGATGACAGGCCAACAATGCCATCGGTGATTTCAATGTTAGGAAGTGATGGATCAATTTTACCAGAACCAAAAGAGCCTGGATTTTTTCTAGAAAGAAGTATAGGCTGCAAGCCTGCAACCCAGTTGAAAGTTGCACGTCAGAGAATGACACAATCACCATTACTGACTTGGAGGCCAGATGACTAGACCGTCGTCAAAATCATTCAAACAATCCAAGTCTAACAAAATTATAAATGATCAATCATCAATTTGGCAAGGATTACGATAATTTGTTGTAAAATAATTTTTTTTTCCTTTTTTTTCTTTTGTATGAACTATTTGTCGTTACAAATGTAAAATTTAAAATCTGGAAATTGAATTCGAGGGATGTTAGCAGCACCTTTAAGGCCGACTTCCGGCGAGATACTCAACCAGAATCAGGCAATTGAACGAGGGCAAACGACGGGATTGAGGCGGCAACCACGACCGCGCAACAAGGGTGGAGAACGGCGAACGGTGACGACTGAAACGAGTCGATGTCTGGTGCCTGTTGCACGACATCCGCTGCTTCTCGCTCTAAATCCGACCGTTTTCGACGACGGCTGGAGACCTTCGACGAGTGAAACTGACGGCTGAGGAGTAGGATTGCATGTCCCGGTATAAACTGACTGATTCTTCAACGAATTAAGAAACTGAAGATTTAGTTCGAAGTTGAGGGTTAGGGCAAAATTAGGGATATCTTCTGCCTTGAAAAGAATCAGACTGTCGTTGGCAAAAAATAAGTGGGATATATTAATACGCCTCGGCACAATAGGGATACCCACGACTCTATTCTCTCTCTCATAAGCCGAGGTGAGGTTTTTGCGTGAGCGTTAGTTGCACAGTTTGGGCTTACAATTCTGACTCTGGAATACGTTCACTTTGATGGATAATAATTGACAGATACAGATAATATTATTTTATCATATTATACCTTGTTTGTTTTGATATAATGAAAAATTCGGCAATAAAGTATGAAATTTCAGACAACCCATTTTCCCTTGTGTATAATTTTATACCTAAGAAATGGAGTTAAAATATTATACCATATTTTACCACTTTTTAAGTTTTAGATATTTGATCTTTTATCCATCAATTTCATGCAAATAAACAAGATATTAAAATTGTAATCCCTACTCTTAGAAGTGAGATAAATATATTATGGAGCAACTCTTTTAAATACCAAATCATAAAACATAGAAGTTATATATCCTCAACTATAAGACTATAAGTTTTTTATACCAAAATAAGTAAAAAGACTAAACTACCCTTACTCATCCACTAAAAGATAAAAGAAATAAAAAAAACAAAACCCTTAAACCTAGAAGTCGGTCCCCACCACCCCAACCCCACGTTCTCTCTCTCTCTCTCTCTCTCTCTTCGACCATTGAAAAAAAACACACGACGACCATCCCCGTGTTCCACCATCGCCAATTATGAGTGGAAGCGAGACCGAATTCGACCATTCAGATGAGTCATCGGCGTCTTCATCGGCGTCCGAGCAAGAACCTTTCGCAAATGAACCCCCGGTAAGTGTCTGCAAATTTTTTTTTAGAATAAAAAAAGGTTCATAGAGTTTAAGCATGCTTAATTGAAGTTTGGGATGAATGTATAGAGTTTTATGCACTTGGGTAGTGTTAATTTAAAATTTTAATGTTGAATTTTGGTGTGGTTTGAAAGCCCACGGTTACTGCCCACGGTGGGTGTTTTTCTTCTGTCGTGTTGTACCCTCTGTCGTCTATCGTGTGCAAGTTTCGTGGGCATGAAACTTGCACACGGTTGCTGCCCACGGTGGTAACCAGCGTGTGCATCCACCGTGTCCACGATTGCAACGATCGTGTGCAATGCCGTGCTCGCGGTCGTGGCATGTACCGTGTGCTTAAGACAACATACTTAGGCCCGTTCTGGATGTTCGTATTATCGATTTGTGTATTTTTTTTATTCTCGCCTAGCTTATTTAAACATTAATAACTACACAACACTTCATCCATACGCAACCATATAACGTTCGTCTAATTTATTTGTGTACGAGTCACTTCATATGCAGTAGTATATGACTATGTACTTATATCTTAAAAATATTTAAATTGTACACAACATGTAATAAATTTTGTTAATTCATTCCATAACATTGTGAACATGTATATTGTTAGCAAATAATAGTTATTAGGCACTAAATAACATGGAAATTGGTGATTTAATGTGTATTTTCACTACAAGAAAGTTGAGCTTTTGCGACATGAAAAATGTATTGCTAACTATTGTTTTAATGTCGCAAAAGCTAATTTACGACATTTTCTGCGTCATATTAGATTGTGTTGCAAAAGGGGTATGTAGCAAATTTACGACACTTTTTTATCATTTGTGTCGCAACATATATGGCACTCTGTGCAACACTAAATTAATTATCATTTAAAATAAACAACACACTATGCGTCATTAATTATAGTGACATGTCTCAGTTTGCAACATTTTCTAGCGTCAGTTTAGATTGTGTCACAAAAAAAATATAGCAATTTCACGACATTTCTTCATTTATGATGCAACATAAAAGACACTTTGTCCAACACTATATTAATTGTCATATAAAATTACGACACATTATGCGTCATTAATTATAGTGGCGCATGTCAATTTACGATACTTCTCGCGATATTAGTTGAGTTGTGACGTCCTATTTTGCAACACTAGTTAGCTTGTGACATTATCATCAATCTGACATAATTTTTTGCGACACATGTAACATTATTTAAATAACAAATAATACGATATAATAAAAATACACAATATGTATCAAATAAATAGCTAAACCATGTATGTTATTCAAAATATAAAAGTAAATATTTTCTACATGTCACAAATAAACTATCAAAACTAAAATTTGGAGCCACTACTAAAATCTTGTCTTCTCTTGAAGGCCTTTTGCTATCACTCTCTGATGTTGCTATCATCCATAATTATTAGATAATCTTCCCTCTGTATGAGGCTCTGCATCATTATTAGTAATCAATAACTAAGAGAAAAAGAACACTCTAAAATTTATATATATATGCCCATATCACAGTTATTTACCTCATATATATATGCTCATTGATGAAAATGTTCTGTTTTGCAATTGGAATGAGGAGTTCATGCTCATGATATCTAAACTCAAAATAGAATTTGTATTTTTAAAGTCCTCACTCATTATTTTCAGGAAGCAAACGGGAAACACAAGGATTAATGACTCACATAGCAAACAAGAAAATTGAGTTAAACTTATCCACAAACGACTAACTATTTAACCTAAATTGCCTCATAAATAGTATATCAACAAGGTTCCAGTACAATGCCTTGAAATAAGTGATCAATAATCCAAGACAAGTATTAAACTGTAAACATGTTAACTGACCTTAAACCACCCCAAGAAGCTTCCCAATACAAAATCAATGTAACCAAGGTTGTAACATACACACTAGCAACCTTCCTCTTCTACTAATTTCCTCCACTCCACACCTGCCATTTTCATTTTTGCACTTTAATATTTGTAGTTTCATCTCGACAAATGAGATACCAGATGTAAAACCTAAGGCCACACACGCACACACACAATGAAAAAGTGGAAGATAAACTTGTAGTTGCCATAAATAAGGCGAAAAAACATTTCCTAATTGCTGGAGAAAATATATCATTCTAATTATATAGTATAAACTTATTAAACTAGACAAGTCTACAGTAATTGTCATTTGTGATGATTCAAAGAGCTTAGTTAAGACTAAAGAATACTATTTGTAAGCAAATACATTTAAGATACAAAATTATCCATATTAATATGCCTATCCCAGCTTAGATGTTTCAGAAATTGAATTCACAACTTAAGCTCATCATAGGAAACTTAATGGGGGAATCAATCCTAAAATATTTATAATTTCAAAATCAGCGCGCACACAAATACAAAAGAACTTTAGCAACACATAAGAGATTATGTAGTCAGTTTATTAGTATCCTACCTATTTTTTCATTTTGAAAAGAAGAATTAGAGATACGTTGCTTAACCACAGAAATAGAGGCACTGTGATGATCGTAGTCGACTCCCATTTCAACAAAAAGAGGATTGATGGTAGAAACGGGGCACAGAGGTAAGCGCTTTGAATGAACTCTGTTCACTCACGCTGACTCCTTATCCTTCTCAAACAAAGCTCCCGAGACAACTGACTGCGGCTGCAAGAACAATCAAATAAGAACGCGATTATGATTATGAATAAAATATTATTCCTTGGCAGAAGTAGAATATGATGCAGCAGCCACTGGAGGCGGCGACAGCGCCGAGTCGGTGATGGCTGGCAGCGGCGAGGGAAGGAACCGAGGAAATTTGTTTTCTTAATTGGGGGGGCAGGCGAGAGATAGTGAGGAGGGTTTTGGGATGACGAAAATGAAATTGGGTGTACTTAGATTCTATTTTCTATATTTTTTTGAAAGGTTATTATATTTTGGTTTTTTTAAAGTATAGTTTTTGTTTAAATACTATTATATCATTTCATAAGAAAATTATATATTTTGATAGAATTCATTATTGGTTCCGTAAATTCATTTTTTTTTTTTGAAAGGTTAATATATTTTTATTTTGAAGCTATTATATAATTTCTTACAAAACTTATATATTTTTGCTAGAGCACATTTTTGGTTTCATAAATTCATTGTTTAAATGTTATTACATTGTTTATTTTTATTGCAACATAAATTATATGTTTTGCTATAATAATTAATCCATACGTGTAGTATAATTACGACATTTTATTAAAGAGTCATAAATAAAATGTCGCAATCTAACAACATATAAATAAGTGTTGCATTAGTGTCACAAAATTGTGATACAATATTTAGATTACGCACAATTGACGTACATTTACGACAGTTAATCCAACATTATTCCATATGTGTTGTATAATTATGATATTTTATTAAGGTGTCACGAATAAAGTGTCGCAATCTAACGACATATAAATTAGTGTTGCATTTGTGTCACAAAATTGTGACACAATATTTAGATGATGCACAATTGACGTAACTTTATGACACTGAATGTAACATTATTTTATATGTGTTGTATAATTATGACATTTTATTGATGTGTTGCAAATAAATTGTCGCAATTTAACGACATAAACAAAAGTGTCACATTTTTGTTACAAAACTATGACACAATATTAATATGACACACAATTGACGCAAATATACAACACAATGAGCATAAACGTGGTAATTTTATGACATTTACATGAAGTGTCGCATACGTATATGTCGTAATAGGCCAGTTTTCTTGTAGTGTTTACTGTCAAATGGTACGTGTTCTTATGCACACGGTGCAATCCACCACCGTGTCCACGGTTGTTCAGCCCATCGTGTGCCAACGTGGCACGTGACCTGGTGGCTGCCGTGGCTCCCACACAATGGACACGGTGACTGTCGTGTCCCCACACGATGGACATGGTGGATGCATACGGTTGCAAACCACCGTGGGCATCACTTCTACTGTGGGAGTCTTCGGTGGACACGGTGGATATACACGATGGTTAACCGTGGGCAGCCACCGTGGACACGGTGGATGCACACGATGGTTACCACCGTGGGTTGCGACCGTGTGCAAGTTTCATGCTCACGAAACTTGCACACGATAGACGACAGAGGGTACAACACAATAAAGCCTTAGATTCTAATTCCCACGCTCGTTCATATATTTTTTGTCTTATTCTGCTTCTAAATATGTTTCTAAACATGCAAATATATATTCGTGTAACCTACCATCAACAATTTCTCCAATGTTATACAGTGGATCTACCATCGTGTGCTTCAAGATATGATCGTGTGCAGTGATCGTGTCTTGAAGAACTCGTCCAAAAAAAATTATTTTGCAAGTTCAAATTTAGATGCATACCTTCTTTATGATCTTAGAAATACGAATGCGGTCCTATTTGAGCTTTAACTCCTCTTTTCGAACTATCGTGAGATTTTTAGAAGCATTTTTGGAGACCCATTTGTAAAAAAAAATCTCTCGTTTTCAATCTGTATTTCTTCTTCAGAATTTGTTGTTGGATATTAATGATAGCAAACAACATCTCTTACAAAACATTCAATGAAGTATGGTTTGAAATTGAATGTGGATGAAATATAATTTTAATTTTTGTTTAACTTCGCTGATACACAGCAAAAAAAGAAGAAGAACGAAATTTAAAAAAAAAGTCAAAAACATATAAATCAACATCAATACTTTTATTTAGGGGTATTTTAGTCTTTTAACTCATTTTGGTATGAAAAACTTATACTCTTATGGATGAGGATAGAAAACTTATTTTCTTTATGGTTTGGTATTTAAAAATAGAGGTCCAAATAATTTGGTACCAAAACTTAAAGAGGATAAGTTTTTTAACCATAAACTTAAAACTACAAGTTTTCTATACCTAAATTGATTAAAAGACTAAAATACTCTTTACTATTTTAAATTTTGTCTCTCTCTCTACATGTATCAGTCCCCCACTACCCTACCACAAACCCACATTCTCTCTCTTATCTCTCTCTCTCGACCGAAACCACGAAGAAAACCCACTAAGAAGAAGCACAAAGCACGCTCTCGACGAAAGACTTGCGGGCACGATGAGTTCGTCCGAGACACAATCTGACCACGATGGAGAGGCGTCGTCGGCGGCGGCGCATCACGAAGAGAAAGAGTTCCTAAACGAGCCGCCGGTTAGTGAGCCCTAATTTTTTAAATAAATTCAAATTTTTTGGCAAATTTCGATGTTTAATTCTTGGGTATTCATGCTAAAGTTAAGTTGCGAAGAAATGTACATGTTCTATGCATTTAAATGTTGATTTTTGGCGTGAATTTGGGTTGAATTTATATGGGCTCGATGGGATTGGGGGCGATGGTGTTGGGGTCGATGGGGTGGGCACGATGGGGTTGGGGTCGATGGCTGGAGGCGATGGGTGTTATGCACGAAGGGGGTTTGGGGGCGATGGCTGGGGGTGATGGGGCTGGACACGATGGGACTGGCCACGATGGCTGGGGGCGATGGCAGTCCATCGTGCCCAGACAGACCGGTCTTTTTTTTGTGTTTTGTCTGTTTTTTTGAATTTTCTCATGAATTTATTGCTTATGGTTGCCCGTTTTGTTATTGCATGAGGGTTGTGTGTGGAAAAGGCCCATGTTACGGGCTGTGACACGTGGAATCAATTTGTATATGCGTTGAGATACTTTCCACGCTACGTCGCATTGGCGGGCCTAGACACGAAGAGCGTGCGATAGAGCACTTTATCTCCGGGGTCGTGGGCAGACTGATTAGAGTTAGGCGGACGGGCAGTGCTACTGGTGCCCTTCACCACCTTATAGCCCGACAGCTGTAGGGCGACCACATACCCCCGCATGAGTCGTGGTTTCAGCTCGGGGGTCGGACCGTCCATTTTACATCCCGTGATTATGCCCTAATCACGGGACTTCACTTTGGAACACGGAGTTCGACACTACTGAGACTCACCTGATCCGTCCTGACAGTTTATTTCACCGGCATTTTCATGCCAAAGAAACAAAGGTGAGCGAGCTGCGCAACAAGTTCAAGGAACACAAGTTAGGAGATGAAATGGAAGATTATTTGAAGGTGGCAAACTTGTTGGTTTACTACTACTTTCTCTTGTGTCGGGACAAGATGTCGGTCGAGAACTGGGCATGGGCATTGGTAGAGGACTTTGAGCAGTGGGACAGGTTTCCCTGGGGTGCTTACACGTACCAGGTGTTGACTCACTACATCGACACCGTGGCTCTTACTCCCAGACAGGAAGAGATTGACTACCACTTCTACGGTCTAGTCTGGGTCCTGCAGCTTTGGATGTACGAGACATTTCCTCGTTTGGGACGCTACTGCGGAACGAGAGATAAAGTGATCAGGCTGCCCCGATGCTTGATATGGGAGATGGGCACTGTGAAGGCGGACTTCACTACCTTTTTTGACCAACCGGTACGTAAATCACTTTATTTTTAATGAATTTTTTGAAATTTCAAAATTTTATCGATATATAATTGTTATTTTATACGTATTTCATTACAACTCGAAATGAATGATGTCCCGTTGGTCCCGATGGAGGAAGAGGAAGCCGAGTACTACTTTCTTAGCTTTGAGAACGGGGATCCGTTTGATGTGGTGTTCCCGAAGCCGGTCCGAATTACTGGTCGGGGTAGGGCAGATGTTGTGTTTGCGGGGCCCATCAAGAACAAGGGCAAGATCAAAGTTACAACAATGGAGAAGATGAAGGCGACCTTTGGAAAGGTGTCGAAGCGTCGCCGAGAGAGTAGTCCTCTCACCCGTCCTCAGACAGCAGAGCGAGTGTACCAGGAGAGGCCGGAGGACAGGGTGTGTTGTTTGCACGGACAACCTTGTCCGGACCACAGAGTCAGCACTGACGACATCGTCGATCGCCGCTTGAAGGCGATCTTGCACGACGACTCAAGCACAGGTTTCCTTGCTCGAGTAGCTGATAGGGTCTTCACTAAGATCATGGACTACTTCGGTCCTAGACGGAGCAGGAGTTATCAACAGCACTCTCTCGGTAGCCACAGGTCGCAGCATGACCAGCCCCGCCATTCCGCTGCCGCAGCCCCTAGTCACCACCTCGAAGACCATCTTCTTGTCTTTCACTTTATAAACATTGTCAGTAGTAGGTTGAGCAACGACCTGATGACCTGCTTCCACTGTCACAGCAAGCTTGTTGAAGGCCTCGAGTGTAATCTCATGCTCTCTCTCCCTAGCTAATGCCCTTTTCTCATCGAACCATTTCTCGACAATGCAACGATACACCTCAAGTAACGAGCAAATAGGTAAACGTCTAGCCCACAGTAGCCGAGAGTTCAAGCTTTCGGCGGCATTGGAGGTCATGAAACTGTACCGTCGAACTGGGTAATGCGACCTAGACCACCTATGAGCACCAATTTTGGAAAGTCGTGTGTGAGCACCCTCACATGAAGCTTTCAAGGCAGAAAAATTCTTCTCGAACTCTTCAACACGATAAGCATATGCTGCATTTTGAAAGATGGCAAGAGCTCGACAGCCGTATCGCGTCAGATTCTTCTGCATGTGGTGAAAGCACAATCCGTGCGCTGCAGTCGGATCGATGGCTTTCATGGCATTTGTAATTATGTTGGCCCAGAGACGATCAACAACTCATCCGGAGGGTCGAAACACCTGCGCAAATTCGAAAGAAACAAAGTCCACGACTCATCGTTCTCTATCGGACCAATTCCAATAGCTATAGGAAAGAGATGCTCATTCCCATCTTTGCTAACAACGACAAAAAGAACTCCCTTGTTCCTTCCCTTAAGGTGGGTCCCGTCCAACACAATTACTGGCCTCAGATAGCGCTCGAAGGCACGAATACACTATCCTAAGGCGAGGAACATGTGACAAAATACTCCCTCACTACTGATCTGCATGTTGTACTCAGTACCGGGATTACGCTGCCTCAATAAATGCAGATACGACGGGACTATCTGATACGACTTGTCAAAGTCACCATATGTTTTCTCTATCGCTATATTCCTCGTTTCTAGAGCGAGGCTGTACAACATGTGAACACCAAACTCTCTGCGCATCTCTTCCATCATCTCTCTCGGCTTCAAATACACACCCTCGCAAACCAACCTACGAGCAAAGTACACAGCTGCAACTTTAGCAGTCACCGTCCGCTCGGCAGTAGGAATCACGTTCAAGTGGCAGCTGTGATCCAAAGTCAACTTCGTAATGTACCAAATCGAGTCGCCCTCATCTTTTGGCCCCTGAGCACACAACCTAAACGTGTAATTATTCCTACCGTGCTTGCAGAGAAAGACTATACGATTTCTGGCGGAACGATCAATGACATACTCTAGCATGTGCTCCAGGTGATACATTCCCACAGCCATCTTCAATTCATACTTGGACAGAAACGTAGCCCATACTACAAGTTCACTGGTGAACGGTCCGGGCTGCTCAACCCACCCAAGTGGCAGCGCGCTGTCACACTCGATCAGTGGAATGCTCCAATTGCCTAGGCTGCTGCGTAGTTCATCATCATCACGACCCGTCTGATGCTCAGATGTGAAATTCTGGTGCCCGAAGATCCTGTTTACTTGTTCTGGCTGTCTAATCCAAGCAAGAAACTCAGTAGTCACAGATTCAATTATATTCTTACGGCGTTCATCTTCTTCGTCGTCGGAGATGTGAGCACCCTCTGCTTCTGGTGGCATTATCATCATCATCCTCAAATATATCCCGTCGTCCACTGCCTTCCACGTCAACCTCAGGGGCAAAAACACTGTCTCTTTCAAAGACATAAACCATCGGATCCGACCTTTTCTCTTGCACTAGCAATCGACGTAAATTCGTATCACTATTTAATAAAGCTCTACATCTGTTCCCATCCCTCAACACAGTCAAATATGATAGCACATACTCGGAATCTCTTCGACCACACAAAGCATCTCTAATCAGATTCATGAGATGATCTCGATCATCATTTGTATCGTCCATGTGCACAACAACAGTACACCCGCCTAAGTAAGCCAACTCCTCCCACTGACCTCCAAAACGTACAATAACACGTCGTCGCCCCATCTAAAAATCAAAGAAAGAAGAGAGATTAGGGTTACAATACGAAAAACAGAAATTTACATCACAAACTGCCATGGCACGAAGGCACCATCGTGGGATTGATAGAAAGGCTCGATGGTGATCGAGCTGGCCGTCGTGTCCATCGTACCCATCGTGGGCACGATCGTGCCTTCCACATCGTGCCATCGTGGGGAGAAACCCTTAGCCCCCCGACAGAAAAAAAAAATCATAGTTTCCAACCCCTTACAAATCACACAATGCGAGTTATTTCAACTATTTTTTCTCCTAAACATATTACTAAACTTCAAGTAATATTCGAATTTAAACAAATATCACTTAACATCTACATATTCCATGCAAATCGAAGACAATTTTGGGACAAGATGGTCAAGGCACGATCGTGTTTACTTGGTCACGATCGTGCCTTGCCATCGTGAGTTAAATAACACGCACTAGTATATGCTTTTTGGACGGAGATTTCGGGTGCATACCTTCTTTATGAAGCCAGAAACGCGATGTCGGCCTTCCTTAATATCTTTTTCTTCTTTGGTTTCACATTTCGAGAGATTGGAGTAGTTTTTTTCTCTTCTTCTTTCTTTTTAGGGTTTTGTGATTTTTGGTGTTTTCAATTGTGGTGTTGTGATTAATTCGAACCCAACTAGGAGTTCTAAACCTTGTCAACAACCTCTCTTACGCAAACTTTAATGAACTACCTTTATTAAATTCCTAGTTTCATCCGAAAATCTTCAGAGAATCGGATTTGGTAGGGTTAATAAATGAAACGCGAAATAATCTGCATTAAATATTACTTTCCATCGTGTCCAATAGCACCATCGTGTCCATCCATCGTGTCTACCCATCGTGCCCAGCCATCGTGTCCAGTCGCCCCATCGTGTCCTCCTATAGTGTCATCTCATCGTGTCCAGAAGAAATCTGGCCGACGACGGGAGAGAATTGAGAGAGATTAAGGCTGTTTTTTCAGATTTTTTATTGACTTTTTAAATTTAATTCATAGGTGTATTATTTTTTTTAGTTTTTGTTAAAGGGAGGGCACTTTAGTCTTTTAAATGATTTTGGTATAGAAAACTTATAGTTTTATGAATAGGGCTAAAAAATTTATGCTTATTAAGTTTTGGTATTTTTTGTCCAATTTCACTTAAAAATATATTATCACATATATTATTATCATTCAAACCAAATAAAATATGAAAATTGTATCCTCACTATTAAAAATAAATTTATAAGAAATAAAAAGCAAAGGCATCCTAAATAATGAAATTGGCGTGTAATTGAGAATTGACCGGCGGCTTTGAAGGCCCGGAGAAATTATTTAAATAATAAATAAGTTTCTTCTAGTACATGTCAGAGTATAACATTTCAAATCCATATTAATTGTTATGGCCAAAAGTCAGCACAAAATTTCTTCAATAATATAGAAGTTTGCCCAGGTCCTGTATATTAGTTCCCACCAGAATTTGACTACTGATTGAACATAACTTTATTAATGATATATTTAGGGACGTTTACTTTGCGTGATAAGATAAATTGATAAAATATAGGATTGATAATATGAAGGATTAGACGATCAAACAAGCTAAAAAATAATCAATCCATCAAAGTAAATGGTGGATTAACGTATACTATTTTGTGGTAATCCATCAAAATACACACTTTGGTTTAGTAAAAATGAAAAATACACCCCTCCTCCCAAATAAATGAATTTTGCACAAGTTTGATTGGATTGTGACTTATTTTAATCAAAAAGTGAGTAATGATTGCTAATCACTTATACATTGTAAGAAAAAGTGTACTTGTGTCTAGAGGTGGCAAAATGGGCGGGCCCGGCCCGGTTTTAGGCTGGGTTGAGTGTTAAAATTATAGGCCCGATGAGATTTCGGGCCGGGTCGGGCCAGCCCAAAAGGAGCAAAAGCCCGATGGGCTCGGGACGGCCCTTCCCGCCCCGAAATATTTGCACTATAAAAAAATTTTGGTTCTGGCTGGGCTCCAATTTTTTAGGCCCGATGAAATTTCAGGCCGGATTTTTTCCAAAAGCCCGGTGGGCTCGGGACGGGCCGGCCCATCCCGATCTTTTGCCAGCTCTACTTGTGTCTTGTAATTTAACACTGATGGCTGACATTTGCATGAAAGTTTGATAAATCATTGGTTATTAATATTATTTTATATATATTATTAGTACTAATAAATACCGGTTGCATATTAAAATGAATGCCGAAAAATATAGAAATCATACCAAAAAAGACAATAATACCATGAAGAGCCAAAAAATGAAGATCTCACTCGATAAAATGAAGATCCCACTCGAGAAATGTAAGATCCCACTCGAGCGGGATATTCAATTTCCCGAGCGGGATATCCAAATAGTCGAGCGTGATCTTCAGTTTTGTCGAGTGGGATCTTCAATTCTCGAGAGGGATCTTCAATTTTTTATTTGTGCACCGCGTGAATTACTTGCACAATACAGGCACGCCACACCTATTCATTTTGGACTGTAGTATAGCTGTAAATTGATTTGTACATAAAGTGTACATTTTTCACGTGAATCCATACCAATTTCACTTTTCACTTCTATATATTTCTTACAGCTAAGATCAAAACTCATCTACGAAGAATTAGAAAATTCACTACAAATATCTGGAGAATTAGTTCATCTACGAAGAATTAGAAAATTCACTACAAATATATCTAGAGAAGTAGTTCATCTACGAAAAATTAGAAAATTGACTAAACAAATTCACTCATCTTTGGAGTTTGTTGATTAAGGTACTTTTTTACAGCAACATAGTTCAATTAATTTCTGATGTTCATCTTTTATTTATCTATTTAGTAATAATATAAAATAAATCGGGATTCGTTACTAGATCATTCTATAATGATCAAAAATTACATTTTAAGATAATTTATATGCAATGCATTAAATGAGACTATTTCCCTCTTGCATAACTCATTTCCCGCTCGGTACATCATACATCATAATCCCGCTCGAGCGAGATTTTGTTATATTCACTAGAGGGATTTTGGTATTTTGTTTTCTAATTCTGTTTATTAATTAATTTTCGTTTTTAATTTTATATAGATGGATGAATGGAAGTACTTCACTATCAAATACGACGGACAATGGCAAGATTGTACGTACGTGGGCGGATTTGAACAGATTATTCAACTTGTTGCGGCCTCTCAATCTCTCATAAATTTAAGATACAACATCGACATTATGATGAATTCGATGAGCACACAATACGAGCTATATTATAGGACGCACTATGAAAGACCTTTTAAGCACCAATCACCAATTTTGTCAGTTGTGCATGATGGAATCTTTCCCAACTGTATACATGATTCACAATGACACGGACGTATATATTCCTTCTTTTGAAGAACCGCGCTCTTCATCCTTTGGATACGACTTCGGCGGAACATATTCGGATGACATGGATCATATCCAAAGACAGATGCTTTCCTCAAATTGGTTTGATAATCCATACTCCGCTGGAGGTAATTACGGATCGACATCCACACCTGAATATTCCTCTATCCCCCAAATGCCTGTTTCAGATACGTCTTTCCAAGGAGATCAACTTCTCACAATGATGAACCAGAAAGCAACGATGATAAAGATACAAATGAAGCAGATGATAAAAGTTATATTCTAGAATCTGAACCTGAATCCGATAGTAAAACATCGGAGGATAAGATGACAAAATCCACAATTGCGGAGCATGCAACATGGATTCGTAGGGATGAAGGACTGAATTCTGAGGATCTCGCCACTTGAAACTGCCTGCCTCATGCTCATGAAGGGGGAACTATTTCCCGTGCTGTAACGGATTGTGCGGCACCACAAAGTCCACTGCAAGGGCATTTGGGTACAAAGTGGACTGCATGTACAAACTCTGCGCCTCGTCGTCATATAGTTCCAACATAGTGACACGAGGGACCTTCAATAAATATTAAATACAGAATAAATGCCAATATAAATTTAATTAATTAAATAATTAAATAACTGTAGAGAAAATATAGGCTCAAGCTCCATTTCAGTTCTGCTCCGAAATTTCCATCTAAGGCATCTGGGTCCGACGAAGCAAGACTCCCTACAACATCAGCTAAATCTGGAAGTACTTCTAGGGACCAAACGTGAAAAGCCCACACTGAACCCTAGAAGTGGTACTTCGGCGAGCTCTGTATGTTGTTAACGTAGTGCTTCAAATTCAGATAAGTGTAGTATCCCAAGAAAATCTTTGAAACGCCTCTAAATCATCGACCAATTTCTACACCCACGCAGCAACATACCTTTTCGAATCGTAACCAAGTAATAACAAATATAATACTAAGACATGAGCCACCCGGAGGTGAAGTTCACCAGTTTCTTCTCTAACCAGTTCTCGCGTGTTGGTGAACCGATTCAGTAGAACCGCGACACTAATCTGCATCCCATTACAAAAGCGTCGATACACCTCCACCCCTCGTAGGTCATGGTTGTCCGAAGGTCTAAAGTCGGACGAGCCGAAGACCAAGCTAGTAATAAAGGCATACTCTGGATAGGAAAAACGGATGTTTGCCCTATTTATATGAAACCACATGTCGTACTCCTGAGCACCCGGATAATTAATCTCACGTGACAACACGTGATGCACGACCATACTGCACTTCTGCCCCGGCTTCTAATACATAAAGTGCCCAAAGCACCCTACTAGAAACCTATTCAGTAGCTCCTGCCCACCAACGACTAATAATGTCTTACGAACAACTTCTAAAACTTTAGTCTTGTAGTACGTGCTAATCGTCGAATGGCGATTAATCGTATCCGGCCTCTTGAACGTAATCTGAAACAACAGAAAATCAATCAAAATATGACTAACAAATTATTTATTTAAAATTAGAAATTAAATTCACGAAATTCACATCAGTTTCTTAACTAAAATTCACGTCAATTAACTTCACAATTTAAAATTCGCCCAATTCAAACTAAAATTCACGAAAATAATACTAAAAACTAACAGAATTAGTAGCATGCATTTAAGCCTATTTTCCTCTCGAGAACAATATCCAGCTCGAGCGGGAAATAGGTATACCCGAGAGAGAAATATGTTCTCTCGAGCGGGATCATGATATTACCTACTTAATACTAAAAATCACAAAACACGAAACAATTATACCAACTTTAACGAAATAATACTAAAAATCATGAAACAATTATGAACGTAGTTTAAATTCACCTAATTAATAGGAAAATTCTACGAAAATAATACAAAAAATTAGTAGCATGCATTTAAGCCTATTTCCCTCTCGAGAACAATATTCCGCTCGAGCGGAAAATAGGTATACCCGAGCAGGAAATATGTTCAGACGAGAGAGATATTGAATTCGCAATTAACTTTACGAAAATAATAATAAACATCAAGAAACAATTAAATTTGCAATTAACTTTACGAAAATAATAATAAACATCACGAAATAATTAACTAAGCAATTTAGAATTAACCTAATGAATAATAAAATTCAAGAAAATATCACTAACAATGGACTAAATTATTATATGTTGAGTAAACCAATTTTCCTCTCGACTACACATATATCCCGCTCAAGCGAGAAATACATGAACACGAGAGGGAAATTGTTTTAATCGAGAGGGATTTCGATTTATGAAATACATTATCTAAAAAAAAATTAATCAAGATCCCGCTAACCTGTTGTCCCGACATGATTTTGTATCCACCAAGCTTTCAAGATCCCTCTCGGTGCTCTTCAAGATCCCTCTCGGTACAATTTTGGGACCACCGGCGTCTGGTTTTTATGGGAAAAGAGGGACCACCGGGAGTTTGGTCGGGAAATTGGGAATTGGGGGGGGGGGAGAGAGAGAGAGAGAGAGTTGAGGGCTGTCGGGATTGAAGGGGTGGGTAGGGTTATTTAATGTAGAAAGTTGTAGATAAAGTAGGTTTTTTATTCAAATTTTATTGAGCAAATCTTGGTCTTGCCGCAGCTTTTGCACTTTTCTTTCTTTCCTAAGTCACGAGCCTTGTTTTTTGTGGGATGACTTGATGTTTTGTGGGCTATTCTAGGGTTAGTGTTGTAGATTTGTGTATTTTTCATTTATTTCTAATGTGGTGTGTATTTTTTATTTGTTTCAAGTCAAAGTGCGTATTATAAATTTCCCCCCTATTATTTTTATCTATCTATCATATCACTCAAAGTAAACTCCTAATGTATTCTTCTTATACGAGGTCATAGTAAGTTAGTAACAAGTTGGACTAATTGTTCCCACGCCACATTCAGCTAGGATAAATAGGGAAGGAAAGGGAAACAGTTGAAGGGGAAAGAACACGAAAAACAAAGCAACACGAGAGAGAGAGAGAGAGAGAGAGAGAGAGGAGTATAGAATAAACTTCAAGAATGATACAAGTAAACCCATACGTTAATGTCATCGGTCATGCACATTAATTAAATGAGCACAAGAATGAAATTACTGATATTACTACAAGAAAACTCCCAAGATATAACTTGTTTGGTGGATTTAATAACAAATTACAAAATTTAGGATTAATTGGGAAAATTCTATCGCTTGGGTCCATATAATAATAACAAAAGGACAAAACAAAACAAAACCATTCGCATGTGCAGACGTTCAAATCCTCCAAAAACAGATTAATCTCGTTCCTCTTTGACTTTTCCATTTGATTTCCTTTTCTGTTGTTCTACAATCATCACAACTATTTTCCGGAGGTAGCTGCACTGCACATGTAATTAGATTCAAACATGGCGCGCTTCTTCTTCTTCTTCTTCTTCTTCTTCTTCTTCTTCTTCACCACAATTCTCTGCTCTCTGCTTCACTCCTTCGCCTTGCTGAGTATAACAGCTGGAGCAGTTGATGATCACATACTTTTTCCAAATCAAACTCTTGTTATTGGGCAGACTCTGGTTTCTCAAAACCAAGTCTTCGAAATGGGTTTTTTCTCACCTGGGAAATCTGTAAACAGATTCTTGGGAATATGGTACAAAACCACACCAGATGTTGTCGTCTGGGTTGCAAACAGAAACATTCCCATCACTGCCTCACAGGAACCAGTTTTCATGATTTCCGGAAATGGAAGTCTTGTTATAAGCACCCACGAAAGCATTATCTGGTTGGCGAATTCATCAAAGGTGGCAACAGATCCAGTTTTACAGCTCCTAGATTCTGGAAATTTGGTTTTTACAGAAACCACAACGGAAGGCAACCTGTGGCAGAGTTTTGATTATCCAACTGACACTATGTTACCAGGAATGACAATGGCGGATGACAATGATGCTGGCGTGGAGAGGTACTTGACATCGTGGAGAAATCCGGATGATCCTTCACCCGGTGAATTTCTTCACAGGATCCAAAACCGGGGATTGGCTGAGGTGGTGACTCTGAGAGGGGCAACAAAAAGATACCGGCTTGGACAGTGGAATGGGCTATATTTTTGCGGTGCTCCACGCTTTCCCAATGCCTTCTACAAACCAGAGTTGATTTTCAGACAAGAGAGGTTGATATACATAGGAGAGCCCTACAATAACTCAGACCTCATAAGAACAACTTTAGATACATCAGGTTCACTCCTGCGCCTTACCATGAATGCCAGAAAAGACAAGTGGAATCTTGCCCTCACGTTTCCTCAAGATACATGCGATGAATATGGTAGTTGTGGTCCTAACTGTATCTGCAGATCTAGAACTGACAGGCCAATTAGATGCCAGTGCCTAAGGGGATTTGCCCCAAAGTTCCAAAAGGATTGGGACCTTCAAGATTGGTCGGGTGGATGCACTAGAACTCAACCATTGAATTGCCATGGTGGAGATGGATTTCTAGAGGTTAGAGGGGTGAAATATCCTGAGATGTTGAGGTTTTGGTTAAATACAACGATGAGCCTTGGTGAGTGCAAAGCCGAATGCTTACAAAACTGTAGTTGCACCGCATATGCTAATCCGTTCATCACTGATGGAGGCAGTGGCTGCTTGACGTGGTTCGGTGATCTCATTGATACCAAAGAAGTTTCTGCACCAGATAGCAAGCAGAACATGTATATCCGTTTGCCAGTTTCTGTACTAGGTAGGTCGTTTCATAACTATCTGTTACATACAAAATTCAGAGTAGCATACGTCAGCTAAACAAAAGATAAGAGACTTGAGGTTAGTACTTTACATGCATATTGTGAATCATAATAGTTTGCATAAGAGCAGTAACCAATAAACATAGAAGGTGCTCAAATTTATGACATGGCAAAAAACATGGGCATAATCCAACAATGTGTAAAATAAAGAACAAGCTATACTATAGTTAGAAGTTTAGAACAAGAGGGTGTGAAAGAAATCTGAACTAGTGTAGGTCTAAATTAGGACCAGGGTAAACTTATGGCCTCAAATTTAGGTCTTCAGTTATAAAAGCCAAATGACAAGCAGACTTTCCATACTCCAATAAATGGAAACCTAATTTACATTGGCTGGTGAATTTGCCTGTAGATTTTAGAACAGAGTTAGCGGAGGAGGAGACAGAGAAGAAAAGGCCTATAAAGTTAGTACTGATATCAATTGCTTCTGGTGTACTCGTATCAGCCATTATCAATGGTGGTCTACTTTTTATGGCAAGACAAAAGACGCAAGGTAATAATTAAACTTCTGTAGTCAACTGCTCCCAGAAAGATACTTTATTTTTGTTCAAAGCATATACTCAAGCTAATACTGAGGCGTTAAATCTTTTTTTCCTTTGCTTCATCTCAGTAAAAGGGAATAGCGAGGATATAGAATTACCGGTTATCAAACTAGCAACTATTGTGCAGGCAACAAAAAATTTCTCCAAAGAAAACATCATTGGTGTTGGAGGTTTCGGTCCTGTTTACAAGGTAATGTACTAAATGAGACTGCCGAAGTTGAACAAAAAACAAAAATTTGACATCCTTACTTGTATACTTACATATGCATAAGCAGGGGAACATGCCATCAGGAGAAGAAATCGCAATCAAAAGATTGTCAAGATCTTCAGGACAGGGTCTTGAAGAGTTCAGAAACGAAGTTATGCTGATTGCAAAACTTCAACATAGAAACCTCGTCAGACTACTGGGATGTTGTGTTGAAGAAGAGGAAAGGATGCTAATCTATGAATACCTACAGAATAAAAGCCTTGATTATTTTGTTTTTGGTACACTCTATCCTTCATCTTTAGATTTTGCTTGTGAAATCCCATACGTCCACCCTCCCAATTTTTCATAAAAGATTGTTATTATAACATGATTCACATGGTGTTCAATTATTTGCAGATCACAATCAAAGAACGCTTTTGACATGGCCTAAGCGTTATGACATTATCATGGGAATTGCAAGGGGCCTGCTATATCTCCACCATGATTCCAGATTAAAGATTATCCATAGGGATCTCAAAACAAGCAATATTTTGCTAGACGAACATTTAATTCCAAAAATTTCAGATTTCGGCTTAGCAAGAACTTTTGAAGAGGACCAACATCTTGCTAGAACAAAACGAGTTGTTGGGACATAGTAAGTTTTCTTTATATCATCAAATTTCTTCATCATTTTCTATAATGGCCTTTTGATCAATAATTTTATGCAGTGGATACATGGCTCCGGAATATGCAATTGATGGGAAATTCTCGGTGAAATCTGATATATTTAGTTTCGGAGTGGTTTTGCTGGAGATAATTAGCGGCAAAAAGAACAGAGGATATGGAGACTCCGATCACTATCTTAACCTCTTGGGACATGTATACAAATACTTTGGTGCCATTTTCATTTATACGAATCATGTCAAATATAAAAACAACAGACAAACTTACCTGGTTATTGCTGTGGCAGGCATGGTTACTATGGAAAGAAAACAAGATTGTTGAGGTGATGGATGAATGTTTGAATGATACATTCGTGGAGTCTCAAGTGAAGAGATGCATGCAAGTGGGGTTATTATGTGTTCAGAAATTTGCAGATGATAGGCCAACAATGCAATCAGTGGTTTCGATGTTAGGAAGTGATGGAACAATTTTGCCAGAACCAAAAGAGCCTGGATATTTTATCGAAAGAAGTCCAGACAGCCCTATAAGAAGTAATAATACATCACCAAGTTTTAAGTCAGAGAATGGAACAATCACCATTACTGACTTTGAGGCCAGATGAGAATGCTCTCTCTCAACATTCTACTAATGTATTTTATTGTTCCTCAACTTTCTGATGCATTGTACAGATGAGTTTTGTAAAAGGGATGAATAAAAAAATCTATTGCAATCTCACATTGATAAAATATTATTTACCCAAAACCCGATGCAGTGTTTGAAGAACTCAATAAAATCTGAAAATTAAATTTCGAAGGGGAATGGGGGTTGGTCTCAGTGAAATCTGACATCTTTAGCCTTGGAGTGGTTTTGCTGGAGATTATCAGTGGAAAAAAGAACAGAGAATATGGAGACTCCTATCATTATCTTAACCTCTTGGGCCATGTACAATACTTTGATCCCATTTTCATTCATAAAAATAATGTCCAAAAACTTAGTATGCTATTATTGTGACAGGTATGGTTGCTATGGAAAGAAAAGAAGATTGTGGAGGTGATGGATGAATGTTTGAATGATACATTCGTGGAGTCTCAAGTGAAGAGATGATGCATGTTGGATTATTGTTCAGAAATTTGCAGATGATAGGCCAATCATGTCATCAGTGGTTTCAAATGTTAGGAAGTGATGGAGCAATTTTTTCAGAACCAAAAGAGCCTGGATATTTTATCGAAAGAAGTTCCAGCCAAGTAGAAAGTTGTACATCACAAAATGAAACTCCATAACTGACTTCGAGATACTCCCCAATAATTTGTAATTAAAATGTGTCTCAACTCTCTGAGTTTTGTCAGTTCTATGTCCATCAATTAAGCAAGGATTACGTAAGTATTTTTGTGAAAGTGGCATGCAAATTTATCAGTCTCTCTCTCTCTCTCTCAAATTGAACCCGATGCAATGGGGTATTAGTTTGAAGAACTCGTTTATCTTATACTCATATTTTTCGTTAATAAAAAGAAAATTTGAAATCAAAATCTGAAAAACGAATTTCGGGCGTCACCTTTGAGGCCGGAATGCCGGCAAGATACCAACCGGAATCAGATCACTGAGCGGGGGTAAACGAAGGAAACCACGACCGGAGCAACAAGGCGGACGGAACGACGCGACAACCGCTGCTTCTCGCTCTAAATCTGGCCGTTTTCGACGTCGGCTGAGTTGTAGGATTGCAGGTCCCAGCATAAATTTATTGTTCAACGAATTAAGAAATAATTGAAGATTGAGTTCGAAATTTCGTTAGGGCAAAATTAGGGTTCTGATTTCTAAATTCAGTTCCCCCTAATCGAACTTTTCATAATTGCGATTGAGTTCCTAATATTTTTTAAATACAATACTGACCCCAAAAGTGTAGACAAAATTTCGGAAAAGGGTTAAAACTCTCTTCTAAATAGATGCAAGGAGTGCAGATGGCTAAATAATGTAGAGTAACTGCATTTTTTAAAGAGGGAAATTACATTTTAGTACCTAAATTATTGATATTCTCATAGTTATGTCTCGATTTAAATAAAGTACATAATCAAACACCTAAGTTATCGATCTTCTAACAATTGTGTCATGAATCTCAATAATTTAGGAAAATTACTTAATTATTCGTAATTAATCTAAAATAAGACACACTATGAAAAAACACAGTAACAATATTTGAACTATCTACATTTTTAGTCAAATTTAACATCTAATAAAATTTATGTTACAAATTCACTCACTAGCATTTTCTTCGGATAGCATATGGCAATAAATAGTGAGATAAACACAACAGAAAAATGAAAAATATCTTGAAATATCACAAACTATTCATTATTTAATTAAAATATTTCATGCTATCAAAATATCTCGAAGATCGACACTTATGTTTACCCTTCTCGTTTTTCAGCTCCCAACTCCATTAAATTTAGTCCACATCACACACTCCAATCACATAGTAGTTATAAAATTGAAGGAAACATTTTATTAATGCAAAATAGATTTATTGAAACTGACGGCAGAGGTGTAGGATTGCGGGTCCCGGAATTTATTGTTAAACGAATTAAGAAATAATTGAAGATTGAGTTCGAAGTTAGGGGTTAGGGTAAAAATTAGTGTTCTGATTTCTAGATTCAGTTCCCCCAAATCGAACTTTTCATAATTGGGAGCGAGTCCCTTGCAGTTTTATATAAAAAAATGACCCCAAAAATGTTTTAAATTTTTTTCGAAGGAAGTAATTTTAGAACTTTCTTTCTTCTAAATAGATTTAAAGAATGCACGGCTAAAGAATTTTGAAGACGAGGAAAATATGTTCAAGAAATTCATATTTAGTTTTGATTATTTTATTATTAGTATTTATAAGAGATCTTAGTTTTATGTTGATGAAAGTATAAATTATTACCGTAATTAATACTTCCAAGTTTCTTAAACAAATTGCGTCTGATTTGGGGTCTTAGGTGATTAATTAATTCATGTATTAGGATTTATAATTATTTCCAATTTGTAGTTTTGTTAGTACTAACTAGTGTGCATCCCGTCGAAAATCGACTGTTAACTATATTATTAAAATAAAATATATTTATAAGGTTGTTTCTTCGATTTTATTGTACTTTCTTAACAAATATTTTTATTTTCATTATTATTTTGCAATATATAAGCATGAACATTAAAAATAATTTAATATTATTTTGGAGTGATAATATTTCGATAATTGATCAAAAAGAGTGTTTCTTTAATTTTATTTCACTTTCTTTAGTTGCAAGAAATCAATAGAAATCAAACTATTTTTTTTACTTCACAATCTGTCAAATGTTTCATTATATACATTGTTAATTGTTGTGTACGTCTGATTATTTCGTCACAAAGTTAAATTTCGAGAATTATCCCTATGTGTATATATATACAAATCCAAGAATTATAATTGAGAATACGTATTTTTGAGATTTTTCTTTTATTTACGTCAATTTAAAAATTTGTTAAATTAAATAAATTAATATTGACAACTACATAATTGATCAAATTAAAATTATCAATAAAAATAAAGTATTTATTTGGCCAACAAATTAATTTACCAAATTATATTGGTTGTGCAAAATAATTGTGGAATGGAAAAATACACATGGATTGTGAGTATTTATATAGGTTCTCCAAGAATAAAGTTTTATTAAGAATCAATGTGGGATTAGAAAATCTATATTAAATATACATAGAATAACTGAATAAAAATGCTCAAAATGAGGATTAAAGATAAATAAGAATACTGAAAGGAGAGAGCGCCACGTAGGACCTCGAATTAAGGAGAGGTCTCAAATCCGCAATCGTTTTAATAATATATGGATTGTTAACGGGATTGATTACATGTGCACATTATATTATATAATTCATAAAAGGGCTTTGCTCCACATTATGGCCGGCCATATATGGTTATATAAGTAATGACATAATAATTTTAAATTAATAAATTTATTTAAATTATTAATTTACATGTGTACCCTTCATATTATTTATAGAAAAAATCAATGCATAATCATTCCTAAAATTATGTTCCAAATCAGTCTTTAATTACACCAATTAAAAATTATATTTTATCGTTATTTATTAAACAATTCAATACAAATCTAATTTATAATTACAATTTTTTTTTTCCAATCGTTATCTTTTCAATCGATTGACTTCATATTCTCCATTAAAATCACTTTCTAAACTTTTCTAATTTGTGGTTCGTGGAATCAACTAATGGAGATGCTCCTCCGACGAAAAGGAAGAGAAATAAATTAATTAGAGAGAGAGAGAGATGAACAAAATGAAAACTGCAGATTTTTTGAGAATGAAATTTCGAATTATTGTAAATAATTTTTGCTTACTTCTAATCCAGATCTTAATTCTTTTGAAAATAATATAATGACCTTGAAATTTAATCTTCATTGGTAATTCGAATATTTATTGTTCCAAATAGAGTTAAAAAATCGTATTGCATAGTAACTCCATTATCAATCTTCATTGGTAATTCGAATATTTATTGTTCTAAATAGAGTTCAAAAATCGTATTGCACAGTATAACTCCATTATCAATCTTGGAGAAGGTATGTATGTGTTTGGCCAATAGTATTTGAGTTCTAAAACAAACTAATGACGTAAATTTTATGATTTAATATCAATTTCAATAGCATTTCTATGGTTTAGAGAAACTTATTAATTTTTAATTGGGTATGGTTTATAATTTTTTTTTAAATTAATGTAACGATGTTGCCAAATATAAAAAGAAAATGTTTTCGAATTTGAGTATGTGAATATATGCTAAAAATAATATCAAGGACATACCAGTAAAAAAATTATTCTACTAACATGTTCAAATTAAAAATAATATTTATTTTTTTTCAATTATAAGGGCATTATGGCTAGCTACAATATGACCATTGAGATTTATCCTTCATAAAAATAGAATAATCTGTATTACCATATGTAGTATAACATTTTTTATAAATAAATAAGACCCTTAATAATTCATTCAATGGGTATGAATCATAAGATTTGAATTATTTTTTTGTCTATTTACGAAGGAGATCATCACCATTTATATGTCCCCGAGAGGTCGATACTTCCTACTCCCTCCGTCCACCATAATTCAACATGAGTTTTAAAAAATAGTTGGTAGATTGGTTTTTGGTGGAGAAAGGAACGCACTATAATGAATTGTTGTGAGGTTTAAAATAAGGATAGTGGGTGAGATCATTTTCCAAAATGGAAAGTGTTACACTTATCGTGGAAATACGCAAAAAAAAATAAAATTGAGCTACACTTATCGTGAACAGAGAGAGTATTTCATGTGGGCATATTCTCTCCTCATACTATTTTTAGCCTCATTTGTCAACTTGATATACAATAATAGTTTGATGGTTTAAATGCATCAATATGATGCATTTAACAATATTGAAAAAAAGTCTACAATACCGATGTCAAACATTTAAATAATTTTGTCTTTAACTATCCGCAAGATTGAAATCTTCTAACCATTTCCATTTTCATGTCCTTTTGTGTTTCCTCTGTTGTTGTACGATCAACATGGCGAACTTCCTCTTCACTACAATCCTCTGCTCTCTGCTTCACTCCTTAGCCTTTCTGAGTTTTACAGTTGGAGCAGTTTACAATGATCACATACTTTTTCCAAATCGAACACTTCTTTTCGGGCAGACTATGGTTTCTCAAAACCAAGTTTTCGAAATGGGTTTTTTCAAACCTGGGAAATCTTCAAACAGATTCTAGGGAATATGGTACAAAACCACACCAGATGTTGTAGTCTGGGTTGCTAACAGAAACGATCCCATCACTGCGTCACAAGCACCACTTTTCTTGATTTCCAGAAATGGAAGTCTCGTTATAAGCATTGGCAAAAGCAGCATTATCTGGTCGGGGAATCCATCAGAAGTGGCATCAAATCCAGTTTTACACCTCCTCGATACGGGAAACCTAGTTGTCGTCAACGAGACGATGAAAGGCTACTTATGGCAGAGCTTTGATCACCCAACTGACACCTTGTTGCCAGGAATGAAGATGGTGGAAGACGCTGATGCTGGTGTGGAGAGGTATATTTGACGTCATGGAGAAATCCAGATGATCCTTCTCCTGGTGATTTCATCCACAGGATCGAAAAACGGGGATTGGCTGAGGTGGTTACTCTGAGAGGGGCAAGAAAGAGACACAGAGTCGGACAATGGAACGGGATGTATTTCTGAGGTGGTCAGTGCTTTCCCAATATCATTTACAAACCAGAGTTGGTTTTTAGACAAGACAGGTTGATATCCATAGGAGAGCCCTACGAGAGTTCATTTCTAGTAAGAACTACTTTACATACATCTGGTTCAATCCTGCGCTATACCATGAATGCCAGAAAAGACAAGTGGAATCTTGCACCATGTTTCCTCTAGATACCTGCGATGATTATGGTATTTGTGGTCCTAACAGTATCTGCAGATCTAACATGCCAATTAGATGTCAGTGTTTCAAGGGATTCGCCCCTAAGTTCCAAAAGGATTGGGACCTTCAAGACTGGTCGGGCGGATGCACTAGAACTAAACCATTGAGTTGCCATGGTGGAGATGGATTCCTAGAGGTCAGAGGGGTTAAATATCCTGATATGTTGAGTTTCTGGTTAAATACAGCGATGAGCCTTGGCGAGTGCAAAGTTGAGTGCTTAGAAAACTGTAGTTGCACTGCATATGCTAATCTGTTCATCACTGATGGAGGCAGTGGCTGCATAATGTGGTTCGATGATCTAATTGATACTAAAGAGCTTTCTGCAGCAGATAGTAAGCAGAACCTCTATATCCGCGTGCTAGTTTCTGAACTAGGTAAGTCGTCTCATAACTATATGTTGCATACAAAATTTAGAGAGTTGAGATATAGTACATGCATATTGTGAATCATGTGCTTGCATAAAAGCGCTTAGGAATACACATATAAGCTGTCTGAATTAATGAGATGGTTATTGTTAGTATTTTGACCGCATAATACTTGTGGAGTTGAAGGACTCGTCAGCAATATGTGGAAAGTTTGAGGACTGATATGTTATGAAGCTAACAAAGTCGGTTATTCTCAAGATTCTGCATGCATGGATCGATCTTGATCGTTCATTCCTGCGGCTGTGATTCCTTCTAGCTCGTGTATAAGTATTCTGCTGAGTTGTTGTAATCTTGTTCTGTTTTTCTGTTTTCATTCATTAGTTGGGATGAGAGAATAGAAATTGAGTAGTAAAATCAGATAGAGAGAAGTCATTCGAATCAGTGGAATTAGGATTCTTAGACTGAAGATTGTTCTTCTACACCGTCTGTAATCATTCGTTTTGAGTTCATAATAAGAATTCCAGGTGACCTTCCGTGGACGTAGGATTTTACAATCCGAACCACGTAAATCCGATCGCATTTTCATTCTACAATTTTAGATTCAAGTTCTTAGTTCACTAGATCTTTTGCTGTGATCGATTCGTTGAATCAGTTTAAGATTCACATTTGGCGCCGTCTGCCGGAATCGTTCTCACGACGAAGTTTCTTAATCAAGGAAGAACGGTCGCAGTAGAAGAAGGTCGCATCTATGGCGACAACCAAGTTCGAAGCCGAGAAATTCTACAGCAGCAATGATTTTGGATTATGGGGGCTCAAGATGAAAGCCTTGCTCACGCATCAAGGATTAGCAGAATTCTTGACTGTAGAGGAGAATTCGAAGGGTAAAGAAGAGGCGGATCAAACAAAGTCGAGTGGAGCACCCAAGAAATCAGATCATGATGCCAAGGCGCATAGCACCATTATTCTGTGTCTCAGCGATAAAGTACTGCGTGAAGTGGCAAAGGAGACGACTGCGAGTGGAGTATGGACGAAATTAGAGAGTCTCTATATGGAGAAATCTCTGGCAAATCGATTTTATTCTAAGCAGAGGCTCTACTCATACAAGATTATGGAAGATAAACCTGTTCTGCCACAATTGGAAGAATTCAACAAGGCGATTGATAATCTAGAAAACATAGAAGTGAAGTTGGATGATGAGGATAAGGCTATAATTCTATTAAATGCCTTGCTAAAATCATATGAACATTTAAAAGATACTATGCTATATGGTAGGGAAAGAAGTATCACGATGGATGAGGTGCAATCTGCCATTAAGGCAAAGGAGCTGCAGAAAACTACAGGTTCAAAGAAAGAAGCCCCTGCAGAGAGCTTGAATGTCAAAGGGAAATTCAAGAATGGGATCAAATTCAAGAAACCATATGCTGGAAAGAAGAAATTCCAACAAAGCAAGGTAAACGAAGAAGATAAGGATGCGAAGAAATGTTTTCACTGCAAGAAGCCGGGGCATATAAGGAAAAACTGGTACTAATGGAAGAGATTACAAGCAAATAGATCCCAGGAACGTGATTCTGCATATGTAGTAGAACAATGTCAGAATGCAGAAATCTTGAATGTCACTAATCAGGATATTGGTGAAGAATGGATCATGGATACAGCTTGTACTTTTCACATGTGCCACAATAAAGATTGGTTTGCAGATATTCAATATGGAGAGCTTGGATCTATCATGATGGGAAACAATGAAACCTGTGGTGTGAAGGGCATTGGAAGCATCAAGCTCAGAACACAAGATGGCCAGATTAAGATTCTTCAGGAAGGGCATTGGAAGCATCAAGCATTCAATATTGCAAATGAATCTGAAACATGGCACAAGAGAATGGCTCATGTGGGAGAAAAGGGGATCAAAGAACTGCAGAAGCAAGGTCTCCTAAATATACCAACTCTAGTCAAGTTGAAAGTGTGTGAAGATTGCATACTTGGTAAACGCAAAAAGAATCCGTTTCCTACAGGAAGATCTATATCAAAGAAGCCATTGGAGTTTGTTCATAGTGATCTTTGGGGGCCTGCAACACCATGAGTGGAGGAAGGTATTTTCTTTCCTTGATAGACGATTATTCTAGAAAACTGTGGATATATGTGCTCAAGAATAAGTCAGATACATTTGCTAAATTTGAGGAATGGTGTGCTGAGGTTGAGAATGAGAAAGGTCTGAAGGTCAAGTTTCTGAGGACAAATAATGGACTTGAATTTCTTTCTGAAGAATTTGAGAGTTTCTGTAGGAAGAAAAGTATTAAAAGACATAAGACTGTGCCGGCTAATCCTCTACTGAATGGAGTAATTGAAAGGATGAATAGAACTATCCTAGAGAGGGTAAGATGTATGCTCACAAGCTCTGGAATGCCTACAAAATTCAGGGGAGAAACAACTAATATTGTGTGTTATTTGATAAACAAAGCTCCTTCTTCAGCAATTAACTTTAAAGTTCCAGATGAGTTGTGGAATGGGAGAGCTCCGGATTATTCATATCTGAAAGTATTTGGTTGTTTAGCTTTTGTTCATGTGAAGCAAGATAAACTCAAGCCAAGAGCAATCAGATGTGTGATGTTGGGATATCCTAAGGGAATTAGAGGTTACAAGCTGTGGAGTTTGGAACCTGGAAATAATAGAGCAATTATCAGGCGAGATGTGACGTTTCTGGAAGATAAAATGCCATTTATGGAGTACCCTCAATATGAGAAAGTGAGGAAAGATGCACCACAGTTTGAGGTGGAGTATACTCAGAATAATCAAGATGTTATTCTCCAAGACAGTAATGAATAAAGGGTTACTGAAGATGAACATACAAGTCATCAAGATGAGGAGCAAAGTGATGATTTGAATAATTACCAGCTGATTAGAGACAGGGCGAGAAGAGTTATAAAACCACCTGACATGTACGGTCATGCTGACATGATATCTTATGCTTTCAATGTTGCTGAGGAAATAAGTTACTCAAAGTCAAAGTCTTACAAAGAAGCAATGAGCTGTGCAGAAAAGGAGTGCTGGTTGAAGGCAATGTAGGAAGAACTAGAGTCTATATTTAGAAACAAGACATGGATTCTTGTAGATAAGCCAAAGAAGAAAAGCTGCATAGGATGTAAATGGATTTACAAGAAAAAGGGGGAGCTTATTAATGGAAATGAGACCATTAGATATAAAGCAAGATTGGTTGCAAAGGGGTTTACATAAAGAGAAGGAATCGACTTTAATGAAGTTTTTTCTCCTGTTGTTAAAGACTGCTCCATCAGAATATTACTTTCTATTGTAGCTCAATTTGGTTTACATCTTGAACAGTTGGATGTGAAAACGGCTTTTCTACATGGTGATCTGGAAGAGAGCATCTACATGAACCACCCTGAAGGATTTGTCTTGCCAGGTGATGAAGTGAAAGTGTGCTTATTAAGGAAATCAATCTATGGATTAAAGCAAAGTTCCACACAATGGTATAAAAAATTTAATGAGCACATGATGGATATCGGTTTCAAAAGATCAGATTATGATAGTTGTGTCTATTTGAAGCATTCTGAAAAATCAGTTGATACTTACCTACTTTTGTATGTAGATGACATGCTTATTGCAAGCAAGAGCATGGCAGAAATAGATGATGTTAAGCATGATTTACAATCTAAGTTTGAGATGAAAAATCTTTGTGAAGCAAGAAGAATACTGGGGATGGACATAATCAGAGACAAAATCATGGGTAGGTTGTGGTTGTTTCAGGAAGATTATATAAATAAAGTTCTTAAGAAGTTTCAAATGAATGAATCCAGAGTTGTGCAGGTTCCTTTGGCTCAACATTTCAAACTTTGTGCAGATCAGAAACCAAAAGATGAAGGTGAAAGAAGGTATATGAGAAACATACCATATTCAAATATTGTTGGTAGTATCATGTATTGCATGATCTGTACTAGGCCGGATCTATCCCATGCTATCAGTGTCTGCAGTAGGTATATGGTTGAACCAGGAAAATCTCATTGGGAGGCTTTGAAGTGGATTTTAAGATATATCAAAGGTTCTGCAGATATTGGAATTTTGTTTGAAAAGCAAACTGAAGCAATTAAAGACAAATTGGAAGGGTTTGTAGACTCAGATTATGTTGCTAACTTGGACAATAGGAAGTCTCAAAGTGGATATATATTCACATTATTTGGATCAACTATTAGTTGGAAGTGTACATTGCAATCGGTGGTAGCTCTATCAACCACAGAGGCTGAGTATTTAGCTCTAACAGAAGCAGTAAAAGAAGCTTTATGGTTGAGAGGTATTACAGCTGAATTTGGGATTGAGCAAAGGGTTGTGAATATTAAGTGTGATAGCCAGAGTGCTATTCATCTAGTTAAACACCAAGTATTTCATGAACAGAGTAAACATATAGATGTTCGACACCACTTCATCCGAGACATAGTTGCAAAAGGTGAAGTTAAAGTGGTGAAGGTTGGAACAGAAGACAATGCGGCAGACATGTTGACAAAGGCTCTTCCTTCTACAAAGTTCAAGTATTGCTTGAGCTTCGTAAAGCTGCTTTCTAAGCAGCATTAAACATGTACTAAGAGGTTTGAGCCCTGTAATGAGGCAAAGGTGGAGGAAAACTGGATATTCTCTATTATGCATTCAAGGTGGAGATTGTTAGTATTTTGACTGCATAATATTTGTGGAGTTGAAGGACTCGTCAGCAATATGTGGAAAGTTTGAGGACTGATATGTTATGAAGCTAACAAAGTAAGTTATTCTCAAGATTCTGCATGCATGGATCGATCTTGATCGTTCATTCCTGCGGCTGTGATTCCTTCTAGCTCGTGTATAAGTATTCTGCTGAGTTGTTGTAATCTTGTTCTGTTTTTCTGTTTTCATTCATTAGTTGGGATGAGAGAATAGAAATTGAGTAGTAAAATCAGAGAGAGAGAAGTCATTCGAATCAGTAGGAATTAGGATTCTTAGACTGAAGATTGTTCTTCTACATCGTCTGTAATCATTCGTTTTGAGTTCATAATAAGAATTTCAGGTGATCTCCCGTGGACGTAGGATTTTACAATCCGAACCACGTAAATCCGATCGCATTTTCATTCTGCAATTTTAGATTCAAGTTCTTAGTTCGCTAGATCTTTTGCTGTGATCGATTCGTTGAATCAATTTAAGATTCACAGTTATTATACATGTGCATAAATCAACAATCTGTAAAACCAAGTAGGAGTACAAGTTAATTAGAACACGAAGGAATGAAAGAAATTTGAAGTACATTGTAGCCATGTGGTCTAGATCAGAACCAGTGTAGACTTATGTTCACGAATTTAGAGGTCTTTAGTTATAAAACTAGAGCATCCACTGCAAGAGGAAGAGGAACGAAAGTCAGATTATATCCTTGGTCCTTATAGATGGAAACCCGGAACCAGATCCACCCTAATTACAATGATTGGCGAATTTTCCTGTAGCTTTTAACACGGGTTTAAAGGAGGAGGAGGAGAAGAAAAGGCCTATGAAGTTAATACTGGTGTCTTCGTCTCAGCCATTATCAATGGAGGTCTACATTTTATGGCAGCACGAAAGAGGCACGGTAAAAATTAAAAATTCTCAGTGGACTGCTCTACAAAAGATAGTATTCATGTACAAAGCATAAACTCAAGCTAACAGAGGAGTTCATTCTTTTCTCCTATCACTTCATAGCAGTAAAAAGGAATAAAGAGGATCTAGAATTTCCTGTGATCGAAATGGCAACAATTATGCAAGCAACAGATAATTTCTCCGAAGAAAACATCATTGGAGTTGGAGGTTTTGGTCCTGTTTACAAGGTAATGAACTGAATTGAGAGTGCTGAAGTTGAACAAAAACAATAATTTGATATCCGTACTTCTATACTAACATGCATAAGCAGGGGAACATGCCATCAGGAGAAGAAATCGCAGTCAAAAGATTGTCAAGATCTTCACAACATGGCCTTGAAGAGTTCAGAAATGAAGTTACGCTGATTGCAAAACTTCAACATAGAAACCTGTTCAGGCATTGAAGAAGAGGAAAGGATGCTAATCTATGAATACCTACAGAATTAAAGCCTCGACTATTTTGTTTTTGGTACACTCTTATGTCTCCTTCATCTTTTTATTTTTTATGTGAAATCTAATATCCTGCCAAATCTCAAAAAGATTAAAACATCTACTGTTAATATTCACTCATATGCAGATCACAATCGGAGAACACTGTTGACATGGGCTATGCCTTACGACATTATCATGGGAATTGCATGAGGCATGCTATATCTCCATCACGATTCGAGATTAAAGATTATTCATAGGGATCTCAAAACGAGCAATATTTTACTGGACGCAAATTTGACTCCAAAAATTTTAGATTTTGGCTTAGCAAGAATATTTGAAGAGGATCAATCTCTTGCTAGAACAAAAAGAGTTGTTGGGACATAGTAAGTTTTCTTAATATCATCCAATTACTTCATCATTTTCTACAGTGGCCTTATGATCAATAAATTTATGCAGTGGATACATAGCTCCAGAATATGCAATAGATGGGAAATTCTCGGTGAAATCTGACATATTTAGTCTCGGAGTGGTTTTGCTAGAGATAATTAGTGGAAAAAAATAACAGAGAATATGGAGACTCCGATCACTATCTTAACCTCCTGGGACATGTATACAAATCCTTTGATGTCATTTTCAATTATAAGAATAATGTCAAAAAACTAACCAGGTTATTAATGTGGCGGGCATGGTTGCTATGGAAAGAAAACAATATTCTGGAGCTGATGGATAAATGTTTGAGTGATACATTCGTCGAGTCTCAAGTGAAGAGATGCATGCAAGTGGGGTTATTATGTGTTCAGAAATTTGCAGATGGAGTCACACTCCCGTGGAGCATCTCCACGGTGCATCCGGAGCCGACCCGACCCGAATCCGACCAGCGACCTGATCCAGTCAACCGTTGGCTGTTGACTTTTTTTGTCTCCACATTCGGTTCCGATTTTAATTTATAGATAATGATTGTGTCAATATTGATGTCTTTTATCTCGCTCCGAGTCCTTTGGCTCCCCTCGCTCGACTCTTTAAAAAAAATTCAAAAAGTCAACGGTCACGGTGATCATTGACAGGGTCGCATCATGGGTCGGGCCAGGTCAGGTCGAATTTGACCCGGATGTACGGTACATACGCTGCACACAAGTTTTTGTCTTGCGGATGATAGGCCTACCTTGTCATCAGTGGTTTCAATGTTAGAAACTGATGGTGCAGTTTTGGGAGAACCAAAAGAGCCTGGATTTTTTATGGAAAGAAGTTCAGGCAGCCCTAGAAGAAGAAGTAGTACATCACCAAGTTTTAAGACAGAAAATGGAACAATCACCATTACTGACTTGGAGGCCAGATGAAGATCATAGTCATACTACCAACATTCTACTATTGTATTGTGCCTTAACTTTCTAATGCATTATAACATAAAGTTTTGCTAAAGGAATAAACAAATTCATTGCAATTTCACATTGATATATATATATATATATATATATATATATATATATATATATATATATATAGGGAGAGGATCATATAGGAACTCATCTTTATATGAGACTGTAGGAACCATGCATTTTTATCTTACAAGTTAATGCACAAATTGCATTAATTTAATGCATAAACATATGTTTTGATTTAAGAGTCGAGCGAGGGGAGCCGAAGGCCTCGGAGCGAGCTAAAGACATTAATGTCGCCACAATTATTATCTATAAATTAAAATCGGAGACGAAAAAAAATTGCTTTGCTATGTTTGTGCATTAAAGTATTGCATTTTGTGCATTTCCGAAATCATAAAAATGCATGGTTTCTCGTATAAGAATGAGTTCTTATCGAATTCACACCATATATATATAGTAGTTCTAGTGAAACGAGCCCTTAAAATAAGAAATAGGAATAAATCTCAACCCTTGATCCACAATTGATGGATGGCTAGATCTGAAGCGGGTCGGATCCGGGTCAAACCGGGTCGGACCCGGGTCAACCCGTTGATTTTTCAATTTTTTATTCAATTTTTTTTTTCGTTTTTCTTTTATAAAGTGTGGTGCATCTCAATACACTGTGTGGTGCATTTCATCTCATTTCATGTTGTGTTGCATCTCATTATACAGTGTGTTGCATCTACACATTGTGATGCATCTCATTATACATGGTGGTGTATCTCATTACACATAGTGTTGCATCTTAAAATGTATTGTGGTGCATCTCATAATACATGGAGATTTATCTCATACACTATGTGTGTGTATAACTATATCAAAACGAGGGAAAATCTTGGGGTGATTTGGTATGATAAAATCAAACTACTTTTATCTTTGTATTCATATCAATAAACAAGTGTTTGAGAATTTTTTTTTTGTCTCTGCCTTCGGCTCCGATTTTAATTTATAGATAATGATTGTGGCAACATTATATATTTTTTAGCTCGTTCTGAGGCCTTCGGCTCCCCTCGCTCGACTCTTGAAAAAAATAAAAAATAAAAATAGTGAAAAAGAATATTAAAAAATTAAAAAATGGTGCATCCCAATACACTTAGTGATGCATCTCATTGCATAGTTTGGTGCATCTCATTGCACAATGTGGTGCATATCATTTGACTCTTAAAAAAAATCGAAAATAAAAAATAATTTTTTTTTTCGAAAATAAAATAAAAAAATTAAAAAGTCAATGGGTTGACCGGGTCCGACCCGTTGACCCGGATCCGACCCAATTTGACCTGTGTCAAATCTGACCCTCCATCCTTTGTAGATCTATGGTGGAGATCTATTCCTATTTCTTAAGTTAAGATCCATTTTTATATGATCTTTTCCATATATATATATATATATAGTATATATATATATATATAAAAGTTTGAAGAACTCGATAAAATCTGAAAATCCAATTTCGCAGGAGAATGAGAGTTGGCCACACCTTGGAGACTGAATTCCGGCAAGAAACCAACCAGGGAACTTTCGGGGTAAATGATTGGAGTTACAACGACGACTGAAACGAGACGGAATCGGCGGATACATGCGCGCTCGACATCCGTCGTTTCTCGCACTAATTCTGGCCTTTTTTCTTACGCTGACAATTGGGATTCTGGGTGTAAATTGAAGATTGAATTAGAAGTTGAGGGTTAGGGCGGAAATTAGGGTTCTCATATCTGAATGGGTTTCCCCAAATTGGACTTCATAATTGTGATTGTGTCCCTTCAAATAAAAAAAATTGTGATTGTGTTCCTTGAAGATTTTGAAATTCAAAACTGACCTTAAGTATAAAGTACTATGTAGAGGTATTGGTATAGGTTTATGAAATTCATTGATAAATTAAGAAGTCTCTTAGATTAAGTTATATTCACACCCTTCAATTTACTCCATATAGTCTCGGGTGATTAAAAAAAATAAAAATTTAATTTAAAATTCACCTCACATATCTGTTGTCCTGAGTCAACATTTCGTTACCAAAAAACAGGTAGACCTTTTTTGGAAAATATCTCAAGCTTAAGAGTTTTTTACAAGAAAATAATGTGAGGCCACAAAATAAAAAATATTGAAAATTCGGGCCAAATGTTGAAAGTTTGAGTCTTTTTTTGATAATATCTTAAATTTCATGATTTTAATGAGAAAAATGAAGTTATGACCACAAAATAAAAATAGGTTGAAAGTTGGAGCATAAACTATGCATAGGCCTAAAAATTATTATGATGAAGTGTGAGCACCTACAAATGTTATTCATATACTTTTGGATCGACTATGACAATATGAGTATGCCTAAAAATTATCATGCATGATGGTGAAAAAAAAATACTTATACATTTATGAATTATGATGGAAAAAACTTGAAATTGTTCTTTAATTTGTCATACAAAGATATACTAGTATCTCTTATCCCAAATCTGAGAAAAAAGAGGAGAAAAGTGTTTTGTTTACTTCGCTGAAATATGGAAGAGAGGTTCAAGCTTCCAACTTCCAAGAATAGTTTGTTTCTGTTTGAAGAAAGAGAGATTTCATGTGTGGAACATACAATAAATTCAAGGAGATGGAGAAATATTGGTCCTTGTCGGGTATTAAAAAAATAAATGAGAATGTTGGTCCTCTAAAAATGTGGTGCATATTTAATTTATTGTGAGGTACTCCCTCCGTTCTTTTATAAGTGTCCTCCACCGTCAAATTACACATACCAAGGAAATAAAGAAATTTACCTATGTAACCTTATTAATTACCATCATTAATGTATACATATAACTAATTAACAAATTACGATAAGCATTAAATAAGGATAAAATAGGAAGAATGCCATTATTTTACTCTCAAATTTTGAAATAGGACACTTATTTGAAAACAAAAAATTGAGCTAAATGGGACACTTAAAAAAGAACGGAGGGAGTATAAAATACTCCCTCCGTCCACAATAAATTTGCCACATTGTGGATGACACGGGTTTTAATAATTTGTTGGTTGATTGTATTGTGAGTGGAATAAGTGTCCCAATTTTATATAGTTTTAAATTGTGTTGTGAGTGGAAAAGTAAGTGAGGTGTGTGGGGTCTATTACCATAAATGGATGTGGCAAATTTTTTGTGGACGGACCAAAAAGGAAATTGTGGTAAATTTATCGTGGACGGAGGGAGTATTAGTTGAACCATACTAACATGAGACGAATGGAGTACTATCTATAAAAGAATCATAGATGTTTTCATGTTTTATTCATATTTTATTCTACTTAATCTAAGTTTGATTCAAGTAATATATATATATATATATATATATATATATACATTCTAGAATATTCAAGCTTTTTCATTTACTAATTTAATGTTGTTTCAATATAGAAATTTCAAAATTTCAATTCATTGATCTTATTCTTTTCGGACTTATTTATTCAAAACTTTGAATTTTTCTAGGGGTGCACCATTGTTCTAAGTCGGACAACCTAAAAAACATTCAAAATCCAATTTATGAGTAAATAATTTAATTGAACTGTTAATAATTCCAAAAATATTTGAAAATTTAATAAAATATGAAAATTAATATAATTAAATTCAAAAACTGCGGGGTATTACACAATAATACATTATATTGTAATTTAAGATATATAATTAAACGACAAGTTAAGACACCACAAGTCTCTCCTTAGTGAGAAATCTTGGGTTCGAATCTCACCTGCATGTGGTGTAGTGTATCTTTCAATATGTGTGATGTAATGATCTCACATTTGTCTAATGCAATAGTCCAACTTATATTAGTTTATGATATTATATCTCGTGTAATTCTTAAAAGAAAGATAGTATATAACTAACCGACAGACAGCCCATAAATTGCGAGTGGGAGAATCCGCTCATCTCCTAAACAGAATTTAATCCAGCCTGTCGCATGGTCCAACCTGTTTTTTTTTTCAATTCATTTAAGTTTAATTAATTCTGATTGAAAATTAATAAATTTTAATTATGATTTGTGATTAATTACCTATAATAACTCTATAATTATTTCCTAAGTATCTCTAATCCAATTAATTAAAATTTAGTTGTAGTCAACCTCACGTCGAGCCGAGGTTGGCCGTACCGGAGTTTTTAATACATATTTCGACTTATTTGAGATTTTTAATACTAATCAGTTGTTCTTACAGCAGAGGTAAGAAGCTAAAGTCATGACGGTGGATGTCGCTATTAGCTGGAAAAAAGAAGGTAAATGAAACAAACACGAAAGGAAATGAAATGACAAAGGAAATACATGCGCGAGGAATAAATCCAGCAAATCTTGCATACGTGAGTTTTATATACTGATCAATATTGAAGTCAAACTTTCAAAATAATAATTATTGAAGTCAAAAAAATTGTCTTAAACTTCAAAAAATTTAATAAGATAGAGTGTTTGACATATATGTAAGATCCATCGCTTTCTTTAATTTCGATTTGCCGGTAAAAGTCACCACACGCAGGATTCAACTCTTTAACTTTTGAATTTATTCCAATTTGAGTTTCCATTTTCTTTTACCCGTTGTTGTTCTACAATCAAGAATTATCAGAAGTATTTTCCTGAGGTAGCTGCACTGCACATGTAATCAGATTCAAACATGGCTCGCTTCTTCTTCTTATTCTTCTTCACAACAATCCTCTCCTCACTGCTTCACTCCTTCGCCTTTCTGAGTTTTACAGTTGGAGCAGTTTACAATGATCACATACTTTTCCCAAATCAAACGCTTCTTGTTGGGCAGACTTTGATCTCTCAAAACCAAGTTTTTGAAATGGGTTTTTTCAAACCTGGGAAATCTTTAAACAGATTCTTGGGAATATGGTACAAGAGCACACCAGATGTTGTAGTCTGGGTTGCTAACAGAAACGATCCCATCACTGCCTCAGCCCCACAAGGAGTCGTGTTCTCAATTTCTGGAAATGGAAGTCTCGTTATAAGCAGTGGCAAAAGCATTATCTGGTCGGGGAATCCATCACGTGTAGTATCAAATCCAGTTTTACACCTCCTGGATACTGGAAACCTAGTTGTTGTCAACGAGACGATGGACGACTACTTATGGCAGAGTTTTGACTACCTAACTGACACCTTTTTGCCGGGAATGAAGATAATGGATGACGCTGATGCTAATGTAGAGAGGTATATGACGTCGTGGAGAAATCCGGATGATCCTGCACCGGGTGATTTTGTCCACAGAATCGAAAACCATGGCTTGGCTCAGATGGTTGGTCTAAAAGGAACAGTGAAAAGATACCGAGTTGGACAGTGGAATGGGAAGATCTTTTGCGGAAGTCAAAGCTTTCCCAACGATATTTACAAACCAGAGTTGGTATTCAAACAAGAGAGGTTGATATCCATAGGAGAGCCCTACGAGAGCTCATTTCTTGTAAGAACTACTTTAGATACATCTGGTTCGCTCCTGCGCTATACGATGAATGCCAGAAAAGACAAGTGGAATCTTGCAACCACGTTTCCTCTAGATACGTGCGATGTATATGATAGTTGTGGTCCTAACTGTATCTGCAGATCAGACAGGCCAATTAGATGCCAGTGTTTCAGAGGATTTGAACCTAAGATCCAGAAGGATTGGGACCTTCAAGATTGGTCGGGTGGATGCACTAGAATTAAACCATTGAATTGCCACGGTGGGGATGGATTTCTAGAGGTTAGAGGGGTGAAGTATCCTGATATGTCAACTTTCTGGTTAAATACAACGATGAGTCTTGGCGAATGCAAAGCTGAGTGCTCCAGAAACTGTAATTGCACTGCATACGCTAATCCATTCATCACTGATGGAGGCAGAGGCTGCTTGATATGGTCCGGAGATCTCCTTGATACAAAACAACTTTCTGCAGCAGATAGTAAGCAGAACATCTATATACGCGTACCAGTTTCTGAACTAGGTAAGTATTTTCATAACTACCAGTTACATATAAAAAATTAGAGTAGCGATATATACTGTCTCCTCTTACCCCAATAGATTGAAGCCCTGAATTACAATGGTTGGTGAATTTGCCCGTAGATTTTAGCGAAGATTTAGAGGAGAAGGGGAAGGAGAATAAAAGGCCTATGAAGTTAATACTGACATCAATTGCTTTTGGAGTTCTCGTCTCAACCATTGTCAATGGAGGTCTACTTTTTATGGCAAGACGAAAGAGGGAAGGTAACAATTGAACTTATGTAGTGAACTACTGTAAAAAGAATAAATTTAATACTGAGGCGTTAATTCTTTTTTTCTTTTGCTTCATAGCAGTAAATAGGAATAATGAGGATCTAGAATTACCTGTGATCAAAATGGCAACAATTGTGCAAGCAACAAATAATTTCTCCGAAGAAAACATCATTGGTGTTGGAGGTTTTGGTCCTGTTTACAAGGTAATGTACTAAATGAGAGTGCTGAAGTTGAACAAAAACAATACTTTGACATCCTTACTTGTATACTTACATATGCATAAGCAGGGGAACATGCCATCAGGAGAAGAAATCGCAGTCAAAAGATTGTCGAGATCTTCAGGACAGGGTCTTGAAGAGTTCAGAAATGAAGTTATGCTGATTGCAAAACTTCAACATAGAAACCTCGTCAGACTATTGGGAGTGTGCATTGAAGAAGAGGAAAGGATGCTAATCTATGAATACTTAGAGAATAAAAGCCTCGATTATTTTGTTTTTGGTAAACTCCAACGTATCCTTCCTCTTTAGATTTTGCTTGTGAAATCCCATATGTCCGCCCTGCCAATTTTTAAAAAGATCGTTATCATTTACATAGTGTTGAATCATTTGCAGATCACAATCAAAGAACACTGTTGACATGGCCTAAGCGTTATGACATTATCATGGGTATTGCAAGGGGGCTACTCTATCTCCATCACGATTCAAGATTAAAAATTATTCACAGGGATCTTAAAACAAGCAATATTTTACTAGACGGACATTTAACTCCAAAAATTTCAGATTTCGGCTTAGCAAGAATTTTTGAAGAGGATCAATCTCTTGCTAGAACAAAAAGAGTTGTTGGGACATAGTAAGTTCTTTTAATATCATCACATTACTCATTATATTCCATGGGGGGCTTATGATCAATAATTTTATGCAGTGGATACATGGCTCCAGAATATGCAATTGATGGGAAATTCTCAGTGAAATCTGACATCTTTAGTCTCGGAGTGGTTTTGCTAGAGATAATTAGCGGAAAAAAGAACAGAGGATATGGAGACTCCAATCACTATCTTAACCTCTTGGGACATGTATGCAAATACTTTGATGCCATTTACAATTATAAGAATAATGTCAAAAACTAACCTGGTTATTATTGTGGCAGGCATGGTTACTATGGAAAGAAAACAAGATTCTGGAGGTGATGGATGAATGTTTGAGAGAAACATTCGTCGAGTCTCAAGTGAAAAGATGCATGCAAGTGGGGTTATTATGCGTTCAGAAATTTGCAGATGATAGGCCAATCATGTCATCAGTGGTTTCAATGTTAGGAAGTGATGGAGCAATTTTGCCAGAACCAAAAGAGCCTGGCTTTTTTATCGAAAGAAGTTCAGACAGCAGCCCCATAAGAAGTAGTACATCGCCAAGTTTAAAGTCAGAGAATGGAACAATCACCATTACTGACTTGGAGGCCAGATGAGGATCATACTCTCAACATTCTACTATTGTATTGTTCCCCAACTTTCTAATGCAGTGTAACTGAAGAGTTTTGTAAAAGGGATATACAAATTCATGTAACTCAACTTCCTAAACCTCAACACTAACTTCAAACCAAAATGATTCCAATATAATACCTGCTTAGGCCGACCATTTTTGCCACCAATAGTTGTCGTCTCAGTCCCATTTCCATCTACTGCAGCTGCTTCCATTTCCTGCAATCAAATCCGAAAAATTAATCGGGATAAATATCAACACCTAGACTATCCAACATACAACAGAAAATCTTCGAGACAATTCTAGTAAAAGAACCAACCTTTTCAACCTTCTCATCCTCGATCGTCATGTCATTGATTTCCTCTGGAAGCTTATCCACAAGCATCGCATCACATTTCAGCTTATCAGCCACTACACCACCCGAAGCCATATCTCGAAACGCAAAATGTTGATTAACTAGAAATTGAGCTTCGAACTAGAACGCTCTGCAGCTTCAAACCCTAACAACAACCAAATGATACCCCCCCCCAAAAAAAAAAAAAAGATCAGAGAGTACTTTTTTCCTTAAAAAATTGTCATCCAAAGCAGCCAAATGCAAAGCAACTAAAAGGAAACCATACCTACAGCTACCGATCAGTAATATTTCCAAATCACGAAGCTTGAGATCAACACACAGTCCGCAATCAAGCAATCAAATAATTGCGCCGCAGAAATTAGAGATCAGTAGGAAATACAAGGGTAAGGGTGACAAATAGGGCTCCAGTGAGGCGAGCTCAGAGAGCTTTCGTTTTCCACAAAAGTTTTGACTGGTTGAGAAACTCTCTCTCTCTCTCTAGATTCTCTCTGGTTGTCTGATGTGCGATGTTGTGTGTACATCATTTGAAGTGACATTGGCTGACGGACCCCAAATCTCATCAACTTCAGTTCTTAAAGAATTTAGGGAAATAAAAAAAGTAAAAAATGAAGAACACATAACATCCACCCCAATCACTCCAAGATGCATCTACAGCATAATTCTAAAAGCAGACTGATCCAAAAAATAAATTAAAACTTCACCATAAATTAAAATTAGAGGAAATATTCAGAGTAGCATACTTCAGGCAAAACAAAAGATTAAAGGATTGAGATATCTCCTCTTACAATGGCTGGTGAATTTGCCTGTAGATTTTACCACAGGTTTGGAGGAAGAGGAGAAGAAAAGGCCTATGAAATTAATACTGATATCAATTGCTTCTGGAGTTCTCGTCTCAGCTATTATCAACGGAGGTCTACTTTATATGGCAAGACGAAAGAGGCAAGGTAACAATTGAACTTATATAGTGGACTGCTCTAAAAACAAATAGTTTGAATCTTTTGATACTGAAGCGTTAATTTATTTATCTTTCTTTCGCTTCATAGCAGTAAAAAGGAATAATGAGGATCTAGAATGACCTGTCATCGAAATGGCGACAGTTGTGCGAGCAACGAATAATTTCTCTAAAGAAAACATAATTGGAGTTGGAGGTTTTGGTCCTGTTTACAAGGTAACATCCTAAATGAGAGTGCTGAAATTGAACAAAAAACAATACGTTGACATGCTTACTTGCACACTAAATACTAACATGCGTAAGCAGGGGAATATGCCATCAGGAGAAGAAATCGCAGTCAAAAGATTGTCGAGATCTTCACAACAGGGTCTTGAAGAGTTCAGAAATGAAGTTATGATGATTGCAAAGCTTCAACACAGAAACCTCGTCAGACTTCTGGGATGTTGCATTGAAGAAGAGGAAAGGATGCTAATCTATGAATCCCTACACAACAAAAGCCTCGATTATTTTGTTTTTGGTACACTCTGATATATCCTTCATGTTTTTTATTTGCTCGTGAAATCCCATACTCCCATCCTGCCAAATATCAAAGAGATTAGAGCATACATGCATTCACATGGTGTTCACTTATTTGCAGTTGCAGATCACAATCGAAGAACACAGTTGACATGGCCTATGTGTTATGACATTATAATGGGAATTGCAAGGGGGCTGCTATATCTCCATCACGATTCCAGATTAAAGATTATTCATAGGGATCTCAAAACGAGTAATATTTTGCTAGACGGAAGTTTAACTCCAAAAATATCAGATTTCGGCTTAGCAAGAATATTTGAAGAGGATCAATCTCTTGCTAGAACAAAACGAGTTGTTGGGACATAGTAAGTTTTCTTTGTATCATCAAATTACTTCATCATTTTCCATAATGGCCATATGATTAATAATTATAATTTTATGCAGTGGATATATGGTTCCCGAATACGCAATTGATGGGAAATTTTCAGTGAAATCTGACATATTTAATGTCGGAGTAGTTTTACTGGAGATAATTAGCGGAAAGAAGAACAGAGGATATGGAGAATCCGATCATTATCTTAACCTCTTGGGCCATGTACACATATACTTTGATCCCATTTTCGTTCATAAAAATAATGTCCAAAAACTTAGTTATATTATTAATGTGGCTGGCATGGTTGCTATGGAAAGAAAACAATATTCTGGAGCTGATGGATGAATGTTTGAGTGATACATTCGTCGAGTCTCAAGTGAAGAGATGCATGCATGTTGGATTATTACGTGTTCAGAAATTTGCAGATGATAGGCCAATCATGTGCACAGTGGTTTCAATGTTAGGAAGTGAAGAGATGCATGCAAGTGGGGTTGTTATGCGTTCAGAAATTTGCACATGATAGGCCAATCATGTGATCAGTGGTTTCAATGTTAGGAAATGGAGCAATTTTGCCAGAACCAAAAGAGGATCATACTACCAACATTCTACTAACATTCTACTACTCCCTCCGTCCCGCTATTAGTGGCTCATTTTTTTTGGCATGTCCTGCTATTAGTGGCCCGCGCCCAAAAAATATCCGTCCCGCTATTAGTAGCTCATTTTCTTTTTTGGCATGTCCCGCCCAAAAAATATGAGTCAACGGGACAGAGGGAGTATTATATTGTGCCTTTACTTTCATGAGAGAATGGGAGGCTGAATTCCAGCCAGAAACCAATCGGAACTTACGGGGTTAAACGACCGGAGCAACAGAGGTTGAGAGCGGCAGACGGCGACGACTGAAACGAGACGGAAACGGAAACGGAAACGAGGTTGGGATTTTGGGTATAAATTGACGATTGAATTAGAAGTTGAGTCCAGGCGCAAATTAGGGTTCTCATATCTAAATTGGGTTTCCTCAAATTGAACTTCATAATTGTGATTGGGTTCCTTGAAGATTTTGAAATTCAAAACTGACCCCAAGTGTAATGTATGTATTGATATGGGTTTTGGAAATTGATAAATTTAGAAGTCTGTTAGATCAATTATTAAGTTCTATAGTTTTTGGTACTCATATTCATTACGGCTGAGCAAAAAAGTTCACAAAATTAAACCGAGCGACTAACTGTATTGAAATCGTACTGAAAAAACGGTTAATCGAACCGTCAGTTTGATTTTTATTTCTAATATTTATAATATATAATAGCAAGGCCGGATTTCTGTTTTTAGAAAGTTAAATTTTCAGTTTTTTTTTTTCAATTATTCACTTTCCGATTCTGGAAATCATAAATAAAAATATTATATCTCAATCATTCAATAATAATTTACAATCATACAATTAATAAAAAGACTGTTACAAAATCAAAATTAATGGTAACAAAATAATTTATTTCTTAATTTGTGACAAAATATTAAGTTCAATAATGTTTTAATACTATTCTTCTACCTATGAATTCAAGATTTATGCAACCAATTTAATCCACACTACAAACTTTTTGTGCTCCTTTATTCTGATTAAAGAAAATAAGAAAGAGGTTACCATACCAAAACCAAAAGAGTCACATAAAGGTTTTTCAAATTGAATGCTGGGAAAATTCTAAGTTTTGATTTGATACCAAAATCCTACTGATCTCCAACCTAGTAGATGAATCCGCAAACCTAAGTTTATTTTTTTTCCAGTTCGCGTGTTTGAGCTTTCGATTTTCTAACTTTACAGATAAGGAAGCTGAAGACAGCAGAAGACCCAGCTGAGTAATCAGCTAGACCCAAAGTCAGCTGAAAGGTTTTCCAGCTGAACAGAGTTCAAGACTGAGCTGAGTCAGACTGACTCTATCAAGCAAAGAGGATTAGATTCAGCCAAGGAGATCCAACGGAGCAGAGTAAGTCAAGCTTATTCAAATCTAAGAAGATTCAGCTGAAAGATTCAGCTGAGTAGACAAAAGGGAACTAACTCTATAGACATCACTTCAAGTCAGATTACCCAAGCCAGCTCTAAATTCAAAAACCAGCTCCAAAGGCAGAGATCCCGGTGTCAGAGGAAGTCAATATACCTCGACCAATGAAGGATCGACATCTCAGCATCCTAGAAAGGCGAACCTAGGATCTGACACAATGATGAAGACAGGTGAAGATACGCTAAACGGCAGATCGACAGATCAGAGAGTAGGTGAGATTCAAACGGCTCTTCCAACGGCTAGTTTTGAATCTCTACCTATAAATACCAGTCTTCAACCTCATAATCAGACACGAAAAACTCTCTACAAGCTTTCAACTTCTCTGAATCTCTCAAGCATTAAAAAGCTCTCAAGCAGTTTTCTAACTCTTAAAAGAACACTTAAATTTTTTAAGTGTTTACTTTCCAGAAACTGCTTTAGTTTTTCGTCTGATCCCTAGGCAGAAATCATAGTAAATCCAAAGCCTAGATCTGAACGAGTTCATCTCCCAAAGTTCTTCATTGTAAGAACTCGTTCAAAGTTGGAAACCCAAACTCAAAACCTTCTTTATCCAGAAAAGGTTAGGTTAAGGTTATGCCATCTCGAAGCGCGAAATTCGAGTGTAAGGTTTTTCAGTACCCAGAAACTGAAAGGATATAGGCTTCTACAGTGCCCGTAAACTGTTAGAACACAGCTCAAGTTAGAGCTGCAAAGTTGCTTGGTACTCGTAAACCAAGTGGAAATCCTTAGTGGATTTATCAGTTAAATCTGGTCGTGGACGTATGACGAAGGCGTCGTTTCACACTTCGCGCAAATAAATTTCTCCTCTTGCCCAACAAGGTGTAGCTATGGCAAGTGGGGTCGAACCCTAGGAAACCGGCGTTGTCTATCCTTCAGATGGTACTCAATATGGGTGTTGTGGTCGAGATTTATCTCAAGAATCTGTAACTCAACAAAGAAAATGATCAAATAACAAAAGATGTTTGGATTGGATTCGAATCAATGATCCTAATTACTCATACTCGTTCATCGATGCAATAATATTCAATTACAAGATTTTATCAATTGGTTTTGAGCAAAGATTAATTTGAGCCCTATGGTCACGAAGTCACGACTCAAATACTCTAATCCTATATTTATTCAATTTTACAGATCTTGACCAGAAGGCAAAATCTCTTCTCTTGATCAACAACGTCACGAAGACACTTCAGCAACGATGTTACCCAAAAGGCATTAAGAACAAAAGATTCCAAGATAGCCAAGAGGTATTAGATACCGACTACTCTCCAACACTTACTACCTTCTTGGGCACGAGAGACTCTCTCGAGTTTAACCCCAAATCCTGTTAGTGACTTAATCTCAATATCTAGATGGTGATCAAGCACATGTCAATATCGATTAAGTCTAGATTTAATCCTAAGTGTTTCGGGAATAAATTCAAGCAACGAACTCACACAATTAGATCTCACGAGGTTAGAACGAGTAACTTAGATACATAATCTTCTCCAAACCAAACATGTAAATTTAGCTAGACATAATCGTAAATCACAAAACAATTAAAGAAAATCATACTGGAATAAAACTGACAACGGTTGCTGCTCAACAGCGTAAGTCAACAACTAAGGTCTTAGCGTCTCGCCAACAGCTATGAATTAAATGCAGAATCTGAAAATACAAAACTTAAAAGTAAATTATAGAACTAAGCTATGAAAATCAACGTCCTAAGCTATGAAAAACCGTCTGAAAACTCTATGAAAAACTCCCTCGTACAAGATGAAGTTGGTCATATATATAGACGATGGAATTAAAGTTAGGTTAGAATCCTTGTAGGACAAAGACTCCTCATCAAACTCAGCGCCTCTTTCCTTGTATATATCCATTGCAAATCTCCTTTCCTTCTTAGTAGATATCTTCGTTGATAAGGCTTATCTAAGGTAAGGAAAGAAATCTTCGATCCTTATCTTATTCCTTGGAGAAAAAGAAATCTGCAGCTTTCTCGACCTACATCTTGCCTTCGTTGTCTGCATCCTGTTCTGCTCCTATGTTGTCCAAGATTCTGACTCCTCTGGGTACTCTCTCTGTTGGCTTAAGGAATATGGTGAGGTGCTTCTTGACTTGTAGATTTGTTGTTATCGTTATTGCCCAGCTACAAGCTTCCAACCCTTTGCTCATTTGCATCGTATCGCCATCTCAGCATCTCAACAACAGATTTTCCACCGAATTTGCCCAACATCCAACATGTTCTTCCCTGCACACCTTCTCTCGACTTTGTATCCTCCCAGACACACTTTGATTCGATAAAGACACAAAAAGAAAAGACAAAACACAAGAAATATGAACACATAATTGGGTTCATCACACCCACACACTTCAACCACGCTTGCCCTCAAGTGTGCAAATGTGATTTTGCCAAGACTCAAACACAGTTGATCAACAAGTCCACATGTTAGTTAAAACAGAGCACGAATAATGTAAACAGGTATTGCCATCAGATGGGTCAAGATAGAGTTAATGGGCAAGAAGGTTATCCCCACCAACACTCATCTCTCAAGTGTATAAGGTTTAGTGTATCGCTCTTGACCAAGATCCACAACATTTTTCCATAGGCTTGTCTGCCCTCTATATCTCTACTTCTTTGAACAAAATTAAACTACTTATCCTTAGGATTTTATTAGGTTATAACATGGCTTAAGGCAAAATGTAAGAAAATTTGGATACTGGCTATGTCAAGAAGAACTCAGCTCTTGGGCAATAAGTATGCCCTAGATCCCTCACTCCTCTCAAGCACAACATCGGGCCTAGCTCACTTATTTGTTAGGATTATTTTTTTCTTCTCGGCTTTTTCCCTTTTTTTCTTTTTTTATATTTTTTCTTTTTCTGATCAACACCTCTTAACGTGGGTGTTATCGCCCAGCATCTGCTACCCCTACATTCTCCTTTCATCCCTTTACTTCTAGACCTGAGTTCTTGACCGGGAAGGCTCATAAAATCCAGGATACTATAAGTAAATAAAAAGAAATTTTTTTAAGCTCAAAGGGCTAACAAAGGATAAATGCTTAGGTAGGAAAATTTTGGCCATGGGCTTATTGAACAAAGACACCTAAATCATCTAAGTAATTCAACTAAGTTACATGAAGCTTTGACTGAGAGTTGCAGGCAAGTTCTAGATCAACATGTTTCACTGGTCATTATCACACAAGAAAGAATTAGATACTGCATGTGCATATGGCAGTCAGTAGCTCAAAACCTCACAGATGTTGCCCAACAACTCATTCAGTCCTACCTATCTACATACGACATACTCACATGTACATCATCATACCTACTTCGACCTAACATACCAACATACTGATCAACAACTGACTCAAAAACATTTTGACAACAACCCCCCACCCACACACTTTGCCTTAAGCAAAGTGAGTGAGATGGTGGGCAAGACACTAACAAAGACTGACTCAACAACGACCTCACCCACACACTTTACTTTCAGCAAAGTTGATGAGATCGTGACAAACACAAATCAACATCAATTTACAAACAAAGATGAGAAGAGAATTCTGAGGCCTTCACCACACAATTTACTGGGCAAATTGTGGGTGAAGGCATTAAGAATATCTTCTCGACCAACAAGACATAACAGAAACTAAATACAAAAACAAGACTCAAAAACTAAAACCAAAAACCAAAAACAAAAACCTAAACTAACATAAATGGGAGGAAACATAATCAAGGAGAAGATTCAGGCAGATACCTGAATCCTTGGTGTGCAAAGTATGCCAGCTAGGCATCTCGGATCTCGGTCAACATCCGTTCCCAATTGATCAATCTGGCCTCCATGTTTGCGGTGCTGGGCAGCATCACTCCACTTCCACTCGCTTCCTCCTTCTTGCCCAAGGGCGGACGCCCGGTGGATTTTGCCTTGCCATAGTCGATGAACACTAACTTGTCATTCCTCAATTCAATGTTGTTCATCTTCTTGAGAGCTGCTTACCCCAGCTTGCCGACTCCCATCACAGGTTTTGCCTTACTCAACAAACCGTTGTATTGTGGTTCCTGATCTACAGCCTGCATCTTGCTCAACATCTCCTACACACACTAAAACAACAAACCATACTCCAAAAACGAACTACTTCCTATGGTTAAACTAAAGTAAAACTACTTCAAAATAAAATACTTTAAGCTAAAAAAATAATTTTTTTTGTAAAGAAAACGAAAAGGAAAGAAAATACTAACCAGGTTGCCTCCTGGACAGCGCCCTGTTTATGGTCTTGGGCACGACACCCCCTCATTTTTAATAGTTGATGTCCTCATTAATAGAGTCACCACGTGGCTCTCCTGCATTCTGCTTCATTTCTTACCCAAGATAGGCTTTCAAGCGTTGTCCGTTGACTTTGAAAATCTTCCCCTTCTTGAGATCATTTATCTTAACAGCCCCATTAGGGTATTGAGCTTGGACTTCATAGGGACCTTCCCACTTGGTCGACAACTTCTCCGATTTTAAACGAAATTGGGTTTGATATAATAGCACTTGTTGCCCATAATGGAATTTCTTTTTCTTGATCAACATGTCATGGGTTTTCTTCATTCTTTCCTTGTAGTGGCCAACATTATCATAGGCTTGTAGCCTTATTTTCTCAAGTTCTTAGATCTCGAGCCTCCCTGATTCTCCTGCTTCATCCCAATCGAAGTTTAGTTGGACAACAACCCAATGAGCTCAATATTCCAGCTCAACAGGTAAGTGACACCTCTTGCCGTAGACCATGCGATAGGGCGACATCCCAAATGGTGTTTTGTATGCAGTTCTATATGCCCATAAGGCACCATCTTGGTGCATGCTCCAATCCTTCCTCGTCACGCCCACAGTCTTCCTCAAGATCGTCTTGATGATTCGATTGGACAACTCCGCTTGACCATTAGCTTGGGGATGATAGGCTGTTGAGGTGCGCTGGGTAACTCCGTACTTCTTGAAAAAGGCCGTGATTGTGGCATTGCAAAAGTGTGAGCCTTGATCTTCCTCAGCAACACAGATCTGCATGTATCTAGAATATCCGTTAAGAAAATAAAAGAATTGATTACCGGCTAACCTCTCGAGCATCTCATCGATGAAAGGCAAAGGAAAGTGGTCCTTCCTCGTTCTCACATTAAGTTTTCGGTAGCCAATACATACTCTTCATCCGGTTTGCAATCTCATGGCCACCATCTCCTTCTTATCATTCTCAACAACCTGTATACCTGACTTCTTGGGCACGACATGCACAGGGCTCACCCACCGGCTATCAGATACTGGGTAAATGATGCCCAAATCAAGTAACTTTAGTACTTCATTCATCACAACTTCTTTCATAGCTGGATTCAACCGTCTTTGAGGATCCTTTACGGGCATGGAATCATCCTCTAGCAAGATATGGTGAACGCAATTGACTGGGTTGTTGCCCTTGATGTCCTCCAGAGTCCATCCTATTGCTTCTTGTACTTGCTCAATACCTCTCCAACTCTGATCTCCTCTATATGTGAAAGCTCTGCGGATATGATGACGGACAAAGTTTCTTCCTTCCCAAGATATATATACTTGAGATGTTTCGGCAAAGGTTTCAACTCAAATTTTGGTGCCTTTTTTAGTGATGGTACCAACTTGTCTTCCGGTTTCAGCTCTGGGATGTTGAGTGGTTCAAATCCCTGGGGCATGTTGGTCGGGAACCCTGCATAACTGCACTCCCCCTCTTCTTGGTCATCTTCTTCCGCCTCGACTTCTTGAGCAAAAGCTTCTCCAGTGCGCAAGTTGGAGCTCTGCTCAAGAACAGTCTGTCTCCAGTACCCTTCTACTACCTCGTCAATGTCATTCTTGGGCAGCTCATGTATCTCCTCATCAACTTCGTCGTTGGGCCGCTCTTCCTTTCCACCACCTTCTTTCTCAGAATCCTCTTTATCAAAGCCATTCAAACAATTAAGAGTTTCCACTTCCTCATCATCGTGGACATAGTCTTCGTCAGTGGAATAATCGAAACTGTGCCCAAGAACGGAATGCTCCCAGAAATCGACATCATTGTCATCATGGTCAGCTTAAAAAAATTATGGCTGTAGCTCAACATCCTCCCCTTCTTCTGATGTATCAGCATAAAGACAACTCAAGCTATTGACTCTCTCGACCTGTTCCTCAACAACACCAATAATTCGGACTGTTTCCATGGCATCTATCTGGTTTTGGCGATAGGCATCGAATTCCACTACTTCTCCAGCTACCTCAACAGTTAATCTCCCGTTATCGCAATCGATCTTGGTTCTTGCCGTCCTCAAGAACGGTCTCCCGAGCAACACCACTGGATTTTTAACCGTCTTCCTTCCCGTATCAAACACATAAAAGTCAGCTGGGAACAAAAGATCTCCAACTCGAACCAAAACATCTTCTAATAGTTCATCGGGGTAAACCACTGACAAGTCGGCAAGCTAGATAGCAACTCGTGTTGGTGTCATGGGACCAAATCTCATCTCATCGAACATAGCTCTCGGCATGACATTGATTGATGCTCCTAAATCAAGCATTGCTCTTGGAATATTAGTAGTACCGATTGTGCATGGTATGACGAACATCTCCGGATCCTTTTGCTTGATCGGGATGTGAGGATTTATCATAGCAGATACATTTGCCATGTAAAAATGGGCATCATCTGGATATATTGTCTTCTTCATGCTCATCTCCCTCAAGAACTTAGCACATTTAGGCATCGACTTTAATGCCAACAACAGGGGTAGGTTTATTTCTACCTTCTTGAACACCTCCATCATTTCATTGAGCTCATGTTGCTCACGATCTCGGGCAAAACGTCTGGGGTAGGGGGCTCTTGGCTTAGGAGGAGAATCACAAGTCCTCTTGGCCAAGTCCATCTTTTCTTTCTCAAACCTCAGCTTCTCGTACATCCTCTCATCCTTTTCTTCCTCCGCAATAATGTCCTGAATGTGAGTCATGTTGCTCCTCTCCATCTTGACATACTCAAACAGGTCATCTTCTTCATTTGAATCAAACACTGGGGACTTCCCGGTCAATATCTCAGCATCTTTCTTAGCCTTCAGCTCATCATACATCTCAAGAACATTGCTGTTGTTCATCTTGGCTTGTTCCAGTTGGATTGGTTCCTTTGGTTTGGTTTTGGGCAATACTTCTGGCAACTTCTTTCCACTTCTTAACGTTACAGCGTTGACTTGTTCTCTATTTACCTCCACTTGGGCAGAAAGCCTCCCGTTTTTTGTCCTCTACAAGCTTAGACAATGTTTGGGCAGTATGAGTTAGTTGAGCTTGAAGGTTATTGGATGTACCTCGACTCTCGAGTTGGAAGTTATCAAAATCCTTCCTTAATTTCTGATTCTCCTGAGTAAAACGACCGATTGTGTCCTTCATGAACTCAAGTTTGTTCTGATCTCGATGTGGAGGTATATAGGGGTGCTGCTGCTGTTGATTAGGTTGCTGAGATTGTTGATGGGCAGGAGCCTGTTGATAATGGTTATTGTCATATCTCAGGGTCTCATGCTGTTTGTAGCCAAAGTTGTTGCCATAATTGTTACCATAGTTATATCTCTGCTGTTGCTGCCCACCACCCCCTTGGTGATTTTGTCCCAGGGCCTTGACTTCCTCCCCTTCTTCTACGAACCAATTAGTACCGTCTGATGTAATGTGGCCTTTTTCTTGGCAAACTTCACAACTCTTTACAGACTTGGTGACTTCCTTCCCGTTCACCCTCTTGGTCAACTTGTCAATTTTGTCATCCATCTTGGCCATATATTCCTTCATGATGTTGACCATTTCCTCAGACCTCTCATGCTGCCTTCATAGGTTCCTCCTCTAGGCATTTCATCATCATCTCTTGATTGCTCCGCTATGTCTGCAATCGTCCTAAACACCTCGGAAGGAGTTTTGTTGATTGTTCCTCCTCCACATGCTACCATGATGTACTTCCTTTCTGATGCTCCCAATCTTCTCAAGAAGTTCTCGAGCAAATCTATCAGCTCTATCCGGTGTTGAGGACATCTTGACAAAAGCTTCTCGTATCTCTCATAGTAGTCATAGAGAGACTCGTTGGTGCCCATCTTTAGGGAGGATAATGCATTCCTCCCACTTTGTATACGAGTAATCGGAATGTATTTGTCAATGAAGGCTTGCTGCATTTTCCTCCAAGTGTCGATGTTGCCTTCTGGTAAGGTGTAGAACCACTCTCGTGCCCCATCTTGAAGTGAAAAGGGGAATGTGAGTAACCTTACATAATCTGGAAATCGGTTTTGGGCAGCAGCATTCTCATCCTGATTCAGGGCAGGAAGTGTGGTATTTCTGACTGTTCCACATGTCATCTCAAAGTTTTGGAGATGGGTTTGTGGATCTTCTCCTGGATGATCGCTGAATTTGGGCAATATCTGGATCAGCGAATGTTTGAGTTCCCGATTGGTATTGATCGGGGGTAAGGCTATGCTCGATGGTTTGATGGCCTTGTCCTCAGGAAACATGATTTCCATATGGTGCATTCTCCCATGGTTACTGACTGAACTCCTGACGTGGCAGTTGTTGGTGAAGACTCCGATTGCTTACTTTCTGAGCTAGAACTGTAATTGGGCAGATCGTGCCCAACAGGTTCCTCGTCTCATGTCTCAACCGGGACCAACGGAGGTTCGTTGACGACGTTCTCCTCGATACCTTTTCCCTTTCTTACTCTGTTTTGCTTTGCTACCTTCTCCGAATCAGCACCGTAATCCACATGATCACCTTTTCTCCTTGTCTGGTTTGGGTACATAAACTGAGCTCAAGCTACGAAGAATAGAACTAGCTTAAAAAACCAGTACCCTGATAACGGCGCCAATTTGACGAAGGCGTCGTTTCACACTTCGCGCAAATAAATTTCTCCTCTTGCCCAACAAGGCGTAGCTATGGCAAGTAGGGTCGAACCCTAGAGAACCGGCGTAGTCTATCCTTCAGATGGTACTCAATATGGGTGTTATGGTCGAGATTTATCTTAAGAATCTGTAACTCAACAAAGAAAATAATCAAATAACAAAAGATGTTTGGATTGGATTCGAATCAATGATCCTAATTACTCATACTCGTTCATCGATGCAATAATATTCAATTACAAGATTTTATCACTTGGTTTTGAGAAAAGATTAATTTGAGCCCTATGGTCACGAAGTCACGACTCAAATACTCTAAGCCTATATCTATTCAATTTTACAGATCTTGACCAGAAGACAAGATCTCTTCTCTTGATCAACAACGTCACGAAGACACTTTAGCAACGATGTTACCCAAAAGGCATTAAGAACAAAAGATTCCAAGATAGCCAAGAGGTATTAGATACTGACTACTCTCCAACACTTACTACCTTCTTGGGCACGAGAGACTCTCTCTAGTTTAACCCCAAATCCTGTTAGTGACTTAATCTCAATATCTAGATGGTGATCAAGCACATGTCAATATCGATTATGTCTAGATTTAATCCTAAGTGTTTCGGGAATAAATTCAAGCAAGGAACTCATACAATTAGATCTCACGAGGTTAGAACGAGTAATTAAGATCACATCATCTTCTCCAAACCAAACAAGTAAATTTAGCTAGACATACTCATAAATGAAATCACAAAACAAATAAAAAAAATCATACTGGAATAAAACTGACAACGGTTGTTGATCAACAGCGTAAGTCAACAACTAAAGTCTTAGCGTCTCGCCAACAGTTATGAATTAAATGCAGAATCTGAAAATACGAAACTTAAAAGTAAATTGTAGAACTAAGCTATGAAAATCAATGTCCTAAGCTATGAAAAACCGTCTGAAAACTCTATGAAAAACTCCCTCGTACAAGATGAAGTTGGCCATATATATAGGCGATGGAATTAGAGTTAGGTTAGAATCCTTAGGACAAGGACTCCTCATCAAACTCGGCACCTCTTTCCTTGTATATATCCGCTGCAAATCTCCTTTCTTTCTTAGTAGATATCTTCGTTGATAAGGCTTATCTAAGATAAGGAAAGAAATCTTCGATCCTTATCCTATTCCTTGGAGAAAAAGAAATCTGCAGCTTTCTCGACCTACATCTTGCCTTCGTTGTCTGCATCCTGTTCTGCTCCTATGTTGTCCAAGATCCTGACTCCTCTGGGTACTCTCTCTATTGGCTTAAGGAATATGGGGAAGTGCTTCTTGACTTGTAGATTTGTTGTTATCGTTATTGCCCAGCTACAAGCTTCCAGCCCTTTGCTCATTTGCATTGTATCGCCATCTCAGCATGTCAACAACAGATTTTCCACCGAATTTGCCCAACATCCAACCTGTTCTTCCCTGCACACCTTCTCTCGACTTTGTGTCCTCCCAGACACACTTTGACTCGATAAAGACACAAAAAGATAAGACAAAACACAAGAAATATGAACACATAATTGGGTTCATCAACGTAGGAGTTGTTTCTTCGAACCACGTTAAATTTCGAGTTCTTTATTGCTTTCTTTATTCTCTGCATTTTATCTATTTAAAGAACTAACTGCATTAACACAACACAAATTTTCAAGCTTAAAATTCTCTGGTTGTGTGACCCAGCCAGCTGCATTATTTCTCAAAGCTGTTTCACTGAAAACTGAAACTAAGTTTGTCTGAAGTCTTGTAAAGGGAACGAGCTAAGTTTTTCAAACCACCACATTCCGCACCGCCAGCTGAGTTATCAGTCCAGCTGACCATCTTTCTTAGAAGTCAGCAGGATTCATAACTGAGCTCTCACTCAACTTAGTTTTAATTTACAAAAGTTTTCAAAAATACCTCTTCGGTGTATTCACCTCCCCTCTATACCAAAGACCTCGTTCTGGGACCATCAATTGATATCAGAGCAGTGGTTCAAAAGATCTCTGTTTCTGAATCAAGATATTTGTCTTGAAACTCTCTGTCAGTGGTCAACTGAACAGATCCGTTTTTAGAAAAACTCATCCTAGTTCACTCTGTACATTTCTCCATGGATTCTTATCTTAACAGGAATCTTTCCACCTTCTCGGTTGATGATTATGCAATCTGGAAATTCAAATTGAAAAGCTTTATTTGTGCGTATCATGACATGATGTGGGACGTCATCACAGACGGACCCATCTTTATTTATAAGCAAGGAAATGAACTAGTACCGGCTCAAGATGGAGGATATCCAGCGTACCAGCCAATTCTCAAGCTAAAGAAGGAATATTCTTCAAAAGAGCGAAAGCAAGCTGGATTAGACAGCTTTGCAAGGAACACCATCTCATCAACAGTCTCCAACGCCTACCTCAGTAAGATTATCAATTCTACGACAACCGTTTTTCTATGAAGTTTGATGCACAGGGATGTACAGTAAAGAACATGGAAACCAAACAGGTATTACTGAGAGGGAAAAGAGAAATAAACATATATTTTGCTGACTGGAACAGCAGCCCTCCAGATACATGTCTTGTATCGAAAAGTAGCAATGAAGTCAGCTGGCTGTGGCACAGATGGCTGAATCATCTCAACATCAAGATAATCAACAAACTGGCTAGAAACCAGCTCGCTAATCCAGATCAAGTTTATGACAAGAGTCATATATGCAACGCTTGTCCACAAGGAAAACGGACAAAGATTTCATTTTCTCTCAAGCCAACGCCCTCAACTGATCGAGTTCTTCAACTTCTTCACATGGATCTTTTTGGTCTAGTGACATCAGCAAGTTTCAACGGCAGAAAATACACTCTGGTTGTAGTGGATGACTTCTCCAGATTCACATGGGTGTCATTCCTGTATCAGAAAAGTGAAACAAGATCCAAGCTAATGGCCCTGCTGGAAAGACTGACGACTCAAAAGGAATGCAAAATTATCTCAATCAGATCAGACCGAGGAACAGAGTTTCTGAATGAAACTATATATGAATATTGTGAGAAGAACGGAGTAGCTGCACGCACACACACCTCAGCAGAATGGTGTAGCTGAGATGAGGAACAGAACACTCAAAGAAACATCTACATCAATGTTAGCAAGCTCAGCCATTCCAAAGAAATTCTGGGCTGAAGCTATAAACACAGCATGTTTCACCCAGAATAGATCGCTACTCACATCCAGACAAGGAAAGACTCCGTACGAGTTATGGAACAACAGAAAACCCTACATCAGGTACTTCAAGGTTTTCGGTTCAAAATGTCATATCCTAAACAACGGGAAAACCCAATTGAAGATGTTCGATACCAAAACTGACCAAGGAGTATTCCTTGGTTATTTAGCTGTGAGTAAAGCTTACAGAGTCTTCAACAGGAGAACGTAAAAAGTCGAAGTGACTCCTCATGTCACGTTTGATGAAACTTCTTTCAAATTCAGAGAGTCGATCAAATAAAAGAAACACAACTGGAACATCAAGCACCGGTCCAGCTTAAACAAAATCTCAAGAAATTCGAATTAGGAATCTTGCTGAACCATTGATTTGGGATGATGAACCAGGAGAACCTCAAATCAATTCAGCAGAGGCAAATCAACCAGCTGAAAATCCAGAGGGAACCCCAGTGTCAGACCAAGGAAAAATGCCACCAGCTGGAAATCCAGACCCAGCTGACTCCCGAGCTCCTTCTCCAGCTGAGTTCACTCAGTTCTCGCCTCAAGAACAATCTAGTTCAAATCCAAGTCAAAACGAGTCTCAAGACATGACTCCAGAACATTTCCAAGCAAGACGTGACTTAGCAACATCTAGTATCAATGAGCTAAAAGAAGAAATTAGAAGAAGACGAAGATAGATCAAAGATCATCCAGCTTCAGCAATCATTGGAGAACCATCAGACAGCAATCATTGGAGAACCATCAGACAGAGTCATAACAAGAAGCTCAGTTGCTCATAATCCCTTGACAAATCCTCAAGAAGCAGCTGATGAAGCTCAAGTCTCGGTAGAGCTAGAACTGACAGTATACGATGAAGACACAACTCTAATGGCGTGTTATGTAGCTCAAGTTCCAGAGCCTCAGACAATTCTAGAAGCCTTAAAGAGCGTACCCTGGACAAATGCTATGCAAGAAGAACTGAATGAATTTCTCAGAAATTGTGTCTGGGAACTGGTCGATAGACCAGAAAGAGTCAAAGTGATAAGACTCAAATGGATATTCAAGAACAAGCTGGATACTCTTGGAGTAATTATCAGAAATAAAGCTCGATTAGTCGCCAAGGGTTATACACAGCAAGAAGAAATAGATTTTGAAGAGTCATTTGTCCCAGTAGCAAGACTGGAGGCCATCAGATTATTTCTTGTATATGCTGCACATCACAAATTCAAAGTATATCAAATGGATGTGAAGTGTGCATTTCTGAATGGGGAAATCAAAGAAGAAGTCTACGTTGAACAACCACCAGGATTTGAAGTAGAAGGAAACAAAGTTTACAAGCTAAAGAAGACGCTTTATGGTCTGAAGTAAGCACCTCGAGCTTGGTATGACACTTTATCAGGATTCCTTGTATCCAAAGGATTCAAGAAAGGTTCAGTGGATAGAACCCTGTTCACCATCAAGCTAGGTAAAGATATCTTAGTTGTTCAAATCTACATGGACAACATCATCTTCGGCTCAAGATCAACTTTCTTATGCAAAAGATTTGAAGAAATGATGTCAAAATAGTTCAAAATGTCTATGATGGGAGAAATGAGTTTCTTCCTAGGACTTCAAGTCAAGCAGTCAGCAGAATAAATTTTCATAAATCAGTCAAAGTATGTTAAAGACTTGATTACCAAATATGGAATTCAATCCAGCAGATCAGTAAAAATTCCAATGAATACCAACTGGAAGATTGAACCAGGAACTGAAGGACATACAGTAGATCCCAGCAAATACAGATGAATAATTGGTTCTCTGCTGTACCTCACAGCCAGCCGTCCAGATATATCATTTGCAGTCGGAGTATGTGCCAGATTTCAAGTTGATCCTAAGGAGGCACATATGCAAGCAACCAAGAATATTCTCAAATATCTAAAGGGTACTCAGAACATTGGGTTGTGGTATCCAGCTGAAGATAATATGCAGCTGACTGGATACTTAGACTCAGACTTTGCTGGAGATCGATTAGACAAAAAATCAACTTCAGGAACATGTCAGTTCCTAGGAAGTAAGTTGATATCTTGGTTTTCAAAGAAGCAGACGTGTGTCGCTACATCAACAACTGAAGCAGAGTATATGGCAACTGGAAGCTGCTGCTCTCAAATTCTCTGGCTGAAGCATCAGCTGGATGACTATGAAGTGAAAACTGGTCAAGTTCCAATCTTTTGTGAAAGCTCAAGTACTATTGCAATATCAGAGAATCCAGTTCTTCACACAAGATGTAAACATGTAGATGTTCGACATTACTTAATCAGATATCACGTGGAAAAGAAAGATGTCATTGTTGAGAAAATTCACACGGATATCCAGCGAGCTGACATTTTAACAAAGCCACTGGTGGAAGCTAGATTCAAAATTTTGTGTGGATTGCTTGGATTTCTTAATCCAGATGAAGAAACCTTATCCAGCTGAGGGGAAACAAGACTCAGCTGGATAATAAAAAGTTAATGGGATATCAAGCTAGAAGAATTCAGACCCAGCTGGATCTGTTAACTCAGTTTAAGAAGGGAAACCAGCTGAGGGGAAATCAAGCTAATCTAGACAATAAAACTGAAGGAAAGCTCAATCAACATAATGAAACACAGCCGTGGTATCAGCTGACTACTATGAACAGCTGACGGATTTGCAGATTCTTTCATTTATTTCCCTGAGGAATATGCTATTTAAGGATAAAATTATTTGAATTTAATTCAAATACCCAGACATTCCTTAGATGGATTAGTCAGTAAGCTATCCATCCAATCGAATCCCATCGTATTTAATGAAAAATATGCAGGGTACTGTAGCTCCGGAGTATCGAGGCAGAAGTCAGAACATTTTGACTATCTCACGCGCGCGTGAATCACGTCATTTGACGTGTTGTGCAAATCTCTCCCAGCCGCAAATCTTCAATTCAAATGCCTAGATCTCAACCGTTCATCAAAATAAGCAGTTGATATATATATATCGAAGATATGCAAATCCTTGCCATATTTTCTTTCGTTCATTTTTATCTCTGAAATATTATCTCAGATACTAACTTATCTCTCTGCAAATACTTTCTCATTTGAATCTTTGTTATTCTAACCCCTTGCTACAGAAAAATATAATGGCACCGAAGAAGATAACCCCAGGAGCAAGCCAGTCTGAGAACTGAATGTCAAAGCTTCATTTTGAGAGTTGTTTAACTCTCAAGAACTACAAGAACTCAGAGTTCCAGGAGGTGCTGGATCTCATCGAGTAAGCCGGCCTGTTGCAGTGGGCGACTGCAAGACCGAAGAACATCTTCCGCCAGGAAGTGGCAGAATTCTTCCTGGAGATGACGAACATGGATGAACGACTCCGCTCCAACATCACTCTACAACTCAAAGAGAAGACAGAGCATACAACTCCTTGGGATGTCGACATCAATATCAACCGGATGTTGAAAAAGCTGTTCAATCTAAAGACTCTTTGGGACCGCTCCCCAGAAAACTACACCAGAGAGGAAGTCCAGACCGAACTGGACAAGATGCTGTTCAAACCGGAACCATACAGGGCGAGCATGTCCAAGCTCATGCTCAAGCCCAAGTACAGACTGCTTCTGGATGTCACCCAGAACTGTATCCTTGGTATCGCTGGATCTCAATGAGAGATCAGCATACCAAAGCTGAAGCTGATGATAGCCATCCTAAGGAATGACCCTGTGGACTGGTTCTCCTTCTTCATAGAAAAGTTGGAGAAAGAATCTAAGAAGATTCACTTTGATGATGACAGCTTCACCAGGTACAACTATAGGGAGACAATCTATCTATGCACCAAAGTGGCGTGCATAATAGAAAATTACACTGCCGGACGCCAAATCAAGTGGCACGACTCAGAAGAATTTTATGTATCCAAGATACTTTTTGAAAAGCCAAGTCAGCTCACTGACTTGTTGAAGAAAGCAGCCCCTGAAGGGAAGAAGAAGATGCAGGAGGCAAAACAGCAGACTGCATCTCCCTCTCAAGCAGGGAAAAGGAAGCAGCCGGAGGAGACACAACCAGCTGGATCTCCTCCTGCCAAAAAGAAGGTAAAATTCAAGGCAGCCAGCAAGCCAGCTGAGGAGACAGCTGGATTTGAGTCCACTCCCACAGCCTCCCAGTCCAAAAGAAGAAAACTGAGTGGAGATCAGCCAATGAAGAGCCAGCTCAGACAATGGAAAGGAGTTCGTGATTGCATCACGAGAAGCTGAAAAACCACAAGTGGTGGTCACCCACCCTGACCCAGAGAATGCTATTCCTCTTCGCCAAATTCTTCAAGCATCCTCCCAACTCGCTCCAGCTGATCTTTCAACTCCTAATCCCAGATCAGCTGGAACCTCTCAACAACACTCTCTTCTCCTTCCTCCTCAACAACACTCTCTTCTTCTTCCTCCTCAACAACGCTCTCTTCTCCTTCTTCTTCATCCTCAGGTACCACATCCAAATTCCCCATCTACTTTTTCAGTACCTGAAACAGCCCAAACCCAAAATTCAGCACCCAGCTCACCCAAAGAGCCCCGTCCAGCTGACGCTCCTTTTCAGCTGGATGATGAAAACCAAGCTGAACCCTCTAGCCCTACATCTTCTGAGGAAGTTAAAATCCTCAGTCCCAGAGCCGTTGCACGTGTTGCCATTATCATGAGGTTCGATGACCTCAGGCTTCAAGGTGTTAAGAGCGCACTGCAACAATACCCCACTCTTGCTTCGCTCCCCGCCGCATTAGTCACAGTCAGCGACTTCAAATTTTATCTTGCTACCAAGATGACTACTTGGTACGCAAATGAAGAACTTGTGGAGTTCTACTCCTTCAATAAGCTCAAAGCCAAAGAAGCAGCTCTGCAGGAGATCTTTGGATTTGGAAGTCTTCAGGATGCTTTCGTGCATCAAGACGAGCTGATCCAAATCCTTGAATGCCGAGCAGGATGAAGTGCCCCCTTCTGAGGAGGTAATCTCAAGAGCCAACTCTTATCTCCACACTCTCAGCTGGATTGTTCCAGTTGAGATTACCAAGGAAAATGTCCCTGCCAACACAGCTGAGGCAATGATAATTAAAGTAGAGCCAACTAATGCAACAGTTGAGCCTACTGAAGCTGCCCCACAAAGTCCAATTGACGATGACACTCGCACATTGGTCGAGTTCAAGGCAGTCAAACCCAGTCATGCCGAATTCGGAACCCAAACGGGGTCCGACACTGAATTATCTTCTGCTCTTCAAAAGCAGATCCAGGAATACGTCGAAAGGGTATTTCTCATGGTAAGCATGAAAAATCAAACTGACCTTCTCCTTCGATGTACAACCATTGTAATGCAGACAGATACTCAAGGAAGGACTATCGATGAAATGCAGAAGTCCATCTACACCCTTGATGAGGACACCGATCGGAATCTCAAGAAGTCCATCGTCTCTCAAGATCTCGAGCTTAGAAATCATCTAGAGACGAGAGTTCCTGAGATCATTTCAAGACTCCAAGCTCCACTGGAAAAGAGCGTCACCGACTTATCCAGCCAGCTGGAAGCTCTTCAACAGCAAACGCTCTCCAACAGAACTGATATTCACCAGCTGTTCAATCTCTACAAAAAGCTGGATACTCAGTTCAAAGCTGGAAGCAACAGCACAGCACAGCTCAACCTCGTCACAGCAGACAACACAGCCAAGATTGCTGATGTTGACAAAGCCCTGGCCCAGCTGAATGAGACAGTCGTCAACCTCTCCTCCACCTTTGTTGATAATGCCAAAAAGGGGGAATGTAATGACAAGAGAAAAACATCAAGGAAGGGCAAAGGGAAAGCTGTAGCTGAAGATGAAATCCAAGTGCTGCAGTCTGAGATTGATGAAGTTGTTGCCGAGCTGGAAGCAGAAGAACCAGCTGGACGGAGAGGAAAATGGAGCAAAATGATCAACAAAGCTAGCGAAGCCAAGCCAGAAGAATACAATAATACACAGTGGCTCTGTAACTTTGTGAATCAACAAAAGCAAGAGATGAAAAGCTTCCAAGAGCAGCAAAAGAAGAAGGAAAGCTTGCTCAATGCTGAAGAAAATAAGCAGAAGAAGAAAAGAGCAAACATCAGAGCAGCGAATAAAAAGTCTCAGATGCCAATGAACTGGAGAAGAGTAGATGAATGGATCTCAGAAGAGTTAAACGACGACTGAGAACATAAAAAATTTGAGTTCATTGAAGACAACTTCTATATGGGAGCTTATCCAAATACGCCGCCAGATGTTGCATTCAATATGCATCTCAACGAGCTTTTTCTTCAAGACAGGATTACTGCTAAAGCATTCTTCAATGCTGCAAGGACTGCGAAGATCCAGTTCTCTGCTCCCCAGCTGTATCATCTCCAGCCACCGCTGATACCTGGAACTAATCTCCCTGACAAGTCGCAAATCATCGCAGAAGTAAACAAATGGGCGATCAGGAGAAAAATTCCAAGGTAAACAATGAAGAAGAATATAGAAAGCTGGAACGGATGATCTTCAACCGGTACAGGTTAAGAACAGATGAGCAGCTGGAAGAAGATAGACACAAGAATCAGCAGCAGCAGCAACAGAAATGAAGACCCAGCCAACTGGGATTAAAAGTTTTTGTCTTATTTCAGTTTGCTAATCTTGTAATTCATGTAATCATCTTTGAAGATTAATAAAACTGAAATGTTTTTGCTCTCAAGCTCACCCTGATGACAATCACTCTTTGTGCAGGCTCTAAACTCTGAATTTGAATATCTGCTGAATTTACTTATCATTTTTAATCCATTTTCTCATTAAGGGGGAAGTAGGTTGTTTTTTTCAGTTAGGTTTTGGCATCATCAAAAAGAGGGAAATTGTTGGAAAAATTCTAAGTTTTGATTTCATTTCAAAACCCAACTGATCTCCAACCTAGTAGATGAATGCGCAAACCTAAGTTTTATTTTTTTCCAGCTCGCCTGTTTGAGCTTTAGATTTGCTAACTTTACAGATAAGGAAGCTGAAGACAGCAGAAGACCCAGCTGGATCCAAAGTCAGCTGAAAGGTTTTCCAGCTGAACAGAGTTCAAGACTGAGCTGAGTCAGACTGACTCTATCAAGCAAAGAGGATTGGATTCAGCCAAGGAGATCCAACGGAACAGAGTAAGTCAAGCTTACTCAAATCTAAGAAGATTCAGCTGAGCAGACAAAAGGGACCTAACTCTGAAGACATCACTTCAAGTCAGATTACCCAATCCAACTCTAAATTCTAAAACCAGCTCCAAAGATAGAGATCCCGGTGTCAGAGGAAGTTAATATACCTCTACCAATGAGGGATCGACATCTCAGCATCCCAGAAAGGCGAACCTAGGATATGACACAATGATGAAGACAGGTGAAGATAAGCTCAGCAGCAGATCGATAGATCAGAGAGTAGGTGAGATTCAAACGGCTCTTCCAACGGCTAGTTTTGAATCTCTACCTATAAATACCAGTCTTCAACCTCAGAATCAGACACGAAAAACTCTCTACAAGCTTTTCAACTTCTCTGAATCTCTCAAGCATTAAAAAGCTCTCAAGCAGTTTTCTAACTCTTAAAAGAACACTTAAATTTTTCAAGTGTTTACTTTCCAGAAACTACTTTAGTTTTTCGTCTGATCCGTAGGCAGAAATCATTGTAAATCCAAAGCCTAGATCTGAACGAGTTCATCTCCCAAAGTTCTTCATTGTAAGAACTCGTTCAAAGTTGGAAACTCAAACCCAAACCCTTCTTTACCCAGAAAAGGTTAGGTTAAGGTTACGCCATCTTGAAGCGCGAAATTCGAGTGTAAGGTTTTTCAGTACCCGGAAACTGAAAGGATATAGGCTTCAACAGTGCCTGTAAACTGTTAGAACACAACTCAAGTTAGAGCTGCGAAGTTGCTTGGTACTCGTAAACCAAGTGGAAATCCTTAGTGGATTTACCAGTTAAATCTGGTCGTGGACGTAGGAGTTGTTTCTCCGAACCACGTTAATTTTCGAGTTCCTTATTGCTTTCTTTATTCTCTGCATTTTATCTCTTTAAAGAACTAACTACATTAACACAACACAAGTTTTCAAGCTTAAAATTCTCTGGCTGTGTAACCCAGCCAGTTTAATTATTTCTCAAAGCTGCTTAACTGAAAACTGAAACTAAGTTTTTCTGAAGTCTTGTAAAGGGAATGAGCTAAGTTTTTCAAACCACCACATTCCGCACCGCCATCTAAGTTATCAGTCCAGCTGACCATCTTTCTTAGAAGCCAGCAGGATTCATTACTGAGCTCTCACTCAACTTAGTATTAATTTACAAAATTTTCAAAAATACCTCTTCGGTGTATTCACCCCCCTCTACATCGAAGACCTCGTTCTTGGACTATCATTGGATCATTCGATGGAGAAGTAAGATATCCGAGTAAGAGTCAGAGAACCTAATGTATTGATCATAAGTACAAGATGGCATATTCGGAGGAAAACATAAGAATGTTGATAGAGAGGTTCATGTGGTGATCGACAATATCTCTCAGATGCACAAGCATAAACAATCCATATATTATTAAAACGATTGCGGATTCGAGACCTCTCCTTAATATGAGGTCCTACGTGACGCTCTCTCCTTTCAGTATTCTTATTTATCTTTAATCATTATTTTGAGCATTTTTATTCATTTATTCTATGTATATTTAGGCCCCGTTCGGTTGCTAGGATTGAACTCGACTAAAAGCTAGATAAGATTTGGTATCTTGTTTGGTTGCCAAGATAAAGCCCATTACTTAATACCATGAAAAAAGGAGGCCCGTTACTAATCTCTAAAATCTTGTAAGTTTGAGTCGGACCCTCACCCCAGCGACAAAATCAATATTGAGAAAAATCCCATTTTGTCCTTCCAAAATTGCCATCAAAATTCTGCCTTGTATCTCTCGTCTCCCTCCCACATCAACACAACAATTGTATTATTGAAGATTAAATTAAAAAAAGGGTTTTACTGAAGATTGTGAATCAACAGTCTATCAGAGATGAAAGAGAGATGGGGATGGCAGAGGGTGAGAGGGTGCGATAGCGGCGGCACGGTGGGTTGTAGATCGGAAAAAGGAAATGATGGCGGTGATGATGGTGGCGTACACGGAAGAGAAGGGTGCGACGGCGGCGGCGCGGGTTGATATAGTAGCTGACAATTAAGGGTGGTGGATGGGAAGTGAGATATTTAATGGGTTGAGCGAACTAATTTCATTGAACCTATATTTGAGGTTTTGAGGAGAAAGAGAAAGTAAAGAAAGAGAAAGAGTGAAAATTGATTTTCATGAATCTACTGTGGGATTAATATGTGGTTTTGTGGGTTAGAGAGAAAGAGAAGTGTGTAAATTGATTTTCATGGAAGAGAGGTTCTTGGGGGCGAGAGAGAAAAAAAGTGTGAAGATGGATGTGCCGGTAAGGGTGTATTAGTAAATCAGCATTAAGTTAGTCATGATATATTAAAATTAGCTGACCAACCAAACACATTTTCTTTTATCATGATTCAATCTTTATTCATCCCATATTATATCTCATTACTATCTTATCTTAGAAACCGAAGAGGACCTTAATATAGATTTTCTCATCCCACATTGATTCTTAATAAACCTTCATTCTTGGAGAACCTATATAATTACTCACAATCCATGTGTATTTTTCCATTCCACAATTATTTTGCAATTTGGCAAATTAATTTGTTGGCCAAATAAATAGTTTATTTTTATTGATAATTTTAATTTGATCAATTATGTAGTTGTCAATATTAATTTGTTTAATTTAACAAATTTTTAAATTGACGTAAATAAAAAGAAAAATCTCAAAAATACGTATTCTCAATTATAATTCTTGGATTCGTATATATATACACATAGGGATAATTCTCGAAATTTAACTTTGTGTAGAGATAATCAGACGTACACAACAATGTATATAATGAAATCTTTGATAGATTGTGAAGTAAAAAGAAATAGTTATTTCTATTGATTTCTTGCAACTAAAGAAAGTGAAATAAAATCAAATAAACACTTTTTTGATCAATTATCGAAATATTATCACTCCAAAATAATATTAAATTATTTTTAATGTTCATACTTATATATTGCAAAATAATAATGAAAATAAAAATATTTGTTAAGGAAATACAATAAAATCGAAGAAACAACCTTATTAATATATTTTAGTTTAATAATATAGTTCGCCGTTAATTTTCGACGGGATACACACTAGTTTTGAAAAAAATGGGAGTATCGGTTCGGTTTTGGTTTTTATGTATTAGAATCCGACGGTTAACCGAACCGTACCGATACCCATTAAATAAATTAAATTTTTATTATTTAAATATTGTATATATATATATGGAGTGGTTCTAGTGAAAAGAGCCCTTAAAATAAGAAACATGAATAAATCCCAACCCTTGATCCACAATAGATGGATGGCTAGATTTAAAGCGGGTCGGATACAGGTCAAACCGGGTCGGACCCGGGTCAATCCGTTGACTTTTGTAATTTACTATTTACTATGTCCTTTTTCTTTTCTTTCTTTTGTTAATGAGGCACACTCTCACGCAACCAATTTTATGGGATGCGATCGGATCCGGGTTGACCTGATCCGGTCAAACCGGATCAACCCGTGTCAATCAATTGACTTTTTATTTTTTTTTTAGTTTATGTTTTTGGTAATTCAATTTTTTTTAATTTTTTTTCTTCTCCGCCTTCGGCTCCGATTTTAATTTATAGATAATGATTGTGACAACATTAATGTCTTTTAAGCCGCTCTGAGGCCTTTGGCTCCCCTTGCTCGACTCTTTATAAAACTGAATAAAAAAACTGAAAAAAATCGAAATAAATAAGAAATTAAAAAAAGTTAGGCGCGTGTGTTACACGAGCCGACTTAAAAATATAAAAAAAAATTGACTTAGTTGCCGATAGCAGGCGCGTGTTGTGCACGCGCCCGCGCGTGTGGACTCGGTCGCACCACATGTGATCGGTCGCAGACGAGTTTTCGCGTTTGTTAAAATTCAAATATATTCTTCTATAAGCTCAAAAAAAAAAAATTCTTTTATGAACAGAACGTGCATCATAATAACTGCTACTGCTGATGGCCTCTTCCCCTCAGAAAACAATTGATCTCTCTCAAATATGGGGTTTGGGTGTCTTTACTCGGCGTTTCCCCCCGCCATTTGCCTCGGTGAAAAAATCGAACAACGAGTTATCGAAGAAGGAGAGGGTGAGGAAATTGATGGTGGATCTTGTAATCATAACACGATTTTATAAAGGCAAAAACTCCTGTACATCATGATATACCATACATCCGTTTCAACCCGACCCGCAACCCGACCCGCCGACCTGTCCGATCAATGTTGACCGGTCAATGGTCAACGTTGACCAAGTTGACTTTTTATTTTTTTTCAAGAGTCGAGCGAGGGGAGCCGAAAGTCTCGAAGCGAGCTAAAAAATATTAATGTTGCCACAATCATTATCTATAAATTAAAATCGGAGCCGAAGGCGGAGAAAAAAAAAAGTCAACGGTCACACATTAACAGTTGACCGGTCAATGTTGACCGGGTCGGGCGGGGCGGGGCAGGTCGGGTCGGGTCAGCAGGCTGTATGGTACAGCCGGCTGTACCCAAGTGCAACTCTTTTATAAATTGTAGCAATACGATATCTTTGAATTTAATGTAATAACAGACATCGCCAAGTGTTTAGTAAACCTTAGGAAATTAATATAATCTCCCATCACTCTCTAATCTCCTAAAAAGATTGGACGGTCTCTGGTTGGGTGGACCTTATTGTACAACTCATCATGTTTTTTTTTTATTATTATAAATATTATTTTAAATAGTTATAATTTAGTTAATTTTAATTTGAAATTAATAAACTTTACTTGTAGTTTAATAAACTCAAATTAAGATTAAGAAAATAATAATTAAAATTAATTGACAATTAGAATTAGTTACCGCTATTAATTAAACCAAGGATTAACTACCTCTAATTATTTCCTAACTAGCCCTAATGTCCTTAATTATTGCCAACCGCATAGGAGTTTTTACCAAGAATTTGATTGATTGAACTTTTTAATGCTAACTAGCAGAAGCAACGTGTGTTGCACGTTTTAGCCAATTTTATTTTCATGTGGTATCAAAATTTGCTTAGATAATGAATGTATGGAAATCTGAAAAAGTTAATGAATAATTTAAACAAACCATTATTCTAGCTTGTAAGTTTAGAAACGGAATAGGTCTTGTAAATAACATTGATAGATCTAGGGTTTGCGAAAGTAGCTAAAAGAAATAATAACACGATGACACAAAGATATACGTGGTTCGATCGATGTGATCTACGTCCACGGGGGAGAATCCAGAGAGCTTTTATTATACTTGAGAGTACAATGAGTATTCCATGTCTTACACCTCTAATCTTGCATCTATTTATAAGCCTTGGGTTAAGCCCTAATCCTTCTAGAGATCGGACTCCCTATACATATTTAGTTGCTTAATACATGCATATCCGATTCCCGTTTGTAGTAGAATTCTATCTTCTCCCAAAGTAGGGCTTTGTTACTTGGTCTTCAAGGCAGATGTTGACTTTGTCTGGGCCGAACTCCGCGGGCCGAGCTTTAATATATAGGCCCAAATAGCCTTAGATCGGGCCCAGGATGAGGCCGGTACTATCACATCCCCCCCCAAAAAAGTAAAGAAGACATGTAGACGCAGACTACGAGGTCGAAGTATTCGAGGTGATTGATCGCGCAAATCACCTGTACGAGCTAAATGACCGAGCTGATGTGTCAAGCTGAAGTAGGAGGGGGAACAGGAGGAGCGATCTGAGTATCAGCGATCTGGTTAAGTTGGGGCGGTAGAATTTACACGGCCCATACCCGATGTAGAAGGCGGGAAAAGGAATGGGCCATTTGAATTGTGTTGAGGGACGGTACATATTCCGATAAAGACGGGCCCACGTTCACACGTGTCAGACGCAACAGCGGGATCCAAATGTATATTCACAGAAGTTGAAACGTTGCTTCCCCTATCACATTATTTCACGTCCGCCGCCCTTAGTAGAAAAAACGCTTGCTCCAAAAAGGTGTTCTTCTTCCCCAAAATTTCAATCTGCTGTTCCTGTACCGCCGGCGTTCACCCCGTTGGTTCCTCTGCGCACCGTTGTAAATCACCCGCCGGAGCATTTACCTTCTTTTTTAACAAGTAAGTATGGTCTCCCTTTCTCAGTGTAGTAGTAGTGGTAGCGATTCTCCACCGTTAGTCGGCTTCAACAGTAGCGTTGCATTTGCCATTTTTTCATTAGGATCCCTGGTACCGACTGTTGAAACTTTAACAGTACCCCCACATGTGAAGGGGAAAGTTGCTGAGTACCCCTCAACCTTAAATGAGACTAGGATTAGATGTCTTGCCAAAACGTATAATTTTCCAATCGACGCGGAATTAATAGAACCTCGCCCCGAGGATAGGGCATGCTCTCCCCCAATGGGATTTGTTACTATTTATGAGGACAGCCTGCACGCTGGTCTTCGATTACCCCTCCCTGAGCCCTATTCTGAGCTCCAGAAGAAGTTGGGCTTAGCGTTAGGGCAGATAATGCCGAACTCGTTTAGGCAGTTCACCGATTTGGGTGTGGCAGCAATTGATAAGGGTCACCAAATATCCGCCGAGCTCATTCACGAGCTATTTGTTTTCAAAAAGGCGGGTGGCTGGTACTATGCCGCTGCCCGGACTGAGTTCAAGGGGCGAACTCAAAATAAGGTTGACAAATGGCACAAGAAATTTTTCTTTTGTCGCCACAATAGTTTTGTCGACCTGGCTTGGCGGCTGGAAAAGCCTTATGAATGGGTGATAGACGAGGTGGATAAGGATGTGGAGGCTGCGGTGACGGCGATGAGGGATCGCGGTCCTTTTGAGGGGAGCTACAACGAAGACTCCCTAGCTGAAGCGGGGTTGAGCCCGTATGAGCATCACAATATGGTGGATCCGGCGACGGGTGAGGCCCCGCTAGTGCTGTTAGGGTTGCTTTGTGTGCTGATTCGTTGTCCTTACAATTTTGTTGTTTTCCTTTTGTTTTGCAGTGAAGAACTTTGGGAAGCTAAAAGAGATCGGCGCCAAGGCTACAGCTCGCGGGGCTAAGAGAGCGAAGCTATCTGGACGATCTGCCTCCTCCTCCGATCAGGGTCAGCTCGTGGGGGCTGCTGTAACAACTGTTCGCTCTCCTTCCCCCAAACCACCTCAGAAACGGTTGAAGGTCGGGGACTAGCTCGAAGTGGACATCATCGATGTCACAGGTAGTGACGCGAGCCCGGCAGCTCCCTCCAACAAGCTGGCCGGTCTGCCTTTTCCCGAGGTGAAGACTTATTCCTTTCATTACACAGTTTCTCTTAATTGTTTCCTGTGTAGCTAACTGTATTCCTCCTCGCAGGGCCTCGATATGTTCGTGGGATGGCTGAAAAACAGCGTCGGGGAGATGTCCTCGAAACACGAGGACGAGAAAAGCCAATACGCAGAAAGGCTGATGTCGGCCAATGCCCGGGCCAAGAGGGCTGAGGCCGAGCTTATTAAGGCCGAAGAGGGCATGAAAGTTGTCAAATCCGAGCTGGCTGCTCAGCTTGCGAAGGCCGAGGCGGAGTCCGAGAAAGCTCGGAAGCTTGAGTCCGAGCTGAATGCGGCGAAGGACCAGGAGGCCAGCCTTGCAGCTAGCCAAGGGGAGCTCCTCCGGGCATATACAAAGAGGTTCCTGTTGTCGGAGAGTTTCTCCGAGCTGGCCAATGACTTGGCCATGCTTATCAACGGGAACTTCGCCGTGGCTGCTTTGGAGAGGGCCGCCAAGGATTTCCCCAACCTAGACGTCTCTAAATATGGCTTCGAGCGGCTAGGGGATGAAGCCCTCCCTTCCCGGTACGCCAGAGTGGTCCGAGATCACCTCGGTCAGTTTCCTATCCTGGAAACCCTTTCCAGCTCGTCCACGCTTCTATCTGTCGAGCAGATTGCTGACTGCTCGGTAGATCGGGACCTCGACCTGGACGCTGCTTTCGATTCCCTTCGCGACGAGGAAGAAGAAGGCGAGGGCCCGGAAGAGGAAGTGGATGCGGAGCAGGAGGTTGGGGCTGGTGAGGATCCGGCCGCTGACAAGGACTGGGATGGTTCCCCATCCGAGCAGCCACCTTCGCAGGAGAAGGAGGTCGGCGATGTTTAGTTTAGTTGTTGTTTTTCCTCTTCTTTTTCATTGTATATCTGTACGGAATATCTTCAAATCAATGAATTTGTTGTTTTTTTTTTCTTGAGTGTAGAGCTTGGATTCTGTCGGTGTTTCTACTTTGCGCATACAAATAGCTCTCCTTTCACAAGACCTGGTTGACCAACGGTCCATTGCTGAGCAATGGAAGGACAAATGCCGCCGAGCCGAGGAGCTTTTCAGCCATGTGTCGGTGTTTCTACTTTGCGCATACAAATAGCTCTCCTTTTACAAGACCTGGTTGACCAACGGTCCATTGCTGAGCAATGGAAGGACAAATGCCGCCGAGCCGAGGAGCTTTTCAGCCATAAGTGTACTCTGCTGAAATCCCAAGAAGCCGAGCTGACGAGATGGCAGATGAAGTTCGAGGCACTTTGTGAGGAGGTCGAAATCAAGCGTCTCGCTTTTCAAGAGAGTACCGACTTGCTTCAGGCCAAGCTTCTTCAGGCTGAGGAGGAGTTGGAAGTTGCCCGAGGTCGAGCTGGCCGCGTTCCCAAAGATTACGAGATTATCATCGAGGAGCATGCCGAGTATGAAGATATTATCCGTCGCGGGGGTGGTATCACCATCTCCGAGGCGGAAGTAAAGGCAAAAGAGGACTTGGAACAATATATCGCGCTAAAGGAAGCACTCGGGTCCGAGTCTTTTGGGCTTCAGGGTGCTTTTGAGATGCTGAAGGAGAGTGCGGGCAGGTATAAGTGTATTTTGGACCGCCGATCTAAGTTACGGGCGCTTTTGGCATGTGGTGCGGGTGCAAACCTTCCTTCTTCTGTTCGGACTATGCCTGCTCGCGAGGTGAAAACGGCTTCGTGGGGACATCAGGTCGGTCCGAGCCAAGGTCGGCGAGCTGTTGGGCGAGGTTCAGCTACCCCGCGAGGTGCTACCCCGCGAGGTCGGGGTTTTTCTGCTGGAAGAAGTCGAGGTCGAGGAAGGGGCCGAATTTCGATTGACGATCTCTTGGGGCCTTCCTCATTCGAGGAAGATTGGCTTAGTTTTAGCAAGAAACGTCCTCCCCCATAGATTAGCTCGATTTTGCCTGTAATATATGTACACACAAACTTTTCCAAAGAGTTAGAAATAAAATCGTATATATTGGGTTTTGAACTTTCCTGTTCTTCGTGAAGATTGCTTCCTTGGTTTTTTGCATGTTGCATCTTTGAGGGAGTTGGACTCAGACCTCTTTGTGTTGACAAGGGAACCATGGTTCGGACCTTGTATTTCTTCCTCCCGGGGGAACTTGGTTCCGACCCCAGTTGAGAACTAATTATCCTTAGGAGGGAGTTTGACTCGGACCTCGTGGGATCTTCCTTTTTTGGAGGGAGACGAGCTCGGACCTCGGAAAGGGTTTCCTTTGCGCATTATAGGAATTTATTACCCCATGTCGGGTCATTACTGACCGCGCAAGGCAACCGTAGTTCGACCTTATGAGGGGATTTTTGATATTAGGGATACTTCGTATAAGCAAATCAAAAGACACAAGATGCAAGATGAAAAATAAATTTTATTAAAAAGAAAACCAAAAAAGAGTTTTGACGAGCTCGTTAAAAACAAAACATTAAAGACAAAAAAGACAAAAAAGAAAACCTAAGACTCTATATGCAAGATTTTACTGCTTATACGAAGAATCTCTTTAGATGGGCGATGTGCCACGTTCTGGGTATCAGTTCGCCCGAAAGATAGGCAATTTTGTAAGCTCCTTTGCCGAGGACTTCGTGTACTCTGTAGGGTCCTTCCCACGTAGCTTCGAGCTTGCCGAGCTTCTCTGAGAGGCTGATCTCATTGTTTCGAAGCACAAGATCACCGACCTGGAACTGTTGGGGTTTAACCCTTTGGTTGTAATACCGAGCCATCTGCTGTTTGTACCGAGCTTCTTTTATGCTGGCTTGTTCCCGTTTTTCCTCCAATAAGTCTAGGTCGGTTCGGCGCTGCCCTTCGTTAGCTTCGGCGGAGAAATTGATAGTTCGGGGACTGGGTGCTCCGATCTCGACAGGTATGACTGCTTCTGACCCGTATACTAAACGGTACGGGGTTTCCCCCGTTGGAGTTCGGGGTGTAGTCCGGTACGACCATAGGACGTTTTGGAGGTTGTGGATCCACTCCGTTTTCTCCTTCTCTAGGCGGGCCTTGAGTCCGTTCACTATTGTCCTGTTGGTGACTTCGGTCTGGCCATTAGTTTGAGGTCGGTTTACCGAGGTGAACTTTTGCTGGATATTGAGTCCTTCACAAAATTCTCGGAATTCTCTACTCGTAAATTGCGTACCATTATCCGAGATGAGGACTCTTGGTACTCCGAACCGGCATACGATGTTTTTCCAGACGAAGTCAACGACTTTCTCACTTGTGACTTTTGTGGAAGGTTCAGCTTCTACCCACTTGGTGAAGTAGTCGACGGCGACTATTAGAAACCGCTTTTGCTTAGGTGCCGGGTAGAAAGGCCCTACGATGTCAATGCCCCACTCCATAAATGGCCACGGACTTTGAATAGTAGAGAGGTCGGTCTGGGGTAGTCTTGTCACTCTGGCATGCAGCTGGCATTTTAGGCACTTCTTCACGAACTCTTCCACATCTTTTGCCATTGTTGGCCAATAGTACCCGCATCGCATGATTTTCTGAGCTAGCACCCGAGCTCCAATGTGGCTTCCGCACGATCCTGTGTGTACTTCATTCAATATGTAGTCCGCTTCCTTTGGTCCAACACATCTTAGGAGAGGCTGTACGTATGATTTTCGATAGAGGACCCCCCCCTCAAGGACGTACTGCGTGGATCGAGCTAGAATTTTCCTAGCCTCCGTCTTGTCCTCGGGCACTTCCCCGTTCTCCAAACATCTTATTAGGGGGGTCATCCAATTTGGGTCGTCCTCTATGATCGCATTGACTTCTGCCTCTTCTATACTTCTGTTTCGGACTTCTTCTACTAGTGTCGAGCTGGTCGGGGAGTTCGCCAGCTTGCTTAGCTCGTCAGCTCGGGTATTTTGGCTTCTGGGAATGCGAACTATTTTGAAGAACTGGAAAGACCGTTCAAGGAGCTTGACCTTCTCCAGGTACTTCTTCAGCTTCTCACTTTTCGCCTCGTATTTCCCTAACACATGGTTGACCACGACTTGGGAATCACAATGGGTTTGGACAGCTCGGGCCTGGAGGCTTTGGGCGAGACGCAGTCCGGCAATGAGAGCTTCATATTCCGCCTCGTTATTCGTAGTGGGGAACTCGAATCGCAGCGAATATGTTAATTCCTTTTTCTCTGGGCTGATGAGGAGTATGCCGGCTCCACTTCCTTTCTTTCCTGAAGCTCCATCTACGTACATCTCCCAGCAGTCTGGGGGTGTCTTCTCTGGGACTTCCTGGGGTTTGGTTTTGGTTTTGATCTCTTTTGGTTCCTCGAGGTCCTTATACTGAGCTTCTACAAGGAAGTCTGCCAGAGCCTGCCCTTTTATAGCTCGACGGGGACCGAACGATACAGAATGTTCTCCTAGCTCGATTGCCCATTTCGCGATCCTTCCTGAGGCTTCCGGTTTAGTAAGAACTTGCCGAAGCGGTAGATCAGTCAAAACTTGTATCGGGTGAGCTTGGAAGTAGGGTTTCAGACGCCGAGCTGCGTTTATCAGGGCTAGGGCGAACTTCTCAAGAGGCTGATACCTCGTCTCTGGGTCTTTGAGAACTCGGCTGACGAAGTACACCGGTAGCTGCCGATCTCCTTCGTCTCGGACCAACACTGCACTTATTGCTTCATTCGATGCCGCGAGGTACAGAGAGAGGGGTTCTTCCTTTTGGGGGACTGACAAGGTTGGTAAGTCCCCGAGATGGCGCTTGAGCTCCTCCAAGGCTAGCTCGTGCTCACGTCCCCATCCAAATTCCGGTGCCTTCTTGAGAATTTTAAAGAATGGGAGCTGTTTCTCGGCAGCCTTGGAGAGGAAACGACTTAGCGCAGTTATGCACCCTGTCAACCTATGCACGTCGCGGATAGTCCGGGGTACCTTCATCTCCTGCACGGCTCTAATCTTCAGCGGGTTGGCTTTGAGACCTTCTGGCGAGATCCAGCACCCTAAGAATTTTCCAGATCGCACGTTGAAAGTGCACTTCTTTGGGTTCAGCTTGAGGTTCGCCTGCCTTAGTATGTTGAGCGTAGTTCGTAGGTCATTCACCGCCGAAGCCTCTTCTTTGCTCTTGACGACAATGTCGTCTACGTATACTTCGACAATCTTGCCAATATGATCTCGGAAGAGGAAATCCACCATTCGCTGGTACGTCGCCCCGGCATTCTTTAACCCGAAGGGCATGTATTTGAATGCAAAGATCCCGAAGCTTGTTGCGAAAGCTGTCATGATCGCATCTCCCTCATCCATTAGAACCTGATAGTATCCTTTGTAGAGATCGAGAAAGCAGAATACTTCGTGTCCCACTAAGGATTCGATCTTTTCATCGATGTTGGGGAGAGGATAGCAGTCCTTCGGGCAAGTTTTGTTGAGGTCGGTGTAATCTACACACATCCTCCACTCTCCTTCTTCTTTCTTTACCACTACCGGATTAGATAGCCAAATCGGGTACCTGACTTCAAACAGAAGCCCTGCCTTCAACCATTGCTGCACCTCGTTGTAGATAACTTGATTTCGTTCGGCAGCAAATGATCGCCGTTTCTGCTTGACCGGGGTTGAGTTCGGGTTAATGTTAAGCTTATGCGTGATGATTTCCGACGACACCCCCGTCATGTCCGTTGGAGACCAGGCGAAGACGTCTTGATATTCCCTTAGGAGCTGGATTACTTGCATGCGTGTTTGAGGTCCCCCGGCAAAGCCGACCTTGACGACCTTCGCTAGATCTGTTTCGGATAGGGGAACCTGTTCCGCCGAGGTGTCAGGGATCGACGTCGTTTCTTCCGGCTCCTTGGGATACTTTGATTGCTATGCCTGGGGTTGACCTCGGAGAGCAACCTGCATGCACTCTTTGGCCTTTATCTGGTCACCTCGGACAGTAAGGGTTCCAGCCGAGGTCGGAATCTTTAACAGCAGGTGGTAGGGCGAAATGATGGCCCTGACTGCATTCAGCCAATCCCGACCTAGTATGATGTTGTAGGGGGAGTTCGCTTTAACCACATAGAACTGAACCAGCTTATTGACGCTGGTCGGCGGGCTGCCAATGGCAACGTCGAGCGCAATGGTCCCTTCAGGTCGCGTCTCTTGCTGCGTAAAGCTCTTGAGAGGCAGGGGTGTGGAGTTCACCCGAGCTGGGTCGAGGCCCATCCTATCCAAGCAGTGTTGGAAGATGATGCTCACGCTGGCCCCACCATCGATGAATACGCGATGGACCATCTTGTTGGCCACTCCGACCTGTATCACCAGGGCGTCATTGTGTGGTGTAGCTGTAGGCACAGGGTCATCCTCGGAGAATGTGACGGTTTCCCCCTTCTTGAACCTCTTTTTCGTTTGCTCCTCACCCGATGGGACTGGTGGTCTGCGAGCTTCTGCCTTCAACTTAGTTTTTGTCTTGCCTGGGGGTAGCCCGGTGATGGTGGAGACCACTCCGTCGTACTGTGGTGCGTCGTACGGAGGGTCGTCATCCTCCTCGTCGTGATCGACCTTAGCTCGCTTATTGTGGGGAGCACAGCGACCTTGTCCTCCTTTCCGTTTTCCTTTTGTGTTTTTCTTCCCCCTGGCTTCGTATTTCCTCAGAGTTCCCTCTTGGGCTAACCTCTCTATCTGTTCCGCGAGGTCGCGGCAATCCTCCGTGTGGTGCCCATGGTCATCATGGAAGGAGCAGTGCTTGTTTCTGTCCCGAGGTTTAGACTTTGACACGGGACGTGGTTTAGCAAACCAGTCCTCGTGGAGTGCGAAGATCTCGGCATTTGTTTTCATAAAAGGAGGTCGTTGGGATGGCTCTGGTCCCACCCGAGGTCCAAGCCGGGACTGGATTGGTCCTGATCCGAGCCGGGACTGGATAGGTCCTCTTTGGAGGCGCTCGTGGGCACTTCTCCGATCACGATCACTCCGACCTCGATCCCCTTCAGTTCTCTTCTTCTCGGTCTCCTCCCGCTTCAATCGGTCCGCATCCTGGCCATCGGCGAACTGGTATACAATCTTCCACATCTGCGGGCATCTCGGGTTTCGCTGCGAGCTCTTGGTTCAGGGACCCGGGAGCAACTCCATTTCGGAAGGCCGAGATGAGGAAGACATCGTCGATTTTATCGACCTTCAAGCTTTCCTGCATGAACCTGGAAGCGTACTCCCTTATAGATTCCTTGTCCTTTTGCTTCACCGATAGGAGGTAGGCTGTGTCTCGGCGAGCCTGAACCTTTGTATGGAATCTTTGCTTGAATATTTTTTCCAAATAGGTCCAGGACCCTACATTTGCCGGTTGGGAGGCTGTCAAACCAAGCTCGGGCATAATCGATCAGCATTTCGGGGAATAGCTTGCACATGTGTTCCTCCCTGAGACCCTGGTTGTGCATGCTGTACCGGAAACGCGTTAAGAAGTTAAGGGGATCATCTAGCCCATTGTAGGCTGGAATGTTTGGCAATTTGTACACCGTGGGAAGTTTGGTGTCAAGCAGCTCGTCGGTGAACGGGCTGACAAGTCGAGCTGGTTCCTTTTCATGTCGGTGTCGGTTCCTCAGGGGACTGCGACTCTCGCAGTAGCTTGGACTTCGGCACCTTCTGGGACTCCGAGATCGCCTTTGTGTATGATGTCGCCTGGGAGTCTGCTGCGAGCTTGGACTCTGGCGTCGAACTGAACCCCGCCGGGGATCGTGTCTTTCCCTTAGCTCTGGTTTCTGCCTCTCAGCGTAGCGAGGAGCTGTAGGTAGGGATTTTTGCGTGGAACTCTCCCTGGCCTCGGGTATGGGAGACATCCGGGTCGTCGCAAAAAAGCGTTTGAAACGCTCCTTATTTGCTTTAGCGAATTCGGCCGCGGCGTAGGTGGTGGCAAGGTCAAAGTCTCGGGAGAGATCATCCTCCTTCAGCTCGGATCCCTTCGGCTCCGACTCGTCGTTGATTTCTTCGATGTACCCTTCTGGAGTATCACCCGTTCTGAAGGACTGTCCGTTATGCGTCCTCCGATGCCGATTTTGCGTCGGGTTTCTCTGAGGGATGTACTCTAGCGCGGGCATCCCTTCGGAGGGATTTCCTTCTATTGGGTCCCTGGCGTGCCTCTCCTTTGGGACCGAAGGCCTTCTCGGCGATTCTCTTGGCTTATGGGGCGGCTTTCGCCGTTAGGATTCCCTCGTTGGCTTTGGGCCTCCCGCACGCTTTGTGATCGCGTTACCATCATAAATCAGCTACGTAAGAACCGTTGATGAGGTTCCCACAGACGGCGCCAATGATAGATCTAGGGTTTGCGAAAGTAGCTAAAAGAAATAATAACACGATGACACAAAGATATACGTGGTTCGATCGATGTGATCTACGTCCACGGGGGAGAATCCAGAGAGCTTTTATTATACTTGAGAGTACAATGAGTATTCCATGTCTTACACCTCTAATCTTGCATCTATTTATAAGCCTTGGGTTAAGCCCTAATCCTTCTAGAGATCGGACTCCCTATACATATCTAGTTGCTTAATACATGCATATCCGATTCCCGTTTGTAGTAGAATTCTATCTTCTCCCAAAGTAGGGCTTCGTTACTTGGTCTTCAAGGCAGATGTTGACTTTGTCTGGGCCGAACTCCGCGGGCCGAGCTTTAATATATAGGCCCAAATAGCCTTAGATCGGGCCCAGGATGAGGCCGGTACTATCAAACATATTTTAGAATTTATATAGGTAAAGATAATGTTCTATAACAAGAAGAATTATACTCTTGAAAATTAATTAATTAAACTTTAGTCTTTTTAATTTTAATGATTAACAATGTTGGTTTGTTTCACGTTAATACATGATCGCATTATTATTTGTAACTAATTAATACTGATTATCTATTACGTTTGCCTAGAAAGATTTTAAAAAATTAAATCTTAAGGCTGAAAAAACTTAAAGAGGTAAATTATCTATACAATTTGGTCAACGTCAAAAAATTAACCCCGTTTGGTTAGCAAGGATTCTGGTCTAGGAAAGTAATGTGATTCCTAATTATTAAATTTCTGTGTTTGGTAGAATAAAGAAAATAATCTGATTCCAAAAATTTAAATTCTTGTGTTTGGTTTAATTTTAGAAAAATAAGAAAAGTAATCAAAATCTTAAAAACAAGAAAAATAGCCTAATATTCTAGGATTATAATTCCTACTCCAACCCAAGTATTCTTTTTCAGGATTTTAATTCATATCGCTCAAAATAAAATAAAAAATATCGTTCTCCCTATCTTCTTCTCAAAAACTCGTCGTCTTCTTTTCTCTGCAAGTCGGTTTCTTTCTCTTTTTCTGTTTAAGTTGATTTTTTTTCTCTCTTCAAGTCTCTGAAACCTTCTTCAATTCGCCTATTGCTCTTTCTCTCTCTTTTTTCTCTGCAATTCATCTATCGCAATTTATTTTCAAACCTTCTTCCATTTCCTGCGGCCTGCAATTCGACCGTCCGACAGCGCTCGCCGAGCCACTCCAGTGCCCCCTTACGTCCGCTGCTTTGTCGTTCATTGCTGCCTTGCACCATCGTCACTGCCGTTTGTGACACGACCATCTCAGTCAGAACTCACTCCAAAATGTCCCAAGATCGAGCACAACCCAACAAGAGTTGTATAAATCGCCCTCCTATTTCTTTCCTAATTTCTTATATCTATGTTTTAATCCTTTAATCTGGGTTATGCGTGTATTTACAAGGGGTGTTGGGGGATGTTTGGATTTGTGCTATAAACGTGTAATTTCGATTTTGTTTTTCTGAGAATTAATTAGAATGGTATATGCATTTTGATTCTGTGGTTGATTGTCATTATTGGCGTAGAAAACAAAATTGATGAAGGGATTATTCTGAATTTGATTATTAGTTTTGGTTGATTCATTTTTTTGGATTGAAAACTTGTTGAAATATACTGTGAAAAATTGAAAGTGGAAAGGAACGAAAATTGGAATGACAGAAATTTTTTACCCACAACAAAAATCAGAATCCTCATAATTTTTTGGTATTTTCCAAACAAACGATAATAATTTTCTTGAATTTACTTTTCTTAGAATCAAATTCCGCGGAATTATATTTTTGGGAAACTTTTTATTTTCCTCATAATAATATTCCATAGAATCTTATTCTCTATTAACTTTACTTTCCTGCAAACCAAACGGATAAGGGTTGTTTAAAATAAATTAATGGCAAAAGTATTCTATGTTAGGACTATATATATAGACATTCACAAAAATATGTGTTTGACGGTCTTATGTTGAGCCTAGTCAATATATGTAATTGACTCTCAACAATTGAAAAATAATATATATTGTAGTAGATTAGATCAGATCCCACCATTATATTTTAAGATTGAGTAACTTTAGTGAAAATAAAGTTTTAGTGCATGAGCTCTTGATCGGATTTATAACTTGAATTTTGCAAGATATAAAGGTTGTCACATAAATTTATTTCGAAACTTTAAAAATCTAAATTAACTTTTGAATTTTGATACTCCTTTAGTTTTATTTTATTTTTTTAAAGAAAAACTCGGAGTTGATTGGAATTGAAACGTATGTATATATATATTCTTAAAATTAAATTCATTTAATTATTTAAAACGTGAATATATATTCACATTATATATATATATTTCTGCTTGATGTTGATGAAATACTACTCTTCTCATCTTTCGATATCCTGATATAAATTTGAGCGACGACTAACCACCATCCCGAAGCAATTTAAAGTTATTTCAAAATTTTTATTTGTGATTCTTTTTTTTTTCTCTTGTCTTGAATTTCGGTAGCCTATAAATCCATAATTGATTTTTCCTTTTGTCCCACTTTAATTGGCCGAGGCTTTTCAATTTTATTTTTTTTCTTCCTCTTAAATTGGCTTTGACTTTTTAATTTATGCAATTTTCATCTTGTCCAGAGATTGTATCTTTTTGGATGTTATTCACTATAAGATTCAAATTTTCATGTAATCCATGACGTGTTTAAGCCGATGTTTATGTGCTTAGACTTCTATGGTATATAGAATCATTTCCACCCTAAGAAAATAAATTTTTTAAAATTACATATTGTTCATTACTAAATTTTTAAAGTAGTAAGTTTAAAGAAATGATTGATAATCTATCTCATTGATTGTACACTTGTTTGAAGCATTCTACATTAAGTCATTAACTGCAACAAGTTCATTGAACATCGAAATATGTGCAATGTAGTCACTATCTAAAACAATTATAATTATTCTATATCTGAAACTGTATAAAAATATTACGATTAATATGTGTTGTTAGATGAATTATTTGAATACTTAAATTTGATCATTACCTCAGTATCGTCGAAACAATTTATCAGTACTTTTCGCATATTCTAATTTCAGCATTCACATTTTATTGCACTTTTGCATAAATCACTTATGATTTATTTTCAACCTTGTCAGCAATTCTCGTAAAAAAATAGGAAATGTCTTGAAATTTCCGTAAAATAATAAAAGTGGTTTTATGTCATCTTTACATAAAATACTTACTCTTATTCAAAATATATGTCGGTTTATATTTTATAAGTGTTTACAAAATAAATATCTTTTTAATATTTTTTTCTCCTTTTATTTTCATAATTGTCCCTAATAACTTACCTCAAAATTCACAATTTTCACTCTTCAATAATGTTAATTCGCCAATTAGTAGGGGTTTCGTAAATAAAAATTTCTTAATTTGTGTGCACAAGGCTAAAATGACATAACTGGAGAGAGTATAATAATTAATTGAAAAAATAAAAGTTATTATAAAGTCAAACAAGACCTACTCGATCAAAGTCAGGTGACTACTGTCATGGTAAATTAAGTTCAAGGCCTTTTGTTTTGTACACTAATTTTCAACTTTAACTTTGCGTAACAATCTCTTTTACCAACAAAAATTAATTTGACTACCAATTGTAATAGTTGACTCTCTGGATTGACTAATTTAATTAGTAATATATATAATATCTAACTAAAAAAAATTAATTCTTCAATTTAAACCTTTTACTCAACCAGTCAAAACTATGTTCATTCTCACTACTCTAATTGATACTCCCTTCGTCCCAATATTCATGGCTCATTTCTTTTGGGCACGGGTATTAAGGAGAAAGAAATTAGGGATGAAAAGGTGTGTGACCCACATGTTTAGTATATTTTTTATTCAATATTTAATCCTTTAGTCAATAAAGTATTTTTTTAGTCAATAAAGTGATTTAATTAGTTACTAAGTAAGCTCTAAATTAGCCCAAAAAGGAAACAATCCATGTATCATGGGATGACCCAAAAAAGAATACATGCCATGAATATTGGGACGGAGGGAGTATATTTTAGAATTGGTAATCACTATTTTGGTGTGATCCATATATTCCCAAAAATATTGAATATTATTTTTCCACCCATGAGTTTATCTATTTTCATTAGACCAAAAAATCAAATCAATAATATTTTTACATAAATTGTGCTTAATATATAGTATTGTCTTATCATATAGCAAAATAGTTTGACAATTAGGTTAAAGAATATATTTTTGTATGTTATTTTATTATAACTTAATTACTGTTCAAGATTAAAAATACATATAACAATTTCTTTTTTTAATTTATTGAATAATAATAGTAAGAAAATAAATATATCAATAAACTTATTTTGATAAAACTAAAAAGTAATGATGTACTTTATATTATTTAATATATTTAAATGTAAATATAATTATAAATCATCTTTATAAAGTAAAAATATTGTTAAGCTGCGAAAATTATTTTATAAAAATTTACCGGTGTGATAGAATATATTTTGCATTGACATTCATAGTTGAATAAAATTTTTAATCTCAAACTATTATTTATTTATTTTTTTAATTAACTCAAAATATTTGTGGTTATTATGATTGCATCGTGAATTAAGTTTTGTGTATGACGTCTTGTTGATTAAAGTTGATACATATTTATATGAGAGAATGCATATTTTAATACCAAAGCATAAAACATAGAAGTTATTCACACTCATTCATAAGAGTAGGAGTTTTTCATATCAAAATCAGTAAAAAGACTAAAATACCCTTAACTTATCCTTTTTGTCTTTTTTTAGTCATCATCTTCATCAATAAATAAAATAAATAAATAATAAAAAAATAAAAACTAAAATACATTCAATTCGTCGATCACAACCCCTACAACAACATCATTCAATGTTTTGTAAGAGAGGTTATTTACTCTCATTAATATCACAATAACAACTAAATACATTACATTTGGGACAAGAAGGAAGAGAAAAAAAATTGGAGAAAAAACGTGCGATTTTTTTACAAATGGGTCTCTCAAAATCCTTGTAAAAATCACAAGATTATTCGAAAAAGAGGAGTTGAAGTGCAAATAGGACCGTCGATAAGTGTTTCTGGGTTCATAAAGAATGTATGAAGCTATATTTAGCCGCAAATTATTATTTTTTTGAGCGAGTTCTACACCACACGGTCATGCACACGGTGGTAGTTTTATTGCACACGATGGTAAACAATTGCATGAAATAGGTAAAATAGTTGAATTTAAGTCACAAGAAAGTATATTTTCATGCTTAGGCACATGTTTAGAAGCAAAATAAGTTAAAAATTATAGTTGATGATCTTGGGGTATAGAACTAGGGTTTTTTCGGCATGGTAGACCACCGTGTGAATGTTTCATGGCCACGAAACATTCACACGGTGGCATCACACGGTGGGAACGACCGTGTGCTGCGATCGTGTGGATGTTTCCACACGATCGCAGCACACGGTCGTTCCCACCGTGTGATGCCACCGTGTCCAAATCAGAACATGTCGTAGAAGCTTATTCGATCATTTTTCTGATGATTTCTTGGCTTCTTTGTGAATCTCAGATGTCGTGGATGCGTGTATTGATACATCACAGCGGTCGTTGGGAGCGATCGACGTATGTAGACGGGGAATCATTTTTTTGTCTACATCGATGTGATCAAACAAAACCGTGCTAACCTCGTAGATCTGATTGGAGAGGGTTTGGGCGGTCGGAAACGGACCGATTACAAGTTATGGTACTTGACCAGCATGTCCAACGGTAATAGGGTAAAAGTTTTATTGCGGAGTGATATCGAGTTGGTTCGATTGTTACTTGAACAGAAAGATGATCCGGAGGTTTTTGTTGAGAACGATGTCTCATCCAGCACCGAGGTTAATGTCGGTGGTAGTAGCTCTCGAGTATAGCAAAACCACATGTCGTCCAAACATGAGCAATATGAGGGGAATGAGGAAGACGATGAAGATGAAGAATTTAACGAAGAAGAGCAAGATGAAGATGCATCTTCATCTGAAGACGAAGAGGAAGATAGTCGTAAGGCATTGCTTGATTTACTTTTTACAGATTTTCTTGCTTGGGTCCGACAGCCGGTACAAATGGATAGGGTTTTGGGCAATCGGAACTTCTCATCGGACCATCATTCCGGACGCGAGCCTGCTCATATGCGTGCAATGCGCAATTGGATCATTCCATTCCTTGATCGTGAAAGCGCGGGGACTCTGGGTTGGGTCGAGCATCCTCCACCTGTACGTGGGGAACTCGCATTGGGGGCCTTATTTCGATCGAAGGAAGAGTTGAAGATCACTATTGGAATGTATCACTTGGAGAACTTTTTACAGTATATAGGTAAGCGTTCCGCAGGTAAACGGATGACGTTTCTATGCAAGAGTGGTAGATAGAATTGCAACTTCAGAGTGTGTGCTGTTGAGGGTGCATCCATTTGGAGGATTACTAAGTTGACCATGAATCACACATGTCACGAGGACTTGAATCGTGTTGTTGCACGATCGGTAACTTCTGAGGTTGCTGCGTTCTATTTTGCCAAAAAATTGACAGGCGATGGGGTCACACTGAGGCCAAAGGAGATGATTGCAGAGATGCGTAGAATGTTTGGGGTTGACATTCTATACAGTTTTGCTCTCCGGGTGAGAAATATAGCCATTCAGAGGACGTACGACGACTTTGACTCGTCGTATCAGAGGCTCCCATCGTATCTATATTTATTGAAGCAGCACAATCCGGGGACCGTTTATGATTTGGAGACGAATAAAAAGGGTTCGCTGTGTCACATGTTTGTTGCATTCGGTCAGAGTATTTGAGCATTTGACAAGTATCTTCGACCGGTGATTGTAGTAGACGGGACCCACCTCAAGGGAAAGAACATAAAAATTTTATTTGTTGTCGTCACGTTGGACGGCAACAACCATGTCTTTCCTCTTGCAATTGGCCTCGGTCCCAAAGACAATGATGAGGGGTGGACATATTTTCTCTATAACCTGCGCAGATGCTACAATCCTCCAGATGATATACTGATTGTGAGTGACCAACATAAGAGCATTCAGAATGTTGTTCGAGCTGTTTATCCGAATGCGTTCCATGGGTTGTGCTTTCACCATCTTCAGAAAAATCTTGTTCCATACGGCAAGCACGTGGCCGCAATCTTTCAAACCGCAACATATTGCCATCGACATGAAGAGTTTGATGAGATGTTCTCGAAACTACATGTTGAAAGCCCCAACGGGGCTCACAGGCGGCTCGCTGAAGTTGGACCGGAGAGGTGGGCTAGGTCGAAGTATCCGGTACGACGCTATGACTTCTTGACCTCCAATTATGCCGAATGCTTGAACTCTCGTATGTTGTGAGCTAGGCATCTACCCGTATGCTCGATGATTGAGCTATATCGCTTAATTCTTGAGAATTGGTTCGATGAGAAACGGGCAGAAGCTTTATCGAGAGACCATGAGTTGACAGAGAACACTTTCTTGAAGTTGAATTTAGCTGTTCAAGACGGTCTCCGCCTTCAAGCTTGAGGTAACACCACCGCACATATTTATAAAGTTGAAGAAAAAAATATGCGTTATCAGGTTGACCTTAGGAACTGCACATGTACGTGTCGGGAGTTCGATTTGGATTTGATTCTATGTCGTCATGTTGTTGCCGCTATTAGGTTTACGTTTAATTATTAGCTATTACAGATCATTTCTTATACAATTTATGTTGGATGTTCATTTATTTTCTCTATGTGTGTATTACACTTGCTTATTTGCTTATTCTAACAGGCGCGCAGGTAACAGACTGTCTGTGTACGATTTTGTCGGTCGATATTTCAAGCAGGCCGGCTACAGAGAAACTTATGCAGAGCACATTAGTCCAATACCACATCCAGATGAGTGGATTATGCCTCCGGAGATCTCCTCTGTTGTTTGTCTCCCTATGGAGGAGATTCGTTAGGCCAGCCGTCCAAGGACGAGTCGTGCATGGTCCGCAGTTGAAAATGTGGTGACTCGTCCTCAATTATGCGGTAGATGTAGAGGAAGAGGGCACAACAGAAAAAAATGTACAGCATCCATTCCCATCTTCTCCGGATCCTCGAAACACGCGAACTGTTCTTGTGGGATTACCAGTTTGAGATCTTTAATCTCCACGACAGCATCATTCTCTGCCCTCCTATGCTTTTTGTACAAATTTTTAAACAACTTCACGTTTGCCGGAGTCATAACCACATAAGACGGCAAAAGAGTAGCAGCCGGCTTTATTTTCCGAAGACCCAACACTTGTTCTTCGTCCTCACCCAGTTCCTCATCAAAAATATTGTGGGAAGAGGAGTTGGAGGACGACCAATTAATATCAATGGGTGAGGGAGACCGTCTCTGCTGCTGCCCCACCGTGTGCTCGTGCTGAAACTGAGCACTGCTACCATCTGCCTCATGCTGAAACTAAGCATTACTATCCTCTGCCGCCCAATGCTGCTGGGGGATCTGTTCGGCTGGAGGCTGTCTGTCCCAACACATCGGCTGAAACATGGGAGGCTGCCATACCGGAGGGTCGTACTGATGCAGCGGAGTGCTGCTATAGCCCCAAAACTGAGGGTGGTCGTACTGGTAGGACATGGGCTCACTCTGATGGGGAATTTGATCAAACATCTCATGAATGAGGTCAAACGGCTGTCCTCGTAGCCGTGTCTGATACTGCTGCTGCTCGGGGCGGTGAGTCTGTAGAGTTGCAGCTGCTGAGTGATGAGGTAGGTCGATGGACATCCTCCGGTGACCGCTACTAACTGAAGCAGACTGACGAGGCGGGTCGTGCGCCCTTCTATAGCTCCCATCAGACTGTTGTGGAGGACTCCTAGACCGCCTGTGTCTGGGACCGAAGTAGTCCACGACCTGACCAAAGAGCTTTCGAGATAATCTGGTAAAGAAGCCAGTCTCGGACTCGTCAAACAAGACTGCCTTCAGTCGGCGATCGAAGTAGTCATCCCTGCCGTCCTGGACATGGTCGGGGCAAGGATGTCCGTGCACACAGCCTTCTTAAACCTCCCCTTCTTTTTCTACTGCTGGTGGGGAATTCTACCGGCGTCGTTTCGGGACTTTTTGTGCCGATGAAGAGGGTGAAATGATCTTTCCAACAACAGCCACAACCTTCTTAAACTTCCCCTTATTTTTCGGCTCTGGCTCAGTCTCTTCAGCCTTCTTTTCTGCTATTTTCTTCGGTGGTTCATAGTGCACATGCTCTATATTATCAAGACTGTACCAGTAAGGCTCAATAGTGTCTTCAATCATATGCTGCATCGTAGCATATACCACTCGCTGCAAAACAAGTCATGGAAAAGTAATTATTAAATGTTAAACATGTAGATAACTTTATTAGATAAAATCATAAAAATAAATGTACGTACTCGTCTTTCAAAGAAGGTGCTAAAGTCTGCTTTGAAGGTCCTTGTTGTCCACATTAAACAACGCGGCACTGTAACGACGTCATCTCGGCTTCCACAGTAAACGCCCAAGTCAGGAATACACTAGTAAGACCACAACTGTAAAACCCAAACGGGACCGTAAAAGTGATAACTTGTCTTCCGTTCCTGATTCGGCTTCTTGGTAGCGCTGTTTATGTAGTGACACAACCCTCCGTATGTGTAAGCACCCCAAGGAAATGAGTTCCAATGGTCGAAATCCTCAATTAATGCCCATGCCCAAGTCTCGACCTCCATGTCATCCCGGCATAGGAGAAAGAGATAGTAAACTAGCAGATTGGCCACCTTACAATAGTTTTCGATGTCATTTCCTAACTCATGCTCAATGAACCTCCGACGCATTTCACTAACCAAAATTCTGCGGCCTTTGAATATTCTGTGGAAAAGACTAGTAGGCCGGAGGAGATGTTTGCCATGTGGATCAAACTCAGAATTTCCAAAATTAAGCCCAGTGATGCACGCATAATCCCGTGCAGTGAAACGGAGGGTCTGCCCACAAATTTGAAACCACGCCTCGTCCGGGGGTATGATACCATCACCCTTCAATTGGCGGGCCATAAGATGATGGAGGACACCGTTTGAACTTCCTCTTCTCCTGACTTTAATCAAACGGCCAACGTATTCGGCGGTAAATTCATCATAGACCTGCTGATACCGTCTCGGATTATTGGTAAGATGCCGAAACCCGAAGTTATCTCTTTAAATACGGTCTCACGTACGTGGAGATTCAACAGTTGAGTAACACTGTGCAATATCGGCCTCATCCATTCAAGACCGGGCTACAATATAAACATACGAACCATAAGAACAATGATCGAGTGCTCAAACCAAACAAAAACACAAAATACGGTCAAATTTGAGAGGGTCTGGACAGCACACAGTGGCAACACATGGTCGTGTAGCCACCGTGTGATGCCACAGGGTGATGCCACCACACGACAGCCACTGAGTGCTGCCAACGAGTGCAGCCACCGAGGGCAAAATGGCTTAACACGGTGGTTCATCTTCACACCACCATCGTGTGAAGATGAACACCCACCGAGTGCAGCCCTTTTACCAACATTTGACTCCAAAATTCACCAACAAATCTTACAAATAATGCTACCCATACTCATACAATCATATACATTGCTCTCAACTTCAATTTAACGATCATAAACACATAATTTGAAAGCATAATTTTTCAAAAAAAAACATTTTTGAATGGAATTTAGGGCACTAACCGGCAGGTCGTTAGCGATTACTTCTTTTCCACAGAGCCCGACGACGAGGCCGACGCCGTCTCCTTCTCATCATGGTCGGCTTTCGATCGATTTTCGCTCATCGTGCGGTCGAGGGTTGGTTCACACGGTGGTGATATCGTGTTGAGAGAGAGAGAGAGAGAGAGAGAAGTTTTAAGAGAGAGAAAGAGTGGTGTTGGGGTGTGGGGGAGGGGGGACCGAATTATGGTTTTAGTTTTTATTTTTTAGTTGTTTTTTTATTTGTTTTAACCTTTATTTGTTTAGTAAGGGTAGTTTAGTATTTTAACACATTTTGGTATGAAAAACTCCTACTCTTATAAATGAGTGTGAATAACTTCTCTCTTTTATTGTGTGGTATTTAAAAAGAGTTGGCCCTATTTATATTATTTGAAGCGAATTGAACATATAATTAGATCAATATTTATATCAATATTTTTAGAATAATAGATCAAAAATAAAAAAATAAAATAATGTAAATATAATATAGTAGTATATTTTATGTATAATAAATTTATTAATTCATTAGAAATTAAATTCCATTATCATTAGCCACATGTTTCAAGCCTTTTCTACATCGAAAAACCGGAAAATTAATATTAGAAAGCTAAATAATACATTAATAAATAAATAAAGTTTGATAAAATTGAGAGTATTCCTTGTTCATGGAGGTTTTATCACTTTATGTAATTATCTAGTATATTAGATATTATATTATTTTTTGTAATTCTAATATATTATATTACATTAATGCCCTTAATTTTGATTTATATAATAAAGATATAATAGGCAAACTAAATTTTGTAAACAAGGCTCTTTGTTCTTACAACAGAGGTGTTAGTAAGAAGCTCAAGTCGTTATGTTTACGTCACTTTTAGCCGGGAAAAAGAGGGTAAAGGAAACAAACACGAAATGAAATGAAATGAGAAAGCAAATGAAACTGTCAATACGTGAGTTTTCCATAATCAAGGCAAAAAACCTTAAGGGAATGGCTAGATAACTTTTGAGTGTTTGACATATACGTAACTATCGCCTTCTTTAATTTTGATTCAACCAGTCAAAGTCACCACCGGCAGGGTACAGTTCTTTTAACCTTTGAATTTTATTCCAATTTGAGTTTCTATTTGTTTGAGATTCACGGTGCTGGCGGAAAGATGGTCGACATGTATGAAAAAAATGAAGAAGTTACGTATAAACAATTAAAAAGATGAAAATAGATTGAGATAAAAGAAATAGGGACAAAAATATCCAAAAACGCTATTATTTATCTTTTTAAAAATTAGTGCTATTATTAGTTTTTTTTTCCTAAAAGTGCTATAATCATATATTTTCTCTATCCTTTATCTCTTTAATATACTAAACTAATTGAAATTAAATAACCTCAACCAGAATTAATTACCTCTACTAATTAACCCCAAGGATTAATTACCTCTAATTATTTCCTAATTAGCCCTAATGTCATTAATTATTGCCAACCGCATAGGAGTTTTTACCAACAGAATTTGAGTGATTGAACTTTTTAATGCTAATTATAGTTTTTTCAGAGGTCAAGTCATTACATTTTCGTCGCTGTCAGCAGGGAAAAAAGAGGGTAAAGGAAAAAAGCATGAAAGGAAAGGAAATGCAATGACAAAGGAATAAGGAGTGATTGGTATGATGGAATGGAATGAAGGTAGGAATGAAATGATAAATATTGGTTGATTTTTATGTTTGGTATGAACAAGAATTAAAGAAATGAATGGAATCATTATTTGTTTAGCATTTTATATCATTTTCTTCTATCTCAAAATAATATTAGATGAAAAATGTTGATAGAGAGGTTCATGTGGTGATCGACAACATCTCTCAAATGCACAAGCACAGACAATCCATATATTATTAAAACGATTGCGGATTCGAGACCTCTCCTTAATTCGAGGTCCTACGTGGCGCTCTCTCCTTTCAGTATTCTTATTTATCTTTAATCCTTATTTTGAATTTTTATTCATTAAATATATGTATATTTAGGCCACATTCGGTTGCTAGGATTGAACCTGACTAAAAGCTAGATAAGACTTGGTATCTTGTTTGGTTGCCAAGATAAAGCTTATTACTTAATATCATGAAAAAAGGAGGCCCGATACTAATCTCTAAAATCTTGTAAGTTTGAGTCGGACCCTTACCCCATCGACAAAATCAATATTGAGCAAAATCCCATTTTGTCCTTTCAAAATTGCCATCAAAATTCTGCCTTGTATCTTTCGTCTCCCTCCCACATCAACACAACAATTGTATTATTGAAGATTAAATTAGAAAAAAGGGTTTTACTGAAGATTGTGAATCAACAGTCTATCAGAGTTGAGAGAGAGATGGGGATGGCAGAGAGTGCGATAGCGGAGGCGCGGGTTGATATAATAGCTGACAATTAAGGGTGGTGGATGGGAAGTGAGATATTTAATAGGTTGCGCGAACTAATTTCATTGAACCTATATTTGAGGTTTTGAGGAGAAAGAGAAAGTAAAGAAAGAGAAAGAGTGAAAATTGATTTTCATGAACCTACTATGGGATTAATATGTGGTTTTGTGGGTTAGAGAGAAAGAGAAGTGTGTAAATTGATTTTCATGGCAGAGAGTTTCCTGGGCTATACGGTTGAAGCAGACAATCATCCAGACAAATTCAACCGTCTAGCCCAATAAGCTAAAGATCAACTTGGACTGACAACTTGGTCGGATACTCCATACTCTGGGCCAATAAGCATCTTATGTTGGCCCAATCAGCCAGACAAATTGGTCGGATAGCACAATAAGCTAAAGATCAACCTAGACTGACAACTTGGTCGGATACTCCATACTCTGGGCCAAAGGCCCATCAAATCGGTCAGCCAAGCTGACACAGTCAAAGAACCTAGTCGTCAACCCTAAGGGCACATCACACCGGCCAACCTGGTTGACACGGTCAAAGAGCGTATCTTGCGATTCCGCCAAAATAGCAACGGCTTGAAAGTGTAGGGCACGGATAGATAAGATCGGCATACTAAACCCTAACAGGTCGTCCTATAGATACAACCTGACTAGGTCACAACCTGAAAGCAGATTCCAACTTGCACGTATTGAACTCACTACTATCCATTCTTTCTTTGCCTCCATTTACCTTCTCAACAGACATCCATCATACAACCTGCCATACGGCTTACGCCCACAATGCAACATGTCGTACGACTTACTTTACAGCCTGTCATACGACTGACGTTCATTCCAACTGGAACAATAAGTCTTACTCTCTCATACGCTTCTCTCCATCCCATCTCTACTTCCGCCGCCTTACGTTCTTGCTCTCACAGACCGGATATAGCCAACTTGGGTTATCTCCGCTATCAACCTTCCATTATCACCTATTCACTGTCATCATTTCCACCATCCGAACGCCACAACCTGTGTCACTTCTCATCTACTATTTCTGTTATCTATTTCATTTACTTTCCGTTTACGATATCAACGTACTAACTTGAGCGTCGGAGGCTCTACGGTCGACACCCCCCATCGGTGCTCAACCTAGGGTTATGTGTTCTTGTGTTGACAGGTTGCTAGTGCCCTATCAAACCGGACGTGCCTGACGTCATCATCAATTGTAGATTTAGTCTACATTATTCATTAGGGACAATCATCAACTTATTAGGATTTATAATAATTTCCAAATACATATGTAGTTTTGTTAATATTATTTGCTTAAATGATTGATTATTCCCACCACAAGTCTCTCCTTAGTTAGATGATTTTGTTTAGATTCCTATTAAAGTAAAGTGCATTTGTCTTCTCATTCATAATTTCATATGAGTATTGTTCTAATTTATACTAGTTTGATTAGTGCTAAAATTTATATAGAATTATATGTAACATTAAATTTAATGTTATACAATTCAAAAAAATTAATAATCTATTCAAAATGGTCATAAGTGTAAGATACCAGTATTAACTATTACCAACAAAAAATTCAAGATACCTATTAGCAAAAACATGGGAGATAGGTAATTAAGGGTATTAGAGGCAATTATGAGTAATTAAGAGATATTTAGGATTTATTAATTTTAATTAGACTTTATTAATCTTTAATTAAGATTATATAAGCCTCAGTTAAAATTAATGAAACGCCAGTTAGGATACATTAAATATGAATTAATTAAAAACTAAATTAAAATTTAAAAAAATGCATTTTGAGTTGAAATCGCATTGTGCAAGTGTCGCACCCAACTATGCGTCTTACCTATTTGGTCGATTTAATAGAAAAGAACAATATTTAATTTGGGAAAAGTAGCAATATCCCACTGACGTTCATTCCCTATCATACCTACCTCCCCAATTAACGATCTATGCATCTGCCAACAACCCAACGCATCATCATAAGTTGTGTAAATACTCCCTCTTGTCAAACAGACTTTTAAATCCGTGACCGTCCATAATTTTTTTTTACGTTTTCTTTCTTATTTTATTCTTATTTTAACATAAACAATGTCGTTTTGGTTTTTTAAAATTAAAAATCATTTTTTGAAAAGGAAATTATGGACGAGTTAAAAGTCCGTTTGACAAGAGTGATATTTGCACAACTTATGATACGTTGGTAGTCCTATGAATGTTTCTTGAGAAGGTATGTACGATATGGGGTTCGTATATTTGCACAACTTATGGTATGTGGTATATGCTACTTTTCCCTTTATTTTTCGTTAGGTTTTATGCTCGTTTATATGAACATGAGAGGCCGGAGGCTATTTTCATTGACACACAACTAAGAAGAATTTGATGTCCGTATGAAATTGAACAAAGAAAGGGGATTTCGAGAGCAGAAAAAAGAAATTTCTGGCTGAAGAGCAAATGTTTTCTCATCATAGTCTACAGCCAATTATAGTTTGAAATTTTGAATGCAGAAAAATCAAATCTTTAGAGTTTGTTTGTTTGTTCTTTTTTTTTTTTTTTCATGTTTACACAGTAATTGAAAAAGTCTAAAAATACTGCTGGTGACAAAAATGTAATTAATTAATTCTTTCTTTAACTATCCGCAAGATTCAAATCTTGATTCTAAACGTTGAACTACGATTTCCATTTTCATGTCCTTTTGTGTTTCCTCTGTTGTCGTACGATCAACATGGCGAACTTCCTTTTCACTACAATCCTCTCCTCTCTGCTTCACTCCTTCGCCTTTCTGAGTTTTACAGTTGGAGCAGTTTACAATGATCACATACTTTTCCCAAATCAAACGCTTCTTCTTGGGCAGACTTTGATCTCTCAAAACCAGGTTTTCGAAATGGGTTTTTTCAAACCTGGGAAATCTTTAAACAGATTCTTGGGAATATGGTACAAAACAACACCAGATGTTGTAGTTTGGGTGGCCAACAGAAACAATCCCATCAATGTCTCACAAGGAGTCGGGTTGTGGATTTCCAGAAACGGAAGTCTCGTTATAAGCAGCAATGGTGGAAGCATAATCTGGTCGGGAACTCCATCACGAGTAGCATCAAATCCAGTGTTGCACCTCCTGGATACTGGAAACCTAGTTGTCGTCAACGAGACGGGGGACGACTACTTATGGCAGAGCTTTGATCACCCAACAGACACCTTGTTGCCGGGAATGAAGTTGGTGGACGACGTTGATGCTGGTGTGGAGAGGTATTTGACGCCGTGGAGAAATCCGGATGATCCTTCTCCTGGTGATTTTATCCACAGGATCGAAAACCGGGGATTGGGTGAGGTGGTGACTCTGAGAGGAGCAACAAAAAGATATCGGCTTGGACAGTGGAACGGGCTATATTATTGCGGTGGTCCACGCTTTCCCAATGCCTTGTACAAACCAGAGTTGGATTTCAGACAAGACAGGTTGATATCCATAGGAGAGCCCTACGAGAGTTCATTTCTAGTAAGAACTACTTTAGATACATCTGGTTCAATCCTGCGCTATACCATGAATGCCAGAAAAGACAAGTGGAATCTTGCAACCACGTTTCCTCAAGATACATGCGATGAATATGGTAGTTGTGGTCCTAACTGTATCTGCAGAATTGACAGGCCAATTAGATGCCAGTGTTTCACGGGATTCGCCCCTAAGTTTCAAAAGGATTGGGACCTTCAAGATTGGTCAGGTGGATGCACTAGAACTAAACCATTGAGTTGCCATGGTGGAGATGGATTTCTAGAGGTTAGAGGGGTTAAGTATCCTGATATGTCAAGTTTTTGGTTAAATACAACGATGAGCCTTGGCGAGTGCAAAGCTGAGTGCTTACAAAACTGCAGTTGCACTGCGTATGCTAATCCGTTCATCACTAATGGAGGCAGTGGCTGCATAATGTGGTTCGATGATCTAATTGATACTAAAGAGCTTTCTGCAGCAGATAGTAAGCAGAACCTCTATATCCGCGTGCCAGTTTCTGAACTAGGTAAGTCGTCTCATAACTTTTTGTTGCATACAAAATTTAGAGAATTGAGATACAGTACCTTCACATGCATAATGCGAATCATAATTGATTGCGTAAAAGCACTTATGGATAAACACAGAAGCTTGTTGAATTAATGACATGGAAATTATACATGTTCATAAACAAACAATCTGTAAAATAAAGTACAAGATTAGAACAATCTTGATTTACTGTTAGTTACTATATAGTCATTAGATTTACTGTTAAATATCACCGCTCTTTCTCCTTCAAGTCTTCTCTCTCGTAATTTCTCTTCCATTTCCATTGTCATCTCTTTCTCCTTCAAGTCTTCTCTCGTAATTTCTCTTCCATTCCATTGTCATCTGTCATCACTCATCGGCAAGGTAATCTTCTATATTTTTTATTTGGTCTGTATATGTATTATTAAATTTTTTATTTTCTTTTCTTTCGGATAAGGAAGTAATTTTAGAACTTTATTTTTTTAAATAGATTGAAGGAATGCATACGGCTTAATAATTGATTGGTGAAATTTCTTGTAGCTTTTAACACAGGTTTAAAGGAGGAGATGGAGATGAAAAGGCCTATCAAGTTAATACTGATATCAATTGCTTCTGGTGTTCTCGTCTCAGCCACTATCAATGGAGGTCTCCTTTTTATGGCAACACGAAAGAGGCAAGGTAAAAATTAAAACTCTGAGTGGACTGCTCTAAAAAAGATAGTATATTCATGTACAAGCATAACCTCAAGCTAATACTGAGGAGTACATTCTTTTCTCCTATCACTTCATACTCATGCCAGGAAAAAAGAAAAATGAGGATCTAGAATTACCTGTGATCGAAATGGCGACAATTGTTCAAGCAACAAATAATTTCTCTGAAGAAAACATCATTGGTGTTGGAGGTTTCGGTCCTGTTTACAAGGTAATGTACTAAATGAGAGTGCTGAAATTGAACAAAAAACAATACGTTGACATTCTTACTTGCATACTAAATACTAACATGCATAAGCAGGGGAACATGCCATCAGGAGATGAAATCGCAGTCAAAAGATTGTCAAGATCTTCACAACAGGGCCTTGAAGAGTTCAGAAATGAAGTTATGCTGATTGCAAAACTTCAACATAGAAACCTCGTCAGACTTTTGGGATGTTGCATTGAAGAAGAGGAAAGGATGCTAATCTATGAATGCCTACAGAATAAAAGCCTCGATTATTTTGTTTTTGGTAAACTCCAATGTATCCTTCATCTTTAGATTTTGCTTGTGAAATCCCATATCTATGCCCTGCCAATTTTTCCAAACGATTGTTAACATTCACATGGTGTTCAATATTTGCAGATCACTATCGAAGAACACTTTTGACATGGCCTAAGCGTTATGACATTATCATGGGAATTGCAAGGGGACTCCTATATCTCCATCACGATTCCAGATTAAAGATTATTCATAGGGATCTCAAGACAAGCAATATTTTGCTAGACGAACATTTAATTCCAAAAATTTCAGATTTCGGCTTAGCAAGAACTTTTGAAGAGGACCAAACTCTAGCTAGAACAAAAAGAGTTGTTGGAACATAGTAAGTTTTCTTTATATCATGCACTTACATCATCCTTTTCTATGGTATCATTAATATCAATAATTTTATGCAGTGGATACATGGCTCCAGAATATGCAATTGATGGGAAATTCTCGGTGAAATCTGACATCTTTAGCCTTGGAGTGGTTTTGCTAGAGATTATCAGTGGAAAAAAGAACAGAGGATATGGAGACCCCGATCATTATCTTAACCTCTTGGGACATGTATACAAATACTTTAATGCCTTTTTCAATTATAAGAATCATGTCAAAAACCTAACCAGGTTATTATTGTTGCAGGCATGGTTGCTATGGAAAGAAAACAAGATTCTGGAGTTGATGGATGAATGTTCGAATGATACATTCGTCGAGTGTCAAGTGAAGAGATGCATGCAAGTGGGATTATTATGCGTTCAGAAATTTGCAGATGATAGGCCAACCATGGCTTCAGTGGTTTCAATGTTAGGAAGTGATGGATCAATTTTGCCAGAACCAAAAGAGCCTGGATTTTTTATCGAAAGAAGTTCAGAAAGCCCTAGAAGAAGAAGTAGTACATCACCAAGTTTTAAGTCAGAAAATGGAACAATCACCATTACTGACTTGGAGGCCAGATGAGGATACTCTCAATATTCTACTGCATTGTAAGAGAAGAGTTTTTTAAAAGGGGTAAATGAACAAATCTATTGCAATCTCACATTGATATTATATTATTTACCCAAAACCCAATGCAGTGCAGTTTAAGTGAAGTTTCACTAAAAGCTTCCCTAAATTTCGATGCTGAAGTTTTGCAATAGATCTCACTTCATTCATGAACTCGTCTACTTCTTGAAGGGAAGTTCTTGAGAGACATTTGACAGCAATTTCCTGCCCCTCATCTATCTGACCCTAGTATAAAAATGTAGTTTTTCCATCAACGTAAACATGTAAGCATATCCTTTTGTTCAAAATTTTCACCTTTTTTTAATTTTATTTTTTTTATTTATTTTTATTTTTTTTGTAACTTTCCAGAATTTGCTTTGGTGATTTTACATGGCAGACATGAGACTGGATTCGATCAAGGATCAAGCATGTATGAATGTAAAGCCAACTCACTAAAGCCTTACCATTCCAAGGGCCGGTTCTATATGTTACAACATCACCCTTTTTAATCAAATTCTGCGCATAACAAGTAGATAGGATCACAATTAATGATATGTTATGATCATGATAAGAAATACAGAGATGTAGTTTTTGCTGTTTGTTGTATTCATGGTTTTGGTTTACTGAATCTGTACTGGGACACAAAAGATGAACAAGTGGAACAAAAAAGTTGGTTGTAGAAATCATATGATTATGTGAACACAGCTCTAGTTTCTTGCTTGTGATTGTGAATTTGCATTGGTGTTGAATTTTCGACTGGTTTGAATATTTTTGCAGTTTATATCAACATAATTCGGTATTCTTAATATTGATTATTGAGTACTTGAAACAGTTGACCCATAATAATTATACGATTTTCTATGACCGATCTCTATTCGGGTCACATCATGTGTCCCACTATTAAATTCATATTTAATATAAAAATAAAAATCATTATATTATAATGGATCGTATTAAATATTTATTTTAAAATTTTTAAAATTAAAAAAAAAATTATATACCCTATTATAGATTTATCAATCCCGATAATTGATTATTAAACTAATAAAATTCGAATTAAATGTCAAAAAATAATTATATACACAATACACTAACCAAGCTAGCTACTATGATATCACTATTAGCTTGAGCTCGACTCGAGCTTCTGTAGATGGGTGGAGTTTGATTGATTACAAAAACATAGGTTAAGAATGTCCTTATAATTATATAACTGGCTGAAATTTTAGTTTTTAGCATCTCTCTCATTGATAGCCCTCGTAAAACAATTACAGATAAAATAATATCTATGAAGAAATTCTAGCATATCCAAGAAGGTTTGATTGTTATTCTTGTACGAAAATCCTCTGTTTCTTACAGTAGAGGTCATAGTAAGAAGCTAAAGTCGTTACGTTGTTGTGCCAAAATATTCGTTCACGACTTGGAAGGCGTTGAAAGGGAAATTGTTTACTAAGGATTGTCTTTCTTTCCTTAATATTGATCTCGTGTGCCCTACTGCCCTTTGTAATTTACTATGTCCTTTTTCTTTTCTTTCATTTGTTAAGTCTATATTCTTCTATAAGCTCAAAAAAAAGAAAAAAGAAAAAAAAGCACTATATTCTTCTATGAACATAACGTGCAGCATAATAACTGCTACTGCTGATGGCCTCTTCCCCTTAGAAAACAATTGATCTCTCTCAAATATGGGGTTTGGGTGTCTTCACTCGGCGTTTCCCCCGCCATCTGCCTCGGTGAAAAAATCGAACAGCGAGTTCTCGAAGAAGGAGAGGGCGAGGAAATTGATGGTGGAAAGAAGCAACATCAGAACAACAATGGAAAGGACGCTAATCTATGAATACTTGCAGAATAAAAGCCTCCATTATTTTGTTTTTGGTAAACTCCAATGTATCCTTCATTTTTAGAATTTGCTTGTGAAATCCCATATCTACACCCTGCCAATTTTTCTAAAAAATTGTTGACATTCACATGGTCTTCAATCATTTCTAAAATCTGAGACAGAGAGAAAATCTATCGGAACGCCTGAGAAAATTGAGCGCAAAGAATTTGGGGAGAAATATAATCAGTAGTGAAATTATGAACAAGGAAATGAAAATGAATACTCATATGTTTTGATTATTTATTGAGAATATAATAAATTTATTGGATTTTTTGTGAGAAATTTTATTTTTTTTTTGAAAAGGAATTAAATTTCATTAACTAGCCAAATCGGCGAAAGCAATATCAATATCTAAAAGCCATGACGGAAAGTCCGACTTCCAGACTGTTACACCCGAATGCTTAAGAGCATATTGAGCTATACTATGAGCTACCTTATTAGCCTCTCGGCCAACATGAGCAATCTCTACCACAACACTTTTCTTGGCAGCAACAATGGCCTCAAACCATTCATCTGACAATGCGTCAGTTCCATTATTCGAATCATTAACAGCATGAACAGCAAGAATGGAATCCGTGAAGACAAAAACTGGTGCAAGATCATTCTCCATACAAAAGCCAACACCCAACATGATCGCATGTAACTCACCAATGAGCACAGTAAAAAGGAATCCCCTATCTCGGCCTACTGCCGCCATCACCACTACAAGAAAAGTTCTCATACATAACACTACATAGATAACGGAGTTTTCTAAAAACCGTTACGTATGAGCGCATTTTTTGAAAAGATAACACGTTTTTAAATATCCGTTATGTATGTAGTGTTATCTATTTACAATTATAACGGTAATGGTTATTCCGTTATGTTTGAGTGTTATGTATTAGTTACATACATAACGATTTTCCCGATCGTTAAGATTTTCGTTATATATGAGGGATTATTTTTTTTAATAAAAATAAATAAAAAATTCCTCCCCTAATTAAAACATATAACCCTCATTCTCTCTCTTAACTCTCGCATCTCTCTTCTCTTTTTTTTTTTTTCTTCTTCATTCACAGAAGCCGGCGGCCATCTCCTTTTCCGGCGTGTATCACCGCCGCCGCCTCCTCCGCGTCCGACGTCACCGTCCCCACGGCTCCGCCCCTTTTTCTCTCTCTCTACATCCGTCTCTCTCTCTCTGGGCTCGACGGCAGCAGTACCGATGCCTCCTCCATGTGGTTCCGGCGAGCTTCGCCGCCGTCTCCATCCCTCTCCCACATTCCTCTTTGTTTTTAACCACAAACCCCCAAATCGAAAATCCTAGATCCCTAAATTGAAAACCCCCAAATTTCTGAAATTCACCCCTCTTTTTCTCTCGACTCCGGCGAGGGAACCACCATATTCCGGCGAATCTACCGTGCATTTAACGACGACGTTCGGATAGGAGCAGCAGCAGCAGCCGCTGTCGCTGCCATCAGCAGCGCGACCGCACCACCCCTGTCTCGACTGAACCCTTCGGGTTCCTCGACCACCTTCATCGTTGCCGGTGCCGTAGACTGGAACGTCGCCGTCATCTCCTTAGCCAAACGAGCAGTAGCCCGGAGAAACCACCGCCGTTGTGAGTCTCTGCTATTCTTCTTCTTATTTCTTAGTTAAAACTAATTTCAGATTAATTTTAGTTTTAGTTTTTTTTCTTTATAACTCTCTTTCTTTTCTCTCATAATCGGCAGTGGCTTGCCGTTCTTCTAGTTCATCTGCTCCGCCTGGTGCCGACAAGGCGGTGATCGTTGGGGTTGAGCAAAAAGCTTCTCAGTTTGCGCTTGATGCTCTCTGTAAGTGCTTGTGTTGCGAGTTATTTGTTTCTTTTGTTCTCTGTAAGCTTACTATCTTGAATTTTGAGTTTTCACCCCCTCAATTAGGGCTGGAAATCCATGAGAGGCCATTGAAGCGTCCGTTGGTCGACTTCGGAAAGCTATCAATATCTGACGCTTCTTCAAGCACAGGTATGTTAAATCTTGTATTTCATGATGTTTACATGTTTTCCTTTTTTCTTTACTATATTTCTTTTCGCCCTTTCCGTGTTGAAACAAAAAAATTCTCAGCTCGATCGAATTACTTCTCACGCTTCTTGAATTTTATATGTTTATTAAGTTTAATGGTAGATATTTGTTTGATATGAACATACAGAGAATTTTCATATTATGAATTGAAATAATTTGAAATTGTAAAAAATTGGAGCTTTGAACAATCAATTTACTGAAACACAATGGAATGGAGGAAATTGGTATGATCTCTGGATGGAGAGGTTAAGTATAAAAGGATATGGATGGAAAATTGTACTTATTAAAATAGAGTTTACTCTGTAACGCCACTGAGGACTTGTTTGTATTGCTTTACATTTGACATCTATGCAAAAGTGAACCCTAAACTAATAGATAATGGTGCATCTCCCATCTTTTAGTGGAGGAATTAAAGACACAGAAAATCCTGGTACGAAGTGTAGAGACAGTTACTAGCTCCAAGGATACATTTGATGTGGCAAAACAATACTTACAGGTATGCCGGAGAACATTGTGCTGACTCCGGGACCAGGCGTCGGCCTCGTTGCCGGTGCATTCATCGGTGCCACATCTTCACATAGCAAGAGCCTTCATGTCTTCCCAGTTGGCGTTCTAGAGTATGTTCTCAATTATACTCTTGTTCTTTGAAATCTTTTGTTAATAGGACTTGTGTTTGAAGGCAAATAGCAAAAGAGGTGATTTTTATATCTTTTTTCTTTTTGTGAAAATGGGTGTCCGGTTCATGTGCCTATTCTGTTTCAAGCTCTGGTGGATAACTCAGAGAATGGGAACCTGCGGTCAGGATGTTCCGTTGGAGACCCAGTTCATGCGCGTCGAGAGTAAAGATGCGTGCGTAGACGAGCGCGAAGACAGACCAACCATATACACTGTTTTCCTACCTATTCTTGAAGGGCAGTTTCGTGCTGTTCTTCAGGGGAACGAGAGGAATGAGCTCGAGATTTGCCTCGAGAATGGTAAGTTCGAGTTCCATCAACATCATGCATACATGAATTGATTTTATATTGTTTTGAAATAATTATGGGGAGAAAATGAAAGAACTTAAATGACACTTTCTTTGTTGGATTGTCATTTTGTTGCAGGAGATAATGCCGTTGAAACCAATCAAGGAAATTACTGTTGGGAAAATTAATAGAGTTTTGATTGGATACCAAAACCCAGCTGACCCCAACCGAGTAGATGATCGCACAAGCCTAAGTGTTTTTAGCCTCACCTGTTTGAGCGTATAGAGTTTCTTAGTTTACAGGTAGATTCGCTGAAGACACAGCTAAGCAGACAGCTTAAGAACTTAGCAGAGCAGACTCAGCAGAGCAAGACCAAGCAGAGTCAAAGATCCTGCAGTACCAAGACCCAGCTCAGTGACGGAAACCCAGCTCAGTGTCAAAGACCCAGCTCAGTGTAAAAGACCCAGCTTAGTGTCGATGACACAGCTCAGGTCTAAAACACAGCTCAGGTCAATGACACAGCTCAGGTTGAAGACACAGCTCAGGTTGATGATACAGCACAGGTCTAAGACACAGCTCAGAATCAAGACACAGCAGAGTCCAAGCCGCTGAAGATACAGCAGAAATGCTTAGCAGCTCGAAGACGAAGACCTTCTCAAAGACAAGATCCCGATGTCAGAAGATCTTATCTGACGCAGACAGATCAGAGAAGAACTAGCTTCTGAAGATGCAGACCTACTTCGTAGGTAAAGGCCAGAAGTCAATGAGAGTAGGTAAGATTCAAACGGCTCTCTTCCAACGGCTAGTTTGAATCTCCACCTATATATATCTCCTCACCATTGAAGAAGAGGAGCTGGCGAGAAGACTAAAGAAATAGAAGTGCAAAACAGAAAAATGAACAACGATCTTCAAAGCCAAATCTTTCAAGAACACCCAGCCAGTCAGCTGTGTTCTTAGTTGTTCACATATTCAGTCTTAGGCAGAATAGATCAGAATATAAATATCTTAAGCCTAGTTTGAACGAGTTCATCATACTCCTTGTTCTTCATTGTAAGAAATCGTTCATTGTTGGAAAACCCATACCTAAACCCAAACCCAGAAAGGTTAGGTAAAGGTACGCTTGCTCGAAGCGTGTAATTCGAGTGGTTAGGTTCTTCAGTACCCGAAAACTGAAGGTGTAGGCTTGACAGTGCCCGCAAACTGTTGGAACACAGCTCGGGTTAGAGTTGTGAAGTTGCTTGGTACTTGGAAACCAAGTGGTAGTGAATTACCAGTGAATCTGGTCATGGACGTAGGAGGTGTTACTCCGAACCACGTTAAAATTGCTTTGTTATTTATCGTTTTGTTTTATGCATATTACTAACCCTCATGAGCATACATTTCAATCTGCATAAACTGATTAACTGAAAAGTGAAACAGAGCTTTGCAATATAATTTGAAGCAACAGACGGACTTTCCAAATCCACCACATTCCGCACACACACACAGCCAGCTGTGTCGATCAAGCTGTCATCCAGCTGGATCGAACACAGCCAGCTCTCTGAAAAGAGTTTTAACTTGGAAAAGTTTTTAAACCTTGGTGTATTCACCCCCCCTCTACACCAGGTATCCGTCTTGCGACCAACAATTGGTATCAGAGCAGTGGTTCAAAAGATCACTGTATCTGTCAAATCAGTATTTTCTTGCTGATAATGGTCACCTGAACAGATCCTTCAAAGCTTCAAAAAAATTTTTAAATCATTATATTGCATACTGTCGTGGAATCTTCCTTGTGCAGGAAACATCCGACATTCTCTGTCGATGATCATCAGATCTGGAAATTCCATCTCAAACGCTTTCTGAGCGCGCGTCACGACATGATGTGGGATGTTATCTTTAACGGACCCATCATCATAAACTCAGAAAGTCAAGCAGAAGAATGAATGGTCAGGAGCTTGAAGATGGCCTAAGCTGTATCAGATCAAAGAATGGCTCCAGCCAATGCTTACACAGCTGGAACCTAACCATCGAGGTATCAAAGAGGTCGTACTCAATCAAGCCAGCTCTCCAAGCTCAGTCTGATCAGAAAAGAAAACTGATCGGCAACTCAAAGACCAAGACAAGCAGCGGATCTCAGCTGGACACAAAGCTCAAAGGCGGCATATAAATCCAGCTGACTGGAATCAATTAAAGACAGCAATGTCATCCAGCACAGACATCAAGGTCAACTTAAAAGACCGCTGGGAAGGATCTCAGCTGGTCATAAAGCTGGAAATCAACCGAGCTTCACTTCAAGATTCCAGCAGACGGGATATCAAGCTGACAGACTCCAAATATGAAATGAACCTCATCGAAGAAAATGGAGTCAACAAGGTCCAAAGAAGAAGCGGACTCATTCAAGGACCAACCAGCTAAGATCACTCACAAAAGTCAAATCTGAGTGATAACAGGTCAATGGACAGACGTAATTGAGGAAGTCATCAAGCATGTTGTGAAAGAAAGACAGCTATTGATCAAAGCTCATGACTCACCTCAAAGCTCTTCAAAGAATATGTCAAGAGTACTGGTCCCAGCTAGGTGTTATGAACGGGTTTCCTGGTAAGTGCAATACGCATGAATGCAATGCAAAGAACATGAAATCGAAGATCTACCTCGCAAAGCAGCAGTGAACTCAGCTAATCATAGAACAACTGACTTTATCAGAGAAATGAGTCAGTAATGAAAATTCAATCAACTCAAGTAGGAAGCAGCTGAGAAAAGGCAGTCTCCTACCATCAAATTCAGGGGGAACTCCACCAAGCTGGAAGACGACACAGCAGTGACGTTAGCCGAAGGCAAACTCAAACCAGCAGAGTATTCAAGTGGAGAATCAAACAGAGCTGAATCAAGCTTAATTCGCAGAACTCAGAAGAGGAATCAAGAAGAAAGGAATTCAGTGGAGCAGACTCACCAACAATTGGTATCAGCTCAATCCGGATGAAGAAAGTTCATCCAGCTGAGGGGGAACAAACCCAGCTGGATCCCAAAGTAGAAGACTTACTCAGCTGAAGGGAGAAACTCAGTCAAGCAAAGGAAAAGACTACCGCGACATCAGCTGACTTATTGGACCAAGCTGACAGGAATGTCTCATGCATTTATCTCTCTAAGGAATATACTATTAAGTCCAATTATTTTGAATTCCTATTTTAAGCGGACATATGTTCCTTAGTTAAACTGCTTGATAAGTTTCCCTTCCCATCGCATTAATTATAAAGACTGCTGAGTACTGAAGCACGGTAGGATCGAGGCAGAATGTCAAGCGTTTGAACTGCCTCACGCGCGGTTGTAATACACTCGCCGTAAACACGTCAGAACGTGATGAGTGAATCTCTCCCAGCCACTGATCAGAATACCAGCTGTCTCAATCTCAACCGTTGATCCATTATGGCAGTTGATATACATGGAAAAGATACGGAGAATTCTTCCATCTTTATCTCTGCAAGATGGCGACTTGGTACCAGAATGAGCAGCTGATCGAGACCTTCTCGTATGAGAAATTGAAGACGGATGAAGCATGCCTCCAACACACGTTTGGCTTTGGAAGTCTGGAAGATGCCTACTTACATCAAAATGATCTCATTAGAGGAATTATCGAAGTATCTCAGCAATACCCCAAGCCGCACCCAGCAGATGTCTGGGAATCAGCAAACAAACTTCTAACATCAGCAGGATGAGAGACATCTTCTGGAGATGTCATATCCAAAGAAGTCGCAACTGAGATTACCAAGGACGCTGAACCAGTTAACACAGCTGAGGTAATAGTCTTGGAAGAACCAGCTGTTGAAACAGCCAAACCAGAGACAGCAGCCCCACCAAGTCCAAAGGCTGATGACACTCGCTCACTGGTCGAGTTCGAGGCAAACAAATCCAGTCATGTTGATTCTGTAACTCAAACGGACTCAGCTGTCGAGCTTTCAACCGCCATGAAAGAAGCAATATCTAAAGAGATTGAAGAAATTCTTTTTCAGGACAGACTGAAGTCTCAAGTGGATGTCATTATGCGATTCACAGCTCTAGACTGTCAAGTTAGAGAGCAACAGCGGACAATTGATGAAGTCCACAAATTTGTTCAAGATTTACAAGAAAGCACAAGTCTAGATCTCAAACAATCTCTTGTCTCTCAAAGGATTGATCATTCACACCTTCTAGAGAAGAGAGTTCCTGAGATTGTAAAATGACATCAAGCTCCACTGGTCGATGACATAGCAATTATTACAAGCCAGCTGGAAGCTCTCAAAAAGTCCACTCTCTCAAACAGCTCTGACATCCGCCAACTCTTCAACTTATACAAAGATCTGGATGCTCAGTTCAGAGCTGGAAACAACAGCACTGCTCAGCTGAATATTGCCACAGCTGACAACTCAGTCAAGATCACTGATGTTGAAGCCGCTCTCACCAAGCTCAACGCAACAGTCTTTAACCTCTTTGCCTCCCTTGTTGATAATGCCAAAAAGGGGGAAGATAAGGATAAAGCTGGAAAAACAATGGAGAGGGAAACTACAGCAAAGGGGGAATCTGTGCAGCCAATTCAATCTGAAATCGACGACTTCACCAAAGAGCTGGATGAGGAAGAGCCAGAGCCAACTGCAGCAGCCAAAGCAGTCAAAGAGATATGGAGAGAGAAGATGGTTGCTCTTGCCAAAGCCTGTGGACATAAGCCAGAAGAATACAAGGACTATCACTGGCTGTGTAACTTCCACAATGAGCAAAGAAGAGAAATGCAAGAGCTGGACAAAATCATCAAGAAGAAAGCCGAATCACTCCTGCCTGCTGAGAAAAAGCAGAGGAAGAAAAGGCTAAGCTACAGGCAAGCTAGGAAGAAACAAGCAGCTTCGAGCATTCCAAGATCCGACAAAAGAAACCCAGATGAAATCAATGAAAACTGGGAACAATGCAAAACAGAATTCATCAAAGAATTCTACTACCTAAATCAATACAAAGGTATGGATCATGAAACTGCATTCAAAGAATACTTGCTCGAACTTCATGAAGAAGATCCAATGATGGCAACTTCACAAAGATATCCCGTTTTGACCGAATAGACCCCCTTCTCTTCGAACATCCAATAACGAGAATCTTGATTGTCAGAAAGTGGCAATTGAATTTCACACACTGTTTCAATCTCTTTCGGCAGTAGAAATCTAGTTTGAAGTGGCATATTCCAAGAAGTTGTACCATTCAACAAATTAGCTACTCTAAGATTTGGAGGTCCCGCTGCTTCTTTAATTAATTTTCCAGAACCAGAATCCGGCACCCAAGCATCCTGAAAAACTCTAATCTTTTCTCCGTTTCCTACCTTCCATCGCAGGAAATTTTGAGTAGTGTTGTTTTCGGATTCTCTTTGACTGCCTTGACCACTTTGGAATGTAGGTACAATAGAATCTCTTTAAATTAATATTCAAAAATTATTAATATCTTTAAAATAATAATTTTTTCCGGTTCCGAGTTGGACCCTAAGTTTAAATTAATAATTTCGATAAATTGATATGATAATAATTTTTCAGAAGACTCTTTTATAAGTTTATGGTCTTATCAACATCATAAATTAATAAGTGTTAATATATTTTTAAATACCAAACCATAAAGAAAATAAGTTATATAGCCTCATTTATAAGAGTATAAGTTTTTCATACCAAAATAAGTTAAAAGACTAAAATACCCCTAAATAAAGTATTGATATTGACTTATGTCTGTTTTTGACTTTTTTTTAAATTTCGGTCGTCTTCTTTCTTTCTGCTGCTTTGTATGAACGATTCAATTTGAAACCACAGTTCATTTAATGTTTTGTAAGAGAGGTTGTTTGCTATCATTAATATCCAACAACTACATACTAACACCTCTATTCTATCTAACACAACAAATTCTGAAGAAGAAATACAAATTGAAAACGAGCGATTTTTTTTAACAAATGGGTCTCCAAAAATGCTTCTAAATATCTCACGATAGTTCAAAAAGAGAAGGAGTTAAAGCTCAAATAGGACCACGTTCATATTTCTGAGATCATAAAGAAGGTATGCATCTAAATTTGAACTCGCAAAATAAATTTTTTTGGACGAGTTCTTGAAGACACGATTGCCGCACACGATCGTGCCTTGAAGCACACGATGGTCGATTGACCGTATAACATTGGAGAAATTGTTGATGGTAGGTTACACGAATGTATGTTTGCATGTTAGAAACATATTTAGAAGCAGAATAAGAAAAACATATATGAACGATCGTGGGAATTAGAATCTAGGGCTTTATCGTGTTCTACCATCTGTCGTGTGCAAGTTTCGTGCCCACGAAACTTGCACACGGTCGCTGCACACGATCGTGTGCTATCGTGTACAGGACAGTGGATGTCGTAAATCGTGTTTCTGATAATTTTTTGGTCTTTTTTGAATTCAGATGTCGTGGTAGCGTGTTTTGATACATCATAGCGGTCGTTGGGAGCGATCGACCTATGTAGACGGGGATTCTTTTTTTGTGTTCATCGATACAGCCACAGTTAAGCGTGTTAACCTCATGGAACTTATTAGAGAGGGTTTGGACGATCAAAAAGAGACCGAGTACACATTATGGTACTTGACACACATGGCCAATGGCAACAAAGTAAAAGTTTTATTGCGGAGTGATATGGAGTTACTTCGATTGCTAATTGAATACAAAGAGGATCCGCAGGTGTATATTGAGAACGGTGGCTCATTTGCTCCCGAGGTTAATGTGGGTGCTAGGAGCTCCGACATAGAGCATGATCACATAAATCATAGCATGTCGTCCAAAGATGAGCAGTATGTGGAAGATAAGGAAGATGACGAAGATGATGAAGATGAGGAGGCGTCATCGTCTGAAGACGAAGAGGAAGATCGTCGTAAAGATTTGCTGGATTCACTATCTACAGAATTTCTTGCTTGGGTTCGACATCCTGCACAAAGAGATAGAATTTTGGGATATCGAAATTTCTCATCGAACCATGAGTCTGGAAGTGAACCTGAGCATCATCGTGCAATGAGCAATTGGATCATTCCATTCCCCGAAAGTGACAGCGCCGGTACTTTAGGTTGGGTCGAGCAGCCTCCACCAGCACGTGGGGAACTTGTAGTGGGGGCCTTATTTCGGTCGAAGGAAGAGTTGAGGATAACTGTAGGAATGTATCATTTGGAGAACTTTTTGGAGTATACAACTGATCGTTCCGCTGCCAAACGTATGGTGTTCCTCTGCAAGAGTGGTAGACAGAATTGCACGTTTAGACTGTGTGCTGTTGAGGGTGCAACCATTTGGAGAATTAGTAAGTTGAACATGGATCACACGTGTCACTCGGACTTGAATCGTATTGCTGCACGGTCGGTAAATTCTGAGGTTGCTGCCTTTTATTTTGCTAAGAGATTGGTCGGCGAGGGAGTGACATTGAGGCCAAAAGAGATGATTGCAGAGATGCGTAGAGAGTATGACATTGACATACTTTATAGTTTTGCTCTCCGGACGAGAAATATAGCCATAGAGAAGACGTACGGTGACTTTGACATGTCGTATCGGAGGCTCCCGTCATATCTGTATTTGTTGAAGCAGCATAATCCGGGAACGGTTTATGATCTTGAGATGACTGGTGAGGGTTTGTTGTGTCACTTATTTGTTGCACTCGGATAAAGCATTCGAGCATTTGATAGGTATCTTAGGCCGGTGATTGTAGTGGATGAGACCCACCTTAAGAGAAGGAACAAAGGAGTTTTATTTGTTGCCGTCACGTTGGACGGGAATGGACAACTCTTCCCTCTTGTAATTGGCCTCGGACCCAAAGAAAATGATGAGACATGGACATAGTTTCTGTATAACCTGAGCAAATGCTACAATCCTCCAGAAGATTTACTGATCGTGAGTGACCAGCATAAGAGCATTCAGAATGCCGTTCAAGCTGTGTATCTGAATGCATTCCATGGGTTGTGCTTTCACCATCTACAGAAAAATCTGACACCCTACTGCAAGAATGTAGCCAGAATATTCCAAACTGCAGCATATTGTTATCGTCACGAAGAGTTCGAAGATCTATTCTCAAAGCTGCATGTAGAAAGCCCTAACGGGGCTCACAGGAGGCTTTATGAAATTGGACCGGAGAGGTGGACTAGGTCAAAGTGTCCGGTACGACGTTATGGCTTCTTGACCTCCAATGCAGCCGAATGCTTGAACTCTCGTATGTTGTGGGCTAGGCGTTTACCCGTGTGCTCGATGATTGAGATATTTCGCTTAATTTTGGAGAATTGGTTCGATGAGAAGCGGGCAGAAGCTGCATCGAGAGATCATGAGCTGACAGTGAGCACTTTTGATAAACTTTCTTTAACTGTGCAAGCTAGTCTCCGTCTTGAAGCTCGAGGTAATACCACAACACATGTTTATAAAGTCGAAGAGAAAAATATGTCTTATCAGGTCGACCTTGGGAACTGGACATGTGCGTGTCGGGAGTTCGATTTGGATATGATTCCATATCGTCACGATGTTGCTGCTATTAGGTAATTTTGCATTATTAACTCCCATATATCTAAATTATTATCAATAATTTTGACAGTGTGTGTAATTACCATAATTAATTGCTTATTGTGACAGGCGTGCAGGTAACGGTTTGTCTGTGTACGATTTTGTAAGTCGTTATTTCAAGCAGGCCAACTTCAGAGAGACGTATAGGGAGCGTATCAATCCAATACCACATCCGGATGAGTGGAATGTGCCGCCAGAGATCTCCTCAATTGTCTGTCTCCCTATGGAAGAGGTTCGTCAGGCCGGTCGTCCAAGGATGAGCCGTGCACGTTCTGCAGTTGAAAATATGGCGACAAGTAGACGTCCCCAAGTTTGCCGGAGGTGCAAGGAATGGGCCACAATAGAAAATTATGCACAACACCCATTTCCATATGCAGTGTCGATTTGAATATCCCTCCTCAAGAAACACAAGAGATGGAGGGACAACAATCGAGGCAAAGGCGCCGGAGGAAAAAAAGATGTAGCATTTGTCAATCTGAAGATCATGACGTAAGGAGATGTCCATATCGTTAAGATTAAATTGTTAACAATACCTTTTAAATGTTAATTGAGTTATTTGTGATTCTATGTATCAACAATACCTTTTAAATGTTAATCATGTTATTTATGAATCTATTCGTATATTGAAAAATATTTGAAAAATACAGGACTCACTGACTCAATCGTGTGCAGCCACCGTAGGGAAGGAATTTTCGCAGCCCACGATGGCTGCACACGATGGATCCATCGTGTGCAGACATCGTGGGCTGCAAAAATTCCTTCCCCACGGTGGCTGCACACGATGGGGAGGTGACCGTGTGCTGCCAGCGTGGGGGCAAAATTTTGGCAGCCCACGATGGCTGCACACGGTCGCCTCCCCATCGTGTGAGTCTACCGTGGGCTTAAAAACAGATGATCTATACGTGATATTGATAGTAAATTACCAATTTACGTTTAATGCAGTGCCTATTTACCATTATTTGCTAATAATATACATGTTTGCAAAGTTATTTTGTCAATTAATAAAATATATAACAAATTACTTAGATATTTTAAATTCTAAATTATATAAGTATAGTAGTTCATAACATCATATACTAATGACATAAGTGACTCTGTACTAATGACGTGGACGAATCGAAATGTATTTATAATTGGATGATGTCTAGTACTGATGTTAATGTAGTCATAAGCTATCACAGAACCTTAAATCACTCATATCGACAACACAAAGAATCAAAATGGTCTTAAATAATTTTGTTCATATGCACACGATATAGGCCAGCATCGTGGGCACATGATCGTGTGCACGATGGCTGCACACGATCGTGTGCAGCATATGAGATGTATTTTCTTCCTGTTTATGCACACAACAACACTTACATAAGGTCAAAATGGCTGCATTAACTTTAAAATAGATAGATATGGTTCAATAGATAGTCACAATAACATGTACTCCCATGTAATAAATCCTACTATATGTCCAATGATAACCAGAAAATCTTAGTGGCTAGTGTGTGACGATATTTTGTCACATATTTTATATCAATTTCTTTCGCCTGATGCCTTCCTTTAGGATTTGAAGAGATGAGGCGATCCAGGTACATGCAAGCAAAGGGGCCACAACTGTGACTGTCTGTCTGATGGAACTGCTCGCTTGGTGGCATAATCTTGAACGTCATCTCCTCGTCATGCTTTTTCATCGATTGGTTGTTGTGCCAAAATCCACTAAGGGTTAGCACACGAGGCATGAGACGAGTAATGGGTCTCATCTAGTAGAGTCGTTCCATGTCGTTCCTATGGAGGTGTGACATGGAATCGTACAACTCCAAGATCCACCCTACAAGATCAATCCTAACTGTGACCCAATGGTTGGTACCGATACAACAAATGGCAATGACCTGTTGAAAGTCCAAAACAAACAATTAACGTAAGATTCTCACATAAAACATAAATAATTATTTATAAAATACAATAGGAAAATATAAATTTTCAAACTTACTTCTTTACAATTGGACTACGGGACTGCATTTGGCGTATCAAGCCCTCTGATCAAGTCCTCTATAGGTTTAGGCAATGTCCAACCACGGTACAAGGGCTTCCCATGCACTTTCGTACCAAATGGATCATCCGGATGTAGATGTTCAAATGCACGTAGCATTTGTACCTTCAAAAAAGTCAAACAAAAAATTAAATAAAATTTCCATAAAAAATTAGATATATATCGAATTTGTAGCACGTACGTAAAATGCTGAACCGACAATAATCGTGCCCACTCACCCGACACTAGCGAGGTTCTTTCAGATTCTCATACGTGTGGACAACACGTACAAGTCTATCACATAAGCAATAAAAAGTTAGATGATAATATAAATATAAATAAAAATACTCACATAAATACAATGTAAGCTGTACAATTACCTCTGCAGTGAAGTCTTTTTTGCGGTCCTCTATCAACTTGAATAACTGTTGCTTCATGAAGTGCCCAGTTTCCTTCACAATCCCGTAACTGTCACGAGGCATATCTCTGAATTGAATGTACTACTGGGCCAAAACCTTACGGTCTCCAGGTCTCTGTCCGACGAAAGGCTCTCGAAGAGCAGCAGACGGTCTACTCCTGCGCGGTGAAAGACTCTTCTCACCAACTGAAACCGGCACCGAACTCTCACCAGCCTCACCAGGGTCCTCATCCATCTCGTATTCCTCTATTTCTGAGTACGGCTGCTCGTACTCAAACTGAGCAGTACTACTCTGTCCGGGAAACAACGGCTGCTGGTACTGAATCTGAGCAGTACTACTCTTACCGAGAAACAACGGCTGCTCGTACTGAAACTGCGTCAAAGGGAACTGGTAGGTACAACCGCCTGCTCGTACTGGCTAGAAAACATACTCTGCTCAAACGGTGAATGCTGGTGGGGAATATTTTCAAACGTTTGCTCTAGCTGCTGAAACTGCTGTTCAATCGGTTCATACTGCTGCTCAACCGGCTCTGGATCTTGGCTGTGGTGACTCTGAGAAGGACGTGCACCAGAACGACGACTGTGGTGACTCTACAAAGGACGTGCAACAGACCGGTGACTGTGGGCAGCGGAGTGGTGACTGTGGGAAGCGGCAGCTGCAGAGTGACGAGGTGGGTCAGGGATCCTCCTCTGACCGCTACTAACTGAGGCAGAGTGGCGGTGTGGCTCGGGCATTCTTCCATGGCTAGCAGCAGAGTGATGTGGAGGACTTCCAGATCGCCTAGGCCTGGGACCGAAGAAATCAACGATCTGAGACAAACCCCTGCGAGAAACTCGAGCAATGAAGCCGGTATCAGACTCGTCGTGCATGATTGCCTTTAGTCGGCGATCGTAGTAGTCATCCCTGCTCGTGTCAGGGTTGTGGTCCGGACAAGAAAGTCCATGCATACAACATACCCTGTCCGACTGTCTCTCCTGATAGATTGGCTCTGCTGTCGCATCTCCAGCTACTAGTGGAGTACTCTGTCGGCGTCGTTTCGGTACTTTTGATACCGACTCAGGTGCAATCATCTTCCCCATAGCCTTCTTCAACTTATCTATAGCCTTTTTTTTAGGCTTCGGCGAAGGCTCCTCAATCTTCCTCTGTGCTATTCGTACTGGCTTTTGGAACTTAACATCAGACGGTGAACCATTCTGAAAACTGTAGAAATAATACTCAAACTCATCCTCCATCATATGCGGCAATGTGGGATATACTTTGTGCTGCAAAATTAATTATGAAAGATTTTATTAAATAGGTAATAATATTATCAAATGAGGAAAAATTCATAAATGTAAGTACCTTTTCGTCGAAGAAAGTGCTGAAATCAATCTTGAGGGTCCTTGTATTCCACATTAAACATCGGGGCACTTTGACGACTTTATCTCTGGTTCCACACAAGCGTCCCAACTCAGGAATCATCTCGTATGACCACATCTATAAAGCCCAAACCGGACCATAAAAGTGATAGTCCTTATCTTCCTGTCTCGGCTTCATGGCGACGTTGTCTATATAATGACACAACGCCCCATAAGTGTAAGAACCCCAAGGAAACCAATCCCAAACCTCATAATCCTCAACTAATGCCCATGCCCATGTCTGGACCATGATATCGTCTCGGCATAACAGAAAGTAATAATAAACTAACAAATTTGCTGCCTTCAAATAATCTTCAATATTTTTGCCCAACTTTCGATCCTTGAACTTTTGGCGCAGTTCACTAACCTTGATATTTCGAGCATGAAAAATTCTGTGGAAAAAACTGTCAGGTCGAAGGAGATGTGTGTCCTATGGATGAAATTCATAGTTGCCAAAGTGAAGCCCAGTAATCATGGCATAATCATATGTCGTAAAACGAATGGTCCTGCCAGCAACCTGGAACCATGATTCGTTCGAGGGTATGTGATCACCCTTCAACTGACGGGCAATCAAGTGATGTAGGGCACCATTTGTACTGCCGTTTCTCCTCACCCTAATCAACCGACCAACAACTCCACTGGTGAATCTCTCAATAGCTTCTTCATAGACTATTGGATTCCCGCTAACACGTCGTATTGTGGCAGTTATCTCTTTAAATACTGCCTCCCGTACGTAAAGATTGATTTGACGTGTAACAAAGCGTAACGTGGGTCTCTTCCATTCACAATTAGGCTGCAATATGAACATATAAAACATAAGGACAATGATCAACTGGATAAAAGAAACAAAAACACACAAAAAAATACAAATAAAACGTCTATATATTGGACACGATGGCTACACACGGTCGAGCAGCCATCGTGTCCAGACCATCGTGTGCAGTCCCAGGGTGTTGGCACGGTGGCTGCACACGGTCGAGCACACGACGTGCCCACGATGGCACAGACCATCGTGCCCACAATGGTTTCATCTTCTTCATCACCATCGCGGGCAGAAGAACTCCAACCAAACCAACACCAATCAACGCCTAAACTTCTAAATAATACTATCTAAACTTATGCAAGCATATACATTCACCCTCACTGCAATTAAACATATATAAACATGTATTTTAGAACCTTTAATTTTAAAAAAAAAATCAAAGTTAGGGCACTAACCGGTGGTTCATTAACGAAGGGTTCTTCGTCGAAATCGGTGTGGCTATCGTGTCAGGATTCACCATCGTGTGAGGACTCTCTATCGTGGTCAGATTCTCTATCGTGGTCTGCCATACTTGCCGGCAAGAGCTTATCGTGTGGTGGGGATGGTGGTTTCGCCACTAACACACAATTGAAAGAGAGAGAAAGAATGGTGGGGGACAGAATCTTTGACCGGGTGGGGGACCATTTTGAATTTTATTGTTTTTGTGTTGTTGTTGGTTTTTAGGGTATTTTAGTCTTTTTACATATTTTGGTATGAAAAACTTATAGTCTTATGAATCTGGATATATATCTTATATCTTTTATTCTATGGTATTTAAAAAGAGTTCCCCCTAAAGTGTTCGTTGAGTAACTTTCAAATGAAAATTATGATCAAGCCAACACTAGCAATTCATTTTTGGTGCATGACGGGTGATCTCATTTATACACACATAATGTATCGTGTATTTGATTTGTCATAGTTATTTTTTTGACACCTTTTAGATTATAAATCATTGTATTATTGGGTATGAATTTGAAAATTTTTTGCTTTGCATTTATAATAATTTGTATCAATATGCAACATTTTTTTTTACAATATCAATATGCAACATTGGAGGTAAATATCTAGTTCTAATATATTGGATAGCTAAATTCAAGTTCTTAATATTTAATATTCATGAATGTTTCTATGTATATTAAAATTCAAGTTCGCTGAAATATAATTCTTCGGTAACTAATTTAAATTCATTGAATGTGATGAAATACATTAATTAATAAATTATTAATTTATCAATTAATTAATATTAATTTATAGAGGTTTTATTGTATTTAAATGACGAGAGCAAGAAGCAACATGAACAAATAAATGGACCTTAACTAGACCATATTAATTTGAAAAGGGACTCCGTTGGGGAGTTGTATTCAAACTAATATCCAAACAATGACCATAATTTAATCAAAAACAAAATTAATTCTCGAGTTGATGAAATTACTAGAACGACATCGCCTGAGAATTAATTTACTTTGACTATCTCTATTTTATTCTCACCTAGAGTGTTCTGTAAGAATTAATACATGCAAGTCACGATAGTGTGAACGATAGTTATAGGTTTTTATAGCATGTAACTCGCTACCTATTCGGAGCTCGGCTCTATAAAAATTCGTTAGAGATCTTTTTTAGAAGCTCGTTAGCTAAACGAGCCAAGCTTGAGCATGGTGGTAATTAAGAATAATATGAAATTCAAGGATGGAGAGGTTATATATAAATTATAAGAGCAAGTCTCCTGTGAGACTGCCATTTATGTGTGACCGAATCTTTTGAACCGACCCGGTCAAAACGGGTCGACCCGACCCGCCAGTTTTTTTCTTCAATTCGATTTTTTAATTTATTTTTTATTTTCCGCCTTCGGATCCGGTTTTAATTTATATATAATAATTGTGGCAACATTAATATTGTTTAGCTCGCTCCGAGGCCTTAGGCTCCCCTCGCTCGACTCTTTAAAAAAATAATAAAAAAACTGAAAAAAAATGAATTAAATAAATTGTAAAAAAATCGGGAAAAAAATAATTAAAAGTTTGGCGCGTGTAAGCCGAATAAAAAAAAATCAAGCGCATGCACGCGCCTTGAGGGGCGCGTGTGATGCACGCGCCTGACTGCCACTTATGTGCGACCGCCTCACCCAAGCTTTTGCCAAATTATAAACATCAAATAATGCAAATCCACCCTAGCGGGCTCAGACTCAACTACGATAGATAAACATCACATTACCCCATTTAAAACAATTATTTATCAACTAAATAACTACAAATAGAAATACTAACTAAATAGAAATTAGGAGCTCTTCAACGTCCTGTTTCATAATGTAGTTTTGAACCAATCGTAGGTTCTTGTCTATCTACACCACTCGAGATAAAGGCTCATTCTTTACCATGTTTCATCTTTCATAATTATCTTCAAATTAATTCAGAATTTCAATAGCGAAAAGAGTTGTTGGGACATAGTAAGTTTTCTTTATATCATTACTTCATTATTTTCCAAGAAGAAATAATCTCTATGAAGATATTTAACATATCCAAGAAGGTTGAGACTGTTATTGTTGTAAGAAAATCCTCTTGCCTCTGTTTCAACTCACAATTTCTAGAACAAGGGCAGTAAAATATCTGCACAATTACTCACTTATAAAAAAAGTATATCCTTTCGGGAGAAATAGGATAATAGCACTTTGGAGATTAAAAATTATAATAATAGTACATGTTTTTAAAAAATACAAATAATAGCACTTCTGGACATATTTACCATTCCATCCCACCATCTCTCCATCATTATGCGTGAATTTACGAAATAGAATTTGAGAATTCACGAATTAAAATTTGTGAATTCTCAAATTCAAATTTGTGAATTCACAAATTTAAATTTGTGATTTCACGCTACATTTTCTTCAAATTTAAAATATTAATTTAAGAATTGACAAAAATTCTAATTTGTGAATTCACAAGTTTTATTTTGTGAATTCAGGAATTTTAATATGTTATTTCACGCATAAGAAAGGAGGTCGTCGGAAAGGAGACGGCAATGGCGACTAGGCCATGTGAGTCGGTGACGACGACTTTGAAATCCACAGTGGCGGCGGAAAGATGGTCAACATGTATGAAAAAAATGAAGAAGATACGTATAAATAATTAAAAAGAAGAAAATAAATTGAGATAAAAGAATTAGGGGTAAAATGTCCAAAAGCACTATTATTTATCTTTTTAAAAATTAGTACTTTTATTAGTATTTTTTTTCCCTTAAAGTGCTATAATCATATATTTTCTCTATCATTTATCTCTTTAATATACTAAACTAATTGAAATTAATTACCTCTACTAATTAACCCCAAGGATTAATTACCTCTAATTATTTCCTAATTAGCCCTAATGTCATTAATTATTGCCAACCGCATAGGAGTTTTTACCAACAGAATTTGAGTGATTGAACTTTTTAATGCTAATAGTTTTTTCAGAGGTCAAGTCGTTACATTTTCGTCGCTGTCAGCGGGGGAAAAAGAGGGTAAAGGAAACAAGCACGAAAGGAAAGGAAATGCAATGACAAAGGAATAAAACTTTCCATACGGTGTGCGTGTGTTAGCCTAGTGGTAGAGTGGTTGATGCCCGAGCCAAATATCACGGGTTCAAATTCATTGTCACGCATCCTTTAAAATTTCTTGTAATGTTTGTTTCAAAACTTTCAATACGTGTGTTTTCCATATTAAAGTCCAAAAACCTTAAAAGGGGAAGAAGATTCAAAGAATTAGGAGGTGATTGGTATGATGGAATGGGGTAAGGAATGGAATGATCATTCCTACCTCCATTCGATTCACTTGTTTGGTATACCATGTGGAATGGAATCAACATTCCATTAGGAATCACCATTCATTTTCCATTGGGATTAGTCATTCCATTCATATCATATGGTATTAGTCATTCCTAATCCTCATATATATATGTATTAATATATTAGTTGATCAAATTATTCATTTAAATTTTTTTATTTCAACAAATAATTCTAGATATAAAGTTTTAGAGAGAGAATGTGAGAATTTTTGCAGAGAAAATTTTTAGAGAGAGAAAATTTCTAGAGAGAGAAAGTTCTAGAGAGAGAAAATCATAGAGAGACAAAAATTCTAGAGAGAGAAAATTTTGAGAGAGAAAATTCTAGAGAGAGAAATTTTTAGAGAGAGGAAATTCTAGAGAGAGAAAGTTATAGAGAGATTATTTCTAGAGAGAGAAATTATTAGGTAGAGCAAGTTCTAAAGAGAGATAATTTTCTAGAGAGGAAAAATTTTAGTGAGAGAAAATTCTAGAGAGAGAGAGTTTTAGAGAGAGAAATTCTAGAGAGAGTTTTTTAGAGAGATGAATATTCTAGAGAGAGAAACTATTAGGTAGAACAAGTTTCTAGAGAGAAAATTTTCTAGAGAGAGAGTTTTAGAGAGAGAAAAATTATTGAGAGAGGTTTAGAGAGAGGAATATTCTAGAGAGAGAAAAATTCTAGAGAGAATATTTAGAGAGGAAAATTTTAGAGAGATATAATTCTAAAGAGAGAAAATTTTAGAGAGAAAAATTCTAGAGAGAAAAAATTCTAGAGAGAATATTTAGAGAGGAAAATTTTAGAGATATACAATTCTAGAGAGAAATTTTTTAGAGAGAGCGAAAAACTATAAAGAGAAAATTTTGGAGAGAAAAAGTATCGTCGAGAAAAAATTATAATGATAATAATTTTCTCACTAATATTTTATATCTTTAGATTTTTTCTTTCTCTAAAATTTTTCTCTCTCTAAAATTTTTCTCTCTATAATCTTATCTCTAGAATTTTTCTATCTTTAAAAATTTTCTCATCTAATATTATTTTGAGATAGAAGAAAATGATATAAAATGCTAAACAAATAATGATTCAATTTCTTTCTTTAATTCTTATGCATACCAAGCAAAGGAATCTTTATCATTCCATTCCTACCTTCATTTCATTCCTACCTCATTCCATTCCATCATATCAATCACCTCCTTATAGTGTTTGACTTTGCCTATCGCATTCTTTAATTTTGATTTACACAACCGCTCCCCTACCACCAGACACAAGTGGGAACTCTCGACTCGTACAGTCAGAGTTGAAGATGGCGCACTTCTTCTTCATCTTCTTCTCATTCTTCTTCACCACAATTCTCTGTTCTCTGCTTCACTCCTTGGCCTTTCTGAGTTTGACAGTTGGAGCAATTTACGATGATCACATACTTTTTCCGAATCAAACGCTTGCTGTTGGCCAAACTTTGATCTCTCAAAACCAGGTTTTTGAGATGGGTTTTTTCAAACCTGGGAAATCTTTAAACAGATTCTTGGGAATATGGTACAAGAGCACACCAGATGTTGTAGTCTGGGTTGCTAACAGAAACCATCCCATCATCACGGCCACCGCTCCACAAGGCGTCGTGTTCTCGATTTCTGGAAATGGAAGTCTCGTTATAAGCTGTGGCAAAAGCATTGTTTGGTCGGGGAATCCATCAAGTGTGGCATCAAATCCAGTTTTACAACTCTTGGATACTGGAAACCTAGTTGTTGTTAACGAGACGAAGGACGACTACTTATGGCAGAGTTTTGATTACCCAACAGACACCTTTGTGCCGGGAATGAAGATGGTGGATGACGCTGATGCTGGTGTAGAGATATATTTGACATCGTGGAGAAATCCGGATGATCCTTCTCCGGGTGAATTTGTCCACAGGATCGAAAACCATGGCTTGGCACAGATGGTTGGTCTAAAAGGGACACTGAAAACATTCCGAACTGGACAGTGGAATGGGATCCAGTTCTGCGGAATTCTAAGATTTCCCAATCCCTTTTACAAACCAGAGTTGGTGTTCAAACAAGAGAGGCTGATATCCATAGCAGAGCCCTACCAGAGCTCATTTCTCGTAAGAACTACATTAGATACATCTGGTTCACTCCTGCGCTATACCATGAATGTCAGAAACGACGATTGGACTCTTGCTACCAAATTTCCTCTAGATACGTGTGATGAATATGATAGTTGTGGTCCTAACTGCATCTGCAGATCAGACACGCCAATTAGATGCCAGTGTTTCGTAGGATTTGAACCTAAGATCCAAAAGGATTGGGACCTTCTTCAAGATTGGTCGGGTGGATGCACTAGAACTAAACCATTGAATTGCCACGGTGAAGATGGATTTCTAGAGGTTCGAGGGGTGAAGTATCCTGATATGTTGAGTTTCTGGTTAAATAAGACGATGAGCCTTGGCGAATGCAGAGCTGAATGCTTAAAAAACTGTAATTGCACTGCATATGCTAATCCATTCATCACTGACGGAGGCAGTGGCTGCTTGATGTGGTCCGGCGATCTCCTCGATACCAAACAACTTTCTGCAGCAGATAGTAACCAGAACATCTATATCCGCCTACCAGTTTCTGAACTAGGTAACGCATTTTATAACTACTAGCTATATGAAAAATTTAGAGCAGAATTGCAATAATACTGTGCCCTCTTACCCCAATAGATTGAAGCTCTGCATTACATTGGCTGGTAAATTTGCCTGTAGATTTTAGAGATATTAGCACAGATTTCGTGGTGGAGAAGGAGAATAAAAGGCCTATGAAGTTAATATTGATATCAATTGCTTTTGGAGTTCTCATCTCAACCATCTTCAATGGAGGTCTAGTTTTTATGGCAAGACGAAAGAGGCTAGGTAACAATTGAACTTATGTAGGGAACAGGGAACTGCTGTAGAAAAAATTAATACTTTTGTTCTTTTGCTTCATAGCAGTAAAACGGAATAACGGGGATATAGAATTACCTGTGGTCAAAATGGCGACAATTGTGCAAGCAACAAATAATTTCTCCAATGAAAACATGATTGGAGCTGGAGGTTTTGGTCCAGTTTACAAGGTAATGTACTAAATGAGAGTGCTGAAGTTGAACAAAAACAATAATACTTGTATTCTAACATGCATAAGCAGGGAAACATGCCATCAGGAGAAGAAATTGCAGTCAAAAGATTGTCGAGATCTTCAAGACAGGGTCTTGAAGAGTTCAGAAATGAAGTTATGCTGATTGCAAAGCTTCAACATAGAAACCTCGTCAGACTTTTGGGATGTTGCATTGAAGAAGAGGAAAGGATGCTGATCTATGAATACCTACAGAACAAAAGCCTCGATTGTTTTGTGTTTGGTACTCTCTGATATCTCCTTCATCTTTTTATTTTGCTCATGAAATCCTACATTTTCGTCCTGCCAAATATCAAAAAGCATCCACTGTTAATGTTCACACGGTTTTCTCTTATTTGCAGATCACTATCAAAGAACAGTTTTGACATGGCCTATGCGTTATGACATTATCATGGGAGTTTCAAGGGGGCTGCTATATCTCCATCATGATTCCAGATTAAAGATTATTCATAGGGATCTCAAAACAAGCAATATTTTACTAGACGCAAATTTGACTCCAAAAATTTCAGATTTCGGCTTAGCAAGAAGTTTTGAAGAGGACCAATCTCTAGCTAGAACAAAAAGAGTTATTGGCACATAGTAAGTTTTCTTTATATGATTCATTTACTTCAGCATATTCTATGGTGGCCTTATGATCAATTATTTTATACAGTGGATACATGGCTCCTGAATATGCAATTGATGGGAAATTCTCAGTGAAATCAGACATCTTTAGCCTTGGAGTGGTTTTGCTGGAGATTATTAGCGGAAAAAAGAACAGAGGATATGGGGACTCCGATCACTGTCTTAACCTCTTGGGCCATGTATACAATTTACAAATACCTTGATCCCATTTTCATTTATAAAAATAATGTCTAAAAACTTAGTTATGTTATTACTGTGGCAGGCATGGTTGCTATGGAAAGAAAACAAGATTGTGGAGTTGATGGATGAATGTTTGAATGATACATTCGTCGAGTCTCAAGTGAAGAGATGCATACATGTTGGATTATTATGTGTTCAAAAGTTTGCAGATGATAGGCCAACCATGTCATCAGTGATTTCAATGTTAGGAAGTGATGGAGCAATTTTGCCAGAACCAAAAGAGCCTGGCTTTTTTATTGAGAGAAGTTCAGGCAGCCATTTAAGAAGAAGTAGTACATCACCAAAGTTTAATTCAGAGAATGGAACAATCACCATTACAGACTTGGAGGCCAGATGAGGATCATACTACCAACATTCTACTATTGTATTGTTCCTCACTTTTTCCAATGCATTGTAACAGAAGAGTTTTGTAAAAGGGATAAATAAACAAATCTATTGCAATTGATATAATATTTCGTTCTTTTCACGCACGCGCACGCACGCACACATATATATAAATCACCGCCCTGCAACCCTAAATCCATCCCCCATTTGAAAGCTGCTGAAAAAACAAAAATGGAGATTTTGGAGAAGGTCAAGAACTACGTCACCGAAAAGCTAACCAACGCGCCGGTGCCGGAGGCGACCATCACAGACGTCGATCTGAAGGGATTCGGCCTCGACGGAATCACTCTGCTCGCGAAGATTTCCGTCTCCAACCCCTACGGCGTCTCGATCCCGATCGGCGAGATCGCCTACGCGGTCAAGAGCGTCGACAGGGTGATCGCGTCGGGAAATATCCCCGATCCCGGATCTCTCAAGGCAAGCGACAGCACCTTGCTGGAGGTGACGGTGAAGGTGCTGCACAGCGCCGCCGTCAGCTTGGTCCGCGACATCGGCAGCGATTGGGACATCGATTATGTGCTGGACTTAGGGCTCATCATCGATCTTCCGGTGATCGGGAATTTCACCATCCCGCTGTCGTATAAAGGTGAGATGAAGCTACCTTCCGTTTCTGACTTTTTCTTTGGGGGTTCGTCCGAGACAAATGAGAATGTTGAGGTAAAATAGAAATCTTTTTGCAGATATCAAAGATTCAAAACAGACGCAAATAAACTCCCTCCACGTTTTGTTTTGTTTTGTTTTTTGTTTTTTGTTTTTTGTTTTTGCATGGATAAGAACAGAACAGAGAGATTAGAATATTGTTTGCTGCTCTCTTTTCCTTCAAGGCTTCGTGCTATCTGTTAACTTTTTACTGTTGTGTTTTAATCAATTTGGTAGCAACATTAGATTTTGTGTTTTAATCAATGTTTAATCCCAATTTATTTAGTTTTTACTTCCATTTGACCACACTCTAATATCAGGGGACAGGGGAAGTTGGGGGTTTAGGGCGAAAATTAGGGTTCTCATATCTGAATTGGGTTCCCCAAAATTGGACTTCATAATTATGATTGTGTCCCTCGAAGATTATGAAATTCAAAACTGACCCCAAAAGTGTAAAGTAATTGGGATTTTTTTAAGCTTCAAATTTTCGATTCGTTTTCGGTCTCGCTGGTCGGATCAGAATGTTTAGGTAGGGGTCGTAAAAAAAATTAGGTCTTAATCTAATCTGATCATATATTATTGATCCATTTTTGAATTGTCTGGATCCTTAGCCTATGACCAATAAACTTGATTTGTTATATTTGGATTCTGTGTTTCTTGTCATGTTATGCCTTTTTTTCTTACAGTTATGCCTTCAAGATGTTTGTATTAGTGTTTCGGAGGAAGAAAAGTGTTATACTAGCCCTGGTAAAACAATTACAGATAAAATAATATGTCTCAAGAAATTATAGCATATCCAAGAAGGTTGAGATTGTTTTATTGTTGTAATAAAATCATTTGTTTCTTTTCAACTCACAACTAGTATGTTGGCACGTGCGATGCACGAACATGATTCTTAAAATTATAAAAATTTTAACATATAATGGTAATTTATAATTATCAAATAATTTTTATATTTTATAGACAATAGTAAAATAGTTACAAAGTAAAATTTTATTTAACTTTAAAAAAAGTAAAAAGTTTTGTTTTAGTTTAAAAAAAAAGGTAATATTATGTGTTGTATATGTTCTATATTTTGTTACTTTAAATTTCTTGGTTTTGTTATTTTGTTATATATTGTGTAAGTTTTCTTAATTGATCTAAATATATTAATAACACCATATTTTAACATTTTATTTAAATATTTTGAGATATGTGAAGTTCGCAATTGATACATAATGCATGAAACATATAATAAACTTTCGTTATAAATTTACAAAATAATAACAAAATAAAAAAAAATCATTATAAGATTAGAAAATAATACATTTAACAATAAACATTAACAAATGATGGTCCCAATATTAAGGGGGTGTATTGGTTGTGGAGTCTGTAGGATTTTTTTAGACTTTTAAAATCTGGGGGTATTCAATCCGGATTTTCAAAAGTCTTTAAAAATCCTGAGGTATTCAATACGGATTTTAAAAAGTCTTAAAAAATCTTTATGTATTCAACAGTCTATGGATTTTAATACTCTATGGATTTTCTTTGATTCTCTTCCAAAAATATAAATAGATTTCACTCTCCAAAATCTCTTCTAACAACCAGAGATTTATACGTATTCTTTCAGAGAACTCTGAAGACGAAAGGTCAGAAGAAAAAACCCTTCGTTGTTCTTCTTCTAGTACTACACAAATCTTTTGTTGCTCTTTGTTCTGGATTTTGTTATGTGATTCGTAGCTATTTTTTTCCATTTAGGAAAATATACCAACTCTTTTCCGTGAATTGCTCGGTATTTTGATAATTTTAGTTTAGTTTCCTTGATGTTTTGTGTTATTGAATTGATAATCACACTAGTAGAGATGATCGTAAGTGATACTGTTAAGAAAAATATATATATATATAGTTGTTTCCCTATCTCTCATATTGTTCTGTTTATGAGAGGCGTGAAATTTCCAATTTGCACTGTTCATGGACAGAACCATCTGCTAAATTATTGGGGTGTGTGTTTAGCTTGGGTTTGTTCACTAATTATATATTATGAAATGAAGGGGAATTTATTTATTTTGGTACCCTTGTCGTTATTTCTCATCATTGTTGAATTAGACCTTTTAAAAGTACCTCTGCTGAAAATCCTGTTATAGTGATTTCCTATATCTGTTCTTGTTCTGTTCATGAGGGATCTGAAATTTCCAATTTGAAGTGTTCATGGAATGAACCATCTGCTAAATTATTCTAAAATTGAAGGTAGTTTGATGTTTCCAATTAGTTTCCTTGATCTTTGTTCATTTCGTGGTGTGAGATATGCATAAACTATTAGGGCCGGGTGTTTATTTTGGGTGATAGGATAGATAGATAAAAATAGTATAGGTTAATCCACTGTTTACTTTGATGGATTGATTACTTTTGAACTTGTTTGATCATCTAATTCTTCATATAGTCAATCATATATTTTATCAATCTATTCTATCCTTCAAAGTAAACGCCCCCTTAAGATATTAACTAATGATCTTTGTTCATTTCGTGGCGTGTCTTTTAATATAGAAATATTATCATAGGGGATTCACAACAAGATACAAAAAGGAAGACATCTTATGAACAATGGACTAAGGAACAAAAAGACTTATTGTTAGAACTCATAGTTGATGAATAATGATGTATTTTGTTTTGGAACTAATGTATTTTTGGTATTTTTTCTAAACAATTTGGATAACTTTTTTTATATACAAGTGTGTTTCATATACATTTTCTTTCGAGCTCGGCTGTGTTTCGACAGTAGTTGGTTTTTGATTCATAAATTGCCCCATTATTCTTCATAATTCAGATCTGCCCATTGTGTTTATATGAAAAGATTAACAAAAAGATTTACTATAAATTGAATGAATAAATTTATCGAGATGGAAAGTCATTGAATATCAATTTTCCTTACACTATCTATTAAAAAGTTATATCTATTAAATTCTAAACCACATTAAGTAATTTATGAAAATTCTGGATACGAACCTTTTTGCTACAAAAAAATAAAATAAAAATAGAATTGTAATAACAACATAAAATTTTAAATTTTGTCACGGTCTAACTTTGTTTTTTATACATTCAACGTCTTCTTGTATTCGCAAGACCAAAAAATATTTTTCCAAATTCATGTATGCTCCGGAACAAATCCGCAAAATATTTTTAAACATGATCGTATGTTGATGGTTTAAAATTTCAAAATGAATTAATGTTAAAAAAAAAATCAAAACGTTATACATTGATTCTTGATATGAAAACTATTCTTGAATGACATTTTTTTTTTTTTTTCATGTTTTCGAAAACTGTATTTTATAAACTGATCTCAACCAACTCGACTGACTGCCCTGCAATTATAAAACCAAAATAGCATTAGTATATAATTATGGGTAACTAAATATATTACTCTATGTTATGCACCCATGATACTCTATATGCTAGATTATACTCCCTCCGTCCCGTCATAAGTGACCACATTTCCTTATTGGGCTGTCCCGTCATAAGTGGCCACTTTCCTAATATGGAAACACCCTCTCTTACACAAAAGATGTGGGATCCACCACTTTTTATCTTTTTACCCTTTAAACACTCTTCTCCTAAATACCCGTGCCCAAAAGAAAGTAGCCACTTATCATGGGACGGAGGGAGTATATAATAACTTAGAAAGCCCAAATCTAATATCAGTTGTCACCGATTAGCCCAGAAAAATGAATTGGAGACCCACATAAACTTTGTTTTTTTTTTTTTTTGAAATGCACATAAACTTTGCTTTAATATAATATTTATTGTTTTATTTGTTCAACGAGCCTGTAGCAGCGAAATGGTCATTGCATTACCAGAACTTGCAGCATTAGAGCTCTGCGAAGTTTCAGTTGTTATTACATGTCTTCCTGTGAAGAAACCAGGATGTTTGGCTTCAGGCAGGGCGCCGTCGTTGTTGAGCATCAGTACCACTGAAGACATGTTTGGCCTCGCATCCACGCCTTCTTGAACGCACAATAGACCGATGTGGATTGATCGCGCTACTTGTGTTAAGTAGCTCGAGTATCCCACGCAAGAATCAACTAATTCCACTGACCTTTCTTCTTTGTAAAGCATCCATGTCTGTTAGTTACATTGACTCATAATCATATTCCCAATAATTTCATCTATATCAATAAGAATGAGATTACTCTTGCATTGTGTAATACTTACATGTCCAAGAAGGTTGTGGTGGTGATCTTCCTGATGAAATCCTCTGTTCCTCTTACCACTGATGATTTCAAGCACGAGAACACCAAAGCTGAACACATCCGATTTCACTGAGAACATGCCGTCTGCAGCATACTCCGGGGACATGTAGCCACTGCAGCAAAAAACATTGATCACCACCAACATTTCAGACAAAAAAATTGCATTTGATACATGTATCGCGTTATAAGGAAGGATCGTATGTGTCTACGTACTATGTTCCTACTACTCGGCTTGTGTTGGCTCCAGTTTCGTTCCCTCCAAATGTTCTTGCAAGGCCGAAGTCTGAAATTTTTGGAACCATATCTGAATCTAGTAATATGTTGCTGGCTTTCAGGTCTCTGTGGATAACTCTGAGACGTGAGTCTTGATGGAGATACATTAGGCCCCGAGCAATGCCATTGATAATGTTGAAGCGCGTTGGCCACTCTAGTATCTTTCTCTTCGCTTGATCTGCCAAATATGTAAAGAAAATTCGTGATAAATGTATAGTGCAATGCAATTCATGTTGGTGAATGTGGACAAAGACTTACCAAAAAGAATTAAGTCGAGACTTCTGTTTGTCATGTATTCATAAACGAGTATTTTTTCTTCTCCTTTAATGCAACATCCTAGAAGCTTCACTAGATTCCGATGCTGAAGTTTTGCAATACAGATTACTTCATTCTTGAACTCATCTTCTCCTTGAAGGGAAGTTCTTGATAGTCGTTTCACAGCAACTTCCCTTCCCTCGATCACTCCCTAGTACAGAAATGTAAATTTTTGTTTCCGATCATCTTGAAAGAAGTAAGATATCATTTTTGATACGACATTACCTTATAAACCGGTCCAAATCCACCCTCCCCAAGCTTATTTCTGATTGAAAAATCATCAGTAGCTTTAACTATTGTTGGTAATTCGAACATCGGTAGCTCTAGCTCCTCGCGGCTTTCTTCAGAACGATTATCAGCATAGTTTTGCCTTAACCTGTCTGGAAAAAGAGAAAAACTGAAGACGTTATGGACATGTATAGAAAAAACCATGGCATAATTCATCAACTGTCTTACTTATTTCTTGTTGATTCAGCTTCTTTCTTTTTTGGTAATACAGCAACAGGCTCGTGCCTATTAGAAGTATCCCCATTACCACAGACGTCGTCACTATGAGTATTTCCCGTTTCCTACTTCCCGAGTCTGTCAGAGATAATGATGGAAATAATAAATTATTTCCATGCCACCAACAAGAAATTGGATCCTCTGTTGCATCATTGTGCTGCATCTTTGATTGCATCTACGGATGCTTAGTCATCCGTAGATGCAAAAAAATGATGCAATAGAGGATCTGATTTGCATCTGATTGAAAACTTACCTAATTCAGATTTAGCCATTCTAATGTAGATATCTTGTCCAGGATCAATGTCTCTCATGTCAACAAGGTCACCGAACCAGAGCAGACACCCATGTTCCCCGTTGCTTATATCCAGAGTCGCATACGCTGTACACGAGCAATTCCTCGAGCATTCTACCTTGCATTCTTCAAGACTCATACTCGCATTATACCACGAACGCTCTGTATCTGGCAATTTAACTCCAGAGTACTTCAAAAAAGCGACGTCGTTTTGGCAGTATATTGGGGTTCTTCGAATGCATCCATTCGAAAAATCACCACCATCCCATCCTCGCGGATCATTAGGCTCGAATTTATCCAAGCAGGAACAATCAGGCGAAGTTTTAGTATTGCAAACACCATAAGCACCACAAACATTATAAATATCACAGTTATCTGTTGGAATAGTAAGATAAAGTATCCATTTCTGAGTCTGGTAAGACCAGAGCCACCTCTGTCCGACGCCGCTCTCGCTCAGTGTAAACCTCATGAAAACAGAGTCGTTAAGGAGCTCGTAATGATAGTAAACCTCGTCGCTGTTAATCACTACTCCGAACGAGAAAATGGTGTTTTTCACCAAGTTTTGACTACCGCTGAACCGGACCCCATTCCACGGTCCGGTTTTGAAGCGGATGGAGGCGCCTTGTTTGATCACTGTCTGTGGATAGCCACTAGGATCGCAGTGGTAGGTAAAATCACCCGTTGCCGGGTTGTCGTTGTTCTTCGCTGACGTGATGAAGACTTCTAGGCCGGATCTGAAGTTCTTACCGAGCTTCATCCCTGGTAAGAAGGTGTCTGTTGGATAGTCGAAGCTCTGCCAGAAGAAACTCTCCGGATTTTCGTCGTTTGCGTCTCTTACTACGAGATTCCCCGAGTCGAGTAGTTGTGCGATCGGGTTCCGATCATTGGTTGGTGTTGATGAATTAGTGGACCATATAGTAGCATTGGTAGCGTTGAGGAGGAGTAGAATGCCAAGTCGAGCTATCCAGAGCGCACCTGAACGATCCGTGAGTGGGTCGTCTTTGTTGGCGACCCACACCACGGTCTTTTCTTGTATGTTGTTGTACCATATCCCGACGTAGCGATTGTTGGAGCTTCCCGGGCTGAAAAACCCCAACGCAAAGGCTCCGTCGGACGAGATGATGGTATCGTCACGGCTATCGCTTAGTGTTTGGGAAGTATTGATGGTGTTTGATGTGAGAGAGGAGAAAAAGGAGGTTGTGAATACAAGGAGACAGAGGTGGAATCTACTGCTGCTTATCGTATTCATTTCTTCTGCTGGCTCAGAAGCTTAGGAAGATGGCCTAAAACGTAACAATGTAGTCAAAAGTAAATGATACCTAAATAAAATGAAAAATAAAAAATACAAAATTCATGTCTCGACAATTAGATAATTGTTTCCACGATGTCATCTTTTCTGTGTGTTTGATTTTCCTAAAAAGCACAGAAATTATAAAATATGTCACTTAATTTCATTTGGGAATCAATATGGTAGATGGTGCAACTCGCTTTTGTGAAAGAATAATCAAGTTCGGTCTACTCAACCTGCTCACTACGATAATTAATCAATACATTTTTTTATAAGAATTAATCAATAAATAATGAATCATGATTTATGAAATCTAAACTACCTATCGTAATTTGGCGAAGTGGAGAAACTTCTTAAAATTGGTCAAGTACTAGGCGGCTGGACCAAATGATTTTTAAGCTTATACTCCATAATGGTCAAACTGAAATAGAAAATGACTTCGTAAAATGACAATTATATCTATTTTAATTCCCAGTAAAAGTCAAAAGAGCATATAATACGTTTCTTTAAAAAAAAATTAAAAAAATCAACTTGCAAATAAACATCGCGTTTGAATAAAATTTATTTGATTTAGACTGGAGGCCATTTTCCACAAGTTTCCCGTTTGATTTTAGAGGATATATAATGTGGTTAATAAAATAGGACATGATAGGATATGATTGTATGGTTTGAGTTATTTTAGTTTTGTTTTCGGATTGACCGATTAGAATTAGAATTATGGTACTTTTGGATGAGATTGTGTGGTTGATTAATAATCATGCCAAATATAGAAGGATAAATTATTTCCCAATTAATTGATATATAGGGTCATAGTTTGAGATATCCACGAAGGGTCAAATCATTCAAAACGAACATTTTGATTATTTAGATTATTTTATTAATCAAACATAATTAATCAAACCAAATGCCACCTTAAGGTTTAGATGATTATATTCCGGAAGCCTTTCAGTCTTAGCTTCATAGTATGCACTATATTAATTGATAATTTACCCAAGGAAATGACATATTTGCTTATATTTCTTCAAAAATAATGGCTGTAAAAATCACAATATTTAGACATAATTGCAAATTCGGCACTATCTTTAAACACAGTCAATTAGTATGCCGATTTTAATTTGGATGGTATCAAACATCTCAATTTTTGTATGGAAACGACTGTTTTTGCAGGCAATTTTACTCCACAAATTTTCCAGTGGAGAAATTTCCCATATGTATTGATTATATATGGTTAATTGTATATGAAGGCATAACATTTGATCTTAACTAGCGTATAGCGCGTTGAAAATCGACGGAAATTCATTATTTAATAAGATAAATAAAATTATTAGACACAACTATGTTTGGTAGTTCAAATTTTTTGAAGGAGAAAATCTAAAATTCAAGAAAATTGTTAGTTTCTTTTGTTATATAATTGACATAGTGAGGTTAGCGGTCAATCACTCTACTAAAAAAATTCATGTAAAATTCTTTTTTATTCAATTATAAAATTCAAAACATATTTTTAGTGTACTTCATTTGTCCCAATTTTGTGTTATTTTTTCTCAAAATTATAATTTTCTATCTCTTATAAAAATAAAGATTATATTAAAATATTTATATCTTAACATACCATATTTTGAAAATATTTTATTTTTTATTTAGAAAATTTTTAGTTTCTTTTGTTATTTCTTTCTCTATCTTTTAATTTGACAAACTTAATAATTGGCCAAATTGATTATATAACCAAATTAAAATTTTCAATAAAAAAACTATTATTTGGTCAATCCAATTTAACGAAGGAACTATGTGTATACGATATTAATTATTGTGTATGTCTAATCATCTCGTCACAAATTAAAGCGACCACATATGCACAATGAGGATTATTACTTATTTTATATTTTAGTGTTGCTTTTTATTTGAACCTTCTCTCTCTCTATATATATATATATTGACGTATTTAATATTAAATTACTTATTGCACTAAAATTAATTATTACTATTAAACTAAATTAGATAAAATACTATTAAATATCAAACTATTTATTTTGGCAAAAATCAATTATCGTTTGCCAAATTAAATAAGAAGCTATTTCGGTTGTGTAAAAATATATTATATCTAATCATTTTATATAGGTTTTTTAGTCGATGAGGACTACTAAAAATTCGATGAGGGATTTAAAGTATAGTCGTTGCATAGCCATTTATATGTTTTTTATTATTATACGATTAATTAGTGGCATCAAAATAAAAAAAAATATTTTGTTCTATTAAATTATTACTCTATTTGAAATTGTGTAATATAGATTTTGTCTTTAACTTTTTATTACACGATTAATTAGTGACATCAAAATAAGGAAAAAGAATTACAAACATGCCAATTATATATGAAAAAGATCTATTTTTTGGCCAAAATAAATTACTATTTGGTGAAATTAAATAAAAACTATTTAAGTTTTAGTAATTGGCTAAATTAAAATTTTCAATAAAAATAAAACTTGTTATTTGGCCAGCTAATTAATTAATTGGTCAAATTAAATTAGTTGTGCAAAATAAATGCGGGATGAGAAAATACACATTGATTTTGAGTATTTATATAAGTACTTCAAGAATGGAGTTTTATTAAAAAAATAATGTGGGATATAAAATTTCATTCTATGAGAGCTACCAAATTAAAAAAAAAAAAAAAAAAAAAAGGGTTGGTCTCTGGTGAGACCGGTCTCTAATAAGAGACCGCATCTCACCCGGTTAGATCCGATCCATGTGCTGTATTATATAAAAAAAAACGCGTTCATTCCTTTTCTTCTCCTCATCCAACCTCTGCAAAATTTCTATCTCCACCGATTCCGGCAGCATCACGGCGACACCGGTAAGACACAGGGCTACCACTACCTGCGATTCGACGAAGCAGAGTTCATTCATTTTCTTCTCCTCATCCAACCTCTGCAAAATTTCTACCTCCACCGATTCCGGCAGCATCACGGCGACACCGGTAGGACGCAGGGCTACCACTACGTGCGATTCGACGAAGCAGAGGCTAAGATAATAATAGTAAGTTTTTTTATCTTAAATTCGTATTATTTTACTTGTAAATACAAATATTTTGACCTATTTTCTTGTTAAGAAATAGTGTCTGTGTATGTGTGTTTTGTTACGACTTTGTTCATAAAATACAATTGGGGGTGTTGAATTATTGCTCGTAAAAATTGCATTTTCAGATTTTGGTGCTACTCTTAATTTTTTGATAAATTGTTGTTAAGTAGAAATTATAAATTATATCTTATCCTATGCAAATTGTTGCTTGGAAGATTATTCTGATTAGTTTTAAGGATTTTGAGTGCCAAGAATATTGAAGTTCATGTAGCACTGTAATTGTTACCTTTCTTCACTGTAAATATTATTTTTGTGCATTACAATTAATACTTTAACTACAGAGATGACCTTTAGTATAATAATGATGTATTATTGTTACCTTTCTTCACTATAATTGTTACATTTCTTCACTGTAAATGCTACACACCTTCTGAAAATTGAAAAATGTTACATTTTTTTTTATTTTTCTTATTGTAGCTGTACAAAAATGGAAAATGATAATGTTGATGAATTAAATGATTATGCATACACTATCGAAAATGGTTCACATGCTGAGAATGATGATTCAAGTGCTGAGAATGAGGATACACATCTTGAGAATGATGAACAAATTATAACAGGAACTGAAGGTAATATTCTACAAGCAACTAATTGCATTCATCACAATGATATTTGTTCATTAATTTATGTGCTTAATTAAATATTTGTTAATGATTGATGGTGCCATTTGACTAGAGGTATTATAATAAACTCTTGCTTTTATTGGCTAGATTTTGTGTGAATTCTGAAAATTATTGTTTAATTATAGTTTTCAATTGTTTGAAAGGCATTTTTTGCTTCAATGATTTTCAGTGTAAAGCCATAACAATTTATGTGTAAAATTTGTTGAATTAATACAAGGATTTATATTCAAGTTAATATTTGTAGGTGATGTTACTTGTATTTCTGGTTCTCTAGTTGGTATAAAAAGAGAAAAGTTTAAAGATATCTATGATCTGTACTCGAGCCACGCTCTTGAAGTCGGGTTTAGTGTTAGAAAAGCAACTACGAGACGAGATATAATACTGCTGGGATGTTGATTTCTAAACTTTTAGTGTGTGCATGTCAAAGAATTAGAAAGGATAGTACCTCTAGTTCTTCAAGCCATGGAGATGAATTGAACAAACGAAAAAGATACATCACAAGGACAGATTGTAAGGCTTTGTTGAGGGTTAAATTCAATGTTGATGATGCCCTCTATGAAGTGAAAGAACATATTATAGAGCACAATCATACACTTTCAAGATCAGAATTAAGCCATATGCATCATTCTCATAGATCAATTAGCATTGACAAAGCTATTATTATTGAAGATATGATCTCGTCTGGAATGAAAGCCACTGATTCGTATAGATTCATGGCACAATAAGCAAGGGGTGCAGATATCCTTGGTCATATAAATAAAGACCATCTGAATTTTGTGAACATGATTAAAATTCTTGCAATAGAAGGATGTGATGCACAAATAGTTATTCATATTTTACACCAACAAGGTGCTGAAGATCAGGACTTCATTTTTAGGGTCAAATTAGATGATGATGGCAGATTATGCCATGTTTGGAGAGACTCAATGATAAAAGATGATTATATGATATTTGGAGATGTTGTTGTCTTTAACACACATATAGAACAAACAAGTATAACTTGATTTATGCACCATTTGTTGGAGTGAATAATCATAAGAAAAATGTTATGTTTGGTTGTGCATTCATATCAAATGAGAAGATTGACACATTTGTATGGTTGTTTGAGGTTTTAAAAAAAAGCATGGAGCTTCAAAAAATAAAAGCAATTTATGGGGGGCATTCGATGAGGCCCGTTTGGGTGCGCAACCGATCGGTTATAAGTAAAAATTCTAGTAATGAAAAGTAATAATTATCATATACGAAAGTAACAATTATCAACAACAAAAGTAACAATTCACGTGAAGAAATGTAACAATTCACGCGAGGAAAAGTAATAATTGCAAATTATTACTTTTTCTCACGACGATTATTACTCTTATCCACGACAATTGTTACTTTAAATTCTTTGATAAATTTTTGTCCATTTTTATACGCTTTCTAGTCTCGCAACTTACAAAAAATAATTTAAATTTTATTATTATTCAGTAATTAGTAATCATGGCAACAAAGAATGATCGGTTTTGTGCTCAGAGGAAAATGTTATTTTACAGCAACTAAAATATTACTTTTTATCGTGATAATTGTTAGTTTTAAAAAATAGGGAGGAATTATTTTAGGAACAAAAATGGAAGCAATTTATGGGGGCATTCGATGAGGCCCATTTGGGTCCAACCGATCGATTATAAGTAATAATTCTAGTAATGAAAAGTAAAAATTATCATATACGAAAGTAACAATAGAAAAGTAACAATTATGAACAACGAAAGTAATAATTCATGTGAAGAAAAGTAATAATTGTAAATTATTACTTTTTCTCACGACAATTATTACTTTTATCCACGACAATTGTTACTTATAATTCTTTGATGGATTTTTCCCATCTTTATACGTTTTCTAGCCTCGCAGCTTACAAAAAATAATTTAAATTTAATTATTATTCAGTAATTAATAATCATGGCAACAAAGATAAGTCGATTTTGAGCTCAGAGGAAAATGTTATTTTACAGTAACTAAAATATTACTTTTTATCGTGATAATTCTTAATATAAAAATTAGGAGGAATTATTTTAGGAACAAAAATGGGAGCAATTTATGGGCACTACAAAAAAATGCATGTTTACAAACTGTTTTTACCGACGGATATAATTCCCTCGGTAATTACCGACGGAAAAAACGCGGGTCGGCTATTAAGAATTTAACGACGGATTACCGATGGATTAGCCGTCGGTAATATTACCGAAAAACTTATCCGTCGGTAATATTTAATTTATCTAATTAAAAATAAAAAAACAAACTTCCGACGGATATATCCGTCGGTATTTGTAAACAGGCAAAAAATATTATTTAATGAAAAATAATAACTAACGACGGATATATCCGTCGTTAAACATAACTCGGGAAAAAAAATAATAAATTAATTATATATAGTTACCGACGGATTAACTTCCGTCGGTAATCGTAATCCGGAAAAAAAAATTAATTATATATAATTACCGACGGATTGTCCATCGGTAATTACCGATGGATTGAATCCGTCGGTAAATCTGCGATATACCCAGCAGACCTAATTTCTCCCTCATTCACCCGTCCGCCTTTCTCTCTCTCACTCTCCTCCGCCGCCCGCCTCCCACCGCCTCGCCGTCCCGCCTCATCCTACCCCGTCCGCCTCTCTCTCACTCTTCGCCCCTACCTCACCCCGCCTCCGCCTCGCCTGCCCCTGTCTCACCGCCGCCCCGCCCCGTCCCTGCCGTCCTGCCCCGTCCACCTCTCTCTCACTCTCCGCCCCTGCCTCCGCCTCGCCTGCCCTTGCCTCGCCACCGCCCCGCCTTGTCTGTCTCCGCCTCGCCGCCTCTTTCGCCCCGCCCCTGCCTCGCCGCCGCCACCGGCGCCTTGCTGCCGCCGCCTTCCGGGTTATCCCATCACGGTATGCACTCTCTCTCTCTCTCAATTTCTATCTTAATTACTGTCTTTGTCTCTCTTACTGTCTCTTTCTCTGTTTCTCTCTTTCGGCCCAAATTTGCAGTTGTCACTCCCGTCATAATTGCAGCCATCGTCGCCGGCTTCTGCAATAGTCAACCCTCCAAATTAGTTTTCCTATCCTGTTGTTTCAAGTTAGTTTTCATAAATAATTAGAATTTTAATCTAGTTAAATTATTGTAGTTCATGAATTGTGTATTTGTTCGATTATTTACCAATGAAATATGATTTGAATAGCATGAGTTTATTTTATGATGTAAAAATTAGCATGAGTTTGTTTGATGTTGAAGTATAAGTATAAATAACATGAAATTTATTTATGATGAAGTATAAGTATAACATGCAGTATAATTGATAAGTGTAAATTAATTTATTGTAAATAACATGAGTTTGTTTTATGATGATGATTTAATTGTATATATAGTGTAGTTGTATAAAATGATTTATTTATAATAAAACTTTATAGTAATTGTATAAGTGTAACTTTGATCTATGATGTTAATAGCATGAGATTGTTTTAAGATATATATATTAAAGTTTGTAGCAATTGTGTAAGTATAAATTTGGGATAGATGTAATTAATTTCTTAAGGATCTACTCTCATTGGGAAAGAAATTAATTACATCTTAAGGATCATCTCCCAACAATGTGATATTATTTATTTATGTGAATATATTATGTTGAAGATCGCGTTATTTATGATTTATAAGTTAGGGATGAACTTAGAACTTTGTTGGTGAAAGATGTAATTAATTTCTTAAGGATCTACTTCCCTTGTGATAGAAATTAATTACATCTTAATTAAGGACATTCACATTGGGGGTAGATATAGACGTTTAGAACCATTATGGTTACTATAGCTGCTGGTAGAGTCGAGCACTTGGTAGTTAGGATAGTAGGGTTATGCTGCTGAAATTTTGTTTCAGACAAAGTACTTAATGCATTTATTATATTTTTGTTAGAATTTACAACAATGAGTGAAAATCGTCAGTGAATGTATAATCGTTATCATGATAGTCCTGCATTTGAGAAGGGACTTGACAGTTTTATTGAGTATGCAAGTAATCAGAAAGAGTACATGGATGGAGATAAAATCAAGTGTCCATGTAAGAAGTGTAAGCATTTGGCATTTCGGGGGATTGATGAAGTTAGGGATCACGTTTCTAGGCGTGGGTTCATCTTGAATTACAAAATCTGGGTTTATCACGGGGAAGTAGAGCAGTATAGGCCGACAGAAGTTATTACAATGGATGTTGATGAACAATCATCAAATAACTATCATAGGATGGTGATGGATCATGCGGGTCCTTCTAATAATTTTGAATGCAGCCGAAAATCTACAAAGATTTATGACATGTTGAATACAGCCGAAAATCCATTGTATACCGGTTGTGACAGTCATTCACAGTTATCATTTATGACGCAATTTTTGAGCATTAAGGCAGAAAATCATATTTCTGAGAGGTGTTTTAATCAGCTCGCTACATTATTTAAGTCGGCTCTTCCAAAAGAAAACTTGTCTCCTGAAAACTTATATAGTACGAAGAGATAATTACGGGGCAAGGGTTTACCAGTAGCATTAAGAATTGCATGCTTTATTGGGGAGACGACCATGCATTGGAGAACTGTAAGTTTTGCGGCACATCCCGATTCAAGGATAGCTATCGTGCATCTGGAAGCCGTAGAAAGAAACATGTACCTGCAATGCAGATGCACTACTTTCCCCTTACACAGCGATTGCAGAGGCTGTATGCATCTAAAGCAACAGCAGAATATATGCGTTGGCATGCTACTTCTACAGATGATGGAATTATGCGCCATCCTGCGGACTCTCCAGCATGGAAGCACTTGAATGATGTTTATCCTGATTTCGCACAAGAGATCCGAAATGTCAGATTGGGCCTTTCAACAGATGGTTTCGCGCCCTTTGCGCAATCAGGACGGAAGATATAATGTCGTCGGATGAGGAAAGTAGTGATGAAGATGATGGTTATGACAACTAGTGATAGGTTTATTTGAAACCTCAATTGTCTATGTTATATCATGTGAATGTACTTAGTCTAATATCTTGATTGTGTTGTACTCAATGTTGTTATATTTTGTCAAATTTTTTTTGCAAGAATGAGTGCTAATCAAGGTTTCCTTACGTCGGATGAATTTGAAGTTGGCCTTCAGATGGTTTACAATCAATGTAATATAATATAGCTAAGTAATTTATATGTCGTTATTAAGCAATATAATATATATGTACATCTCAATGTTCTTTGTGAAACAGATATCATGGATCTACGTATAGGTTTTCGTGCTCCTTCTAGCTCGGGCAGTCAGCCCGAGTCGGAGTCCTCAGCTACACGTTTAGGTGCTACTCCGCCCTCTTCACAGCAGGTACCAGATACTCCTCCGGAGACAGCACCTGCCAGCTCCAGTAGGCCACCTGTTGTTTTCCAGAGAGACAGTACGAGGAGGTGGTTTTTCAGAGAGACGACAAGGGGTATGTATTTATTTATCGTAATTCATATTAAAAATTTCAATATTTATTATATATATATATATCATATATAATAAATATTGAAAATTTTAATATATATAATAAATATTGAAATTTTTATTATAATATATGATCTATTATATATATATATATATATATATATGTGTGTTAATTGTCTAATTTTTTTGTTTTTTTTACAAATGGAAAGTTATCTACTAGAGGTAACTGGGATCTCTCATACTGCTACAATGATTTTTAAGAGTATTCAAAACCCAGGACGGTTTAGTTGGAAATTGACTCCAGATAACATCAAGGCTATATTCTTTGAAGAATTTAAGGTAATAAAATTTCAGGAGTTTGTTACTACTATAAAGTGCACTAATGTTCTTGATTTAAATATGCCGTTAACTATAAAATATGGAACTTCAATAACAATTGTTTCTATTCCATTAAATTACCAACAGTTAACATACTATATCAAAGAAGGTGCTCCCAAATCTATAGAGAAACTTCATAACATAAGCACTAACTGTTAAAATAACACAATAACAACAAAACACGATCTATAATACCAAAAAGCAAGATGATGGTAAAAATATGAACGTAGAATGAGATCATAACATGACAGAGCACATCAATTCTAAAAACCAAAAATCAGAATCTGCATCAGATCACCGTACATTCTTTTCCTAATCCCTAAAGAAATCAAGAAACCAACACCCAAACGTGACTTATGCAAAAGAAACTGTCTAATTTATTTATAACCAAAATCAAAACATATAGAAGAGAAAATTAGAGACAATACCCACAACATAAGCCCCGAAAATACCCAAAAAATTTCCAAAACCTATGAAAACCCTAGTACAAATCAGATACAAGAAAAATGGGGAATACATTTTTTTTCCAAGAGTTAGGATATGACATGGCGAATGGCGAAATCCGGCGAGCTTTATGGTGATAGCCTGTATGGTGTACCACACGATCTTTACAAGATTGCCATGAAACAGGATGAAATTTATTATATCCTGAAAGAGATCCAATCACGGATCGAAAAATTGGAGCAACAACCTCGTTCCAGTCAAAGGATGAATTCTTTTGGTAATGAACCCACTTATCCATTTCCAGTGGGAGAAACCAAGAAGGACCCAAACATGGAGGCCTTGATAAGAATGATTCGAGAAAAGAAAAGATGAATAATCTCGAAAGAATCAATCTTGACGACCTTCAGGAGTTAGCAGAATCTTTTGCTAACATGGAGATGTTGATTTAAAAATGAACCAGAATGTGGTCCAAAACCCACAGCCGGTGAATCAACTTCCACAAGGAGCCATCATTGGAAATCAACAAGATTTTCAAAATGCACCCGGAGCCATTAATGTTGTCCAAGATTTTCAGACTGGAGCAAGGTATGATCAACATACCCCAAATGATGCATATATGGCGGCACGAAGGACAAGGGCAAGAAGGCCACAACCAAATATGCAGGATACACCTTATGGTAAGGCGACCCTGAATCCAATTCATTCCTACGGAGTGATGCTCGATCTCGATGAAGTAAATTTCAAAGATCGAGAATCTGTAATTGATGAGTGGACGTCAGCCTTGAGAATTGCGGCAGCAACTCTCGATTTAAACAAGGAAGGATTTGTGAGAATCCTCGAAATGAGCCTTGCAGGAATTACCAAGATTGCTTGGGAATTCTTTCCTCTGGATATCAAGAATGCATGTTTTGAAAGTGAAAACTTCACTGAACATGTTCAGAATATGGCAACGATATTTAAAAGCCATTTTCTGGGAGAAGGATATTTCGAAGGATTTGATCAAGAAAAAAGAAAGAAATACTTGATGGCATTGTATAATCTAAGACTTGCAGTCTTGGATCAACAATCGCTTAACAAGTTTTTACAGTTCTTTACTCTTTATCAACATCAATCTAAAGTTGATGATAGAGTTGCACTGGAAATTTTCTTTCTAAAATTTCCAAGCCCATGGAAGGAGATGCTGATTCGGGATTACGAACCAGGAGATCATGAAAATGTCGCAAGGATGATGTCTTATGTACATCGAAAGCTCTCAGAGTGGTGTCAACAAGCAACAACTCTGAGGAACATGAAGAAACTGAGAAGGATTAACAAATACGCTCCTATAAACTATGATGATAATGATCTGCCAACGATCATTGGAGGAGAACCACTAAGGCTGAAAAGAAGCAAGAAAAATAGGTTTCAGCCCTATCATAAAGGTGGAGATCCAAAAAGAAATTCTAGGAAACCAAGAAACAGATGGTCAAGACAGAAGGCCAGATCTTACAAATCGGGCCAAAGAAGTGGACCATCAAGAAGTAGGTATCCATTCCAAGGAGCTAATAAATCCTAAGGAAGGACACCAGCCAAGAAAACTTTCAGGAGAACTCACACTAGAGTTAATGAAAGTTTCAAGGATTGCAACTGCTAGACGTGCGGTGCAAAAGGGCATATTTCCACAAATTGCCCTGACAACGAGAGAAGAGGTATCAATAAATTCGAATCTACTCCGGATATCGAAGATGCCATCTACTACCAAGAACTGCTACAAGTATATCAGTTCGAAGATATACCCTTAGATGAGAGTATATATGAACAAGAAGAAGTCTTCAGCGAAGAAGATTCAGAATGGTCTGATGGAACTAGATCAATGTCAGACTGATCCAGAGATTGTTCATCAGGAGAAAGAGGACAGGATGGGATTCTCCAGTCACACAACTCTCTCTCAAAATCTGATTGACAAGATTATGAAGAAAAGTCTGAATATACAAAAGTATCAAGGCTTTTCAGCAAATAACATAGATCAAGTTCTGAGGAACTTTAATCTACGGAGAAGGAAACAACAAATCGTCTATGGAATTACTAGACGAGAAATGCCGCTTCCTATAGAGCTTACGGAGAATCAAGTGGAGATGCAGTTGATTCCAGCAAGTGACATCAGGGAAGATCTATCAAAGATGAAGTTTGAGGTCGCTGAAAAGATGAACTGGGTCCATATTGGAGCAATCTAGTTGATGTTAAATCGGCTCTCTTTACTGGAGTTCACACGCCGATCGATATCGCTATATATGATAAAAGGGTTAGAAATCTGAAAGATTCCGTATTGGGAATAATTGCGGGAGATCTTTGTGCAGGACAAGTAGTGGGAATCATCTATCCTAAGATTGCTTACAATCTTAATGGTACTCATTTCAGCAAAGCTCTGACACTGTATCAGGACTTTAAACGCAAGGATTTATTGGAGGAAGGAAATAGGCCTTACTCCATTACTTATCAGGTATCATATGCTCTTTCCAACTCACATCAAACTGAGTTATTTCTAGGAAAGAAGTTCATTGAGATACCAGATATCTTCAACAAGGTAACAACAGTTGTTTGTCCCGATAGAGTAGAAATTGCTCGGTTAAGAAACGTTGATATTCAAATCCGAGATAAAGAAGTCATGAGACACGATCAAAGTCTTAGGATAACTTCAGGAAGATTATCTTTCCAAGGAGACAGAATTATATCATTACCATATGGGAAGAGTCGGAGTCTCATTCGAGAAGCTCAACCTCAAACATCTCAGAGTAATAAAATTCCAGTAATTCTGAAATGTCCTGAGGGATGGAGAGAAGTGATAGTAAAATTCGACACTACAAGGTGGGAAACCAACTTTCCTTGTAATGTTCTTTACTATCTACAGCAGCCGGAGATCAATCATTACAAAGGGACCCTGGAAATTGGGGGACAAGTGATGGAGATCAAAGGCAGAGCTGGGAGAGAAGCAGTCTTGCTGTTGGGTTTGGATTTTCTTGAGGATCACAAACCTTGGGCAAATAAAGAAGACGGAATGGAAATAACGATTAATGGAAGAAAACTATTAATCGAATGACAAGTCCATTCTCCATATACATCTCTATAGGGATGTTATATGAAAAATATAAGGTAGAATATTTTGCTGCTTATATTGATTCAGGTGCAGGAATTTGTACTGCAAAACGAGGAGCCTTTCCAGCAGAGGTAGAAGAAGATCTACCCCGAATTGCATGAAGAGATTTTTCAAAGAAGATTTTTCTCTTAGCTAAAGGAGTAAAAGAGACGGAAATTCTAATTGGCGGAGCCAGAGATACACCTTGGTATAAGGTTAAAACTCCACCAATTTATTTCCATGATACAGGAGCAGATATTCTGTTAGGAAACAATTTTCTACAGATGTTCAAAAAAATACATGCAGGAAAATGAAAGAAGGCAATTGGTGTTCACAACCATCTGCGATCACAAAATCATTGTCCAGAGGCTCAAATTGAGTTTTCGCAGCAAGCGTGGTGATGAAGGAAAACTTCGACACCCAAAAATGAAGGATCAAAGGAGATTCAGCGAAACAGTGCTAAGCTGTATTAGGGAAGAGGATCTCAAAGATGAAGAGGTCCAGATCCTCAAAGCATCTTTAATATCTCATCAAGATATTAAGGAAGAGATGCATGTGTCCCTAGAAGATGTCAAAAGGAAGATTAAAAGGAATTACAATGAGAATCCTTTGGCATGGTGGGATAGAAACAAGCTCAAAGCTACCTTGAAGGTAAAGCCAGATAAGGAGTATGAGTTTGTTAGATACAGACTAATCCTGATGAACCTCAAAGATCAATAGGATATGAAGGAGATAATCAAGTAACACCTTGATTTAAAGTTGATCGAACCAGGGAACTCGCCTTACAGCAGTCCCGGATTTCTGGTAATGAATCATGGTGAGATCAAATGAGGTAAACCCAGATTAGTTATTAATTATAAAGGAATTAATGATATTCTGGAGTTTGATGGATATTTTATCCCTAGTAGGGAACACCTTATTAACTGCATTAGAAATGCTAAGGTATTCTCTAAGTTTGATTGCAAGTGAGGTTTCTACCAAATTCGCATGGAGGAAGGGAGTAAGAAGTTTACAGCCTTCTCTACTCCACAAGGGCATTATGTTTGGAAAGTAATGCCAATGGGATTGGCTAATGCGCCCCAAATATTTCAGAGGAAGATGGATAATCTGTTCAAATATTATTTTTCTTTTATGTTTGTCTATATTGATGATATATTAATTGCATAAAAAAATATAGAGGAACATATCAAACATTTTGAAATCTTTGCAGATGTTTGTTATAAAGAAGGTTTAGTACTGTCTGAAAAGAAGACAGTCGTTGCAACTCGGAAAATGGAATTTCTGGGTATCGAGATCGATGAAGCAGGAATTATTCTACAGGACCATATTGTTCAGAAGGTCCAGAATTTTCCTGAAGATCTGAAAGAAAAGAAGCAACTTCAAAGCTTTTTGGGAGTTGTTAATTTTGCGGGACCATTCATTAAGAATCTCGCAAAACACAGAAAAGTTTTCAGTACATTACTTGATGGGAAAATTAATAAAGTTTTGAAGTGATACCAAAACCCAGCTGACCCCAACCGAGTAGATGTTTGCACAAGCCCAAGTGGTTTTCCAGCTCACCTGTTTGAGCTTATAGAATTTCTATGTTTACAGGTGGTCGCTGAAGACAGCAGAAGACCCAGCTGAGTACACAGCAGGGTAAGCCAAGACGAGTGATCATCAACGTTATCCAGATTCAAGACGATAAAGTTCTTCCAGACACAGCTGTAGGAAAGACCCAGCTCGTGTGACAACTCAGCTCAGCGTCAAGACCCAGCAGAGTTCAAGACTCAGCTCAGCGTCAATGATCCAGCAGAGTTCAAGACAGCTCAGAGTCATCAGCACAGCAGAGTCGAAGTGAACTTGAGATAAAGTCAGATCTGATCTGGACCATCAGGAACTCGACACCTCAGCACCTAGAAGTCAAACCTAGGATTGCTTTACGAGGAAATCAAGGAAGAAGACAAGTCAATCCTGTCAGAAGTTAGGTAGAGATTCAGAATGGCTCTTTCCAACGGCTAGTTCTAATCTCTCCCTATAAATAGAAGTCTTCTTCATCATCAGAGTGACAAGAGAGAGACAAGAAAGAGAAAATATACAAGAGAGATCAACAGAGAAAGAAGTCTAAACAAAGATCAAAGATCTCTCTGAAAAGCTTCAATATCCAGCAGTCTACACTCTTATGAGTTCTTATTTATTCTCAGGCTGCTGAAGCTCTCTCCCACTAGTATCTAGGCATATAATCCTTCCCATCTTAAGCCTAGTTTGAACGAGTTCATCATACTCAAAGTTCTTCATTGTAAGAACTCGTTCATAGTTGGAAAACCCCCAAACCCAAACCCAAACCCAGAAAAGGTTAGGTAAAGGTACGCCTGCTCGAAGCGCGTAATTCGAGTGTTGGTTCTGTAGTACCCGTAAACTACAGGTTAGACTTCAGCTGTGCCCGTAAACAGTCTGGTTACGTTTCGATACAGTACGCGTAAACTTGTATCCAGCTTGAGGAACTAAGCTGCAACGCTTGCTGACTGCGCGAAAAGTCAGTGGTATCCTTAGTAGATTACCAGAGGTTTCTGGTCGTGGACGTAGGAGTAGTTTCTCCAAACCACGTTAAGTTGCTTTGTTCTTTCATGTTTATTTATGCATCCAGCTAACCCTTCATAAGCATTATTTCAAGCTGCATAAACTGATTAACTGAAAAGAGAAACTAAGCTTTGCAATATATTTGAAGCAACAGACGGACTTTCCAAAATCCCACCACATTCCGCACACAGCCAGCTGTGTCGATCAAGCTGCCTTCCAGCTGGATCGAACACAGCCAGCTCACTCAAAAGAGCTTTAATTGGAAAAGTTTTTAAACCTTGGTGTATTCACCCCCCCCTCTACACCAAGGTATCCGTCTTGGGACCATCAATTGGTATCAGAGCAGTGGTTCAAAAGATCACTGCATCTGTCAAGTCAGCTTCTTTGCTGATAGTGGTCACCTGAACAGATCCTTCAAAGTTTCAAATTTTTTTTAAAAAAATCATTATATTGCATACTGTCATGGAATCTTCCCTGTGCAGGAATCTTCCGACATTCTCTGTCGATGATTATCAGATCTGGAAGTTCCGACTCAAAAGCTTTCTGAGTGCGCATCACGACATGATGTGGGATGTTATCACTGACGGACCCATCATCATCATGAAATCAGAAAGACAAGCAGAAACCTTACCTGGAGCTGAACCAGTACTCCGGCAAGTTGTGAAGCCCAAAAGGGAGTACTCTCCAGAAGAAAGAAGACAAGCTGGTTTGGACAGCTACGCTCGCAACGTCATCTCCTCAACGGTGACGAATGCTTATCTCAGCAAGATCATCAACTGCGAGACAGCTAAGGGGATGTGGGACACTCTAGCCAAGCTGTGTGAAGGCTCAGAGGAAATTCAAGAGAACAAATTCTCAGTTGCATGCCAGAAATTCGACAATTTCAAGCAACTCCCCTATGAGTCCATTGATCAAATGGAGCTCAGATTCTCCAACCTCGTCATCGAGATCGAGACGATCCGAACTGGAAAATATACAGTTCGAGACAAGAACTTGAAAGTTCTTTCAGCTCTCTCCTCAGAATGGTGTACACACAAAGTGGTTCACCAAAGCAGAACTGATCTTGGCAGCATGGAGACGGAAAAATTGTTCTCCATCTTAAAGGCCAACGAATTTGATCTGGGGATCACAAGCAGAGATTCATCCAGCCAAATGAATGAAGTAGAGCTGAGGATCAAGCCAAGAAAAGAAGCTCAATCAGCTCAGCTTGGAAGGACCAACAAAGAGCTCAGATTTATGAGCAAAGAAGATTTGAACGAAGAAGTTGCCATGCTTGTACGAAGCATTAATCAGCTGGAACAAAGCAAGGAAAAGTACAAGAATATCGTGAAGGTTCATCACGACAAGCAACTCTACCCAAAGAGCAACCCAGCTGAGTCATCCTCCCGGAGAGAGGATAAAAGGATCGAATCGAGCGAAACGGATGATGATCAAATCTCCTTCTCCTACTCAGATGAGGATGATTGCTCTGATTAATATGTCTGAAACATCTGATTGAATCAACCGATGAAGAAAATAACGAAACCCAGCTAGCTGACTGGGACCAGCTGTGAAATAAAGACAACTGGATAATTATCTGAAGATTCAGCCAGTCATACAGCTGAGTACATTGGTCTCAAGAGATGATTAGAGAAGCAGCATTTGAATCAGCTGAATTTGGGACAGCTGTCTACTTGCTATACAAACTGAGATCTCATCAAAGAAATGAACTGATGTAGGATGTAGCTGAAGAAAAAGCCACCTACTATCAAATCAAAGGGGAACTCTACGCAGCTGGAATGAGTGCGAATTCAAATAGAATACCCAGCAGGATGCACTCATCAAGAAGATTCAGCTGGAGTCTTCAGCCGAAGAGAAACCTGATCCAGTGGTAAAATCAAGATAATTCTCTAATCCAGCTGACAACTTAGAAAGCATCCAAGAGACTTCTCAACATCTGAAGAAATCCATTGTTGGGAAAATTCACACAAAAGCACAATCTGCTGAAATCCAAGTCAAGATGATGTATGGATCACTTGGACCGCTCAATCCAGATGAAGAAAAATCATCCAGCTGAGGGGGAACAAACTCAGCTGGATCCCAAAGTTAAGTCCAGAAGGATTATCCAGCTGAGGGGGAACAAACTCAGCTGGACATTAGTCGAAGAGCTAAAGGGAACTCAGCTGACTAAAATTCAAGCAAAATCTTCAAATCTTTAAATACTCAGCTGAGGAGAACTGTCAATCAAGCAAAGGAGAAGACCGCTGTGATATCAGCTGGATACTGTGTCCAAGCTGACCGGTCTGCATCTCATGCAATAATTGCTCTGAGGAATATGCTATATAAAGTCCAATTATTTTGAATTCATATGTTAAGCGGACAGACATTCCTTAGTTAAATTGTTTGATAAGTTTCCTTTCCCATCGCATTAATTATAAAGTCTGCATAGTACTGTAGCACGGCAGGATCGAGGCAGAACGTCAAACGTTTGAAATGCCTCACGCGCGGTTGTAATACACTCGCCGAAAGCACGTCAGAAAAACGTGATGAGTGAATTTCTCCCAGCCGTTGATCAGAATATCAACTGATTCAATCTCAACCGTTGACCCTATATGGCAGTTGATATATATGGAAAAGATACGCAGATCCTTTCTTCCTTCATCTTTATCTCTGCAAATTTCAAAGATTCAAAATCTTCATCTATTCTCTGCAAGTTCTTCGCACAATCAAATTCTCCAAGTTGCAGAAATGGCGCCCAAGAAATCAACCGCAGGGATGAACCAGTTTGAAGCTCTAATGTCAAAGCTATCATTTGAGAGTATTCTGTCAACCTCCAACCTCCATATTTCAGAGTTAAAAGAGATGGTGGATCTAGTTGCAGACTCCGGTCTCCTGCTGTGGACAACCTCCATGCCCAAGCTTTTGCTAAAGAGAGATGCCGCACTTTTCTACCTTAACATTATCGACGAAGACGGCTTCTACTCATCTTCATTTGACATGAGCGTCAAAGGCGAAGACGGAAAGTTTGATACAGCTACCGTCACCATAAAACTCAATAAGATGCTACAAAAGGTGTTCAACCTACCTAGAGAAGGAGGATTCATCCCAGATGGTTACAGCCGTGAAGAAGTGGATGAATTCCTCAGCAGAGAGATGCTTATCTCCCCAGAGCCGTACAGAGCAAGCATGTCAAAGCTCCTGCTCAAGCCAAAGTACAGGCTGCTGCTGGATATTACACAAAAATGCATCTTAGGGATAGCTGGATCTCAAGGAGAGATCAGCATTCCAAAACTTAAGCCGATGATTGCCATGATCAAAGGCGCAAACGTCAACTGGTTTGATTTCCTACTCAACCGACTGGTCAAGGAGTCAGAGAAAATAAAGTTCAACTCCACCAGGACGACGTTTTCGCCTTCGTAGCCACCGTATCTCTCGCTCCAAAATTTCTTTCTTAATAGAGCAAGCTGAAAGGGCACACAAGAAAGTGGGCCGATTCGAACCGTTTCCGAAATGAAGATTCTTTTCCAAAGAATAAATCAAGTCAATGATCTTTCCAAGAAGCAGATGTCGTGAGTAAGGCAGGCAAGAAGCTGGAAGGAACAGAGCGAAGTTCCAAAGTGAGAAGAAACAAAGAAAGAGGAAGACAATGATTCTTAAACTACCAATGGAGGTCCTGAGAAGAAAAAGAAAAATGTCATTCCAAGTCAAGCAATGGTGATACTCTCCCCACAGCCCGTCGGCCTTCGATCAATACGGATCAAACATCCCGGCCGAGATGGGATTGAATGATGGATTGTCATCCAGCCTCGAGGACGAGCCGGATAATCCAAGAAGCTCACCCCAGCCCTCACCTCCTCTCAGCTCTCCGCTGAAACAGCCTTCCCCTCCACCCAGCTCTCCAACCAAAGAGCCATCTCCTGCAAGAGAGCAGGAAGATATTCAATTGGCTGAAGCTCCTTCACAGCCTAGGCGACACCCATGCCGAACCCTCTTCCACGAATCCTACCACCCCCAAAACAGCCCATCACCCAAAGCTCAAATTCCCACACAAATGGGCCGATACTTCTTCACCCCAATTGTGAACCCTTTTGAACCTATTCCTCAAAACACCTCGAATCGAAGAGAGTGATTCTACTACCTCTCCTTCTCTCAACTCTATCGGCTCGGCCTTTATGGAAGCCATGTACGAGGACTTGCGCATTGCGGATCAAGAGTGTTCTAACTCAAAGATCCACCCCGGCGCACCCGCCCATTGCCCTCGTCAAAGTTGGAGATCTCAAGTTCTATCCGGCTACCAAGATGGCAACTTGGTACCGTAATGAGCGATAGAGACTTTCTCCTTTGAGAAATTGAAGACGGATGAAGCACGCCTCCAGCACACTTTTGGCTTTGGAAGCCTGGAGGATGCATACTTACACCAGAATGATCTCATCAGAGGGATTATAGAAGTGTCTCAGCAATACCCCAAGCCGCACCCAGCTGAAGTCTGGGAATCTGCCAACAAGCTTCTTATAGCAGCGGGATGGGAGACACATTCTGGAGCTGACAATTCTAAAGAAGTCTCAGCTGAGAGTACCAAGGAAGCTGTACCTAATGAAACAAATTCGAGGTAATGATCATTGAAGAACCACTGTTGCATCAACCGAACCGAGAGGAAGCGCCCCACGCAGTCCAATTGCCGATGACACTCGCTCACCGGTCGAGATCGAGGCAAGAAACCCAGCCAAGCCGAATCCGGAACCCAGACGGATCCTGTTGAGCTCTCTGATACAATGAAGGACGAGATTGCCAAACAAGTCGAGGAAATCCTTTTTCAGGATAGACTCAAATCAAATGTGGATACCCTTCTGCGCATCACAGCTATAGAGTCGCAAGTCCAGAGCAATGGACTGTCCATTGACGACGTTCACAGATTCGCTCTCAATCTGCAGGAAAGCACCAGCAGAGATCTCAAACTATCTCTTGTTTCTCAACAAATTGATCAGTCAATTCTTCTAGAGAAGAGAGTCCCTGAGATCATCTCAAACCTTCAAGCTCCACTGGTTGACGACATTGCAAATATTTCAAGCCAGCTGGAAGCTCTCAAAAAGACCACTCTCTCCAACAGCTCTGACATCCGCCAACTATTCAACTTATATAAAGATCTGGATGCTCGCTCGAGTTGGAAGAAGAAGAATGCCCAGTGAATCTCGTCACGACAACTCGACCAAGATCGCCGATGTTGAAGGTATTCTCTCCAAGCTCGCCGCAATCGTTGCCAACCTCTCTACCTCCCTTGTTGATAATGCCAAAAAGGGAAGATCGAATAAAGCTGGAAAAACAAGTGAGAGGGAAGTTGCAGCTAAGGGGGAACCTGTGCAGCAAATACAGAGGGAAATCGATGATTTTGCAAAAGAGCTGGATGAAGAAGAGACAAAGCCAACTGCTCCAGCCAAAGCTGTCAAAGAGACATGGAGAGAGAAAATGGTTGCTCTTGCCAAAGCATGTGGACACAAGCCTGAAGAATACAAAGACTATCATTGGCTGTGTAACTTCCACAACGAGCAAAGAAAAGAAATGCAAGAGCTGGATAAGATTGTTAAGAAGAAAGCTGAAGCGCTCAAGCCTGCTGAGAAAAAGCAGAAGAAGAAAAGGCAGAGTTACAGGCAAGCAAAGAAGAATCAAATCCAAGCAGCCTCAGCTGACAAGAAGAACCCAGATGATATCAATGAAAACTGGGAAAGATGCAAATCAGAATTCATCAAAGAATTCTACTACTTGAATCAGTTCAAAGGCATGGATCCAGAAGCTGCTTTCCAGGACTATTTCCTCGAACTTCATGAGACAGATCCAATGATGGCAAGATCAATTGCCCTCTATGCCAAGAGTAACAACATCCAGCTGAAGGCTCCAAAAGTCAAACAGCTAAAGCCTCCATTTCTAGCTGGAACAAACCTTCCTGACAAGGCCCAAATCTTCAAAGAAATTATTCACTGGGCTGGTGAAAGAGGAATTTCAAAGTCGAAGAATCAAGCTGAATGGAAGGAGCTAGAAGAGTTCATCTTCAATAGATATGGTCTAAAGACTGACCATCAAATTGATGAACGAAGGAAGCAGTCAAGCTGAAGACCCAGCTAACTGGGAATTTTTTATTTTGAACTTTTGTATTTAGAAAGTTGTAAAAATTCTTCATATTAATGAAAAGTTCATTTTATCAAAATCAACCTGAAGACAATCTCTCTTTGTCCAGGCTCTGAATTTATTTACCTGCTGTGAATGTTTAATCTTATGAAACCCCGTTTCCTGTTAAGGGGGAAGCATTTTTGTTTTTCCAACTTGGGGTTTTGGCATCATCAAAAAGGGGGAAATTGTTGGGAAAATTAATAAAGTTTTGAAGTGATACCAAAACCCAGCTGACCCCAACCGAGTAGATGTTTGCACAAGCCCAAGTGGTTTTCCAGCTCACCTGTTTGAGCTTATAGAATTTCTATGTTTACAGGTGGTCGCTGAAGACAGCAGAAGACCCAGCTGAGTACACAGCAGGGTAAGCCAAGACGAGTGATCATCAACGTTATCCAGATTCAAGACGATAAAGTTCTTCCAGACACAGCTGTAGGAAAGACCCAGCTCGTATGACAACTCAGCTCAGCGTCAAGACCCAGCAGAGTTCAAGACTCAGCTCAGCGTCAATGATCCAGCAGAGTTCAAGACAGCTCAGAGTCATCAGCACAGCAGAGTCGAAGTGAACTTGAGATAAAGTCAGATCTGATCTGGACCATCAGGAACTCGACACCTCAGCACCTAGAAGTCAAACCTAGGATTGCTTTACGAGGAAATCAAGGAAGAAGACAAGTCAATCCTGTCAGAAGTTAGGTAGAGATTCAGAACGGCTCTTTCCAACGGCTAGTTCTAATCTCTCCCTATAAATAGAAGTCTTCTTCATCATCAGAGTGACAAGAGAGAGACAAGAAAGAGAAAATATACAAGAGAGATCAACAGAGAAAGAAGTCTAAACAAAGATCAAAGATCTCTCTGAAAAGCTTCAATATCCAGCAGTCTACACTCTTATGAGTTCTTATTTATTCTCAGGCTGCTGAAGCTCTCTCCCACTAGTATCTAGGCATATAATCCTTCCCATCTTAAGCCTAGTTTGAACGAGTTCATCATACTCAAAGTTCTTCATTGTAAGAACTCGTTCATAGTTGGAAAACCCCTAAACCCAAACCCAGAAAAGGTTAGGTAAAGGTACGCCTGCTCGAAGCGCGTAATTCGAGTGTTGGTTCTGTAGTACCCGTAAACTACAGGTTAGGCTTCAGCTGTGCCCGTAAACAGTCTGGTTACGTTTCGATACAGTACGCGTAAACTTGTATCCAGCTTGAGGAACTAAGCTGCAACGCTTGCTGACTGCGCGAAAAGTCAGTGGTATCCTTAGTGGATTACCAGAGGTTTCTGGTCGTGGACGTAGGAGTAGTTTCTCCGAACCACGTTAAGTTGCTTTGTTCTTTCATGTTTATTTATGCATCCAGCTAACCCTTCATAAGCATTATTTCAAGCTGTATAAACTGATTAACTGAAAAGAGAAACTAAGCTTTGCAATATATTTGAAGCAACAGACGGACTTTCCAAAATCCCACCACATTCCGCACACAGCCAGCTGTGTCGATCAAGCTGCCTTCCAGCTGGATCGAACACAGCCAGCTCACTCAAAAGAGCTTTAATTGGAAAAGTTTTTAAACCTTGGTGTATTCACCCCCCCCTCTACACCAAGGTATCCGTCTTGGGACCATCATTACTGAAAAAGAATGTTCCGTTCATCTGGACGGGAGAACATCGACAGGGAATGAAAGAGTTAAAAGAGGTTTGCATAAATCTCCCAAAACTCTCGATACCGCAGGACGAAGACAACTTAGTCCTGTATACAGATGCAAGTGATTATTGGTGGGCAGCAGTCTTAACCAAGATCACTCCTTATGGAGAAGAACCTTGCAGATACTGTAGTGGTTTATTCTCAGAAGATGAGGCCGTGCGATGGCACATCAATGAAAAAGAATTCTTTGCAGTCCAAAAGGCGCTTAAAAAATGGCCTTTATTTTTATTAGCAAAGAAATTTACTTTGAAAGTCGATAACACACAGGTTAAGGCTTTCTTAAGAAACAAGATGGAATCTAAGCCTGAAAAGGCTAGATTAATTAGATGGCAAGCTGAATGTCAATATTATATTTTTGATATTGTCATAGTGAAATCTTACGAAAATGTTCTTGCAGATTTCTTAACAAGAGATGGAGCAAACTGATGTGAACTCCATTCTACTGGCCCATAGACATCTCAGAGAAAATCTGGAGATGTTAACGGGAGAGTGGGACGAGTGCGTTTTGAATGCTGAACAAGCAAGAAGATTGCAGACTCTCGACAAGACGAAAGTCACCGAGAGAATACGAGCTTGCATACGGTCTCAGGGTCAACTCTGGGCTACATGCCAAACACCAATTCTTCGGGTGGCCAAAGATCCTTTGGTAAAAGAAGAGTTTCGAGTACAGGGCTCTAGACCTGTAGCAGAGGATTCTAATACCTCTTGCCCAAGTTCTAAGGTAGTGGTATTTTTGGAACCATTGCCCCAAGAAAAAGATGATATTCAGGGGTCACACTCTGAAACATCATGTCAACCCAGCACCTCTGGGGAAAAAGAGGGAGAGATTAATCTTAGGCCAATGACTGGTACTTCTAAGATTAATACTGATAAGATTGAAGTTTCTTCTTTTTGGCAGGCTTATCAAGCTAACTGGGAGAAGCTTAATACAAGGACAGGAATCAACCCAGAAAAAATAAGGGTTGATGTTTTGGGGAAATATCCTCGGGTGTGGATGATGCCAAATTCAAATCCATACGAAGTGAAAAGATGGTATGAATTTGGAGCACTTGCTTCGGTTTATACCACATCTCCATCATTCACCGAAATCAAGAATATACCTAAATGGATTCAAGAAGCGGTGTATGATACCTGGGCTAACAATCCGCAGCTTAGCCGAGGTGACATTTTGGAGCTGTATTTTATTAGTTCAGCCCCAGAACCAGCGGGAAAAGGAAATCATGAAGCCTTCCACTATATTAGGCTTCGAAGACCAGATGCACGCGCCCTCGAAAAAATCATGGCGCCTACAGAGAAAGAGACTACTCTAGTCTCTACATTACCAGAAGACATCATCTCCACCAGAAGAGCATGGGGATTATGGGTCTGTCTTACAAAGATGGACAAAGTCAAGTTTCCGTTTAAATTCTTCCAAAATTTAGTAAACGGATCCTTCCTGTTAAATACTATGACAGGAAAATCAACAAGATTTGCAGAGGAAGCTTTCGAAAGAAAGAGGACTTTGCTATGGGAAAGCAAGATTGCGACGAGCAAAGAAACTCATCGCAAATACTGCAACATGGCTCATTTTGGAAACTGGTCTGAGCGCGTTTGTTCGGATTGCCAGAACCAGAAGGGACCAGAGTTCGGAAAGGGTTTCTTGCCCAGAAGGGGAAAAGAGAAGGCTCCGTCCAACGAGCATCTAGAGCACAAGGCGCTGCCAAAAGCATGGACGCCCAGGGCCCCGGGAAAAAAGTAGATTCCCGACACAAGTTGGTGGAGTCATGTGACTTTGAGCTGGAGAACCACCCACTAAAAAGAAAACGACAGTTGTGGGTGGATGAACAGTGATTACCCACTAGAAAACAGATGGGTAAAGCAACATGAGAACCACTACCAAAAGAAAAGTGGTCCATTAGTCATAAGAAAAGGACATCACACCAAAAGTTTGTTGTCTTCATTCAATAATGGAAGACAAGGAAGGACCCATTCACGTGAAAGCAAGCTGGCCAAGGATAAGAGCATCCAAGGCAATAATGCAGGAGAAGAGGCCTTTTACTGAAGACCTCTATATAAATAAGGATTGAAGAGAGCATTCGACATGAGAAATCCTCCACACCATCTTCTCTGCTCTCTCCAAAAAATAAATTTGTTATTGTTCTTATTCTTGTATAGTTTAGTTTATGTATTTCAATTCCGCTATCATAGGTAGCTAAACAAGTCTGTCTCCTCCCTAAAGGAGATATACTTATGTTGTAATAAATATTATATAATTCCTAAATAAAGTTCGGGCTTTTGCTCATCCTTTCCAGTGTCTGATTATTCTCTGTATACCAAAATAATTACCATACGCCTCGGGTAGGAAACGAATGAAGGCTGTGCTGAGTGTTGCTGAAGGAGTCTGCGTCTGGAAACCATCGGTTGCGATCGTGTGGTTGGATGGGGTCCCTAAAACTTCCGGCAGAAATACCCGACAACATTACGGTAAAAAAGGTACGAAGTTGGTATACTTAGAATTTTTATACGGAAGTGTGATGGGCCTGATAGTTTTGCATGATTTATCTCCAAATTGAAAATTGGATTAAAATGGGAAGAAATGATAAACTTGAGTATTTTCTATGGATTTTATTTCAAATGTGTCATTAATGGGCTTGCGAGTACTGTTCGGGCTGAAATGTGGCCTATTAATGCAACTTTTAAAACTTATTGTCCTACTTTTGTCGGCCCACAAACATATTGTCCTATTATCGAAAAGAGGTAAAGTTAGTGGCTTAAAAGAATTCTGAACTCCGTATTACTTGTGATAAAAGACATGAATTGGTAATCTATAACAGATGGAGCTTATAACTTATAAGACTGACCCCAAATCCAATGAATTGGTGATTGAGTACTGTACCCACTTTATACTTTTGGGGGGTCAGTTTTAAATTTTATAATCTTCGAGGGACACAATCATAATTATGAAGTCCAATTTCGGGAAACCTAATTCAGACATGAGAACCCTAATTTTCGCCCTTGGAATTCAATCTTCAATTGCTCAACATCCGAAATCGCAATCCTCAGTCGTTTTCAGGACAGAGTTAGAGCGCGAAACGTACCTGCCGTCTCCACACTTGTTGCTTTGGTCGTACACTTGTTAGTATCTCGCCGGAATTTAGCCTCCAAGGTACGGCCAATCTCCATTCCAACGCCAAATTTTATTTTCTGATTTCATTGAATCCAAATATTATATCAATGTCATATTGCTTATCCCTTTTACGAAACTCTTCGGTTACAATTCATTACAAAAAGTTAGAGGCACAATACAATACAATAGGAGTATCCTCATCTCGCCTCCAAGTCAGTAATGGTGATTGTTCCATTTTCTGTCTTAAAACTTGGTGATGTACTACTTCTTCTTCTAGGGCTGCCTGAACTTCTTTCGATGAAAAATCCAGGTTCTTTTGGTTCTGGTAAAATTGCTCCATCACTTCCTAACATTGAAATCACTGATGGCATTGTTGGCCTGTCATCTGCGAATTTCTGAACGCATAATAATCCCACTTGCATGCATCTCTTCATTTGAGACTCCACGAATGTATCACTCAAACATTCATCCATCACCTCCATAATATTCTTTTCTTTCCATAGTAACCATGCCTGCCACATTAATAACATAACTGAGTTTTTTGACATTATTTTTATAAATGAAAATCAGATCAAAGTATTTGTATACATGGCCCAAGAGGTTAAGATAGTCATCGGAATCTCCATATCCTCTGTTCTTTTTTCCGCTAATTATCTCTAGCAAAACCACTCCAAGGCTAAAGATGTCAGATTTCACTGAAAATTTCCCATCAATTGCATATTCTGGAGACATGTATCCACTGCACAAAATTATTGATCATAAGGCCACAATACAAAATGATCAAATAATTTGATGATGTAAAGAAAACTTACTATGTCCCAACAACTCTTTTTGTTCTAGCAAGAGATTGGTCCTCTTCAAAAGTTCTTGCTAAGCCAAAATCTGAAATTTTTGGAGTAAAATGTCCATCCAGTAAAATATTGCTTGTTTTGAGATCTCTATGAATAATCTTTAATCTGGAATCATGATGGAGATACAAAAAGCCCCTTGCAATTCCCATGATAATGTCATAACGCATAGGCCATGTTAACACTGTTCTCCGACTGTGATCTGCAATTGAGGTGAGACCATGTGAGTATTAACGGTGGGCGTGTTAATCTGTTGTTTTTCCAGGATGATAGAATGGATTTAACACAAAAATAGAAGGACGAAGGATATATGTCGGAGTGTACCATAAACAAAATAATCGAGGCTTTTATTCGGTAGGTATTCATAGATTAGCATCCTTTCCTCTTCTTCGATGCAACATCCCAAAAGTCTGACGAGGTTTATATGTTGCAGTTTTGCAATCAGCATAACTTCGTTTCTGAACTCATCAAGACCCTGTCGTGAAGATCTCGACAATCTTTTGACTGCGATTTCTTCTCCTGACGGCATGTTCCCCTGCTTATGCATATGTAAGTATTCAAGTAAGGATGTCAAAGTATTATTGTTCTTGTCCAACTTCAGGACTCACATTTAGTACATTACCTTGTAAACAGGACCAAAACCTCCAACTCCAATCATTTTTTCTGTGGAGAAATTATCTGTTGCTTGCACAATTGTCGCCATTTTGATCACAGGTAATTCTACATCCTCATTATTCATTTTCACTACTATGAAGCGAAAGAAAAATATAATTGATGTCACTGTCAGTAGTAAACTATCTTTTTTAGAGCCATTAACTACATAAGTTCAATTGTTACCTTGCCTCTTTCGTCTTGCCATAAAAAGTAGACCTCGATTGATAATGGTTGAGACGAGAACTCCAAATGCAATTGATATCAGTATTAACTTGATAGGCCTTTTATTCCCTTTCTCCTCCTCTAAATCTGTGCTAAAATCTACATGCAAATTCACCAGATAATGTAATTCTTGGCTTCAATCTATTTGGGTAAGTATTCTACTTTAAATTTTTTATGCAACTGGTAGTTATGAAATGAGTTACCTAATTCAGAAACCGGTACGCGTATATAGATGTTCTGCTTACTATCTGCTGCAGAAAGTTGTTTGGTATCGAGGAGATCGCCGGACCACATCAAGCAGCCTCTGCCTCCATCAGTGATGAATGGATTAGCATATGCAATGCAATTACAGTTTTTGGAGCACTCAGCTTTGCACTCGGCAAGGCTCATCGTCGTATTTAACCTGAAAGTCGACATATCAGGATACTCCACCCCTCTAACCTCTAGAAATCCATCCCCACCATGGCAATTCAATGGTTTAATTCTAGTGCATCCACCCGACCAATCCTGAATGTCCCAATCCTTCTGGATCTTAGGTTCAAATCCTCTGAAACACTGGCATCTAATTGGCCTGTCTGATCTGCAGATACAGTTAGGACCACAACTATCATATTCGTGACACGTATCTAGAGGAAATTTGGAAGCAAGATTCTACTTGTCTTTTGTGGCATTCATGGTATAGCGCAAGAGCGAACCAGATGTATCTAAAGTAGTTCTTACGAGAAATGAGCTCTCGTAGGGCTCTCCTATGGATATCAGCCTCTCTTGTTTGAATACCAACTCTGGTTTGTAAATGGGATTGGGAAATCTTTGAACTCCGCAAAATTGCATCCCATTCCACTGTCCAACTCGGTATCTTTTCAATGTCCCTTTTAAAGCAACCACCTGAGCCAAGCCATGGTTTTTGATCTTGAGTACAAAATCACCCGGAGAAGGATCATCTGGATTTTTCCACGATGTCAAATACCTCTCTACGCCAGCATCCACATCATCCTCCATCTTCATTCTTGGTAACATGGTGTCAGTGGGGTAATCAAAACTCTGCCATAAGTAGTCGTCCCTCGTCTCATTAACAAGAACTAGGTTTCCAGTATCCAGGAGGTGTAAAACTGGATTTGAAACCACACGTGATGGATTCTCCGACCAGATAATGCTTTTGCCACTGCTTATAACGAGACTTCCATTTCCAGAAATGGAGAACACGACTCCTTGTGGGGCTGAGGCAGTGATGGGATCGTTTCTGTTAGCAACCCAGACTACAACATGTGGTGTGGTCTTGTACCATATTCCCAAGAATCGGTTTAAAGAATTCCCAGGTTTGAAAAAACCCATCTCAAAAACCTGGTTTTGAGAGATCAAAGTCTGCCCATGAAGAAGCGTTTGATTTGGAAAAAGTATGTGATGGTCATAAACTGCTCCAACTGTAAAACTCAGAAAGGCGAAGAAGTGGAGCAGTGAGGAGAGGATTGTAGTGAAGAAGAAGAAGAAGAAGAAGAAGAATTGAGCCATCTTCAAATCTGATTGCATGTGCAGTGTACCTCCGATCCGGAAAAAGTTGTTTTGATTACTCTTGGTTGTAGAACAAGAGCGGAAAAAAGAAAATGGAAACTCGAATTGAATCAAATTCAAAGGTTTAAAGAGTTGTAACCCTGGGCGCGGGTGGTGACTTTGACTGGTAAATCAGAATTAAAGAAAGCGAGTTACATATATGTCAAACTGACACTCAAAAGTTATCTAATTCTTTGAAGTTTCTTCCTTTTTAAGGTTTTTTCATTATGGAAAAAGAAAACTCGCGCATTGACAGTTTTATTCCTCGCGCATGTATAATGTATTTCCTTTCTCATTTCATTTCCTTTCGTGTTTGTTTCCTTTACCTTCTTTTTCCTAGTTAAAAGTGACAACAAATTAATTAGCTTCTTACTATTAAAAAATCCAATCAGTTAAATTATATTGGCAAAACAATCCAGTACGGCCAATTATACCGTTCATTTAGCTGTAATTAAGTAGTACTATTGATTAAGAGAATTAGTAGTAATAATTAGAAAATATTTAAAGAAAATTAATTCCGATTAGAATTAATTACTCTTCAATTATCATTAACTAAACATCAATTAATTGAAAAAATAAGACAGTTGTAAGAAAAAAAAATTAATCATCCATCAATCAATCTATATGTATGTCTTTTTGTAGTAGTGAGGTAGACCTGAACGAGTGTGATATAGTGGGCGTATCCTTGGGCTACTTATCGACCCTCTACCAATGAATTAGTGATCGTATTTGTGGAAACTGAGGTTTCAGTTGGGATTTGTTCACCAGTGAAAGTAGTAGCAGGATGTGTAGCTTCATCTTCTGTATTTGTACTTGAAACTGAGGTTTCAATTGGTAGCATTTGTCTGGCAGTGAAAGCAGCAGGAAATGTGGGATCGGGCAGGACACTGCCGTTGCTTAGCATAACTACTACTGAAGACATGCTTGGCCTCTCATCGGGATGTTGTTGAACACATAAAAGACCAACGTGGATTGATCGCAGCATCTCTGCTATATGGCTTCTTTCAAGAACAGGATCCACTATTTCTTCTAATCTTTCTTCTCTGTAGGCCATCCATGCCTACATATATATATGCATGTTTCAAGTTTAGTTTGAATATCAATCTCATCAATTCTCACAAGTTCTAAATTAAACAAAAGAGGATGGATTTGGAAAGGATGTTGAACTTGGAAATATATATCTACTCCTTTTTGTTGTCCATGCATCCTACTAATACTATATTTAGGATTCTTCTGTATAATACTTACATTTCCGAGAAACGATTTCCAGCACAAGAACGCCAAAGCTATAGACATCTGATTTCACCGAGAACTGCCCAAACCCAAGATATTCTGGGGCTATGTATCCACTGCATGTGTCCAGACAAAAGAGTGTTGGATTGGACTTAATTAGTAAAGCATGCATTTGAAAATAAAATATTAATTGGTTATGATATAAAGACTAAAAAGTACTAACTAAATGAAAATGAATTGGCAAGTAAGATGTTAGGGCAAAGAATTATACATACTACGTTCCCATAAGTCGGCCTGTGACATCTCCAGTTTGGTTCCCTCCAAAAGTTCTAGCAAGGCCAAAGTCTGATACTTTTGGGATCATTTCAGAATCTAGTAATATATTGCTCGCCTTGAGATCTCTGTGGACTACTCGAAGCAGGGAATCTTCATGAAGATACTGAATGCCACGAGCAATGCTATTAATAATAGTGAAGCGCTTAGGCCAGTCTAGTGATACTCTTCTCCTCGAATCTGCAGTCCAATAAGTATATGTATTTTTGCTCCATGCAAAATTAAGTTTGTGAATTTGCTAATTTTTCAAGACGGATCGCGTAATTACCAAATAGTATTAAGTCGAGACTTTTGTTGGTCATGTATTCATACACGAGCATTTTTTCTTCTCCTTTAATGCAACATCCTAGAAGCTTCACTAGATTCCGATGCTGAAGTTTAGCAATGCATCTCACTTCATTCACGAACTCGTCTACTCCTTGATGGGAAGTGCTCGACCGCCGCTTCACTGCGATTTCCTGCCCATCTCCTAGCACGCCCTAGTACAAAAATATATGCATCATCTACTTTTGCTATACTTGGGTTCGTTTGGTACAAAGTATGGGATAAGGGCTGATATGTTTGACTGAGATGTCTTATAAATATAAAGAATTAATATTCCGTTTGGTAAGATGTATTAAATTTTCTGCAACACACAGTAATTATTGTAATTTATTGCTATAATTAGTTGCAGTATTATTTATACCACCTCATAGGTAGTATACATAACAACAAAAATAAGTATTATTCATACGGGCCCGAACTTTATAAAGGGCCGTATACTTCATACCAAACAAGATATTAGGGTGTCATAGACATATTATACACCCTAATCACCCCTACCAAACGAGCCCTAATGTATATATATAATACTATTATCAAATAATTAAGTACAACATTTACAAAATTGTATATAGACTATACTTCATATTAGAACATATATCTATATATATATATATATATATATATATATATTATTCCCTCCTTATGATTTCAGACACAGTTTTATTTAGCCTAATTACCTTATAAACAGCTCCATATCCTCCCTCTCCGAGCATGTTGTTGCATGAAAAATTATCTGTAGCATTCACTATTGTGAATAAATCAAACCGCTGTATCTCTACATTGCTGCCACTTTCCTCAGGATTAGTAGAATTACACTTGAATCTCGCCATGCCTGCGCAACATGATTTATATATATATTGTTAGTGCCAATACTAATATAATGCACGAGAGATACAAATAGAATTATAGTTGAATCTCACCACTGCTTATATTTTGCAAAATGCTAATAACTAATGTCCTAAAAAAAAAGTCGGCACTCAAAAAAAGTGGGACAGAGGATCTAACCTGTTATTTTTGGCAGTTGATGATATTGCTTCTTTCTCTTCTGAAAATACTGAAACATGCCCACGCATAGGCTTAGCAGCAATATCCCAATGTCCAGAGACAGTGTCGCCACAAGTATTTCACGTTTCTTCCCTTCAGTCGAATTATAATTTTATTTAAGACTACATTATTGCATAAAACATTCCTGTAAAGTGTATAAAACAGGCATGTATTTTAACAAATGGAGGGAAAATGAAGCAGTTTTATTTACCTAAGTCAGAAGAAGCCATTCTAATGTAGATATCTTGTCCGGGGGACATCTCTCTCATGTTATGAAGATCTCCAAACCAAAGCAAACATCCATTCCCACTGCTCATATTGAGCAGTGAATAGGCCGTACACGAGCAATTCTTGGAGCAAGAAAGCTCGCACTCTCCAAGACTCATAGTCTCGTTGTACCAAGAATATTACTGAGTATCCGGCAATTTGATGCCGGAATACTTCAAAAAAACCATCTCCATTTCCGCAGTCAAAGGGCGTGCTCCGAACGCAGCCCTTAGTGTAATCTCCCCCATCCCACCCTTGACGATCTTTGGCTTCGAATTTATTCAGACATCCACAGAAGGGAGTGTTTGCAGTATTACAACTACCGTAGGGGCCACACCCGTTATAGACGTTGCAGTTATCTACCGGTACGGTAAGATAACTGATCCATTCCTGCGTCCGTTCAACTCCTATGCTCGATCCCGCTCTCACTTATCGTCAGCCTCGTGGTCACCGACTTATTCAGTTGCTCGTAATGATAGTAGACCCCCTCCTTGCGAAAATATGGTGTTCGCCTTCAGGTTCGGGAGGCCACTGAATCCCATTCCGTTCCAGGGCCCGGATTTGTATTGCAGAAGTGGGCCCTTCTCAATGGTCACCTGCTGGTAGCCTTGGTAATCAAAATCCCCTGCTGCGGGATCACCGCTGTTCTTCCACGACGTGATGTACACTTGTATGCCGGTTGTGAAACTCTTGCCGAGCTTCATACCTGGCATGATGGTGTCCGTTGGATAATCGAAGCTCTGCCAGATTGGATCATCCGCCTCCTCAACATCTCTCACTACAAGATTTCCCGAGTCGAGTAACTGCTAGATGTATGATTAGTAGACCAAATGGTAAGCAGTTGCCCCGGTCGAGCTATCCTGAGCACGCCTGATCTGTCCGTGAGCGGGTTGTCTCTGTTGGCAACCCATACTACGCTCCTTACTGATATTTTCTTGTACCATATGCCCACGTAGCGCTTGTTGGGATTCTCCGGGCTGAAAAACCCCATCTCGAAGCTTCCACCGGACGAGATCAGCGTCTCGTTGCTGCTGTCTCTAATGGTTTCAGAAGTGTCTATGCTGCCTGCTGCATCACACATCATCTGTTTTGACAACATGGAGCCTATAGCAAGAAATGTAACGATACAGTATTTTCTGAATGTCATCATCTTCTGTTAGGGTATCTCCAACGGTGGGTTCCAAAATTTGGAACCCACCAAATCCACCATTGTGGAGAAAAGAAACTGGTTTCCAGTTTTGAAACTGGAAACCAGTTTCAAAACTGAAACTGGGTGCAAAGCAGGAGAAGGCGGGCGCTGGGCGCGTCACCCACGGCGCGTGCGCGACACGCGCGCGCTGGTTGGCGCGTGCAATACACGCGCGCGTGGGGGCGCCGCCTTTTTTGACTTTTTTTTTTTTCTTCTGTTTTTCTCCTTTTTCATTTCGAATTTTTTTGTAGTTTTTCATAAATACGGACCTATTAGCTCGTCTAAAACATATCGAACATATATCTTATATTAAAGATCACGACGAGAGCTTTTATTCGACATAAAAATCGTAAAAATCCGATTTGAAATGAGCAAATGATGATATTTTAAAGTTCAAAACTAATAATTTATGTATAGATATATAAAGATAATGTGTATTATAGTGGGACCCTTTAAATAGTAGAAACTGGTTTCATTGTTGTGGAAGGTGTTTAGATAAAAAAGTAGGTGGGTTCCAAAAGCTGATGTGGCGCTGATGTGGCGGTTTGGAAGCTGAAACTGGTTTCCACCACTGGAGACACCCTTAATTCTCTGTTTCTCAAAGAAGATGCATGAGTTATTTAATTTTGTAATGAATGGATCTTTTTTTCTTTTTTCCTACTCTTGTTCTTTTATGAGTATTATTTATGTATATCCAGTATGATGATAGTGTATACACCTCATAACCAGTTTTGAGGACATGTATAACACATAACCACCAAGACTTTTTGACTTTTATATTTATATCTATTGGGACATTTTCTAAAAAAGTGTCTTATTTGTGTGAAAAATGGGGAAAATTGGACTAGTTAACTAAAATCATATAAAATCATGTATTTACCCTCCTATTTTAGCTATCAAAAAGATAGTTACGTATTTCTTTATTACATATTTTGCTAATCGATCCTTCGCTTCTAAAATGGTATCAGAGCTCTGGTTTTATTAAGGAATTATATTTTATTTATTGCTTTAAGTATTATCCTAACGGAGGAGACATCAAGAAAAATATGAATCCGGACAATTGTCCGAGATGCGAGGGTTACAGGAATTATCTACAAGACCTGGAGATAAAAAGAGAAAGAAACCAGATGTCAAGGATAATCTGGAGAGAATTGTTCGACTCCATAGTCGTACAAGAAAGAAGGCTTGAATACATTGAGCCTTTGGTTCAAGAAATTGAGGCAAGAAGGAGATATGATTCAGATCTGAGCGATCTCCTGTTCGAGGTGACAAATACCATGAGAATGAACCATCATAATAATCATATTATTTGATGGATCTTGAAGAATGTCCAAGGTGTGGACATTTCCAGGAACGTCTCCAAATATTGGAGAAAAGAAGGACCAGACACCAGAGGATTCTGACAGACTGGCGAAATATGCTGAACCTTTTAATTCAGCATAACGAGGCAAAAGAATTAATCGATTCCTGCATCCAAGGAATCGAAAGAAAAGAAGATCTTCTACATAGGTGTATACTCCTTGAATGGGAGATAGAACATGCTATGAGAAGAGACCATTGGAGTCATTTAGGAGTAAATTGGAATTCATATACTACTCCTCTCTGATGGAACAAAAGAAAGATAAAGGAGTATCATCTACTCTTTTATATCAAGAGATTTCTCCAGATTCCTCCAAGATTTCGGCGGATCTAAGAGAAATACAGAAGACAGTACAACATTATGGCGATAGCCTGTATGGTGTACCACGCGATCTATACAAGATTGCTATGAAACATGATGAAATCTACAACATCCTGAAGGAGATCCAATCACGGATCGAAAGACTGGAGCAACGACCACGTTCCAGTCAAGGAAGAAATCCTTTTGATAATGAACCCACTTATCCAAAGCCAGTGGGAGAAACCAAAAAGGATCCCAACATGGAGACCTTAAAAAGAATGATTCGTGAAAAGAAGAAATGAGTAATCTTGAACGAATCAAGCTGGACGACCTCCAGGAGTTAGCAGAATCTTTTGCTAACATGACGATGGTGGACTTAAAGATGAATCAGAATGTGGTCCAAAACCCACAGCCAGTGAATCAACTACCACCAGGAGCCATCATTGGAAATCAATAAGATTTTCAAAATGCACCAGGAGCCATTAATGCAGTCCAGGATTTTCATACTGGAGCAAGGTATGATCAACATACCCCAAATGATGCATACATGGCAGCAAGAAGGACAATGGCAAGAAGGCCGCATCCAAAGGTGCAAGATACACCCTATGGAAAAGCAACCTTGGATCCTATCCATCCTTACGGAGTGATGCTCGACCTCGATGAAGTCAATTTCAGAGACCGAGAATCAGTTATTGACGAGTGGACGTCAGCCCTGAGAATTGCAGCAGCAACTCTCGATTTGAACAAAGAAGGATTCGTAAGAATTCTCGAAATGAGTCTTGCAGGAGTTGTCAAGACAGCATGGGAATTCTTTCCTGTGGATATCAAGAATTCATGTTTTGATAGTGATAACTACACAGAACATGTCCAGAATATGGCCGTTCTTTTTAAGAACCATTTTCTGGGAGAAGAATATTTCGAAGGATATGATATAGAGAAGAGAAAGAAATATTTGATGGCATTGTATAATCTAAGACTTGCAGTCTTGGATCAACAATCGCTCAACAAGTTTCTACAGCTCTTTACTCTTTATCAACATCAATCTAAAGTTGATGATAGAGTGGCACTGGAAATCTTCTTTCTGAAATTTCCAAGCCCATGGAAAAAGATGCTGATCCGGGATTACGAACCAGGTGATCCTGAAAATGTCGCAAGAAGGATGTCTTATGTACATCGAAAGATCTCGGAGTGGTGTCAACAAGCAACAGCTCTAAAGAACTTGAAAAAACTGAGGAGGATTAACAAATTTGCTCCTCTAAACTGTAAAGATAATGATCTACCAACGATCATTGGAGGAGAACCACCGAGGCTGAAGAAATACAAGAAAAATAGATTTCAGCCCTATCAGAAAGGTGGAGATCCAAAAAGAAATTCTTGGAAACCAAGAACCAGATGGTCAAGACAGAAGGCCAGATCTTACAAATCAGGCCAAAGAAGTGGACCATCAAGGAATAGGTATCCATTTCGAGGAGATGATAAATCTCAAGGAAGGACACCTGCCAAGAAGACTTTCAGAAGATCTCACACTAGAGTTAATGAAAGTTTCAAAGATTGCAACTGCTGGACGTGCGGTGCAAAAGGGCATATTTCCACAAATTGCCCAGACAACGAGAGAAGATGTATCAACAAATTCGAATCCACTCCGGATATCGAAGATGCCGTCTACTATCAGGAACTGGTACAAGTATATCAGTTCGAAGATATACCCTCGGATGAAAGTATATATGAACAAGAAGAAGTCTTCAGCGGAGAAGATTCAGAATGGTCTGATGGAACTAGATCGGAGTCAGACTGATCCAGAGATTGTTCATCAGGAGAAAGAGGACAGGACAGGATTTTCCAGTCACACAACTCTCTCTCAAAGCCTGATTGACAAGATCATGAAGAAGAGTCTGAATATACAAAAGTATCAAGGCTTTTCGGCAAGTAATATAGATCAAGTTCTAAGGAACTTTAATCTAAAAAGCAGGAAACAACAAATCGTCTATGGAATTTCTAGACGAGAAATGTCGCTTCCTATAGAGCTTACAGGGAATCAAGTGGAGATGCAGTTGATTCCAGCCAGTGACATCCGGGAAGATTTATCAAAAATGAAGCCCGAAGTCGCTGAAAAGATGAACTGGATTCATATTGGAGCAATCCAGTTGATGTTAAAGTCGGCTCTCTTTACTGGAGTTCACACGCCGATTGATATCGCTATATGCGATAAAAGAGTTAGAAATCTGAAGGATTCCGTATTGGGAACAATAGCGGGAGATCTTTGTGCAGGACAAGTAGTGGGAATCATTTATCCAAAGATTGCTTACAATCTTAATGATACTCATTTCAGCAAAGCCCTGACGCTTTATCAGGACTTTAAACGCAAGGATTTGCTGGAGGAAGGAAACATGCCTTACTCCATTACTTATCAGGTATCATATGCTCTTTCCAACTCACATCACACTGAGTTATTTCTGGGAAAGAAATTTATTGAGATACCAGATATCTTCAACAAGGTGACAACAGCTGTTTGTCCCGATAGAGTTGAAATTGCTCGGTTAAGGAATGTGGATATTCAAATCCGAGATAGAGAAGTCATGAGGCACGATCAAAGTCTCAGGATAACTTCAGGAAGATTATCCTTCCAAGGAGATAGAATTATGTCTTTACCATATGGAAGGAGTCGGAGTCTCATTCGAGAGGCGGCACACCCTCAAACATCTCAGAGTAACAAAGTTCCAGTGAATCTGAAATGTCCAGAGGGATGGAGAGAAGTGATAGTAAAATTTGACACTACAAGGTGGGAAACCAACTTCCCTTGTAATGTTCTTTACTATCTGCAGCAACCGGAGATCAATCATTACAAAGGTACCCTGGAAATTGGGGGACAAGTGATGGAGATCAAGGGAAGAGCTGGAAGAGAAGCAGTTTTGCTTTTGGGTTTGGATTTTCTCGAGGATCACAAACCTTGGGGAAATAAAGAAGACGGAATGGAAATTACAATTAATGGGAGAAAACTATTAATCGAATGACAAGTCCATTCTCCATATACATCTCTATTGGGATGTTATATGAAAAATATAAAGCAGAATATTTTGCTGCTTATATTGATTCAGGTGCAGGAATTTGTACTGCAAAACAAGGAGTCTTCCCAGCAGAGGTAGAAGATGATCTACCCAGAATTGCAGGAAGAGATTTCTCAAAGAAGATTTTGCTCCTTGCTAAAGGAGTAAAAGAGACGGAAATTCTGATTGGAGGAGCCAGAGGTACACCTTGGTATAAGGTTAAAACTCCACCAATTTATTTCCATGATACAGGTGCAGACATCCTGCTAGGAAACAATTTCCTACAGATGTTCAAAAGATATATGTAGGATAATGAAAGAAGGCAATTGGTGTTCACAACCATTTGCGATCACAAGATCATTGTCCAGAGGCTCAAAGGGGCTTTTAATCGCCACATACCATTGAGTTTTCGCAGCAAGCGTGGTGATGAAGGAAAACTTCGACACCCAAAAATGAAAGATCAAAGAAGATTCAGCGAAGCAGTGCTAAGCTGTATCAGGGATTGGGATCTTGGAGATGAAGAGATTCATATCCTCAAAGCTTCTTTAATATCCTATCAAGATATTAGGGAAGAGGTGAAGGTATCCCTAGAAGATGTCAAAAGGAAAATCAAAAGGAATTACAGTGAGAATCCTTTGGCATGGTGGGATAAAAACAAGCTCAATGCAACCTTGAAGGTGAAGCCAGAAAAGGAGTATGAGTTTGTAAGATACAGACCAATCCTGATGAACCTCAATGATCAACAGGATATGAAGGAGATAATCAAGGAACACCTTGATCTAAAGCTGATCGAACCAGGGAACTCGCCCTATAGCAGTCCTGGTGAGATCAAAAGAGGTAAACCTAGACTGGTTATTAATTATAAAGGAATTAATGACATTCTAGAGTTTGATGGATATTTTATCCCAAGTAGGGAACACCTTATTAATTGCATTAGGAATGCTAAGGTTTTCTCTAAGTTTGATTGCAAGTCAGGTTTTTACCAGATTCGCATGGAGGAAGGGAGTAAGAAGTTTACAGCCTTCTCTACTCCACAAGGGCATTATGTTTGGAACGTAATGCCAATGGGGTTAGCTAATGCGCCTCAAATATTTCAGAGAAAGATGGATAATCTATTCAAAGATTATTTTTCTTTTATGTTCGTCTATATTGATGATATTTTAATAGCATCAAAAAATATGGAAGAACATATCAAACATCTTGAGATCTTTGCAGATGTTTGCTATAAAGAAGGTTTAGTAATTGTCTCGAAAAGAGGCGGTCGTTGCAACTCGGAAAATGGAATTTCTGGGTATTGAGATCGATGAAGCAGGAATCATTCTGCAGGACCATATTGTTCAAAAGGTCCAGAATTTTCCTGAAGATCTTAAAGAAAAGAAACAACTTCAGAGTTTTTTGGGAGTTGTTAATTTTGCGGGACCATTTATTAAAGATCTCGCAAAACATAGAAAAGTTTTCAGTTCATTACTGAAAAAGGATGTTCCGTTCATCTGGACAGAAGAACATCGACAAGGGATGCGGGAGTTAAAAGAGGTTTGCAAAAATCTTCCAAAGCTCGCGATACCTCAGGACGAAGATGACTTGGTCCTGTACACAGATGCTAGTGATTATTGGTGGGCAGCAGTCTTAACCAAGATTACTCATAATGGAGAAGAACCCTGTAGATACTGCAGTGGTTTATTCTCAGATGATGAGGCCGTGAGATGGCACATCAATGAGAAAGAGTTCTTTGCAGTTAGAAAGGCGTTTAAAAAATGGCCTTTATTTTTACTTGCAAAGAAATTTACTTTGAAAGTTGATAACACACAAGTTAAAGCTTTCTTAAGAAACAAGATGGAATCTAAGCCTGAAAAGGCTAGATTAATTAGATGGCAAGCTGAATGCCAATATTATATTTTTGATATTGTCATTCTGAAATCTCACGAAAATATTCTTGCAGATTTCTTAACAAGAGATGGAGCAAACTGATGTGAACTCCATTCTACTAGCCCATAGACATCTCAGAGAAAATCTGGAGATGTTATCCGGCGAGTGGGACGAGTGCATTCTGAATGCTGAACAAGCAGGAAGATTGCAAACTCTCGATAAGACGAAAGTCACCGAGAGAATACGAGCTTGCATACGGTCTCAGAGTCAACTCTGGACTGCATGTCAAACACCAATCCTTCGGGTGGCCAAAGATCCTTTGGTAAAAGAAGAGTTTCGAGTACAGGGCTCTAAACCTGTAGCAGAGGATTCAAATACCTCTTGCCCAAGTTCTAAGGTGGTGGTATCTTCGGAACCATTGCCCCAAGAAAAAGATGATATTCAGGGGTCACACTCTGAACTATCATGTCAACCCAGCACCTCTGGGGAAAAAGAGGGAGAGATTAATCTTAGGCCAATGACTGGCATTTCTAAGATTAATACTGATAAGATTGAAGTTTCTTCTTCGTGGCAGGTTTATCAAGCCAATTGGGAGAAGCTCAACACAAGGACTGGTATCAACCCCGAAAAAATAAGGGTTGATGTCTCGGGGAAATATCCTCGGGTGTGGATGATGCCAAATTCAGATCCACACGAAGTCAAGAGATGGTATGAATTCGGAGCACTGGCTTCAGTTTATACCACATCCCCATCATTCGCCGAAATCAAGAATCTACCCAAGTGGATTCAAGAAGCGGTGTATGATACCTGGGCTAACAATCCGCAGCTTAGCCGAGGTGACGTTTTGGAGTTGTATTTCATCAGTGCAGCCCCAGAACCAGCAGGGAAAGGAAACCATGAAGCCTTTCACTATATTAGGCTTCGAAGACCAGAGGCACGCGCCCTTGAAAAGATCAAAGCGCCTGCAGAGAAAGAGACTACTCTAGTCTCAACATTACCAGAAGATCTCATCTCCACAAGAAGAGCATGGGGTTTATGGATCTGTCTCACCGAGATGGACAAAGTCAAGTTCCCGTTCAAATTCTTTCAGAATTCAGTGAACGGATCATTCCTGTTAAATACCATGACAGGAAAGTCTACAAGATTCGCAGAGGAAGCTTTCGAAAGAAAGAGAACCTTGCTCTGGGAAAACAAGATTACGACGAGTAAAGACACTCATCGTAAATATTGCAATATGGCTCATTTTGGGAACTGGTCCGATAGAGTCTGTTCGGATTGCCAGAACCAGAAAGAACCAGAGTTCGGGAAGGGGTTCATACCCAGAAAGGGGAAGGAGAAGGCTCGGTCCCACGAGCATTTCGAGCAGAAGGCGTTGCCAAAAGCAAGGACGCCAAGGGCCCCGGGAAAAAAGTAGATTCCCGACACAGGTTGTTGGAGTCATGTGACTCTGAGCTGGAGCACCCACTAAAGAAAAAACGACAGTAGTGGGTGGAGGGAAAAGTGATTACCCACTAAAATACAAATGGGTAAAAACACAGGAGAAGCATTATTGAACAAAGATAATGCGGTATGATTAAAGTAGCACCGAAAGTTGGGCGTCCTTATTCAATAATGGACGACAGCGGTGGTCCTACGCTGAGTCAGACACAGGCTGGCCACGGAACAAAGGAATCCGAGGCAATAATGAAGGAAGGAGGTTGAAATTTGAGACCTCTATATAATCCACAAGTTTGGAGAGCAGAAGATATCAAAAAATCCATACCAGCAATCTTCTACACCATCTCCTCTGCTCTCAAAAATAAATATTTGTTATAGTTCTTAGCTTAGTATTGTATAGTTTATGTATTTCAATTCCGCTACCATAGGTAGCTAAACAAGTCTGTCTCCTCCCTAAAGGAGATATACTTATGTTGTAATAAGTTTTATATAATTCCTATATAAAGTTCGGACTTTTGCTCATCCATTCCAGTGTCTATTTATTCTATAAATACCGACTAAATACCCTACGCCCCGAGTAGGAAACGAACGAGGGTTGTGCTGTGTGCTGCTGAAGGAGTCTGCGTCTGGAAACCATCGGTTGCGATCGTGTGGTTGGACGAGGTCCCTAAAACTTCCGGCGGAAATACCCGGCAGCATTCCGGTCAAAAAGGTATGAAGTTGGTATAAGTAGAATTTATTTATACGGAAGTGTGATGGGCCTGATAATGTTGCATGATTTATCTCCATATTGAAGAAATGAATTGATAAATCAGAGTATGTAATGAAGAAATTTAGCAGAAGGGTAAAAGAATTGCGCATATTGTATGATTATAAGGTTGACTAGGTTATATCAATATTTCCCCTTATTTTATACAATATTTTGGATATAATAATCTTATTGGTGGGTCAGTGGGTACTGTTTATACCCGCTATCAAAAGTGGTCGTAGGAGGTACACACTATCTTGATACTGGATAGAATGAATTTCCTCTCTTCTTTTATTGTATGTACCGGACAGTTGTTAAACCTTATTTCTGACGATTAGTGATAACTAATTAAAGCTTTTTTTTGAAGAAGGGTACCCAAAAAATTAAAAAAGCTAAAAGGAGATTTTTTTTTTTAAAGAGAATAAAAGGAGTTATTTTAATTTAGTGATTCATTGGTATTGGAGAATACGGCAAACTTTGGGATTGTGGCATAGTTGCAACCTGACATTTAATAACGGACTTTTCAATAATTAAGTATATAGCGTATTTTGCTTTAATTTTTATATCGTTCTTTCAATTGAAATACAATGCCTTACACGGAAATACCTTATACACTGTTTTAGCCCAGGAATAAAGGTCCGCGAAAATTATACTCCCTCCGTCCCATGATAAGTGGCTACTTTCTTTTGGGCACGGGTATTTAGGAGAAGAGTGTTTAAAGGGTAAAAAGATAAAAAGTGGTGGATCCCACATCTTTTGTGTGAGAGAGGGTGTTTCCATATTAGGAAAGTGGCCACTTATGATGGGACAGCCAAATAAGGAAATGTGGCCACTTTTGGCGGGACGGAGGGAGTACATAGATAGTACAAATTTTGGACTTAATAAATGGGTTCCGTATCAATAATTGTAGAGGGACAATTTATAATAGCCACTTAAGATAGTAAAAGCAAAATAATAGTCACTAACTTAAAACAATATAAATTCTAGCCACTGTTACGAAAATACCCTCACCATCGCTCCGTGGTTGTACTCGTTATCATCGTCGCACCATCGCCGATCATCGTCACATTATAGTTGTTGAAGTTTTGATGTTTGTTCTTGATGGTCCGAATAGATCCATCTAAGGCGCGAATAGATCTATTCGCACCTATTTCGTAACATTTTGTAAAGTGGTGCGAATGGCGCCATTCGCACCATTCACGCCTCGTAACATTTTGTAGAGTGGTGCGAATGGCGTTCATGCTCGAGCAAGGGAGGCGCGAATGGCTCGAACAGAGCTCCGTTCGCGCCTAGAAACGTGTAGTTGCGTAGTGTTTTTGTTTTGGTTCGTTCTCTCTCATTTTAATTCGAATTTTCGATCCGTTTTTTCCTATGAACTCCTATCGAGCTAAACTTCATATATATCATAATTATTCCTCATTTTCTTAACAATATTTTCCTACGAGATCTAAGAAATAGGGTACAAGTATCAAATTCTTAGAATAATGATAACAAACACAAAGACTTATTTCTAAATATAAATTCCTACAAAATATTTACTTTAAATGCACTTTAATATATAATAAAATTAAATTAGTTCGATAGGAGTTCATAGAAAAAAAACGGGTCGAAAATCGGTGCTAAAACGAGGGAGAACGAACCGAAATAAAAATACTGCGCAATGACACACTACATGGCGCGAATGGCGCGAACGGAGCTCCGTTCGCACCATTCGCACCTCAAAATCATGTTCAATCAAATAGGTGCGAATAGCGGGAACGGTTCCGTTCATGTCATTCGTGCCTCAAAGTCATGCTCGAGCATGGGAGGCGCGAATAGCCCGAACGGAGCTCCGTTCGCGCCATTCGCGCCTAGAAATGTGTTGTTGCGCGGTATTTTTATTTTGGTTTGTTCTCCTTCGTTTTAACTCGGATTTTCAATCCGTTTTTTTCTATGAACTCCTATTGAGCTAAACTTCAAATATATCATTATTATTCCTCATTTTCTTAACAATATTTTCCTACAAGATATAAGAAATAGGATACAAGTATCAAATTCTTAGAATAATGATAACAAACACAAAGACTTGATTCTAAATATAAATTCCTACAAAATATTTACATTAAATGCACTTTAAAATATAATATATTTAAAGATTGGTTCAATAGAAGTTCATAGAAAAAAATGGATAAAAAATCGGAGCTAAAACGAGGGAGAACGAATTGAAACAAAAATATTGTGCAATGACACACTACATGGCGTGAGTGGCGCGAATGGGGCTCCGTTCGCACCATTCGCACCTCAAAATCATGTTCGACAAGGAGAGGCACGAATACTCGAGCAAGGAAGGCGCGAATGGCCCGAACGGAGTCCCGTTTGCGCCATTCGTGCCTAGAAATGTATCGTTGCGCAGTATTTTTGTTTTGGTTCGTTCTCCCTCGTTTTAGCTCGGATTTTCAATCCGCTTTTTCCTATGAACTCTTATCGAGCTAAACTTAAAACTTTCTCATGATCATTCCTCATTTTATTAAAAATATTTTCCTCCGAGATCTGGTAAAGAGGATACAAGTATCAAATTCTTAAAATAATTATAACAAACACAAAGACTTGATTCTAAATATGAAAATCTAGTACATATTGACTTCAAATTCAATTAAAAATATAATATATTTGAATATTGGTTCGATAGGAGTTCACAGAAAAAAAAAAAAAACGGATCGAAAATCGGAGCTAAAAGGCGCGAATGGTGCGAATGGGGCTCCGTTCGCACCATTCGCACCCCCTTACGTGAACATGATTTTGAGGCGCGAATGATGCGAATAGCTTCCGTTCGCACCATTCGCGCTTTGGTAACAAACAAGGAAAGAATGGCGTGAATGATGCGAACAAGATCTATTCGCGCCATTCGCGCCAATATGCACGGTTCGGGACATAATGTTCTTTCATGTTTCGTATTCATTAAGGGTACATTAGACAAATTACACGAAAAGTGGCTAGTATTTATATATTTTTAAGTTTGTGGCTAGAATTTTGTTTTTATTAAGTTAATTGGCTATTTTACATAGATTCTCATAATTATATCTTATACATAGAAGTACTATTTTTATGTAATGTATCTACACTCATCATTTGCAACAAAAATAATACGGGACAAAACAAATGTACATCAAAATCAAATCAAATTCAAAAGGAGATATGCTCCATATATAAGGAAGAAAGAAGTTTCCTTGTTGTTCCATGTCCACGTCCATATCCGAACTCCAAAAACTTCCGTAATATCATGTTTAACTATATGTCACGATCTAGCGTCATATAATTGCCAACGGTAATTTTCAAGAATGATGCTATTTGGATCAATTTGATCCGGATCAAATAAATGCATTAAATAGTTGAATTTCAATATAAAAGGATATTCCTATCCTTTTTTATATTTTTCATTCCATAATTTTAATATAATTATATATATATATATATATATATATTCCCTATATGGGAGCGGATCTAGTAAGAACACATCTTATATGAGAATGTAAGAACAATACATTTTTATTACATTGGAGATGCATAAAATGCAGAAACTAAATGCATAAATATTTTAATGCATAAACTACAATAACTTAATGCATTAGCATTTAAATGCATAAATTAAAGTAATTAAATGCACGGTTAAATCTGGACAGTAGATCAACAAGGATCAAGGGTCCAGATTTTTTCTTATTTCTCACCTAAGAAAGTGTTCTTATTTGATCCGCGCTCTTCCCTATATAGTGTATATATATATATACACACTATATATATAGGGAATAGATCATATGTAAAAGCCCTTTCCCGTAAGAAATAAGAAGAGATCTGGACCATTAATCTTTGTAGATCTACGGTTGTCATTAACCGGTACATTATAATTGAACATGGAATATATTATCTGTTGAGAAATTAATAGAGTTTTGATTTGATACCAAAACCCAGCTGACCCCAACCGAGTAGATGATTGCGCAAGCCCAAGTGTTTCTCAAGCTCATCTGTTTGAGCTTATAGAGTTTCTAAGTTTACAGGTAGAGTCGCTGAAGACAGCAGAAGACATAGCAAAAGACACAGCTAAGCAGACAGCTAAGGAATTCAGCAGAGCAGACCAAGCAGAGTCAAAGACCCAGCAGTATCAAGACCCAGCTCAGTGACGGAAACCCAGCTCAGTGTCGAAGACCCAGCTCAGTGTAAAAGACCCAGCTTAGTGTCGATGACACAGCTTAGGTCTAAGACACAGCTCAGGTTGAAGACACAACTCAGGTTAAAGACACAGCTCAGGTTAATGATACAGCTCAGGTCTAAGACAACTCAGAGTCGAGACGCAGCAGAATCCAAGACGCTGAAGACACAGTAGAGACGCTTAGCAACTCGAAGACGAAGACCTTCTCCAAGACAAGATCCCGATGTCAGAAGATCTTATCTGACGCGGTCAAATCAGAGAAGACATAGTTTCTGCAGATGCAGACCTACTTCGTAGGTGAAAGGCCAGAAGTCAATGACAGTAGGTAAGATTCAAACGGCTCTCTTTCAACGGCTAGTTTGAATCTCCACCAATATATATCTCATCCACCATTGAAGAAAGAGGCTGGTGAGACGACTGAAGAAATAAAAGAGAAAACAGAAAAATGAACAACAATCTTCAAAGCCAAATCTTTCAAGAAAATACCTAGCCAGTCAGTTGTGTTCTTAGTTGTTCACATATTCAGTCATAAGCAGATAAGATCAGAATAGAAATATTTTAAGCCTAGTTTGAACGAGTTCATCACACTCCTTGTTCTTCATTGTAAGAACTCGTTCATAGCTGAAAAACCCATACCCAAACCCAAACCCAGAAAAGATTAGGTTAAGGTACGCCTGCTCGAAGCGTGTAATTCGAGTGGTTAGATTTTTACAGTACCCGGAAATTGTAAGTCCGGTTCTTCAGTACCCATAAACTGAAGAGGCTTCAGATGTGCCTGTAAATAGTTGGTTACGTTTTGATACAGTACGTGGAAACCTGTATCCAGCTCGAGGAACTGAGCTGCAACACTTGCTGACTGCGCGTAAAGTCAGTGGTATCCTTTGTGGATTACCAGATGATTTTCTGGTCGTGGACGAATGAGGTGTTACTCCAAACCACGTTAAATTGCTTTGTTCTTTACTGCTTTATTTATGCATTCAGCTAACCTTTCATAAGCACATTTCAAGTTGCATAAAAATGACTAAGAGAAAAGATAAACAAAGCTTTGCAATATATTTGAAGCAACAGACGGACTTTCCAAAACCCGCCAACTTCCGCACACACGCAGCCGGCTGAGTCGATCAAGCTGTCTTCCAGCTGGATCGAACACATCAGGCTCACTTAAAAGAATTTTAATTGGAAAACTTTTTAAACCTTGGTGTATTCACCCCTCCCCTACACCAAGGTATCCGTCTTGGGACCAACAATTGGTATCTGAGCAGTGGTTCAAAAGATCACTGTATCTGTGTCAAGTCAGCCTCTTTGCTGATAGTGGTCACCTGAACAGATCCTTAAATTTCAAAATCTTTTTAAAATCATTATATTGCATACTGTCATGGAATCTTCCTTGTGCAGGAATCTCTCAACGTTCTCAGTCGATGATCATCAGATCTGGAAATTCAGACTCAAAAGCTTTCTGAGATCGAGTCACGACATGATGTGGGATTGTATTTCAGACGAACCCATTATCATTATAAAATCAGAAAGACAAGCGGAAGAATGAATGATCAGGAGCTTGAAGATGAGAAATCACAGCTGATCAAGAAAGCTGGAGATGGCCAAAGCTGAATCAGATCAGATAGCGGCGTCGTACACCACTTCAAAGAAGACAGACTGCTCAACACCACAGATACCAGTCATATCAACAGACGTCAAGATATCAGACCAGATATCAAAGAAATTATCCAGCTGGACATCGCTATCAAGAGTACCAAATGGACTGACAGTTCCAGCAGAGAAATTACTCAAGACAGAAAAGACAAAAGAATGTCTCAGCTGGTCACACAGCTGGAAATCGAAGAAATGAGTATAAGCAGAGAAATCAAACTGAGAGTCAACAGAGATCAAGACCCAGCCAGCAACAAGCAAAGAACACAAGGAATGTGTTCATCGACACAGCTGGAAGAGTCATCAGATCAAATGACCCAATAAGAGTCATTAAACAGATCTGGGTCGCAAAAGAAAGACGTCATTGTTGAGAAAATTCACACAGCTCATCCAGCTGAGGGGGAACAAGACTCGGCTGGATAATGAAAAGCTAATGGGATATCAGGCTAGAAGAATTCAGACCCAGCTGGATCTGTCAACTCAGTTCAAAAGGGGAAACCAACTGAGGGGGAATCAAGCTCAGCTGGATAATAAAACTGAAGAAATGCTTATTCAACATAAAGAAAACACAGCCGTGGTATCAGCTAACTACAATGATCAGCTGACAGGTTTGAAGACTTTTTATCTATTTCCCTGAGGAATGTGCTATTTAAGGATAAAAATATTTGAATTTAACTCAAATACCCAGACATACCTTAGATGAATTAATCAGTAAGCCATCCATCCAATCGAATCCCATCGCATTTAATGAAAAACATGCAGAATACTGTAGCTCGGGATAATTGAGGCAGAAGTCAGAACGGTTCGACTACCTCACGCGCGCGTGACCTACACTCTATATACGCACGTCATGTGACGTATTGCGCAAATCTCTCTCAGCCGCAGATCTTCAATTCAATTGCCAAGATCTCAACCATTCATCATAATGGACAGTTGATATATATATCAAGAGATGCAAATCCTCGCCATATTTTCTATCGCTCATACTTATCTCTGAAATTTATATATCAGATTCTTGCTTATCTCTTTGCAAATACGCTCCCCTTGCATCTTCGTCTTTCTAACCTCTTGCTACAGAAGAAGATCATGGCCCCAAAGAAGATGACATCAGGAGCAAGCCAGACTGAAAATTTAATGTCAAAGCTTCATTTCGAGAGTTGTTTAACTCTCAAGAACTACAAACACTCAGAATTCTAGGAGGTGCTGGATCTCATCGAGAAAGCCGGGCTATTGCAGTGGGCGGCTGCAAGACCGAAGAACATCTTCCGTAGAAAAGTGGCAGAGTTCTTCCTAGAGATGACTAATCGGGATGAGGACTCCGCTCCAATATCTCTCTACAACTCAAGGAGAATACAGGACATACAACTCCTTGGGATGTCGACATCAACATCAACCGGATGTTGAACAAGCTGTTCAACTTAAAGACTCTTGGGGACCGCTCCTCAGATAACTACACCAGAGAAGAAATCCAGGTCGAACTGGATAAGATGATGTTCAAACCGGAACCATACAGGGAAAGTATGTCCAAGCTCCTGCTCAAGCCCAAGTTCAGACTACTTCTGGATGTCACCCAGAAGTGCATCCTCGGTATTGCTGGATCTTAAGGAGAGATCAGCATACCCAAGCTGAAGCCAATGATAGCCATCCTCAGGAATAACCATGTGGATTGGTTCTCCATCTTCATGGGAAAGTTGGAGAAAGAATCGAAGAAGATTCATTTTGAGGATGACAGCTTCACCCGGTACAGCTGCAGAGAGACAATCACACTACCGGACGGCAAATCAAGTGGCATGACACATAAGAATTTCCTGTGTCCAAGATACTTTTTGAAAAGCCAAGTCAGGTCACTGACTTGTTGAAGAAAGCAGCCCCTGAAGGGAAGAAGAAAACGCAGGAGGCAAAGCAGCAGACTGTCTCTCCCTCTCAAGCAGGAAAAAAGAAACAGCCGGAGGAGACATAGCCAGCTGGATCTCCATCTGCCAAAAAAAAGCTGAAATTTAAGGCAACCAGCAAGCCAGTTGAGGAGGCAGCAGAGAAACCAGCTGATGAGCCAGCTGAATTCGGGTCCCCTCCCACAACCTCCTCAGTCCAAAAGAAGAAAACTGAGTGGAGACCAGTCACTGAGGAGCCAGCTCAGGGATCCTTCTCCAGCTCAGACAATGGAAGGGAGTTCATGATTGCATCACGGGAAGCTGAAGAACCACAAGTAGTGGTCCCCCACCCTGATCCAGAGGATGCTATTCCCCTTCGCCAAATTCTTCAAACATCCTCACAACCCGGTCCAGCTGATCCCACATAAGTTGGAACCTCTCAACAAAACTTTCTTCTCTTTCCTCTTCATCCTCAGGTACCACTCTCAGATTCTCCACCTACTTGCTCAGTACCTAAAACCGCTCAACTCCCTCACACACAAATTTCAGCACCCAGCTCAGCCAAAGAGCCCCATCCAGCTGATGCTCCTTTGCAGCTGGATGATGAAAACCAAGCTGAACCTTCAAGCCCTTCTTCTGAGGAAATTGAAATCCTCAGTCCTAGAGTCGTTGCACGTGCTGCCACTATCATCAGGTTCGATGACCTCAGGCTTCAAGGGGTAAAGAGCACACTGCAACAATACCCTTCTCTTGCTTCGCTCCCCGCCGCACTAGTCGCGGTCAGCGACTTCAAATTTTACCTTGCGACCAAAATGACTACTTGGTATGCAAATGAGGAACTTGTGGAGTTCTACTCCTTCAATAAGCTCAAAGCCGAAGAAGCTGCTTTGCAAGAGATCTTTGGATTTGGAAGTCTTCAGAATGCCTTCATGCATCAAGACGAGCTGATCCAAATTCTCATCCAGAAGGCTGAGGAAGATGAAGTACCACCATCTGAGGAGGTAATCGCAAGAGCCAACTCTTACCTCCACACTCTCAGCTGGATTGTTCCAGTTGAGACTGCCAAGGAAGCTGTCCCTACCGACACAGCTGAGGCAATGGTGATTGAAGTCGAGCCTACTACTGCAACAGTTGAGCCCGCAGAAGATGCGCCACCAAGTCCAATTACTGATGACACTCGCTCACTGGTTGAGATCGAGGCAGACAAACCCAACAAAGTCGAATCCTGAACCTAGACTGATCATGATGCCGTGCTTTCCGATGCAATGAAGGACGAAATCGCCAAACAAGTTGAGGAAATCCTATTGCAGGATAGATTCAAATCAAATGCTGACACCCTTCTGCGCATCACAGCTGTAGAATGGCAAGTCCATTGTCATGGACAATCCATTGATGAAATTCACACATTTGCCCAGAACATACAGGAAAGCACCAGTCAAGATCTCAAGCAATCTCTTGTCTCTTAACGTATTGATCAGACAAATCATCTAGAGAAGATAGTCCCTGAGATCATTTCAAGACTCCAAGTTCCACTGGAAAAGAACGTCACTGACTTATCCAGCCAGATGGCAGCTCTCCAAAAGCAAATGCTCTCCAACAAAACTGATATTCAAACGTTGTTCAACCTCTACACAGAGCTAGACACTCAGTTCAAAGCTGGAAGCAACAGCACCACACAGCTCAACCTCGTCACAACAGACAACACAACCAAGATTGCTGATGTTGACAAAGCCCTGGCCCAGCTAAATGAGATAGTCGTCAACCTCTCCTCCGCCCTTGTTGATAATGCCAAAAAGGGAAAAGATAATGACAAGAGAAAAACATCAATGAAGGGCAAAGAGAAAACTATAGCTGAAGATGACATCCAAGTGCTGCAGTCTGAAATTGATGAAGTTGTTGCTGAGCTGGAAGCAGAAGAACCAGCTGAACGGAGAGTAAATGGAGCAAAATGATCATTCTTCTTGCCAAAGTGAGCGAAGCCACGCCAGAACAAATCAATGATACTTAATGGCTCTGTAACTTTGTAAATCAACAAAAGCAAGAGATGAAAAGCTTTCAAGAGCAGCAGAAGAAGAAAGAAAGCTTGCTCAATGCTGAAGAAAAGAAGCAGAAGAAGAAAAGAGCAAACATCAGAGCAGCGAAGAAAAAGTCTCAGATGCCAATGAACTGGAGAAGAATAGATGAATGAATCCCAGAAGAGTTAAACGACGACTGGGAACATACAAAATTCGAGTTCATCGAAGATTACTACTATCTTGGAGCTTACCCAAATACGCCACCAGATATTGCTTTCAAGATGCATCTCAATGAGCTTTTTCATCAAGATAGGATGACTGCTAAAGCATTCTTCAATGCCGCAAAGACTGCGAAGATCCAGTTCTCTACTCCCCAGCTGTATCATCTCCAGCCTCCACTGATACCTGGAACTAATCTCCCTGACAAATCGCAAATTATCGCGAAGTAAATAAATGGGCGATCAGGAGAAAAATTTCCAAGGTAAATAATGAAGAAGAGTACAGGAAGCTGGAACGGATGATCTTCAACCGATACAGGTTGAGAACGGATGAGCAGCTAGAAGAAGGTAGACAGAAAAATCAGCAGCAGCAGCGGAAATGAAGACTCAGCCAACTGTGATTAAAAAGTTTTTCTTATTTCAGTTTGTTAATATTGTAATTCATGTAATCTTCTTTGAAGATTAATAAAACTGAAATGTTTATGCTCTCAATATCAACCTGATGACAATAACTCTTTGTCCAAGCTCTAAATATGATTATCTGCTATGAATGTTTATTTCTTTTGAAACCCCGTTTTTTTGTTAAGGGGGAAGTAAATTGTTTTTCTCAGTTAGGTTTTGGCATCATCAAAAAGGGGAAAATTATTGGGAAAATTAATAGAGTTTTGATTTGATACCAAAACCCAGCTGACCCCAACCGAGTAGATGATTGTGCAAGCCCAATTATTTCTCAAGCTCACCTGTTTGAGCTTATAGAGTTTCTAAGTTTACAGGTAGAGTCGCTGAAGACAGCAGAAGACATAGCAGAAGACACAGCTAAGGAATTCAGCAGAGCAGACCAAACAGAGTCAAAGATCCAGCAGTATCAAGACCCAGCTCAGTGACGGAAATCCAGCTCAGTGTAAAAGACCCAGCTTAGTGTCGATGATACAGCTCAGGTCTAAGACACAGCTCATGTCAATGACACAGCTCAGGTTGAAGACACATCTCAGGTTAATGATACAGCTCAGGTCTAAGACAGCTCAGAGTCGAGACGCAACAGAATCCAAGATGCTGAAGACACAGCAGAGACGCTTAGCAGCTCGAAGACGAAGACCTTCTCCAAGACAAGATCCCGATGTCAGAAGATCTTATCTGGCACGGTCAAATCAGAGAAGAAATAGTTTCTGCAGATGCAGACCTACTTCGTAGGTGAAAGGCCAGAAGTCAATGAGAGTAGGTCAGATTCAAACGGCTCTCTTTCAACGGCTAGTTTGAGTCTCCACCTATATATATCTCCTCCACCATTGAAGAAATAGGCTGGTGAGACGATTGAAGAAATAAAAGAGAAAACAGAAAAATGAACAACAATCTTCAAAGCCAAATCTTTCAAGAAAACACCCAGCCAGTCAGCTGTGTTCTTAGTTGTTCACATATTCAGTCATAGGCAGATAAGATCAGAATATAAATATCTTAAGCCTAGTTTGAACGAGTTCATCACACTCATTGTTCTTCATTGTAAGAACTCGTTCATAGCTGAAAAACCAATACCCAAACCCAAACCCAGAAAAGGTTAGGTTAAGGTACGCCTGCTCGAAACGTGTAATTCGAGTGGTTAGGTTTTTACAGTACCCGAAAACTGTAAGTCAGGTTCTTCAGTACCCGTAAACTGAAGAGGCTTCAGCTGTGCCTGTAAACAGTTGGTTACGTTTTGATACAGTACGTGGAAACCTGTATCCAGCTCGAGGATCTGAGCTGCAACGCTTGCTGACTGCGCGTAAAGTCAGTGGTATCCTTAGTGGATTACCAGATGGTTTTCTGATCGTGGACGTAGGAGGTATTACTCCGAACCACGTTAAATTGCTTTGTTCTTTACTGCTTTATTTATGCATTCAACTAACCTTTCATAAGCACATTTCAAGTTGCATAAAAATGACTAAGAGAAAAGATAAACAAAGCTTTGCAATATATTTGAAGCAACAGACGGACTTTCCAAAACCCGCCAACTTCCGCACACACGCAGCCGACTGAGTCGATCAAGCTGGATCGAACACAGCAGGCTCACTTAAAAGAATTTTAATTGGAAAAGTTTTTAAACCTTGGTGTATTCACCCCTCCTCTACACCAAGGTATCCGTCTTGGGACCAACATTATCGTAACAATGCATTGTAGTAAATAAAAAATGCATTATTATGACAGTGCATTGTAATAATACATAAAATACATTATTAATATTTTTATGGAAAAAATATTTTATATGTGAACCAACCCCTATATATATATATATATATATATATATATATATATATTGAGAACAAAAATTCTATTAAATGTTGGTTTTCTCGTGTAAATTAAATTGGTGAAATCAATAGAACAGTTCATCCATCTTTGTAAATACCAACCGAATCGAAAAAACAAATTAATTTTTACTATTGATAATTTATTTCAATTAAAATATACTATAAGTTGTAGAAATATGTTAAATTATTTAAATAAAATTATAATGTATATAATTTGGATTTTGATTTTGTTCGATTTTAAAAACACCAAATCGAGATCCGATAAAAACATTTGAAACGAACTGAAAATCCAAACTCAATTTATTATTTTGGTTTGGTTATATTGGGATATTCGATTTTTCGATTATTTTGCTCACCCCTGATTCAGCTGATGCAATTGAAGTTCAATTGTTAACTAATTGAGTCACCTCTAATCCAATTGTTACAATTGAAATGCAATTTCATCACTAGTTACTATATATTAGTAACGACTATTAGTTAGATATCGCCCACATAAATTTAATATAAATTTTTTTATTTTCAAATATCACCATAGTTATATTTTGATTTACTATTTTATGTAAGAATTGATCCTTTTTCTCTCCATGTATTGTATTATTTCAACATTTTTTTTGGGTCACTCTTAATGCTTAAAAATTCTTTATTTTTTATATTTTTAATTATAAATAAAAGGCCAAAATTTAATAAGGCTCTTCAAACAAAAACGTGAAGCTCATTTCTTAACCCTTATTAAATTTTTCCTCTAAATCTTATAAAATTTTATTTTTCTTTTCTTTTTTTAATAAATTTTATTAAAAAAAGTAATTATACTTTTAAAGTAATTGTCTTATTTATTTATTTATTTATCATGTAATTTGACAAAATAAATTACTCCCTCCGTCCCAGGTTAGTGTGGTGCGGAGAGTGCGGCACACATTTTAAGAAAAAGGTAAGTAAATATTTGTTGAGTGGGAAAATGGTACACATATTTGATTTGTTGTGAGGTATAAAAATATTAGAAAGTTTGTGGGGTCATTTCTATTTATGAAAACACTAAAATTATAAGGGACTACCCAAAATAGTAAACTAACCACAATTTTCGGGGACGGAGGGAGTATAACTTACTAAAATATAATTAATTAATAATTTATTATATTTTTTAACTATAAATAAAGGGCAAAATTTTTTGAACTTGCACATGGCCCACGTTATATATACACGGTTTTTTTTAGTTTCACAACACACGCACATATGGCTTGAACCGCCAGTCTTAAGGTTGGACGTGAAGTGTCTTACCAATTGAATTGCGCTTCATTATCATATATACGACTTTTTTTAAAGAATGTGTGTGTGTATATATGCGGTTAATATACATGATATCTACTTTTAAATTATTTATTCGTTTGTATAAATATTTATAAACCGTATGTAGTCATCTTCCAAAAATATTCACAAAAAAATTAAATAAATAAAAAATCGTATACATGATGTCTACTTATAAATCATATAAGTCGATCGTTACTAAAACTACAAAATTATTGAATTAATACTTAAAAATTTAAAAAAAGGATTATGTTTTTTTTTCTTTTGTACCTCAAAATTAATATTTAATTAATTTTCAAGTTTCTTTTCGAATTAAAAATTTAATATTTAATTTAATTGTAGTACAACTCAATATTCATTTAAAGAACTCAAATCTTTGTTGAAGTGTAATTAGTAACTTGTTTGTTGGAATGCATATGCATGGAACGTTTAAAAGAAGATGAAGATGCAGATGATTTACATTTGGAAGTTTGAATGATTTATAATTATTTGTTGGAAGTTTGAATGTTTTTATAGAAAAATTACAAAATTAATTCTTGTTAAAATTTATAAATTTTAAAATGCATAAATTTTAATAGGGGTATTTTAGATAATAAACATTTTAATTTTTAAAAATTGAACAATTTTAACCGGATCAAATTGATCCGAATAGATTTACCCAATTTTCAATAGGAAAGACAATCAAAACGAAAATAATTAAGAAAATAGAAAAGGAAAAAAAAGAAAAAAAAAGAATGAGCGTAAACTAGTGGCAAACTCGGCTATCTTGCCACTTCATTCGCTTGTCGGGCACGTGAGATGCACATGCCCAAACACTGGCGAACCTACATCCAGCTCTTGGGGAGCCTCGACAACCACAGACTTTTTTTTTTAAACATGAAAATATCATAATTTGTTGGGAATTTGTAACATCGGCTTGTTGTGGTTAGAGTATGATTAAGGTAATTTTAAAGGAAAATAACCTCAGTTTTAAGAAAAATTTAAAAAAAAAACTGAATTTGACATAACACACCTATATAAAAGATAAACGTCCCACAATCACACAACAGTTAAGCTCCTCCCAAAATAAAATTTTGGGTCCGCCCCTGTGCCCAAATGAATAAAATATTAAGGAGTGACTCCTTAACTGAGGATCACATTCCCCAGTCCTCTCCCCGGCCCACTCCTCCAATGGTGATTAAAATTTAAGGAATGGCTCCTTAAGGCCGCATCACCCTTGAAGAGCCACTATTATAGATGCTCTTAATCACTCTTAAAAAAATAAAGTAGTTAGCAATATTTTATCTTGATGATAAGGAACACACTAGGTTAGACCTTTTCTTTTTTTTTTTTTTTTAAATCCGGCGCTAAAAATGATCTTGAACTGAAAATTGTACTTTCAAATTTATTGAAGTACAAGGAAGGGTGATGGAGTCATTGGTCTCTAAATTAGAGCTGCAACAGTTTAATTCCCACGAGCTTTTGATTTAGTCCAACGTTAGTTTATTTTATGATTCCTTTTACGTTTAATAATTTCGATGATAATAATTTTCACTGTACTATAAACTATCTTATAATTTCTATTTTCCAAAAGAAAAAAGAGCATGAAAAAAGTAAACTGAAAAATGGTTAGTTGAAACACTACCTGTGATTGAGTCAAAAACAAAAATCAGTTACATTTTCCAAATCAAACAACTAGTTTTCGAGCGTCATTCTTATTTGACTGTGTTTGATTTTCGGTTATTGCTGAAGTATGTTCAAAAATTTGACCATACACCAAATTATTTTGAAATTTGCATTTAGAGAGTATAGTAAAATAATTTGTAGACCGCATGTCTGATGATATGAAGTGCATGATGCGATGAGGTTATCTTAACTAGAAAATGGTACGATGATTGGCATTACTTTATTTTGCCTCAATGTGTCCCGATAGAAAATTGGATCAGCATTACAAATTACACAAAATACTCAAAAATAAATAAATAAATAATGCACAAATTATATATAGGAAGTGTCTAATGTTACATGACCACACCATACAGTCGGTGCGGTTCTATTGATTTTTTATACTCCCATTTAAAAGGATAAATTTATCAAAAAGCAAATACACTCTAATGATAGGATTTTTGTGAACACCGAGAGTATTTTTTTTTTAACAAACATTACAAGAAATTTTAAAGGTCGTGTACACTGTGACGGTGAACTTGAATGCGTGATCTTTAGCCCGGACATTAATCACTCTACCACTAAGCTAACACACGCACACAAGGATAGAGGGAGTATTTTATAGTCATCGGTATGCCGCCGGCCCTCTTTCCACGTCATCAAAGTCGTCACCCAATCAGCAGCCGTTTGCTTCCCACACAGTCTGAGAAAGTTCCACTGAAATGACGGTTTTACCCCCACCGTCCCTACCCCTACCCTAGACTTGAATAAACGGAAGCACATACGCAATTTCTTTCAATTAAAACCACATCCAATATTCTGACCTTGTCTTCGCGTTTCTGCGTCGACAAACAAACTGTCAATTAGCTGTCATCATCTTTCCCATGGCCCCTCTCTCCTTCTCGGAAACCCTTCCTCACCTCCCTCTCTCTCTCTCCCCCCCCCCCCTCCATATATTAACTCCTCCCTCTCTCTCAACACCATCTCAAAACACCAACCAATTTCATTTCTTGAAAGAGTTTTTTCACCTCAATGGCGTCTAAGGATCAACAGCCTAATTTCCAAGATTTCTTGCCGCTGATGGCCGATAAGCTAGGCGGCGACGGCCTTATTGGGGAACTGTGCAATGGGTTCCAGCTATTGATGGATTCGGAGAAAGGGGTTATCACATTTGAGAGTTTGAAGAAGAATTCTGCTCTCCTGGGGCTGCAGGATTTGTCGGACGATGATCTTTACGGCATGCTGAAAGAAGGCGATTTTGACGGAGATGGCGCGTTGAATCAGATGGAATTTTGTGTCTTGATGTTCAGATTGAGCCCCGAGTTGATGGACCAATCTCAGCTTTTGTTGGAAGATGCTCTTGAACAGGAGGGTTTTCAAGATTTTAACTTTTGTTTGTAATGATTCATTTTATTTTTAAATTTTATTTTGGGGTCTGTCTGGTCCAATTCTTGATAGTATTTACGAATTCTTGAGTTGTTATGGAGATGATACCAATTTATAGGTAAACTGACAAAAGAAATAAAATTTCTTGCACATTCGAGATATATACATTACATTTTATCTGATTCTGGTCCAATTCTTGATAGTATTTACGAATTCTTGAGTTGTTGTGGAGATGATACTAAATTATAGAGAAATTGACAGAAGAAATAAAATTTCTTGCACATTCGAGATATATACATTACATAACGTTTCTTCCTTGCTTTTGTTTTTGAGATTATATCACTCTTAATGTACATTGTAAACAGATTTGATTTCTGAAGTAGACAGTGGAAATCTTGAGCCGATAGAGCTACTTCGTATTTAACATGGATTAAAGTGACTGTTTCTTTGTTTCATTTAGTATTTTAGTACTAAATGTAATTCCTAGAAGAAGTGCCTCAATTGATTCTTGTTGAGCTGCAATATTCTTATGAATATGAAAAGAGATGCATTTTTTCTTTTATCTGTCTGCGTTGATCTAACCATTAGCTAGTTCTTTTACTCTTACGAAGTTGATCATACAGTTCTGCCTTTCTGCTCCTTTTATGATCAATCAATTTTTTCGTTTCCTCCTCTGCCCTTTGATTTATGTGAGCTTCCTTTATCCCTTTATGCCACCTTCCGAGTCTCATTTTCCGCATTGGTTGGTGTCTGATGAAGTCTTGATCAATATGCAAGAACCCAAGGTCTAGTTCACTGATTCTGAATTCTTTTCACAAGTAATAGTTGATTGGAAATATAATGAAGGAAGTTACCATGAGTTTTAAATGTAAAGCTTTCTAACTTAGGTCGAAGCTTGGAAACTGAATTCTTTTGACACGTAATAGTTGATTGGAAATATAATGAAGATGAGATCTAACTGAAAGTAATTTCCTAATTTCAATACAGGTGTCACGTTGGACTAACATAAAAAGGTCGCTTTCTTATGAAAATATGCTGAGAATACAGGTGTCTAAAGTTTTGTTCGTTTGTGGAATCAAGCAGAAGTTGATTTGTATTGGACTTCTTCACTCAGACTGGACTTTTCAACCACATAGGAAAACTACTGGTGATGAAAAGGTCTGGTAAATGTCAGTATCATCTTGTAATGGAATAATTTATATTATTGTTGTCATCTATTTGAGGCACTGTTTCTGTGTTTCATGCCACCTTCTAATGATATTTGCAGTCGGAGCCCTCAGATTCTGAATAAGAAATTATCAGGATTTCCATGAATAGTCCCTTGTCTTTGCATTTTTGGTGCCTAGCTTGTTCGTTGCTGAAAATATCTGCTATTACTGATGGTATTACTGCATCGCAATCTCTTAGAGATGGCGAGACACTGGTTTCAAATGGAGGAAGTTTTGAGCTGGGGTTTTTCAGTCCGGGTCGTTCCAAGGACAGGTACTTGGGAATTTGGTACAAGAATATTCCTGTTAGAACTGTTGTTTGGGTTGCAAATAGGCGAAACCCTATTAAAGATTGGTCTGGTTTATTGATGATCAATAAAACAGGCAGTCTTGTACTTTCTAATGGATCTAACAGCGTGATTTGGTCAACGAATTCAACAAGGATAGCTCAGGATCCATTCTTGCAACTTCTAGATTCCGGAAATCTTGTCGCAAGAGACATGAGAGATGATAATGCAGATAATCATTTGTGGCAGAGTTTTGATTATCCATCTGATACATTGCTTCCGGGTATGAAGCTTGGATGGGACTTGAGAACTCGACTTAACAGGTGTATAACTTCGTGGAAGAGTTCTGATGATCCATCGCCTGGAGAACTAAGCACTGGTATAGAACTTGAGGCATATCCTCAGGTAATGATGTACAGAGGCACCAGAAAGTTTTTCCGAGGGGGTCCATGGAATGGGCTGAGATTTAGTGGGGCTCCTGAATTGAAGAAGAATCCTGTTTTTGAGTTCAATTTTATATCTAACAAGGAGGAGGTCTACTACGTGTACCAACTCGTGAATAAGTCAGTGATCACAAGGTTTGTTGTGAATGAAACCACCATGACTCGTCAGCGGTATGTATGGGTCGAAACGGATATGTCTTGGAAGCTATATTCTTCTGTACCTCGTGACTATTGTGACACTTACGGTTTATGTGGTGCTAATGGAATGTGTGTGCTCAGTGACTCACCTGTTTGCCGATGTTTAGAAGGTTTCAAGCCGAAGTTAGGCGGGAGCTGGAATTCCATGGACTGGTCACAAGGATGCATCCGGGAAGAACCTTTAGACTGCACAAGAAAACATGATTTCGTCAAAATCTCTGGTGTGAAACTTCCAGATACTACATATACTTGGGTAAATGGAAGCATGAATCTGAGGAAATGCAAGGAGGCATGCTTGAAAAATTGTTCTTGTATGGCTTACTCAAACTCAGATATTAGTGGACGAGGCAACGGATGTGTCCTTTGGTTCGGAGATCTAATTGATATTAGACAACTTTTTGACGGTGGGCAGGATCTCTATATACGGGTGCCATCTTCGGACCAAGGTGTGTTTTTCATGTCGGTATCAGTAGTATAGTGCTCCGACTTGGCCCTGTCGACATCCTTGAAAATTGAACTCTTCATTCCAAAGCATGCTTCATGAAGATATATTTCTGTTATAGTGCTGATCAAGATCAAATATTATGACAGAAAACAGGTCTTGGGTGGTAATAGCTGTGATTGTAGTTCCTATTGCTTCAATATGTGTATTGCTTCTTCTCATCTGCTATATTTTCAGACGACGGATGAAAGCAAAAGGTAAATACACAGATACGATTCTTTCTTCTGGGGGCTATTCGCTATTTTATCTAAGCTTCTTTGCTTTTGCAGAGTAAACAAGCATGATTTTAAATGAAAGGTCTGATTTATTCATTTCTATTAGTGATGTTCCGACATTCTATACTGTTATACACATTTTGTTTTCGATTGTAACTGAATTTGTAATCTTTACGTTTAAACCTTCTTTTTTTAAAATTTTATGATCATACCATGACCATATACTGTATTGTTGAACAATGTTGTTTCATGTCATTGAGTTGAAATAGGTTTCATTGCAAATGATGATTTGATTACGAGAGAGATTAGGCGGTTTGTAATTTCATAATTACTTCTTCCAACATCCGACTATTTGTAAATAGGCGAAAATGAAGAACATGGTGCTGTTCCCGAAAGAGAAGATCTAGGCCTACCCTTACTTCACCTTGCCACAGTAGCCCATGCCACTGGAGATTTCTCGGTTGACAATCAGCTCGGTGAAGGTGGTTTTGGACCAGTTTACAAGGTGATGATTTAAGATGTTATTTTATTTTCCCCCTCGATAATAAACTAACGTATAGAAACTCAAATCACATGGAGAGATACCATTTCTCCAAATATTTGGAAGCTGTGGTCAATCGATATTTTTGATACTTAATTAATTGATGGAAGAAAATATTGGTTCAGGGTGTACTGAGGAATGGGCAGAACATTGCTGTGAAAAGACTTTCTAAGAGTTCAGGACAAGGGCTAGACGAGTTCAAAAATGAAGTGAAACTGATTGCTAAGCTTCAGCACAGAAACCTCGTGAGGCTTCTTGCTTGCTGCATCGAAGAGGATGAGAAAATATTAATCTACGAATACATGCCCAACGGAAGTTTGGATTCCTTTATCTTTGGTTTGTGTCTGAGAATTGTCTTAACAATATTTCTGTCCTGTCCTGTGTCGCATAAAAATATTATTGAGGGTAATGGCTTAACTTGTTTCTAAAATGTCAGATCCATCAAGACGGTCGCTATTGGATTGGTACCGACGTTTCAACATCATATGTGGCATTGCTCGGGGTCTTCTTTACCTCCATCAGGATTCAAGATTGAGAATCATCCACAGAGATCTTAAGGCTAGTAATGTTTTACTAGACGAGGAGCTGAACCCGAAGATTTCTGACTTCGGGATGGCTAGACCGTTTGGAGGCGATCAAAGTCAAGCCAACACGAGAAGAATAGTCGGTACATTGTATGTAACATATATATATATAACTTATAACATTAGATTATATTCTACGGTCTCATCATTTTGTAATTAATGTTGTTTTTGTTTTTTTTGTTTTCGTGCAGTGGCTACATGGCACCGGAATATGGTTTATACGGTTTGTTTTCCGTGAGATCTGATGTTTTCAGTTTCGGCATTCTACTCTTGGAGGTTGTAAGTGGAAAGAAAACTACAGGATTTGATAATCTACAGAACCATTATAATCTTATAGGATATGTAAGCAGATTGCAAGATAAGACTAAGAGAGATTCATTCATTTTCTTCTCCGTTTTTTGTTTCTTACAAGCATTGGCTCTGGCTAGGTATGGCAATTGTGGAGAGAAGGCAGGGCGCTAGAAGTGATTGATTCGCTGTTGGATGATGTGGTCGTTCAGCATGAGGAGGCGATGCGGTGCATCCATGTTGGTCTCCTGTGCATCCAGCAGAATCCAGATGATAGGCCGAATATGTCAACGGTGGTACTGATGTTGAATGGTGGGAGTATGCTGCCCCAGCCGAAGGAGCCGGGTTTTCTGATAGACGTGAGTCAGAGTGAAGCGTGTTCGTTGTCCATCAAGAATGCTTCGCATTCAGTCAATGACATTACCATCACTACGATGGAGGGTCGTTAAGTTGATTGGCGAACAACTGCTGCCACACCAATCGTACGGTGCGATCCACTGTTCATGAGACATTCTCTTATTTAACAACTAAAATTAAAGAAGGTTGTTTGGTCTCTTTGCAGAGTTTTCTGTGTATAAGCTGCTGCACTACACTCCTCTTTTCAAGTTGGTAAAAATAAAAGTTGAGAATTTTTTTCATATTATCTTGGTTGTAGAATTTTTTTATATTCTCTCTTTCTGGGTTCTTAAATAGGGGTGTGTTGAATGTCAACACCACGTTTACAATAAAACATCTCTCCCAGCAACTTTGTGGAACAAAAATGTACTTCATTTGTCGCTGAATAAGTATCATTTTCGAAATAAATATCACCATCGAATAAGTGATGAATCCTATAGAAAAAGGATGTTGAAAATCCTCAATGTAAATTCTTTAGTTGTTCAGTTTTTTCATACAATAAATAATAAACTCCCTCCGTCCAGGGATAAGTGGCCGCATTTTTTTATTAGGTTGTCCCAGTATAAGTGGCCACTTTCTTTATAAGGAAATATGCTTCTCTCACAAAAGTTGTGGGTTCCACTATTTCTTACCGAAAAGAATGCCACTTATTACGGACGAAAGGAATAGTAAAATGAGTAAAATTATCCAAAGTTTTGGTGTACGAGTTTTAATGTCAAGTAACACTTATTCGGGGGCACGGAGGTAGAGGTGGCCAAAAAAACCGAAACCGCCGGTTCCGGTTCGGAACCGAGAACCGCATCGACATTGGTTCGGTTCCGGCTCCAAAATTGTGGAACCGAGAACCGCCAGTTTCGGTTCTGTTTCGGTTCCGAACCGCCGGTTCTTCCTATTTTTTTATTTTTATTTTTACGTTTTTATTTATATTTATGTTACAATTCATATTTATTTCACCTAAATGTTATATTATAATGCCCAAAATTACAATTAAACAAGAAAAAATAGCAAAAAAAATGAAAAAAACGAAAAAAATTTGAACCTCAAAACATGCGGTTCCGGTTTGAAACCGCCTGAACCGCGGAACCAAACCGAACCGAAAGTTGCAGTTCCGATTTGGAACTGAAACCAAAGTGGTCGGCGGTTCGGTTCCGGTTCCATTGGAGTGGAACCGAGAACCGCCGGTTCAGTTCCGGAACCAAACCGAACTGCGGCCACCTATACACGGAGGGAGTAATTGTGTAGTGGAAGGAACAAGATTCTGGTAGAACAAACTCGTGTCGGCCTTCTGACAGACAAGCTTGTGATCTAGTTGAGAGAGGAGGAGAATAATGTGAATTGAATGGAAGAAAGTAGCAAAGACTTGGTCAAAATTTTGGCTTTCTTAACAAGGATAAAAAGCACAACACTTTGGAATCATCAAGGTTGGCTTCTTGATGCAAAAGCTGAGTTTTTTTCTTCACTCCTTTTGTGGGCCTCGTCCCACCAACAAATCATCAACACTCAAACTTGAAACAAAAAATTACTTATTACATTCATTTTGAGATTTTTCTTTAGGGTTTAAGATATGTAAGGCTTGGTTATATATTAAATTAAACGTTCAATTTTAAAAAAATTACAAATTAAAGCACCGGTCACTATTCCAATTCTAAATTATTGATCGATCTATCAGATTTAATATATAAAGTTTCGGGATTTTACATGGTGGATCTACTTCGAATGGTCAACCTTATGATAACGAGGTTGTGACTTGAATGCACCAACACTAATGCATAGCAGTGGCAACTGATAGTTTATAAAATTTATTGAAATTAAAGTGTGACATATACATTAAAATTGTGAAATTGTCTAAAGGCTAAACTTCAACTCTTGATTGTGCACAAAGTAAAAAATTGCAAATGCAGTTTAACTAAGTGAAGTGAATAAAATGAAATTCATTGTATACTTATGAGTTAGTTAATATGTTGTTATGTGAACAAAGAAATATTAACCTAATGCAACAGAACATGAGTTTATGATTAACTGTGAAATTTCCGGAAAATTCAAAGAAACTTAAGGACCAATGCTCACATGTCCTCTTAAAGTGACAAGTGTCTCACTATCTCAAAAAACATAAAAATAAAAATTAATATATGTAAACTGTAGGCATATGACGCGAGAGAAAATTCTATTAGGGGAGTACATGTAGTACACCCATCTCACATAATAATATTTTATTAATATCACACTCCACTCCATGATAATATTATCTTAATATAATTTAAATTCATAAAATATTATTATGTTATTTTAATATAATATTATCATGGAGTGGAGTGTGATATTAATAAAATATTGTTATGTGAGAGGTGGGTGTACTACATGATACCAAATAGAATTTCCCATGAGGCCAGATGTAGGTTTTAATTATATTTTACTCCACACCCTATATTGACATAAATTTTTCCTTTTTTTGTGTTTTTGAGATAATCTTAAAAAATCTTAATCACTAATTTTGAAATATAAATTTCAAAAATTATAAAAAATTAATGAGTGCATTTTAAAATTATGGCGCGGTATTGAATATAAACATATTACTCCTATTGAAATATTTCTACAAAATCCCCAATTTATTCGTTAACAAGACTTCAAGAAATGCTTAATTTTTCATAGGGGATCTTAGTCAATTTGGTGTTTCAATTTTTAATTTTGTTTTTGTTACAGCTTACAAGTATATCCATTTGTATATTCATATCACACACATAAAAACACAAAACTAACATTTAACACAAAATAATAAACAGTAGGATTAGAATTTGTGTAGATCGATTAATGTCAAGTTGTAAATGGAAAATAAATAAACACTATCACAAAACAAAATCTATTTGGTATTCCTTTCACTATTAATTAGTTGTTGCATAGAATGTACACCTACTCCGAGGAGATATTAAACATTAAGAAATTTCTTCTACCACAATTGGAGATTCAAAGTTATTAATCAGATTATAAAATTTAAAATATTCGACTTTATAAATTGATAATAATTCCAAACTAAAATGATGATGAGCGTGACAACAGCCCATCATCATTCAAGTCCACAGACTTCAACATTAATCCACTTAATCCCACCTAAAAAAAATAAGAAAAAAATAAATTAATTGCGTTTAAGTATGAAAAAGTTAATTTATACCGTCTACATGATGAGGCCATGCTGATTTTTGTAAATAACTTCATTTGTATTTTATTTTTTTCAATTTTGATAATATTAATACATTATAATTAAATAATTAAATTGATATTTTTTAAACATATAGTAATTGACATGTACTACGCCAGCCGTAGTAATGATTGTGACTTGAAACATAACTAATTGGAGTTTTTGCACTATAAATTGGGAGACCCATTTGAAAGCTCTCATTCACATTTCGTCGAACACGTTCCTATCCATTTTTCACCAGAGAAAAAGCTCTAGAATTTGCATCATCAATGGCCACTAAAGTTTACATTGTGTAAGTTTCCGTTGAAATTCGTGATGTTTTCCTACTTTTATCTTATTTTGGCAAAAAAAATTGTATTTTTTCGGTTTTTTGTTGGGTTTAATTCCTGCTTTCTTTGTGCTTAGTAGTTGGTTGTTGAGTTGCCTTATCTGCTTTGACCCCCTTTTCTGTGTGAATTTTGATATAAAGATATTGGTGATTCTTGATTCTCTAAGCCTGGTAATTTTTGGAGTGATCAGTTGTTGAAATTATTTATTACCTGCGATTAATTTTCTGTTGTTTGAATATCTTTGTTTTGATGCTGTAAATATATTCAAGAAATCTGAAAATAAGCCATGAGAACTGATTAATTAAGGTTAATTAGATAGATAAGAGAACTGATCAATTAAGGTTAATTAGATAGATAAGAGAACTGATCAATTAAGGTTAATTAGATAGATTGATGAGTTGTCTGGATATGATGTTAGTGATTATGTGTTAGTGTGTGTGTGTGTGTGTTTTCAGTGGAGGGTATTTTCTGTATGTCTCGACGCTGATTTACTTGATCTTGTGAATAATAATTTGTTTCAGAAATTATATCTATACTCTCCGATTTATTATTTTACCTTAGGTGTTGTTCTTGATCGTTTAATGTTTGTGAGTTGATTATTCCTTCAATTTTCTCGCATAATTTGTTGTGTGTTCTTCTGTTTCTTATACTTGGTGAAAGCCAGAATTTTTTGTCTGAAATTAAACATCTATTTTAGAAAATCATCTAAATTCTTAACAGTTCATTCTGACTAACTTCAAATTTTCAAAAATATGATGTAATCAATTAGGGGTGGAATCTCCCTTGTGTAAATCTGAACAACTTACACCTTAGTTCAATATCTGTCATATCAAAGTATTTTCTTTGTTATTTCAGACGTAAAATTGACACTTTTTTCAGTTTTTAGTTGATATTTCCTCGAACTTTCTATACTAGTGGTCAATGTTAATTGTCATTCAATTTAGTAGCGTCTATTGAAAGAGAAGAATAGAACTGTTGCTACACATGTAGTGAGCAAATCGACAGAATGTTGCAGGGGCAAGGGAAGAAATAGTGGCATTGCCTCCGACTTGCAATAAGAACACGTCATTTGCTTCGGTCCAATGGGTCCAATGTGTAGTCATATTTTGTGGATTCAAGTTCTTAAGAGCTATTTATTTTGGCAACTTGTGATGCTTAAGTAATGAGTATCAACACAAATACTCGTGATTCTGTTAGTATGATGTGATGAACTTGATAACGTTGCTTTCACCCTTTACAGGTACTACTCTATGTACGGACATGTGGAGAAACTAGCTGAAGAGATTAAGAAGGGAGCTGCATCTGTTGAAGGAGTAGAAGCCCAGCTATGGCAGGTAGGAACTCTCTTGCCCCATTCTCTGCAATTTGTGAGTCGTATCAGACATTGAAGCTCAAGTTTGATTCATGTCTATAATTTTTATTTTGTGGTTGAATGGAGAAAGACTTTTTCTTTAGTTGTTTGGTTCATTATAACTTATTATTTCCTAGATGCAACAGAATGGGAATAAATATGAAGGATTATTTTAAGAACGAAACTCTTTATACACCTTGAGTGGAGTGAGTGAATGCAAATTCTCTACTTTGGAAGTTGATCGTGGCAAAATCTGTATGATCCCGATAGTTTGCTGAACTTGGAATGACTTGGATATTACGGATTCCTTTCTTTCTTGGCTTAAGAATAACAGATTTGCAGCAAACTGATAGCCCATTTTCTCATTTCTAATATTCTCTCTGTAGTAGCTTAGAAATTATTTAAATTGCTACTTATATTGAAAAAATTTAGCATTTTATATAACTGTGCTTTAGGTCCCTGAAACCCTAGCTGATGATGTTCTCACGAAAATGAGCGCGCCTCCGAAGAGTGATGTACCCTTTATCACACCTAATCAACTCTCTGAGGCAGATGGCTTCATATTTGGGTTCCCTACAAGGTTTGGCATGATGGCTGCACAGTTCAAAGCATTTTTCGATGCTACTGGAGGCCTATGGAGAACACAGCAACTCGCTGGCAAGCCTGCCGGGATCTTCTATAGCACTGGCTCTCAAGGTGGCGGCCAGGAAACAACTGCGTAAGTCCACCCACAATCACACCTCAAGTTTTATCTATAACTCCAGCTAGGGATGTCAATCCAACCTAAAAAACTGACAGGTTGGTCCGAATAAACTGGAAAAGAAAAGGGTTAGGGAACAAAAAAATTACTTGACAGCCAAATAGGCTGAAATTGAGTGGATTGACCTTAGGGATGTCAATACTGGTCGAACCCGACGGTTTGACCTGAATAAACCGGAAAAAATGAGGGTTACGGCAGAAAATCTACATAGCCCAAATTTTTTTTCAGCATGATTGACCCGAACCAAATAGCTAGTTTGTCCATTAGGGCTGGCCCGATTTATCTCCAACAGCTCACACAATCCATACTTTCATATGTTGAGAGTTAGGGGAAGTCTTAGTGTGAGATTGTCTCATAGGTAAAGATTTCTAAGACGGTACTCATACCGGGATCCAAACATTAAAAGAATTGAATTATAAATATGTTATCGGATATAGGTGATCACACAAGTTTTCGTGGAGAGGTCAGTTATAGTCCTGGATTGCTAGAGAACAGATTGACTCTATATCCATTATTGAATTTTATTGCAGATTGACTGCTATCACTCAGCTTGTTCACCACGGCATGATCTTTGTGCCCATCGGATACACGTTCGGAGCTGGCATGTTTGAAATGGAAAAGGTGAAAGGTGGAAGTCCGTACGGAGCTGGAACGTACGCTGGCGATGGTTCGAGAAGCCCGTCGGAGCTCGAGATGCAGCAGGCTTTTCACCAAGGGAAATACATTGCCACAATTGCCAAGAAACTGAAGGGAGCTGCTGCCTAATCTCTTACACACACACATAAATACAGTTCCAAACTCATGATTTTTTCTTATTCTGTCCAAGATTTACTTCTTTATTTGCTAAGATGCCACTGTATTAATCTTGCTCTGTTACACATTATTCTGCTCAATACAATTGCTATGCCAGTGTCAAAAATTTGCCTACCTTAAATTTGAATTTGCATTAGGTATTTATATATGTGCTGCAGTTCTTGTTTCTCGAAATTATTTTATTCAGTTATTTATATGCTTGCGGTGTGGAATTTCATAGTTAGATTTAATTTTGTGCTAAATTTTTATATCAAAATGCGTCATCGTATCGTACGCATGACTCATGAGATTGTTTATTTTATGAATTTTCAATTTTTTTTTCATGCTTTTGATGTAAGTCTACACAGAGACATGCAAATTAACTACTATAAAAATAATAGAGTGGAGCAAACTATATTTAGGATTGCTTTTAGTTAATTAGGGATGTTAATCCAGTCCGAAATAAATAGTTAGGTTGACTTGAATAGATTGAAAAATGGAGGGTAAGGACCGAAACTTTTTCGATCGGAAAATTTTTAGCTGGATTGGCGCAAATTGAATTGTTTGATAGCTCATGACGGCCTGAAACTGGGTGGGTTGGTCTTATGGATGTTAATCTACCTGGAAATCGACTGGTTCATTAAAATAAACTGATAAAAAAAGTGTTAGGTCGAAAATTTGTAGCTCAAAAAAATTCAACCCGATTGGTCACAAAAGAATAATCCGATAGTCCAATGGTAGATTGAAACCGAGTGGATTGGTCCAATTTACGCAAGCAATTTGTAAATTTGACGCTCTTTATCAGCTACAGTTGGAGAATTTGCACATATTCCCTGATTTAACGCCTCCAAACATAAGTTTGGTTTTTTTAGCTGGAGTTTCTCAAACCTACTAATTCCAAAATATCTGAAATTATTATCGAATTAATCCCCAGCAAACACAAGTTTATGTTTAATTATACATACAAAGAAAGAATTATCGCAAATATATATTTGACAAAGTATATAATTTCTTATACTTATTTTTTTATTGATATGTTCCCGCTGTATCATCTAAAAGTAAGTCAATTTATTTTAAAATAGCAACGTATGTAAGCTGTTAGAATAATTTTGCTTCATGTTATCCCAAATCAAGTAGCAGAAGCAATTAAAAAAAAAGATACTCTCCCAAGGCAATTAATTTATATAGCTGCATGAAATAGAAGTTATAAATTATCAAAAAAGAATTCTCACTTATTGGTGCTCATTTGTAAACCTTTAATAATCTGTGAAGTCTTTTTAATAACCCCATTATCATAACATTAAAAATAATTACAACAATAGTCTGGTTGAGATATATATTAGTAGATTAGTAAATAGTAATGGAATAGCTATTACATAACTTGTCAACATTAATAAAATATGTTTGTTAGTGCTTGTGCCCAATTAAGTCTGGTCAAGTCATGCCATTAATCTGGCAACTAAGTTACACGAGAATTTATATACCTTCAACAAAGAATGTGTTTTGAGAGAGAGAGAAAGACAGACAGACAGACAGACAGAGATACATGACATAAAGAAGAGAAGAAGAATTTATGCTTGTTATGGATATAAACTTTTGAGGAGAATGAAACAGCACAGAGTTAGGTTAGTATCTGCAGGACAACTGGGATTAATCAGTGCCCTGTTAAAAATCTTGCCAGTTTAGAGGACACATTTACCATCAATCATATATATATATATATATATATATATATATATATATATATATATATATATATATACTGCCAAAAAAAAGTTGTGCTTTAAATTGCTTTATAAAAAAAAGAGTAGAAGATTATTAATTATAATTTCTTAAGATGTGAGAGAATATATTGCGTCAGAAGATGATGCTGTATGATGGTAATCATGATTAATATTATTCAATAATATTGCGAAGATCTGTGGCTTCTTTTTGTGTTGGTTTATGCTTCTAAGCAAAGCTATTATGTCTAGATATTTAAACAAATATTAAATCATGATGAGGGCTAGCTATGTGCAAGTATCATTGCATCTAGTCCTAGTATATATTTCTACACTAATAATGTTACTGTGCTAAATTTGTCATTCCATCCAATCCGTTCCCAAATAATTGTTAACTGTTGTAAAAAATTGTACGTATATCAAATAAGTTGATAAATTTATTTTTGTACTCTTTATTATGATGGAAAATATGAAGAGTCTGAATAGTCATAGTATTACTTGAAAGAGAACAAGGATTAAAATGAGATACATCATTTTTCTACAAAATTCGGAAATACTCCATAGAACATTTATTTGAAAATAGGTTTTATTTCGAAATATAACACTTGTTCGAAAATTAAGGGAATATACCAAAGAAAATTATATTGTGGGTATGGATGTACAGTATACTACCGAATTGAAAACGAAGAAGAATTAATATTGGTGTAAAAAGTTTATAATTAATCTGACAGTTCAGAAATTTTCATAATTAATACATATTATGTATACATAATTAAATGGTAACAAGTTCAGAAAATTCATAATTATATGGTAACAAGAAATGTATCACAAGTCAGTGATGACTGGTATGTTGCCGTCATCAAAAATTAGGTTTTACTATATACGTTATACTTGACTTGCACACTAATTTGTCACAATCAAAATGGTGGGAGGTACTATTAATATAGTACAACGAAAAACTATTATCCCACTTATATTATTCTATAATGAAATTTTACTTCTTTAATCTCAGAAATAGACGTTCTTTAATATATTTATTCATTCATTTTAAAAATATCGCCCATTTCCTCCTGTCGAAGGTGCACAAAATTTTTCTTTTTATTTCTTTTTTCCTCATATAGAATATTAATATTTAGCATTCTTGTATTTTGTATGAGCAAATGATATAGTAGGAATATTAGTTATCGAAATTAGATTTACAATATTGAAAGGAGAGTAACAATTTTTTTTTTGTGTGTGACGGAATGTGTACCATATACTATCTTTTATTTTCTTCTTTTATATAATCCCGAATTTTCTTATCTATACAATCGAATATTAATTAATTTTGCGTCGCTATTTTATGAGTGATGAACATCATTTGTATTAATATGTTATTAATTACTAGATATTAGCAAATAATTAAATAAAAATTGGGAGGTCGATACACCTTCCAATAGAAGCAGGTGAAGGTGACCATTGGACGAAAAGCACCATTCCCTTTAATTTATTATTGAAGAAATAAATTGCAAAAAATTAGATAATACTACTAAAACCCTAAAAAGGAGGGTGGCCATTTGCACATATATATATTGAAAAAATATATATATATATATATATATATATATATATATATATATATATATATACTCCATATATATAATTTAATGTGTGTGTGTGTGCCCCACATTTCCTTCTGACTCCGCACTAACATATATTCCAAACATATAAACAATTCAAAAGTGAGATTTCCAATCAAATTATCTCCCAACTCCCCTTCTGGAATTCAATTATTCCCTTTCATTTCTCTTTAGAAATTAAATACTAAAGTTAACACTGCCACTGCCAGCTCTCTCTCTCTCTCTACACACCACCAAAAGCTCCTTTACATATTTATCCTTTCCCTTTCTGTTCAATTTTGCTACAAACAACAAAATTTTGATACTCTAATCTACACTTTTGAAATTAAATTCAGGGACGACATTATATTTATCTACTCATTTCTAACCAACCCTTTAATCATAATCCTTCAATTATTACAGAGCTATAATTAATATATTCTGCGTACAATTGTTCCCTAGCTAGCAAACTAATCTTTGCCAAAGCTGCATCACTTTGCCCCAACGCATGGCCAAAAAGGTCTTGTATCCCTTTTTCTCTCTTCATTTCTTAATTTGCTTCTCCCTCCCTCTCTCTCTCTCTCTCTCTTTCTCATCATATTACTGGCCGGATCGGATGGAGTTTGATTAGAGTATAGCTCTTAATTAATCTGCTTAATTATCTGAATGTTCCACCAAATGTTGGAGTCCAAAAATCGACTGCCGTTTCGTGCGTCACCGGGAAAGTGCTCGAAACCGGTACAAGACATAGCCCTCGACTTCTAAGATCTTGACGCGCACCTTCTAGATCCTTCGATTTCTCAAGATTCTGCCATCATAATTATTTTCATAATAAGTTAATTATTATCATGATAATTAATTAATTTAACTTGGTAATAAGAAATTTATTCGAAATTTTATGTACCTGCTGATTCTGCATGGGAGCTCCATTTTTCATGTAGGGTGCACTTAAGGCCTGGTGATTCATTTAAGAACATATATATTATTATTGCCTTCATCATACTGCATTAATATTTTATATATACTGGAAATTAAATTGTGATGAATGGTTGATGAAGGAGACTTACACTGACTTGTTCATGGAGAAATTTGATGTATTCAATCGCTTCAGAGAGTACGGAAGCGGTATCGGTCTGTAAATTGTTTTGGAAAAAAAAACAAAGATAAGAAAAAGGAAAAGTTTGTTTGATTTAGTTCAACATCATGAGAATAATGTTGGTAATAAAACAGAAAAGAAAGAGAGAGAGAGAGAGATTAGTGGAATCCACAGCGGGGAAAGCGATGAAAATTGAGGAGAAGTTACCTTTCCAAAAGGCGAGACCAATTGTTGAAGTGCCGTTATTCTGTCTCCCATCTTCTCTTTCCTCACCTAATCCAGAAAACAAAGCTTAATCATTACATCAATTACTACTAATCTCATCTCATCCCATCCCCATAAACTTAAACTCAGAGGCCGGCGGATCAACTTTTATTTCCTAAAGCAATACCTTAAAAGCTGGCAAAGACGACGGCGTTTCGCTCCGCGCCCGTTTATTCGTCGTCTCCGCGCTGCTTTTCTTCGCCGCGCCGCCCAAATCCCGGCCTTCTCCCTTGTTCTGATGAGATCAATTTACACAATACATATTCACATAAGAACAAAACCCTAAATTGTTACGTGTATTATCATGCATCCCTAAAATTAAGTATTCAATTTTTTGAATTAATATATATTACCTTTGGTTTGGAATCGAAGGATGGAGCTGTAGGAATCTGATTTTGCAATGGCGGGAAAAATCCCGATCGAGCGTCGGCCATGGCGGCCGGCGGCGCCGACGCATTCCAGAAAGGAGTGTTGTTGGTGAAGTGCAAATGGTTGCTGCCGGCCTGCGGTGGCTGCTTCGGCGGAGAATTTCTCAGGAACGGCGGATATTTATTCATGGAGGGTATCATCTCAGCCGCGTAGCCGCCGCCGGAGGGATATGGATAATTCGATATGGGTCGGTTTTGGAAGTTAGAGTGCTGCTGATTTTCCGACAGTAAGAGGCCGTAGGCGGTGGCGGAATCCACCGGATAAGCGGTGGTTAGACTCTGCGATGTTATCGTGCTGTCGTTGGAACTCGCCTGAGAACTGAACTGCGGTTGATCTAACGAAAATCCGCGGTTTATTTGTTTGAATTCGTTCTCCGAAGAAGCTCCGGAGAACAGTTTCTGCCGCCACTGTTCTTGCGAAGATGCGGCGCCGCCGCCGGATTCCGGCTGGAAATTACCGCTGTTCGAACTTAAATCTTCTTGGAGCAGCGACCGGAAACTGCTGTCGCCTTTTTCATTTCTACTTTTCAAAAATTTTAATCAAACCAAAAATAAATTATTAATTCCAGTTCATGATTTTATATGTAATCCAAAATTAGATCAGTACTACGAAAATCATAAAACACTTACAATAAAGCTTGATTCCAATCCATGCTCTGCGAGGAAAGGCCTAATCCCATCATTTGCAAGTTGGGGTTTGATAAAACCCCACCTCCACCTCCACCTGCGCCGCCGCCGCCGCCAGCAGATGATTGATCATCATGGCCGCCGCCCTGCAACACCATGGAGCCGGTCGTGGACGCCGACGCGGAATCCATCGTAGACCTAGATTTCATGTCCACCATCTCCGTCGGCCATCCGAAGCTTGCGATGGCATTTAACGTCGTCGAAATCGAAGAAGATGCCGGCGATGTTCCGCTTTCAAATCTGTTTCTCGACGATGTATCCCACCAGCTTCCATTTCCGAGCTGAAATTCGTCGGCCATGGCTGCTGCGTGAATTCCCAATTTTCTCCTTGCCCCCTAATTTTCCTCAACGAAAAAGAGGAGAAAATATGGAGACGCTTATGCTTCAAGACTCTTTTCTCTTCTTTTACTTTTTGGCTGATTTTTATAAAAATCGAAATGAGACCGGGATGCCAGCATCATGGTATTTATACTAGTATCAAAAATGAAGAAATAAATACCAGAATTTGTGGTTGACTTTTCATCCCAGTGATTTGACAAGGGAAAAGATATGTCATCTTGAAAGTAAATTCCCCGCTTAGCCAATCAAATATATTAATAAATCTTAATGAGGCTTTTTTTTTATCCGCCCCGAGCATGAGTTAATGTATCCAAAAAATTAAATCAGTTATGAAAGTCGGTGATTTTGAATGAATGGAAATATGAAAGTCGGTGATTATAATTAAAAAAATACTTCTTAATTTGCTCTGTCACATTTCAATAGTCTTAGAGATCTCGAATTAGACGTTAAGAAAATAAGTTGATTATAATAAAGTTATAATGAAAAAATTTCTTTTTTAAAGGTATTTTTGTCAAACTAAGTAAAAGAGGGAAGTGATATAATAGTTTTTTTTGGCATAATGTGTAATTTACATATTATGCGTTGTAGACTTGTAGGTATTATATTTTCTATATTTGGTATGCGAGACCACTGAATTTGAATGAACAAATAAAATTGGCGAGATCATTAAAATGAGACTGACAGAGTAATATCATTAAAACATATATGAAAGTAATGAAAATAAATTATGGGACATGACACTTGCATGTCGATTAAAAGATTAATTACTACCCTACTCTTCAAGGTTATATAAGAAAAAATTCACGTAAAAACAAAATTCAATCTTCTATTGAATTAAACGATTTAGATAATTTTCTAGTTACCACATATATGAAGTTTTCATTATTTGATCTATTTCCTTTATGTACATATATATATAGTACAACTTTACTAGCTAAGTCTTCTAAATAGTACTCCCTCCGTCCCTAATAAGTGTAGTTCACTTTCTTTTTTTGTCCGTCCCCCATAAGTGTGATCCTTTCTTAGGATATGACCTCACTTAAAATCTTACCCTTTTACTCTTTAAAAGTAACTAACACTACAACAAAGTGGGTCTCATTCTCCACTCACTACACATCTACCTAACATCCTTCTTAAAACTCGTGCCCCTCCCTCCAGACCACACATATCAGGGATGGAGGGAGTAATTTTTTGGAGAGTGTTACGTTATTTTATCTTTCGTATTGCAAACTTTGTATGTTATCAGTTGTTTTTTTGAGGGAAAGCTATAATCACGCCAAACATTTTTTATTCTTATACGATGTCGAGTCAACATGCCATTGACGTTATAGGACAAAAAATTACACGTCACAGCCATGGTAAAGAATAATATCCTACTAAAACGACTAACATGAGAATTTCCTTTTTAAGTTTTTTCAACTAATTAATATAGGAATAAATCACTTTTGATAGTTGTAAAGTATAATTTAAATAACTTTAATTAATTGCGATATTAAGATTAAAAAAATACTCGAAATGTTCAAACAATGTTAGTTGGATATGAAAATATTGGATTTTTTGGTTTTTTGACTTTTTCTTTCTTTCTTTCTTTCTTTTTTTCTCTCTCTTTATATTGTTAATTATTTTATTTATATTTTTTTTTTGTGCTTCTTGCTGGAGGTTTAAAAAATTAATTAATGTGCGCATAAATCTTTTTAAACAATTTAGTAATAAGTCCACTCATTAACATGCATGATTTGAAGCTATATATACAGATGATATTCTTTAAATTAGTGTTAGAGTCTCTATTCATTACAATTTTATATATTTTCAGCCATCTTCCAATATATTTTCTTTATTTACTCTAACTTTTAAATTTTAATTTTGATCGTCATGGAACTATCCAATTCTTAAGATATTATCATAACTTCCTATCATATTAAGATATACTCTATTTTGCAATTACAATATGAAATTTAAAACTTTGCAATTAAATGCACAAACTTTTTTTTTTCTAAATTAGAGCTCATGCTAGCTCTGTCTCCGTCGCTGAAAGAGCTGACACAGTCGTGTTAAATTAACAGTGTGGCACAAATTCCATCTTATAATTAAACGATATAATCTTAGTCTAGTTATCAAGGGGATGAAATAATGGTGTTTTGCATACCTATAAAAGTCAAATTTATCCCCAAAACAGAGTGTGAGTTCTAATTGCAAAAGATTAAAAATTTGTGTATTTGATTAAAAAGTTTCAAAAAAAGTTCATGTTATGATTGCAAATTGTTGCGAAAGTGAGGCAAAGTTTCGTGATTTAATTTGCAATTTAAAAGTTTATAAACCAAGAAGATCAAGCTGGTTATATCGTACGTGCGTTGTACTCAATTACTTGAATTCTCATTGCACACACCTCATATTTCTGTGCAGCTATATATATTCACAAATATTTAAATATGTGAGTGATTTAAGAAAAAGAAAATACTATATGTATATTAACAAACATTTCTTGTCTTTTAGTAATCCTTAGTATTGAGGAAGAAAGGGAATTTCCACTTTATCATGTTATAGTGGTGGAGTCAATATCAGTGACTAATACCACCAGATTCAATTTCACAAAAGCCTTCATCGTCATCATATATATTTATCCTCTCTCTCTCTCTCTCTCTCTCTCACACACAGGAGCCCGAGCCCCTGAAGGTAGGTGGTCATAAGTGTAATGTGTGTGGATCATATGTACAAAAACTGAGAATTAGAGGAGGGGTTTCAATTTGTCATTAATGATCATATATACAAGTTGTGTGCCCCAATAGCTGCACTTTATCCAGAAGGACCACGCTTCCATTATCGAACGTTTTGCATATATATATATATATATATATATATGTGTTTATTGGTCTGGTTAGGTGAATATACTTAGCCCCTTTAAATTATTGCATAATTTATTATTACACGCTAATATCTGATATATATATATATATATATATATATACATATATCATCTATCTACATTGTTATGGTGCAAATAATTACAGTAATGATCAGCATTTTCGTGTGTTATACCTTAGTGTCAGAATATGCCAATATAACATCATTTTCATGGAATAATTACAGCTTTCGAGGATCAATTATTTGATTTTTCTTTCTTTCTTCTTATTGAAGGCTTTGATTCCCAATGTAGGACTAGCTATTTCTGGTTATAGTTAAGTCTTAGATAAAGTTAATTCTTTAATGTTGTTGAGGTGACAATGTATCCATTTTCTGCAACAACAACAAAAACACATGGAAACTTAATTAAACAAAGGGAAATTAAGTGAACTAGACAATAAAATAGAAGTATATGTGGCAATACGCTTCTCCATATTAGTAATTATTCCATCTCATACTTCATTTAATTATGGGTTAATTTGGTATAAATACATAAACTATACCCATTTTCTAGTTTTTGCCATAAATTATAAAAGTTTGTTTAATTTAAAAAATAAAAGTTTGTTCAAAATGCACAAACTTTGCTAAATTTTAGAATCTCTCGCAAATCTCGTTTTCAGTAAAATCGATGCTAACTTGGCTTCGTATTTTGTTGACGCATGTTTCTCGGCAATGAAAACAACACCGTTCAACTTAGTAATATAGAACGTCATGTTTGTCCTTTCATCTCTTGAAATAAGCATTCTGAAACGATGACATTTTCGGATCAAGTCAACCAAATAACTGTCAATTGTGCCGTTTTGTAGGAAATGATAAAAATGACATCTTTTATTACGAAGTTGTAATGTGCATGTCGTTTTCGTTATCGGGAAACATAGAACGTCAACAAAATATAATTCTAAGTCAGCATTGATTTTACCGATAATGAAATTTGGGGATAATTCCAAAATTTAGAAAAGTTTATATATTTTCAATAAAAGTAAAAGTTAATGGAAAAAACCATAAAATAAGTATAATTTGTGTATTTAAACCAAATTAACCCTTTAATTATTAGAAGCGTCACTTTTACATATATTATCAATGCACACGATATACATAAAGCGAGAAGACACGAATGTAAATTTATGTTTATGATTGTTGAATGCGTACATTATGATGTCAGAATTAAGATAAAGTATAAAGTTCATGTGATTTATTTATCTAATTAAAGTGCTTATTTTAATTGATTATATTTCCAACGGAAATAACATGATTATCATATCCAACTGTGAATAAATCTGAGCTACTACGAAATTATGCACATATAACAATTCCATAATGAGGAATTCGTAGTACATGTCTTGATTATCCACTGTGATTGAAATTGCGCCATATATAATTATTTTGAACTCATAATTACCAATCATTAAACTATTATTTATAAAGACGCATTCTCCTTTTTTTCGAATTGATATTTAAATTGAAATTAATTAAAGGGTTTTTGCAAACTACTAACTTTGCCACGGCTGCATATATTTTCTGTAAAATGTTAGCTTCTTGTCAGTGAATGGATTACTAAACTTTTTTTATATTAAATCTCCTCCTCCTTCATAATATTAAATTATGTTCATTTTCACAAAAGAATTATTAGATACGTAATTGACTTATATTGAGCTTTCTTGCATGCTATTTTTTTTTTCAATCATAATTTGGAGGCCGTAGTTTGCAGTTCCTCATTATTCAGATCGATTCAAATTAATTAGAATAAATCTCAAGTATACAATCTGTATGCAGCTAGTGAATGCATCTTATTTAAATTTAAATTTGTATATTAGCTTTTCTAAGTTTCCTTAAATATAAGAATAGTTGAAATTTAGAAATATCTTTTGGAAAGACATCACCATGCACCTTTTGATATTTAGCAAGTTACATCTCCAAAATTTTACGACGATCGGCATATAGCTTCTTTTCCATGTGTACAAAAACTATGTATGACGTGTACAAATCATGTGTAAAATAGAATGTGACGTGGCATGGCTTTATTGTTTATATTCTTTTAGTGTAAGAGTACGTGCATTTCGTGGGCACTAGAGCATGAAACCAGTGAATTGAAGGAAATAAAAATGGATGAGAATTTATTCGAGCAGCTAAACGACGACTGCGGTGGCAGCGAAGAAGACGAAGTGGAGCAGGGAAGCAGAGGACCGGGCCGGGAGACGGAGGCAAGGAAACTCCGCCGTCGTCAAGCCGCCGGCGAGGGTGGCAGAATATGGTTGGATTGGTTTAAGAATTCTTTTTTTTTTCCTTTGCGTTAATGTTGTTCGAAATTGTTGTGCTGAATCTCTAGTTTCAAGAATGTTGGAATTTGGATGCCAATGTGCAGAGAAGTTTTGGGGGAAGATAGAGAGACTGTGAGAGGAGAGAGAGAACGAAAGAAAATTTGATTTATTTTATTTTTCATGAACAAATAATATCGTTTTGTTGGAGTGGGACATAAATTTCACTCCATCATAAAACGAGTTTTTTTTTAATAAACATTACAAGAAATTTTAAAGGCCTCGTGACGGTGGACTTGAACAAATATTATTCAGATCGATTCAAATTAATTAGAATAAATCTCAAGTATTCTAAAAAGAAACACTTATTATTAATTTTAAAATAAAATACTTATTTATAAAAGGAGGAAGTATACAATATTATAATAGATCTAGCTAGACCCGGACCAAAACTGGATAGCCCGTAGGCTCCTATCAAATCGCATAACCTTTGTCCATCCCCATTTATTAATTAATATATCCATATAATTAATATAATATTAATACTTTATAAGAAAAAAGATATTGCTATAGTTAAAGATACCAAGTCTTATATCATATTTAGGAGAACGACCTGGTTTCAATCGCTATATCCCTCTCTCACTTTATACATACACATATATACATATATATAGCACTATGATTTAAATAAAGACAAAGATTGGTGGTGTTTGAAAGATTAGGATGTTAAGGTCAAACATAAAGGTGAAGTAAAATACCTAATAATAAATAATAAATTTTGAATATTGCTTGTGAATCCAATAAATAATAGTACTTCTCTGTTCTAAGAATGTAGTCTTAGTTTTCTTTTTCTTTTTTTGATCGAGCAGTCTCAGCTTTCTTATTTAGAAGTTCAAATAACTTAGTCTCATATTCAATATATAAATAACAATACGTAATAAACATCATCAATAAAATTCATAAATTAAACATTATGCGATGCAAAAATTTAAAACTATTTTCACTCTACTGCTCCTCATGATTTAATATAAATAAAAAATTACTTTTTTTTACAATTTCATTATAATCAATTCATTTCTTAGTACCCATATTGAATTTCTGATACTCCTTCCGTCCACGATATAAAGTCTCATTGTATGCTGGACACGGAGATTAAGAAAGTTGTTGGAATTGTTGTGAGTGGAATAAAAGTACAATTTTGAAGAGTAGTGTTAATGACAAAAAGTGTGTCATTGTACAAAAAAGTGGGTCCATCAATAGCATTTGGAAGTAAATATAGGAAAGTATAGAATGTATTATTGTAAAAAAAAGTGGAATAAGACTCTTTTTTATAGACAAATACTAATAGGTAAGTAGGATTTTGTATGTGGACAGAGAAATACTAAATTTTTGGAACTGATGGAGTAGTATAAATATTTTTCGATGGGAGAGTAATATAATTTGAATATTAAGGTATTTACAAGCAATGGGACTACAAATGTGACTGGCAACGGTTGCCGTCATTCCTATTTTGACCTGCGCCTACCATATTTTCAACACACGAAACAAGTCAACGAGTGGGGTCCACGCGGCTGCTGCGCGTGCGTGTGCACCACTATGACCTAAGAGTCAGAGCTCGAAAGCGACGTCGTCGGCTGTTTTCCAAGGATATTTCTCAACGCTAATTATTGTATTTCGTTACACCATCTAATTTATTTATTTATTTCTTCGCCTATGTTCATACCTCCCTCCTTAGCTTTCTCAATTTGACTTCACAATTATTTTAGTAATTAAATATTAATTGCGAATTCTAAGCTACAATCTTTTGTAGTCTTTGTCGAACATGTGTTCTATCTCCTTCACTTCACTTTCATGTTCCTAAGTGGTAGGTGTTTTGTGTGTGTATGTATGACGTAAGAGATTTCTTTTTTCTAATTTAAAAAATAGATAACTCTTTCTTTGTTTTATTGTTATAAACAGTGGTGGGCGCAGAAATACATATAGGGAGGTGCTAAAATTAAAATTTCCAACAAGGAGAGTGTTTAAACCGGTTTTTTTAAAAAAAAATACATAAATAATAAAGAGTTTATCATGTAAAATAGCCACTATGGATAGTAAAAAATAAAAGTTGTCAAAAACTTAGTTTATTATAAATTTTGTCCAACTTTAGTATGAATGGACTAAAATAACCTTTAAGTAAAAAAAGTAACCTATACTACAGCCACCACCCCCACTCTCATTTTTTTCTCTCTCTTCTCTCACGTACTCTCTCTCTTTCTGCCTTCTTTTTCTTCTTCTTCTTCTTCTTCTTCTTCTTCTTCTTCTTCTTTCCGCCATCACCATCGCCACTGCCACAACCTTCTTTCCGCCACCACCGATTTTCTTCTCTCCTTTCTGCCACCGCCACTGCCGCCTTCACACATCGTCATTTTCTCAGCCGTAATCTCTCTATTTCTAGATCTATTCCGACCTAGATCTGCTCTGCTACTTGAGATCTAAAGAATCCAATGATGATGCTTCACAAATAGAGAGTCTTTCAGATAAGTTTTTCGTGCAAATTTTTATCCAGATCTGTTATTTGGTTGCCTCTGATCATCTTCTCCGGCGTGACTTTTTTTTCATCTCCACAGCAACTGTGGTACAAACGGATCTCATTCATCCCGTTCGTACCAACTAGTTGTGGTCCATAACTTGGTACGATTGGTACGAATGAACTCATTCGTCTTATTCGTGCCAACTAATGGCGTACCATAACTTGGTACGAGTGGTACAAATAAAATCATTCGTCCCCTTCGTGCCACCTAGTGGCGCACCATAACTTGGTACGAATGAGCTCATTCGTATTGTTCGTACCATAACTTGGTATGAGTGGTACGAATGAATCTATTTTCGCACCAATCTTACCCAGATCTCACATATCTGCTTGTGAGTCGTCGCAGCCGGCTAATCTGTATTCATCGACGTTTGAATCGGGCTGAATCTAGGATTTTGAGGTTGAGATTTGTCATTGTCGTTAGTTTGAGAGGCGACGAAATGGATGGATCTGTTTACAAAAGCCATTTAAATTGCAGTAAGATGGAACGATGATCTGAATTTGATTTGTTATATGTGCGGCGCGGTGGATTTAGGGCTTTGCAGTGAGTTGCGCGGCGACGGAAGGAGGCGGAATTGGATGAGTCGATGGCGGTAGAAGGGCAGTGATTAATTGACGTCAGTAGATGGGAGGAGAGAAGGGTGAGAGGAAAGAGAGCAAAGAGAGAAAAATCAAAACTGAAATAAACGGAAGGGAAGGGTGAGGGCAAATTTGTCCTAAAATCCCAAAATCTGACAAAATTTATGTTAAATTAAGTTTTTGACAACTTGTATTTTCCACTATCCATAGTGGCTATTTGGCATTTATACTCAATAATAAATGGGAGAATCTTTGTTGGGGGTGCTGGAGCACACCCCAGCACCCCCTAAATCCGCCACTAATCATAAATTTGATTTATCAGTATCTTAAAATTAAAAAATGATGTCTTAGCATGAAAGTGATAATATAATCCAAAAAAATAGTAATTTATTATTGCAAAGTGTTTAGTTAGATAAATAATCTGATATTAGAGCATTTATAATGGTTGCACTTCTGGGTGGCGCAATAACCTATCCCATCATCTAAGCGCAACCCTCCAATGGTTTGCTCTAACAGTTGGCGCAATAGAATTTTGTATCTTTTATTAAATAAAATTGAAATTTTCATTAATTAACAATCAAACATTACATAAATTAAAAATAAAAATTACATTAATTAAAAATAAGAAAATTATTAGTTTTATTAATTAAAATTTGAAAATTATATATGTTGGTCCCAAGACGGATACCTTGGTGTAGAGGGGGGGTGAATACACCAAGGTTTAAAAACTTTTCCAAGTTAAAACTCTTTTCGTAGAATTGTTGTGTTCGATCCAAATTTGGATGGCAGCTTGATCGACACAGCTGGCTGTGTGTGTGTGCGGAATGTGGTGGATTTGGAAAGTCCGTCTGTTGCTTCAAATATATTGCAAAGCTCTGTTTCACTTTTCAGTTAGTCCGTTTATGCAGTTTGAAATATATGCTTATGAGAGTTAGTAACATGCATAAAACAAAGCGATAAATAACAGAGCATATTTAACGTGGTTCGGAGTAACCCCTCCTACGTCCACGACCAGATTCACTGGTAATTCACTACCACTTGGTTTCCAAGTACCATGCAACCTCACAACTCTAACCCGAGCTGTGTTCCAACAGTTTGATGGCACTGTCAAGCCTACACCTTCAGTTTCCGGGTACTGAAGAACCTAACCACTCGAATTACATGCTTCGAGCAAGCGTACCTTTACCTAACCTTTCTGGGTTTGGGTTTGGTATGGTTTTCCAACTATGAACGAGTTCTTACAAAGAAGAACAATGAGTATGATGAACTCGTTCAAACTAGGCTTAAGATATTTATTCTGATCTATTCTTCCTATGACTGAATATGTGAACAACTAAGAACACAGCTGACTGGCTGGGTGTTCTTGAAAGATTTGGCTTTGAAGATCGTTGTTCATTTTTCTGTTTTCTTCTATTTCTTCAGTCGTCTTGCCAGCCTCACCAGCTTCTTCTCTTCAATGGTGATGAGGTATATATATAGGTGGAGATTCAAACTAGCCGTTGGAAGAGAGCCGTTTGAATCTGACCTACTCTTGTTGACTTTTGGCCTTTGCCTACGAAGTAGGTCTGCATCTGCAGAGGCTATTCCTTCTCTGATTTGACTGCGTCAGACAAGATCTTCTGACATCGGGATCTTGTCTTGGAGAAGGTCTTCGTCTTCGAGCTTGCTAAGTATTTCTGCTATGTCTTCAGCGGCTTGGACTCTGCTGTGTCTTGATTCTGAGCTGTGTCTTTAGACTTGTGCTGTATCATCAACCTGAGCTGTGTCTTCAACCTGAGCTGTGTCACTGACCTGAGCTGTGGTTTAGACCTGAGCTGTGTCATCGGCACTAAGCTGGGTCTTTTACACTGAGCTGGGTCTTTGACACTGAGCTGGGCTTCCGTCACTGAGCTGGGTCTTGATACTGCAGGATCTTTGACTTTGCTTGGTCTTGCTCTGCTGAGTCTGCTCTGCTGAGTTCTTAAGCTGTCTGCTTAGCTGTGTCTTCTGTTGTCTTCAGCTATCTTCAGCGAATCTACCTGTAAACTAAGAAACTCTATAAGCTCAATAGGTGAGCTGAAAAACGCTTAGGCTTGTGCGATCATCTACTCGGTTGGGGTCAGCTGGGTTTTGGTATCCAATCAAAACTCTATTAATTTTCCCTACAATTTTTCCCTTTTTGATGATGCCAAAACCTAACTGAGAAAAATAACCTGCTTCCCCCTAAATGAGAAAGTGGGTTTTTAAAAGATTTCAGCAGAAGATTAAATTCATAGTTCAGTGCCTGGACAAAGAGTTATTGTCATCAGGGTGAGCTTGAGAGCAAAATATTTCAGTTTTATTAATCCATAAAAGATGATTACAAGAGATACAGGATCAACGAACTGAAAACAAACAAAATTAAATCCCAGTAAGCTGGGTCTTCATCTCTCGTCGCTTCGTCGATTCTTCGCCGATCTTCTTCCAAATTTCATCTGTTCTCAATCTATACCGGTTAAATATCATCTGCTCCAGCTTCCTGTATTCTTCTTCGTTGTTTGCCTTGGAAATTTTCCTCCTGATCGTCCATCTGTTTACTTCAGCGATAATCTTTGATTTGTCAGGAAGATGAGTTCCAGGTATCAACGGAGGCTGGATATGATACAACTGGGGAGCAGTGAGCTGGATCTTCGCGGTATTTGCAGTGTTGAAGAATGCTTTTGCCGTCATCCTGTCTTGATGAAAAAGCTCATTTAGATGCATCATGAAAGCAACATCTGGGGGCGTATTTGGGTAAGCTCCCAGATAATAGAAATCTTCGATGAACTCAAACTTTGTATGTTCCCAGTCGTCGTTTAGCTCTTCTGGGATCCATTCATCTACTCTTCTCCAGTTCATCGGTATCTGAGACTTTTTCTTTGCAGCTCTTATGCTTGCTCTTTTCTTCTGCTGCTTCTTTTCTTCGGCATTTAGCAGACTTTCTTTCTTCTTCTGCTGTTCTTGGAGGCTTTTCATCTCTTGCTTTTGCTGAGTTACAAAGTTGCAGAGCCAATGAGTATCATTGAACTGTTCTGGCGTGGCTCCGCTAGCTTTGGCAAGAGGGATGATCATTCTGCTCCATTTCCCTTTCCGTCCAAATTTGGTTCCTTCGCATCCACAAAGAACAACTTCGTCAATCTCTGACTGCATCACTTGGACTTCAGCTACAGCTTTTCCTTTGCCCGTCTTTGAAGTTTTTCTCTTGTCATTACCTTTCCCCTTTTTGGCATTATCAAAAAGAGTGGAGGAGAGGTTGACTACAGTCTCATTCAGCTGGGCCAAGGCTTTGTCAATATCAGCAATCTTTGCTGAGTTGTCTGCTGTGACGAGGTTGAGCTGTGCTGTGCTGCTGCTTCCAGCTTTGAACTGATTATCCAACTCTTTGTAAAGATTGAACAGCTGGTGGATGTCAGTTCTGTGGAAGATAGTCTGTTGTTGGAGAGCGTCCAGCTGGCTGGATAAATCGTTGATGCTGCTTTCCAGCGGAGCTTGGAGGTTTGATATGATCTCAGAGACTCTCTTCTCTAGATGATTTGAATTATCAATTCGTTGAGAAATGAGAGACTGTTTGAGATCTCTGCTGGTGCTTTCCTGCAGATTCTGGGCGAATCTGTGCACGTCATCAATGGACTGTCTATTACATTGGACTTGCCATTCAATAGCTGTGATGCGCAGAAGGGTGTCAATATTTGATTTGAGTCTATCCTGATAAAGGATTTCCTCGACTTGTTTGGCGATCTCGTCCTTCATTGCATCAGAAAGCACAGCAGGATCCGTCTAGGTCCCGGATTCGGCTTGGCTGGGTTTTACTGCCTCGATCTCGACCAGTGAGCAAGTGTCATCGGCAAATGGACTCTGTGGGGCAGCTTCGGTTGGCTCAACTGTTGCATCAGTTGGTTCTTCTTCAATCATCATTGCCTCAGCTGTGTCGGCAGGGACAGCTTCCTTGGCAGTTTCAACTGGAACGATCAGGCTGAGATTGTGTAGGTAGGAGTTGGCTCGAGAGATGACTTCCTCAGAAGGTGGTACTTCATCCTGTTCAACCTTCTGAATGAGAATCTGGATCAGCTCGTCTTGATGCTCAAAAGCATCCTGAAGACTTCCAAATCCGAATATCTCCTGCAGAGCTGCTTCTTCGGCTTTAAGCTTATCGAAAGTGTAGAACTCCACCATTTCTTCATTTGCGTACCAAGTGGCCATCTTGGTAGCCAGATAAAATTTGAAGTCGCTTACAGCGACTAAAGCAGCAGGGAGCAAGGCAAGAGATGGATAATGTTGCAGTGCGCTCTTTATTCCTTGAATTCTGAGGTCCTCGACCCTCATGACGCGTGACGCGCAACGGCTGCAGGAGCGAGAATTTCGATTTCCTCAGAAGAAGAAGTAGGGCTTGATGGTTCAGCTTGGTATTCATCATCCATCTGCAAAGGAGCGTCAGCTGGATGGGGCTCTTTAGGTGAGCTGGGTGCTGAAAGATGGGTGGTTTTAGGTACTGAAGAAGTAGGCGAGGATTCTTGGAGAGGTACCTGAGGATGAGGAGGAAGGAGAAGAGAGTGTTGTTGAGGAGGAGATCCAGATGATGTGAGATCAACTGGAGCGGGTTGTGAGGATGCTTGTAGGATTTGGCGAAGTGGAATAGCATCCTCCGGGTCAGGGTGGGGGACCACTATCTGTGGTTCCTCAGCTTGTCGTGAAGCAATCACGAACTCCCTTCCTCGTCCGTGCCTTGGAGGAGGAATCCCGAGCCGTCTCCTCGCCGATCGATCTCCATTCGCCCAGTGGCTTCTCTCGTCGTCTCCTCACTTGTCGCCTTAAATTTGAGCTTCTTTTTGGCAGGTGGAGATCCAGCTGGCTGAGTTTCCTCCGGCTATTTCCTTTTCCCATTGGAGAGGGAGGGCAATTGCGTTTTGCCTCCCCGCATCTTCTTCTTCTTCCCTTCGTGGTCGTTTTCTTCATCAAGTCAGAGAGCTGACTTTGCTTTTCAAAAAGAACTTTGGACACAGGGAACTCTTCTGTGTCTTTCCACTTGATTTGCCGTCCAGTTGTGTAGTGTTCTATTATGCACGCCGCCTTGGTGCATAAATAGATGGTCTCCCTACAGCTGAACTTGGTGAAGCTGTCATCTTCAAAGTGAATTTTCTTCGACTCCTTCTCCAACTTTCCCATAAAGTAGGAGAACCAATCCACAGGATCATTCCTGAGGATGGCTATCATGGGCTTCAACTTGGGTATGCTAATCTCTCCTTGAGATCCAGCGATACCTAGAATACACTTCTGGGTGACATCTAGAAGCAGTCTGAATTTGGGCTTGAGCAGTAGCTTGGACATACTCGTCCTGAAGGGTTCCGGCTTGAACAGCATCTGATCCAATTCGGCCTGGATCTCTTCTCTGGTGTAGTTGTCTGGGGAGCGGTCCCCAAGAGTTTTCAATCCGAACAGCTTGTTCAATATCCGGTTGATGTTGATGTCGACGTCCCAGGGAGTTGTATGCCCTGTCTTTTCCTTGAGTTGGAGGGTGATGTTGGAGCGGAGATGTTCTTCTCTGTTCGTCATCTCCATGAAGAACTCTGCTACTTCCCGGCGGAAGATGTTCTTCGGACGCGCCGTCGCCCATTGAAGTAGGCCTGCCTTCTCGATGAGATCCAGCACCTCCTGGAACTCCGAGTTCTTATAGTTCTTGAGAGTTAAGCAACTCTCAAAGTGCAGCTTTGATATGAGGTTCTCCGATTGGTTCGCTCCTGGGGTTATCTTCTTTGGTGCCATTGTATATTTCTGTATGGAAGAGTTAGAAGAGTACAAGAGAAAAAGTTTTGCAGAGAGATAAGCAAGAACTTGATTTGCAGAAAAAATTCAGAGATAATAAGTAAATATGGCGACGATTTGCATATCTTTGATATATATATCAACCGTCTATCTTGATGAACGGTTGAGATCTTTAGATTTGAATTCAAGATCTGCGGCTGGAAGAGATTTGCGAAACACGTTAAGTGACGTGCGTATGTAGATTGTAGGTCACGCGCGCGTGAGGTAGTCAAAACGTTCTGACTTCTGCCTCGACTTTCCCGAGCTACAGTACCCTGCATGCTTTTCATTAAATACGATGGGATTCGATTTGTTGGATGGCTTATTGACGAATCCTTCTAAGGAATGGTTGTGAATTTTGAATTTAAATTCAAATAATTTTATCCTTAAATAGCATATTTCTCAGGGAAATAAATGAAAGACTGCAAACCTGTCAGCTGAACTTTGTAGTCAGCTGATACCTCGGCTGTGTTTCTTTGTGTTGAGATACTCCTTCAGTTTAATTATCCAGCTGAGCTTGATTCCCCCTCAGCTGGTTTCCCTTCCTGAACTGAGTTCACGAAACGACTGGGTCTGAATTCTTCCATCTTGATATCCCAAGGGTTTACAGCTGAGTCTTATTCCCCCTCAGCTGGATGAAGTTTCTTCATCAGGATTAAGCAATCCAAGCAATCTATACAGCATTTTGAATCTTGCTTCCATCAACGGCTTTGTTAAAATGTCAGCTCGTTGAATATCTGTGTGAATTTTCTCAACAATGACGTCTTGATTTGATAGTAGGTGGCATTTTCTTCAGCTGCATCCTACTTCCTTAGATTGAACGGATTTTCTCACGATCAGCTCATTTCTTTGATGAGGTCTCAGTTTGTGTAGCAAGTAGACAGCTGTCCCAAATCCAGTTGGTTCACGTACTGCTTCTCTATTCTTCTCTTGAGACCAATGTACTCAGCTGAATGACTGGCTGAATCTTCAGTTTTGTATCCAGCTGTTTTTATTTCACAGCTGGTCCCAGTCAGCTAGCTGGGTTTCTTTATTTTCTTCGTTGGATAAAACAAGATGTTTCAGACATCTTAATCAGAGCAGTCATCCTCATCTGAGTCGGAGAAGGAGATTTGATCATCATCCGTTTCGCTCGATTCGAACCTTTTATCCTTTCTCCGGGAGGATGACTCAGCTGGGTTTCTCTTTGGATAGAGTTGTTTGTCGTGATGAACCTTCACGATATTCTTGTACCTTTCCTTTGCTTTGTTCCAGCTAATTAATGCTCCGTACAAGCATGTCAACTTCTTTGTTCACTTCTTCTTTGCTCCTTGTTGGTCCTTCTCAGCTGTATGACTCAGTTTGGAATGAGTCATCTTGTCTTTCTTTCTCTGCTGATAGACATCGTCTGCGAGGTTTCCCCTCAATTGGATAAACTAATTGGGTTTTATCAGCTGGGTTTGATTCCCCTTGACTTGATAAATTCATTTTGAAATTCTTGGGGTTCCTGCTGAGTTAGTCCAGCTGTGTCTGATTCCTTCTTGATGATTCTGCTGGACTATGATGAGGCCAATTTTCCAAGCTGAGCTGATTGAGCTTCTTTCCATGGCTTGATCCTCAGCTCTGCTTCATTCATTCGGCTGGATGAATCTCTGCTTGAGACCCCCAGATCAAATTCGTTGGCCTTCAAGATGGAGAACAATTTTTTCCGTCTCCATGCTGCCAAGATCAGTTCTGCTTTGGTGAACCACTTTGTGTGTACACCATTCTGAGGAGAGAGCTGCAAGAACTTTCAAGTTCTTATCTCGAACTGTATATTTTCCAGTTCGGATCGTCTCGATCTCGATGTCGAGGTTGGAGAATCTGAGCTCCATTTGATCAATGGACTCATAGGGGAGTTGCTTGAAGTTGTCGAACTTCTGGCATGCAACTGAGAATTTGTTCTCTTGAATTTCCTCTGAGCCTTCACACAGCTTGGCTAGAGTGTCCCACATCCCCTTAGCTGTCTCGCAGTTGATGATCTTGCTGAGATAAGTGTCCGTCACCGTTGAGGAGATGACGTTGCGAGCGTAGCTGTCCAAACCAGCTTGTCTTCTTTCTTCTGGAGAGTACTCCCTTTTGGGCTTCACGACTTGCCGGAGTACTGGTTCAGCTCCAGGTAAGGTTTCTGCTTGTATTTCTGATTTCGTGATGATGATGGGTCCGTCAGTGATAACATCCCACATCATGTCGTGATACGCACTCAGAAAGCTTTTGAGTCGGAACTTCCAGATCTGATAATCATCGACAGAGAATGTCGGAAGATTCCTGCACAAGGAAGATTCCATGACAGTATGCAATATAATGATTTAAAAAAATTTTGAAACTTTGAAGGATCTGTTCAGGTGACCACTATCAGCAAAGAGATGCTAACTTGACAGATACAGTGATCTTTTGAACCACTGCTCTGATACCAATTGTTGGTCCCAAGACGGATACCTTGGTGTAGAGGGGGGGTGAATACACCAAGGTTTAAAAACTTTTCCAAGTTAAAACTCTTTTCGGATGGCAGCTTGATCGACACAGCTGGCTGTGTGTGTGTGCGGAATGTGGTGGATTTGGAAAGTCCGTCTGTTGCTTCAAATATATTGCAAAGCTCTGTTTCACTTTTCAGTTAGTCCGTTTATGCAGTTTGAAATGTATGCTTATGAGAGTTAGTAACATGCATAAAACAAAGCGATAAATAACAGAGCATATTTAACGTGGTTCGGAGTAACCCCTCCTACGTCCACGACCAGATTCACTGGTAATTCACTACCACTTGGTTTCCAAGTACCAAGCAACTTCACAACTCTAACCCGAGCTGTGTTCCAACAGTTTGATGGCACTGTCAAGCCTACACCTTCAGTTTTCGGGTACTGAAGAACCTAACCACTCGAATTACACGCTTCGAGCAAGCGTACCTTTACCTAACCTTTCTGGGTTTGGGTTTGGGTATGGTTTTCCAACTATGAACGAGTTCTTACAAAGAAGAACAATGAGTATGATGAACTCGTTCAAACTAGGCTTAAGATATTTATTCTGATCTATTCTTCCTATGACTGAATATGTGAACAACTAAGAACACAGCTGACTGGCTGGGTGTTCTTGAAAGATTTGGCTTTGAAGATCGTTGTTCATTTTTCTGTTTTCTTCTATTTCTTCAGTCGTCTTGCCAGCCTCACCAGCTTCTTCTCTTCAATGGTGAGGAGGTATATATATAGGTGGAGATTCAAACTAGCCGTTGGAAGAGAGCCGTTTGAATCTGACCTACTCTTGTTGACTTTTGGCCTTTGCCTACGAAGTAGGTCTGCATCTGCAGAGGCTATTCCTTCTCTGATTTGACTGCGTCAGACAAGATCTTCTGACATCGGGATCTTGTCTTGGAGAAGGTCTTCGTCTTCGAGCTTGCTAAGCATTTCTGCTGTGTCTTCAGCGGCTTGGACTCTGCTGTGTCTTGATTCTGAGCTGTGTCTTTAGACCTGTGCTGTATCATCAACCTGAGCTGTGTCACTGACCTGAGCTGTGTTTTAGACCTGAGCTGTGTCATCGACACTAAGCTGGGTCTTTTACACTGAGCTGGGTCTTTGACACTGAGCTGGGCTTCCGTCACTGAGCTGGGTCTTGATACTGCAGGATCTTTGACTCTGCTTGGTCTTGCTCGCCGAGTCCGCCCGCCGAGTTCTTAAGTAGCCGTCGCTTAGCCGTGTCTTCTTCGTTGTCTTGGTATGTCTTCAGCGAATCTACCTGTAAACTAAGAAACTCTATAAGCTCAAATAGGTGAGCTGAAAAACGCTTAGGCTTGTGCGATCATCTACTCAGTTGGGGTCAGCTGGGTTTTGGTATCCAATCAAAACTATATTAATTTTCCCAACAATATAAATTAAAAATAACAAAATTTACATAAATTAAAAAATAAAAAAATCACATAAAATTCGAAACATATATATTACGAAATTAAGAGAATTGAAGATGGAGAGAGAGCTAGGAATGTATTTATATATAATAAATGTTGAATATCATATACATACTCCCTCCGTCCACAATAATTATTCCCCGGAATGGTGGGCACGATGATTAATAAAAGTTAGGTAGATTGGGTTGTGAGTGGAGGAAAATGAATATTTTGTATGATGTAGTGTTGTGAGTGGATGAAAAATAATATTTTGTAGTGGGCTAGCGTACAAAAATGAAAAGGAAATAATATTCGTGGACAGACTAAAAAAGAAAAGCATGGAACATTATCGTGGATGGAGGGAGTAACTAATTTGGTTGGCCTAGTGTGTAAGAACCTTGACCTCTTTCTAGGCTGTTATAGGTTCAAACCCCTCTCATACCATCTAAATATATATTAAAAAAAAAAGAATCGGAATATAAAAAGATGAAAAGAATTAAAAACCAAAATAATTCGGCGCGTGCATGCACGCACGCGATACACAATTGCAAATAATTACCTTTTAAATTACACACGTATGTTGATACTCCCTCTGTCCCATTCATAAAGGTTTGGATTGAAATTTTCACATGGATTAAGAAAAATTATTGGAAAAGTAAATTATATAGAAAATTTCTTAATATGCCCCTATTTATTATTTGACTATATATATTTAGGAGTTAATCAAAGAATTAAATAGGGATATATTAGTAAATGAGCTAAAAACATTACTTTTTATGGAAATAAGCCTATATATTTGGGACATCCGAAAAAGAAAAACAAGACTATATAAATGGGACGAAGGGAGTATCTTATATAGTAAAAATTAAATTACAAAGTAGAGCCTAGTAATTATCTAATTCACTAGAAAAAAAAGAAACCTCATATCTGACGATGCTATTTTTTTTTTGTTGAGAAAATTATAAAGGTATGTATATAATGTTAAATAAAGTACCACACGCTAGTTTATGTTTTATTTTAATCAATGAGAATGTAACATTATACTATTTTATACTTATATATAAAGAAAAATTAAAATGAAACTTCCGAAATATGACTTAAAATGTTTTCTTCGATATTTGAAAGAGAGGAAATTCATTCTAACCAGTATAGAGATAGTGTGTACCTCCTACGACAACTTTTGATAGCGGGTATAAGCAATACCCACTGACCCACCAATAAGATTATTATATCCATTTTTGTGTATAAAATATTGTATAAAATAAGGAAAAATATTGATATAACCTAGTCAACCTTATAATCATACAATACGCACAATTCTTTTACCCTTCTACTGAAATTCTTTATTACATACTCTGATTTATCAATTCAATTCTTCAATATGGAAATGAATCATGCAAAACTATCAGGCCCATCACACTTCCGTATAACTAAAATCAAAGCATACCAACTTCATACCTTTTTGACCGGAATGCTGCTGGGTATTTCCGCCGGAAGTTTTAGGGACCTCGTCCAACCACACGATCGCAACCGATGGTTTCCAGACGCAGACTCCTTCAGCAGCACACAGCACAGCCCTCGTTCGTTTCCTACTCGGGGCGTAGGGTTTTCGGTTGGTACACAAAGAAAATAATATACTTGGAAGGGATGAACAAAAGCCCAAACTTTTATTTAGGAATTATATAAAATTTATTACAACATAAGTATATCTCCTTTAGGGAGGAGACAGACTTGTTTAGCTACCTATGGTAGCGGAATTGAAATACATAAACTATACTATCCTAGGAACTATACTATAACAATTTATTTTGGAGAGAGCAGAGGAGATAGTGTAGAGGATTTCTGATGGATTTTTTATGATCTTCTGCTCTCCAATCTCTTGAAATATATAGAGGTTGTAATTCTCAACCTCTTTCCTTCATTATTGCCTCGGATGCCTTTGTTCCGTGGCCAGCCTGTTTATGACTCAGCGTAGGACCACTGCTGTCGTCCATTATTGAATAAGGACGCCAAACTTTCGGTGCTACCTACTTCATCATACCGCATTATCTTTAATAATGCTCTTCCTGTGCTTTTACCCGTTTGGATTTTTATGGGTAATTTCTTTTCCCACCACCCACTATTGTCGTTTTCTTTTTAGTGGGTGCTCCAGCTCAGAGTCACATGACTCCACCAACCTTTGTCGGGAATCTACTTTTTTCCCGGGGCCCTGGGCGTCCTTACTTTTGGCAACGCCTTTTGCTCGAGATGCTCGTTGGACCGAGCCTTCTCTTTTCCTCTTCTGGGCATGAACCCCTTCCCGAACTCTGGTTCTTTCTGGTTCTGACAATCTGAACAAACGCGCTCAGACCAGTTTCCAAAATGAGCCATGTTGCAGTATTTGCGATGAGTTTCTTTACTCGTCGCAATCTTGTTTTCCCAGAGCAAGGTTCTCTTTCTTTCGAAAGCTTCCTCTGCGAATCTTGTAGATTTTCCTGTCATAGTGTTTAACAGGAATGATCCGTTCCCTGAATTCTGAAAGAATTTGAACGGAAACTTGACTTTGTCCATCTCTGTGAGACAGACCCATAATCCCCATGCTCTTCTGGTAGAGATGAGGTCTTCTGGTAATGTAGAGACTAGAGTAGTCTCTTTCTCTGTAGGCGCCTTGATCTTTTCTAGGGCGCGTGCATCTGGTCTTCGAAGCCTAATATAGTGGAAGGCTTCATGGTTTCCTTTCTCAGCTGGTTCTGGGGCTGCACTGATGAAATACAGCTCTAAAACATCACCTCGGCTAAGCTACGGATTGTTAGCCCAGGTATCATACACCGCTTCTTGAATCCATTTGGGTAGATTCTTGATTTCGGCGAATGATGGAGATGTGGTATAAACTGAAGCAAGTGCTCCGAATTCATACCATCTTTTGACTTCGTGTGGATCTGAATTTGGCATCATCCACACCCAAGGATATTTCCCCGAGACATCAACCCTTATTTTTTCTGGGTTGATTCCAGTCCTTGTGTTGAGCTTCTCCCAATTGGCTTGATAAACCTGCCACGAAGAAGAAACTTCGATCTTATCAGTATTAATCTTAGATGTGCCAGTCATTGGCCTAAGATTAATCTCTCCCTCTTTTTCCCCAGAGGTGCTGGGTTGACATGATAGTTCAGAGTGTGACCCCTGAGTTTCATCTTTTTCTTGGGGCAATGGTTCCGAAGTTACCACCACCTTAGAACTCGGGCAAGAGGTATTTGAATCCTCTGCTACAGGTTTAGAGCCCTGTACTCGAAACTCTTCTTTTACCAAAGGATCTTTGGCCACCCGAAGGATAGGTGTTTGACATGCAGCCCAGAGTTGCCCCTGAGACCGTATGCTAGGTCGTATTCTCTCAGTGACTTTCGTCTTATCGAGAGTCTGCAATCTTCCTGCTTGCTCAGCATTCAGAACAAACTCGTCCCACTCTCCCGTTAACATCTCCAGATTTTCTCTGAGATGTCTATGGGCTAGCAGAATGGAGTTCACATCAGTTTGCTCCATCTCTTGTTAGGAAATCTGCAAGAACATTTTCGTGAGATTTCAAAACGACAATATCATAAATATAATATTGGCATTCAGCTTGCCATCTAATTAATCTAGCCTTTTCAGGCTTAGATTCAATCTTGTTTCTTAAGAAAGCCTTAACCTGTGTATTATCGACTTTCAAAGTAAATTTCTTTGCTAATAAAAATAAAGGCCATTTTTTAAAAGCCTTTCGGACTGCAAAGAATTCTTTTTCGTTGATGTGCCATCGCACGGCCTCATCCTCTGAGAATAAACCACTACAGTATCTGCAGGGTTCTTCTCCATTAGGAGTGATCTTGGTTAAGACTGCTGCCCATCAGTAATCACTTGCGTCTGTGTACAGGACCAAGTCATCTTCGTCCTGTGGTATCGAGAGTTTTGGGAGATTTCTGCAAACCTCTTTTAACTCCTTCATACCATGTCGATGTTCTTCTGTCCAGATGAACGGAACATCCTTTTTCAGTAATGTACTGAAAACTTTTCTGTGTTTTGCGAGATCTTTGATAAATGGTCCCGCGAAATTAACAACTCCCAAGAAACTCTGAAGTTGTTTCTTTTCCTTTAGATCTTCAGGAAAATTATGGACCTTCTCAACAATATGGTCCTGCAGAATAATTCCTGCTTCATCGATCTCGATACCCAGAAATTCCATTTTCCGAGTTGCCACAACTGCCTTCTTTTCAGACAGTACTAAACCTTCTTTATAACAAACATCTGCAAAAATCTCAAGATGTTTGATATGTTTTTCCATATTTTTTGATGCTATTAAAATATCATCAATATAGACGAACATAAAAGAAAAATAATCTTTAAACAGATTATCCATCTTTCTCTGAAATATTTGAGGCGCATTAGCTAACCCCATTGGCATTACTTTCCAAACATAATGCCCTTGTGGAGTAGAGAAGGCTGTAAACTTCTTACTCTCTTCTTCCATGCGAATCTGGTAGAAACCTGACTTGCAATCAAACTTAGAGAATACCTTAGCATTTCTAATGCAGTTAATAAGGTGTTCCCTGCTAGGGATAAAATATCCATCAAACTCCAGAATATCATTAATTCCTTTGTAATTAATAACTAGTCTGGGTTTACCTCGTTTGATCTCCCCATGGTTCCTTACCAGAAATCCGGGACTGCTGTAAGGCGAGTTCCCTGGTTCGATCAATTTTAAATCAAGGTGTTCCTTGATTATCTCCTTCATATCCTGTTGATCTTTAAGGTTCATCAGGATTGGTCTGTATCTAACAAACTCGTACTCCTTTTCTGGCTTCACCTTCAAGGTAGCTTTGAGCTTGTTTCTGTCCCACCATGCCAAAGGATTCTCATTGTAATTCCTTTTAATCTTTCTTTTGACATCTTCTAGGGACACCTGCATCTCTTCTTTAATATCTTGATGAGATATTAAAGATGCTTTGAGAATCTGGACCTCTTGATCTGTGAGATCTTCATCCCTGATACAACTTAGCACTGCTTCGCTGAATCTCCTTTGATCCTTCATTTTTGGTTGTCGAAGTTTTTCTTCATCACCACGCTTGCTGTGAAAACTCAATGGTATCTGGCGATTAAAAGCCCCTTTGAGCCTCTGGACAATGATTTTGTGATCGCAAATGGTTGTAAACACCAATTGCCTCTTTTCATTATCCTGCATATATCTCTTGAACATCTGTAGGAAATTATTTCCCAACAGGATATCTAAACCTGTATCATGGAAATAAATTGGTGGAGTTTTAACCTTATACCAAAGTGTACCTCTGGCTCCTCCAATCAGAATTTTCGTCTCTTTTACTCCTTTAGCAAGGAGCAAAATCTTCTTTGAGAAATCTCTTCCTGCAATTCGGGGTAGATCATCTTCTACCTCTGCTGGGAAGACTCCTCGTTTTGCAGTACAAATTCCTGCACCTGAATCAATATAAGCAGCAAAATATTCTGCTTTATATTTTTCATATAACATCCCTATAGAGATGTATATGGAGAATGGACTTGTCATTCGATTAATAGTGTTCTCCCATTAATCGTAATTTCCATTCCTTCTTCTTTATTTCCCCAAGGTTTGTGATCCTCAAGAAAATCCAAACCCAAAAGCAAAACTGCTCTCTTCCAGCTCTACCCTTGATCTCCATCACTTGTCCCCCAATTTCCAGGGTACCTTTGTAATGATTGATCTCCGGCTGCTGTAGATAGTAAAGAACATTACAAGGGAAGTTGGTTTCCCACCTTGTAGTGTCAAATTTTACTATCACTTCTCTCCATCCCTCGGGACATTTCAGATTTACTGGGACTTTGTTACTCTGAGATGTTTGAGGGTGTGGCGCTTCTCGAATGAGACTCCGACTCCTCCCATATGGCAAAGACATAATTCTGTCTCCTTGGAAAGATAATCTCCCTGAAGTTATCCTGAGACTTTGGTCGTGTCTCATGACTTCTCTATCTCGGATTTGAATATCCATATTCCTTAACCGAGCAATTTCAACTCTATCGGGACAAACAGCTGTTGTCACCTTGTTGAAGATATCTGGTATCTCAATAAACTTCTTTCCCAAAAATAACTCAGTGTGATGTGAGTTGGAAAGAGCATATGATACCTGATAAGTAATGGAGTAAGGCCTGTTTCCTTCTTCCAGTAAATCCTTGCGCTTAAAGTCCTGATATAGAGTCAGGGCTTTGCTGAAATGGGTATCATTGAGATTGTAGGCAATCTTTGGATAGATGATTCCCACCACTTGTCCTGCACAAAGGTCTCCCGCAATTGTTCCCAATACAGAATCCTTTAGATTTTTAACTCTTTTATCGCATATAGCGATATCAATCAGCGTGTGAACTCCAGTAAAGAGGGCCGATTTTAACATTAACTGGATGGCTCCGATATGGATCCAGTTTATCTTTTCAGCGACTTCGGGCTTCATTTTTTATAAATCCTTCCTGATGTCACTAGCTGGAATCAACTGCATCTCCACTTGATTCCCAGTAAGCTCTATAGGAAGCGACATTTCTCGTCTGGTAATTCCATAGACGATCTATTGTTTCATGCTCTTTAGATTAAGGTTCCTCAGAACCTGATCTATGTTGCTTGCAGAAAAGCCTTGATATTTTTGTATATTTAGACTCTTCTTCATGATCTTGTCAATCATATTTTGAGAGAGAGTTGAGTGACTGGAGAATCTCGTCCTGTCCTCTTTCTCATGATGAACAATATCTGGATCAGTCTGAATCCGATCTTGCTCAATCAGACCACTCTGAATCTTCTTCGCTGAAGACTTCTTCTTGTTCATATATACTCTCATCCGAGGGTACATCTTCGAACTGATATACTTGTATCAGTTCCTGGTAGTAGATGGCATCTTCGATATCCGGAGTGGATTCGAATTTGTTGATACCTCTTCTCTCGTTGTCAGGACAATTTGTGGAAATATGTCCCTTCGCACTGCACGTCCAGCAGTTGCAATCCTTGAAACTTTCATTAACTCTGGTGTGAGTTCTCCTGAAAGTTTTCTTGGCAGGTGTCCTTCCTTGAGATTTATTATCTCCTTGGAAAGGATACCTATTCCTTGATGGTCCACTTCTTTGGCCGGATTTGTAAGATCTAGCCTTCTGTCTCGACCATCTGGTTCTTGGTTTCCAAGAATTTCTTTTTGGATCTCCACCTTTATGATAGGGCTGAAACCTATTTTTCTTGTATTTCTTCAGCCTCGGTGGTTCTCCCCCAATGATCGTTGGTAGATCATTGTCCTCACAGTTTAGAGGAGCAAATTTGTTAATCCTCCTTAGTTTCTTCATGTTCTTCAGAGCTGTTGCTTGTTGACACCACTCTGAGAGCTTTCGATGTACATACGACATCCTTCTTACGACGTTTTCAGGATCACCTGGTTCGTAATCCCGAATCAGCATCTCTTTCCATGGGCTTGGAAATTTTAGAAAGAAAATTTCCAATGCAACTCTATCATCAACTTTTGATTGATGTTGATATAGAGCAAAGAGTTGTAGAAACTTGTTAAGCGATTGTTGATCCAAGACAGCCAGTCTTAGATTATACAATGCCATCAAGTATTTCTTTCTTTTCTCTTGATCAAATCCCTCGAAATAACCTTCTCCCAGAAAATAGTTTTTAAAAAGTATTGCCATATTCTGGACATGTTCTGTATAGTTTTCACCATCAAAACATGAATTCTTGATATCCACAGGAAAGAATTCCCATGCAATCTTGACGATTCCCTCAAGACTCATTTCGAGAATTCTTACGAATCCCTCCTTGTTCAAATCGAGAGTTGCTGCTGCAATTCTCAGGACTGACGTCCACTCGTCAATTACGGATTCTCGATCTCTGAAATTTACTTCATCGAGGTCGAGCATCACTCCGTAGGGATGGATAGGATCCAGGGTTGCCTTTCCATAAGGTGTGTCTTGTACCTTTGGATGCGGCCTTCTTGCCCTTGTCCTTCTTGCTGCCATGTATGCATCATTTGGGGTATGCTGATCATACCTTGCTCCAGTCTGAAAATCCTGGACTGCATTAATGGCTCCTGGTGCATTTTGAAAATCTTGTTGATTTCCAATGATGGCTCCTGGTGGAAGTTGATTTACCGGCTGTGGGTTTTGGACCACATTCTGGTTCATTTTTAAATCAACCATCGTCATGTTAGCAAAAGATTCTGCTAACTCTTGGAGGTCGTCAAGCTTGATTCGTTCAAGATTACTCATTTTTTCCTTTCACGAATCATTCTTTTCAAGGTCTCCATGTTGGGATCCTTTTTGGTTTCTCCCACTGGCAATGGATAAGTTGGTTCATTACCAAAAGGATTTCTCCTTTGACTAGAATGAGGTTGTTGCTCCAGTTTTTCGATCCGTGATTGGATCTCCTTCAGGATATTATAAATTTCATCCTGTTTCATAGCAATCTTGTAAAGATCGCGTGGTACACCATACAGGCTATCGCCATAATGTTGTACTGTCTTCTGTATTTCTCTTAGATCCGCTGATATTTTGGAGGAATCTGGAGAAATCTCTTGATATAAAAGAGTAGATGATACTCCTTTATCTTTCTTTTGTTCCATCAGGGCGAAACAGCATACAAAAGCTAATTCCAATTAAATCCCAGATGGATCCAATGATCTCTTCTCATAGCATGTTCCATCTCCATTTCAAGGAGTATACAACTATGTAGAAGATCTTCTTTCCTTTTGATTCCTTGGAGACAGGAATCAATTAATTCTTTCTCCTGGTTTTGTTGGATTAGGATATCCAACTGCATTCTCCAGTGTGTTAGCACACTCTGGTATCTTGTCCTTCTTTTCTCCAAGATTTGGAGACGTTCCTGGAAATGTCCACACCTTGGACATCCTTCTAGGTCCATCAGTCAGTATGGTTCTGATGGTTTTCTTTCATCACGTACTCCGTCCTAAGATGGAGATACTTCAACTTCTCGAGGAAGTTCTCTCTTCTTCTCATCTCTTGGTGGCAAGAGATAATAGATTCACAATCCACTCTTAGTGCTGCAGAGTGGAATTCTCTTTTCCAGATTGCTAGTGCAGTCTGGGTTCTTGTTTTCTGTACCTCCAAATCATGGAGATAATTCCTGTAACCTTCGCATCTCGGACAATTGTCCGGATCCATATTTTTCTTGATGTCTCCTCCGTTAGGATAATACTTAAAACAATAAATAAAATATAATTCCCAGATAAACCTAAGGCTCTGATACCATTTTGTCCCTCCGGCCCAGTTAAGGGGTAGCACAACAAATGATACCTATCAGTTTGCAAACCCAGAGCCCCGGCCCACCTCTGGCTCTTATGTCCTTAGTGGCACCGGAGTTAGGTCACCCCTTACGGAGAGCTACGCTTCGTGCACGCAGTCACGTAGTAGAGGCTTAGGGTTTTTTATATGCTCTGATGCCATTTTAGAAGCGTAGTATCGAATAGCAAAATAGGTAATAAAGAAATACGTAGCTATCATTTTAATAGCTAAAATAGGAGGGTAAATACATGATTTTATATGATTTTGGTTAACTAGTCCAATTTTTCCCCATTTTTCACACAAAATGACACTTTTTTAGAAAATGTCACAATAGATATAATTAGAAAAGTCAAAAAATCTTGGTGGTTTCAAAACTGGTTATGGGGGATATACACTATCATCATACTGGATATACATAAATAATACTCTATTTGAAAACCTTATGCTAGAATTAATAAAAATAAACATAAATAATAAAGGGGCTTCACTTGTTGGCGGAAAGACACGTGGCAGCCCACTGGTCAAATCATTTTTTACTAGTAACCCTCCAAAGTGGACGACAATGTATTTTCAACCTCTTAAATATGTCAAACACTAATAACAGGTCAATATACAGTAATTATTGCTTAACAAGAATACATTGGATAAATTAATTAAAAAATAAGGCGGTATAGACATATAAGAAAATCGAATTAGATCTATTGGTACATATATTTAATAATCCTAACAAGTCAGAATCGGCGGGGGCGTGCAAATTGAGAAACTTAATCTATCGATTATTATCTTCAAAAGCAAATTATACCAATATGATGGGGAACATATAGCAGATCATTATCTTGCAGCTGAGGATCAGGCAAGGATGGTCGCCGGCAGATTTCAAAAACGGTCGTAATTTTTTGGCATTGGATTCAGAATCGCTATTATAAAATAAAAAACAAGGTCTTGAGTTCAAATTCCGTTGTTTTCAGTCTCGTTCGCCCTTTTAACATTTTACTCAATTTATTTTTAGTTTCTTTTTCCATTTCTGATTCCTTTTCAAAGTGTAATTCAATTTTAAAAGAGTCTTGTATAAATCTCAATAGGATTAAAATCGAATAATTCAATAATGAGTTCAGCCATGGATAGAGGTTTATAAACAAATTCAGGTGAAATAATTCGAAATTTCTCCACTATATATAATGACGTTTCAACTCGTAATATATATATAATATATATGAATTGGTTCATATAAAAACCAATCCTAGTGTGAGAATTATGAACCAATATGAACCATTGATCTCTGTATGATATATGCTTGTCATTATTCGAAGCATGAATATATATATATATCTATATATATATATATATATATTTAAGCATACTTTTATATAAGCATCATTGTTTATACAAAAAGCATGAATCTTATTAAGCATGATTATATATTGATATTAACATGGTTTTCAAGTTCTCACGGGATGCAATAGTTCCTACTAGCCCAAGTATCTTCTATATATATATATATCTATATATATATATATATATATATATCAATACAAATAATGTAAAATAATATCGATTATATCTGAATATCAAATAAAATATAAAAAATACCATACAAAATATCCCACATTCAACAACTTCCTAATTCGAAAGAAAAAATGAGAATGAGTAGGAAAATTGAAAAGGAAAAGAAGCTGACCTCTTCCCTAAGTCAAGATTGAAAATCATGCAATGTGAAAATACTGTGTTATGTGGTTGAAATTAATAAATATTGATCTATGACTCAACGACGTGACACGTTGAAAATTTTCTTTATCTCCCTTTCACATATTCAATCGCATCAAACATCAATAATCACTTAATGATTCTAATCTTAGATTAATCAGGTTAAATTTCATGCCTGCAAGAAATTAATTTTGTTGGAGATTGACTATTAATGTATCTTGTACAAATAAATTTTCTTCATTAGAAATCATGCAAAACTCCTTAGTTTTGTATAGATATAATAATTACTCTATTGACTTACTCATCCATTGTGTTGCAAGTGTTGATCAATTTTGTCATTGAATTAGTCTATTTTGATTACCATATTATGTCCCGAACTTTAAAGATTCCGATGAAAAATTTCAATATCAAATAATTTACGGACAAGTCATCAGATTTAACATAATTAATTTTTCATTGAGTTTTTAATTACAAGTATGACTTTTCAATTAGTTTTCAATTGAGCAAGAGGCATATTTGTAATATTTTCGTTAAAAGCTCTTAAAAATTGTGACACAATATGATATTTTTATTTTAAAAATTTCTCAAACTTACCCATTTTGGGGTGGCTTATTGGTGTAGTGGGGTTGTAATTTAAATGGATCGAATTGTTTTAAGAATATTGGTACAACTAAAAAATAAATGAAATTTTGGTGTGGTCGGGGGTACTGACATGTTCCCATTTAAAGAGATCTAAAAAATTACAAGAACTTAATCTCCAAAAAGAAAAAAAAACTCATCACTTGTTGTAAGAATTTTTTCATACCCGTCTCTGCTTTGTCCCCTTCTACACCTATAGCTTATGTCATGCTTACGTCCTCATTTCGGTTTTTATTTATTTTTGTTTATTACAACCCCGCCGCTCAACTATAGGTTCAATCTAACATTTTGCCCCTTGAGATAGTGAAAATTTACCATCTGCTCTCAACAATTATGTTGATGATCAAATTTATATCTCATTTTCAATTATTAAAGTGCTAAGAAAAGTTCATTTCCATTAGGTTGCTTCATACCATAATAATGATAATGTTTGCATAATTGAAAATACCAATTCGTAGTTCATATAGAGTCATCTATGTTTTCTCTGCACTCTTTTATTTTTTTTCCTAACGATATTATAACCTGCATTGATTTAAGCGTTTGGATAAGTTGAATTTTATTTTATTTTGAAGTGTACATAATCATTAGATACTAATTTGGGTACGATTTAATGATTTATAGCTTACACACATATGTGATGAAAATCCATTTGATCGATCCTTTACATAATTTGGGAAATAATGACAGAGTGATGAATACATTTCCACCAAACTTAACATTTTGGGGAATAAAGACAGAAAAATAGTAATCATTAAGGTTGCAATAAAGATTCATCCCCAAGCAAGCAATTCGCATCAAGAATTTTTATTTATTTATTTATTTATTTTGAAAGGGCATGCATCAAGAATTTTTTTTTAAGTGAATCATTAGGCAAATTGAGCTACTCCCCCATTTTTATTTTTATTTTATTTTTATTTTATATTCAGCTACTCCCTTCAACTATGAGATGACTTCCAAATTAGTGACCATCAATTTATATATCCTCTTTTCGTTTTTCCAATTGAATTTAAATAAACTATTCGTTAAATATCAAGCACGCGTGCGCATATTGTTTCTATTTTCACGATCAGCTATTACCAAGTGTAATTAAATTTTTCTACTAGTACTAGTATAAATAAATGACAAGGATATAATTACGATGTAATTAATATAATACAAGAATAAAATATGTAAGGTAATTAACCGGTAAGAGAGGATCTCGTATGATATTTTCATACTCACAAATAGAGTACGAGACCAAGAGACAATATTCACGAAATTGGAATTCAATCAAATGCGAATCAATTAGTCTGCAAAATTATAATAGAATTAAAATTGGAATTCATGTGGCTCATGTCTTTTATTCGGAAATTTACTAGAAACCTATATGTATCATCATATCTCTTGACATTAATATATGTTTTATGCTATCCACATTGGAGTACCACTATATATATGGGTAAATAAATTCTCAAAAATGAGGAATTGACATGCACCCGTGCCGGAAAAAATAGATTAAATAGTAATGTCATCTCCGTAATGTTATAATAGTGGAGTCAGTATTCCTTAAAATTAAATATTTCAGGTTCGAATCCTATCGATAAGATATAGATCAAGGGCCTATTGCATTTAATTTTGTTGGTGACCAATAACATGATAAATATGTTGGTGAGAAAAAATTAATTATCTCATAAACGAGTTGTCAAATGATTTTCAAGTACATAATATTATATTATTCCCATCTATCCTGCCTGAATATGATTAAAAGTATTGGAGGATATATGTAAACTCAACCCACACATAATTAAACATAAAATAGATTCTTCTTGAAAGAAAAGGATGAACATTCGTTTCTATTAATGTTAAAAACATTTTGAGAAAAAAATATCATTATATTCCAACCGTACATCTAAATAGACAGTATTATACCAATTAGATTTTGTACGATCCAACGAATCTTACAATAATGAATAGTCTAAAAGAAGGTCAGATTATTTTCTCTTTTCATTATGAGCTGAAAAAGTAGTTATAATTTGATAGTATAATTTATTGAGGAATACTATTGTGCATATTATTTAAGTGACAAAATTAATAAGAATATAGTATATTATTTTATATGCCCCCCCCCCCCCCCAAAAAAAAAAATGCTCAACTTTAATTTACGGACTATCCTATCGTTTTTATTGTAATATGATAGTTATAATAAATTGTAAATTCATACTCATCCATTCAACATTTATTTAATAACGTTACAATGTGATATTTCTGTCTGAAGAAATCTCACACGGCATGCTGAAGTCTCATGTGATATACATACTTGAATACATACTATGATATATTCATGTCGGTCCAAAATGACGATGTGTTATGTGAGATTTTCGTGTGTCAGAAATATTAACTTTGGATATAATTGTAAAAATATAAAAAGGTTGAATTTTACTTTGTAACTTATTTAACATGGTGACATTATTGAAAAGACATTAAAATATTGGAACATAATCTGATACTTACCCTTAATTTAATTTGTGTCATTTTTTTCGATATTTGTAACCGCTAATATTAACACAAACTTTTCTTTTTCATTTAAACCAAAAGATTAAAATTGACTTTTCATGATATTTACTAAGTGACAAGATTAAAAAAATTCGCAATTGCCTGTACTTTTGAGAATTCTAAAATAAGTAGCAAGTTCCGAAAGTGGAATACATTTTTTTCTTGGTAGGAATGTGGAATGCGTTAAAAGATTAGTTTGAAGAATTATAAATAATCAAGAGATAAACATTTGTTAGGTACACAACTCAGCTTGGCAATTTATTTAAAGAAAAGTAAAACACCAAAGCACCAAGTTTTTCTCTATTAATTTTTGAATTTCTTCCTTTATCTATTTTTTATACTTTTTATTTTTTTTTCCTCTTATGGATAATATATTTATAAAATGTTATATAATTTGAACTATTTATTTTAATATAATAAAAAAATAATCCATCCATTTTGCCCCTACGTACCCCCACCTCTCCTAACCAACCACCCCCCCCCCCCCCCACCCCCAACCTATCTTTTCCTTTTGGAAATTTCTTTGAACTTCCTTTTGGTATTTCTTTAATTGTGTTTCTATTAATCAATATAGAGGAGCCCATCACTTCTCTAATTAGAGTAAAAAGTAGTATTGTGTTTCTCTAAAAATAAAAAAATAAAAAGTTATTTTGTAGGGCAAGACTTTCTACTGTTATAGATAAGGATTAATTTGCCTTTACTACTTATTTTGGACAAGGAGTATTTTCGTTTTGAGCATTGTTTTGAATATGTCACACAAATGAGATATCTTATTAATTACTACGGATAATTGTGTTTCTATTTTAATTTTCATTTTGAGCATTTTACTACGGATAATTACTACGGAGTATTTTAATTGTTTTGAGCATTGTGTTTCTATTTTCATTTTCAACATGTTCGAATATTTTTGTATGTATATTTAAAATGCATATATAAAACTTTTAAATATAAGGCTAAAAAACATTTGTGTTCGGCTAAAATCTATTACAACACGATAATTATGAGCAATTTTAAATGTACTAATTGTAAGTGTTATTTATCTTTTCTCAAATCAAAAAAATGTTATTTATCTAATTTCTTTTACCAGTCACTTGACTTCTTCGACGTCTAAAGAAAATTATGAGAACCCTGCTTGACTTGCGCAAGGAAAAATTACTATCACAAAAGTCTAGTCATTGCAGAAATGGTTGTGTTCAAACTCACAATTCATCATAGTAATTGTCAGAACTGTAAATATTATAGACATAATGTCATCATGTCAGTTTGGCTCAACCAAAAATTAGATCACTATCACAAAATATCATAAATTATAAAGTTCATATTTTTTCTACATCCATTTAATATCGTGTTGTAAATAAATAAAAAATTTAAAAGTCGTGCTAATGATACAATTGACCCTAAAACTTAAAATAATGCATACCAATTTTTATCTTTTTACGCAAAATTTTGTCAACCATTATATAGATTTTCTTTGGATCTGTAAACGAGTCGAACCAGTCCTGAACTATTCCGATACCGACTCAATACATTTGACGAAAAGTACAATATGTACGACCCATATAGTTTCTTAATTTAGATTGCTTATTTTCTTAATTCTAAGCAGACAAAGAAACTTTTAAATAAAATGAGATACAAATATACTCATGTATTTCCAAATACATAACCCACGGAAACCATCCCACTAGCTCATGACTGTAAATCTCTTTTTTATATACCTATTAATTTTTTGGGCATTATTTTCAGGTTTAAGAATGCTCGAAGCATGACGTCATGTTTGAATCATTATCACGTTTCTTTATCGACCAGACATAAAACAACAACAAAAAAGAAAAATGAAAAATGAAGTTGGGTGAAAGAGACCAACATAAATTAAGAATTTGAAGTTTGAACAGTTCATTTTTACGTGTTTCAGAAAGAGACTGTAGACAAAAAGTAGTTGGGTGGGCCCAATGGGCCTACGTGGATATTCAGCTTTCTGCGCCTCCCATCATTACTGTTTTATCTTAGTACGATTTTTGGGCCCTTCTTTAATTGGGCTTCGGGCCCACATCCACATGTTTGGGCTGTGCTATTTATGGGCTACAATATGAGTTAATCATCTTTGCATTGCAATTTGATTGACTGGATTAATCCATTTAATAAAACAATTTAAAAGCTTCCGACAAAATAAAATGAGTCCAAATAAATTCGTATTGAAATGAAAGCAAAATACATTAGAATGACAATTTAATTAATTTAACCAACCAATATTGAGGCTCGTTTGGTAATTGAAAATTATGAACGTCATACTCGCATGATTATTTTTGAGCATATAATACTCCCTCTGTTTTTTATAAGTGTGCTATTGAGAAAAAAAAAATTGTCCCTTTTTAAGTGTTCTATTGCGGAATTTGAGATTAAAATAATGACAAAACTTCTATTTTACCCTCACAATAGTTATTGGAAAATGTAATTATTAGACTTTGAAAATAATAAATATGGGTATAAAACTAACACTAATACTTTTTGGACATATATGTCCGGACATAAAATGAATATATTAATAATCTTAACTTATAATTTATCAAATAAAATAATGGTGTTGGTTAGTACTCTAATGTATTTACTTAATTAATCTAAACCCCCATTTTTAGAGAGAGAAATATGAATACGAAATTAAACTAATAAAGTTATTTTGTGATTTTCACTAATCTTTCGGAAATACTATTACTTAATAGATATTTATGCATTCACTTGAATTAGATTACTCAAAAAATAATAAATTGAATGAATGTGGAGAAATTACAAAATTAAATAAATAAGTTAAACGGATCGAACCGATTCATTTACCTAAACGAGCTAGATTATGTCCGGACATTTATGTCCGAATAGCATTACTCTAAAACTAATATCTCATGCTTCCTTGATTTTTGTAATTTTTCTCAATAGAACACTTAAAAAAACATAGGGAGTATTCATTATTATTGGAAAACGTGTTGTTTATCAATATTGTAGTATTTTTAGAATTTCAATACGTCGTAAAAATGGGTTATGATTAACGAAGCAAAATTTGGTATTTGATAGGATGGATGGGACAAATACCTAATTAATTACGGTATTCGTAAATATCAAATTATAACTTTAAAAATTGAGAAAATTATATAACTAATTTGTAGTTCATTATTATTTAATGAAAACAATATATTGATAGTACTTAAACCATAAATCACACGGTTATTATAGAACATTGAGGATGTAAAGTTGCCTGTTTTATGGAAGCAAATGATGGGATAACATATTCTGCAAAACTATTTCAACGTTATAAAGGGGAAATGAAAAGAAAAGAATGGAAAAAAAAAAAATGGTTTTGGACAGTGTTGCACTAATCGTACTACAAATATATGTCGGAATTTGTGATGGTAAAATTATCTAATGATCATGTCAAGTGTGTGTGATCGCGTTTAGACATAGAAAGAGGACTTGGGTATAAGGCCTCTTATACAGACAGAACGATTAGATTATTGAGATTTCGGTGTGAGAGTGTGTTATAAAATAAGAGTAAATAGTTTTTTTAGGACCGTAACTTTTTGCCGTTTTGCATAAATATGACAGATTTTTTCGGGATTCCAATTATAGGACAAAATTTAAAAAATCGATAATTTTCAGGACATATTTGGGATCGATTTATAATTTTCGGGTTAAGTTGCATGTGCTTATCACATAAGCTCAATTTTTTAATTCATTCCTATGTGGCTGCCAGCTAAGCATTCCATTCAAGAAAAAGTAAATTTAAAATTATTTACTCAAGCATGCAGCGCCATCACGAGGAAATGGTCGTAGTAGGGAAGGTAGATGGCGGCAATGAGGCATGGGTACTCGAGCATGCGGTGGTGGAAAATGACTCGAGTATGGAGGTGTCGATGTGGTGGGTGGGGGCGAAAGAGAGAGATGAGAGAGAGAACGAGAGTAGTTTTATTTTTATTAATTTTATTATTAAAATCTTTTTAAATTTATTTTTTGATGAATGGACTGCCTAATTGGCCGCCACATAGGAATGGGCCGAAAAATTGAGCTCACGTGATGCAATTTAGCCCGAAAATTATAAGTCGGGCTCAAATCTATCCTGAGGATGATCAATTTTTTTAAATTTTGTTCTATAATTGGAAGCCCGAAAAAATATGTCCTATTTTTGCAAAACGGCAAAAGTTATGGTCCTAAAAAAACTTTGTACTCATAAAATAATCTTTACTAGCAGCTAGCAATTATTTTGTACTAGTTAATTTTAATTTATATTTTCTTATATTTATCGATGAAAATAAAAGGTACGCCTCTTAAGCTGACCGGCCCGCCCATTTAAACTGATGATTAAACCCAATTGGGCCGGGAAAATGAACCCATTATTACAAAATGGATTCTTTTTTTGTCTTTTTTCTTTTTTTGTTGTTAAGGAAAATTAAAGGTTAGTTCTAGTATTTTACAACTCATTTTAATACATGCACTATAATTTGGTACTGTTTTAAAAATGTACTAGTAAGTAGCCCGTCGAGACTCGACAGAAAATAACTTTATATTTTAATTAAAATCCGTCTCAAATCCGTTGAGTAATACTCAATAAAAATATGAACACTCCAAATAAAATTAATTAAAATTAGTAAAATCCTTCTTTCTATGTTATTTGAACCGTCTCGTTGGTTTATGCTAAATTACTCGATAAAAATCTAAACAAAGTTAATATTAATTAAAATTTGTAAAAATTCTTCTTTTTAAGTATATTTGAACCGTCTCGTTGGTTCATGCTAAATCGATATCTCTAATCTTTGCCAAAATGCAAAAAAAAAAATGTTTACATCTTCAAAGTAATATTAATTAAAATTGGTAAAAATTCTTCTTTCTATGTTATTTGAACAGTCTCGTTGGTTTATGCTAAATTACTCGATAAAAATCTAAACAATTTAATATTAATTAAAATTAGTAAAAATCATTCTTTTTAAGTATATTTGAACCGTCTCGTTAGTTCATGTTAAATCGATATCTCTAATCTTTGCCAAAATACGAAAAAAAAATATGTTTACATCTTCAAGTTTTCTTTTCTTTAGCTACCTATCCCACATTTGATTCAATGTATATATATTTTCTAGAAAGCACTAATCGAAGTTTTTAGAAAAACATGAATAAAAAATGAAAAGGATTCCATATAGACATATTGATTAAATATATTTATTTAGTCTTCATGGGGATTTTCATTTACAAATTTTCTATAGATTATTATATATGAATTAAGAATGTATAAAATAAGAATTTATAAAAATGCATTCCGAAATTATTATTATTATTTTAATATGCATAATAGAAGAAATTAATTAAATAGAGGGAAAGATAAATATGAGATGTGATTAATAGATAAACATGTGATATGTCAAGAATATGAAACTAATAAAATTTTAATTAAAAAAATAAAAATTAGAATATATATGAATTAAAATTAGACAAATTACGAGAATAAAGGAAAATCTGAACGGAACACCGTGGATGAGGCAACTTTATTTTCGTATTAGTTATAGATTTGAGTTTGAAAAGAAATGGGGTTGTAAATTTCTAGTAGGAAAGGAGAAAAGTAGAGACCACTCCAGAACAGTAAAATGGAAACATTAAATAATATTTTTAGGCTTAATTTGGTATAAATTCATAAAGAATTCTGAAATTCCGATTTCTAGCGCCACGTCATTCTCAAATTGGCCGAAATCCGATTTCAAGGGAAATTCTGGAAAAATTGAAAGTTTATGGATTTAGAAACAAAATCAAAAGTTTGTGGGAAAAATCAAAATTTTAGAATTCTTTATGAATAAAGAAACAAAAATTTAAAGTTTATGAGAAAATCGGAATTTCGTAAATTCTTTATGGATTTATACAAAATTAATCCATATTTTTTTAAGCAACAATCTATAATAAGTGAAACCAAGTTGTGTATAGAGTAAAATTATTTTTAGCCCTGGGCTGGAACTAGATGAGATTAATTATTCTGTAACTGCTCATTCAAACAATTACCAAAATTTATGAAACTTCCTACAGATAGGTAGCGATAATCACATGTAGTAGGAAATGAGATACAACTTTAGAATACATGAACTTGTTCAGGTCAGGCATGCAAATTATTTTACATTCTAGTGTGATAAACTCGACTAAACTTATGACCTCATCTAATTTGATTGATAAAGTTTGAATGATAAAATAATCCAACGTAATCACATATTTGGTTTTAATGATTTAGCATGTGATAGATAACTCGACCCCCATGTTCCTTTCTACTAATTGAGTGATAACTTATCATTCAAATTTGGATTGACTATCAATCAATCATACAATTCTATCATATTCTGTCAATATTATCTACCACATCCTCCAAATCAAACTGAGACCATAGAATTTTGTTGGTATTTGAATATGAAATATTTGATTCATAAGAATATTTATTCTATAACATATTATCGGGGCACCGCCCAATATATTATAAATTATAACCCATAACAAAAATCCTAGCCCGTCACATGATCCACAAGCCCAGCCCATAAGCCCAGTGTAAAAGGCCCGGCCTTTTTTAGCCCAAGGAATCAGTGAGTTATTCATGCCCATGATAAATTTTTATCATCATAGAATATATTTCAGTTATTTTCTTTTGTCCACATTTTGGAGTGCTCAACTTCAAAGAATATTCAGATTAAGGTTAAAAATTTCAACCTTTTCTTAAAAAAAAAATCTCTGTGTTACTTTGATTGGGCGTGTTTTGATCATATATTTTGGAGTAATTTTGCGTCATTTTTGGTCTTAATGTCTATTTAATCACGTTTATGGAATTAATTGCATGCTTCTTGGTCTATTGTAGGTTTTGATCTTAATTTGGAGGAATAAACATGATTTTAGAGGATATTTGAAGCCTTAAAGAGGTTGAGAGAAAGTTCTAGAATGTGCCGAAATCGGGCAGTATGGGCATACCGCCTGCTGCGTACTGGAGCTGAAAGCTGTCAGCGTTTGGAAAGTTTGGGAAGCTGATTTGGACGTGATTATGGGCTGTGCACGAGATTACTTCTTAATTTTGGGCCATGGACTCTTAGTTGTAGGGTTTTATCTTTATTTTATTATTTTCCTAGTTAGATTAGGATTAGGGATTTTATTTCCTTATTATTATAATTTTTACTAGGTATTTAAAATACTCCCTTAAGGAGAAGAAAAGTAGACACATACTTTAGATTTATTTTTTACGTTTTCTCTCTTCTTCTCCCTAGCGATATTTTTTCTGTTTTTTCTATGACTTCTAGCTTGAATTTGTCTATGAATTCAAGCTAAACACTTTTATTCCGGTGAAGATTAAGGAAGCCCTAGTGTGATCTATTCTGTGAGATCTAATTTGGTTTTTCTCCTTTAATTCTTATGCAAGCATTTGTGATTCTCTGTGTTTAATGTTGTTAATTATTTCGATTCTGCTAGATAGTTGCAAATATTTAGTGGATCGTAATTAATTAGTAGCCAATTAAATCGGTCATCTGTAATTGTGGTTTAGATTTGATTTGTGGTAAATTGATTCTTCAGAATCAAGGGAAGAGCAGTCTTAATTTAATAATCCTGCGTCAGAGTTTATTGATTTTGAATCGGGTCTCTCTAGTTGTTAATGCTGCCGGCTCATTAAATCCATAGAGCGTCTCTAGGGTTGTCAGTCGATTAGAGAAGTAATTGGTGAACCGTCTTCCTGATTACCGAGAAGCTAAGGAGAGATAAGATCGCGTCAGAAGCGTCTTCGGTGGTTATAACCGGTTTGTTTGTATGAATTAAAGTTATAATTGCGTCGATGATCGGATAATCAAGCTAGGGTGAAATTAATTGGAAACCGGAATGCTTTTAATATTTGTTAAATTCAAATTTCTTGCTAATTAGTTAATTTAGTTTCTTTGTTCTTAAACTCTAAAATCTGTTATTTAATTTTCGTTTATAAGTGTTTTGGCAGATTGAAAATTAGTGAAATTCTCGCCGATCCTTTGGGAGACGATCTTGCTTACCACTGTCTGCGCAGTGTGGGCATACTGACCGAGTATCAGATTTATTTTTGGTTAAAAACGACGCACCAAATTTTGGCGCCGTTGCCGGGGATCGGTTTTTAAGTAGTAATTTTCTTATTTTTCGATCTGTAATTTTTATTTTTATTTATTTTTTTTATATATTGATTCCACAGATGAAGCCGACATGGCCTTGATAAGTGAGTTGGGTCGTCATATAAGCAATCGTCCGTTATGCATCGTGCTGCCCACGATTGATCAAAATGCTGAAATCAAGCCTGAGTTCAAACAAGTTCTTCCCAAATTCAGTGATTCGGCAGGAGAGAGTGCACATAAACATCTCGCTGAATTTGATTTAGTTTGCTCCACTTTACGCCCTCAAGGATTTTCTTATGATAATTTGAGATTGTTGACTTTTTCTCATACATTGCAGGGCAAAGCTAGAGATTGGTTGTTTGTTCTTCCCTCCGCTTCGATTCGAACTTGGAACGACTTAGAGAAGCAGTTCTTGCATAAGTTCTTTCCTGAATCTAGGGCTGCAAACCTAAGAATGGCTATAAGTAGCATTAAGCAAAACCCAAAAGAAAGTTTGCCTGATTATTGGGAGAGATTTCAGCAATTGTGTCGTCAATGTCCCGACCACGGATTTTCTGAATTTCAGTTGCTCACTAATTTTTTTTATCGTGGTATGTCTTCTTTTGATAGGAGAATTGTTGATGCTGCTTGTGGAGGATCTTTGACCAATAAGACCTTGGATGAAGCAAGACAGCTCATCATGGATATGGTTTTCAATGGCCAACAATATGAAGACGAGGACGATGAGAGATACATGTCTGTCAAAGAAGCAGAAGGAGCATATGGTTCAAGTGTGAACGACAAGATTGAAGCTCTAACTTCTCTGGTTAGAGGCTTTGCTGTAGCTCAAACCCATAAGTATTCACAATCCGAACAAGCATGTTATGGTTCAGACGATGCACAATTTGATGCGCAGAGGCAGATGCGATATGACCCATTCTCGAACACAAATTTCAGCTGGAGTCAGCAGGATGGGCAGGAAAAGTATGTCCAAAATCAGCCGCAGGTTGGGCAGTATGCCCATACCGACTGTTCAGAACTGAGCATGAGCGATATTATGAAAAGTCTAGTGCAGAGCAACGAGATTGTTATGAATCTGGTGCAAAGTCAGCAAACTTTCCAGCAAGAGACACAAGCTACCTTGAGCAGTATGGGCACACAAATCACCCAACTCGCCACTCAGATGAACAAGTTGCAAGCCAATCAAGGAAAACCTCCATCCCAAATGGAAGTAAATTCCATAGCACACGTCTATGCTGTGACTTTAACGAATGAGAAGGAGTTGGTTGAGTAAAATCCTAAGGAAGATGAGGCGGAAAAAGAAGAGCAAACAAAGATTCAAAATGAGGTCGCCAAAGGGGCCCAACAATCTGAAAAGTTGCATTCTTTCAAGGTAAGTGTTGAATCCGAAGTTTTTAATTATAACCCACTAGTTCCACCATCTTTTTCTTCCAGGTTGATTCAAAACGAGAAAGAAGATGATGAAACGAAAATCATAGAAATATTCAAGAAGGTTGAGAATCATCATAAGGTTGAGCATGTCGTATTCAACAAATTGATTGGTCGAGATGCAGCAGCTGAGCAGGATGAAGAAGTCAGCGAATCTATCATGCAGTTGCACGCCACCAATGAGGTTCTTGATCAACGTCTGTCGAGCAGAATGCCCATACCGACCAACCCTGAACAGTTTGTGCCGTCTATTGTGAAACTCCCAAAGCGGAAATTGAAGCCACCAGACAGTTGATGCAGTTTCAGGGAAGTTTTAGTTTGCTTTCATTTTTATTTTATTTTTTATTATTTTGTTTTTCCTAATTTTTTCTCTATTTTTTTTATTTTTATTTTTTTATATTATTTTTTATTTTTTTTATGTGTTTTATTGTTTCTTGTGTTTGTTTGCTTTCTTTTCCTTTACATAGTGAGGACACTGTGTCGTTTAAGTGTGGGGGAGGGGAGAGAAGTTGGTTATTTGTTTAAGTTTCTTGTGTTTCAAAAAAACAAAAAAATATTTTGATTGTCTTTTTGAGTCATTGGCAACTTGAAGATGGATAATTTGAATAGTAAGGATTAAGATATTGCCTTGGTATGAATGGTTGTTTTCTCTTGTGATTGAGTTGTGCATGTGCTCATATGTGTTCTTGGATGAGGAAAAAGTGCAAAATTGATCAAAATTTTTGAAACCTATTGATATTGTGAGATTTGAGCCTTATGAGTATGATTAGAGAAAACTCCATATTTATTTGTTGAGTGTTGTATCGAATTTGATTGCTCGATTTCTGGTTTGCCTTGTTGCCATAATCAAAATCACTTATGAAATTCTTGCATAGAGATGATTTAGGCATGTAGGATTAACCCATTTTTGGCCTGACTATATTCTCCATACCTTCAGTTTACCCATAGTGAGCTCGTTTGTGCCTTAATCCTTTTTCTTGATAATTTTAAACCACTAAATAATGAGCTTGCGCCATTTTAGCCTTCTTTTGTCCCACTGAAAATATGCAAGTTATGTTGAAAGTTTATTGTGATAAGTGCTTCATGTATGGTGGGAGTGATATATGCTGAGAAAAAAATAGTGAAAGGTCCTTAGCAGAAATTAAAAGAAAAGGGAAAAAAAGAAGAGAAAAAGAAAAAAATTAGAAAATCTCTGAAAAAAAGAAAAAAATGAATTAAAGGGCTGTTGTTAATTGTTGGAATTTGTTTGTTGCCCTGCATGGTGGAAGTTGAGCATAGTTTGTATGGAATGATGGTTGATGCATGGATGAAATCACTTGCATATTTTCAGTTTTTTTTTTTTTGAGCCTATTTTATCCATTCTTTTTATCCTACCTATGCACCATAGCCCCGTTACAACTCATCAATGTCCTTTTGATATATGCATGAGTTTTATTTTGTGGTGGATATAGTGACATATGGGCAAACCTATGCTTGAGAGTGTCAAGTTGCCATTTGCGTGAAATAATTTTGTCCTTATATTCTTTTGAGAGAGTTGGAGTGAAACTTGGTGAGGCAGGATTGATTTTTGCATAATTTTGACTTGAATGATGAGTGTTTGCACAATTTTTGAAACAAGAGAATGGATAGTGGATTGAGAAAGATGTATCTTGATCTTGATTAAGATTTTTGTCCATTGAATTGTTGCCAATTTTTGTTTTGAGTCTTGTTTAGTGACAGTTTATTTTCTTATTTTCGAATAATTATACTCGAGGGCGAGCATTGTCTAAGTGTGGGGGAATTTGATTGGGCGTATTTTGATCATATATTTTGGAGTAATTTTGCGTCATTTTTGGTCTTAATGTCCATTTAATCACGTTTATAGAATTAATTGCATGCTTCTTGGTCTATTGTAGGTTTTGATCTTAATTTGGAGAAATAAACATGATTTTAGAGGATATTTGAAGCCTTAAAGAGGTTGAGAGAAAGTTCTAGAATGTGCCGAAATCGGGCAGTATGGGCATACCGCCTGCTGCGTACTGGAGCTGAAAGCTGTCAACGTTTGGAAAGTTTGGGAAGCTGATTTGGACGTGATTATGGGCTGTGCACGAGATTACTTCTTAATTTTGGGCCATGGACTCTTAGTTGTAGGGTTTTATCTTTATTTTATTATTTTCCTAGTTAGATTAGGATTAGAGATTTTATTTCCTTATTATTATAATTTTTACCAGGTATTTAAAATACTCCCTTAAGGAGCAGAAAAGTAGACACATACTTTAGATTTATTTTTTACGTTTTCTCTCTTCTTCTCCCTAGCGATATTTTTTCTGTTTTTTCCATGACTTCTAGCTTGAATTTGTCTATGAATTCAAGCTAAACACTTTTATTCCGGTGAAGATTAAGGAAGCCCTAGTGTGATCTATTCTGTGAGATCTAATTTGGTTTTTCTCCTTTAATTCTTATGCAAGCATTTGTGATTCTCTGTGTTTAATGTTGTTAATTATTTCGATTCTGCTAGATAGTTGCAAATATTTAGTGGATCGTAATTAATTAGTAGCCAATTAAATCGGCCATCCGTAATTGTGGTTTAGATTTGATTTGTGGTAAATTGATTCTTCAGAATCAAGGGAAGTGCAGTCTTAATTTAATAATCCTGCGTCAGAGTTTATTGATTTTGAATCGGGTCTCTCTAGTTGTTAATGCTGCCGTCTCATTAAATCCATAGAGCGTCTCTAGGGTTGTCAGTCGATTAGAGAAGTAATTGGTGAAGCGTCTTCCTGATTACCGAGAAGCTAAGGAGAGATAAGATCGCGTCAGAAGCGTCTTCGGTGGTTATTACCGGTTTGTTTGTATGAATTAAAGTTATAATTGCGTCGATGATCGGATAATCAACCTAGGGTGAAATTAATTGGAAACCGGAATGCTTTTAATATTTGTTAAATTCAAATTTCTTGCTAATTAGTTAATTTAGTTTCTTTGTTCTTAAACTCTAAAATCTGTTATTTAATTTTCGTTTATAAGTGTTTTGGCAGATTGAAAATTAGGGAAATTCTCGCCGATCCTTTGGGAGACGATCTTGCTTACCACTGTCTGCGCAGTGTGGGCATACTGACCGAGTGTCAGATTTATTTTTAGTGAAAAACGACGCACCAAATTTTGGCGCCGTTGCCGGGGATCGGTTTTTAAGTAGTAATTTTCTTATTTTTCGATCTGTAATTTTTATTTTTATTTATTTTTTTTATATATTGATTCCACAGCTGAAGCCGACATGGCCTTGATAAGTGAGTTGGGTCGTCATAGAAGCAATCGTCCGTTATGCATCGTGCTGCCCACGATTGATCAAAATGCTGAAATCAAGCCTGAGTTCATTCAAGTTCTTCCCAAATTCAGTGATTCGGCAGGAGAGAGTGCACATAAACATCTCGCTGAATTTGATTTAGTTTGCTCTACTTTACGCCCTCAAGGATTTTTTTTATGATAATTTGAGATTGTTGACTTTTTCTCATACATTGCAGGGCAAAGCTAGAGATTGGTTGTTTGTTCTTCCCTCCGCTTCGATTCGAACTTGGAACGACTTAGAGAAGCAGTTCTTGCATAAGTTCTTTCCTGAATCTAGGGCTGCAAACCTAAGAATGGCTATAAGTAGCATTAAGCAAAACCCAAAAGAAAGTTTGCCTGATTATTGGGAGAGATTTCAGCAATTGTGTCGTCAATATCCCGACCACGGATTTTCTGAATTTCAGTTGCTCACTAATTTTTTTTATCGTGGTATGTCTTCTTTTGATAGGAGAATTGTTGATGCTGCTTGTGGAGGATCTTTGACCAATAAGACCTTGGATGAAGCAAGACAGCTCATCATGGATATGGTTTTCAATGGCCAACAATATGAAGACGAGGACGATGAGAGATACATGTCTGTCAAAGAAGCAGAAGGAGCATATGGTTCAAGTGTGAACGACAAGATTGAAGCTCTAACTTCTCTGGTTAGAGGCTTTGCTGTAGCTCAAACCCATAAGTATTCACAATCCGAACAAGCATGTTATGGTTCAGACGATGCACAATTTGATGCGCAGAGGCAGATGCGATATGACCCATTCTCGAACACAAATTTCAGCTGGAGTCAGCAGGATGGGCAGGAAAAGTATGTCCAAAATCAGCCGCAGGTTGGGCAGTATGCCCATACCGACTGTTCAGAACTGAGCATGAGCGATATTATGAAAAGTCTAGCGCAGAGCAACGAGATTGTTATGAATCTGGTGCAAAGTCAGCAAACTTTCCAGCAAGAGACACAAGCTACCTTGAGCAGTATGGGCACACAAATCACCCAACTCGCCACTCAGATGAACAAGTCGCAAGCCAATCAAGGAAAACCTCCATCCCAAATGGAAGTAAATTCCATAGCACACGTCTATGCTGTGACTTTAACGAATGAGGAGGAGTTGGTTGAGCAAAATCCTAAGGAAGATGAGGCGGAAAAAGAAGAGCAAACAAAGATTCAAAATGAGGTCGCCAAAGGGGCCCAACAATCTGAAAAGTTGCATTCTTTCAAGGTAAGTGTTGAATCCGAAGTTTTTAATTATAACCCACTAGTTCCACCATCTTTTTCTTCCAGGTTGATTCAAAACGAGAAAGAAGATGATGAAACGAAAATCATAGAAATATTCAAGAAGGTTGAGAATCATCATAAGGTTGAGCATGTCGTATTCAGCAAATTGATTGGTCGAGATGCAGCAAATTGTTTATAAGTGTTTTGGCAGATTGAAAATTAGGGAAATTCTCGCCGATCCTTTGGGAGACGATCTTGCTTACCACTTTCTGCGCAGTGTGGGCATACTGACCGAGTGTCAGATTTATTTTTGGTGAAAAACGACGCACCATACTTCATTCTTGGAAGCAACACAAAAAAAAATTGTACCTTGTATGCAATATCGAGTAATAGCTATTAATAGATGGCGAGTATTTTATACGAACGTGTATTGGTGGAGTAAAATACGAGATTTCAAAGTGCGTGAATCTTCTTGTCAAAACATAGAGGAGCACGCACGACAGTGAGTGAAAAATAATTTGATTAATGTGATAATAAATATTATATATTCTTTAAAAACGCATATATTATATATAATAGTATATGGTTAAGGAGAGAGAGTGATGATATTGGGCCTATAGTACAGCTGTGATGTTTGTAGAAATGGACGAGACCCACATGGCCCTTTTATGGTTGTATTTCCACTGTTTAATGATGAGAAACTGTGGATCCTTAATTCTAAACATAGTCCGTTTTATTCTGTATAGCCTCATAATAAAGATATAATTAAAACTATTTTTGATGGTACTATTTTAGCCCTATAGTCCCAAAATTATAAAAAAAATCTTAAAATAATAACAATCTGCATACTATATGTGCAATTGCTTGAAGCACGCAGCCGCACTTATGAGAGTTAACCCAGCCATGCCAAGCCAAGCAGATTCGCCAACATCGTCGTGCCTATCCCATCGATCCTAATGTCAATTGAGATTGTTATTAATATAAGACTTAATTGTCCGAATATGAAATATCTGCTGCCACCTCATTTCCAATTAAAGAACGAAATTATATTTGCAATTTTAAAAAGAGAAACAAAAAAATCATTAATCTTTTCTGGAGGAAAACATTACACATACTATGGTTTTTCTTCCACATGCTCTTACTTGGAATTAATCAACACATATTTCATTTTTTTTATGATATTTAATTTGCAATTTTCATTTTGCTTCCTACCCTCCACTTTTTTAAATGCATAAATGTAATCTCGTCAATTTATTCTTAAAATCTTAGCTACACTCCCTACGGAATATTGATACTAATATGTCTCATACTACTACTTCCCCAATTCATGCTAGTATTAATTTTTCTAATGCTGAATATATTTTATTCATCACATATTACACTCTTTTATATGCTACTCTTGAAACATATAAATACATATTAATGTGAGAGTGCATATAATAAATAATCCACGATATAAATTAAATTAACATGCACGAACACGAAAAATCATAATTAATTGGAATCTCTATCTAGACCAACCTAGAATTTTCCAATTAAGAAAATTGTCCACCAACTTCTCACAACTGTTATTAATGGGAAAAATGATAATAATTAATTCCATCAGCCAACATAAAGTAAGAAGCAAACTAGTCATAAGACCAATTTATGTCTTATAAGTGTATGTTACATATATATATAGGTTGGTTTACATACAAAATATTTTTCCCATAAAAAATAATAATAATGCATTTTATGTACTAAAATAATGTATTTTATGTATTATTACAATGCATTGTCATAATAATGCATTTTTGATTTATTATAATGCATTGTTACGATAATGCATTTCATGTTCAATTATAATGCACCGTTCAATGACAACCGTAAATCTACGAAGATCAATGGTCCAGATCGCTTCTTATTTCTTACAGGAATATATATATAGATATGTGTACATGTGTGTGTATAATAATATTTTCAACCTGTGCATGAATGTGTTCCCCACATTTCTTGGTCCATTTTCCATCCCACAAAATGCTACGAAATCCACAACTATTTAGGCAACGAACTGTGTAGCAACAAATCAAAAAAGTTGAGAGCCAACAAAAATAAATACATAAAAAATAAAAAAAAGAAAGAAATGAGCAGAGCAAAATGTACATATTATGCAACTTTAAAATAAAAGTAGGTGTATATGCACATGAGTTCAATCATATATTGGAAAAGAGATAGACATATATATACATATATATTACATATATATATATAGGGGTCTTTGGTGGTGATGAAACGACCCCACCGGCTCTTTGAAACGACGACAAGAAACGATGGGCCAAAAGGTTTTATCTGCATCAGACCAATCGCCATTTGTCTCCAACACTTTTCGTCTAAATCACCATGAAAACAACAACGAACTATTAGGGAATCTAAACATGGGATTTATTTATTTTAATTTAATTTAACTTAACTATATACATATAATCTTGGCCACACACTTTTGGAGTTTTGATTGACATAGATCCATATCTTTCTTCTTTATTTAATTTAATATTAATTGGTTTATCCTCTACATATCTCCTACATGCTAGGCCATGATGAGAAATTATTTATTTGGGCCTCAAACACACATAATGTTTATCACTATTTCTTGCAATCCTGTAGCATGTAAAAAAGTGAGGGACAAACTCATATTTAGGGGGGAATTGCCATGTGATTTGTGGCCACACCATATGTTTATATTGGTTGGTCCTCATTTATTTGTTTCCCCCTTCATCAACTTATAATTATAAAAAATATATACACCTCCGTCTCTCAATAAGTGTCTCCAACTGTCAAAACTCGTATATCAAGGTTGTGAACAAATTTACTTCTTCTTATCCTTATTATTGCATGGAAAATCGAATAACTACAAAATTTGCGCTGAATTGCATAGAATTCTGAAATAAAATCTTTATCAATTAAGAGATCAAGTCGGGACACTTATTAAGAGATCATGGTATACATGCATTGAATTTTGGAAAGGTGCTAATTGATTTTTCTTTCCTATTTGGGAAGTTTCTTTGTGTGTTTTTGTGTAGGCCACTACCCATTGGTTTACTCATATTTTGCAATCTTAAAGACATATGCTATCATGGTTTTTTGCTGTTGTTTAGACCAACTGACACACATGATTATCAATCTTAGACCACCCTATAACTAGGATTTTCAAATGGTAATAATCTCAATTAGCAACTTGCTTTATAGAATATTATTATTTGGTCAAATCTTAATTTCGCCTAAATGCGTGCATGATTCTACCATTAAGAGGGTGTTTGGCTAAGCTTATTTTAAAGAGCTTATAAGCTCTTGAAGCTTATAAGCTCTTCAAGGAGCTTATAAGATGTTTTGCCTCAAGAACTTATAAGCTATTAAAGTGTTTGGATAAGAGAAAAGAGAGAGAAAAAAAATTATAGGTATAATTTAGAAAAAAAAAGTGATTTATTTATTTATTTTATATTATAAATTAAAAAAATAAAATAAAATGAAAAATGGTGAAAATAAGGAAATTGAGTGTTGTTCATAACATCTTTACAAAAAAAAAAGTTAGGGTAGAGGTACTTTTTTCTTTAGGAGCTTATAAGCTCTTAGAGCTTTTTTTGTAGCTTATAAGCTCTTGAAGAGCTTCTATTGCCAAACACTTAGCAAGAGCTTATAAGCTCTTAAACAGCTTAAAGCTATTTTAAGGAGCTTATAAGCTCAACCAAACACCCTCTAAATTATTTAACGTTTCCATTTTCTTCAAGCCACTTTTAAAGTATGATTATGAACACATACCAAATTTAAGAATTACATCTGCAGAAAAAGATCCTTTCTTTGAAATAAAAAGCAAGGGAAATTTTTGAAATAGTTATTCATGAGATTGCTCAATATGCCGGCTCGATTGAGAGTCGAGTAGTTTGAAAATCTAGTTTTCCCTTAGGCTTTGTAATATTCTGCTGAATTTGGCATGATATTGTTTTATGAAGATGATTTCTTTTAAAAAAAAAATTAGTAGCTCGACGTAAAAGGTATTTATTGACAGAAGTCGAATATGTATATAATCTTTCGATTATAAGGTTGTCTACTCGAACAACTATGACACTCTAAGAGACACAAAATATATGACTATCCCTAAGGTGCTTCATACCACTTGAAACTATTTATTGTTATATGGCAAAAGTCATATCCGGCCATTTGAATTTTTTTAGTCGTCATTTTGCGACAATTAATTTATCTTTTCTATGTCAACGATCGACCATAATTAAATAAATTATCTATTTATATAGTTCTTCTTTTACACTCCTTTTCAATTTTAAAAGCTTAAAATTATATCCTATTTCTTTAATATCATATAAAAAAAAATCCATAGCCCAAAGGGAAGTCCACAAATTGCACTTATGGTTCTGATCAAATTCAGAGTTCTGAAAATTAACAATAATGTAAAAAAAAAAATTAAGCATAAAATTGTACTCCATCTAATAATATATAATTTCTAGATTTCCATTTAGAACTTCTAATTGTTTTACGTTAATTTTTCAATAAGGGGTAAAGCTTAAACTAAAACTATTCTATGAGGTATAGTGTTGATATGTCCAAGTGCAGGTGTAAAGAATAAACTAAAACTATTCTATTAAACGAAGGTATTTGGGCTTGGATGGCGGCTCAAGATAGTTTCATGTCTTAAAACAAAAGAATCGGAAAATTAGTTGAAATAAAGCAATAAAGTAAACAAAATAATTGAAGTAGAAAAATAGAAAAACAAAATTTAAATTGAGACGGTAAAGTGACATGACTAAAGAGTTCTAGGGTCATTGATGCTTTTAGTGACTTTGTCATTTGATATTTCAACTTATCATCATCAACATATGCATAGCAATTTTCGGTGAAGATTAATGCAAAACTAGTGCAACACATCAAGATTTCTTTTCGCTACTTATTACAAACAATCAATCAACTCGACGAGCAAAGTCGTTTCGCACTATTTTATTTATGTAAAAATATCATATTATACCTAACATTAATTACACCTTTTTACAATTATACCCTAACGAATGAAAAATTACAGTCATATCCTAACGTGTACAAATTCTTTTCAAACGTCATATGGTTCGATTTCTGACTGATGATCGAGTGCTGACTCAGCACACACCGAAATTCACGTGGGGAATGAGGTAGGATTTGTCCGAAAAATTCTAGACGTGCTAAGTCAACACTTGGTCATTGAAAATTGAATAAGAGGGTAGAATATTCGAAACAAAAAAAAAATGTATACATTAAGGTGTAATTGTAATTTTTCAAAAACTAAAGAACAATTGTGAAAAATGTTCAGACATGGGGTACAATTTAAATAAAATTTTCCTCTTATTGTATATGGTCAATTCTTGAATTCACCATGACTTAATCTAATCTTTCCTTTTTAAATTTACTCACACTGATTAAATTTTTAAATTTGTGACCCATTCATAAAAGGCCTGTCAATGTCCCTTTCATTTGTGACAACTTTTATATTTCACTTCGTGCACAACACCATGAAGAATATACAAATTTGTACTATAACATCATCACCACTTTAATTCAATACGTTGAACTGACAACAGATTTGAAATGACAAGAAATCACTACTGTTACATGCACTATAACTATCTTATAAACGTTACAAAAAAATACTCCATGAATTTAGTCTCAAATTTATACTAACAATCCTCGAATAATTTCTAAAAAATATCTTTTTATGATCTTCTGATTCCAGAAACCAAACTCCACGAAAGTATATAACTATGATAGTAAGAGTTAGAATATGTTGAATACTAGTATATTAAATCTAATGAAACTAATCTAATCAAGAATATATCAATATATGAATAGCACTAGCCTACTGTAAGAGTTGAAGGTCCCACGATACATAAATATGCAGAGGCTCAAATATTTGCTAGTCTCTACCCTAAGTATCATGTATTAATCAAATGAAAAAAAAAATTACAAATATTTAGTATATCAATTAAGGCCAATTTATTCGGTTTCGGATTGGCCCACTCCGTTTATAAATTGGATTCAAGCCAATCAGATTGATTTTTTTGCCATATAGTGTATATGCAAATTAAAATTTTCGATTCAAACTCTTTTTTTATCTATTTAATCCAACACATTAATTTCAGGCTGGATTGAGCTTCTTAGGGCCAACCCAGCCAAAATCGAGTCAATTCTATCTAAATTTGAATTTTTTAAGGGCGACAAAAGAAATCAACTCAAACCCTTTTTTTTATGAGTTCAGATAATTCTATTAGTTTCGAACTGGATTGACACGTGTCGACACAGAGGGCATGGTATTGTAGCATTGAGAGGGGCAAGTTTGAGGTGCCCACGAATTTGGCGATAATAATTCAGAAGTGTGTAAATAAATTAGAGCACTTAACCGACAAGTGTGCACATACAGTAAGAGGATAATGAGCAGTGCAGAATTCCCCCATAATTACAACAAAACCGTCAGTCACAAAGAAAAGATGCCTCCCAAGATCCCCTATTTTCTCCTCGTCACAGTCACCTATATTATGTATGTAATATCACTATCATCTTAAATTAACTGAAATGAAATAAACAAGATAATTAATTATTCATAATTACATATGAGCAATAAAAATTTAGAGAATATATATGTAATATAAAAGTACATGGCAGAATTAAACAAAGCCCAAGTTTTCGGCGACATTTTCATCATAAAAGTCTTTGGTTTTATAATTTTCCAAAAGATGGAAATGACTGTGAGCCAATGCACAATTCCCTTATTGTCTGCATATTGCACCTCCTTTTAAATAATGGACTTAAAGATTTTCTTTCTTTCTTTTTTTTTCTTTTGTGCTTCTGCTTTTTGCACATCAATTCTTTCCATTCTCTATTATTGGAGACCTTTTCGAGCATATATAGACAATTTATATTATCACGACATCTGAAAAAACACTCTTCTTTTTTCAAAGTACAAAGACGATACTTTTGGCTTTTTTTCTGCGAATATTGCGTACTATGGGTTATCCATTTGTTTCATCAAGTGGAAATCAAACACTACATCTCATCAAATATATGTGTGTGTCTATGCATATAGAGAGAGAATCGACATGACCTACACCATTGGTGAGCACAGCTGACGTATGACGTACATGTAGCCTACATTTAGCATTTTTCTTTATTATTTTTAATTATCTCTTTTTTATAACGTTTGATCGAAAATATTAAGAAACGAGAATTATGACGGGCCAGGAAAAAGAAAAGTAAGAAGAAAAATAAAGAATGGACAACACATATGCGGTGCTCTATGTAAGTGCTCGGAAATGGTACGTGACATATTGGTTATATATGTATATGTATGTCGTTATTATATATCCTCTATACATATATATATATATATATATAAAAGTGGGATTTCTTTCCCTGTCATCGTCATCATCATCAAACTTCAAATTTTCTTCTTCATGCAGTTGACAGGACTTGTTGGATGTACAAACCAGTGTACTGAATTATGCTGCCATTTTCGATCATGACCGTACGTTAATTTGATCGACATACATTCTCACACTTGACGTGTTAGATTGTGAAAGTGGGAGAAATTAAATACTTTAAAAAAGAAGTCTCTGATCGGAGTCTTTTTCAGCAACTTTGTATATAGTTTTTGTGACAATTTATGTAAAAGTAACTGCAGCATGGATCCATATATAAGTGGATATGGAAAAATGGATAAATTATATACCTATATATATATATATGTATATTGCAATGAATAATTCAAGTTTGTCTCACTCTCACATGTATTTAATTAGGAACCATGCATGAAAAATTTGAGACAAAAGTAACACAAGTATTGTTACTGTGTAGGGCTAATGAGGTTCAATTCATCAATCATAAATAACATTAATTATAAATTACACTAAAACACAATACATAATTGAAGAAAATATATATGAAAATAAAACTAAAAAAATACATAAAAAAGTGGAATAGAGAATCTGAAGTCGTGATACTTTACAACAATACCTGGTTATAAATGTCAAAATTTCTCAACAAAAAAATAATCATTTTAGTCCCGTAATTAATTGGAATATAGAATGCTTAGATTTTAACAGACACTTAATTGAAATCTTTTTGTCTGTTGTTATAGGAAATTGAGATTAGACACAGTGTGAAGCATGAATATGAAACAGTATAATTCGAGATGTCACAAAATTAATTTAATTGGTCTCAATAGTAATGTATACTATCATCACCGAAAAAAAAACATTCTATAACAAACTTTATTGATAAGCCTATATATATTTTGAATGTCACGAAATCATTAGCATATCATAATTACGACTAGTTTCTAGATATAGGAATAATAATGACTTAGGTTTTTGATGAATCTTTCACAACTTGGCCTGTCCTAGACGTTGATGGTTAAACCTTAATTATAATTGTTAAAGTGTTACAAATTATGAAATTTAGCAACATAAATGAAAAGAAAGCATAAGTTTATATGGTCCACAGGGCATTGAAAAAAAAACTCCAAAACTTTAATTAGGACCCGATTTAATAATTTCAAAACTTTTTTCCTAAGTAGGTGGAAGGCATGCAGCGTAGGTTCTTTATTTTATAATCATATTTTATCTAATGATGATCTAGGTGTAAACGTATATGCAATTAGTAATCTATCGTCAAATATATAACATGGCTATGTCAACTGCTAATATTGCAATTAAAGCACAAAATAAAATTCTCCCTATGAAATTTTTTAATTAGCTGTCCCAATAGTGTCATACCTAAAATAAAAATTACAATACTTCACGATACATAATATATATACACCCTCACATAATTCGAAATTACTCACTACATCATACAAAAAAAACTGTTTCATCTCTCATACTCATAATTTGACAGAAATATTATCTGAAAAGCTATTTTATCTTTTTAATTTTATTATAAACAATCCAGATCTTAACATCCGTGTCGATGCCTATGAGACTAAATTTTTGAGATGGAATGAGTATCTTTTACCCAATTCACCGAAATATGGGTGAGAGTCTTTAGGTATGAGTTTAGACCTGGATGTTTGACCCATTTCAACGTGAGACCGTCTTACATAAAATTTCCTTTTACAATTAACTATAAAATCACTGCCAATAAGGGAGTGCTATAAGCCTCTTCCAATCAATTTGTTTTTTTACCTCATATAAAATCATCAAATTGTCGATATTTTGTACGAATCGCAATACAAAAAAGCTTTCATCGTCAAGTCAAATCATATGAAAACGATGTTTTTCATAATATTGAATCCGAAAGTTAAAAACTCAACACCGGAAGGATTTTTTTCTAATCACTTGAAATAATATTATGCAAAAATCCATCATGTGTGTGTGTGTGTGAAAAGATGGTAGTTGATACCACTTCTTCCTGTGGTATCATAATTCGAAGCAAAAGAATGCATGTGATGAAAGAGATTAATTAGTATTAATTGCATTGATTTTGGACCTTAATAGCCATCACTTGAAGTCTAAGCACGTACTTTTTATTGATTAATCATGGGTATGACCAGAATGTCACATTTTAGGCAGGATCCTGCCTTTCCGATACCCCAGATTAATAGTTTACACTTATTATTTTTTTACTATTTTTTAAATTAGATTAATCACTGGCAATATCTACCTTTGTTATACCAGAATGGAAACATTAACGGGACCACATAATTTGGTCTCTTGACTTAAATTAATATTAGTTTTAATATTGATTAATTAATTAATTAATTAAGCAAATGGCTTTATCCCATAATTTCCTGTGGGCTGGAGGTTGCTTAAGATTGACCAAATCAAAATTTAGAATTGTCACAAAATCTACCCTTTTCCCCTTCGTTGCGGGACAAAATCTTGTGTGAACGTGTGATACCCAAGAATTTGTTGTTTCTGTGGTTTACTGGCAACATTATGAGATCCGTGACAACTTTATAGATTTTTTTTATTTATATTTTTGCCATTGAAGATTATTTTATTTTATTTTATTTTATTTTATTTGGCTACTTTTTTATTAAATATATACGGACAATTCAGCCGAAGTTACTCCCTACTTCCTACAATTAATAATAGTCTGTATAAATTCATCTTTTTGTACGTCTATGAATTATGTAGTACATTTTTCCGTATTAGAAATAAATAATCCTTTTTATTTTGATTGAATGAGTAAATAAGGGCATATAACAAAAAATATATTTTTTGTAATTTTTTTATGTTCCAAAAATATTTTAAATATATGGTGTATTGCTTGATTAGATTTTATATATATACCTTGTAATTCTCAAAAGAAAAATATTTTAAATATATGTTCTTAATACCTCCCGTCTCAAGCATTTTGTCCAGTTGGCCTCTAATTAATGAAGAGTAGGAAATATTTTCCCAAACTTTTTTTTTTGAAAAGAAATATTTTCCCAAACTTATAAGTTAAACTTGTCATAAATTAAATATGTTTCTAGTGCAATTTAGTTTTCTTGTATGATTTATATGCTATTGTTTTTCAATGTACACATCTCAAACAACGGTTACTAATTATTTTTGTCATAAAAAGAAGATTATGAAATATTTTGTGATATTAGTTAGCCAACTAAACTTCCTACATTGCCCTTATTTAATGAAATTTTACGAGGACTTACTATAATTTAATCTATTATGTTAGTTTTCACGACAGTAAATCATGACATATTTGTAATTAATTATAAAACGTAATACTACTTGGACTTCATTATACTATGAGCACTCCAAAATGAAGTACTGACCAAATATATTTAATGAGGGAGTACGAATGGATGAACAAAAATAGACTATATTAGTGGGGCAGAGAGTAGATGATACAAAAATAACTTAATTAGTAGGATTTCTATTTTATGATGATGCTAACTTGCCACCACTATTCAAGATAAATAAATTCCACTTATATGGCATGTCAACTACTACTCCATCCGTATGTTGGGATTCATATTAGAGGTAAATAGCATGATGTATAAAAAATTTAGTGCAACAAATTCCATTTATAAAGTATTTTTTGGATTTGAATATGCGAATTTTGACGATAAGAATCAACACTTCGCCATTATGTCATCTCTACGAAACAAAGTTAGTAGAATACTTATGATATATATATATATATATATATATTATTAATTTATGTTGATACGCTCCCTTAAATTAAATAAATATAAAAAATTGTTGCGCTTTATTAAGGTGTAATAGGTTGGTTTGATGAAGTGAGACCCAAAATTACTACTCCCTCCGTCCCGCCATAAGTGTCTATATTTCCTTATTGGGCTGTCCCATCATAAGTGTCTACTTTCCTAATATGGAAACACCCTCTCTCACACAAACGATGTGGGCTCCACCACTTTTTATCTTTTTACCCTTTAAATACTTCTCTCCTAAATACTCGTGCCCAAAAGAAAGTAGACATTTATCATGGGACGGAGGGAGTAATAACTAATAAGATTGACTTAAATGAAGAAGAAATTGGCTGATGGGCCGGGGGGGAGAGAGAGAGAGGACGGTGCTCGAGGAGTATACATAAAGCATTCCATCATTTTTCTTTGACCACATTGATTTCAGCAATACCCCAAATCCAATCATATTTTTATCACTATTTTTATATTCATTTAAATTAGAAAAAATTATTCTGCCTTCACCTTAATTAATTACTAGTAGTATTTCCATCGCACTTCTCAAAACCTCCTACATTAATTTTTGGGCCGGGGTTACATATATTTCACCTCACATTCTCTCCAAATTTATTGGTATTACCAATTTTTTTACACAAAAGTAATTAATTATTTCCAATCAATTTAGGAGTGAAGGAAATTCTGTGCTCTTCGTTCCCACTGTTCACCAATTGTTAGATTAATACTAGTACTTGTGGTACTTGTGTTAATTAACATTATTAATTGGAAATACATAATTATAGACTGAAGATTATAAATACAAGTAAACAAATTTAGTTTAAATAATATGTGGACACACACCTCCCTCCTCCCTCCTCCCTCGATATCTTAATTAATTAAAAGAGGAAAAAACAAAGTAGTAATAATTAATAGTGAAAAAGAAGAAGAATATCTGAGAGTGGAGAAATTCAAGGGTCAAAGATATGAGGTGTGTGGTTGTCATCCACATAGGACGCAGCACAAAAGAGAGAGAGAGAGAACTTAGACCACCAAATAATATCGACATTCCCATAAATCCTCATTTTCATTTTAAGCACCAAGCACAAGTGCACTAAGCACTTGCCTCCATTTCTGCACCTTCTCTAATTTTATCATCAATATTAGTTCTCCAAAGTATATTTGTAGATTATCCTCAATTTTTTTTTTATTAGTATAAAGAATACTTTAAAGTTAACACACCTATGTTGAAGTCAAACTTCAACTAAATATCCACATTATACGTAAGTTATTATGTTTGTATAAGTACAAATTTATTTTGAAAAACAAGAAATATTTGTGACAGTCTGATCCAAATTTATGTACATTAAATGTGTATTAACGGTGTGCTAGTACTTAGTAGTGATTGTCGCAATCCTAAGCAAAAAGATTGCAGTCTCGTACAATACTTGGGTCAAGTTCGGTTGATTTAATTCTTAATTTTTTGTTTTGTTTCGTCCATAATTACCAGTGCACTCACTCTCTGTTTATTAAATTTGATTAGCCAAAATAACACGTGGCGAAGATTTGTTGCTGACGTGTCAGTGATGTAAGAGTGGGGCCTGCGGCGCAGCAACTACTCTTGAATTCCGGGGGAATTTCAGGGAGAAAAATACACAAAAATTTATACTACACATTATTTACCAATAGTGCAACTTTCGGTGATGATGTCTCACCTCGAGATCTTTTATTTAGTTGACTTTCAATTTATTTTGTTTCTGTATTTCCCATTTTGATCAGATGTCACGCAATCGCATACTACTAGTATCAAGGAAAGGCAAACAATTAACTAAAAATAATCTATAACCAAAGTATATAGTAGATTATTAGTAAATAATTTATCTTTACGATCTGCGCCAATAATTGGTGCAGAGCTTGTGGATAACATCAACCGTTTTGGGGATTTACAAGTAAATTAACTACTGGCAAACATGCACAATCACAATTGTCAGTCCAAGTCCTAATAGTACTATGAAAAATTGTCAACTAAAAATTCGATATCATTTTTCTGTAAATTATAAAATATTATTTATTTTTATTTTGTTTATTTATTTCATTAATTAATATTTAATTAATTTTATTAAGGTTTAATAAACTCTAATTAGAATTAATAAACAATAATTGAGATTAATAAACCCAAATTTAAATTAATTACTGCCTTAACCCTTGATCCTCTTAATTATTCCCTAACTATTGACTTATAGCACGGTGCGGTTGGTCGTACTTAAGTTTTTGCCATTAAAAGATTAAATATCTATTCACACACATAACAGTGGCGGTGCCAAACTTTCGACTCGGAGGGCCACAAGTGCTCCCATTGCCCGCCTCTCCCTCCGTCACTGCACTCGTGTGTGTGTGTTTGAAATGCCGGAATAATGAATATTGCTTCTTGATATTATTTTTCCCGACTATCAATGGCAAGAAGAGGCCAAGAATTTCTTCCACCCTCAAGTTAGTAAAAGATAGGAACAGATTACCTTTCTCATGTAAAAGAATTAGTACTCCTCGTATATTGTTCATCTATTTATTTAGTGGGTGTATATTTGAGAGTCTTTGTGAATGCAGCAACCTACACTAAGATATATATTTTAACTTAAAAAAAGAATATATATATATCTAAATTGACTCCAAATCTAAAAGACAAACATTTGTATCATTAGGGATTGCCTAATAGTGGATTGGGTATTCTTATGGCCAAAATTTTCGGATTCAAATCCCACAATCGCATTAAAAAGATAGCTTGATTATGACACACAAGTGTGATTTATCTTTTATGTATTGTTTACAGACTATTGTGGTGACTACAGGTTGTCACGACATAAACAAAACAAATATTAAAATCGAATGTAATGATAAAAGATTAACAAGTAATTAAACCAAAAATTGTTTTTCCTAAAAAAAAGAGTAATTAAACCAAAAATCCCAACAAACCAAGTTCACACGCCATTCTTTAAATGTCAAAATATCTCTTCTATGCCATAAAAATAAGCACTCATATATTATTCTCTCAACAAAAAAAGAAAAAAGAAAAAAGAAAGGCATTCATCTAATATTAGAACCTTGTGCTTAAATAGTTAAATATACGAACAGAATAATTACAGTTGTGCAATCGTTATCTATTTCTATTGTTGAAATTGTTTAAAGAAATATTATCCGTGAATAAACTTTTCCAAGTATATATGATGAACGTGAAAGTGGATAAACAAGTATAAAATAGAAATTTATGTTTGTTGAATATTGACGAGTACAAAAATGTTATCGTTCTTATTATGGCAAGAAAGCACTATTACGTTTGATAGGTTTCGAAACGTTAATATCGTTACTAAATTCCATATTATTACACACGCACTGGTTCGTGTAAGCGTGTTTAGATATGAGTGGTCAATGTTGCCAACAAACTATTGCCGGATCTAACATAATATTTTACCAGAGTTTGCAATCACGACATGACTTTTGAAATTTTGCAATTACAGCACAACCGTCCTTTTATATGCAAATTAAATTCACGTTTACACTATATGTATATATGTACCAACATGTCAAATCATATAATTTCGTGTACCATTAATCATCAACAACTAATAAAACAATCTTATTTTTGTGAATTTTACACCGAAGATCCTCGAATTAAAATGTGAGTTTTGTTAATTTCACAAACGACGTTGTCTCATGGGGCGTGGAGTGTACATGTGGATTTTACATCGAACACATTGCATATTGCTCATAAAAAAAAATATAGGGGTGCTATAATTGCAAACTTGTCAAAGATTGAATTGTAAATTCGTAATTACAACGTTTGAAAATCATAATGTAATTGTAATTTCGGTGAAAGATTGTGCTAAATCAGACGATTAACCCTACTCTATTATTAATCACGACCCATCTTAATTAGTCTAGATTTGATCCTTTATGTGTGCCACTGTGTGTGCAGAGAGAGAGTGAGATGCTTGTGAGTTTGTTCGTGCTTCCCTCAGGTGATGACTAATGAGAATATCGTACAATTAATTAAGCCAGCATCTAGAAAAATATAGGAGAAATATGGCGCAATAATTAATTTCTTGTCTAAGTAAATTACTCCATCTACCAACTTAATTAAGATTAATATCTCCTACTCCATTATCTAATTAATGCCCTGACAAATGGGAATTTGTCTACAATATCAGAGGAGCAGTTGGTAGAATGTCACATTAACTAATTAACACTCACATTAATTAAGCTCCAAAAAAAGAAGTTTTTATCCACAATTTGTCTGAATTTGAGTTGATTCTCAATAATCTTATCTACTACCATTCTTGGCATTGAAAGGGGCAAGTAAATTTTTTATTCGTACTATTCTTGTGCAATTAAGCGTCACATCAAAGAAAATAGATAATGTGAGGATACATAGTGATAATATATATATATATATATATATATATATATATATATATAGGTACTGGTCCAAATATATATGGTTAATTATAGTTTATACTTTTGAATCAAATTAAACTTTCTACACGATTGAGCTCAATAAGGGTTAATAGAAAAATTCCCACGCTTCTCCTAATTACTCCAAATAAATAAAGTAGATAATTAATGTTGATTGAGACCTAATATTAAAGTCTAAAAATAAGTAAAGTAGATGACGTGTTCGCCCCAATACTAACCCTAATTAAATAAATAAATAAAAAGAACTAGGCTTGGATTGGGATATATAGAGTATTGTTATAACCACAAGTCAACATTTCTAACATTATAATATAGCTTTCTTAAAGAGATAAACAAGTAAAATAACAAACCATATTTCAAAGTTAGGTTATGAAAGAAATTCTTGGTTAGTTTTTGTATTAATCATTTTCAGGATGTGTTGACAAAATATATGAATTGATCAATAAATTAAACAATATATAGGTAGTTTTCTGATTGAGTACGATTCTTGTTTTCTAAGTATTCTTTTTCTTTAATTTCAAATTATATCATTCTTTTCTAACAGAAAGTTGAATTTTTGGATCGATTCTTTTTCTAATTAATATTGGATATATAGTTAAAGTGACCTTATAGTATCTTTTTTTTGAAGCACATTATTAATTGTTCTAAGTAGTGATCTATGTAATACATCTTTTCTGCCAAACTTAATTTAATTCTACAATTTTCCCACATATTTTTTTATTACACTAGACCATAAATTAATCAAAAGACTGAAAAAAAAAACTAAATTGAAAATTCCCGAACTGATTAATTCGCGCGAATCGAGAATTCTCAGATTGGAGCTTTTGATTTCTGATTGAAAAACTAAATTTTACTCCAAATATTTCAGATTGATGTGATAATGGACTAAGTACCAGAACCAATAATGCCCCATATTTTATTATATTAAGGGCCATCATGGTAAACAAGATAAAATATATATGAAATTTCCATTTAATGATACTTTTGCTAATGTCAACTTTCATTAGAAAGTCAGATACTCGAACTATAAAATTATACTAGGAGTCAGATTTCGTCCTTCAATTCCTATCTTTCGTATTGTGACAGCGTGAGTTCTTTTCTTTTCCACATATATATATAACAAATAACTTGTTATTAACTTGTTGAGTTGTTTCCAATACTACAAAGATGTGTCATGGACATACTATTTTAATTGACTAATTAGGACATGGAGTTGTATTTTTGTTTTATTTTTTATTTTTTGGTAAAAGATATATATTGCGTGTTTAGCACTCAATTAAACAACTATTAACCAGGAAGATCACTAAACTCTTCTGTGGCGTATGATTTGAAAGATGTGATTAATTGCATATGATAGGATAAGATGAGATTATATGATTGATCAATAATCATCCCAAATTTGGAAGGATAAATAATCATTCAATTGATGGATATGATCAAGATCTTACTTTTCCATCACAGGTCAAATCATTCAAACCAAACATTTGATTATGTTAGATTATTTTATCAATCAAGTTTTATCAAGCCCAATCAATCAAACCAAACGCAACCTTCGTAAATAATTGATATCTTACATGTGTGCACATGTTGGCCTAGCGGTAGAGTGGTTAATTTGTAAGAATTGGGCTAAAAACTTGACTTCTAAAAAAATGTGATAGATTTTAGTGTAATCTATTAGAATACTCATTTTGCTTTTTGAAAAATTTAAAATACACACCAACACCAAAACAAATTTATTATACTCAAGATGACTATTATACCCCTCTGTTTAAACTATTGACAGTCCAGAATTGCTATGGACAGAAAATAGTTATGTATTTCTTTATGTTTTAATTCATTAAGCGTATTCTGCTATATTCGATCCACGCTTTATGAAATGGTATCAGAGCCTTAAGTTTATCTGGGAATTATATTTTATTTATTGCTTTAAGTATTATCCTAACGGAGGAGACATCAAGAAAAACATGGATCCGGACAATTGTCCGAGATGCGAGTGTTACAGGAATTATCTCCAAGATTTGGAGATAAAAAGAGAAAGAAACCAGATGTTACGGACAATCTGGAGAGAATTGTTCGACTCTATAGTCGTACGAGAAAGAAGGCTTGAATACATTGAGCCTTTTATTCAAGAGATTGAGGAAAGAAGGAGAGGCGACAAAAATCTAAGCGCTCTCCAGTTCGAGGTGATAAACACCATGAGGAGGAACCATCAGAACAATCATATCTGATGGATCTAGAAGGATGTCCAAGGTGTGGACATTTCCAGGAACGTCTCCAAATTTTGGAGAAAAGAAGGACAAGATACCAGAGTGTTTTGACACACTGGAGGAATATGTTGAATCTCTTGATTCAACATAACCAGGAGAAAGAATTAATTGATTCCTGCCTCCAAGGAATCAAAAGAAAAGAAGATCTTCTACATGGTTGTATCCTCCTTGAATGGGAGATAGAACATGCCATGAGAAGAGATCATTGGATCCATTTGGGAGTAAATTGGAATCAGCTCTAAGCTGAATCGCTCTGATGGATTCAAAGAAAGATAAAGGAGTATCATCTACTCTTTTATACCAGGAGATTTCTCCAGACTCGTCCAAAATTTCGGAGGATCTGAGAGAAATACAGAAGACAGTACAACATTATGGCGATAGCCTATATGGTGTACCACGCGATCTTTACAAGATTGCTATGAAACAGGATGAAATTTACAACATCCTGAAGGAGATCCAATCACGGATCGAAAAACTGGAGCAACAACCGCGTTCCAGCCAAGGAAGAAATCCTTTTGGTAATGAACCCACTTATCCATTTCCAGTGGGAGAAACCAAAAAGGATCCAAACATGGAGGCCTTGAAAAGAATGATTCGAGAAAGAAAAAGATGAATAATCTTGAAAGAATCAGGCTTCACGACCTCCAAGAGTTAGCAGAATCTTTTGCTAACATGACGATGGTGGATTTAAAAATGAACCAGAATGTGGTCCAAAATCCACAGCCGGTGAATCAACTTCCACCAGGAGCCATTATTGGAAATCAACAAGATTTTCAAAATGCACCAGGAGCCATTAATGTAGCCCAGGATTTTCAGACTAGAGCAAGGTATGATCAACATACCCCAAATGATGCATACATGGCGGTAAGAAGGACAAGAGCAAGAAGACCGCATCCAAAGGTGCAAAATACACATTATGGAAAGGCAACCCTGGATCCTATTCATCCCTACGGAGTAATGCTCGACCTTGATAAAGTAAATTTCAGAGATCGAGAATCCGTTATTGATGAGTGGATGTCAGCCCTGAGAGTTGCAGCAGGAACTCTCGATTTAAACAAGGAAGGATTCGTAAGAATTCTCGAAATGAGTCTTGCAGGAATTGTCAAGATAGCATGGGAATTCTTTCCTGTGGACATCAAGAATTCATGTTTTGAGAGTGACAACTACACAGAACATGTCCAGAATATGGCAATGCTTTTTAAAAACCATTTTCTGGAAGAAGGATATTTCGAAGGATTTGATCAAGAAAAGAGGAAGAAATACTTGATGGCATTGTATAATCTAAGACTTGCAGTCCTAGATCAACAATCGCTTAACAAGTTTCTACAGCTCTTTACTCTTTATCAACATCAATCTAAAGTTGATGATAGAGTTGCACTGGAAATTTTCTTTCTGAAATTTCCAAGCCCATGGAAAGAGATGCTGATTCGGGATTATGAACCAGGAGATCCTGAGAATGTCGCAAGAAGGATGTCATATGTATATCGGAAGCTCTCAGAGTGGTGTCAACAAGCAACAGCTCTGAGGAACATGAAGAAACTGAGGAGAATTAACAAATTCGCTCCTCTAAACTGTGATGACAATGATCTGCCAACGATCATTAGAGGAGAACCACCGAGGCTGAAGAAAAGCAAGAAAAATAGGTTTCAGTCCTATTATAAAGGTGGAGATCAAAAAAAAATTCTTGGAAACCAAGAACCAGATGGTCAAGACAGAAGGCCAGATCTTACCAATCAGGCCAAAGAAGTGGACCATCAAGGAATAGGTATCCTTTCCGAGGAGATAATAAATCCCAAGGAATGACACCCGCCAAGAAAACTTTCAGAAGAACTCATACTAGAGTCAATGAAAGTTTTAAGGATTGCAACTGCTAGACTTGCGGGGCAAAGGGGCATATTTCCACAAATTGCCCTGACAACGAGAGAAGAGGTATCAACAAATTCGAATCCACTCCGTATATCGAAGATGCCATCTACTACCAAGAATTGATACAAGTATATCAGTTCGAAGATATACCCTCGGATGAGAGTATATATGAACAAGAAGAAGTCTTCAGTGAAGAAGATTCAGAATGGTCTGATGGAACTAGATCGGAGTCGATCGATCCAGAGATTGTTCATCAGGAGAAAGAGGACAGGACAGGATTCTCCAGTCACACAACTCTCTCTCAAAGTCTGATTGACAAAATCATAAAGAAGAGTCTGAATATACAAAAGTATCAAGGCTTTTCAGCAAACAACATAGATCAAGTTCTGAGGAACTTTAATCTAAAGAGCAGGAAACAACAAATCGTCTATGGAATTTCTAGACGAGAAATGTCGCTTCCTATAGAGCTTACCGGGAATCAAGTGGAGATGCAGTTGATTCCAGCTAGTGACATAAGGGAAGATCTATCAAAGATGAAGCCTGAAGTCGCTGAAAAGTTGAACTGGATCCATATTGGAGCAATCCAGTTGATGTTAAAATCGGCTCTCTTTACCGGAGTTCACACGCCGATTGATATCGCTATATGCGATAAAAGAGTGAGAAATCTGAAAGATTCCGTATTGGGAACAATTGTGGGAGATCTTTGTGCAGGACAAGTAGTGGGAATCATCTATCCGAAGATTGCTTACAATCTTAATGATACCCATTTCAGCAAAGCCCTGACGCTTTATCAGGACTTTAAACGCAAGGATTTACTGGAGGAAGGAAATAGACCTTACTCCATTACTTATCAGGTATCATATGCTCTTTCCAACTCACATCACACTGAGTTATTTCTTGGAAAGAAGTTCATTGAGATACCAGATATCTTCAACAAGGTGACAACAACAGTTTGTCCCGATAGAGTGGAAATTGCTCGGTTAAGGAATGTTAATATTCAAATCCGAGGTAGAGAAGTCATGAGACACGACCAAAGTCTCAGGATAACTTCAGGAAGATTATCCTTCCAAGGAGACAGAATTATGTCTTTGCCATATGGGAGGAGCCGGAGTCTCATTCGAGAAGCACAAACATCTCAGAGTAACAAGGTTCCTGTGAATCTGAAATGTCCCGAGGGATGGAGAGAAGCGATAGTAAACTTTGACACTACAAGGTGGGAAACCAACTTCCCTTGTAATGTTCTTTACTATTTGCAGCAGCCGGAGATCAATCATTACAAAGGTACCCTGGAAATTGGGGGACAGATGATGGAGATCAAAGGCAGAGCCGGAAGGGAAGCAGTTTTGCTTTTGGGTTTGGATTTCCTTGAGGATCATAAACCTTGGGCAAATAAAGAAGATGGAATGGAAATCACGATTAATGGGAGAAAACTATTAATCGAATGACAAGTCCATTCTCCATATACATCTCTATATGGATGTTATATGAAAAATATAAAGCAGAATATTTTGCTGCTTATATTGATTCAGGTGCAGGAATTTGTACTGCAAAATGAGGAGTCTTTCCAGCAGAGGTAAAAGATGATCTATCCCGAATTGCAGGAAGAGATTTCTCAAAGAAGATTTTGCTCCTTGCTAAAGGAGTAAAAGAGACGGAAATTCTGATTGGCGGAGCCAGAGGTACACCTTGGTACAAGGTTAAAACTCCACCAATTTATTTTCATGATACAGGTGCAGATATTCTGTTAGGAAACAATTTCCTACAGATGTTCAAAAGATACATGCAGGATAATGAAAAAAGGCAATTGGTGTTTACAACTATTTGCGATCACAAAATCATTGTCTAGAGGCTCAAAGGGGCTTTTAATCGCCAGATACCATTGAGTTTTCGCAGCAAGCGTGGTGATGAAGGAAAACTTCGGCACCCAAAAATGAAGGATCAAAGGAGATTCAGCGAAGCAGTGCTAAGCTGTATTAGGGATGAGGATCTCAATGATGAAGAGGTCCAGATTCTCAAAGCATCTTTAATATCTCATCAAGATATTAAAGAAGAGATGCAGGTGTCCCTAGAAGATGTCAAAAGTAAGATTAAAAGGAATTACAATGAGAATCCTTTGGCATGGTGGGACAGAAACAAGCTCAAAGCTACCTTGAAGGTGAAGCCAGAAAAGGAGTATGAGTTTGTTAGATACAGACCAATCCTGATGAACCTCAAAGATCAACAGGATATGAAGGAGATAATCAAGGAACACCTTGATTTAAAATTGATTGAACCAGGGAATTCGCCTTATAGCAGTCCCGGATTTTTGGTAAGGAATCATGGTGAGATCAAACGAGGTAAACCCAGATTAGTTATTAATTACAAAGGAATTAATGATATTCTGGAGTTTGATGGATATTTCATCCCTAGTAGGGAACACCTTATTAACTGCATTAGAAATGCTAAGGTATTCTCTAAGTTTGATTGCAAGTCAGGTTTCTACCAGATTCGCATGGAGGAAAGTAGTAAGAAGTTTACAGCCTTCTCTACTCCACAAGGGCATTATGTTTGGAACGTAATGCCAATGAGGTTAGCTAATGCGCCTCAAATATTCCAGAGAAAGATGGATAATCTGTTTAAAGATTATTTTTCTTTTATGTTCATCTATATTGATGATATTTTAATTGCATCGAAAAATATGGAAGAACATATCAAACATCTTGAGATCTTTGCAGATGTTTGTTATAAAGAAGGTTTAGTACTGTCTGAAAAGAAGACAGTCGTTGCAACTCGGAAAATGGAATTTCTGGGTATCGAAATTGATGAAGCAGGAATTGTTCTGCAGGACCATATTGTTCAGAAGGTCCAGAATTTTCCTGAAGATCTGAAGGAAAATAGACAACTTCAGAGTTTTTTGGGAGTTGTTAATTTCGCGGGACCATTCATTAAAGATCTCGCAAAACACAGAAAAGTTTTCAGTAGTTTACTAAAAAAGGATGTTCCGTTCATCTGGAAGGAAGAACATCGACAGGGTATGAAAGAGTTAAAAGAGGTTTGCAAAAATCTCCCAAAACTCTCGATACCTCAGGACGAAGACGACTTAGTCCTGTATACAGATGCAAGTGATTATTGGTGGGCAGCAGTCTTAACCAAGATCACTCCTAATGGAGAAGAACCCTGTAGATACTGCAGTGGTTTATTTTCAGATGATGAGGCAGTAAGATGGCACATCAACGAGAAAGAATTCTTTGCAGTCCGAAAGGCTTTTAAAAAATGGCCTTTATTTTTACTTACAAAGAAATTTACTTTGAAAGTCGATAACACACAGGTTAAGGCTTTCTTAAGAAATAAGATGGAATCTAAGCCTGAAAAGGCTAGATTAATTAGATGGCAAGCTGAATGCTAATATTATATTTTTGATATTGTCATTCTGAAATCTCACGAAAATATTCTTGCAGATTTCTTAACAAGAGATGAAGCAAACTGATGTGAACTCCATTCTACTGGCCCATAGACATCTCAGAGAAAATCTGGAGATGTTAACGGGAGAGTGGGACGAGTGCATTCTGAATGCTGAGCAAGCAGGAAGATTGCAGACTCTCGATAAGACGAAAGTCACCGAGAGAATACGAGCTTGCATACGGTCTTAGGGTCAACTCTGGGCTGCATGTCAAACACCAATCCTTCGGGTGACCAAAGATCCTTTGGTAAAAGAAGAGTTTCGAGTACAGGGCTCTAAACCTGTAGCAGAGAATTCTAATACCTCTTGCCCAAGTTCTAAGGTGGTGGTATATTCGGAACCATTGCCCCAAGAAAAAGATGATATTCAGGGATCACACTCTGAATCATCATGTCAACCCAACACTTCTGGGGAAAAAGAGGGAGAAATTAATCTTTGGCCAATGACTGGCACTTCTAAGATTAATACTGATAAGATTGAAGTTTCTTCTTCGTGGCAGGTTTATCAAGCTAACTGGGAGAAGCTCAATACAAGGACTGGAATCAACCTAGAAAAAATACGGGTTGATATCTCGGGGAAATATCCTCGGGTGTGGATGATGCCGAATTCAGATCCACACGAAGTCAAAAGATGGTATGAATTTGGAGCACTTGCTTCAGTTTATACTACATCTCCATCATTCGCCGAAATCAAGAATCTACCCAAGTGGATTCAAGAAGCGGTGTATGATACCTGGGCTAACAATCCACAGCTTAGCCGAGGTGACATTTTTTAGTTGTATTTCATCAGCGCAGCCCCAGAACCTGCAGGGAAATGAAACCATGAAGCCTTCCACTATATTAGGCTTCGAAGACCAGATGCACGCGCCTTCGAGAAGATCAAGGCGCCTACTAAAAAAGAGACTACTCTTGTCTCTACATTACCAGAAGACCTCATCTCTACCAGAAGAGCATGGGGATTATGGGTCTGTCTCACTGAGATGGACAAAGGCAAGTTCCCGTTCAAATTCTTTCAGAATTCAGTGAACGGATCATTCCTGTTAAACACTATGACAGGAAAATCTACAAGATTCGCAGAGGAAGCTTTCGAAAGAAAGAGAACTTGCTCTGGGAAAACAAGATTTCGACGAGTAAAGAAACTCATCGAAAATACTGCAACATGGCTCATTTTGGAAACTGGTCTGAGCGCGTTTGTTCAGATTGCCAGAACCAGAAGGAACCAGAGTTCGGGAAGGGGTTCATGCCCAGAAAGGGGAAAAAGAAGGCTCGGTCAAACGAGCATCTTGAACAGAAGGCGCTGCCAAAAGCAAGGACGCCCAGGGCCCCGGGAAAAAAGTAGATTCCCGACACAGGTTGGTGGAGTCATGTGACTCTGAGCTGGAGCACTCACTAAAGAGAAAACGGCAATAGTGGGTAGAGGGAAAAGTAATTACCCACTAAACAACAAATGGGTAAAAGAACAGAAGAAGCATTATTGAACAAAGATAATGCGGTATGATGAAGAAGGTAGCACCGAAAGTTTGGCGTCCTTATTCAATAATGGACGACAGCAGTGGTCCTACGCTGAGTAATAAACAGGCTGGCCACGGAACAAAGGCATCCGAGGCAATAATGAAGGAAAGAGGTTGAGAATTGCAACCTCTATATATTTCAAGAGATTTGAGAGCAGGAGGGCATCGAAAATCCATCAGAAATCCTCTACACCATCTTCTCTGCTCTCTCCAAAATAAAATTGTTATAGTGTAGTTCTTAGTATAGTATAGTTTATGTATTTCAATTTCGGTACCATAGGTAGCTAAACAAGTCTGTCTCCTCCCTAAAGGAGATATACTTATGTTGTAATAAATTTTATATAATTCCTAAATAAAGTTCGGGCTTTTGCTCATCCCTTCCAGTGTCTAATTATTCTCTAAATACCGACTAAATACCCTACGCCCCGAGTAGGAAACGAACGAGGGCTGTGCTGAGTGTTGCTGAAGGAGTCTGCGTCTGGAAACCATCGGTTGCGATCGTGTGGTTGGACGAGGTCCCTAAAACTTCCGGCGGAAATACCCGGCAGCATTACGGTAAAAAAGGTATGAAGTTGGTATGCTTAGAATTTTTATACGGAAGTGTGATGGGCCTGAAAGTGTTGCATGATTTATCTCCATAATTGGAAAATGTGATTGGAAAAAGCAGAATAAATAAAGGAATTCAGCAGAAATGGTATAATGGTCATTCTGAGTATAACTAATTTTATTCCAATGAAGAGTGTATAACTAATTTTTGAATTACTAAAGAAGTATAAAGAATTTTCGCTCTAGATTTTAAGTATATATATTCCTTATTTTATATGAAAAATGGAAAATCAATTGATAAAACTACACAAATATAATAGTATATATATATATATATATATATATATATATATATTAGCATTGTTGGATGTGTGGTAATTAAATAAACTAATAGATTAATGTTAGTGCTTAGACATGTTTAATCTTGAGGATCAATTCGATCTGATCCTTAAATCTTTGAGATTACGATTCGGAATTGGGATTAATTTAAGATTACGATTCGGAATTGGGATTAATTTTCGATGATCATAAGAATAGTTCTTTTTTTGTCGCACGTTGTAACTAATTGCTAAAAAAAGATAATTAATTAGTATGAATTGTTCGAACTGAAATACGCTGTCACATGCATGTTTGTCAGCGTCAGTTGTTAGCATGGTTGACTATGATTAATTTCCTCATATTTTTATGAATTTGTAAAGAGAATCGCCGATTCTTGAATTTAAATTAAAACCTCAAAAATCTTGTCTATGTGCGTTTGTTACGCCTTCTTTCGTTTTTCATTTAACATTTCATGTTCTTTATGATTAGATAAATGAAATATACTAGTGAATTAAATATATATAATTATGGTGGAATCGGATTTAAATAATTTTTGAAAATCAATGCAACTCGACCAATCAAACGTCTTTGATAAAAAAAAAAATATCCCACACGATGATTGATCATTTTATCAAATCTCAATTATGTGGAAAAAAAAAAAAGAATGTCCGCCCTAAAATTATTATCAAAATAAAAAGTAAAAATATAAGTGAATTAACTAATTAATTTATATTCTAAGAATATGTTAATATTGATCTATACTATTTAATTTTTTTTATGGTGTTAGTTATATAGTATACACATAAAAATATCATATTCCCTCCGTCCCATTATTCTTGTCTTGTATTCCTTTTTGGGTTGTCTCGTTATTTTTGTCCTGTTTCCATAAAAGGAAATATGCTTCTCTCACAAAAAGTTATGGGCTCCACTACTTTCTATCTTTTTACCCTTTAAACATCCTTCTCCTTAATACTCGTGCCCAAAAGAAATGAGACAAGAATAATGGGACGGAGGTAGTATAAAATAATTTCATAATAAAAATTTCTAATTTTTTCTATAGTTGATAAAAAAATCTTTTTTATCTAAATATGAAATTTGAAAATTATTATTTGCTCCGTCCATGATAAGTATGGTCCTGAAGGAGTGACACGGATTTTAAGAGTGAGAAAATATGTTAGATAGATATATTGTGAGTGGAGAATGAGACTTATGTTTATTATAGGTGGAGTCATTTTCATTTAAGAAAAGAATACAGTTATTATGGACGGACGAAAAAGAAAAAAGGTCATACTTATCTTGATCGCAGTAAGTACTTATCACAATGAAATTTTGTGTTTGTGGTAGGGGATGGAACATGAGATTTGGGAGAGAAAAATGTCCTTAATTCCTGAAAAAATTGCATGAAGAAACAGAAACAGGCGGAGAAAAGCTCATGCTCCTGTTTGTATACACGTGTCCGCTAGGTTATTTGGGCGCCAGCTGTCACAACCGTACGAAACCCACGAGAAGTGTAAAGCTGTGAAAGCCGTTGAAACTGAAAATTACTACTCCTACATTGAAGTATTTGTTTAGTTTTAAGAAAAGAAATGAAAAAATAAAGAAGCCCGTTTTTATGTTACCGGGAAATGAAGCCGGGAGAGAGGATGCTAGCGAGTGAAGAAACACCCGCAGTACAAGCACGCATGTTATATGTGCACACACTGTGCGGGATTACCGGGTATTGCCGGTCAACCTCCCGCCCTTCCCTCATCATCAACCGCCTTCTCGCTTTCCTATGTGCTAATACGACAACCTCACCATTAGTACTACCTTCTAATTCTACCAAACTTAATTACTCAAATATATTTATTTGTTTTTAAAACTTAATTATTGAAAAAAATGACTCCTCTGTTCCAATAACAAGGTCATTTCATTCTTTTTTCGTCTGTCCAATAGCAAGGTCTCGATCCAAAAATAAAAACAATTAATTTTTCAAAATGCTCGAGACCTACTACTTTTTATCTTTGTACTCTTGTTTTTTAATAACCGTTTCCAAAACAAGAGGGATATTGCTATTGAGATGGAGGAAGTACTATTTATCCACTTTCGGGGTTATAAATTTGAAAATTCGTGAGTAACTTAAGCTCGATTGACTTCAATTTTCACCTTTAACTTTACTGCGGAGAGTGAGCATGGGGGTAAGTGCGAAGCATGTCATGGCAGCTGCAGCTTCGTTGAAATAAAAGACGATAAATTAAGCCAACGATGTTTCTTTATTTCAGTTATCTCTATATATGTATTTCACATCTGATTACAACTAATAATAATAATAATAATAATAGAAAATTAAAAATAAATCATGGATACAAAATAAAATACTAGTAAGTTCACAAGGGATTAGTTGGTAGGAAGAGCGGCTAGTTAATGGGGCTGGGCAGGGGCAGAGGCAGAGGCAAATTATATGAAGCATGAATGTTTAGCGTGCGAGTGAGTCATATTTACCAAAACAAATTGCCACAAAGTCCCATCCATATTCACAATCAAGCCATCCATCCATTTTGCTTCTTTGCACTTTTGAACGCTACAATGTGGGGCCCTCTTCTCTCTCCCTCTCCCCCTTCCTCCCCTAACCTCTCTATATAAATTCCCCTCTTCCCCTCTCTCTCTCGCCCCAACCCCTTACACACACACAGCACACACCACACACCACACACCACACACTCCCTCTCCATCTTTTGGCTCTCTCTTCTCTCTCTCCCCTCCTTCACAGACAGACACAGAGATAGAATCCGGCCCTTTTCTGTCATCATGCCTGAGGCACCAAAAGGAAGCGATGAGAAGCCCATCCCCGGCGGCGTGGCGGAGAACAACAAGAAAAAGCTTCAGTTCGTCGAGGATGTCACCACAAACGCCGACGAAATCCAGGAACAAGTCCTCGCCGAAATCCTCTCCAGAAATGCCGACGTCGAGTACCTCAAGCGCCACGGCCTCAACGCCCATACTGATCGTCAAACTTTCAAGAAAATCATGCCCGTCATCTCCTACGAGGACATTCTCCCCGACATCAACCGCATCGCCAACGGCGATAAATCCCCCATTCTCTGCTCTCAACCCATCTCCGAGTTCTTGACTAGGTCCGTCTTCCTTCTTTCTCTCTCTCTCTCTCTCTAGAAAGAGGATACATATAGTATAATACAGTAAGTGATCGATATATGTATGGTTCTGTTGTTTACTCCAATTCGGACTACTATGTTCTCCTAGCTAGCAAGTGTAATAATAGATAGCTGTGCTCACTACTTTATCTCACTAACAACGAGATCTTCACCATTAATATATGGTTATCTTCACATGTGATTGTATCATTCTTGCTAATAAAAGGATAGCAAGATATGATCCATACACCCTGACCCCACTTTAGGCCATAGTTTTTGGTCATTGTTGTTGCGATGATTGTATCATTCTTGCATGTGGGCCTTTCTCTCTCTCTCTCTCTCTCTCTTGATTAATCTCTAGGTAGCTCAACATTTGAATTTGTTGAGTTGACGCAGTTCTGGGACTTCCGGGGGAGAAAGGAAAATGATGCCGACAATCGAGGAAGAACTGGAGCGGAGATCGTTGCTGTACAGCCTTCTGATGCCGGTGATGAGCCAATTCGTCCCCGGCTTAGACAAAGGGAAAGGGATGTACTTCCTGTTCATCAAATGCGAGAGCAAAACCGCCGGCGGGCTCCCCGCCCGGCCCGTTCTGACGAGTTATTACAAGAGCTCCCATTTCCAGGAACGGCCGTTCGATCCGTACACCAATTACACGAGCCCCAACGAGACGATTCTCTGCCCTGACTCCTACCAGAGCATGTACTCTCAGATGCTGTGCGGGCTCTGCCAGCACGAGGAAGTCCTCCGCGTGGGCGCCGTGTTCGCCTCGGGCTTCATCCGCGCGATCCGGTTCCTGGAGAAGCACTGGCCCCTCCTCTGCCACGACATCCGCACCGGGACGTTGAACTCCCTGATCAGCGATCAGGCGGTGAGGGAGTCCGTCCTGCGCATCCTGAAAGCCGACCCGAAGCTGGCCGAGTTTGTGGAGTCGCAGTGCCGGCTGGAGTCGTGGCAGGGGATCATCACCCGTCTGTGGCCCAACACCAAGTATATAGACGTGATCGTCACCGGGACCATGTCCCAGTACATCCCCACCCTCGATCACTACAGCAACGGCCTCCCCCTCGTCTGCACAATGTATGCCTCCTCCGAGTGTTACTTCGGTGTCAATCTCGATCCCCTCTGCAAGCCCGACCACGTTTCCTACACCCTCATCCCCACCATGGCCTACTTCGAGTTTTTACCCGTCCACAGAAACAACTCATGCCTGACTAACTCCATCGCTGTCCCGCTCTCCCTCAACGACAAGGAGCAGCAGGACCTGGTGGATTTGGTCCACGTCAAGCTCGGCCACGAGTACGAGCTCGTCGTCACCACTTATGCAGGTACGTACCTCTTAACTATTAACTATTAACTACTCATTGCATTTCATTCCTATATATTTATCTATCTAAAAATTCATCATGCAGGCCTCTACCGCTACAGAGTCGGCGACGTCCTCCGCGTGGCCGGCTTCAAGAACAAGGCGCCCCAGTTCAACTTCATCTGCCGTAAGAACGTCGTCCTCAGCATCGACTCCGACAAGACGGACGAGGTGGAGCTGCAGAACGCGGTGAGGAACGCCGTCGGCCATCTCATGCCGTTCGGCGCCTCCCTCACCGAGTACACCAGCTACGCCGACACCAACACCATCCCCGGCCACTACGTGCTCTACTGGGAGCTCTCCCACAACGGCTCCATCCCGGTACCGCCGTCGGTGTTCGAGGACTGCTGCCTAACCGTCGAAGAATCTCTCGACTCCGTCTACCGGCAGAACCGGGCCTACGAGGCCATCGGCCCGCTGGAGATCAAGATTGTGGAAGGAGGGACGTTCGATAAACTAATGGACTATGCTATCAGCCTCGGAGCTTCGATTAATCAGTACAAAACGCCGCGTTGCGTCAAATTTGCGCCGATCGTGGAGCTGCTCAACTCGAGGGTGGAATCAAGCTTCTTCAGTCCCAAGTGTCCCAAATTTACTTCAGCTGCTGCGCCTCATAACCAATGGGGAACTGACAATTGAGAGAGGGGGGGGGGGGGTGGAGAGATTACTACTTCTTCTTCTCCATAATCAAGAACTGTTTTTTGTCATCATTTTAGTTGTACAACTTAATATTATGCTATGTAGGTTAACCAATCATTTTTATGTTTCGAATCTCCTGCTGCTACTCTTTAACCGCTGTTTATTACTCCTACTATGGTAGAATCTTGATCGTCAGTAGCGTTGTAAAAAATGAAAAAACAGTTCCTATTTTAAGGAAGGCTTTCTTTCTTTAAGTTTTCCTGCCTTCTTGTTTAATTTGCATTCATTCATTTTCCGGGAATTAAGAGAGAGAGAGAGATGGGTGGAGGGGTGGGGGGTGGAAATCCTGCTTGAGAGAAAAAAATATACTCCCTCCGTCCTGTGATAAGTGGCCACATTTCCTTTTTGGGTTGTCCCAGATAAGTGGCCACTTTCCTTATAAGGAAATATACCCCTCTCACAAAAAGTTATGGGCCCACCACTTTCTATCTTTTTACCCTTTAAACACCATTCTCCTTAATTCCCGTGTCGAAAATAATGTAGCCACTTATGGTGGGACGGAGGGAGTACAACATAGAAAAAAAAATCTTCAGTCTCAGCTTAGTGTGGTTAAACTAATATTTTATATCTCACAATAAATTAAATATACACTACACTTTTGAGGGACAAAGTAAGTAATTTTTTTTGGAAAGTAAGCCTACTTTATGTCTTCTTTAGTTAAATTTAGAGTAAAGTAAAGCTTTGTAATTACTACTCCCCAAAAAATTAAAATACAATACTAATGCTTATGCTCACTTGCTCCAGAATTAGGCGTTGCTTAGTAGTAGCAGTAATTATTGCATTTACAAGTTTTAGTTTCACTTTTTCTCAATTTCCGCAAACAGAAAAGAAAAGATGAGAGGAAAACAGCAACAGAAAGCGAGGGACCCACGTGATTGACTGAATACAAGTGTTCATTAACACTTAATAAATATTTACAATTTAATTTTGTTTTTATAAAAATGTTTTGAAGTACAGATGGCCAAAAAAACCGTAACCGCTGGAACCAAACCGAAATCAAACTGAAACCGGCGGTTCCAGAACCGGAACCGATCCGTCGGTTCCGGTTCGGAACCGAGAACCGCATAGACGGCGGTTTGGTTCCGATTCCAAAGTTGTAGAACCGAGAACTGCCGGTTTCGGTTCTGAACCGCCGGTTCCTCCTTTTTCTATGTTTTTATCTATATTTATGTTACAATTCATATTTATTTCACTTAAATCTTACGTTAGAATGCACAAAATTACAATTAAACAAGAAAAAGTAGCAAAAAAACGAAAAAAAAAAATTTGAACCCCAAACATGTGGTTCCGGCGGTTCCAAGCCGGAACCGAACCGAAACTTGTGGTTCTAATTTGGAACCGAAACCGAAGTGGTCGGCGGTTCGGTTCCGGAACCGAACCGAACCTAACCGCGGCCGCCTCTATTTTGAAACTTATTTGGGTCCCTGACCCTATAGTTACAACTTACAAGTTTATAGGGTGAGTACCTTAATTATGTGGTCAAAATTAGATAATTTATTATTGTTTTGTTAAAATTAAGTTTTTTTCTTTTCTTAATTTCCCGTGGGCATGTGAATTGCACACGTGCATGGTAAATAAGAATTTGATTTCGACCAAAGCAATAGGACAATCGCCTAATTTTGACCAATGTACAATGGATTAATTATTAAAAGAGTAACAGTTTATTGGAAGTAATTAGAAGTCTCTAATGTCCATTCTAGAACATCCAAACTGAAATAGATTTTATTTATAAATAGAGAGATCTCCGTTCAATCTCTACCTTCTCCTTTCAGAAAAATTTCTTTCTATTGTTTCAAAATATGAGTTCATATTTTTATTCTTGAGTTATTTTTGCCTATACGCTGTACATGCACATGAGTAGTTGGTGGTTCATATGAATTTTATTGTTTTTAGCTTTTCTTTTTCTTATTTATTTTTTTTCATAAATCAATCCTGCATGCATAAGCAATTAAGCTAATATCTAAACAGACATCCTGCAGGCACAACACACGCGTTATTCAAAATATACTCTGGGGCGTTTACTTTGCGTGATAAAATAGATTGATAAAACATAGGATTGATTATATGAACGATTAGATGATCAAACAAGCTAAAAAATAATCAATCTATCAAAATAAACGGTAGATTGACCTATATTGTTTTTATCTATCTATCATGTCACCCAAAGTAAACACCCCAAGGTATTGTTATTCCACTATCATTTTTTAAGGTTTTATTTTTATTATTTTCTTCAATTTTGATTTTTTATATTTTAATTTAATTTTATAAATATTATTTAGAGTTCATTAAATAATTGGTAATTAAGATTGATATTCAGAAATCGGGTATAATTTTTTTAATCCATTTATAGTAATAAATGTTAATTATGATTCATTATTATTTTAAAATAAATATTACTGAGATAATATAGTGAGACAAGTATTATGAGACATAGTAGTAGGATAGAGGATCTCACTAATATTTGTATAATCCGATATCAATAAAATGTAGGAGTAAGACATTTTTTATTCTCTTTAGTTTGGTTTTTGTACATAATCGAAATCTTATCCATAACATGTTATGTCATGAAACGGAGAGATTAAACTAACGTTGGGCTTTCCATTTTAGTCCTTAAGAATATTGTGAGCTTACAATTTAGAGATTTTTTTTTAACTTTATTTTATCCAAATTAGAGAGTTCTGTTAATTTAATTAAGTACATATATTTGCATTTTACGGATCAGTTGGGTAAGAATTTGTTACATATATGGTCACTAATTAATGAGAGATACCATATCAAAATCTCAACTTCTTACTTTGAAAGAAAGTACAAAAGTATTTTCAAAAAAGAAAAAAAGAAAAAAAACAAGTACAAAAGTAAGGGATGTTTGTCCTTTTCGCATATCAATATAATTAATAATTCTTCCGTCCCAATAGAAAAGTCTCATTTGCTTGGAGCACGGTTACTAAAAAATAAGAGTAAAAAGATAAAAAATGGTAGGTTCCACAGCTTTTGAAGAGTTAATTGTTTCTATTCTTTGAATGGAACCTTACTATTGAAACAGACAAAAAAGAAAAGAGAGACCTTGTTATTGGGACGGAGAGAGTAATAATTCACACTTTCAGCTGAATTGCAATTCGAAATTAATTTTTTTTCCAAAATAATTAAAAAAAGTGATACATTTATTGTGAAAAAAAGCAGACAAAGACTAAAGGGGGAAAACAATCACAGACTAAAAACTGAGGACAGGTAAAGATAACGATGATGTATTCAGAAATTGTTCCCTTGTTTGCCTCTGCAAAAATTGCAACAGAAAACAAAAAACTTTTCTTTTTTCCAGAAAAAATAAAGATATTGATTTGACGAATCTGTACAAATATATCCTCCATTAAAGCAGCTCTTGTGGGTTAAAAAGAGATTGGAACTTTTATTTTCATGTTTTTTTTCTTTTTCATTTGCGCTTTGCATGTTTGTCATCTCGAATTCTTGATGATGTGCTAGGAATATTTTTTTTTTCGTTTCTTTTTGAACAATTAATGATTGGCAGTTTGATTTTATTTCTTTTTTTTTCCTTTGCTATAATATGTGTATACAAATGTAGAATTATTTTATGTTTTTTTTTTGTTGAAGAAAGATGTCTTAATTCAACCAGAATCCTAAACAAAAGTTAATTAAAAATTATTGGGTATTGTATGATTTCTTTTTTATCAAACATATGGTGAAAATTTCTGTACAAAAAATTGAGTCAGCAAAATACTTATAAATATTCTACATTTTCTTCATGTTCTCTGATCATGACTTCTTTAGTCCCGATTCTAGCATCCAAATCTATTGAATTTAAAACACTCATAAGAAACTCACCGCTATATTTACCAGATCGGATCCTCTATCTCACAGTTTTTTATTTCACTATGTCTTACTATTAATTTTATTATTTTATAATATTTATAAAATAATAATAAAATTATTTTTAAATAATGAACTATATATATATATATAACCTAAATAAAGAATGATCTACCCTGATTATACATTCTTAATTAGGAAATTCAAATTAAATATCAAAATAAGTTATAACCCCTAATTGGAATATTGAACCTCAAATAATAATTATAAAATTAAATTAAATATAATTTATTTAAATTGAAGAAAAAATTTAAATAATGAATAGTAAAACACCAAAAGCGGAAAAGTATTGCAGACAGAGGTAATATCAAAATTAACCACAAGTAAATTCATCATGAGAAATTTCGAATTGCAAAATAAAACTGAACAAATCAATAGCGAAACACGACACAAACAAGTTCAAAGTGTCAGACATCAATCAAAGCAATATCAATGCGCAGAATTTCAGAGAATATTTCACTGAGAGGGAACAGGAAAACAAATTATTTGAAAGAATCATAGCAAGAAAAAGGAGGAAAAAATTAGACTAGGTTTTCGTCCCATTTCAGAAGATTTGTTTTCGTTTTTATGCTGTCCCATTCAAAAATGAAAATAACTCTCTCACAAAAAGGTACGAATTCCCACCACTTTGTATTTCTTTAAATTGTAATTGTCACTTTCTAAATATCCGTACAAAAAATAAATATGTCATTTCAAATTGGATGAAAGGAATACTAACTAATTCAGAAAATTTTCAATTTTCCCACGTTTATTCCTTTCATGTCTTAAACTAAACAAAATATACTTAATTTAAAGATTATTTATATTATTTTTTATGATGAAATCAAATCATAATAATATTTATAAATTTTATACTCCCTCCGTCCCTTAAAAGTGGTTAGTTTGTCATTTTGGGCCGTCCCCCATAAGTGTGGTTCATCTATTTTAATTAGGGCTGTCAAATTTCCAGGCTGGGCCGGCCCGCCCCGAGCCCGCCGGGCTTTTTGAAAAAATCGGGCCGGGCCGAAAAAATATGGAGCCCAGCCCACCCGAAAAATCATGTTATACATAATTTTACCGGGCCGGGCCGGCCCGAGCCCATCAGGCCTTTGCCTATTTCGGGCCGGGCCGAAAATTCATCAGGCCGGAATTTGCGGAGCCCAGCCCGGCCCGAAAACGGGCCGAGCCGGGCCTGTTTTGACAGCCCTAATTTTAATACATGACTTTTACCCTTATATCCTTAAAAGCTTTGAATATTTACAATAAAACTAGTGTCTTTCTCTACTAACACTAACAACTTTGGCTCACTTTCTCCACTAAAAATACTCATACCAAACATTTACTTACCTTTTATTAAAACTCGCGTCTTACTCCTTGAACCACACTAATGCGGGATTGAGGGAGTAGTATATTTTACAATTTTATTCTTACAAAATTAACTATGGTTATATATGTTCCTATATTTTAAGACCGTCTTCAATAGTTGACACAAAAATACACAGCAGAAAGGGGAAAGGCAAAAACTCCTGTACAGCCTGCAGTACGGTACAACCGACTGACCCAATCCGGTCATCATTGACCTTTGACTTTTTATTTTTTTTTTATTTTTTTATTTTTATTTTTTTGCTTTTTTTTCAAGAGTTGAGCGAGGGGAGCCGAAAGTCGCAGAGCGAACTAAAAAACATTAATGTTGCCACAATCATTATCTATAAATTAAAATCGAAATCGAAGGCGGAGAAAAAAAACTGTAAAAGTCAATGCTGACCGAAGCCGATCGGATCGGGTCGGATGTATGTGCATTCAGCTGCACAGGAGTGCAACTCAAAGGAAAATTCCAGAATATTAGTTTTTACTCATTTAATCTTAATGTTATATAAAATTTGTCTCAATTAATGAATAATAAAAAAAATTAAATTTATTAAAATAATGTGCAAAATCATATTATATTATAAAAATGATAAACTACGTCCAAAAATTAGTGCTCGTCCAAAAATGAGTACTCTTCCCACAAATGTTCAATCAATGTATTTTGAAGCATTAAATGAGTGTAGAGGTTTTTCATATTTATTTTTATATAATTATGTTTGTTTTTAGCAATGTTATGTAATTTATTGTTTGTGTAACATTATATTTACAAACCCTACAACACGGAAGAAAAATTAATTTTTAAAATATTATATAACCTAATTATGCAATAACTAATTATTGATAACAAATTTATGCTAAATGCTAAAAATAAGTATATATATATATATATATATATATATATATATACATGGGTTGGTTCACATATATATTACTTTTCCCGTAAAAAAGATCAATGATCCAGATCGCTTCTTATTTTTTACGGAAAAAAGCGCTTTTACGTATGATCTCTTCCTTATATATATACATATATATATGGAAGAGATCATATGTAAAAGTATTATCATCGAATTACATAATATAATGTTCTTTTAACACTGTAATAATGTTCTCGAATACTTGACACATTCTAAAATATTTATTAATATAAATTATTAATGTTTTTTAATATTCAATATAATGTTTGTGAAGCATATACTTTAATGTTTTTCTATATTCAATATAATGTTTGTGAATATATACTTTAATATTTTTCAATATTCAACATACCACAAACATCAAATTTGCGAACCACATATATCCAATATAATGTTTCGGTAATCCTTGGTATAATGTTTCAATATCCTTTATAATGATTCTTCACTACCAATATAATGTTTTCAGAACCACATGCATTTTTTCAAACACATTATTAATATTTTAAAATATGTATTATTAATGTTTTACTATTGTTCATTTACTCACTCCGTCCCATTATTTATGGCACGTTTATTTTGGGCACGGATATTGAGGAGAAAGGTGTTTAAAGGGTAAAAAGATAAAAAGTGGTGGAGTACACAACTTTTTGTGAGAGAAATATATTTCCCAAAAAGGAAACAGGCCATGTTACTTGGGACGGCCCAAAAAAGAATACATGTTATAAATAATGGGACGGAGGGTGTAATATTTTCGAGATAATAAATTAATGCTTTCAGAAATTAAATTTGCGGAGTGTGGGTTTGGGGGAAATTGGAGTTTTGGGTTTATGGGTTCAATGTGGTTGACGAAGGGAATTTTGCAGTTGTGATTTCTTTTCTATTTTAATATTTTTAATGTGTTAAATTAAATGGGGTAGGTTAGATTGATGGCATATATTACAGAAGGCGGATAAATATGTTAAAAACTTAAAATAGGTGTACAGATAACAGATTTACCCTTTTTCGTATTTTATATAATTTCATTGATAAAAACACAAATATATGTATTTAGAATATGGGCCATTAATTACATAAGAGTCAATGGTGTAGACTAGTTTCTAGTTTCTACATAAGGATTGGTTTCTACCTATATATATATATATATATATATATATATATATAGGATTTGGTTCATATAAAAACTAGTCCCCATGTAAAAACTACAAACTAATCTCAACCGTTGATTATGGTATGATCTACGGTTGTTAATAATCAAAGCATGAAAATAGTATGTAAAAAACATGATTTTATATAAGCATAATTTTTTGTACAAATAACATGAATTGAGAATAGCATAATTAAGCATCATTATATATATTAAAAAGCATGATTATAAATTGAAAAAACCATGGTTCCTATATATATATATATATATATATATATATATATTCACACACACACAAATAGGGTTAGGTTCATGTGAAAACTTTTTCGAGTGTAGAAATTAGAAACTTTTTTAGACCATAGATCATAAATATAATGACGATTTAGATGGTTACACGTATAGGTGGTCGCGGTTGGGTTCCGGAACCGGAACTGGAACCGAACCGCCGACCATTTCGGTTGCGGTTCCAAACCGGAACTGCAAGTTTCGGTTTGGTTCGATTCCGCGGTTCCGGCAGTTCTAAACCGGAACCGCATGTTTTGGAGTTCAATTTTTTTTCGTTTTTTTCTTCTTCATTTTTTTGCTACTTTTTCTTGTTTAATTGTAATTTTGGTCATTCTAACATAATATTTAGGTGAAATAAATATGAATTGTAACATAAATATAGATAAAAACGTAAAAAAAAGAGAGGAATCGGCTGTTCAGAACCTAAACCGAACCGAAACCGGCAGTTCTCAGTGCCTCAATTTTGGAACCGGAACTAAACTGCCGTCAATGCGGTTCTCGGTTCCGAACCGAAACCGACGGTTCGGTTTCGATTCCGGAACCGTCGGTTTCGGTTCGATTCCCGCTATTTTATTTTTTTGGCCACCTCTAGTTACACGTGGGGTAAGAATTAGATTGTCAAATATTAATTTATTAATTTTAATTAATTATAAGGATAAAAATGTCAAAAATTAACATCTCCATTAAAATGACCGGCGAAGACATCGAAAAATCACAAGAAATCAGTTGTTTCTGAATATTTTCCTTTTCTATTCCCAGATAGAAATATAATTATTTATGATTATTCAAAATACCTCAATGCATATTATGATGATCCATTTTGGATTTATCATTCTATAAGCATTAATTGCTATTTATGCAGAATACATGAGTATTATTGATTGAACATATTTGTAGTTCGTAATTCATAAAGTAATTAATGCATTTTTTTTCTTATTCATTATGCAGTTTTTTATAATTCATTTTGCATTTGTTCTTTCTTTATGCACATATTTGAGTGTAATTTATATTTGTGTCATAATGCATTTTTTAATCATTTATAAGGCATATTTTGAACTATCATTATGCATTTATTTGGAAGTAATACATATTTAATTTGGCCAAAATGCATTTTTCGATTATTCATTATGCATTTGTTTGAAATAATACTCAATCCATAAAAGAGGTTAGTCTCGTAATGCATTTCCATATTGCATGATGATGCATTTTCGTGCATTATAATTATGCATTTTGAATTTAAAAAGAATTTATCATAATCAAATACCAAAATTTTATCAGTCACATTTGTCAATCAACACTGTCATTAATAATTTATTAAGAAAAATTAAGTAACAATTTAAAATGCCTCATGAAATATATAAATCAAATAAAACTATATTTAAAAAATAAACACATATTATCTAACTTGTGAACAACGTTAATTCCAGAAGTCTTAACCAACACAATGCCAAACTAATAGAGATTATTTTTATATTTTTATTTTATTTTAGGGAATAGATATAATTAAAACTAATATATGAGACATGATAACACCGTTAATTGAGACAAAAAGAACGAAAAAAAATGATAGAATTGCTAAATGATAAGAGATTTGTGTATATATTTTAAAATTAATTTTATATCTTATTTATAAGTTGAGATGTTGTTCTAAGTTAATTATAAATCAAACTTACGAAATTAATTTTATTTCACGTAGATCGGGTATTCATTCATTAAGTATTTTCCAAATTTAAATTTGTTTAGAATTTTTCTACATGTTCTCGTCCTACTCTCAGTTAAATTGATATTATTCTATATATATTTTCGTTATATATTCCATAAGTTCATTAGTATATGCGTGCATTTTTAATTATTTATCAAATTATATTGGCTCTCCGGTCTTTGAGAACTACTAAAACTTCGATGTGAAATTCAAAATTTAAGAAAATATACGAATTAGATAAACTATATAAATATATACACATAATTGATGCGTGAGGATTGAGATTAAGAATTTCATATTATATTATTATACCTAAATAGTGTATTAACTTTAGGTTGATGAGTATAAATCGATAGAAATCAATTTTAATTTGATGAGTAATATAATTAAGCACCGATTCAATTGCTTAATTATTATTATTATTATTATTATTATTATTGTTGTTGTTATTATTATTATTATTATTATTATTATTATTATTATTATTATTATTATTATTATTATTATGTGTGAGAATTGAGATAGAATTGATATATACAAATAGATGTTGATATGCGGATATATATATAATAAAATAAAAATTAGAATTAGAATATATGAATATGAAATAATAATGCACAATTACCAGAATTAAGGAAAATCTGAACGGAGCACCGTTGATGGGACAGCTTTATTGTCGTATTAGTAATAGATGTGAAAAATAAATAAAAGTGCTAAATGAGAAATGAAGAACATAAGAAATACTTGCCATATAATTAGACGATGCAAATTCCTTGATTTAAGGAGAGAATCGGTTACAGTTTAAGTTTAATTGACACTGTGCATCCCGTCGAAAGTCGACGGGGAACTATATTATTAAAATTAAATACATCAATAAGATTGTTTTTTCGATTTTATTATACTTCCTTTAACAAATATTTTTATTTTTATTATTATTTTACAATATATAAGCATGAACATTAAAAATAATTTAATATTATTTCGGAGTGATATTTCGATAATTAATCAAAAAGAGTGTTTCTTTGATTTTATTTCACTTTCTTTAGTTGCAAGAAATCAATAGAAATCAAACTATTTTTTTTACCTCACAATCTATGAAAGATTTCATTATATACAATGTTAATTGTTGTGTACGTCTGATCATCTCATCATAAGTTAAATTTTGAGAATTATCCCTACATGTATATATATACAAATCCAAGAATTATAATTGAGAATATGTATTTTTAAGAATTTTCTTTTATTTACGTCAATTAAAAAATTTATTAAATTAAACAAATTAATATTAATAACTTAGTAATTGATCAAATTAAAATTGTCAATTAATATAAAACTATTTATTTGGTTGATAAATTAATTTTTCAAATTATATTGGTTGTGCAAAATAATTACGGAATGGAAAAATACACATAGATTGTGAGTATTTATATAGGTTCTCCAAGAGGGGAGTTTTATTAAGATTTAAGAATCATGTGTTAATCCATAAAAATACACACTTTCACTTTACACAAATGAAAAATACACACCTCCTCAAAAACAAATGAATTTTACACACTTTTCGTTTGAAGAGCCAACATGACCTTTGATTGTGATTTATTTTAATCAAAAAGTGACTAATGATTGTTAATCACATACACATTGTAAGAAAAGTGTACTTGTGTCTTACATGAAAGTTTGATAAAGTAGTTAATCATTGGGTTTTAATATTCTTTTATATATATTATTAAGGGCCAACTCTTTTTAAATACCACACAATAAAAGAGAGAAGTTATTCATACTCATTTATAAGAGTAGGAGTTTTTCATACCAAAATGTGTTAAAATACCAAACTACCCTTACTAAACAAATAAAGATTAAAACAAATAAAAAACAAAAACTAAAACCATAATTCGGTCCCCCCTCCCCCACACCCCAACCCCAATCTTTCTCTCTCTTCAAACTTGTCTCTCTCTCTCTCAAACTCGTCTCTCTCTCTCAATCCGGTGCCACCACCGTGTGAACCAACCCTCGACGGCACCATGAGCGGAAATCGATCGGAAGCCGACCATGATGAGGAGGAGACGGCGTCAGCCTCGTCGTCGGGCTCTGTGGAAGTAGAAGTAATCGCTAACGACAATAAAGAGATTTAATTGTTCATACGGTCGCACCACACGGTGGTTCACACGGTGGCTACCACCGTGTGGTGCGATCGTGTGAACAATCAAGAGGCCTAATTGTTCACACGGTCGCACCATACGGTTGTTCACACGGTGGTGGCCTGCACCGTGTGCACAAGAACATTTCATTTAGGCCTCTTATCTTTTCATGTGTTATCGATTTAGATGTTTAGCGATTCTCTAATTACTTATTTCAACATGATTTATAACCACTTAACACCTCAATCGAACGCGTATATATAACATTTGTGTAATTCACTAGTGTAAGAGGTACTTTCTCAATAAAAAGATGTCAAAGTATATTACAAATATCTTCCTAATCTAAGGATTATACACAATACATAATGGATTTCGTTCATGCAATCCTATAATCATAATAATCGTTCATACACAATCAATAACACGCAAATTAGTGATTTATCATGCATTTAATACAAAATTGATTGTGTTCTTGTGCACACGGTGCAGGCCACCACCGTGTGCACGGTGGTAACCACCGTGTGAGCCACCGTATAAACAACCGTGTGGTGCGACCGTGTGAACAATTAGGTCTCTTAATCGCATCGATATAGACAAAAAACGATTCCCCGTCTACATACGTCGATCGCTCCCAACGACCGCTGTGATGTATCAATACACACATCCACGACATCTGAGATTCACAAAGAAGCCAAGAAATTATCAGAAAAATGATCGAATAAGCTTCTACGACATGTTCTGAATTCGACACGGTGGCATCACACTGTGAGAACGACCGTGTGCTGCGATCGTGTGGAAACAAAAAGAAAAAAAGACAAAAAGGATAAGTTAGGGGTATTTTAGTCTTTTTACTGATTTTGGTATGAAAAACTCCTACTCTTATGAATGAGTGTGAATAACTTCTATGTTTTATGCTTTGGTATTAAAACATGTATTCTCTCTATTATTAATAGTAATAAATACCTGCTGCATATTTAAATGAAGGCGAAAAATATAGAAATCATACAAAAAAAGACAATAACCCCATGAAGAGCCAAAAAATGAAGATCCCACTCGACAAAATGAATATCCCGCTCTAAAAATGTAATATCAGGTCCGAGCGAGATATTCAATTCCCTGAGCGGGATCTTTATTTTATCGAGCGGGATCTTCAATTTTGTAGAGTGGGATCTTCAATTCTCGAGAGGGATCTTCAATTTTTTGTCTGTGCACCGCGTGAATTACTTGCACAATGCAGGCACGCCACACCTATTCTTTTTGGACTGTAGTATAGTTGTAAATTAAATTGTACATTTTATGTACAATTTTCACGTGAGTCCATACCAGTTTCACTTTTCACTTCTATATATTTCTTATAGTGAAGCGAAGATCAAAATACATCTACGAAGAATTAGAAAATTCACTACAAATATCTACGAAAGAATTAGAGAATTGACTTACAAATTCACTCATCTTCGGAGGTTGTTGATTGGGGTAATTTTTTACAACATTATAGTTCATTTAATTTCTAATGTTCATCTTTTATTAATCTATTTAGTAATTATACAAAATAAATCGGGATTCATTACTAGATCAATCTATAATGATCGAAAATTACATTTTAAGATATAAATTATGCAACGCATTAAATGGAACTATTTCCCTCTCGCATAACTCATTTTATCGAGCGGGAAATAGGTATACCGAGAGGGAGTTTGATGTTTTGTATTCTAATTATGTTTATTAATCATTTTTCGTTTTTAATTTTATATAGATGGATGAATTGAAGTACTTCACTATCAAATACGGCGGATAATGGCACGATTGTACCTACGTGGACGGATTTGAACAGATTATTCAACTTATGGCGGTCTTTCAATCTCTTATAAATTTGAGATACAACATCGATATTATGTTGAATAGAAATTCGATTAGCACACAGTACGAGTTGTATTATTTATCGCGGTCTCGTACAGGACGCACCATGAAAGCACTCTTGCGCACCGATCAACAATTTGATAAGTTGTGCATGATGGAATCTTTCCCAACTGTATACGTGATTCACAACAACATGGACGTATATATTCCTTCTTTTGAAGAACCGCGCTCTTCATCCTTTGGATACGACTTCGGCGGAACATATTCGGATGAAATGGATAATATCCAAAGACAAATGGTTTCCTCAAATTGGTTTGATAATCCATATTCCGCTGGAGGTAATTACGGATCGACATCCATACTTGAATATTTCTCTATCCCCCAAATGTCTGTTCCAAAGACCTCTTTCTCAAGGAGAGAAACTTCTCGCAATGATGAACAAGAAAGTAACGATGATGAAGATACAAATGAAGGAGATGATGAAAGTTATATTCTAGAATCTGAACCCGAATATGATAGTGAAGCGTCGGAGGATAACATGATGGAATCCATGATTGTGGAGCATGCAACATGGATTCCTAGGGGTGAAGGAGTGAATTTCGAGAATCTCGCCAGTTGGTTGGTTCCAGTGTCGATGCTACGATTTCACTCGTTGCACGAGAAAATGACCCGACAGATGATGCTGAGTTAAAGGTTGGTTCTATTTTTGAAAGCAAAGATGATCTAAATATCGCAGCCGGCTTGTGGCATATGGAGATTGGAGCTGAATACAAAGTTGTATCATCTGATACGAAGTGTCTCAGATGGATTTGCAGGCATTTGCAAAAATGCCTTTTCGAGTTGCGAGCATCATCCCGCAGAAACTCTGATGCTTGGATAGTCAGTTAATTTAATGGCGATCATGTATGCACCCGTCATCTTGGACGTGTGGCACCCAAAAAAGTGCACATGAATGTTATTGCAGCCTACGTTGCCAGAAAAATACGGAGGGAGTGTGAAATCATGAAGCCGAAAACCATTGTGGAGCACAATCCAATATAATTTGGCCTTGAGAGCACGGCACACTGAGATACAGATGATATACGGAGGGTATGTTGAGTCCTTCCATATGTTTCCTGGCTATCTTCACATGCTTAAGGAATCAAATCCTGGCACGATTACTGATCTGGCAGTTGGAAATGATGGGAAGTTCCAGTTTCTATTTGTGGCTCTCTGTGCTTGCAGACTTGCTTATCCATTCAACATGAGACCTGTGATCGCAATTGATGGCACTCATATTAAGGGCAGAAATAGAGGTATCTTGTTTGTCGCTGTGACGAAGGATGCCAATGAGCAGGTATTCCCATTGGCTATAGGTGTTGGACCAATCGAAAATGATATATTTTGGAAGTGGTTCCTCGAGCATTTTAGAGTTGCATATGAGGAACTGACGGATACAGTCATTGTCTCTGATGCTCATGTCTCGATAGGTAACGCTATTAGTGAAGTGTTTCCTGATGCTGTTCACGGTATGTGCTACTATCACTTACTCAATAAGTTGAAGCGGTTCGGAAAAGTGGTTACTACCTTGTATGAACAAGCTGCATATGCATATTGCCATTCAGTTTATGAAAATGCAATGAACAAAATCCGTCGAGAGAGCGAAGCTGCATACCAGAAATTAATGAGTGTTGGACCGGAGAAATGGGCTCGGAGTTGTTGTCCAGTTCCACGTTACAGCCAACTGACATCAAATGCCGCAGAGTCGTGGAATGGTAGATTGTTGTGGGCTCGACGGCTTTCCATATGCTCAATGATTGATGCAATCAGACATGTCATCGAGAAATGGTTTGATGAGAGACGTGAAGAGGCGAATGTACATGAAACCACATGTCGTACTCCTCAGCACCCGGATAATTAATCTCACGTGACAACACGTGATACAAGGCCATACTGTACTTCTGTCCCGGCTTCCAATAAATGAAGTGCCCAAAGCACCCTGCTAGAAATCTATGCAGTAGCTCATGCCCACCAACGGATAACAATGTCTTACGAACATCTTCTAAAACTTTGGTCTTCTAATACGTGCTAATCGTCGACTGACGATTAATCATATTCGGCCTCTTGAACGTAATCTGAAAAAAAATAGAAAATCTTTCAAAATATGACTAACTAATTATTTATTTAAAATTAGAAATTAAAATTCACGAAATTTTCATAAATTTCTTAACTAAAATTCACGTCAATTAATTTCACAATTTAAAATTCGCCCAATTCAAACTAAAATTTACGAAAATAATACTGAAAACTGACTGAATTCGTAGCAGTAATTTAAACCTATTTCCCTCTCAGTCTGAACCTATTTCCCTCTTGGTATACTTATTTCCCTCTCGAGCAGGAAATAGGTATATCGAGAGGGAAATAGGTTCAGACTGAGCGGGATCATGATATTAATGGTCTCAATTAATTTATACCTACTTAATACTAAACTTTAACCAAATAATACTAAAAATCACGAAACATAGTTGAAATTCACCTAATTAATTGAACATTGTTTAAATTCACCTAATTAATACTGAAATTCCACGAAAATAATACTAAAAAGTAGTAGCATGCATTTAAGCCCATTTCTCTCTCGTGTACCATATCCCGCTCGAGCGGGAAATAGGTTACACCGAGCGGGAAATAGCTCTGGCCGAGAGGGTATACATTTAATTTAATGGATTGTCACTAAAAAAATAAACATCAAGAAATAAATAAATTCGCAATCAACATTACGAAAATAATAATAAACATCACGAATTAATTAACTAAGCAATTTAAAATTAACCTAATGAATAACAAAATTCAAGAAAATATGACTAAAAATCGACTAAATTATTACAAGTGGAATTAACCAATTTCCCTCTCGTGTATACTTATTTCCTGCTCGAGCGGGAAATACAGGAAATACATGAACACGAGAGGGATTTCGATTTATGATAAAAATTATCGAAACAAAATAAAATTAATCAAGATCACGCTAACTAACCTCTTGTCTCGACATGATTTTTGTAAGATCTCTCTCGGTGCTCTTCAAGATCCCTGATGAGATCCAGCCAAGGCATCTTCGATCAGAGTAATGCCAAAGCTTCAAGAGAAGCCATTGAAGATATTCCAGCTTGAGATTGCTTGGTTACTTTTACCATGATGAAAGATTAATGCAAGTGAAGAAGCAAAAGGGTCGAACTAAGAGAGTTCGAATGGAAAAGACGAAGTTCAATCCATTTTTGGATTCTTGGAGTTCAAAAATTAAGTTTAGTTTTAATTAGATTGTTTTATGTTTTATTTGGGCTCAGACTTTGTATTACTTAATTTAATTATTTTTAAGTTAAGTAGTAAGTCCAATAGTTAGTATTTATGTGATTTAATTAGTAGCCCAATTATCACAACAGTTTAGGTGATTTGATTGGCCCAGTTGCATTTAATTAAAGAATTCGAAATTACCAAGCCCAAGCCTTGTAACTTTCGAACCCTAGCTTAGAATTAACCTAGTATTTAAGTGATTTTCGTATGTACTATTCAGTAGACAATATTGAATCAAAAATCGAGTTGATCGTTTTGTTTCACGTCGTGCTTAGGTTCACGTTTTCTCTTGTGTTCTTGGTAGAGTTCTTGAGTTGGCATCTTTAGAACTTGAAATCAATTGTCTCGTTCGTGATATCCAGTCATATCCGGGTTAGACAAGCCACGAAGATCGCTCCATAGATGCGTTTCAGATTCAAGAAGATCTGCGATTCGTTTTGGGTAAGTCTGCAAATTTGTTCTCGCTTTCTGCCATTCATCATCATCATCCCCACCTTCGACCATCATCAAATCAGGCCATACTCCAGTCCAAAATCAGCACCGAATTACCAAGTTCTCAAAACTCTAATTTTCACCACCACATCCATCGATCCATCCCCCACAGATCCAGCCATCTACGACCTTATTCCATCCTTCATTTATTGTCCATATCATCCATATATCCACCCAAATCCACGCCAAACCCAGTTTCCCTCCGATAAAGCCGTCGCTCCCGAGTTATAACCTAAATCCCAAATCACTTGTGCGAATTGGCTGAATTTTTGATATGTTGTTGCTGACTTCAATTTATAATTTGTGTTAAAATTTGAGCTTAATCGAAGTTGTTTTTCTATAGTTTATATTCGAGTTTCAGTCTAGGGTTTTTAGTCGTTGTTTTGGCTTTATCTTACGTTTTGTTCTGTTTCTTGTTTAGTTTTCGATTTATATCAATTTATTAGGTATTTAATCTCTTTTAATTCAGTTAGAATTTTGGGTTGAATCAACCTTATCGCTGACGTTGTTCGAGTCTTTGCTTCCGCGTATTTATTGGTCGTATCAATCCCTCTCGGTGCAAATTCAAGATCCCTCTCGGTGTACTTTTTGGACCTCCGGCGTCGGGTTTTTTTGGGAGAAAGAGAGACCACCGTGTGAGTTAGGTTGGGAAATTGGAAATTTGTGTGGAGAGAGAGCTGGGGCTGTCGGCTGTCGGGATTTGAAAGGTTGGGTTGGGTTATTTAATGTAGAAAGGGATAGGAAAATTAGGTTTTTTAATCATGTTTTTTTGACCGAATCTTGGTCTTTGTACTTGCCGCAGCCTTTTCTTCTTTTTTTCCTCCTCCCAAAGTCACGGGTCTTATTTTTTGTGGTATGACTTGATGTTTTGTGGACCATTCTAGGGTTGGTTTTGTAGGTTTGTGTATTTTTTATTTGTTTCTAATGGGGTGTGTATTTTTCATTTGTTTCAAGTGAAAGTGTGTATAATAAATTCCCCCCCCCCCCAAGAATGAATGTGGGATGAGAAAATTTATATTAAATATACATAGAATAAATGAATAAAAATGTTTAAAATGAGGATTTAAGATAAATAAGAATACCGAATAGAGAGAACGTCACGTAGGACCCTGAATCAAGGGAATGCCTCGAATACGTAATCGTTTTAATAATATATAGATAGATGAAGGTAAAGTGAATTCAATAGTTATTTGTGCAAAATAATTTTAGGGATGGAAAATACAAAGTGACCTTTATTTACATTAAGTTAACAATTTGTAGAGTTAAATAAATTGATATGACAACTTAATAATTGACCAAATTAAAATTTTTAATAAAAATAAACCTATTTATTTGGCCAACTAATTAATTGGCCAAATTAAATTGAATGTGCAAACAATTGTGGGTGAGAAAATGCACATTGACCTTGAGTATTTATATACGCTTTTCAAGAGTATAGGTTTATTGAAAAATGATGTGGGATAAATTTTTTTGAGATAAATAGGAATGTAAAAAATTGAATTTTATTTATTAATTTCAAGTTTCTCTAATAATTTTATCATGTTATTTCCTTCTTTATCATTTATCCCTTTGCGTGTGATTAAAATTTAATTAACTTGGCCGTGTATAATATGTCTGAGATACCTCATTAAATTACCAAATTAATAAATATGATTAGATGTTGTTAAATATGAATGAAATATTAGATGACATTATGAGGATGAATTGTAAAATTCAATATGAAATATTGTCTCGCATATAGAATATTATTAAAAGGAATGTAATATTTATATTATTATGGAAGTTTTGAGAAATATTGAATGCAATAGAATATATGTGGTGGGCGTCGTATACCACAAAATAATTCCTGCAACCTGCTCAGAATTAAATTAGTATAGAAACAAGCAGGGTCGAACCACAGAGAACGAGAATTCACCTATTTTTCCTATAAATCTAGTTTTGGTGTAGTCACCACGCCTTAAATTGAGAAAATTTAATTATAACCTAAGAAAGCAGTAAATTAACTATATAACAAACGGGAATGTAATCAAAAGAAAAGTATTCGGCTTCGAATAAATCCACATTAGTCTAGGGCTCTGATCATCGACGCAAAGATTAATTAATTCCCAAGAACCAACCAGTTATAGGGTACCGTGAACGCAGCGGACATACCCCAATTTCCACGTACTTTATCGATAGTTAGCTGTAGACGCCAGACCTAACTATTCCCCTTATTAAAACACAACCTAGCTGGAGACGCCAGACCTAGATATAATGCTCTAATAGCTTTTAGATCTGAAGGAACCCAATTTAGACGAATTACCCAAGAACGCAAGTAATAACCCGTCTACCAATTTATTCCTACTACGAACATGGTAGCTTTATCACTAATTAGCCCTATTCAACCAATTACGGATTGGGGGAACTAATTGACTGTAATCCAATTAAATCTAAGTTGATCAGGCTTAAATAAAATTGGAATTAACTTTAAACACAAGGAATAAAATCGAAACCCTAGGAAATTAATTATAAGAACAATTATATCTCACAGATTATTAGACTAGTGCTTCAATATTTTCGCCGAATTAAAGAACTAGCTACTCATAATAATGAAATTAAAAGCAAATAAATAATTAAAAGAAAGCATAATATAAACTGAAGTAAATGAAATAAAACAAGAACTCGTCACCCGTGATTCCAAGATATCGATCAAAGAGAACAAATTGAATATTCTGCAAAATAAATAAAACTAAACCTATGCAATTCTTCTCGTCTGCTGGCGGCTAAATAAGAATTAAACATGGAATTGAAAACTAATTACTCTCTAAAATCACGTGTACTTTTCTAATCGGCGGCTAATAAGAATAGAAAGTAAGTATTTAATTGAAAGCTAATCTCTCCTAAATAACCTAGGAAATAATTAAATAATATAATTCTAAATATAATAGGTATCTAAATATATTGTTTATGGATTACAAAGTAGTAAAGCCCGGTCCATCCAATTTTCTTCCATCTTTGACTTCGATCTTCTATAATTGGACATAAAATCCATCATTTTCGACTTCTTTCATCCAAATATATCAACAACCGAAATCTGCATTTCCTGCATAAAAAACCACACCTAATCGTGCATTATATCCATATAAAATCATAGAATACTTAACTTCTTAACAACTAAAATACACACTCATCAATATGAATAAAAAAAATGCTTAAAATGAGGATTTAAAATAAATAGGAATACCGAATGGAAAGAGCGCCACGTAGGATTCCGAATTAAGGGAGGCCTCGAATCCGTAATCGTTTTAATAATATATAGATAGATAGATGAAAAATTAACGTTAGTTTTTGGCATATTTATGTAGTAATTATGAGTTTCTCCAATTTGTGAATGTAGTCAATGTAATAACTCATCAATGGATAAAAACACACATGATACAAAAAAAAAAGGAAGAGGGTTGACTTAATTTTGCTAAACTTGATCTTTATCTGATTAAAACGAACTTGGTATATATGCAGCGCTTGCCTTACTTAATTTAGACCGGATTTAAAAAAATTGGTGAAATTTTGTATATATCACCAATTTTTGTATATATGGCATATAATAACAGGTAAATATATTTATAAGCTTAAATATATGGTAAATAACCCCTAAAAAATCGTATACACTTATAATAATGAAATTACAATCTTGTGAAGATGAATAATTCATATATTAATTCATAATGACGTCTAACAAAAAGAAATTAAAAGATAGATATCATCATTATTATTTATTGGTTTCTTAATTATATTTCTTAATAATTCATCAAATTAAACAAATTACTGTAGACAACTTAATAATTGCTCAAAATTATTTTCTTAATAAAAATAAAATTATTTATTTGGCCAACTAATTAATCGGTCAAACAAAATTGATTATGCAAAATAATCTTGGGATGAGCTCAAAATTATATTTTTAACAAAACAAAACTATTTATTTGGCCAACTAATTAATCGGTCAAATAAAATTGATTATGCAAAATAATCTTGAGATGAGAAAATAGATATAGATTTTGAGTATTTATATAGGCTCTCCAAGAGTAGAGTCTTATTAAAAAGCGATGTGGAATAGAAAATTTTATATTAAATATAATATATAAATAAATAAAAATACTTAAAATGAGAATTTAAGATAAATAAGTGTTGGGAAAATTATAAGGTTTTGATTTGATACCAAAACCCAACTGATTCTCCAACCGAATAGATGATCGCGTCAACCTAAATAGTGTTTTCCAGCTCGCCTGTTTGAGCTTTAGATTTTCTAGGTTTACAGGTTAAGGAAGCGGAAGACAGCAGTCGACCCAGCTGTGTCTACAGCAGGAGTCAGCTAGCGGAAGACAGCAGTCGACCCAGCTGTGTTTACAGCTGGAGTCAGCTAGCAAAAGACAGCAGGCGTCAACCTTCAGCTGAGTCCTCCAGCAGAGCCTGATCAAGCTGAAGAGAATTCGAGCTGAGTTCAAAACACAGCCGGTCCAGCTGTACAGAACAAAGGGAACTATCTCTGAAGACTTCACTTCAAGACAGTCCAGCTCTGAATTCAAAAGCCAGCTCTAAAGGCAGAAGATCCCGGCGTCAGAGGAAGTCAACATACCTCGACCAATAAGGGATTGCCAAATCAGCATCCTAGACTTCAGGACCTAGGATGTGACACAAATGAAGACAGGTGCAGATTCGCCCAACGGCAGATCTTGAATTTAAGAAGAGTAGGTAAGATTCAAACGGCTCCTCCAACGGCTAGTCTTGAATCTCTACCTATATAAACCCGTCTTCAACCTCAGGATCAGATACGAAAAACCCTCTACAAGCTTTCATTATCTGAAATCATCAATCTCCAAAGATAGTTGTGTCTCTCTGAAAGTTGCACAACTTGACTAAGTTGAAAACATAAAGTTAATCTTTTCAAACTGAGTTTTTCTAAGTAACCGAGCTAAGTTTTCAAACCACCACTTTCCGCACCGCCAGCTGAGTTATTTACCCAGCTGACCCTCCCCAGCTGGATCGATAACTGAGCTCACCAACTCTGTGATTTAACTTGAAAAAGTTTCGAAAAATCTATTTGGTGTATTCATCCCCCCCTCTCTACACCAAATACCTAGCTCAGGGACCATCAATTGGTATCAGAGCAGTGGTTCAACAGACCACCGTTTCTGTATCAAGAGATCTCTCTTGACAATCTGTCAGTGGTCATCTGAACTGATCCTCTTTGTGAAAAACTCATATTATTACATACTGCATATTTCTATGGATTCTTATCTTAACAGGAATCTTTCCACCTTCTCGGTAGACGATTATGCAATATGGAAGTTCAGACTGAAGAGCTTTCTCTGTGCGCATTACGATATGATGTGGGACGTCATCACAGACGGACCCATCATTATCTACAAATCAGGGAACGAGCTTGTACCAACTCAAGATGGCGAACAACCAAGATATCAGCTCATTCCCAAGCCCAAGAATGAGCACACCTCAGAAGAAAGGAAGCAGGCTGGACTAGGGGTGAGCATTCGGATATTCGGTTCGGTTATTACATAAAAAATAACCGAACTAAAATTTCGGATATTTCAAATCTATATCCGAACCGAATCCGAAATTATTTCGGTGACCGAACCGAAATATCCGAAATAACCAAATTGTTATTTCGGTTAATTCGGTTTTTCCATTTTTTTTTCTGAAATAATTTTCCTACATTTTTTATATTCATCCAAACCATTGAAAACTAGAATAAACATAAAAAACAGTCGCCACCAACAAAAAATAAAGTTTCAAATCTTCACAAAAACACCAAACCACCAACAACAAAATAAAAATAATCCAACAAATAGTTAAATTAAAAATCCATACCAACAAAAACTAATACAATGTTCAATAATCAATATCTTCCAACAAATACTAGAGCACGAGCAAGTTAATAGCTTTCAAACTTGTTTATCCGTTGAAGGTTGGAGTGCAACATCACGTAAACCTACAAAAGAAAGCAAAGTTAGTGTTAAACAAAATCCAATAAAAAGAAAATATGACATAATTTATAAAATTTAATTACCTTGTTCAAGTATGTCAATATCTTCAAGGAGTTCCTCAACATTAACTGGAGTAGTTGATTTAATGGTGAAACTAAACATTAAATCAAAGTTATAAAACATAGTAAACTAAGTTATTATTACAATATAAAATTTTGATCAAATTAACAAAATAAAAAGTTTAATGGTGAAGAACTTACATTACAACTTTCTGCTGAATAATCTATTTTGCAAAATAGATAGCTTTCAATAAACTTCACTGACTCTACCACCTGCACCAAACCTATGCTAACCATAACAAGATCGACAAAATCACAAAATGTATATGCATTTATAATCTTAATTGGAATTTAAACTGTGCTTTATTCTATGGAAAAATTAACTCAATTTCTGATATAAATTAAGCCTATCACTTAGAAAAGTTTATACTTTTCTTTTCTATTTTTAGAAGCACACCCGCAGTCTGCATATATGTAATCGGGAACTTGAATTAGAATAAATTAAATATATGAAAATATTAAATTTCGGGTTATTCGATGTGATACGAGGAAGAGTGGACAACTGACGAAGGTGATGTCCAAAGGGCTATTCATTGTTTCAAGAGTAATGTATGATGGTGAAAGGAACAACTAAAAACTTACATAATCTCACTGTATCATCATCATCCTCACAGCCCAACATTCAAATATTCAACAGAATATCAATACCCTGGGTATAATTGTCATCTAGCGTCGATTGTCACATTTAAAACACGATTTCACGTGGCTTAAAATGGTGCAGATTGAGCATAACAGCATGTAAGAATTCTACACACCAGTAATTAAATGTCAATCATCGAATCAATCCTAGATTGTATACACGATAAAGATTTGATTGCTTAAGCTATTTGCAGACGAGAAAAATAAGAAATCAAAATAGATGCTGTCAGTTAAGTACATTGTAATCCAGTTGCATATAAGAACACGAAAGGGAAAAAGATCCAAACTTGAAAACGCAACATATGTTGTGGTCAGTTTTAGGCTGAGAGAAATGCCTAACCAGAAGACGCACGGTGCCCGGAGGCGGTGGACGGAGGCGATGGCAGGAGGCGGTGGACGGAGTCACGGAGGCGATAAATGTGAAGATTGCTGCAGCCTGGAATAGGAATTGGAGTTTGGGAATGAAAGGGAGAGAAACGCCTAAACAGAAGACGCACGGTGGCCGGACGCGGTGGACGGAGGCGATGAATGTGAAGATTGATGCAGCCTGGAATAGGAATTGGAGTTTGGGAATGAAAGGGAGAGAAACTAGAGAGAAACGCCTAAACAGAAGACGCACGGTGGCCGAAGGCGGTGGACGAAGGCGATGGCAGGAGGTGGTGGACGGAGGTGGTGGCAGGAGGCGGTGGACGGAGGCGGTGGCAGGAGGCGGTGGAATGGGAATTGGAATTTGGGAATTGGGGATGAAAGGGAGAGAAGTTTGCGGCTGTGCCTTCTGAATCTGATTTCTGAAATTAGGTTTAGAATAATATTAATATACCAAATACCAATATTCAATATTTTAATTTTAATAAATTATATATAAATTTTAAAAAATATAAATAATATATATATAATTCGGATTTCGGATATTTCGGTTTTTTTAAAAATAAAACCGAACCGAAATCCGAAATCCGAAATTTTAAAATTTTAAAATCCGAATTAATCGAAATATCCGAAATAATCGAACCGAAATTAATTTTCGGTTTCGGTTTCGGTTCGGTTCGGTTTTCGGTTTTCGGAACAATTTGCTTACCCCTAAGCTAGACTAGACAGCTTCGCAAGGAACACCATATCTTCAACGGTCTCCAATGCCTACCTCAGCAAAATCATCAACTGTGAAACCGCAAAGGAGATGTGGGAAACCCTAGCAAAACTATGCGAAGGGTCGGAGGAGATAAAAGAGAACAAATTCACGATTGCATGCCAGAAGTTTGATAACTTCAAGCAGCTGGTCAACGAGTCCATCGAAGGGATGGAACTCAGATTCTGCAACATTGTGGTGGAAATAGAAACCATCAGAAATGGGAAATACACCCAGCGAGAAAAGAATCTAAAAGTTCTTTCAGCGCTCACAGCTGAATGGAACACCTATAAGGTGGTACACCAAAGTCGAAGTGACTTAGGTGATCTTTCAACTGAAAGATTATACTCCCTGCTCAAAGCCAACGAGTACAACTTGAAGATTACAATGAAAGAATCTTCAAGCAATCAGAATGATGGAGAGCTGACACCTGCAACAAAGGAGATTGCGTTCAGAGCCAACTCTGACAAATCCGCATACATGCAGTCAGCTGAGTCATCGAAGAAGGATAAGAAGGACATGAGCAAGGAAGAGCTACTTGAAGAAATAGCCATGCTGGTAAAAAACTACAACAAACTCAACACCAGCAAGGGTAAATACAAGAAGTTCGCAAGAACTTACAGAGACAAGTACGCAGCAGCTGATGAGAAGTCAGCTGACAAACGAACAGAAGAAGGTTGCTTCAACCGTAAAGGAATCAGACACTACCGGCTAGATTGTCCAAAGCTGTCCAAGAAAGACAAAGACCAACTGAAAGCTAAAGCAGCTGACAGAAGGAGAGCTTATATCGCCGATGAAGAATCAGAGTGCAACAAAATGGATGACATGCCATTTTCAGACTCGGAAGAAGAAGCCCTGATGGCCCATGATGAACCTGATTGGGATACATGCTTTATGGGACAAACAGACGGCATCGATGAAGATGAGGTAATGTCTCGAACTCAAAATCTATCTAACATCTCACCATCACACGAACACTCTACACAGGTCTCAGAATCTGGACTACCTGATTGGAGTCTAGTAGAGAAAGTAATGAACGATTCCAAGGAGCTTTAAGAGATCCTTGACGTCATTATGTGTGAGAATGCCGAGCTGAAGGCGGAACTGGAAAAGACAAAGGTATCAGACGCAGCTGATACAAGGACCCAATTAAAACTGGGTACCTGAATTTTAATTTTTTGTTTAGGTTGCAAGGAATCGACGCATCTCTGAGGAGTCAATGAGAACGCTATGGTACTTGGACAGTGGATGTTCCAAGCACATGACGCACCTAAAGCATCTACTCCAGGAGTATATCGAGCGTACAGGTCCATAAGTAACATTTGGTGACAACTCCAAAGGCCTAACCAAAGGTTATGGTACATTTAAAACTAGAAATGTTATAATCCCAAATGTTTCTTATGTACAAGGATTGCAACATAACTTGCTTTCCATTAGCCAATTCTGCGACAATGGTTTTTCTGTCAAGTTTGATGCACAGGGATGCATAGTGAAGCACAGGGAAACCAAGCAGATACTCCTAAGAGGGAAAAGAGAAGGAAATATGTACTTTCTTGTTGGAACAGCCCTCCGGAGACTTGTCTTGTATCGAAAAGCAGCAATGATGTCAGCTGGCTGTGGCACAGACGGCTGAATCATCTCAACATCAAGACAATCAACAAACTGGCTAGGAACCAGCTCGCTAATGGAATTCCAGATCAAATATATGACAAAAGTCATATGTGCAGCGCATGTCAACAAGGAAAGCAGACAAGAATTTCATTCTCTCTCAAGCCAGTTCAGTCAACTGATCGAGTACTTCAACTTCTTCACATGGATCTTTTTGGTCCAGTTACTCCAGCAAGTTTCAATGGCAGAAAATATACTCTGGTCGTTGTGGATGATTTCTCAAGATTCACATGGGTATCATTCATGTACCAGAAGAGAGAAACCAGAACTAAGCTGCCTATCCTGCTGGAAAGATTATCAACACAGAAGGAGTGCAAGATAATGTCAATAAGATCAGATCGTGGAACGGAGTTTCTGAATGAAACTATTTATGATTATTGCGAGAAGAACGGAGTTCAACACCAAACATCTGCAGCACGCACACCTTAGCAGAATGGTGTAGCAGAAAGAAGAAACAGGACTCTCAAGGAAGCAGCTACCTCAATGCTAGCTAGCTCTGCCATTCCAAAGAAGTTCTGGGCTGAAGCAATCAACACAGCTTGCTTCACTCAGAATCGCTCCTTACTCACATCAAGGCAAGGAAAGACACCGTATGAGCTATGGAACAACAGAATACCATACATAGGGTATTTCAAGGTATTCGGATCCAAATATCACATCCTCAACAATGGAAAGACACAGCTCAAGACGTTCGATGAGAAGACAGACCGAGGAGTATTCCTTGGTTACTCCTCTGTGAGTAAAGCATACAGAGTCTTCAACAGAAGAACTCAAATAGTCGAAGTAACTCCACATGTTACCTTTGACGAATCCTTCTTCGAATATAGAGAGTTTATCAAACGAAGAAATGAAGGAGAATCTTCAAGACTGATTCAGACAAGAGCTCAAGAGAATAGAATTAGGAATCTGGCCGAACCATTAATTTGGGACGATGAGCCAGAGGAGGAACTTCAAATCAACCAAGAAGCTCCGCCAGCTGGAAATCGAGAAGAATCTTCAACGCCAAATCAAGGGAGAACATCATCAGCTGGAAATCCAAACACAGCTGAGTCCCCAGCTCCATCTCCAGCTGAGTCTCTACAGAAGTCTCCTCAAAATCTAAATCAAAGAGAACCAATCTCTCAAGATTTAACTTCTGAGCAACTACAAGTCAGACGAAATTTAGCCACGTCAAGCATCAATCAATTGGAAGAAGAAATTCGTAAGAGGAGAAGATGGATTGAAGATCATCCATTATCAGCAATCATTGGAGAACCAAATGACCAAGTCAAAACCAGAAGCTCAGCTGCTCAAGCTTCTTCGGATCATCAAGAAGCAGCTGACACAGCTCAACTCTCAGTAGAGCTAGGACTGACGGACTATGATGAAGACACAGCTCTAATGGCGTGTTATGTAGCTCAAGTGCCAGAGCCTCAATCAATTCTCGAAGCTTTGAAGAGCGTACATTGGACAAACGCCATGCAAGAAGAGCTGAACGAATTCCTCAGAAATTGTGTCTGGGAATTGGTCGACAGACCTCAAGAAGTCAAAGTCATAGGACTCAAATGGATATTCAAGAACAAATTAGATACCCTGGGAGTCGTCATCAGAAACAAAGCTCGACTGGTTGCCAAGGGCTACACTCAGCAGGAAGGAATTGACTTCGAAGAATCATTTGCTCCAGTAGCACGATTGGAAGCAATCAGACTCTTTCTCGCCTATGCAGCACATCACAAATTCAAGGTCTATCAAATGGTTGTGAAGTGTGCATTCTTAAATGGAGAAATCAAAGAAGATGTCTACGTTGAACAACCTCCAGGATTCGAAGTAGAAGGAAATAAAGTCTACAAGCTAAAGAAGGCTCTTTATGGATTGAAGCAAGCACCTCGAGCTTGGTATGACACTCTGTCAAATTTTCTCGTATCCAAAGGATTCAAGAAGGGCTCAGTAGACAAAACTCTCTTTACCATCAAGTCAGGAGAAGATATCCTGGTTGTTCAAATCTACGTAGACGACATCATCTTTGGATCAAGATCAAGCTTCTTATGCCAAAGATTTGGAGAGATGATGTCAGAGAAGTTCCAAATGTCCATGATGGGAGAAATGAGTTTCTTCCTAGGACTTCAAGTCAAGCAATCATCAGAAGGGATTTTCATAAATCAATCCAAATACGTGAAAGACTTGATCGCCAAGTATGGAGTTCAATCCAGCAGAATTGTAAAGATTCCAATGAACACCAACTGGAAGATTGAACCGAGAACCGAAGGGAAGTCGGCTGATTCCAAAGAAATACGGAGGGATAATAGGATCCCTGCCGTATCTAACACAAGTCGTCCAGACATCTCTTTCGCAGTCGGAGTGTGTGCCAGATTTCAAGTTGATCCAAAGGAAGCACACATGCAAGCAGCCAAGAACATTCTCAAATATCTCAAAGGAACTCAGAATGTTAGGCTGTGGTACCCAGCTGAAGACAATCTACAGCTGACTAGATACTCAGACTCAGACTTCACTGGAGATCGGCTGGACAGAAAATCAACTTCAGGAACTTGTCAGTTCTTAGGAAGTAAGTTGATTTCATGGTTTTCAAAGAAACAAACGTGCGTCGCAACTTCCACGACAGAAGCAGAATATATGGCCGCCGAAAGCTGCTGCTCACAAATTCTGCGTCGAAACATCGAGTTTGGATGACTATGAAGTGAAAATTGGACAGGTTCCAATTTTCTGTGATAGCTCAAGTGCGATTGCCATTTCAGAGAATCCAGTACTTCACACAAGATGCAAGCATGTAGACGTACGACATCATTTTATCAGAGATCACGTAGAAAAGAAGGAGGTGATTGTTGAGAAAATTCACACAGACATACAGCGGGCTGATATTCTCACAAAGCCACTGATAGAAGCAAGATTCAAAATACTGTACGGATTACTTGGACTACTCAACCTAGACGATGCTTCACCCAGCTGAATGGAAGCAGACCCAGCTGAATGCAAGCAGATAACTGCAATTCAGAATCAACGTCACTCATATCAGTTGAGAAAGAATTCAGCTAAACCAGATGCTGAAAGTGAAGAATTATTCAGCTGAGGGGGAACCAGCTGGAACCACGATGACCCAGCACACCCACTCAATCGAGGTATCAGCTGACTACAATGATCAGCTGAGAGGTTTGCAACAACATTAATTACACCTACTCAATCTATTTTTCTGTCAACTCATATCTTGTCATATCTAATCAATCTTAATTAAGAGTCTGCAAAGAATTGAATCATGGGAGTTTCGAGGCAAAAGTCAAAATGCCTCAAACGTTCTCTCTCGCGTATTAACTCACACCTTCTAATCAAGAAATTGACATGACGCGAGAATCACTCCTAATCGTAGATCTTCTTATCAATAGACAAATCTTGATCGTTCATTCATCAAGAAAACTCTTTAAATATGCTAGAAGATATACGTAAAAGCATTGCATCTTCCCTAAAAAGTTTTTCGGCATTCTTTCTTATTTTCATCAATTGGTATTATTTGTTTCTACTAACAAAAGATGCAGAAGAAGAACATGGAATCCAGAAAGATATCTTCCGAAGCCGATCAAACTTGAAGAATCTGTCAAAGCTTCAAGATAAGAGTTGCTTAACTCTAAAAGAAGACAGAAATCCAGAAGAAGGTGAAGCCCTTCGACAGATCCAGGCCAGCACAGTGAGAGACTGCAAAGCTCAAGAACGTCATTCAGCAGGAAGGTGCAGAAAACTTCCTGGGAATGTCAAAGGAAAAATACCTCCTCAGTCCCACTGATTCTCTCAACATAAAAGAGAGAACGGGACATACAACTCCCTGGGATGCAAAAATCAACGTCAACAGATCTGGACCAAATGTTGATAAAGTCGGAGTATTCAAGAGCAGTCTTGACAAAGCTCTTGCTCCACCACAGGAGGCACAGAAAAATATGCAGGAGACAAAGCAGCATGCATCTATCTCCGTCCCAGCTGGGAATCGGAGACAACTTGAGGAGACAAAACATGCTGAAGCATCATCTTCAAACAGAAGACTCAAGTCAAAGGTGCTCAGTCAGTCAGCCAAGAAGCCAGCTGACATTATGAGAGAATTCGTAATTACTCTCCGAGGAGCAGAAGGCCCACAAGCGGTCGTTTCTTACGGTGGAGGAGAAGTTCATGCGCCTGCGTGAACATCATCGTCACCAATACCGCAACGGAGGATTCCAGCTGATCAACCAAGCTTAAACCCCAAGACAGATGGAATACTTCAACCGCCTTCTCCTCAGTTTCCTTCAGCTCCACAGGGACACCAGCTTCAAGATCTTCCGATGAAAGATGCTCAAGTCCCTGCACCAAGCTTAAATGAGAAACATCACCCAGCCAATGATCACCTCCAGCTGGATGATGATGATATGAGCTGAACATAAGTCCCTCAAGTGCTGAATCAGACTTTCTCATTCAATCTAAGAAGTCTGAAGAAGCAAAATTTGCAAGGAATGAAGTTGTGCCCGACTCAGAAGATGCTATCTCCCGTGCCAACTCATCTCTCCAAGCACTCGAGCCGGATTTTGCCCCTGAATCGAGCCAGACGATGTGTACGCAATCACGGCGAGGCTAATGCTACTGAAGAAGAGCCAGCTAATACAACAGCTGAGCCACTTAGACTCCAAACCTCGCTGCTCAAAGCTGAAAACCACAGTTTCGCCAAACTAAAACATCGCAACAGCTGATGGTGTATCTATCCCACCCTGTTTGATCATGCCAAAAAGGGGAAAATAAGGGAGAAGAGAGACAAGTCAAAGAAGAGGCAAACTGTAGAGCTAGAGAAACCAGCTGAATCAGAATCAGCTGAAGAGACGAGTCAAAAGAAAGAAGCAACGGATGCAGAAGAAGACCCGACCAGCGGGATTGAAGACTGAAGATTTGAAGTGTTTTTTCTTCTTTCTTTTTCCTGTGTTATAATGTATATTCTTACATTAATAAAACACAAGTTTTTCTGCGTCATAAGTTGTCACAGTTAGGTTTTGGCATCATCAAAAAGGGGGAAATTGTTGGAAAAATTATAAGGTTTTGATTTGATACCAAAACCCAACTGATTCTCCAACCGAATAGATGATCGCGTCAACCTAAATAGTGTTTTCCAGCTCGCCTGTTTGAGCTTTAGATTTTCTAGGTTTACAGGTTAAGGAAGCGGAAGACGACGGTCGACCCGAGCATGTCTACGGCAGAGTCGGCCTAGCGGAAGACGACGGTCGACCCGAGCTGTGTTTACGGTGGAGTCGGCTAGTAAAAGACGACGGCGTCAACCTTCAACTGAGTCCTCCAGCAGAGCCTGATCAAGCTGAAGAGAATTCGAGCTGAGTTGAAAACACAGCCGGTCCAGCTGTACAGAACAAATGGAACTATCTCTGAAGACTTCACTTCAAGACAGTCCAGCTCTGAATTCAACAGCCAGCTCTAAAGGCAGAAGATCCCGGCGTCAGAGGAAGTCAACATACCTCGACCAATAAGGGATTGCCAAATCAGCATCCTAGACTTCAGGAACTAGAATGTGACACAAATGAAGACAGGTGCAGATTCGCCCAACGGCAGATCTTGAATTTAAGAAGAGTAGGTAAGATTCAAACGGCTCCTCCAACGGCTAGTCTTGAATCTCTACCTATATAAACCCGTCTTCAACCTCAGGATCAGATACGAAAAACCCTCTACAAGCTTTCATTATCTGAAATCATCAATCTTTCAAAAGCTCTCAAGCAGTTCTACATAGATCAAAGAACACTTTATCTTAAAGTGTTTCTAGTTCAGAAACTGCTTAGTTTTTCGTCTGTTCCCTAGGCCAAACTCTTTGTACATCTTAAGCCTAGATTTCGAACGAGTTCATCATACTCTAAAGTTCTTAATTGCAAGAACTCGTTCACAGTTTGAACCCCAAACCAAACCCTCTTACCCAGAAAGGTTAGGTCAAGGTTACGCTTGATTGAAGCGGGAAATTCAAGTGTGTAAGGTTTTTCGGTACCGTGGCGAAAGGTTAGGCTTGACGATTGCCCATGGCTTGTTGGAACACAGCTCGGGTTAGAGTTGTGAAGTTGCTTGGTACTTGGAAACCAAGTGGTAGTGGATTACCAGTGAACCTGGTCGTGGACGTAGGAGGTGTTACTCCGAACCACGTAAAAACTCGCGTGCTCTTTACTTTCTCTTTATATTCAGTGTTGTACTAACTCTTTCATATCATTGCATATTTGTTCAAAACTGCACACGCAGCTGTTCTCCAAAGACAGCTGTGTCTCTCTGAAAGTTGCACAACTTGACTAAGCTGAAAACATAAAGTTAATCTTTTCAAACTGAGTTTTTCTAAGTAACCGAGCTAAGTTTTCAAACCACCACTTTCCGCACCGCCAGCTGAGTTATTTACCCGGTGACCTCCCCATTGGATCGATAACTGAGCTCACCAACTCTGTGATTTAACTTGAAAAAGTTTCGAAAAATCTATTTGGTGTATTCACCCCCCCCCCCCCACTCTACACCAAATACCTAGCTCAGGGACCATCAATTGGTATCAGAGCAGTGGTTCAACAGACCACCGTTTCTGTATCAAGAGATCTCTCTTGACAATCTGTCAGTGGTCATCTGAACTTATCCTCTTTGTGAAAAACTCATATTATTACATACTGCATATTTCTATGGATTCTTATCTTAACAGGAATCTTCCCACCTTCTCAGTAGACGATTATGCAATATGGAAGTTCAGACTGAAGAATAATGAATGGAGGTTGCGCCACGTAGGACCTAAAATTATGGGGAGACCTCGAATGCGTAATCGTTTAATTAATAATATATGGATGACTACCCCTAAACAAATCCACACGCTAAAATTAATAGCGAAGAAAATAAGAAATAAATTAAATGGTCTTGTTTGATTGTAGCCGTTGAACTCTAAAATCAATGGTTATAAAAAGTTTTTAGTTTCTATATGGGATTAAGTTTCTATTTGATCTATCCCCTACACAAATATACATCATATATCGAAATTGAATAAAAAACTTAAAATGAAAACGCATAGGATCTCAAGTGGAATTTAGAGGACCAATTTAACTCGACAGTGTCGTGTAAACCAAATGAACCTACTAAATTAACAATCAAACCATTCAAAGAATTCAAAGAATCCTCCTACCACGTTATCCAATGTCTACAGAACAAAGCGACTGCGAGTTTCCACGATATTAAAAAAAAAAAGAAAAACTCTTAATATCTTGATTTCGGATAATGCGTAACATACTTTAAAAAAGGAAATTCCGCCATAACAATGGTACGTATGATATTTGGTGAATTCCTTCATTATAAACAATTTAATTGTTTACATAATATTATCAATTAAACAAGGAACATACAATCCAAAGAAGAAAAAAAGATAGATGATCGTGTGGCTGAGGAGACAATCCAAATATTTCTCGATCCCTTTGTCGGTGGACCCACTCGCCATGCAACTGCATATTTCGAAAAGAACGTAAAATCCGGGAAGAAAAAAGAAAGAAAGAAATGCATCAACGAAAGGGGTGGACGTCCCCTGCGATCACGACACGTGTCTGTTGACAAATACGTATCGACGTAGCAAACCTTTTTTTCCTGACCTGATGATTTGGTGAGATATAAAAGCCTTAGAAATTGGCCCATCAAACTCACAACCAAAGCCACTATGCATGTGAGTGAGGTTCCACAGTAAATTAACATTGTGTAAAATTACTATTCTATATTTTATTGCAAATATTTGTATACGGCCGGTCGCTTACCGTGTGACCGAACTCATGCGTACGGGCGTGTGGATGACATGCATCTACAATCGACTGTTAAGTCAGACGCGTGTGATACACGCGGCCTTGAAGGCGCTCCACGCGCCTAACAATTTTTATTTTTATTTTTTTAAGTCGGCGTGTGTAACACACGTGCATGATTTTTTATTTTTTTCAAAATTTTCCAGTTTTTTTATTCTTTTTTTTTCAGTTTTTTATTATTCTTTTTTTTCAGTTTTTTATACTTTTTTTTAAAGAGTCGAGCGAGGGGAGTCAAAGGCCTTGGAGCGAGCTAAAATACATTAATGTTGCCACAATAATTCACTATAAATAAAATCAGATCCGAAGGCGGAGAAGGAAAAAATTAAAAAAATTGAATTAAAAAAATTTGAAAAAAAAACTAAAAAGTCAACGGATTGACCCGATTTGATCGGATCAAATCAACCCGGATCCGGTCGCATCCCATGAAATTGGTTGCATAAGAGTGTGCCTCATATTTTATATACCATCTTGATTAAATTCAAGATTTTAGGATGACTGGTATGCTGGAATGGAATGAGAATGAAATGGTCATTGCTGTCTTTATTCCAAATCCCACGGTTGGTATATTTTTTTCAGAATGAACGACCATTCTTTACAATAACTAATCCCATGAGCATGGGTTTAGCCATTCCTTCCCCCCTGGTATTAGCTAATCCCCATATTCATAAATGAATATTATTATTATTATTATTATTATTATTATTATTATTATTATTTCTTCTTATTATTAGAATTAATATTATATTATCATAATAATTATTATTAAGATAATTATAATAATTAGATTTAAAATAATAATTATTAAAATCATAATAAATAATAAATAATAAATATTATTATTAAGCTAATTGTAGTAAGTATAATAAAAACAATGAAACTAAAATAATATTTATTATTAGTATTAGTATTAGTATTAATATTAATATTATTAAAATAATTAATAATAAGCAAATCATTATTATATTATATTATTAAAACGATAACGGATTCAAGGTCGCCCGTTTTTAGGTCCTATGTGGCGCAACCTCCATTCTTATTTATCTTAAATTCCTATTTTATGCATTTTCAAATCATAGATTATATTATTATATATTTATTATTATTAAATTTTCTTATTTAAAGATCCCATGATTATCGCTAAAATCTATACCATTTAAAATTTCATGCGCAATTAAAAGAGAAATTCTAATATTGTTGATTATATTTTTTCCTAGAATAGACATTTTCGTGTAAATATATTATATAAATTATAGAGTGTGTGTATATATATTATATTTGTTGATGGTCCCTGAGCTGGGTACTTGGTGTAGAGGGGGGGGTGAATACACCAAGTAGATTTTTCGAAACTTTTTCAAGTTAAAATACAGAGTTGGTGAGCTCAGTTATTGATCCAGCTGGGGAGGGTTAGCTGGGTAAATAACTCAGCTGGCGGTGCGGAAAGTGGTGGTTTGAAAATTTAGCTCAGTTACTTAGAAAAACTCAGTTTGAAAAGATTAACTTAACGTTTTCAACTTAGTCAGGTTGTGCAACTTTTAGAGAGACACAGCTGTCTTTGGAGAGCAGCTGTGTTGTGCAGTTTTGAACAAATATGCAATGATATGAACGAGTTAGTACACAGCTGAATATAAAGCAATAGTAAAGAGAGAGAGTTAGAAGCACGCGAGTTTTTACGTGGTTCGGAGTAACATCTCCTACGTCCACGACCAGGTTCACTGGTAATCCACTACCACTTGGTTTCCAAGTACCAAGCAACTTCATAACTCTAACCCGAGCTGTGTTCCAACAGTTTGCGGGCACTGTCAAGCCTATACACCTTCAGTTTACGGGTACTGAAGAACCTAACCACTCGAATTACGCGCTTCGAGCAAGCGTACCTTTACCTAACCTTTCTGGGTTTGGGTTTGGGTATGGGGTTCCAACTATGAACGAGTTCTTACAATTAAGAACTTCAGAGTATGATGAACTCGTTCGAAATCTAGGCTTAAGATATACACTGAGTTTGGCCTAGGGCACAGACGAAAAACTAAGCAGTTTCTTAACTAGAAACACTTTAAGATAAAGTGTTCTTTGATCTATGTAGAACTGCTTGAGAGCTTTTGAAAGAATAATGATTTCAGATAATGAAAGCTTGTTGAGAGTTTTTCGTATCTGATCCTGAGGTTGAAGACGGGTTTATATAGGTAGAGATTCAAGACTAGCCGTTGAAGGAGCCGTTTGAATCTTACCTACTCTTCTTAAATACAAGATCTGTCGTTGGGCGTATCTGCACCTGTCTTCATTTGTGTCACATCCTAGGTTCTAAAGTCTAGGATGCTGATCTGGCAATCCCTCATTGGTCGAGGTAGGTTGACTTCCTCTGATTCCGGGATCTTCTGCCTTCAGAGCTGGCTTTTGAATTCAGAGCTGGACTGTCTTGAAGTGGAGTCTTCAGAGATAGTTCCTTTGTTCTGTACAGCTGGACCAGCTGTGTTTTGAACTCAGCTCGAATTCTCTTCAGCTTAATCAGGCTCTGCTGGATCACTTAGCTGAAGGTTGACGTCTGCTTTCTTTTGCTAGCTGACTCCAGCTGAGAACACAGCTGGGTCGACTGCTGTCTTCCGCTAGCTGACTCCTGCTGTAGACACAGCTGGGTCGACTGCTGTCTTCTGCTTCCTTAACCTGTAATCCTAGAACATCTAAGGCTCAAACAGGCGAGCTGGAAAACACTATTTAGGTTGACGCGATCATCTATTCGGTTGGAGAATCAGTTGGGTTTTGGTATCAAATCGAAACCTTATAATTTTCTCAACAATTTCCCCCTTTTTGATGATGCCAAAACCTAACTGAGACAACTTATGACGCAGAAAAACTTGTGTTTTATTAATGTAAGAAAATACATTATAACACAGGAAAAAGAAAGAAGGAAAAAAAATCTTCAAATCTTCAGTCTTCAATCCATCGCCTTCGGTCCCGGTTGGTAGGGTCTTCTTCGCATCCGTTGTTTATTTCTTTTGACTCGTCTCTTCTTCACTCGATTCTCGATTCAACTGGTTCCTCTAGCTCAACGGTTGCCTCTTCATTGACTTGTCTCTCTTCTCCCTTACTTCCCCTTTTTGGCATGATCAAAACGGGGTGGGAGATATACACCATCGGCCGTTGCGATGTTTTAGTTTGGCGAAACCGTGGTTTTCGGCTACGAGCGGCGAGGTTTAGAGTCTAAGTGGCTCGAATTTGTTATGTTAGGCGGCTCTTCTTCGGTGCATTAGCCTCACTGTGATTGCGGACACGGCGTCCTTGGCTCGATTCAGGGGCGGTCAGTGAGTGCTTGGAGGATGAGTTAGCACGGGAGATAGCATCTTCCGAGTCGGGCATAACTTCATTCCTTGCAATTTTGCTTCTTCGGACTTCTTAGATTGAATGAGAAAGTCGATTCGGCACTTGAGGACTTGTATTCAGCTCATATCATCATCATCCAAACGCAGTGATCGTTGGCTGGGTGATGTTTCTCATTTGAGCTTGGTGCAGGGACTTGAGCATCTTTTATTAAAAGATCTCGAAGAAGGTGTCCCTGTGGAGCTGAAGGAAACTGAGGAGAAGGCGGTTGAAGTATCCCATCTGTCTTGGGGTTTAAGCTTGGTTGTTCAGCTGGAATACTCCGTTGCGGTGTTGGTGATGATTATGTTCACGCAGGGATGTGAACTTTTCTTCCACCGAAAGAAACGACCGCTTGTGGGCCTTCTGCTCCTCGGAGAGTGATTACGAATTCTCTCATAATGTCAGCTGGCTTCTCTGGCCGATCGACTGAGCACCTTTGACTTGAGTCTTCGGTTTGAAGACAGTGCTTCAGTATATTTTGTCTCCTCAAGTTGTCTCCGATTCCCAGCTGGGACGGAGTTAGATGCATGTTGCTTTGTCTCCTGCATCTTTTTCTGTGCCTCCTGTGGCGGAGCAAGAGTTTTGACGTGTCTGCTCTTGAATACTCCGGTTTTATCAACATCTGGTCCAGGTCTGTTGACATTGATTTTTGCATCCCAGGGAGTTGTGTGTCCCGTTCTCTCTTTTATGTTGAGAGAAACAGTGGGGCTGAGGAGGTCTTTTTCCTTTGTCATTCCCAGAAAGTTTTCTGCACCTTCCTGGTGGATGACGTTCTTGAGCTTTGCAGTCTCCTACTGCGCTGGCCTAGTTCTGTCGATGGGCTTCACCTTCTTCTGGACTTCCGTCTTCTTTGAGGTTCCTGAGAGTGAAGCAACTCTTCTCTTGAAGCTTTGACAGATTCTTCAAGTTTGATCGGCTTCGGGAGATATCTTTCTGGATTCCATGTTCTTCTTCTGCATCTTTTGTTAGTAGAAACAAACAATACCAATTGATGGAAATAAGAAAGAATGCTGAAAAAACTTTCTAGGTTTGATGCGTATATCTTCTAGCATATTTAAAGAGTTTTCTTGATGAATGGACGATCAAGATTTGTCTATTGATAAGAAGATCTACGACTGGGAGTGATTCTCGCGTCATGTCAATTTAATGCGCGAAAGAGAACGGTTGAGGCGTTTTGACTTTTGCCTCAAAACTCCCATTATTCAATTCTTTGCAGACTTTTAATTAAGATTGATTAGAAATGACAAGATGTGAGTTGACAGAAAACAGATTGAGTAGGAGTAATTAATGTTGTTGCAAACCTCTCAGCTGATCATTGTAGTCAGCTGATACCTCGGTTGAGTGGGTGTGCTGGGTCATCGTGGTTCCAGCTGGTTCCCCCTCAGCTGAATAATCATTTCCTTTCAGCATCTGGTTTAGCTGAATTCTTTCTCAGCTGATATCAGTGACATTGATTCTGAATTTCAGTTGACTGCTTGTATTCAGCTGGGTCTGCTTCCATTCAGCTGGGTCTGCTTCCGTTCAGCTGGGTCTGCTTCCGTTCAGCTGGGTGAAGCATCGTCTGGGTTGAGAAGTCCAAGTAATCCGCACAGCATTTTGAATCTTGCTTCTATCAGCGGTTTTGTGAGAATATCAGCCCGCTGTATGTCTGTGTGAATTTTCTCAACAATCACATCCTTCTTTTCTACGTGATCTACGATGAAATGATGTCGTACGTCTACATGCTTGCATCTTGTGTGAAATCTTGGATTCTACGAAATGGCAATCGTACTAGAGCTATCACGTAAAATTGGAACTCGTCCGCTTTTACTTCATAGTCATCCAGTGATGTTTCAACGAGAATTTGCAAGCAACAGCCTTCCGGCGGCCATATATTCTCGCTTCGTCGTGGAAGTTGCGACGCACGTTTGTTTCTTTGAAAACCATGAAATCAACTTACTTTCTAAGAACTGACAAGTTCCCGAAGTTGATTTTCGTCCAATCGATCTCCAAATAAGTCCGAATCCGAGTATCCATAGCCGTAGATTGTCTTCACTGGGTACCATGTACCAACATTCGAGTTCCTTTGAGATATTTGAGAATGTTCTTGGTACGCTTGCATGTGTGCTTCCTTTGGATCAACTTGAAATCTGGCACACACTCCGACTGCGAAAGAGATGTCTGGACGACTTGCTGTTAGATACAGCAGGGATCCTATTATCCCTCTGTATTTGCTGGAATCAACTGACTTCCCTTCAGTTCCTGGTTCAATCTTCCAGTTGGTGTTCATTGGAATCAATACAGTTCTGCTGGATTGAACTCCATACTTGGCGATCAAATCTTTCAAGTATTTGGATTGATTTATGAAGATCCCTTCTGAAGATTGCTTGACTTGAAGTCCTAGGAATAAACTCATTTCTCCCATCATGGACATTTGGAACTTCTCGGACATTATCTCTCCAAATCTTTGGCATAAGAAGCTTGATCTTGATCCAAAGATGATGTCGTCTACGTAGATTTGAACAACCAGGATATCTTCTCCTGACTTGATAGTGAAGAGAGTTCTGTCTACTGAGCCCTTCTTGAATCCTTTGGATATTAGAAAATTTGACAGAGTGTCATACCAAGCTCGAGGTGCTTGCTTCAATCCATAAAGAGTCTTCTTTAGTTTGTAGACTTTATTTCCTTCTACTTCGAATCCTGGAGGTTGTTCAACGTAGACATCTTCTTTGATTTCTCCATTTAGGATTGCACACTTCACATCCATTTGATAGACCTTGAATTTGTGATGTGCTGCAAAGGCGAGAAATAGTCTGATTGCTTCCAATCGTGCTACTGGAGCAAAAGATTCTTCGAAGTCAATTCCTTCCTGCTGAGTGTAGCCCTTGGCAACGAGTCGAGCTTTGTTTCTGATGACGACTCCCAGGGTATCCATCTTGTTCTTGAATATCCATTTGAGTCCTATAACTTTGACTTCTTGAGGTCTGTCGACTAATTCCCAAATACAATTTCTGAGGAATTCGTTCAGCTCTTCTTGCATGGCAATTGTCCAAGGCACACTCTTCAAAGCTTCGAGAATTGATTGAGGCTCTGGCACTTGAGCTACGTAACACGCCATTAGAGCTGTGTCTTCATCATAGACCGTCAGTTCTAGCTCTACTGAGAGTTGAGCTGTGTCAGCTGCTTCTTGATGATTCGATGAAGCTTGAGCAGCTGAGCTTCTGGTTTTGACTTGGTCAGATGGTTCTCCAATGATTGCTGATGATGGATGATCTTCAATCCATCTTCTCCTCTTACGAATTTCTTCTTCCAGTTGATTGATGCTTGAAGTGGCTAAATTTCGTCTGTCTTGGAGTTGCTCTGGAGTTAAGTCTTGAGAGATTGATTCTCCTTGATTTGAATTTTGAGGTGACTTCTGAAGAGGTTCAGCTGGAGATGGAGCTGGGGACTCAGCTGAGTTTGGATTCCCAGCTGATGATGTTCCCCCTTGATTTGGCGTTGAAGCTTCTTCTCGATTTCCAGCTGGTGGAGCTTCTTGGTTGATTTGAATTTCCTCCTCTGGCTCATTGTCCCAAATTAATGGTTCGGCCAGATTCCTAATTCTATTCTCTTGAGCCCTTGTCTGAATCAATCTTGAAGATTCTCCTTCGCTTCTTCGTTTGATAGAATCTCTATATTCGAAGGAGGATTCGTCAAAGGTAACATGTGGAGTTACTTCGACTATTTGAGTTCTTCTGTTGAAAACTCTGTATGCTTTACTCACAGCGGAGTAACCAAGGAATACTCCTCGGTCTGTCTTTTCGTCGAACGTCTTGAGCTGTGTCTTCCCATTATTGAGAATGTGACATTTGGATCCGAATACCTTGAAATATCCAATGTATGGTATTCTGTTGTTCCATAGCTCATACGGTGTCTTTCCTTGCCTTAATGTGAGTAGGGAGCGATTCTGAGTGAAGCAAGCTGTGTTGATTGCTTCAGCCCAGAACTTCTTTGGAATGGCAGAGCTAGCTAGCATTGAGGTAGCTGCTTCCTTGAGAGTTCTGTTTCTTCTTTCTGCTACACCATTCTGCTGAGGTGTGCGAGCTGCAGATGTTTGGTTTTGAACTCCGTTCTTCTCGCAAAAATTATAAATAGTTTCATTTAGAAACTCCGTTCCACGATCTGATCTTATTGCCATTATCTTGCACTCCTTCTGTGTTGATAATCTTTCCAGCAGGATAGGCAGCTTAGTTCTCGTTTCGCTCTTCTGGTACAAGAATGATACCCATGTGAATCTTGAGAAATCATCCACAACGACCAGAGTATATTTTCTGCCATTGAAGCTTGCTGGAGTAACTGGACCAAAAAGATCCATGTGAAGAAGTTGAAGAACTCGATCAGTTGACTGAGCTGGCTTGAAAGTGAATGAAATTCTTGTTTGCTTTCCTTGTTGACACGCGCTGCACATATGAATTTTGTCATATACTTGATCTGGAATTCCATTAGCGAGCTGGTTCCTAGCCAGTTTGTTGATTGTCTTGAAGTTGAGATGATTCACCGTCGTGCATACCACCGACTTCATTGTCGCTTTTTGATACAAGACAAGTCTCCGGAGGGCTCGTTCCGCCGCCGAAGTACATATTTCCTTCTCTTTTCCCTCTTAGGAGTATCTCGCTTGGTTTCCCCGTGCTTCACCGTGCATCCCTGTGCATCAAACTTGACAGAAAAACCGTTGTCGCAGAATTGACTAATGGAAAGCAAGTTATGTTGCAATCCTTGTACATAAGAAACATTTGGGATTATAACATTTCTAGTTTTAAATGTACCATAACCTTTGGTTAGGCCTTTGGAGTTGTCACCAAATGTTACTTGTGGACCTGTACGCTCAATATACTCCTGGAGTAGATGCTTTAGGTGCGTCATGTGCTTGGAACATCCACTGTCCAAGTACCAAAGCGTTCTCATCGACTCCTCAGAGATGCGTCGATTCCTTGCAACCTAAACAAAAAGTTAAAATTCAGGTACCCAGTTTTAATTGGGTCCTTGTGGGTTAGACAGAGATCCTTTGACGACCCAGATCTGCTTGATGACTCGAATTGGGTCATTTGATCTGATAATTCTCCCAGCTGAGTCGATATACACATTCTTTGTGTTCTTCTGTTGTTGCTGGCGGGGTCTTGATCTTCGTATCTTCTTGTTTTGTTGTCTGGATTTCTTTTGGTTTCCAGCTATGTGCCTAGCTGAGACGTTCCTTAGTCTCTGTTGTCTCATGTGATACTGTGGCTGGAAATGATTATCCAGCTGATACTCGTATGAGTGGTATCCAGCTGGGTATCTCTGATATCTTGGTTGATATCGATCAACGTGCTGGTGCTGTGGCTGGTATCTGTAAAATCCAGCCTGTGGTCTTCGTTGAGGTTGAGCACGTTGCTGTCTGAGTTGGGCTTGAGGTTGTCGCACAGCTGACCTTCTTGATGTCTGCTGTGTTCTCGACGGAGTTTGAGACTGTTTCACAGCTGTTCTTCTTGACGTCTGCTGTGTCCTCGACGGAGCTTGAGAATGTTTCACAGCTGTTCTTCCCGACGCCTGCTGTGTCCTCAACTGTTGATGCTGAGCTGCTGGGATTGAAGGTTCATTTGCACGTACAAACATAACCTTTGTTCCACTTGTGGAGGCAATGTTTGAGGCATCCTTTGATTCGTTGTATCCCAGTCCCGCTTTGAGTGCTGCTGGACGCTGAGCACTAATGATCTCGTCCATTGTTGACGTGGCTTTGATGAGAGCTACTATCTTTTTAGATAGTACCTCTTCGGTGCTTTTCAGCTCAATGATCTCAGCTGACTTCCTTTCCGATTCAGCTGTGACCTTTTCCACATCTTCTATCAGCTGTTTCTTCTCAGTGTTGAATTTCTTCATCAGCTGATCTTGTTTCACTATTTTGTCTTTTAGTGAAACGACTTCCTGTTGGAGCTGAGTTGTATCAGCTGTGTCTGATACTTTTGTCTTTTCCAGTTCCGCCTTCAGCTCGGCATTCTCACACATAATGACGTCAAGGATCTCTTGAAGCTCCTTGGAATCGTTCATTACTTTCTCTACTAGACTCCAATCAGGTAGTCCAGATTCTGAGTCCTGTGTAGAGTGATCGTGTGATGGTGAGATGTTAGATAGATTTAGAGTTTGAGACGTTACCTCATCTTCATCGATGCAGTCTGTTTGTCCCATGAAGCATGTTTCCCAATCAGGTTCATGATGGGCCATCAGGACTTCTTCTTCTGAGTCTGAAAATGGCATGTCATCCATATAAGCTCTGATTCTTCATCAGCGATATAAGCTCTCCTTTTGTCTGCTGCCTTAGCTTTTAATTGGTCTTTGTCTTTCTTGGACAGCTTTGGACAATCTTGTCGGTAGTGTCCTGGTTCCATGCAGTTGAAGCAACCTTCACCTGTTCGTTGGTCAGCTGACTTCTCATCAGCTGCTGCGTACTTATCTCTGTAAGTCCTAAAGAACATCTTGTATTTGCCCTTGCTGGTGTTGAGTCTGTTATAATTTTTCAGGTTCATGGCAATTTCTTCGAGTAGCTCCTCTTTGCTCATATCCTTTTTGTCCTTCTTCATCTTGGAGGACTCAGCTGACTTGACATGAGCTGACTTTTCAGAGTTGGCTCTGAAAGCTATTTCTTTTGGAGCCGGGGTGAGTTCTCCGTCATTCTGTCTGCTTGAAGATTCTTCTTGAGTGATCTTCAAGTTGTATTCGTTGGCTTTTAAGAGTGAGAACAACCTTTCTGTAGATAGATCACCCAAGTCACTTCGACTTTGGTGAACTACCTTGTAAGTGTTCCATTCAGCTGAAAGAACTGAAAGAACTGAAAGAACCTTTAGATTCTTTTCCCGCTGGGTATACTTCCCAGTTCTGATTGTCTCTATCTCAATGACTATGTTTGAGAACCTTAGCTCCATCGCTTCGATGGACTCGTTGGCTAGCTGCTTGAAGTTGTCGAATTTTTGGCAAGCTATTGTGAATTTGTTTTCTTTGATTTCTTCAGATCATTCACATAGCTTGGCAAGTATTTCCCACATCTCTTTGGCTGTCTCGCACTTGATGATCTTACTCAGGTAGGCGTTTGAGACTGTTGATGAGATGGTGTTTCTTGCGAAGCTGTCCAGACCAGCTTGCTTTCGTTCTTCTGACGAGTAATCCTTCTTTGGCTTGAGAATTGGCCGGTATTCTGGTTGTCCTCCATCATGAGCAGGTACGAGTTCATTTCCTTGTTTATAGATAAGGATGGGTCCGTCTGTGATGACGTCCCACATCATGTCGTGATGTGCACAAAGGAAGCTTTTCAATCTGAATTTCCAGATTGCATAGTCGTCTACCGAGAAGGTGGGGAGATTCCTGTTAAGATAAGAATCCATAGACATGTGCAGTATGTAATAAGATGAATTTTTCTGAAAAACGGATCTGTTCAGTTGACCACTGACACAGAGTGTCAAGAGAGATCTCTTGATACAGAAACGGTGGTCTTATGAACCACTGCTCTGATACCAATTGATGGTCCCTGAGCTGGGTACTTGGTGTAGAGGGGGGGTGAATACACCAAGTAGATTTTTCGAAACTTTTTCAAGTTAAAACACAGAGTTGGTGAGCTCAGTTATTGATCCAGCTGGGTAAATAACTCAGCTGGCGGTGCGGAAAGTGGTGGTTTGAAAATTTAGCTCAGTTACTTAGAAAAACTCAGTTTGAAAAGATTAACTTAACGTTTTCAACTTAGTCAGGTTGTGCAACTTTTAGAGAGACACAGTTGTCTTTGGAGAGCAGCTGTGTTGTGCAGTTTTGAACAAATATGCAATGATATGAACGAGTTAGTACACAGCTGAATATAAAGCAATAGTAAAGAGAGAGAGTTAGAAGCACGCGAGTTTTTACGTGGTTCGGAGTAACACCTCCTACGTCCACGACCAGATTCACTGGTAATCCACTACCACTTGGTTTCCAAGTACCAAGCAACTTCACAACCCTAACCCGAGCTGTGTTCCAACAGTTTGCGGGCACTGTCAAGCCTATACACCTTCAGTTTACGGGTACTGAAGAACCTAACCACTCGAATTACGCGCTTCGAGCAAGCGTACCTTTACCTAACCTTTCTGGGTTTGGGTTTGGGTATGGGGTTCCAACTATGAACGAGTTCTTACAATTAAGAACTTCAGAGTATGATGAACTCGTTCGAAATCTAGGCTTAAGATATACACTGAGTTTGGCCTAGGGAACAGACGAAAAACTAAGCAGTTTCTTAACTAGAAACACTTTAAGATAAAGTGTTCTTTGATCTATGTAGAACTGCTTGAGAGCTTTTGAAAGAATAATGATTTCAGATAATGAAAGCTTGTAGAGAGTTTTTCGTATCTGATCCTGAGGTTGAAGACGGGTTTATATAGGTAGAGATTCAAGACTAGCCGTTGGAGGAGCCGTTTGAATCTTACCTACTCTTCTTAAATACAAGATCTGCCGTTGGGCGTATCTGCACCTGTCTTCATTTGTGTCACATCCTAGGTTCTGAAGTCTAGGATGCTGATCTGGCAATCCCTCATTGGTCGAGGTAGGTTGACTTCCTCTGATTCCGGGATCTTCTACCTTTAGAGCTGGCTTTTGAATTCAGAGCTGGACTGTCTTGAAGTGGAGTCCTCAGAGATAGTTCCTTTGTTCTGTATACCGGACTGCCGTGTTTTGAACTCAGCTCGAATTCTCTTCAGCTTGATCAGGCTCTGCTGGATCACTCAGCTGAAGGTTGACGCCTGCTTTCTTTTGCTAGCTGACTCCAGCTGTGAACACAGCTGGGTCGACTGTTGTCTTCCGCTAGCTGACTCCTGCTGTAGACACAGCTGGGTCGACTGCTGTCTTCCGCTTCCTTAACCTGTAATCCTAGAACATCTAAGGCTCAAACAGGCGAGCTGGAAAACACTATTTAGGTTGACGCGATCATCTATTCGGTTGGAGAATCAGTTGGGTTTTGGTATCAAATCGAAACCTTATAATTTTCCCAACATTTGTATTTTACTAAAATCTTTAATTTGTGCCTTCTTATTAAAGTTAATAAACAAAATTTTATCTCACATTGTTTTTCAATAAGACTCCATTGTTTGAGAACTTATATAAATACTCTAAATTAATATGTATTTTTTCATCAATTGGTTTGCAAATTGCAACCATTTAAATTTGGTGAATTAATTAGTTAGCCAAATAAATATTTTTTTTTACAAAAATTTAATTTGGTCAATTATTAAATTTGTCAAATTAATTGGCCAAATAAATAATTCTACTTTTATTGAATTGTTTTAATTTGGTCAATCATTAAGTTGGATCAATATTAATTTATGTAATTTGACAAATTATCAAGTTGGCCTATGTAAGAAAATATGGTCTAGATAAATTAAAAGAAATGAAGATTGGTTTTCATAAGCTTATAGTTTTCTTATAAAAAAAATTTCACTATACATAATTAATTTGCAAATACATCAATCGCTACAAATGAGAATTAATTTGATTTTCGTGAGACTTCATTATATTCTACATCCCTTCTCTCTAGAGTTTTTTTCGAAGTATTATTATACGAATTTGAGACAAAAATGTATAGTAAAATTAATTTTTATACGGGTTTGAGACATCTACATATATATAAATTCTAAATTAGCTTATTGGTCAATCTCTATATTATTTATCTTAAATTCTCATTTTGAGCATTTTTTTATTCATATATTCTATTATTATATCTATCTATCTATCTATCTATCTATCTATATATTATTAAAACGATTGCGAATTCGAGCCCTCTCCTTAATTCGAAGTCCTACGTGGTGCTCTCTCCTTTCAGTATTCTTATTTATCTTTAATCCTCATTTTGAGCATTTTTATTCATTTATTCTATGTATATTTAATATAAATTTTTCCATCCCACATTGATTTTTAATAAAACTTCACTCTTGGAGAACCTATATAAACACTCACAATCCATATGTATTTTTCAATTCCGCAATTATTTTGCACAACCAATATAATTTGATAAATTAATTTGTTTGCCAAATAAATAGTTTTATTTTCATTGATAATTTTAGTTTGATCAATTATTAAGTTGTCAATATTAATTTGTTTAATTTAACAAATTTTTAAATTGACGTAAATAACACGTAAATAAAAAAAATCTCAAAAATATATATTTTCAATTATAATTCTTGGATTTGTATATATATATATATATATATATATATATAAGTAGGGATATTCTCGAAATTTAACTTTGTGACAAGATGATCAGACGTACACAACAATTAACATCGTATATAATGAAATCTTTAACAGAATGATTTCTTGCGACTAAAGAAAGTGAAATAAAATCAAAGAAACACCATTTTTGATCAATTATCTAAATATTATCACTCCTAAATAATATTAAATTATTTTTAATGTTCATGCTTATAAATTGTAAAATAATAATAAAAATAAAAATATTTGTTAAAGTAAGTACAATAAAATCGAAGAAACAACCTTATTGATATATTTTATTTTAATAATATAGTTCGCCGTCGATTTTCGACGGGATACACACTAGTTATAATAAGTACTCCTTTCGTCCACCAAAAGTTTGCATCAAGAATTGCGATACAGATTTTATTATTAACCGTAAATTATCATTCCATTCATGATGTATATCATTCATAGGAATAATATTCCTTAATTCATTCATTTCTTACCTTTATTCTATTACAGGGTCATTCTATTTTTGCTAAATTTCATTCATGTCTACCAACCACCCTAAAGATTGTATAATATGAAAGAGTATGGAGTGGGGCCCTAATTAATATTTGGAGCAAACTAGGTTCCTATTTTATCCTTCGAACAAGAACGATATTATTAATTTTAGGAACACACTCCCTCTCAATTCAATCATGAATTTGCATCGTTAAAAGAACAAGAAAAAATCGCATCTCAATTTCTACCCTATATCCGCTGACATTTTCTCAAGCAATTCTAGAAAAACATTTTCTGAGTATTTTCCCTCCCCACAGTTGCTTCAATTTTTCTGAAATTTTGGATTCGTGTTATAGTTACAAAATTAATGTACATCTCTTTTGCAATATTATAGAGATCGTGTTGAAATTGAAATCTATGTAAAATTCGAGTTATTATATGCAAATATCCCAATAATAATTAATCTAAGCAGTGCAGACTTCAGTCTGTAAGCAGTGAGGTCTAGAATTCAAATCCCACCATTCCCCTTCCCTAAGTCGGAAAAAAAAAACCTCTAACTAATTTGCCAAACATACATGCATCACACAAAATTGATATTTGGGTAACACAAAATATATTAAGTAATAGGAATACGTTGTAGAGAAAGCAATGCATCAATAAAAATTAGTACATCTCATAAACATTAATATACTAAGAAATTGAAAATAGAATCCATGATTTCTGCAAAATAAACAATTACTACTGTACGATAAGTCCTATTTACATTATTACTATTACGGAACGTGTCCAACAGTTTTGAACCAATACAAAAAGAAAAGCGAGTGAAACAAACAATGAAACAATTTTTTTATTAAAAAAAAAAAGGAATTTAGTCAAACTTAATTTGCACTGGAATTTTCTGAGGATTCTGACAAAACTGTTATGATCAGCCCTATCTGCAATAATGGCGAAAATGAGGGGTCAGAATGCGATTGATCAAAATTAAAGTCTCGATAGGGAGAGAGAGTTTTGCTTTTGGGAGACAATCAACCCAACAGCGACGTTGACGGCGATCGCGACTCCAACTAACGGAATTACTCCCTAATTAATGTAATTAATACACAATAATTGGTATATAACTGAAACTCAATTGCGATGTAAAAGTACTCCGTTTATCTCTAATCATCGACTAAATAAAGATTATGTGATCAACATATAAGTTGAATGACTTTCTTAATTAGTCATTTTAAAGAGATGATGAACCAATTCTAATACCCTGCACAATGAAAATTAGGAAGCATCCGAATGAGTATATGTGAGAGTTCCGCTGTCACGTCAGTGTGGATTTTGTTAATTTTGAGGAGATTATGGTTTGAATCTTGCATTATTTTAATTTTTCTAAAAAAAATTGAATTGTCGATAATGATAACTACATATGTCTTGAAATTCGAACTTTGAGAACGGTAAAAAATTACATGGCTCATTCGACCTTGATTTTGAACTTGAAGTATTAAAAACGAATTAATTAATTAGACGTAATTTAAATTGTTTCTAAATAAAAATAAAGAACTAATAATAGTAAAATAAAAATGATGTCGTTTACGTAAAAGAGAGCTAGCGAGAAGTGGGTAATTGAGGTTGTCAAATTTACTTGAGTGAAAATGAGAAATAGCCATATTAGATAGTAAAAAATTAAATTTTGTCTACCAACTTAATTTTTATAAATTTTGGCAATATTTTCAAATTTTGGACCATATTGCCCTTATTAAAGGTGGGGAGTCAAATTTCACATTTTAATACACTTGACCGATCCCTCACCTCATTTTCATTCATTTAATCTCTGAAAATTCTCTCTATTCTATCTCTTCTCTCTCTTTCGTGATTTTCTCTCTCTCGAGAAATCTTAGATCTCTACCGCCGCGCCGCTCATCTCCGTTGTGCAGCTCCTCGCCGTCCATCGTCGTTTTTTTGTCATTCTTCACCGGCCAAAGTTCAAATCAAATACCGTCCAGATCTGAAAAATTCGTACAAATCTGAAATCGGCATTTTGTGAGTTTTTTTTTAATTTCTTGTTAATTTATAGTTTTTCGTTTTGTTTCTTGTGATTTATGTGTTTTCATATTGTTTTTGATGGTATTTGTGATTTGGGTTTAAATCTGGACGATTTGGGTGTATTATTGTTGATTTTCTGGTTCATTTGTGTTGATTCAGCATGTTTCTGTTTGCTGTCAAAATTCGTTGGTATGAAATTGATGTATTCGTACCAGTAGTAACTCGTACCAGTAGTCTGCAACTTATTATTGGCTTGTTTTTCGCTTTGGTGTATTAATTTTTGTTGATTTATGGGTGCGTTGGTATGAATTGACTCGTTGGTAGCGCACCGTCGTGGTACGTTGGTACGAATTGGTGTGTTTGTCTCTCTCTCTTTTTTATTTTATTTTTTACGTCACGACCACATTAACGCGTGGTACGCCAATACGAAGACACCATATTCGTACCAGAGTATCATGTTAGGTCATAGTAATCCCGTGCGATAAATATCATATTCATAGCGGAGTACCACCCTAAGGCGTTGTATGCTAGTACGAAAACATGATATTCGGATCGAAGTACCAAATCTTTGAATTTATGACAACGTTAGGGCGTAGTACGTCGGTACGAAAATATCATATTCGTACCGGAGTATCACTTTAGGCCGTGGTAAGCTGGTGCGAAAATACCATATTTGTACCGCAATACCACGTTAAGACGTGGTATGCTAGTACGAAAAATACGATATTCGTACAGAAGTACCAAATCTTTGAATTCGTGACCACGCCCTAACGTGGTACTCCGGTACGAATATGGTATTTTTGTACTGACTTACCACGGCCTAACGGGATAATTCGGTATGAATATGGTATCTTCGTACTGGCGTACCACGTCCTAACATGGTCATGAATTCAATGATTCGGTACTTCAGTACAAATATCGTATTTTCATACTAGCGTACCACGCCCTAATGTGGTATTGTGGTACGAATATGATATTTCGCACCTAATTATCACGACCAAACGTGATACTCCGGTACGAATATGATGAGTTCTTACCGGCGTACCATGACATTGCGACATCTAACCTTGGTATGTTAGTACGAATATTGTGTGTTCGTACCAGTTATTATACCTAGGGATGGCAATGGGCCGGATCTGGACCGGATCCAGATCCAGATCCAGATCCGAATTTTTTGCATAGATCCCGATGCGATCCCGATCCGTCGGGTCCAAAAATCTGAGATCCAGATCCAGATCCATCAGATCCGCGGGTCTACGGATCTGGACCCGGATCCGTATTTGTTTAACAAAGTAAATATAAAATGAGATAAAATCAATATAATAGTGTTTTAAAAAAAATAAATATAAAAAATCCACATATTTTCTTATTATTACTTATTAAAAATAGTGGATTGAATTTTTGTAATTATAAAATACAATATTTGAATAATAAACTATTAAAAGTATAGATATAAAATATAATATATATATATATAATATGGATCCACGGGTCGGATCCGGGCCGGATCCAGATCTGAAAATTCAAGATCCAGATTTGACCCGAATTTTTTTATATAGATCCAAATCCAGTCCGGATCCGTTAGGTCCAAAATTTTGAGATCCAGATCCATATCCACGGATCTGGACCGGGTCCAAGATCCATTGCCATCCCTAGTTGTACCTGATATATTAGTACGAATGGTTTATATTAGTACCATATCCTAAACTGTTTTTTACCTTCTTTTTTTTCAAGGTATAATGAACCTACAAGAGGTATGAAAGAACTCAAGAAATCGGTCATAGTGTCATACAAGAACTTGAAAAATCAATATTTTGGCTGGGAGCATTTATTCTTTCAACACGGATGAAAGAGTACCGTAGGGATGAAGCTGGATTAAGGATTAGTGAATATATAATTCTTATTTATAAATAATTTGCTACAATTTCTGATTTGAAAATATTTTTCTATACAATACTAGTATTATTAGTACATATGCTCTAATTTATCAATTTGTCAAAATTTTATGTATTTTGTAATTTGTCTAATTTAGATATGTAGTTTCTTGGTACAATTGGCATCAATGAACCTATTAGGCCAAAAAAATTAATTTCACCAGAACATTTCAAAAATAGAAATAACAAACGTGTTATACAATTGAAAATAATTATCAAACAAATTCTCGTATATATTGTTATTTCATATTCCTCCATGTGCAACAATAAAAAAATGGTCTCGGCTGCATGAAAATAATACAGGTACTCTTGGTACGAACAACTCGTGATAACATATTTCGTACCACCGTACAGAGGCAAGTAACATTACATATTGGTACGAATAAGCGTACATCATGTGTGTGCACATCCAATTTTGGTACAAAAGCAAGAATTCAATGATTTGATTATTCGATACGAATATCTTAATTTCGTAATCAGCGTATACGCCATAACGTGGTACTCTGGTACGAATATGATATTTTCGCTCCAGTTTACCACGACTTAACGGAATACTCCAGTACGAATATAGTATTTTTGCACTAGTGTGGTACTCCGGTACGAATATGTTGTACTCCGATAAGAATATGATACTCCGGCACTAATGTAGTACTCTCAGTACGAATATGTTGTCTTCGTACCGGCGTAGCATGTCTTAACATAATTGTGATGCAGAAAATACGAAAAGAGAGAAAAAATGTGCTGAAAGATAAAGGGAGAGAGAGAAAAATGCAACATAAATATGAGAGGAGAGAGAAAATAAGATTCGCTTGATATAAAAAAAGGAGAGAGTGTGTACTTTTTATTGGGTAGCTAGAGAAAAGGAGGAGAGAGAGTGTGTACTTTTTGTTGGGTAGCTAGAGAAAATGAGGAGAGAGAATGTACTTTGTGTGATTTGGTCAAAAGTAAGGGCAATATGAGAAGTTTTACCCAAAGAATGACAAAATTTATAAAAATTAAGTTGGGTGACAAAATTTAGTTTTTACTATCTTATTTGGCCATTTCACACTATTAAGTCAATTTACTTTAGGTGAATCACATCTCTTTCTAGACGTGGAAATTAGAATTTCATGACCTAATTTATTTCAAGTTTAAATATTTAATTGTAGTTATTGATATTACTGAATATTTTTTTTTTAAATTTCAAAATATTTGAAATTTAAAGTATGATTTATACAATTATTTTCAAATTTATCGACAATTTCGACCTAAAAAGACATGAATAAGAAAGAAATTCATAAACCCTAAGGGTGTCTCCAGTGGTGGAAACCAGTTTCAGCTTCCAAACCGCCACATCAGCTTTTGGAACCCACCTACTTTTTTATCTAAACACCTTCCACAACAATGAAACCAGTTTCTACTATTTAAAGGGTCCCACTATAATACACATTATCTTTATATATCTATACATAAATTATTAGTTTTGAACTTTAAAATATCATCATTTGCTCGTTTCAAATCGGATTTTTACGATTTTTATGTCGAATAAAAGCTCTCGTCGTGATCTTTAATATAAGATATATGTTCGATATGTTTTAGACGAGCTAATAGGTCCGTATTTATGAAAAACTACAAAAAAATTCGAAATGAAAAAGGAGAAAAACAGGAAAAAAAAAGAAGTCAAAAAAGGCGGCGCCCCCACGCGCGCGTGTATTGCACGCGCCAACCAGCGCGCGCGTGTCGCGCACGCGCCGTGGGTGACGCGCCCAGCGCCCGCCTTCTCCTGCTTTGCACCCAGTTTCAAAACTGGAAACCAGTTTCTTTTCTCCACAATGGTGGATTTGGTGGGTTCCAAATTTTGGAACCCACCGTTGGAGATACCCTAAGGGTGTCTCCAATGGTGGGTTCCAAAATTTGGAACCCACCAAATGCACCATTGTGCAAAAAAGAAACTGGTTTCCAGTTTTGAAACTGGAAACCAGTTTCAAAACTGAAACTGGTTTCAGCAGCCGCAAACTTTGACTTTTTATTTTTTTGCCTTTTTCATTTCGAAATTTTTAATAGTTTTTCATAAATACGGACCTATTAGCTCGTCTAAAACATATTGAACATATATCTTATATTAAAGATCACGGCGAGAGCTTTTATTCGACATAAAAATCGTAAAAATCCGATTTGAAACGAGCAAATGATGATATTTTAAAATTCAAAACTAATGTTGTGTGTATATAGTGGGACCCTTTAAATAGTTGAAACTTGTTTCATTGTTGGAAAAGGTGTTAGATAAAAAAGTAGGTGAGTTCCAAAAGCTGACGTGGCGCTGATGTGGCGGTTTGGAACCTGAAACTGGTTTCCAACCATTGGAGACACCCTAAGGGTACCTCCAATGGTGGGTTCCAAAATTTGGAACCCACCAAATCCACCATTGTGGAGAAAAGAAACTGGTTTCCAGTTTTGAAACTGGAAACCAGTTTCAAAACTGAAACTGGGTGCAAGAGGAGAGAGGAAGCGGCCGGGGAGCGAAGGCCAGGGCGCGCGTCACCCACGGCGCGTGCACCACACGCGCGCGCTGATTGGCGCGTGCAGTACACGCGCGCGTGGGGTGGCCGCCAGTTTTGACTTTTTTTTTTTTCCTTTTCTTCTTTCCTGTTTTGTTTATAATTTTTTTTTCGGTTTTTAATTTACTTTTTCTTAAATACGGACCTATTAGCTCGTCTAAAACATATCGAACATATATCTTATATTAAAGATCACGACGAGAGCTTTAATTCGACATAAAAATCGTAAAAATCCGATTTGAAACGAGCAAATGATGATATTTTAAAGTTCAAAACTAATAATTTATAAATTATATAATAAATATTTATAATTTATATATTATATTAAAAATATTTATAATAAACTGCTAAAATTTACAACGGCAATAAAACGGCTAAAATTTTTCCCAACGGCCATTTTTCCAAAATCCTCTATATATATCTATACTCCAACACTCCAATTTTCACTCATCTCATCTCTCCAACACTCCAATTTTCTTCCTTTCTTCTTCACTTCATTTTCATTACAATTAAATGGCGGATTCAAGCTCTCAAAACTCCGACTCTAGTAATGCAAGCTCCCAAAATTTTCAAGGTTCTTATTTTCCAAGTTCACAATATCATCAAATGCCATACTCTCAATAATATAATGCTCACATGTATTATTTTGCACAACATGATAATTGAGGATGAGGGTGAAGAAGCGGTCAACTGGTCTGCAGAAGATGCAACTCCTCGACAACCAATACCAATGGGTGCTAATAACCTCGAAGCATTTGAGACTTATCTCAATAATCACAACGATTTAACAAATAGAGAAGCTCATCTCCAACTTCAATACGATTTGACACAACATATTTGGGAACAATCCAATGTCGATGATCATAATTAAGTAATATTTTAGTTTTCATTATTAATATTTATGTACTTTCAATTATTGTAATTTCAATTTTAGTAATGTAATTTTAATTATTATTTATAATTGTAATGCCGTTTTATTTTATTATATTAAATCATTAAATATAAAATTTTAAATAAAATATATAATCAAAATATGTAAATATTATATAAACAATAATGCAAATAAAATTAATTGGATAAACATATGTATAGATATATAAAGATAGTGTGTATTATAGTGGGACCCTTTAAATAGTAGAAACTGGTTTCATTGTTGTGGAAGATGTTAGATAAAAAGGTAGGTGGGTTCCAAAAGCTGATGTGGCGCTGATGTGGCGGTTTGGAAGCTGAAACTGGTTTTGCACCACTGGAGACACCCTAACTACAAACTCATCCGCAGGGAGGGCTAAGTCACCTAATAAAGATAACATTAGTACTTTGTATTATACTCGTATATTTCAAACGCATGTCCTTCTCATACATAAATGGAGTAGTCCAAAATTTTAAATATAATAATCCACACCATGGATATGGATATACACAAGAGAGAACCTCTATATAAACCCACAACGATGTATAAATAAATTCACGTTTTCTTAGTGCTTGCAAATTATGCGAGCCATATTATATATAGATCAACACCTAAGTAAATAACAAAATAAACTATTACAATAACATTAACGGTTTTGAATTACAAGGTCAAATGCATGTTAAATAGTCGAATTTTATTTGTCCAACTTTTTTTTAATTATATATAACTCAATTTTTAATTAGGTCCACAGAAATAACAAACTTGAAATCTAACTTTGGTGAAAATATTAAGGTGTTTTTATTAGAATTGGGCCAATAGATGTTTACGCCCGTTTGGTGTTTATATGGTATGTATATCACTTATTAATCCAAAGTCTTCTTTTGTAATAATGATAGATTAATCCCCCTATTAAATAGAGTTTGTTTTAAGAGTTAGGATGAGCACAATTTTCCGACACCGGAAAATCTAATTGGCTACCGAAAATTTGTTTGGATTTTTGGCGTGAATATATTAAATGATGAAAGTATTATCTTAAATGGCAAAATAAATGTCGTGAACAATTTCCAAACGACAATAACGAGTATAGCAACGGAAGTAAAAAAGAATACTAGGGAAGAAAAAATTCCACAAATTTGATACTCCCTCCATTTTTTAATAAGTATCATTTTTAGCTCATTTTATTTTGTTTCTCAATAAGTGTCCTATTTCAAAATTCTAGAGAAAAATAATGTAAAACTTCCTATTATATCCTTGTCATTAATGCAGATTATCAACTTGTTTATGTTTTCTATGCTATTAATTAAGGGTAAAGAGAGTAAATTATCAATTTTCTTAATATGTGTGTTTTGAAGGAGTATGACACTTATTAAAGAACGGAGGAGTATAATCATAGTTTGTGGATGACATAAGTGCGAAAGAATTCATTATTAGAAATTTGAAGTATTAAAAGATTCATGATTATGAACTCCAACGTCTCTTGAATGACTTAACGAATTTGAGAAAGATAATATGTAAATATCACACTCCCACACTTTCACATGAGTATACTAATCAAAATCAAAAGATTATGAAGCTCAAAGTACACAAGATGTTATACAAAATGTGATTTAAAACATTCATTTAAATGACATTATTCAACAACTAATCAATTTGGGATTTTTTTTTTTTTTTTAGTTGCAGATTTTTCTCTATAGTGTCTAGACCCTTATCCATAATCTCATTGTAATAAGCTCTAAGCAATTAGCACCACTACTTTTGGTAAGTTTCGAAAAAAATAGCTGCTTAAAGTGGACATACATTTATATCTATATATGAAAAGGCACGTCAGTGTTAATCCAAAAGTTATTGCAAAATATTCTTTACCTTTATTTCTCTTTAATAGCAAATATTTTATTTTTTATAGGTAAGCAAGAAACATATCCACCAAAATCCCGGGTATATTTGCCAAAAAAAGAGCACGTGGTATTGTCACATTTTGCTGTAGCTGAGGCCCATGATTTGGGTGGCTGTGGAAGCAATATTTAGATGATATTGTTTTAAAAAATTAATTAAACCGTCCACTCACTTTAATTTATTTATTAAATTAAAACATCTATTAACTGTTTCCCTCTACTGTCAATTGGTCAACCATCAAGATATTGGATGAGTATGAGTTGTTGTGTGCTGCTTTGCTTTAATGTTCAGATTAGAGTTTAATATGGAGTATTTCACTTTTCCTATTTTCCAAGAAATTAGGACATTCATCTAATTATATATTTGTTCAGATACGGCCCAAATCTATATCGACTATGTTAACCAAGTCTAGTCCAAGTAATATAATTGAGACACCACAAATCTCATTTTAACAAGAAATGCAGATTGTCTTCTTCGTACCTTGTTGCTATGAATATGCAGTCTCATTATTGTCTTTCTCGAAATTATTCTCATACGAGAGTGTTTCAATTCATTCATGTGCATCTCCGCTTTGAAGACTCATAGTAGCCGTTCTTTGTCCGTACACCTGCACCGACGATCACTTCATATTTCTGCCTTGGAAGTCACAGTTTCATTCCTTACTATAATAAGGAAATTCACTACTATCTTCATAAATTTTTATTATACTAATAATCATTCAAAAATCAAGAATTATTTTATACGATCGCAAAAGAGACGCGTAAATCTCTCGAGTCTAATAAAACTCTACGTATACTATTTTTTTGAAAGGAACTCTACATATTCTTCAAGATTGAGTAATATCGTTAAGAATGTTTTTAAAAAGTCCAGCTTTTTTATTGGATACGTGTACCAATTTTATATAAATTTAATTAAAAAATATCTTTTAAGTACATTGAACCCCAAAAAACAATTAGAGTCAAACATTCTTGTTTGAAGCATACTATATCAACAATAAGTTCGTCTACTATTTGACAATCAAATTTACGTAATCATAATTTTAAAAAATATATTAAAGGTGTCCCAAACAAGAGACAGCAAGTCATCTCACACGTGTGTGGCCGTGACAAGACAGAGGACATCAGCACGTGTGGCCCCTCGGGGGCGAAGGATTTTTGAGTTGTGGCTTTGACCACGACAATTCTTTGGGCCCCCAAAAGCCCCCACCCAAACGTGAGGGCTACATAGCTGTCCTTGCTTGTCGGGCTATTGTTTAAGGCCCATTGGGCCCTTTTTCGGGCCCAATTTTGTCGCTTACGCAACAAACTGCACTGTTTACAGGTAATACATTCATGGATGTTTCTGCACAAAAATTCCAATCTTCTTCTTTCGTTCGTCTTCATGTTTTGCTCTTTTGTATTTCTATAGATTCATTTTGGGGTTGTGGAGTCTTGAGATATGAGTGGAGGAGGATTTTTGGGGCAAATGAAATCATTAGAGTTGTCAAATTGATCAGATGGACCGGTCAACTCCAGAATATCTGGCCAGAGGTAATTTTTGGATAGAGCTAATCCAAATATTAATTGATACGACAGTCCAATCCAGTTCAAAATGATAAATGCAGTGTAAAGATGATCAAGTCTATTGGGCTCGGAGTCAATTCGGACCGGACTAATTTTTGACAACTCTAGATGTAATTATTTGAAAAATTCGATAAATGGGCGATTTGATGACAAATTTGTGATTCTTAATTGAATTTGAATTTGATTTTTGACTTGTCTCACTTTGAAACTATCTCGCACAAGTTTTTGCGTATATTTCAAACTTGGCGAGATTAAATGGCCACAAGTGTTTATGTAATTTAGTTCACAAAATTAGAATTAGAGCACGAATTTAAGATACAATTTCTCGTTCAACCTAAGGATTGGCTTGCATCATTGCATATGTTTGTAAATTCATGGATTTCAAATCGATTGGGTTTGAATAAAAAAAATTGTTCAATTTGGATGAATTTTTAAATTTTCAAATCTGTACATCTAAACATTTCCTATTAATTGGGGTTGTACGATCGATGATCTCTATCTCCCAAGGTGGACCAATTCATACAAACTTTTAATATGGACCAAAACTTAAGGGCACAATTTTAAAACGTGACAAAAATAAGAATCAAATATAGTTGATATTTTATAGTTTTCTCAGATTTTTCTTTCCACGCTTTGGATTCTTTATATCTGTCGTGTATGAACAGACTAAAGGAAGATGAAAGCAATAAAACATTCAACCTATGAGAGATGATACTTTAAACTAATTTAGTTTACTTTTCATAAGGGCATAATTTTTTTTGGGGTGACAGGACGACTTTTTTTTTTTTTTTGATAGGTGTGTTATTACACTTAATTTGTTTTCTATTTTTTTATTAAAAAAATGAGATCAATTTTTTATAATATTCCAGCAAATCACGATTTTTTCAAATGTGAAAAAGATTAAAAAAAAAATTGGGGAGAGTCGAAGCTCTCAATTCTAAAGGGTGGGTCCACCCCTCCTTTCCATGGCCCCTTTACTAGATGGAAATAACTCTCTTTAGTGTACTTGCAGCATAAAGAAGTGTACGTTGAAATTAGGTTGGGGACAGAAGAAACTCCAGTCTACTCGTCTACAATTAAATGATAAGTATCTCACAGTGTATGCTTTTATCATATCTCAATCTCGATCTTGTAATCTTTTATTTTTATATTTGGAAGTAATATTGCAATCTTTCATTCTTGTTTGTTATCAAATTATGATTTAATTGCCGTATTTGTAGTTCACTAGTTAGGGTTTCATTATGAATAGTGGTCTAGGGTTTATGCATCTACCATTAATTGTGTTTTGAACATTCATTCTTGTGATCATGAGATGAGTTCTCTAGAATCTGTACCGCTCGAAAGGTGAATTAAGAACCTCTCACGCGTACTCAAAATGCAAACAATGATCCCGTATTGCTCTCATATCAATACGATCCTGAATAGTTGTCACCGTGTATACGTCACAATCAATGCATGGCACTTGTATACATCACGTGTCAATATAAGGGAACACTAGTTTAATTATAACAAAGAATTAATTGGATCTGCAGAAAGATGGGAGCAAAAGCAAGAGCAATCAGCAGAGTTATGAGAAAAGGAAAGATGGTCTGGGGCAGTGTCATTTGAGTGGCTCCCACGCTCTGCAAAATGATGAAATTATTATTCTGAGTTGATAGATAAATGCAAATAGCAATGTCTTTTGTGGTCCTCCGTCGCCATTAATTTCATGTCACATGAAATTATTTCTTTAATTTCCATGCAAAATTAACGCTCATTCCTTAAACTAGCAAAATTAACAGCTTTTATTCATTGATCTTCAACCACATATATATATAACCAGAAAAAAAATTTAAGTAGCAAAATGGCTGATGCTTTGGCAACCATGCATCAATGGATTATCGATCGTCCTTATTTTACGAAAATGAAGATAAAGAAGGCATTATTCATTATATTTTACATATTAATTTACAACTTAAACATGTATTGAAGCTTCAATTAAAGAACCCAAATGAGTAATTTTGATTTACAATCTTCACCATATCTAAATGTATAGTAAATTTTCTTTAGAGTAACTTAATTAGGGGCTTGCACTTAATTAGGCAGAAACCAGAAAATTTCGAAAGGAGAACTATTGTTCGATTTTTATTATTATTCAAACTTTTGATAAATCAACCATGCATATACAAAAAAAAAAAAAAGATTTTGGGGGCTTCAGTTTACTCTCCAAACTCTCTTGGATCTCTGCCCCTCCACTAAGGACAAGAAACACGATAATATAGTCAACCATATACAAATATAGGCCAATTAAAAAATTTGGTATGGGAGACGGAGAGTTCGATCGGCCTACCCTAGCCCCCCTTGAATCCACCCCTCTAGCTTAGGACTAGAAACACATGATAAGAGTCCATCGTATACCAGTACAGGAAAAAAAAAAAAGTGATTTACGGGCTTGAACCTATCCTAGCCCCCCTACTTAGCCATCTCCAGCAGTTCGCACCAAAATACATCAATTTCAGCACAAAAATATAGCAAAATCAGTAAGTCATCTCCAGCAGTCTGCTCTATATTTTTACACAAAAACAGAATATTCTACTTTTAGTCACGGTTGATGATCCTGAAACATGTGATTACTTCCGATCAGAGCAACAAGATATTATTCGAAAGAGATAACAAGCCAAAGAAGCCAACACTAGTATTTCTGATATGTTTCAAAATTTATTTTCAGATGGGGTGGAACGTTCCGGAGATGACCTTTATTAGAAATTAAATATATCGACTTTGTGTTTATGCTTTTATTATGTAATTGTATTTTTAAAATTTTTTTTGTTGATCTTGTATTTTATTTAAATGTATTTTTTAAATAATTTTATGTAATTTTAATGTTGGTATAATATGTTTAGAAATATAACTATAATATAATATTTTGGAACAAAATAATTAAAGAACACAAAAAATAATAAATATTAACAAGGAATAATAATTATAACAATAAAATTAATTGCAAAAAGAATAGAGCAATGAATAGTATTGCTCCATGTTTGGAGCAACACTATTCAAATTTGTATAATAGAGCAGGATTTTGGTGCTGGGTTGGAGAAGGAATTGCTCAAGATTTGGAGATATGTGAAGATATAGAGATATGTTGGAGATGCCCTTATGACCTGAAATATCGAAAAAGAGTCAACCATATACTCTAGTCCCGTTTGGATCTGCCTGCACTTAGGACAAGAAAGGTGAATCATAAGGGCATCTCCAACCCATCTCTATATTTTCACATATCTCTAAATCTGGAGCAATTCCTTCTCCAGCCCAGCACCAAAATCCTGCTCTATTATACAGATTTGAATAGTTTTGCTCCAAACTTGGAGCAACACTATTCATTGCTCTATTCTTTTTGCAATTAATTTTATTGTTATAATTATTATTCATTGTTATATTTATTATTTTTTGTGTTATTTAATTATTTTGTTCCAAAATATTATATTATAGTTTTATTTCTAAACATATTATACCAACATTAAAATTACATAAAATTATTTAAAAAATACATTTAAATAAAATACAAGATAAACAAAAAAAAATTAAAAAAATACAATTACATAATAAAAGCATAAACACAAAGTCGATACATTTAATTTCTAATAAAGGCAATTTCCAGAACGTCCCACCCCATCTGAAAATAAATTTTAAAACATATCAGAAATACTAGTGTTGGCTTCTTTGGCTTGTTACCGCTTTCGAATAATATCTTGTTGCTCTGATCGAAAGTAATCACATGTTTCAGGATCATCAACCGTGACTAAAAGTAGAATATTCTGTTTTTGTGTAAAAATATAGAGCAGACTGCTGAAGCTGACTTACTGATTTTACTGTATTTTTGTGCTGAAATTGCTGTATTTTGGTGCGAACTGCTGGAGATGGCCTAAGAATATAGAGGAAAGAAAAAATTGATACTTCAGTCGACTAATCCATTTCTCCTCGAAATTGATCATCCCTGCACTAAGAACAAAGAAACACCGGGAAACTTGCCAGAAGCCACAACTACTTTGATTGCCGACTTGTAGTGTATGGGAGAAGCTGCGGTGTGTTAAATGCATGAGATATGATTGTATATGTTAAGTAACTATCAATCTTGAACGAGGCTTCATGTCATGTAACTATCATATATATATATAGCCTTTTAACCTGACCAACAACGATGCTTCACAGTGTCACACTATCACTAATGGCGTCGGCTAATTAAACACAAACACAACTTTAAACCCTTATTATCTTTAATTATTAAAATTGATTTATTTAATGACAAAAATTATAAATTCTAATTATAATTTATTAAACTTTATAAATTACATTTCATTTATTTATTAATAAATAATAAAAAAATAGTGAACCGCACCAATTATTCCCGTATTTACTTTAACTCTAAACAATATTAATGCTACCTCGAGTGAATTATGAATATATAGTGTCCACGCTGCTCATGAATACACCACACACATCACGTGCGTGTGAATGTGTACGTGCACGTGCATGCGCACCTTAGCTAATACTCCTATATTTTTCCACTCACCTTACCTACTAGTCCTTTTAAAACAAAAGTGGAAGAAAAAAGAAATAGTTGTACTTTGTTATTAATTTTCATCAGTAAACGCGATTTTCTTTCTTTTTTACCATTTCAGATCTCTCACGTTTCAAGCTTTCTTATACATAATATTTTGGGAAAATCACAATCTATAATGCTCAATTTAAGTACATTTTTATCGATTAAATATACGATATTCCTTTGATTTTCGACGATGGAAAGCTCACTGAAAGCTGAGCTGGAATCAAATAAAAGAATTTGAAGACATCATATCAAAATGACATTATTTTGATGCAAATTCTCCAAAGTGGATTTTATTCCTTTTTTTTTCCCTCTAATTCTTGGCATCAAAACATCATAATTTTGATGTCAGCTCATTTCTAAAAGAAATTGGTTAGATTCCGGCTGAGCTTCTGGTAGTGTCTTAGCCAGAAAAAAAGAAAAATCCTTGGCGGGCGCTAATTTTGTTAATTTTTTTTAAATTTTGAATTTTTCATGTGATTCGATTTGGTGGCCAGGACATTTGTATAACGGTTCACACAAATATTGATAATTTGACAATTTTATAAGGCATAAAAAAAGTTTGGATGGGGTTTTAAGCCTTGTCCAACTCCGTAGTGGATACACTGACGTCTGGCATGCCATGTGCGCTTTCTGTCACCGGATACCGAATCTCAGGACGTAATTGTAAGAAATTGCATAATTCATGTATTTAATTGATAGTATCTTTAGATTGGAAGTAACTGTGAAATAGTCCATAATTTAGGTAGTAAACTGTAAATTTTCATAATATTTTTGTGTGTATTAAACCAAATATAGTTTTGTTTTCAGACAATATCTAGCAAATCCATTTTTCAGAAGTGGAAATGGGAAATTGAAAAAATGGGCTTGAATCCGTAACATCGAATTGAGCTTTTATTTTTTTTTTATTGTTTTGGCCTTTTTCTTTTCTCTCTCTCTCTCTCTTTCTCTCTCTCTACATAATTAAGACCGATCTATTTATGATATCTACAGCCCATTTGTTTCTAACAATTAAAAGCTTATAACAAAAGCAAAAGCTGATAATATTTTAGGTCTTTGATATTTGGTTTTTCTGATCGAGTAATGTATTTCATTTAAAAAAAAAAAGATGGAATCCCTGGATATTTTATTATATTTAGCCCATATAACTTCACTCATGAAAATTTAAATCCGTGGACTACAATATTTTATAATATACTACTATCAAAGGAATACCAAAATAAAAATGTTCATATAGTCAGAAATCCAGATAAAAGAAATTCAACGTATATGGATATTAATTCGAGCATAAACTTAGACTCAACAGTAATTTCAATGATATGAAACTTGGATTGAAATTGAAAACCAAAAGCTCTAACAAAGGATATATTTTAAGAGAATGGGCCTAAACTCAAGTTTAAAATATGTGGGCTTTTGGGCCAACTAACATTCAAAATAAATCAACAAGATAGTTACGGAGCACTTTTATTTTCACAAAATTTGGCCCAATTGGAGTTCATATAGGAGCTAGGAGTGAGCAAAAGAAACCGATGAATCAAACCGACCGACAAACAGTCACGAAACCGTCCCATTAACAAATTTAATCAAGCAGCCAGTGGTTACGGGTTTTATATATAATTTGAAAAAACTAAGGTTACCAGTTAGGATTTTAATTTTATATATAAAATTCGACGGTTAACCCAATCAAATCGATTCTTATTAAAATAAATATTTTATTAATTATATATTATAAAATTATTATATTTACTAATTTATTTTTACTATTTTGATTTCAAAGCATGGGAGAGATTACCTTATAGTTATATTTTTAAAAGTATATTTTGAATCTACATTTTAAGATAGTAATTATTTTTCATGCTATAAATTATTAAAAAAAATCAAAACTTTTTTTCTTTATGATTATGCGTTAATAATTGATTAAACGATCTGATTTTTAGGTTAATTATTATAACAATTTTTTTTTTCACTTTTTAACGGTTATTGAACCAATTAAAAATTGTATGGCCGATTTTTCATGCGGCAAATGATCAATTAACCGAATCAAGCTCACCCTTATTTAGAGCAAGTCGGACTCTTTCATAATTATTTGGAAACGGATGAAGTAATATATTGAAAATTTTCATGCGCAACATCATAACTTTTAATCAGAAAGCTACGCTATATTATACTCCATAATAAAGATTGTATATAAATCCTACAGCCTCACCCCACCTTTAAAATATCAACTTAATTTGTCTAAAAGTTGTATGTCTTATATGTTGTCACTTTTATCCATGCTATTCTTACTTTTGTTGCATAACCAATTGCCAAAATCGAACGAATTATAGAATTATTTAATTTTCATTTTATTTGCAGATATAATAAATTAATTGCGGAATGAATCCGATCATATCCAATAAATTCTAAGCTAGATTTCAAAACCAAATTTGAATTTATGCTATATTTTTATAATTGACTCAGATAATGCTTTCCTGCTTATATTACGAACATTAAAATACGGCATCCAATAAATATCTGTGATGACTGATTGACTGCACCACCACCATTATGTCATGAAACCCGCAGTTGCTACTTTAGGGCTCGTTTGATATTCATATACCAGTATATCAGATATCAAGTATGAGTATGGATATCAGATATTAAGTATGGGTATGAGATTGATATCTGATATCTATGTTTGGTATGATGAAGATATCGACTGATATCAAGTGGGAAGAAATGAAAGATATGAGTCATACACTAGGGCTCGTTTGGTAGGGGTGATTAGGGTGTATAATATGTCTATGCCACCCTAATATCTTGTTTGGTATGAAGTATACGGCCCTTTATAGAGTTCGGGCCCGTATGAATAATATTTACTTTTGTTGTTATGTATACTACCTATGAGGTGGTATAAATAATACTGCAACTAATTATAGCAATAAATTACAATAATTACTATGTGTTGCAGAGAATTAATACTTCATACCAAACAGAATATTAATTCTTTATATTTATAAGACATCTCAGGTAAACATATCAGGCCTTATCCCATACTTTGTACCAAACGATTAAAAATTGGTATATGAAAATGTTGAATATTAGTATATCAGGTATATCAAATATATCAATTTGATATCCATATACCGATATAACAAACACAAGGTATGGATATAGGTCATATTCATACCCATACCTGATATACGTATATAGATACCAAACGAGCCCAAGTGTGCACTAGGTGAATCCCCGTTACGTAATTTTTCAACGAATTTCCATTAAAGTTGTAGTATGTATCCATTTACAAAATATTAATTTACAAGGAATAAACTTTCTAGTAATAAAAACTTATACTCCATTATAGATGTCGTTCGTTTTTCTTTTTTTTAAAAGAATTTAATCTTACTGGAAATCGATTTTATTACATTTAATTAACGAGTCTAACTTGACACGGTCAACCAAAAAAATCATTATGACAGTAATATGTTTTTTCAATTATATCATTACTCATTAGTACTCGGAGAATACTTTAGCAATATTCTTCATCTTCTATACATACAGTATTTTTTTTCTAAAAATCAAATTAATTGACAGTTTCTCGAAAAGATTAAAATTCATCCTTCGGCAAATGGGCTGCAGCAATGTTGAAAATCACACTCATTAATTATTCACCGGAAATTATCTTTACAATTTCGGAAAACTATTCTAGTATGTCTTAACGTTTGCCAAAATTATAAAATGTCTTCGATGTATATAAATTTTATTTTTGTACCCAATATTGAGATAATATAATTAAAATACGAAGTATGGAATAAAAATTATAAAATGTCTTCGATGTATATAAATTTTATTTTTTGTACCCAATATTTGATATCTAATATTTCGTATTTGATAATTCATACGGGCCTAAATTTTATAAAAGACTTCATACTTTATACTTTATACAAAACAAAATTGGTCACCACTTACAAATTCAGGTCCCCCTCTATTTATTGTCCATTATTATTATACCATGATTCCCTACACCCTGTCCCAATTGATTATTCACCACACTCCCTAGACTACTACTATCTACTCTACTTCCCTCCCCCAAATAAGTGTTATCATGTGTCAAAATGATATGCCTCGGATTCTGAATAAATATATGGAGCCGTAAAAAAATAAATATTAAAATAATGAGTAAAATAATTTTTTTAATTCCTAATTATTACATAAAAAATTTAAAAAAATAATGTTTTTTTCTTGTATAAATCTGATAGTTTAACATAATTTTTGCATAGAATTATAAAATATGATACTAATTCGAAGACAAAAGTTTTGGTGGATACAATTAGGAGCGGAGGGAGTAGTGGCTTAATTGACTCTATTTATTCTTAATTATTGCATGAAAAATTGAAAAAATAAAGAATTTGTCTTGAATTAAAAGATAAATCTAGTAATTTAGTATAACTTTTGCATATAATTATGAGATATCACTTATTTGGAAACAAGAATTTGGGCAGCTCGAGACACTTATTAGGGGATGGATAATGTAATAATTGTGTTCAACTAATAACCACTCTCTACATTCTCGAACAAGGATCCTTAGTAAAAAAAAAATAATCATATATAGAGGTGTTCACGGGCCGGTTCCGGTTCGGAACCGGCGGTTTCGGGCCGGTTCCGGTTCGAGAAAATTGGAACCGGAACCGGCCCGCTATAGCCCACGGTTCCGGGTCGGAACCGGTCCATATTGGACGGTTCCGGTTCCGGGTCGGAACCGCCTAATTTATTTATTTATTTATTTTAACTTTGAAAATATAAATTATATTGTAATTCAAACTCATAAATCATCAATGTAATGTATAAAATCGATATAGAACAAAATATATCTTCATTCATAATAATATGTGATCAATTACAAATGAAAATATATAATTATTCAAACATGGTTCCACGGTTCCGAACCGGAACCGCCGGTTCATGTTCGAACCTTATTATTATTATTATCATTATTTTTGGCTTTTTTCATTCAATCTACCATTGTAATTATCATTTTTTATCCCTAAGGGATATAATTAACATGAATTAACACAAAATATAATTTAAAACTAAAAAATAAAAAAATTGCCGGAACCGCCGGTTCACGGTTCCGAACCATTGGAACCAGAACCGGCCCGTCTACCCCATGGTTCCGGTTCGGAACCGGCCCGTTGACCACGGTTCCGGTTCGAAAGCCGTTGACCACGGTTCCGGTTCAGGGCCGGAACCGCCGGTTCCGGTTCCGTTGAACACCTCTAATCATATACTAAGAAAGTGAATAAATTTATTTATTTTATTCCAAATTAGTTGGAAGGATACGAAGTTTCTGAAATCCATAATATAACTTAAAAGTGAAAAAATTTAAATAATATTCTCACCGTCTTTTAATAGGTGTCTATCGTCGTCAGAAACACATAAAAATGGACAAATTACTATCTTTATCCCAAATATATAGTTGCAAAGAAAATTTAAAAATAAAGAATTTGCATTGATGATATGGATAAAATGGAAAGTTTGCAACATTCACTCTAAAATTATGAAATTGAACACTTATAAGGAAACAAGATAAATTTTAAAATGATACACTAATTTAAAGACTGAGAGAGTAATTTTGACGTCATTTTTTTTTATTCATAGATTTAGGAGTATGATATTAGAGTTACTATGGTTCTTTTCCTTACCGTTAGTAACTCTGAAATGGTAATTAATTTTTAATTAATTTGTGTTATGGAATCTGAACTCTGACTTGTGAGTGGTGCAGTTCCTGCGGTCAAAAAGGGTCCCCAGATGGCCAGATGTAAAATCTTATTGGGTTGCAGAATGACGATTATGCCCTGTGATGTTTCTGAAACTGGAATTTTATCACGGGCTTCTTGTTCTTTTCCTTTTAGACGGATTGCTATGATTTGACTTTCCCATTCCGGTTCAGGCGTTACACTATTCTTAGAAATTTGCCCTTTTCGCTGAAATGACTGGAATGCCATTGCCACTTTCTTATTTTTTAATCACTACTTAAAATTTATTTCGGTATATTATTGATGTAAATTATTAATTAAAACCGCTGTCATGTAGTGCAGTTAGTATTTTTTCTCAGTGTAAGAGTGAGACTTGAGAGGCCCAAGTGCGAATTTCAATTCCATAACTCAAAAAAAAAATCATTAATTCAAAAATTAATGATTTTTTAATTCAGAATAATGTGTTACTACAGAAAAAAATTGTGCAAATAAAATATATATAGACAAATTATGCTAGTCAACATTGGTGAACACCTTTTTGAGCACCTATCAAGATTAAAACATAGAAAAAGGAAAAACACAATAATATGATAAGTGCTTATAAAGGAATATTTCAACTGGGATAGAAGAAGTATTATAAATATATGTATATACTATATATATATATACTGTCCAAAATGAAGATAAGTGCAGAATGTTCATTAGCATCAATATATCCTCAATTAAGTTGATGAAGACTTGAAGCATAATACATATACTATTTATGTAGGAATATATATATAAATATTAAAATCATTGAGAACCTTTTTTGTGTGATTTATATGTATAAGGATCAATATCGGTGGATAATATTTATAAAAACTTAAACTTAAACATTATTTCATTAAAGTTTAATTTCATAAATCATGAGAAATATATATAGTAATTTATTCTTGGTGTGTGATCTTATTTGTTGGACTGCACCAATGCCACAAATTACCGTATGCTTACTCTTGGTGAAGCATATCTTACTCGCTTTTCTTGTTTGTGAAGTGTTGGGATTATTTTTTTATTGTTTACTATCAATAAAATATATTGTAAAAAATCAACAAAATTATATTTTAAATTTGGTAATTTTGTTGATTTAAAGTGATTTTTCACTACAAAAAAATGCATTTTTACCAACTGAAATTACCAACGGAAAAAAAACGGGTTGTCTCTGGATATCTTATCGACGGATACGCCGTCGTTAATATTGCCGACGGACATATCCGTCGGTAAATTTTAATTAATCTAATTAAAAATAATAAAAAAAACTACCGACGGATATATCCGTCGGTAAATACCGACGGACGGTAATCCGTCGGTAATTACCGACGGATAGATCCATTGGTAATTTTAATCAGACAAAAAAATAATATTTAATCAAACATATTAATTAACGACGGATAAATCCGTCGTTAATTACCGACGGATTACCGTCCGTTGGTATTTACAGACGGATATATCCGTCGGTAGTTTTTTTTAAAGAAAAAAAATAATAAATCAAACATATTTAATTAACGATGGATTATCTGTCGTTAATTACCGACGGATTGTGTTCTGTCGGTAATTACCGACGGATTTAATCCGTCGGTAAATCTGCAATATACTCAGCAGTGCGATTCTTCTTCCTCATTCACTCCGCCCTAATTTTTTCCCCCCAAATCCCACCCGCCGTCGTCCTACCCGTCCCACTCCGCCTCGCCGCTGCCTCACCTTTGCTCTCTCCTCTCCGGTATGTCTCTCTCTATCTCTCTCTCGATCTTTCTCACTTCCCCTCTCTCTCTCAGCCCAGTTGCTACTGCCGCCGCCTCGCCGCCGCCCTGCCTCTGCTCTTTCCTCGCCGGTATGTCTCTCTCGATCCTTCTCTCTCTCTTTCTCACTTCATCTCTCTCTCAGCAATTGCTACCGCCGCCGCCTCCTCGCCGTCACCTCCTCACCGCCTTCGTCTGCTCTGCAGCTGTCTTGGTAAGTCTCTCTCTCTGTCTCTCTTTGTAAGTAAAAGTCTTACTGTTTCAGTTTTGCATCGGTTTCTGCTCAATTCATGTTCGATCATTTCTTTGATTATTGTGGTTGTGTGATTCGTATGATTCATTTTGTTGCTTGATTTTCTGTGAATTTTGAAATCGATTTCTGGTTAGATTTTATTTCTTTTTCGTTTATATAGGTCTTGGTTTGATTTGTTTTATTTTTTCACTACTTATAGAGGTCTAGGTTTTCCTCTCCGATTTAGTTGTTGTTGACTCTTCCATGACTTGGAATAATCTGTAGATAGTAGATACAAGAAGAACAATTTGAATATCCAGATTCAAAGTTAAAAGGGATGTCCAATACTTAATATTAGTGGATAATCTGCATATTCTTTAATGTTGTGTGCTCCAATTTCAAGCTTTCCAACTTTATAAATTCATTATGTCTGTACAGATTGATGAATGTGAAACTTGGGCAGAATAAGGGACTATGTTTGAATGTTCTGAGCAATTAGATAGCAAAATGACTATGTTTCGAATATTTGTAAGAATATATATATATATGTGATTCATTACAAGCCAATCATTGATTTTTCTTATTTTTTTGTTCAAGTTGGAGCATTTTCATCTAAACTAATTGATTAAATTTTTTTGCAGTGCCTTTCAACTTATGTGAGAACAATTATTTCCACTAAAGGTTGATTTGTGGTTGAAAAGGGGCAAAGAAGGAGAAAGCTGAAGAGATGAAAAATGATATGCTTTGATTGTTGCATAGAACAAATCATTTGATTCATTATGAATACCTAGAGAATTATTGTCATCATGTAAAATTTTTGAAGACAAATTTATGAATACATTAAGTATTGAATTACCAAATTTATATATTCTGGTTTTGATTATATCTTTTGAGTTTTGTTTACAGTTTCTGATTTATATCTTCCTACATGAAAATGAAATTTAAGCAAAAAAAAAAAAACATAAAAAAAATAAATAAAATATAAATAAAAAATAAAAAAAATTAAAAAATTATTTTTAAAAATCCGTCGGTATTTACCAACGAAAAATTCCGTCGGTAATTACCAACGGAAAATCCGTCGGTATTTCGTTGGTAAATTTTGGCAACTATTTTTCCGACGAAATCAATGGCGACGGACAATCCGTCGGTAATAGTCACCGACGGACGGAAATCCGTCGGTAAAAATTTAACGTCGAATGATTTTCCGACAGACATGATCCGTCGATAACTGTTTTACCGACGGATTTTATGAATTTACCAACGGAAATTTCCGTCGGTAAAACGCGTTTTTTTTTGTAGTGTTTACACTATAACCAACGTGAAATAAACGTCTAAATGTTAATGTCCAGGTTTCAATTGTAACATTCATCGTATGTTTTTGCTCAAATAGAAATTAAGAACAAAAAATATACTACATAACTTTGTTAGGTATAAAAAACAGTTTTTCGCCACTTGCTATTAAACAATGTAGCCTTTGTCCATTGTTGATGATTTGTTGTAGAAATATGTAAGGCATTATATATCACGCATTTTTCAGGCACATACAACAATCGTAAGATTGACATATGATATTCACACACCACCATCATATGAGAATCACAACCCTATATAATTGCAATTTTGCATCAGTATATTTACATCCCACTACAACCTCAAGGTTCTCAACCACCAATGGCCCCATCGAAAAAAATATAGAAATAAACATTTTAAATAACTTATTTAAATCAAATCAGATTTGCATGAGTTCTTTATAATCAGGCCCAAAAGAAAAGACAATACGATTTTTGTCAATATTTTCTTTTCAGTATAACAACATATTCTTTTTTTGAATTCATTTAAGGCCCTATACGATCGCGCCTCTCATGTCGACCCATGGACGATCTTGATTAAGGGTTCGTTTGGTAGACATGTTAGGATATGATAAGATAGTTTAAGCCAAGATCTGTATCGTAAATAAGATATGATTGATATCGTATCTTTGTGTTTGGTAGATAAGATATAAAATGTTGATATCATAAATTAGTTGTTTGGTAGCCCCAGTTTAATATCAAGATTAAGTTTGAAGTTACAATTCTACCCTTATCACTAAATTATAATTAAAAAAAGAAAAATTAAATTTAATTTTCTCTCTCTCTCTCTCTTCTCTCAGTCTTGGTCACACGAAAATAAATTCACATATTCATTTTTTTGAACAATTTTATGTTGATGCCAATTTCAAGATTTTCGATTTTATCAGCATGAGAAATTGAGGATGTAGTGAAGAATTCTACAGAAACCAAAAATATTCATCGCATCAAAAAGTTTATTCCCAACTCTCCATCTAAAGTTCTGAAATAATAAAAATAGTCTCAAAATGTGAAATTTAATTAACCCAAAATTGAACCCATAAAGCACAAAATCAAACCACCTCCCAAAACCACCTCCACCGATCATGCCACCTCTACCACCATCGACGAACATATCATCTCTGTCGCTGCTTTGCGCTGCCGTCTCTATCAATTTTTCACTTTTGCAGTGAAACCCTAGCCATCGTGCCGCCTCACGCTGTCAGTAGCAACATCGACATCGGATCTGGATGGCCAACATCAACAGTTTGGCTGGAAAGTAGATGGAAGAAGGAGAGATGGAAGGACTGTCGGTAGGGATGAACAAGAGAGAGAAGAGAGTTTAGGAAGACCGGCGTCGAATGCTCCAGTAGTGGTGTCGTTCACTGATGAGAGAGAAAAAATCATTTTCAAATCCGCCCAAATTCTCTCCAATCAATCGCGGTTGGAATCGTTGCCGCGATCTGCAATTGAAGGCCGATTTGATTTTTGAGGACGGGAGAAAGAAAGAGATGGATGAGATAGAGCGAGAGGAAGATGAGAGGATGAGAGAGAGGAAATGATGAAGAAGGGAAGTGAAGAGGGTAATATTGTCCTTTCTATCTTAATCTAGTTGCACTGTTTAAGTAAGGCTAGGAATTCGGGGGTGAGGGGGAGATGTATTTTCCAAAGTGGCAAAGTAAAATAGAACCTGACCTTATTCAATAAAGGGCTCAACAGATTACTTATCTACTTTACCAAATAATCAATTAAGGCAAGATATGTATGCTATAGGCCTTATCTAAGCTACCAAACGTAGCCTAAGAATCCAAACTACAACATCCTAGTAGAGGTGGTCTACTACAAATTGTAAGGGTTGTAAAACAGGGTGGTAAAACGAAAAATGGTTACAATTCGGGTGACAAAGCTGATTTATTTCATATTTCAACCAAATGTTCTTGTTTTAATCTGTACTGTAGGAAAAAAAAAAAGCGATATCTACGCTATATGTCCGTTCTTTTTTTGCCATAAAAATCAATTATTTCATTCAAAAACTTGAGCAAAAAACATATTGCGGCCCATACAGAATTACTAATTTTAGTGTATGCCCTCTCTGACGCAATATAGTACAAAATTATCCCATATACGTAGCTTGAAACAACACGAAACCTTTTTATTTAATCACAACCTTGAAAAGGGGGAAAAGAAAATTGTCTTATAAAATTTATGGACTAGTCATTTTAGCTGTACCATGACCAAAATAAGGAAGTCCCATGCTAATCTATGTGTTACACTTTTCAATCAATGATATTTCAACACGTAATTAATGCCACATAATTAAATTTAAATAAAATAATAATAACAAGTACTATTCCCTTCATCCTTTAATAATTGTCAACTTCCATCAAAATTAATATAATAAGGAAGTGAACAAATTTACACTTTTTATCCTTAATTATTGTATGGAAGAGTGAACAACTAAAAAAATTTGTTAAATAAATTGACAAAAAAATGAACTTTGAAATTATTTTCTTGAAAATTTTAAAATAGAACACTAATTCGTAAACAAATTATATTTTGAAATAGTACGGTTATTTTGGAGACATACGTGCCAAATAATTAACGAATTAAAAAGTAGAATCTAATCCAGTGGTTAGCAGTATTTTCCCACAAAAGAGATATAGAATATGTGAACCCGTAAATCATTTTCATAATTCGACATCCAAGGGCAGATTAGTAAAATATCACACCAAACTCCACCCTTTTTAAACCAGTCTTGATACTTTCCACATCTCCTTCTAAATCACTCCATAAACCTCTCTCTCTCTCATGGGTCTCTTCCAAAATCACCTCTTCCCAATTCTCTCTCTCCTCCTCCTCCTCCTCATTCTCTCTCTTCCGCTCTGCCACTCCTCCTCCATCCACGACCTCCTCAAATCCATGGGCCTGCCGCCGGGCCTCTTCCCTAAGGACGTAAAGTCGTACAACTTCTCGGGCTCGGGCCTGCTCCAAGTATATCTGGACGGTCCGTGTTTGACCAAGTTCGACACCATGGCTTTGTACGACAGTGAGCTGCGTGCTAATCTCACCCACGGCAGCCTCACAGGCGTCCAAGGGCTGTCACAGGAGGAACTCTTTCTATGGCTACCAGTCAAGGATATTATCGTCAATGACCCCACCTCCGGCCTCATACTTATCGATATCGGACTAGCTCACAAGCAGCTCTCGCTCTCGCTCTTCGAAGATCCGCCTGATTGTAGCACCAAGGGTAAGTTCGTCAAATTTTTCTGTAAATTAATAATCGATAAATTATTAATATATATATATATGTATGTATGTTCTTGATATTATTATGTTTATGTGAGGTCATAATTTGGTGATGGGAAAAGGTTTTATTGTAATGTCACTTTAGACAACATGGTTCAAGTGTTTCATGGGATTGCCGGCTTTTGATAAAAAGATGAGTTATTTATAAAAAAATTAATTAATTAATAAAAAAATAAATGAACACTTGGGCAATTTGAATTAAATTAAACTGCTTTGTGAGAAAATGAGCTGTAGATACTACTGCTTCAAGTCAAATGTACTGATTAGATTCTATTTTGGAACTGTGAATTTTTTGTTTATTTATTTCATTTTTCTGTCCTTTTTCACAATCATTTTCTGTGCAATTAAAACACAATTTCAATGGTACAGTCCTTTTGAATTCCAAGTATTGAATGCTGTTGGCTGTACGTGTGTCTATTGTTTGTTGGCTATTGAATACTTCTTGCATCCAAATAATTATTCTCTACCGTCAAAACTTATATGCTAAGGGAGTTGATAAATTGACTCCTTTTATCTCTAGTTGTCGCAACGAAAAAATTTGAATTGAGAATGTGGTCAAAATACAAATTTTGATATTTCTTTTCATAGAATTCCAAAATCTATAGTTTGGTGACAATTTTTATTTTAAAATATGACATTTATTCGGACAGAGGGTAACAAAAAAAGCTGAACTCATCGTTAATTGATTTATTTTTTATTTTTATGTTAAAAAAAAAAGTTAAATCATGATTTTTTTTTTCTCCACATTTTATATTTAAATGGATGATCTAATCATTTTATTTGGTTTGGGTCGAAAATGCAGGTGGACCGAAGGAGCTGAGAAGCAGAAAAGAGAAGGGATTTGTAGCTCAACAATGAAAGCAAAACAAGAAAAATTCCACTTTTGTTTTCTCTAACTAGTTTTAAATTATTGATTAGTATGTCACTAAATATAGTTAGGTGTTGATTTGGTGTGTGATAATTAATGGTAGTACTGTAAAGATTTGGGAATCAGACATCCTAATTAATTTAGAGAGAACAATTAAAATTATCTTTCTTGCTTTTGTTCTTTCCTTTGTTGTTTGTCTGATCTTTTCGGATTAGATTAGATAACTCCAAAGCAAAGCATCCATACCTTATTTTCCTTCCCCATAATGACAAAGTTTTGGATCATTAATATTTTAATTTCCTACATTACATTAAATATTATCGTTGAAAAATTGCACTGCAATTTACTCGGTTGGATGAACAGAAGATTGTCTTGTCATATCTTGCTTCAAAATTAATAAATATTTTGATTCTTGAAGATGGATATCACATACAATGTACTCCACAACGTAATTAAGATGGCAAACTTCCGTCTTTGTGCAATAGCATGCAACTGCATAGGAGAGATAAATCACACTTGAAAAACTAGGTGAGATAAACTCGACTCGACTGGACCTATAAACATTGTATCTTTGACCTCATGTGGCGATACACACAACCACACAAATACTTTATTTTAGCAAAGCAATTGTCGATAATAAATATTGTGTTGATGCATCTTACAAAATGTAAATTGCTTCGATTTGTTGTTAGGTTCAAACGAAACGAGGCCTTGAAATAGCCAAAGTGATTAGCCTCATTTTAAAGCTAAAGTAAATTAATAGTATTTCTTTGGTATTTGAAGAAATGTCCTATTTTAAAATTAAATTTATTCTCTAAAAGTGTTTTATTATAAAATTTTACATATGAATGATGCCAAACTATCCATTTTATCCTTGTTGGCCATGCAAATTCTTTAATTGTTCGGTAATCCACAAATTAAGAGTACAAAGAGTGAAATTTGTCTACTTTCTTGATATACGAATTTTGACAAAAGTGAACACTTGTTTAGAGACGGAGAGAGTACATCGTTTCACACGTAAAATGCGGTATATATATATGATGCTTAATCTCAACAAAAAGTGCTTCATGCTCTGTTTTTAAGATAAGAAGAAGCGCATTAAGCATTAATTTTATTGTTAAGGCTAAGACCATAGCTTGATTAGAATGGAAGGGACTATATATCCTTAGGGCGTAGCTTATTTATAAGCTTAACCTAAAAACTCATTGACCTTTGGGATTTAATTTGTGTCGAAAAAAATCTTATACTTATCTCTATGATGGTACTATCTTGTTAATCTAAGCACGTTAAAGATGGATTAGTAATTTAATTATTGGATGAAATAATTAAGTTTCATCTCGTACACGATCTAGATCATTAATGAGCATATATTGGTGATATTATTTTATACAATGCGCATATTATCGAAAAATATTATCTAGAATAATTGTGTGAGCAGATCACCATCATAATTACATGCGCAAGTGTATGAATCTGTTAATTGGGTAATCAATCTACATCATAAGAACTTCATCTAGGTAAGAATTCATATATGTAATATTGTTCTCAATATTATGTTGTACTTAATAGGTATTGAATAATTGAATTGAATGACAAGAGAAAAAAAAAAAAAAATAGAACAATTATTGTAAAGAATAATATTTTATATTGATGAGCTTAGGACTTAGGTTTAGGAGCATAGAAATTGCCGATGATGAAAGGCATATTATACATATTAATGGATTTAATTTCATTTATCTTCTTTTTTTGAAAGAAGATAACTTTATGTATCTTCTTAAGCGCATATATATATATATATATATATATATATATATATATATATATTATAACTAGCATGTATCCCGTCAAAAATCGACGGGAGTTAATTATTTAATAAGATAAATAAAATATAGACGCAAATATGCTTGCTAGTTCAGAATTTTTTTGGAGGTGAAAATCTTTAATTACTAATAAAATTCAAGAAAGTTGTTAGTTTCTTTTGTTATATAATTAAAATAGTGAGGTCAGCAGTTACTCACTGTACTAAAAAAATTCATGTGAAATTCTTTTTTATTCAATTATAAATTTAACACATATTTTTTGTGTACTTCATTTTATTCTATTTACCTCCTTAGAAAAGAATTTTATTTCATTTTTAAAATATGAAAAATTAACTTTGTAGTTACCTTACAATCTGTCAAAGATATCAATGTATACCATGTTAATTATTGTGTACGTTTGATCATCTCATCACAAATTAAAATTTTGAGATATCTTTCGCTATTACTCATGAGATTGCAATGTATTATTATTGATCATGCTTAGTTTTGATCATCTCGTCCCACATTAATTATTGTAATACTTATGGAAAAATTATTTATTTGCCCAAAATTAATTTTTATTAGGTCAAATTAAATAAGAAACTATTTTGGTGGGAAAATATAGTCTTTTTATATATGTTCTCCAAGAAGTGAAGATCACTACAAATTTAATGTGGAATTCAAGAATATTAATTATTAAATATTAAATATCAAATAATAGAATTCGAATAGAGAAAATACACCTTTTTAGCCACATGAGATAGTAAAACACAAAAGTTGGCAACAAGTTTAATTTTCACAAATTATGGCAAACATTTGCCTTTTTGGTCGAAAATACCCTCACTTTTTCTCTCTCCTCATATTTGTATTTTCTGCTGCTCCCACAGCTCTCACGTGATTCTCCCTCCTCTCTATTTTTTCCGCCTTCTCCTCAGATTTATCTCTCTTTCAGCTCAAGCTCATCTTTCTCGTTTTTTTTCTTCTCAGTTGGTTGGCGGCGGCGGTGCATTAATTAACGGTGACACGGCGGCGTATTTATAGATCTGTGGAGGTATATTTTCATAGAGCGGTGGCGGCGGCATATTTTTCTCTCTTTCAGGTCGATAAGCTCGAGCTCATATTTCTCATTTTTTTTCTTTTCAGTTGGTTGTCGGCGGCGGTGGATTAATTCACGGCGACACGGCGGTCAATTTTCTAGATCTGCGGCGGCGTATTTATAGATCGGTGGCGGCGATACAGCGGCGAATCCTCTGAAATATTTGCCCACAACTGCTTCTGTAATTATTTGTAATTGTATGGAGGTAATTATACATTTAGATCTAGGTTTTCTCATGAAGCTCATGAATTTACAGTTCATCGAATTTACAGTTCGTTGGCATTCTTTGTTGTACGAATTGCATGTATTTCGTGCAATCTGATGGAACATGCGGTACGAATTATATTAAATTCGTACCGAAGTATTACACGCTGGTTATGAAATAAATGTAATTCGTACCATTCGCTAGATTCTAAACAGCATGCCACACATTGATGGTCCATGAGCTGGGTACTTGGTGTAGAGGGGGGGGGTGAATACACCAAGTAGATTTTTCGAAACTTTTTCAAGTTAAAACACAGAGTTGGTGAGCTCAGTTATTGATCCAGCTGGGGAGGGTCAGCTGGGTAAATAACTCAGCTGGCGGTGCGGAAAGTGGTGGTTTGAAAACATAGCTCGGTTACTTAGAAAAACTCAGTTTGAAAAGATTAACTTAGCGTTTTCAGCTTAGTCAGGTTGTGCAACTTTTAGAGAGACACAGCTGTCTTTGGAGAGCAGTTGTGTGTGCAGTTTTGAACAAATATGCAATGATATGAAGGAGTTAGTACACAGCTGAAAATAAAGCAAAAGTAAAGAGAGAGAGTAAGAAGCACGCGAGTTTTTACGTGGTTCGGAGTAACACCTCCTACGTCCACGACCAGGTTCACTGGTAATCCACTACCACTTGGTTTCCAAGTACCAAGCAACTTCACAACTCTAACCCGAGCTGTGTTCCAACAGTTTGCAACTGTCAAGCCTATACACCTTCAGTTTACGGGTACTGAAGAACCTAACCACTCGAATTACGCGCTTCGAGCAAGCGTACCTTTACCTAACCTTTCTGGGTTTGGGTTTGGGTATGGGGTTCCAACTATGAACGAGTTCTTACAATTAAGAACTTCAGAGTATGATGAACTCGTTCGAAATCTAGGCTTAAGATATACAATGAGTTTGGCCTAGGGAACAGACGAAAAACTAAGCAGTTTCTTAACTAGAAACACTTTAAGATAAAGTGTTCTTTGATCTATGTAGAACTGCTTGAGAGCTTTTGAAAGAATGATGTTTTCAGATAATGAAAGCTTGTAGAGAGTTTTTCGTATCTGATCCTGAGGTTGAAGACGGGTTTATATAGGTAGAGATTCAAGACTAGCCGTTGGAGGAGCCGTTTGAATCTTACCTACTCTTCTTAAATACAAGATCTGCCGTTGGGCGTATCTGTACCTGTTTTCATTTGTGTCACATCCTAGGTTCTGAAGTCTAGGATGCTGATCTGGCAATCCCTCATTGGTCGAGGTAGGTTGACTTCCTCTGATTCCGGGATCTTATGCCTTTAGAGCTGGCTTTTGAATTCAGAGCTGGACTGTCTTGAAGTGGAGTCTTCAGAGATAGTTCCTTTGTTCTCGACTGTTGGACCATTGTGTTTTGAACTCGGCTCGAATTCTCTTCACTTGATCAGCTCTGTTGGATCACTCAGTGAAGGTTGACGCCGTCTTGTCTTTTGCTAGTGACTCTCATTGTAAACACGGTAGGTCGGCTGTCTTCCGCTTTCTTAACCTGTAAACCTACATCTAAGGCTCAAACAGGCGAGCTGGAAAACACTATTTAGGTTGACGCGATCATCTATTCGGTTGGAGAATCAGTTGGGTTTTGGTATCAAATCGAAACCTTATAATTTTCCCAACAATTTCCCCCTTTTTGATGATGCCAAAACATAACTGAGACAACTTATGACGCAGAAAAACTTGTGTTTTATTAATGTAAGAAAATACATTATAACACAGGAAAAAGAAAGAAGAAAAAAAATCTTCAAATTTTCAGTCTTCAATCCTTCAGTCTTCAGTCCCAGTTGGCTGGGTCTTCTCTTCTGCATCCGTTGCTTCTTTCTTTTGACTCGTCTCTTCTTCAGCTGATTCTGATTCAGCTGGTTCCTCTAGCTCAACAGTTTGCCTCTTCATTGACTTGTCTCTCTTCTCCCTTACTTCCCCCTTTTTGGCATGATCAAAACAGGGTGGGAGATATACACCATCGGTACATTGCGATGTTTTAGTTTGGCAAAGCGTGGTTTTCGGCTACGAGCGGCGAGGTTTAGAGTCTAAGTGGCTCACCGTTGTATTAGGCGCTCTTCTTCGGTTGCATTAGCCTCGGGTGATTGCGGACACGGCGTCCTTGGCTCGATTCGGTTAGGGCGATCAGTGAGTGGTTGGAGGGATGAGTTAGCACGGGAGATAGCATCTTCTGAGTCGGGCATAACTTCATTCCTTGTAATTTTGCTTCTTCAGACTTCTTAGATTGAATGAGAAAGTCTGATTCAGCACTTGAGGGACTTGTATTCAGCTCATATCATCATCATCCAATTTGCAGTGATCGTTGGCTGGGTGATGTTTCTCATTTGAGCTTGGTGCAGGGACTTGAGCATATTTTATTGAAAGATCTCGAAGATGGTGTCCCTGTGGAGCTGAAGGAAACTGAGGAGAAGGCGGTTGAAGTATCCCATCTGTCTTGGGGTTTAAGCTTGGTTGTTCAGCTGGAATACTCCGTTGCGGTGTTGGTGATGATTATGTTTACGCATGGACGTGAACTTCTCTTCCACCGTAAGAAACGACCGCTTGTGGGTCTTCTGCTCCTCGGAGAGTGATTACGAATTCTCTCATAATGTCAGCTGGCTTCTCTGTGTCGACCGAGCACCTTTGACTTGAGTCTTCGGTTTGAAGACGGTGCTTCAAGATATATTTTGTCTCCTCAAGTTGTCTCCGATTCCCAGCTGGGACGGAGTTAGATGCATGCTGCTTTGTCTCCTGCATCTTTTTCTGTGCCTCCTGTGGTGGAGCAAGAGCTTTGACGTGACTGCTCTTGAATACTCCGGTTTTATCAACATCTGGTCCAGTGCGGTGACTTTTGCATCCCGGGGAGTTGTGTGTCCCGTTCTCTTTTTTTATGTTGAGAGAAACAGTGGGGCTGAGGAGGTCTTTTTCCTTTGTCATTCCCAGAAAGTTTTCTGCATCTTCCTAGTGAATGACGTTCTTGAGCTTTGCAGTCTCTCTTCTTGCCGGCTTTGGTTACGTCGATGGGCTTCACCTTCTTGGACTTCCGTCTTCTTTGAGGTTCCCGAGAGTTAAGCAACTCTTATCTTGAAGCTTTGTGATTCTTCAAGTTTGATCGGCTTCGGAGATATCTTTACGGATTCCATGTTCTTCTTCTGCATCTTTTGTTAGTAGAAACAAACAATACCAATTGATGGAAATAAGAAAGAATGCTGAAAAAACTTTCTAGGGTTGATGCGTATATCTTCTAGCATATTTAAAGAGTTTTCTTGATGAATGGACGATCAAGATTTGTCTATTGATAAGAAGATCTACGACTGGGAGTGATTCTCGCGTCATGTCAATTTCTTGATTAGAAGATGTGAGTTAATGCGCGAGAGAGAACGGTTGAGGCGTTTTGACTTTTGCCTCGAAACTCCCATTATTCAATTCTTTGCAGACTTTTAATTAAGATTGATTAGAAATGACAAGATGTGAGTTGACAGAAAACAGATTGAGTAGATATAATTAATGTTGTTGCAAACCTCTCAGCTGATCATTGTAGTCAGCTGATACCTCGGTTGAGTGGGTGTGCTGGGTCATCGTGGTTCCAATTTGGTTCCCCTCACTCGAATAATCATTTCCTTTCAGCATCTGGTTTAGCTGAATTCTTTCTCAGCTGATATCAGTGACATTGATTCTGAATTTCGGTTATCGCTTGCATTCACTGGTCTCTTCCGTTCGAATTCAATTGGTCTCTTCCATTCAATTTGGTCTTCCGTTCAGCTGGGTCTGCTTCCATTCAGCTGGGTCTGCTTCCGTTCAGCTGGGTGAAGCATCGTCTGGGTTGAGAAGTCCAAGTAATCCGCACAGCATTTTGAATCTTGCTTCTATCAGCGGTTTTGTGAGAATATCAGCCCGCTGTATGTCTGTGTGAATTTTCTCAACAATCACATCCTTCTTTTCTACGTGATCTCTGATGAAATGATGTCGTACGTCTACATGCTTGCATCTTGTGTGAAGTACTGGATTCTCTGAAATGGCAATCGCACTTGAGCTATCACAGAAAATTGGAACCTGTCCAGTTTTTACTTCATAGTCATCCAGCTGATGTTTCAGCCAGAGAATTTGCGAGCAGCAGCTTCCAGCGGCCATGTATTCTGCTTCTGTAGTGGAAGTTGCGATGCATGTTTGTTTCTTTGAAAACCATGAAATCAACTTACTTCCTAAGAACTGACAAGTTCCTGAAGTTGATTTTCTGTCCAATCGATCTCCAGTGAAGTCTGAATCTGAGTATCCAGTCAGCTGTAGATTGTCTTCAGGGTACCATGTACCCAACATTCTCGAGTTCCTTTGAGATATTTGAGAATGTTCTTGTTGCTTGCATGTGTGGTTCCTTTGGATCAACTTGAAATCCGGCACACACTCCGATCGCGAAAGAGATGTCCGGACGACTTCTTTGTTAGATACGGCAGGATCCTATTATCCCTCCGTATTTCTTTGGAATCAATCGACTTCCCTTCGGTTCACCCGGTTCAATCTTCCAGTTGGTGTTCATTGGAATCTTTACAGTTCTGCTGGATTGAACTCCATACTTGGCGATCAAATCTTTCACGTATTTGGATTGATTTATGAAGATCCCTTCTGAAGATTGCTTGACTTGAAGTCCTAGGAAGAAACTCATTTCTCCTATCATGGACATTTGGAACTTCTCGGACATTATCTCTCCAAATCTTTGGCATAAGAAGCTTGATCTTGATCCAAAGATGATGTCGTCTACGTAGATTTGAACAACCAGGATATCTTCTCCTGACTTGATGGTGAAGAGAGTTCTATCTACTGAGCCCTTCTTGAATCCTTTGGATATGAGAAAATTTGACAGAGTGTCATACCAAGCTCGAGGTGCTTGCTTCAATCCATAAAGAGCCTTATTTAGCTTGTAGACTTTATTTCCTTCTACTTCGAATCCTGGAGGTTGTTCAACGTAGACATCTTCTTTGATTTCTCCATTTAAGAATGCACACTTCACATCCATTTGATAGACCTTGAATTTGTGATGTGCTGCAAAGGCGAGAAATAGTCTGATTGCTTCCAATCGTGCTACTGGAGCAAAAGATTCTTCGAAGTCAATTCCTTCCTGCTGAGTGTAGCCCTTGGCAACGAGTCGAGCTTTGTTTCTGATGACGACTCCCAGGGTATCCATTTTGTTCTTGAATATCCATTTGAGTCCTATGACTTTGACTTCTTGAGGTCTGTTGACTAATTCCCAGACACAATTTCTGAGGAATTCGTTCAGCTTTTCTTGCATGGCATTTGTCCAAGGCACGCTCTTCAAAGCTTCGAGAATTGATTGAGGCTCTGGCACTTGAGCTACGTAACACGCCATTAGAGCTGTGTCTTCATCATAGACCGTCAGTTCTAGCTCTACTGAGAGTTGAGCTGTGTCAGCTGCTTCTTGATGATCCGATGAAGCTTGAGCAGCTGAGCTTCTGGTTTTGACTTGGTCAGATGGTTCTCCAATAATTGCTGATGATGGATGATCTGCAATCCATCTTCTCCTCTTACGAATTTCATCTTCCAATTGATTGATGCTTGACGTGGCTAAATTTCGTCTGACTTGTAGTTGCTCAGGAGTTAAATCTTGAGAGTTTGGCTCTCTTTGATTTAGATTTTGAGGAGACTTCTGTAGAGGCTCAGCTGGAGATGGAGCTGGGGACTCAGCTGTGTTTGGATTCCCAGCTGATGATGTTCCCCCTTGATTTGGCGTTGAAGCTTCTTCTCGATTTCCAGCTGGTGGAGCTTCTTGGTTGATTTGAATTTCCTCCTCTGGCTCATTGTCCCAAATTAATGGTTCGGCCAGATTCCTGATTCTATTCTCTTGAGCCCTTGTCTGAATCAATCTTGAAGATTCTCCTTCGCTTCTTCGTTTGATAGAATCTCTATATTCGAAGGAGGATTCGTCAAAGGTAACATGTGGAGTTACTTCGACTATTTGAGTTCTTCTGTTGAAGACTCTGTATGCTTTACTCACAGCGGAGTAACCAAGGAATACTCCTCGGTCTGTCTTTTTGTCGAACGTCTTGAGCTGTGTCTTCCCATTATTGAGGATGTGACATTTGGATCCGAATACCTTGAAATATCCAATGAATGGTATTCTGTTGTTCCATAGCTCATACGATGTCTTTCCTTGCCTTGATGTGAGTAGGGAGCGATTCTGAGTGAAGCAAGCTGTGTTGATTGCTTCAGCCCAGAACTTCTTTGGAATGGCAGAGCTAGCTAGCATTGAGGTAGCTGCTTCCTTGAGAGTTCTGTTTCTTCTTTCTGCTACACCATTCTGCTGAGGTGTGCGAGCTGCAGATGTTTGGTGTTGAACTCCGTTCTTCTCGCAAAAATCATAAATAGTTTCATTTAGAAACTCCGTTCCACGATCTGATCTTATTGCCATTATTTTGCACTCCTTCTGTGTTGATAGTCTTTCCAGCAGGATAGGCAGCTTAGTTCTGGTTTCGCTCTTCTGGTATAAGAATGATACCCATGTGAATCTTGAGAAATAATTCACAACGACCAGAGTATATTTTCTGCCATTGAAGCTTGCTGGAGTAACTGGACCAAAAAGATCCATGTGAAGAAGTTGAAGAACTCGATCAGTTGACTGAGCTGGCTTGAGAGAGAAAGAAATTCTTGTTTGCTTTCCTTGTTGACACGCGCTGCACATATGACTTTTGTCATATACTTGATCTGGAATTCCATTAGCGAGCTGGTTCCTAGCCAGTTTGTTGATTGTCTTGAAGTTGAGATGATTCAGCCGTCTGTGCCACCACCGACTTCATTCTTCTTTTGATACAAGACAAGTCTCCGGAGGGCTGCTGTTCCAGTCAGCGAAGTACATATTTCCTTCTCTTTTCCCTTTTAGGAGTATCTGTTTGGTTTCCCTGTGCTTCACTGTGCATCCCTGTGCATCAAACTTGACAGAAAAACCGTTGTCGCAGAATTGGCTAATGGAAAGCAAGTTATGTTGCAATCCTTGTACATAAGAAACATTTGGGATTATAACATTTCTAGTTTTAAATGTACCATAACCTTTGGTTAGGCCTTTGGAGTTGTCACCAAATGTTACTTGTGGACCTGTACGCTCAATATACTCCTGGAGTAGATGCTTTAGGTGCGTCATGTGCTTGGAACATCCACTGTCCAAGTACCAAAGCGTTCTCATCGACTCCTCAGAGATGCGTCGATTCCTTGCAACCTAAACAAAAAGTTAAAATTCAGGTACCCAGTTTTAATTGGGTCCTTGTGGGTTAGACAGAGATCCTTTGACGACCCAGATCTGCTTGATGACTCGAATTGGGTCATTTGATCTGATAATTCTCCCAGCTGAGTCGATGTACACATTCATTGTGTTCTTTTGTTGTTGTTGGCGGGGTCTTGATCTCCGTGTCTTCTTGTTTTGTTGTCTGGATTTCTTTTGGTTTCCAGCTGTGTGCATAGCTGAGACGTTCCTTTGTCTCTGCTGTCTCATGTGATGCTGTGGCTGGAAATGATTATCCAGCTGATACTCGTATGAGTGGTATCCAGCTGGGTATCTCTGATATCTTGGTTGATATCGATCAACGTGCTGGTGCTGTGGCTGGTATCTGTAAAATCCAGCCTGTGGTCTTCGTTGAGGTTGAGCACGTTGCTGTCTGAGTTGGGCTTGAGGTTGTCGCACAGCTGACCTTCTTGATGTCTGCTGTGTTCTCGACGGAGTTTGAGACTGTTTCACAGCTGTTCTTCTTGACGTCTGCTGTGTTCTCGACGGAGCTTGAGAATGTTTCACAGCTGTTCTTCTTGACGTCTGCTGTGTTCTCGACTGTTGATGCTGAGCTGCTGGGATTGAAGGTTCGATTGCACGTACAAACATAACCTTTGTTCCACTTGTGGAGGCAATGTTTGAGGCATCCTTTGATTCGTTGTATCCCAGTCCCGCTTTGAGTGCTGTTGGACGCTGAGCACTAATGATCTCGTCCATTGTTGACGTGGCTTTGATGAGAGCTACTATGTTTTTAGATAGTACCTCTTCTGTGCTTTTCAGCTCAATGATCTCAGCTGACTTCCTTTCCGATTCAGCTGTGACCTTTTCCACATCTTCTATCAGCTGTTTCTTCTCAGTGTTGAATTCCTTCATCAGCTGATCTTGTTTCACTATTTTGTCTTTTAGTGAAACGACTTCCTGTTGGAGCTGAGTTGTATCAGCTGTGTCTGATACTTTTGTCTTTTCCAGTTCCGCCTTCAGCTCGGCATTCTCACACATAATGACATCAAGGATCTCTTGAAGCTCCTTGGAATCGTTCATTACTTTCTCTACTAGACTCCAATCAGGTAGTCCAGATTCTGAGTCCTGTGTAGAGTGTTCGTGTGATGGTGAGATGTTAGATAGATTTAGAGTTCGAGACGTTACCTCATCTTCATCGATGCCGTCTGTTTGACCCATGAAGCATGTATCCCAATCAGGTTCATCATGGGCCATCAGGGCTTCTTCTTCCGAGTCTGAAAATGGCATGTCATCCATTTTCTTGCACTCTGATTCTTCATCAACGATATAAGCTCTCATTCTATCAGCTGCCTTAGCTTTTAATTGGTCTCTGTCTTTCTTGGACAGCTTTAGACAATCTTGTCGGTAGTGTCCTGGTTCCTTGCAGTTGAAGCAACCTTCACCTGTTCGTTGGTCAGCTGACTTCTCATCAGCTGCTGCGTACTTATCTCTGTAAGTCCTAAAGAACTTCTTGTATTTGCCCTTGCTGGTGTTGAGTCTGTTATAATTTTTCACCATCATGGCAATTTCTTCGAGTAGCTCCTCTTTGCTCATATCCTTTTTGTCCTTCTTCATCTTGAAGGACTCAGCTGACTTGACATGAGCTGACTTTTCAGAGTTAGCTCTGAAAGCTATTTCTTTTGGAGCTGGGGTGAGTTCTCCGTCATTCTGTCTGCTTGAAGATTCTTCTTGAGTGATCTTCAAGTTATATTCGTTGGCTTTTAAGAGTGAGAACAACCTTTCTGTAGATAGATCACCCAAGTCACTTCGACTTTGGTGAACTACCTTGTAAGTGTTCCATTCAACTGAAAGAGCTGAAAGAACCTTTAGATTCTTTTCCCGCTGGGTATACTTCCCAGTTCTGATTGTCTCTATCTCAATGACTATGTTTGAGAACCTTAGCTCCATCGCTTCGATGGACTCGTTGGCTAGCTGCTTGAAGTTGTCGAATTATTGGCAAGCTATTGTGAATTTGTTTTCTTTGATTTCTTCAGATCCTTCACATAGCTTGGCAAGTATTTCCCACATCTCTTTGGCTGTCTCGCACTTGATGATCTTACTCAGGTAGGCGTTTGAGACTGTTGATGAGATGGTGTTTCTTGCGAAGGCATCCGGACCAGCTTGCTTTCGTTCTTCTGACGAGTAATCCTTCTTTGGCTTGAGAATTGGCCGGTATTCTGGTTGTCCTCCATCATGAGCAGGTACGAGTTCATTTCCTTGTTTATAAATAAGGATGGGTCCGTCTGTGATGACGTCCCACATCATGTCGTGATGTGCACAAAGGAAGCTTTTCAATCTGAATTTCCAGATTGCATAGTCGTCTACCGAGAAGGTGGGAGATTCCTATTAAGATAAGAATCCATAGACATGTGCAGTATGTAATAAGATGAGTTTTTCTGAAAAACGGATCTGTTCAGTTGACCACTGACACAGAGTGTCAAGAGAGATATCTTGATACAGAAACGGTGGTCTTTTGAACCACTGCTCTGATACCAATTGATGGTCCCCGAAATTTGGGTACTTGGTGTAGAGGGAGGGGGGTGAATACACCAAGTAGATTTTTCGAAACTTTTTCAAGTTAAAACACGTAGTTGGTGAGCTCGGTTATTGATCCAATGGGGAGGGTCGGTGGGTAAATAACTCAATTTGTGCGGTGCGGAAAGTGGTGGTTTGAAAACTTAGCTCGGTTACTTAGAAAAACTCAGTTTGAAAAGATTAACTTAGCGTTTTCAGCTTAGTCAGGTTGTGCAACTTTTAGAGAGACACAGCTGTCTTTGGAGAGCAGCTGTGTGTGCAGTTTTGAACAAATATGCAATGATATGAAGGAGTTAGTACACAGCTGAAAATAAAGCAAAAGTAAAGAGAGAGAGTAAGAAGCACGCGGGTTTTTACGTGGTTCGGAGTAACACCTCCTACGTCCACGACCAGGTTCACTGGTAATCCACTACCACTTGGTTTCCAAGTACCAAGCAACTTCACAACTCTAACCCGAGCTGTGTTCCAACGGTTGCGGGCCTTGTCAAGCCTATACACCTTCGCTTTACGGGTGCGAAGAACCTAACCACTCGAATTACGCGCTTCGAGCAAGCGTACCTTTACCTAACCTTTCTGGGTTTGGGTTTGGGTATGGGGTTCCAACTATGAACGAGTTCTTACAATTAAGAACTTCAGAGTATGATGAACTCGTTCGAAATCTAGGCTTAAGATATACAATGAGTTTGGCCTAGGGAACAGACGAAAAACTAAGCAGTTTCTTAACTAGAAACACTTTAAGATAAAGTGTTCTTTGATCTATGTAGAACTGCTTGAGAGCTTTTGAAAGAATGATGTTTTCAGATAATGAAAGCTTGTAGAGAGTTTTTCGTATCTGATCCTGAGGTTGAAGACGGGTTTATATAGGTAGAGATTCAAGACTAGCCGTTGGAGGAGCCGTTTGAATCTTACCTACTCTTCTTAAATACAAGATCTGCCGTTGGGCGTATCTGTACATGTCTTCATTTGTGTCACATCCTAGGTTCTGAAGTCTAGGATGCTGATCTGGCAATCCCTCATTGGTCGAGGTAGGTTGACTTCCTCTGATTCCGGGATCTTCTGCCTTTAGAGCTGGCTTTTGAATTCGGGATTTGGTATCTTGAAGTGGAGTCTTCAGAGATAGTTCCTTTGTTCTGTACAGCTGGACCAGCTGTGTTTTGAACTCAGCTCGAATTCTCTTCAGCTTGATCATGCTCTGCTGGAGGACTCAGCTGAAGGTTGATGCCTGCTGTCTTCCGCTAGCTGACTCCTGCTGTAGACACAGCTGGGTCGACTGACACAGCTGGATCGACTGTTGTCTTCCGCTTTCTTAACCTGTAAACCTAGAAAATCTAAAGCTCAAACAGGCGAGCTGGAAAACACTACTTAGGTTGAAGCGATCATCTATTCGGTTGGAGAATCAGTTGGGTTATGGTATCAAATCAAAACCTTATAATTTTCCCAACACATTTAGGAATGGTACGAATATTGGATTTCCGTACCAAGTACACCGTTATGAATGGTACTAATATTGAAATTTCGTACCAAATACACAGGTAGGAATTGTACGAATATTGGAATTTCGTACCAATCATACCGGTATGCATGGTACGAATATTGGAATTTCGTACCAAGTACACCTGTATGAATGGTATCTTACTTCCAGCTGTTCATACGGCTTGATCTGGACCTCTTTTTATCTTATGCCAGAGCGACGAATATTGAAATTTCGTACCAAGTAACCGGTTTGTATGGTACGAATATTAGAATTTCGTACCAAGTATACCGTTAGGAATGGTACGAATACTAAAATTTCGTACCAAGTACATCGGCAGGAATGGTATAGTTCGTACCAATTGTAGATCGCCACAATATATGAATGAAAGAACACATTTATAACATAATCAAATTGCCAAAACTCAGCCCCAAACCGTACATTATAGTTTATGAATTCAATTGTCAACACATACATAATTTAAATTAAATTGTTTATCCCTCCACACGCATGGCTTTATACCTGTTCGTGCTCAAACTCTTCTCCTGCTACTGCTTGCTCTGCTGCTGCTGGCTCTGCAGCCTCTGCTGCTGCCCCTGCAAGCCCTGCTCCGGCTTCACGAAGCTTCTTCAGCACGTAGTCTCCTACTTCAATGACGAGCTACCTATGGTGGTGCTGGAGTAGACCCTCTATTTCTTTCAATAGGGTCATCCTCTCCGATGCACTGGTAGAAGCAGCAGTAGGGGCAGCATCGTCGTTCTCTTCTTCTCGCGGCCTCTTTTTCTTGCTTTCATTTGCATCGTACTGGAATGCAAAGGCCTCCTTCTCTGGGTCTTTCTCCAGAGATTTCCAATACGCTTGCGCCATTTCCAGGTTGTATGGTACCAACAGGGGGACAAGATCCTACAAAATAGATCTGTTTAGATTTGTGTTTTCAAACTAGTACATGTAGGTATGATACAAATATTGGAATTTCGTACCAAGTTTATTGATAGACATGGTACGAATATTGGACTTTCGTACCAAGTATGCCGGTAGGTATGGTACGAATTTTGGAATTTCGTACCAAGTATACCGATAGGTGTGATACGGATATTGTAATTTCGTACCAAGTATACCAATGAACATGGTACGAATAATTGGAATTTCGTATCAAGTATACCGATGGACATGGTACGAATAATTGGAATTTCATATTAAGTATACCGATGGACATGTTACGAATATTAGAATTCCGTACCAAGTATACCGATAGGTGTGATACGAATACTGTAATTTCGTACCAAGTATACCAATTGACATGGTACGAATAATTGGAATTTCGTATCAAGTATACCGATGGACATGTTACGAATATTAGAATTTCATACCAAGTATACCGGTAGGCATGGTACGAAGTTTGGAATTTTGTACCAAGTATACCGATAAGTGTGGTAAGAATATAGTAATTTCGTACCACGTATGTCGGTAGGTATGGTACGAATTTTGGAATTTCATACCAAGTATACCGGTAGGCATGGTATGAAGTTTGGAATTTCGTACCAAGTATACCGATAAGTGTGGTAAAATATAGTAATTTCGTACCACGTATGCCGGTAGGTATGGTACGAATTTTGGAATTTCGTACCAAGTATTCCGATAGGTGTGGTACGAATATCGTAATTTCGTACCAAGTATACCAATGGACATGGTACGAATAATTCGAATTTTGTATCATGTATACCGATGGACATGTTACGAATATTAGAATTTCGTACCACGTATACCGGTAGGCATGGTACGAAGTTTGGAATTTCGTACCAAGTATACCGATGGACATGGTACGAATATTGGAATTTCGTACCAATTATACCGATGGATATGGTACGAATATTGGAATTTCCTACTAAGTATACTGGTAGGCATGGTACGAATGTTGGAATTTAACAGTAATACGTACCTCTCCTATCTCTTTGTCACTGGGAAATTCGGTGTCCTTGACATATCGATACCTCAAGAAACGAGGCATTTTTCTTTGTGGCTTCATCCCTCCAATTATCCTCCCGATAGCTGGTATAGCAGAATGCACCCAAGCCTGAATTTTGAAAAATGACGGAATTATTTTCAAATTAAGGTACAAATTATGAAATTTCGTACCAGGCGTACTGACTTACAAGCAGAGCAAGTGTGTTCCCTTTCACATGGTAGCTTAGCACACCCGATTTAGTCCCCTTATCTCTTGTCACAGCCTTCGTGATTGATTCAAACAATACTTGGTAGGAGATACTACCCCACGGGAATTCCTCTCAAGCTTTATCATCTTCAAGCAACACCCACAACCATGTTAGAATTTTCTTCTTCGTAGTATCAAACCCTATGACGTAATTCGAAGCAAGTAGCAACTTAGACAACTTGATGTAGTCTGCTACAGTTGCTCGCACTCTCACGCCGTCAATTTCAAACCTCTTATTTATGAAGGCAGTGCGTACGTCTGCAGTTGTCGTGGTCTGGTTGTTGCCAAATAGTCTTGTATACACTGAGCTTTTTGAGACATTGTGTGCAGTGTACGGGTTGAATTTTGCTGGTCCAAATCTAAGCCCAGTGACCAACGCAAATTCAACACGGGAAAACCGTAAAACTTTTTCATTGACCTTGAACCAAAGTGTGGTTGGGTCAAGATCAGGTGTTGGTTCCACCTGCCGACACACAATGTAGTGTACCAGATTCCCGGATCGGGTGTTGTAGTCCGTTAGGTCCATGAAGGAACCTAGAACTGATTTCTTGAGCTGTTCCAAAGCAGAAGCGTCAAATGTTTCTAAACAGACGCGAATATCACCAACCATTGACTCATAACCTGCCATCATTACTTTGTGAGGGCGTTCGGCTAATGCAAGCCGCTTGTATTTCCACACAACCTTGCACATAGAAGAACTCTGAAAATCAAGCACGAATATATTAAATAATGTTAAGAATTGAACAGTTCGTACCAGGTTTCAAGTGATACGCTGGTAAGAATTATGAAATTGTTACTAATTACCATGTAAGAATTTCACATTTCGTATCAATAATCAAGCACCAAGGAATTTTACGCTGGTACGAAATAAGAAATTATGACCACTTCGTACCATTAATCAAGCACGAATATATTAAATAATGGTAAGAATTTTATATTTCGTACCAGGTTTTTAAGTTATTAGTAAGAATTATGAAATTTTTACTAATTACCATGTAAGAATTTCACATTTCGTACCAATAGTCAAGCACCAAGGAATTTTACGCTGGAACGAAATATGAAATTTTGTCTACTTCGTACAATTAATCAAGCATGAATATATCAAATCATGGTAAGAATTTCACATTTCGTACTAGGTTTCAAGTGATACGCTGGTAAAAATTACGAAATTCTTACTAATCACCATGTAAGAATTTCATATTTCGTTCCAAATACGAAATCATGGTACGAAATGTGAAATTCTTACCAAGTACTACCAAATACCATATAAGAATTTACAATTCGTTCCATTAATGGTCCCAAGACGGATTCTTTGGTGTAGAGGGGGGGTGAATACACCAAGGTTTAAAAACTTTGCCAATTAAAAACTCTTTTGAGTGAGCTGGCTGTGTCCAATCCAGCTGGAAGGCAGCTTGATCGACACAGCTGGCTGTGTGCGGAATGTGGTGGATTTGGAAAGTTCGTCTGTTACTTCAAATATATTGCAAAGCTCTGTTTCTCTTTTCAGTTAGTCAGTTTATGCAACTTGAAATGAGATCATGATGAGTTAGCTGAATACATAAATAAAGCAATAAAGAACAAAGCAATTTTAATGTGGTTCGGAGTAACACCTCCTACGTCCATGACCAGATTCAATGGTAATTCACTACCACTTGGTTTCCAAGTACCAAGCAACTTCACAACTCGAACCTGAGTTGTGTTCCAATAGTTTAAGGGCACTGTCAAGCCTACACCTTTCAGTTTGCGGATACTGAAAAAACCTGACTTACAGTTTCCGGGTACTGTAAAACCTGACCACTCGAATTACACGCTTCGAGCAGGCGTACCTTGACCTAACCTTTCTGGGTTTGGGATTGGGTAAGGGTTTTCCAACTATAAACGAGTTATTACAATGAAGAACAAGGAGAATGATGAACTCGTTCAAACTAGGCTTAAGATATTTCTATTCTAATCTATTCTGCCTATGACTGAATATGTGAACAACTAAGAACACAGCTGACTGGCTGGGTGTTCTTGAAAGATTTGGCTTTGAAGTTCGTTGTTCATTTTTCTGTTTGCTCTTTTATTTCTTCCGTCGTCTCGCCAGCCTCTTCAGCCTTCAATGGTGAGGAGATATATATAGGTGGAGATTCAAACTAGCCGTTGGAAGAGAGCTGTTTGAATCTTACCTACTCTCATTGACTTCTGGCCTTTAACCTACGAAGTAGGTCTGCATCTGTAGAAGCTCTTTCTTCTGTGATTTGACCGCTTCAGACAAGATCTTCTGACATCGGGATCTTGTCTTGGAGAAGGTCTTCGTCTTCGAGCTGCTAAGCGTCTCAGCTGTGTCTTCAGCGTCTTGGACTCTGCTGCGTCTCGACTCTAAGCTGTGTCTTAGACCTGTGCTGTATCATTAACCTAAGCTGTGTCATTAACCTGAGCTGTGTCTTAGACCTTAGCTCTGTCATTGACACTAAGCTGGGTCTTTGACACTGAGCTGGGTTTCCGTCACTGAGCTGGGTCTTGATATTGCTGGGTATTTGACTCTGATTGGTCTGCTCTGCTGAGTCTGCTCTGCTGAATTCCTCAGCTGTGTCCGCTTAGCTGTGTCTTCTGCTAAGTCTTCTGCTGTTTTCACGACTCTACCTGTAAACTTAGAAACTCTATAAGCTCAAACAGGTGAGCTGAAAAACGCTTAGGCATGTGCAATCATCTACTCGGTTGGGGTCAGCTGGGTTTTGGTATCAAATCAAAACTCTATTAATTTTCCCAACAATTAACCTAGCACGAATATGTCAAATCATGGAATTTGACACCTCGTACCGATACTCAAGTACGAAGAACATATTCATACCAAACAATTCAATATTTATGTAAGAAGTTTAACATTTCTTACCATTAAATCATTCCAGATCTACATTCAAAAATAAATCGTGCGAAATCAAAAAATTCAAAACTTTTTTTCCAGATCTACATTCCAGATTTACAAAATTGATCAAATCTTACCAACAATTCTCTGAAAGGATCGTCGTTTCGTGGGTAGTTTGGTTGTGCGTCTTCGTCCGTTCCAGATCTGTCCGGTTCGGTGGCCGCTGCTTCCTCAGATCTCGACGCCGAGGTCGTCGGATTTTGTTCTTCTGGTTCGTGCGCCATAGATTCCGGTGGTAAGCTTGTTTCTCGTGTTTCGGTTGGCAAGGTGGTGGTCGCCGCTTTCTCTTGAACGGTTTTCTTCTTTTTGCTTGCTCGTACCATGGTGGAGACAGTGTGGTGGTGGATAATATATGTGTTGACAGTAGGCGGTTGCGGTGATGGAGGCAGTGCGGTGGCGGAGACGGCGCGGTGATGGAGGAGGCGCAGTTGCAGAAAACGGGGAGAGAGAAGAGAGAGAATTTGTTTTGGACGATTTGAAAAAAAAGTGAAATCTGAAAAGTTAAAAGTGAAAACTAAAAAGTAACTTCCATCTACAAGAGGGGTATTTTCGACCAAAAAGGCAAATGTTTGCCATAATTTGTGAAAATTAAACTTGTGGCCAACATTTGTATTTTACTATGTGTTTTGGCTATTCTAATTTTTGCCTCATTCGAATATGTAATGCTTTATATATATATATATATATATATATGGTTGCAACTTAATAATTGACCAAATAATATTTTTTTAATAATATAGTTTTAAAAATCTTGGCAAATATTTTCTTCTATATTTTTTTATATTTACACCAACTTTATAATTTATCAAATTAAATAAATTAATATTGACAACTTAATAAATTGCCAAGTCAATTTTTATTAAAATAAAAATTATTTATTTGGCCAACTAATTGATTGGCCAAATTATTTAAATGTTCAAAACAATTGATTTTTATTTATATTGATTTTTCAAGAGTGTGATCCTTTTGAAAAACGATGTGAGATATGTAGAAATTTATTAAAATATTACACTTATTTAAACAAATAAATACTATACTTCACTAATATATAGATAGATTGATTTTTTTTAACCTAAATTAGATAAAGTAACAATATATGCATTTATTCTTAAATAATTACCTACATCCCTCTTTAAAAAAAATACGTACATCGTACTCTTAGCAAGATTTTATTTATAATTTCCTTGTAATTACATGTGCACCACGTAGAACCTTGAATTAAGGGGAAGACTCATATGCGTAATCGTTTTAATAATATATTTTACTTTACATTTTATATAAATGGACTTATTTATTTGGCCAATTAATTTGACAAATTAATAATGACAAATTTAATAATTGACGAAATTAAGAGAGAGATGAACACATTAATTCGTACCAACGTACCACGACAGCGTGCTACCAACATGCCAATTCGTACCAAAGCACCACGTTAGGGCGTGGTAAACTGGTACGAAAATATTATATCCGTACTGGAGAACTACGTTAGGGCGTGGTACGCTAGTACGAAAACAAGATATTCGTACCAAAGTTTGCATGGTACTCCGATACGATTATGGTATCTTCGTACTGGCTACCACGCTATAACGTGGTCACAAATTCAAAGAATCGGTACATCGGTACGAATATCATGTTTTCGTACTAGTGTACCACGCCCTAACTTGGTACTCCGGTACGAATATGGTATTTTCACACCAGCACACCACGTCCTAACGTGGTACTCCGGCACGAATAAATTATGTTTGTTCCAACTTACCAATACATGGCACGGTGGTACGAATACATCTGAACATACCAACAATCAAGTCACCCAAAAGTCTAACATGAAAACAACCTAATTACCCAAAAATAAACTATGCAACATCCAAAGCACCAATACATCATGCACGAAATAAAAAAAAATCGTACCAGTGCATGGTACACCGGTACGAATAAGCTATTTTCGTTCGAACAAGCCAAGAATGGGCTCCGCGCTACTGGTATAAATTACGACTGGTACGAATTCACTCATTTCGTACCAATGTATTTTGACAGCGAGCAGCAACCTCCTGCAAAAACACAATCGAACCATAAATCAACACAAATACTTTCAAATCACCTAGAAATCAACCCAAATACACCAAAAATCACCAGAAACAATATGAAAACATATAAATCATGAAAAATACGAACGAAAAAAATCATAAATTAACAAAATTTCAAAAAAACTATTAATCACCAATTTCAAATTTGTTCGTGGATCTCGAACATGAAGATGCCATGGATTTCAACGAGAAGCTTGCGAGCAGCGCGGTGGTTTGTGCGGGGCGACTGCGGTAGTTTTCGACAAGATCTAAGATTTTTTTAGAGAGAAATTGAGCGAAAGAGTGAGAGAGAGAATGTTGATCTAGAGTTTCCGGCAGTGGTGGGGACAGGGCTGTGGTGCGGTGATGGGCTGGGGGTTGCAGACGGCGACAGGGATAGGCGGAGATGGGCGGAGATTTGAGCAGAGGCGAGGGAAGATGTTGCGAGAGAGAAGAGAGGAGATGAGAGGGAAAATTTGCAAAATCTGAAATTCAAAATAGGTGAAATATTTGGTCAAATGTGGTATATAGTGGAAATTGACTCCTTGCCTTTAAGAAGGGTAGAATGATCCAAAATTTTTGAAAAGTGTCATATTTTTTGTTTTTTCAAATTTGTGCCAACTATTGTGTTTTTAAAAATGATAATGCTATATGATGAGTTGCCTCAATTCAAAATGGGTGAAATATTTGGTCAAATGTGGTATATAGTGGAAATTGACTCCTCGCCTTTAAGAGGATAGAAGGGTCAAATTTTTTTGAAAAGCGTCATATTTTGTGTTTTTTCAAATTTATGCCAATTATTGTGTTTTTAAAAGTGATAATGCTTTATCATGAGTTGCCTCTTATATTAATATTACAAGAGGCACACTCTCATACAACCAGTCTTTTGGGTAAGATCGGATCCGGATTGACCCGACCCGATTAAATCGGGTCAACCCGGATCAAACGTTGACTTTCCAGTTTTTTTTTTAAATTAGGTTTTTTCAAAAAAAAAATATTATCCACCTTCGGCTTCGATTTTAATTTATAGATAATGATTGTGGCAACATTAATGTCTTTTAGCTCGCTCCGAGGCCTTCGGCTTCCCTTGCTCGACTTTTTAAACAAAAAGTTAATAAAAAAAAGTGAAAAAAGAAAAAAAATGAAAAAAAAGAATAAAAAAATTGAATGAAAAAAGAATTAAAAAATCGGAAAAAAAAATTAAAAAAGTCAGGCACGTGTGTTACACGTGCCGATTAAAAAAATTTTGTTAGGCGCGTGTGATGCGTGCGCCGGACTTAAGGGTTCATAGTGCACGTGGGACCGGTTGTACCGTACGACCGGTCGTATACAAGTCTTTGTCATATTACAATGTCACAAGTAAGTTTTTGAAAGTCACAGTTTAAAATGTAATAGTTGTATTTTTATTCTGGTCTATTTTATGGTAAAATAAAAAAATGCAACTACATAGAGAGATCTTGATTTCAATTTTCACAGTTCACAAATTTTCCCATATTTTCTTGTCCCCTATTATAAATAATATATTTTATATATGGACATTACTTGTAGAGTTGGTTAGGGTTTCTACTTTATGTTTTTATATATATATCCTATTAGCCCTACCTTATACTTAGACTGAAAATAGATAATAATAATAATAATAATAATATTTCTTTCTCTACGCCGTTTCTTCTTCTCTTCTTTCTCTTTCTTTATTTTCTGTATTCTTGTTCTACTGTTCAAGATATCTTACAACACGTTATCAGCACGAGTCTCTAGCCAATTGAGCGAATATTGAAAGTAGGCCATAGGGAAGAATCGTGTCTTTTCTGCAAGGTAACTTCTCCGTTCAAAATAGATTTTATGATTGTGTTCATATACCCTTTCCTCTCAGTTTGAATTAGATTTCTATGGCGCTGTATAATATTGTAAATTTTGTTTATGTACTGCCTTTTAAGTTTTGCGAAAGTCATATAATCTGTAAAGAAGCAATTTTTTTTAAGGATACAACCTTTATCGTTTTTAAGGCGGCTGCGTTGTTAATCACAATCCTATAATAATTCGATATTTTTTAAACAAGAATAAAGAAACGGAATTAGTATAAGATTGGTATTTTCAATTATAGTTGGCAGAACCCCAATAATTATTCCGGATTTTGTTTAACGATTCAATTTCTTAAAAAATTAATTATATTGACTGCGTTTATCATTGTCTATGGGAAAAGATTAATTGGGTTAAGAAAATATATAAGTGAATATAATATGTTCCGTCCTGTAATATATACTAGTACTGCATCCCGTGCATCGCACGGATTAAGTTGAATTTTTAATATTTTTTGTATAATAATATGAGTAATGAAATATAAGAGATGTCCACAGGATAAGTTGAATTTTAACATTTTTTATAAAATAATATAAATAAAATATAAGAAATTAAAGTATCAATCAATGTAAATTAAAATTTCATTCAAAATTCATATATCTATAAATTCTGAAAATTTTCCTTGTAAACAACGTTAGTTGTAAGTATTAAATTATTTTTTAAATTACTATTTATAAATTAGATCGTAAATTATATCCATTAAAAAAATGGTTAAAAATAAGTACACTTCACGCTATCTCTTAAAGAAATTAATAACAAAAAAGGAAACTAAAGATTTTCTTGAATTTGAAAACTAAAGATTATAGCTATACCAAGCATATAGTGTCTTATTAAATGAATTCCCGTCGACGTCGAAATCATATTAGTATAAACTTTAAAAGTAATTCAATATTATTTTGGAGTTATTTCAACAATCGATCAAGAGGAGTGTTTCTTCGATTTTATTCCATGTTCTGTATCTTTAAGAAACCAATAGAAATTAAACTAAACAAATATTTTTTGAACAAACTAAATAATTATTTAAAAAGTTAATAATAATATTAATCTAAAATGTGAAAATTACATTCGCAATTACTTCACAATTTATCAAAGATTTCATCGTAAACGATGTTAGTTATTGTCGCATATCAGGATCTTGATCACATGATGACTTTGTTTATATATGGCACCATCTATCACAATGTTTATATTAAAATATTCTTGCAAAAATATTTTGTCTAACTGACCAAACACAATCTTAAAAGATTAATGTGGAATCTCACATATTAGCAAAATCCTTGATTTTAAGGTTGCTGATGACATGACTCCCTTTGCCCATAGGTGGAAAGTATAGGCACAATTCATATATACATATATATATAGAGGAAGCGAATTAAATAAGAACACTTTCTTCGATGAGAAATAAGAATAAATTTGGACCATATATGAGTCCGTAAGAATAATGCATTTTTATCACTTCGGAAATGCACAAAATGCTGTATTTTAATGCACAAACATGACAAATGATTAAATGCACAAAATGTAGTAAATTAATGCACATATATTTAATACATTTTTAATGCATAACCTGCAATAATTTAATGCACCAATTAAATCTCGACAATACATAAAAAAGATCGACGGTTCAATTTTTTTATTAATATATAATTGTGCATTAAAATAATATAATTTGTGCATTAACCGGTGTGGTAAAAATGCATGGTTCATACGAACTCATATAAAGATGAGTTCCTATATAATCCTTTTCCTATATATATATATATATAGATGAAAAAATCTATTTTAATATTCTTATGATCTTTATTTTCTTTTCTTGTAGCCTGTGATATGCGTTGGATTTTATTAGGTAATTTACATCTACTATTAAACTGAAATATTGTAGCACCAGTCCAGTTAGAGTAAATGTAACTATGGATAGTAGATTATATAATTTGAAGTTTCGTGCATCTAGAGAACACTAATATATTATATAGACTTCTATAAATGAATTTATTTCTCATATTAATATTATACTTATAATAATTATATCACAATATATAGATTTTAGATATAATCAGTAATTTAAAGTATATCAAATCCTATTTTTGAACGTCTATAAAATATATAAAGAGACTTAAAGATTGATAAAAGGTATCCAAATCTTGTAAAATATCCACATTAGGAAATGGAATACTAAAAAGGTGCTCGACTATTGATCCACGTATTACACAAATCAGAATATATTGAGAATTAATTCTATGTTACAACAATACTATACTGAAAAACTAAAAAAGATTGAGAGGGTCTAACCTTGCAATGGGATAATTTATGAATTTTCTTAAGATTAAGAACTATCAATATTTTTTCATAAAAATAAGAAAGAGTTTAATTTGTTACCATAAATCATGCTTTGCTAACTTATGTTATTAATTAGTTGATTGAAATTTATTTAAATAACACTTATGATATACCATGTTTTTATATTAATATGAGCAATTACTATCACATTTATTAAAAATTGCACTAACTAAGGAACTTAATGCGATACATAAGTAAATATACAATATATTACTAAAAATTCCTATATTCCTATTTGTAAGGTGACTATCGGATTGATTATGTATTTTCATAATTAGTGGGATGAATTCCCCATTACGTTCTCTCGCATTTTAAATCTTTAAAATTTGATGGTGTTGATAGTTCAATAACAATAATTTATTATTAAATATATTTCCAAAAACAGAAATGTATAAATTAATGTGTAGAAAAACATAAACTACTAATCACGGCATTTGGAGCACCTATATATATGTATATATTAATTATTAATGTAAACTAAATAATTATGTTTATGAAGGGAGCAATTATTGGGTTTTTTTACTTAAAATATGAAAATAGCAAACATATTAAATTTATTTAATACAAATTATTGATCATTAATATTGATTGTTATATGCCTTAATGAAATTTAATTATTAAACTAATCCTAATTTAACTAAATTGTGCAATTAGATCTTTTATAAAGTACATTTTTAAAGAATGTTGACCAAGCATGAGTGGAAAAGAAAACAAAAAAATAAATATATATGTTGAGATATGTTGAGATTTAATTTGAGTAATGTTGAGATTAAATATATATGTTGATAAAACAAAACAAAAAATAAACATAAAATATGGATTGCCTAAGTTGTCAAGGTAATTATAGTGAAATAAATCAATTTAATTAAACGATGATGAATTTGAATAATTAAAAGTTAGAAGAAAAAGAAAAACAATTCCACATATAAATAACCACATGTATTTTTGGATCTATAGAATCTTTTTAAGATGCAAATGAGGACATTACAACATTAACACTAACCAAGGATAATCTATATATACAATCAAAATATATTAAAATCATTGATAATATTACAACATCAAAACTAATTATAAGATTCATGTGATCGAATTAATAGAATTTGTGAACTGCAAAATTGATATGGATCGAAAATGCATTGAGAAGTTTTTGTGCAACATCAAATTCTGCACATATTTGTATCGATCATTAAATCGGTTTACATGATCCTTACTTCAATATTGTCATTAGGCGTCACAATCACTTCTCCAACAAATTTTAAAAATCTTGATGCCAATGATCTTCGTGCAGTAACATCTTTCTTATCAAAATTGTGCTTCCTTTAGTCGAGATTATCAAAATGAGAATGAGCATAAAGAAGTTGAAGTATGTGAGTACTTTTGATTGTAGAATTTTAGATTATATAGGCCAAAAAAACAATAAAATTAGGAAATAAATTAATGTGTTGCCATTAATTATGCTTTTGTAACGCCCAAAATTAATTATGTGATTGAAAAATATTAATGAATAATTAGGATTATACCATTTATCTAAATTATTTCTAGAAATGGAATATTGAAAGAAAAAACTGAAATTTTTTTTACTATAAACGGAAAGCCGGCCTTGCTATTATAGTAGTAAAGATGTAATGCTTTATTAATTATGCAAGAATTGAATACATATTGTGGATTCTTGATAATATTTGAAAATCATATGACTTGAGTGGCATACATATGTGATCTCTGTATAACTTGGTGGAGTTGAGATTAGTATATATGTATATTAAATTTGTAGATACAATTCCTAATGACGATGCGATACAATTTAATTTTTCTGTTATGTTTTACGTACTGTAAGCATAAACTGGCATGTATAACAAAATATGTTTGCTAATTAATTCATTGCTTATCTATAAAATAATATATAGTTCCCTCATCTTAAGGTTCAATTATACTTTGATTAATAATATATGGATGTATAGCAATATTTCGGGAATAGAAATTGAAATAGATCCATGTAGACTGAATGATAATTAAATGATAAATTGTCTGAATTCATGATATGCGTTTTCTCGATCACGACTTATTTATGTTTTTTTTTCTTTTCAATAATTCTTGTAGTCATCAACAAAAGAGAATTCACTGAGCTTGCTCTTGATGGTGGTAACTATTTGACCTGGGCCTTGTATGTTGAAATATACCTTGCCTCATGTGATCTGAGTGAAACTATAATTTCAAATTCTTTAAGTAGCTCCGTCCAGAAGGCGAGAGCATTCATCTTCCTTCATCACCACTTGAATAAGGACCTAAAGAATGAGTACCTTACTGAAAAAGATCCTGTTGTCTTATGGCAATCCCTGAAGGATCGCTTTGATCAACAAACGACAATTATTCTCCCACAAGCTCAATATGATTGGCTCAATTTACGATTTCAAGACTTTAAGTCTGTAATTGAGTATAATTCTGCCTTGCACCGTATTGTGTCACAACTGAAACTCTGTAACCAGGATGTTACAGAGATTGACTTGATAGAAAATACTCTATCAACATTTCATGCTAGTAACCTTGTACTCCAACAGCAGTACAAGGCTAAGAATTATACTAAGCATTCTGAGCTTATTTCTGCTTTACTGGCAGCAGAAAAACATAACCAACTTCTAATGAAAAACCACAATGCAAGGCCAGTTGGTTCACAAGCAGTGTCTGATGCACATGCTACCACTTATAAAGATGGTCGAGGGAGAGGTCGAGGAAATGCTAATTGGTCTAAGCGTGATGGACGAGGTTGGCCACATCGAGGGGATCAAGGCCGTAGGTACAATAATGTTGCTAAAAGTCATGGAAAAGGATTTCATAAGACACCTTGATGGTCCCTGAGCTGGGTCTTTGGTGTAGAGGGGGGGTGAATACAACAAAGATAGATTTTAAAAACTTTTTCAAGTTTAAAACAGAGTTTGTGAACTCAGTTATGAATCCAGCTGAAGAAAGTCAGCTGGGCTAATAACTCAGCTGGCGTGCGAAAAGTGGTGGTTTGAAAACTTAGCTCGATTGCTTAGAAAAACTCAGCTAGAAAATATTCTTTACGTTTTCGACTTAGTCAAGTTATACAAGTTTATAGACAAAACACAGCTGTCTTTGGGGAGCAGCTGAGTATGCAGATTTCTTAAAGATGCAATATGCAAATGGAATTAGTACAATATCTGAAAATAACGAGAAAGAAAATAACACGAGATTTTACGTGGTTCGGAGTAACACCTCCTACGTCCACAACCAGATTTACTAGTAATTCACTACCACTTGGTTTCCAAGTACCAAGCAACTTCACAACTCTAACCTGAGTTGTGTGCCAACAGTTTACGGGCACTGTCAAGCCTATCCTTTCAGTTTACGGGTACTGAAAAAACCTTACAACCACTTGAATTTTGCGCTTCAAGCAAGCTTAACCTTGACCTAACCTTGCTGGGTAAAGAGGGGTTTGGTTTGGGGTTCCAAATATGAACAAGTTCTTACAATGAAGAACTTAGAGTTAGATGAACTCGTTCGAAATCTAGGCTTAAGATATACAATGATTTCTGCCTAGGAATCAGACGAAAAACTGGGCAGTTTCTGGACTAGAAACACTTTAAGATAAAGTATTCTTTGAACTATTTAGAACTGCTTGAGAGCTTTTGAATGCTTGATGAATTCAGAGATTGAAAGCTTGTAGAATGTTTTTCGTATTTGATCCTGAGGTTGAAGACGGGTTTATATAGGTAGAGATTGAAGACTAGCCGTTGGAGGAGCCATGTGAATCTTACCTACTCTTCTTAAATTCGAAATCTGCCGTTGGGCGTTTCTGTACCTGTCTTCATTAGTGTCACATCCTAGGTTCTGAAGTCTAGGATGTTGATTTGGCAATCCCTCATTGGTCGAGGTATATTGACTTCCTCTGACACCGGGATCTCTACCTTTGGAGCTGGTTTTTGAATTTAGAGCTGGATTGGGTAAACTGACTTGAAGTGACGTCTTCAGAGTTAGTTCCCTTCGTTCTGTACAGCTGGACCAGCTGTGTCTTGAACTCAGCTCGATTTATCTTCAGCTTGATCCTGCTCTGTTTTGAACTCAGCTCAGCTGGAAAACTCAGCTGATAGTTGACTCCTGTTGTACACACAACTGGATCTTCTGCTGTCTTGAGCTTTTGCTGTCTTCCGCTTCCTAAACCTATAAACTTAGAAAATCTAGAGCTCAAACAGGCGAGCTGGAAAACACTACTTAGGTTTATGCGATCATCTACTCGGTTGGAGAACAGTTGGGTTTTGGTATTAAATCAAAACTTTATAATTTTCCCAACACACCTCATTTGCACAAGGCTGGTACATCTCAACAAACCAAAGAAAAGCAACAAACTTGTCATAGATGTGATGCGAGGGTCATGGACCCGCACATGCCGCACTCCAAAGCATCTAGTCGAAGCATATCAAAGGATGCTTAAAGACAAAAAGGGCAAGGGAACTTAAGGCGAATCACACCATGCTAGATTGCCTGAAGTAAACTTGGCTTTTAATGTCGATGATTTGATGCAACTTGATCTTGAAGCTTTTGGAGATCAAGAATGATTTTATATTGTCAGACTATTTAGACTTTTCCGAATTTATGATTTATTTATGTCTTTTGATTATGCAATATGGATATGACTCTAGTTTATTTTATTTTTTGTTGCACTTTTTGGGATGTTTTTGAAGATTTTAAGTACTTAATTTTTTATCATTTGTTTTAATTCTTCTTTTAATTACATATTTTCATTCTTTGCTTATAGAAATCAGTAATCTCAATATGCAATCCATGGAGAATATGAGTACCTTGTGTCTAGTGGATAGTGCCACAACACATACTATTCTTACCGGTAGAAAATATTTCCAAACTCTTACTGAAAAAATGGGAAGTGTAACTACAATTGCAAATGACAATATCTTTATTGTCGGCTCCGGAAGAGCTTCTTTGATACTCCCCATGGTACTGAATTAATTATAAATGATGCACTTTTGTATCCACAATCGAAACGTACCCATCTTAGCTTTAAAGACATCCGATTGAATGGTTTTAATATTGAAACCAAAAATGAGAACAATAATGAATTTTTAATCATAACTAAAAATATTGGATGTCAAAAACAAGTTATTGAAAAACTCCCTTCTTTCTCCTCAGGGTTGTATTATACTCACATTCGTCCTAATAATCATGTTGCGCTAAGTATGAATTTTAAAGACCCAAAATCTTTTAAACTTGGCATGAGCGAATGGGTCATCCTGGGCAAAATATGATGCGTCGGATTATTAATAATGTTGTTGGGCAAACCTACAAACAAAAGATCTCTCTTTATCAAATGAATTTGTTTGTAAAGCATGCACAAAGGGTAAACTTATAGTACGACCTTCTCGTACTAAAGTTGGAATAAAATCTCCTACATTTCTTGAAAGAATTCAACGAGATATATGTGGGCCAATTCACCCGGCATCAGGACCATTTCAATACTTTATGGTTCTGATTGATGCTTCAACTCGATGGACTTATGTATGCTTATTGTCTACTCGCAATAAAGCATTTGCAAAACTAATTGCCAAAATCATTGAATTAAGAGCTCAATTTCCTGATTACCCAATAAAATCCATTCGAATGGACAACGCCGGTGAATTTACGTCAAAATCTTTTGACGAATATTGTCTTTCATTGGGTATCAAAGTGGAACATCCTGTTCCTTATGTCCACACTCAAAATGATTTAGCTGAATCATTGATCAAACGTTTAAAGCTAATAGCTAGACCATTACTACAAAAATTCAACTTACATGTTACATGTTGGGGACATGCAATTTTGCATGCAACTAATTTGCTCCAAATTCGACCAACTGCATATCATGATTATTCCCCCATACAATTAGTACGTGGTAAAGAACCGAATATTTCCCATCTGCGAATATTTGGTTGTGGAGTCTATACTCCAATATTATAGACAAAACACAGCTGACTTTGGGGAGCAGCTGAGTATGCAGATTTGATAAAGATGCAATATGCAAATGGAATTAGTACAATATCTGAAAATAACGAGAAAGAAAATAACACGAGATTTTACGTGGTTCGGAGTAACACCTCCTACGTCCACGACCAGATTTACTGGTAATTCACTACCACTTGCTTTCCAAGTACCAAGCAACTTCACAACTCTAACCTGAGTTGTGTTCCAACAGTTTACGGGCGCTGTCAAGCCTATCCTTTCAGTTTACGGGTACTGAAAAAACCTTACAACCACTTGAATTTCGCACTTCAAGCAAGCGTAACCTTGACCTAACCTTTCTAGGTAAAGAGTGGTTTGGTTTGGGGTTCCAACTATGAACAAGTTCTTACAATGAAGAACTTTGAGTTAGATGAACTCGTTCGAAATCTAGGCTTAAGATATACAATGATTTCTGCCTAGGAATCACACGAAAAACTGGGCAGTTTCTGGACTAGAAACACTTTAAGATAAAGTGTTATTTGAACTATTTAGAACTGCTTGAGAGTTTTTGAAGGCTTGATGAATTCAGAGATTGAAAGCTTGTAGAAAGTTTTTCGTATTTGATCCTGAGGTTGAAGACGGGTTTATATAGGTAGAGATTCAAGACTAGCCGTTGGAGGAGCCGTTTGAATCTTACCTACTCTTCTTAAATTCAAAATCTGCCGTTGGGCGTTTCTGCACCTGTCTTCATTAGTGTCACATCCTAGGTTCTGAAGTCTAGGATGCTGATTTGGCAATCCCTCATTGGTCGAGGTATATTGACTTCATCTGACACCGGGATCTCTGTTTTTGGAGCTGCTTTTTGAATTTAGAGCTGGATTGGGTAAACTGACTTGAAGTGACGTCTTCAGGGTTAGTTCCCTTTGTTCTGTACAGCTGGACCAGCTGTGTCTTGAACTCCGCTCGATTTATCTTCAGCTTGATCCTGCTCTATTTTGAACTCAGCTGATAGTTGACTCCTGCTGTACACACAGCTGGATCTTCTGCTGTCTTGAGCTTCTGCTGTCTTGAGCTTCCTGAACATGTAAACTTAGAAAATCTAGAGCTCAAACAGGCGAGCTGGAAAACACTACTTTGGTTGATGCGATCATCTACTCGGTTGGAGAACAGTTGGGTTTTGGTATTAAATCAAAACTTTATAATTTTTCCATCAATTTCCCCCTTTTTGATGATGCCAAAACCTAACTGAGACAACTTATGAAGCTTCCCCTTAGCTTCTCCCTACGTTTTAAGAGGGTAAAAAAAATCAGCAGAAAAGAGTTCAGAGTTCAGAGCCTGGACAAAAAGTAATTGTCATCAGGGTGAGCTTTGAGCAGCAAAGAAAATTGTGTTTTATTAATGTAAGAAATTACAGCATAAAAAGAGAAAAAGAAAGAAAGGAAAAAAAATTCTTCAATTCTTCAATCCCAGCTGGCTGGGTCTTATCTTCTGCATCCGCTACTTTTTTCTTTTGACTCGTTTCTCCTTCAGCGGATTCAGCTAGTTCCTCTAGCTCAGCAGTTTGCCTCTTCTTTGTCTCATTATCTTTCCCCTTTTTGGCATGATCAACAAGGCGGGAGAGACACACCATCGTCTTATTGAGCTGTGCAATTTCCTGATTGCTTCAGTGATCTTCGCTGTATTATCAGCTGTTGCGATGTTTAGTTTGGCTATGCTGCGGTTGTCAGCTACGACGGCAGTGCAGAGTCTTGGTGGCTCAGGTGTTGCATTGGCTGGCTCTTCTTCAATAGCATTAGCCTCAGCTGTGATTGCAGACACAGCTTCATTGGCCTGTTTCAGCTGGGGCTGTCCAGCTGAGTGCTAGGAGGTATGAGTTGGCACTGGAGATGACATCTTCTGAGTAGGGCACAACTTCATTCCTTGCAATTTGGCTTCTTCAGACTTCATTAGATTGAATGAGAAAGTCTGATTCAGCACTTCAGTTGCACTTGTGACTCCTTTAAGCATGAGGTCTTCAAACCTTGAGATGGAGGCTTCACGTGCAACTCTTAAGGGACTTTAAGCGTTCCCCTTCCACTTCTGAAGTGGTTGTTATGGGGTTCAGCTAATGTTTTCATCATCCAGCTGCAAGTGATCATCGGCTGGATGATGCTTTCCACTTGAGCTTGGTGCAGGGGCTTGAGCTTTAACTTCCATAAGTTGATTTTGAAGCTGGTGTCCCTGTTGAGCTGAAGGAAATTGAAGAGAAGACGGTTGAAGTATTCCATCTGCTGTGAGGTTTAAGCTTAGTTGATTGGGGTCTAAGCTTAGTTGATTAGCTGGAATACGTCGTTGTGGTGGTGGCGATGATGATGTTCACGCTGGTACATGAACTTCTTCTTTACCGTAAGAAACCACCGCTTGTGGACCTTCTACTCCTCGGAGAGTAGTTACGAATTCTCTCTCAATGTCAGCTGGCTTCTCGGCTGACTGACTGAGCACCTTTAACTTGAGTCTTCTCTTTGAAGACGGCGTTTCAGCTTGTTTTGTCTCCTCAAGTTGTTTCCTCTTCCCAGCTGGGAATGAAGTAGATGCATGCTGCTTTGTCTCCTGCATCTTTTTCTGTGCCTCCTGTGGCAGAGCAAGAGCTTTGACATATCTGCTCTTAAAGACTCCGGCTTTATCAACATCCCGTCCAGTTCTAACTGGGCTTTCTCTCAGGTTGAATTCATTTTTCAGAATCTTGTTGACGTTGATTTCCGCATCCCAGGGAGTTGTGTGTCCCGTTCTCTCTTTTATTTTGAGAGAAACAGTGGGGCGGATGAGGTCTTTTTCCTTTGACATTCCAAGAAAGAATTCTGCAACTTCCTGGTGAATGATGTTCTTGAGCTTTGCAGTCACCCACTGCGTTAGACCAGATCTGTCGATGAGCTTCAATTTCTCCTGGAACTCCGTCTTTTTGTGGTTCCTGAGAGTTAAGCAACTCTCATAGTGAAGCTTTGACAGACTCTTCATGTTGATCGGCTTCTGGAGATATCTTTCTAGATTCCATGTTCTTCTTCTGCAACTTTTGTTAGTAGAACAAATAATACAAAGGGGAGAAAGAAGAAATAGTGCCGAAAGAAAAACTTTTTAGGGTTAATGCAAATGTTTGCGTATCTCTTCTAGCATATTTATATCAACTTTCTTGATGAATGGATGATCAAGATTTATAGTTTGATAAGAAGATCTACGACTGGGAGTGATTCTCGCATCATGTCAGTTTCTTGTTTAGAAAATGCGAGTTAATGCGCGTGAGATGACGGTTGAGGCGTTTTGACTTTTGCCTCGAAACTCTCATGTTTCAGTTCTTTGCAGACTTTTAATTAAATTTGATTATATATGACAAGATATGATTTGACTGATGTCTGTCTAAAACAGAATGAGTATGTGTATGTAATGATGTTGCAAACCTCTCAGCTGATCATCGTAGTCAGCTGATACCTCGGTTATGAATAACTGTGTTGAGTGATCGTTTTTCCAGCTGGTTCCCCCTCAGCTGAATAATCCTTCAACTTAGGCATCTGGCTAAGCTTGATTCTTTCTCAGCTAGGTTCTTTGAGGTTGGTTCTGAATTCCAACTGGGTCTGCTTCCATTCAGCTGGATGTAGCTTCGTCTGGGTTGAGCAATCCAAGTAATCCGCACAGCATCTTGAATCTTGCTTCTATCAGCGGCTTTGTGAGTATATCAGCCCGCTGTATGTCTGTGTGAATTTTCTCAACAATCACATGCTTCTTTTCCACGTGATCTATGATGAAGTGATGGCGCACGTCTACATGTTTGCATCTTGTGTGATGTACTGGATTTTCTAATATAGCAATCGCACTTGAACTATCACAGAAAATTGGAACTTGTCCAGTTTTCACTTCATAGTCATCCAGCTGATGTTTCAGCCAGAGAATTTGTGAGCAGCAGCTTCTAGCGGCCATATATTCTGCTTCTGTTGTGGAGATTGCGATGCACGTTTGCTTCTTTGAAAACCACGAGATCAACTTGCTTCCTAGGAACTGACATGTTCCTGAGTTGATTTTCTGTCCAACCGATCTCCAGCGAAGTCTGAGTCTGAATATCCAGTCAGCTGTAGATTGTCTTCAGCTGGATACCACAACCCAACATTCTGAGTTCCTTTGAGATATTTGAGAATGTTCTTGGCTGCTTGCATGCGTGCTTCCTTTGGATCAACTTGAAATCTGGCACACACTCCGACTGCGAAAGAGATGTCTGGACGACTAGCTGTTAGATACAGCAGGGAACCTATTATCCCTCTGTATTTGCGGGAATCAACTGACTTCCCTTCAGTTCTAGGTTCAATCTTCCAGTTGGTGTTCATCGAAATCTTTACTGTTCTGCTGGATTGAACTCCATACTTGGCGATCAAGTCTTTCACGTACTTGGATTGATTTATAAAAATCCCTTCTGCTGATTGCTTGACTTGAAGTCCTAGGAAGAAACTCATTTCTCCCATCATAGACATTGGGAACTGTTTTGACATTATCTCTCCAAATCTTTGGCATAAGAATATTGATCTTGATCCGAAGATGATGTCGTCTACATAGATTTGAACAACCAGGATGTCTTCTCCCAACTTGATGGTGAAGAGTGTTCTGTCTACTGAGCTCTTCTTGAATCCTTTGGATACAAGAAAATTTGATAGAGTATCATACCAAGCTCGAGGTGCTTGTTTCAATCCATAAAGCGCATTCTTTAGCTTGTAGACTTTATTTCCTTCTACTTCAAATCCTGGAGGTTGTTCAACATAGACATCTTATTTGATTTTTCCATTTAAAAATGCACACTTTACATCCATTTGATAAACCTTGAATTTGTGATGTGCTGCATACGCGAGAAAAAGTCTAATTGCTTCCAATCGTGCTACTGGAGCAAATGATTCTTCGAAGTCAATTCCTTCTTGCTGTGTGTAGCCCTTGGCAACTAGTCGAGCTTTGTTTCTGATGATGACTCCAAGGGTATCCAGTTTGTTCTTGAAGATCCATTTGAGTCCTATGACTTTGACTCCTTCAGGTCTGTCGACCAATTCCCAGACACAATTTCTGAGGAATTCATTTAGCTCTTCCTGCATGGCGTTTGTCCAGGGTACACTTTTTAAGGCTTCTAGAATTGTTTGAGGCTCTGGAACTTGAGCTACATAACACGCCATTAGAGCTGTGTCTTCATCATAGACAGTCAGTTCTAGCTCTATTGAGAGTTGAGCTGTGTCAGCTACTTCTTGATGATCTAATGTAGCTTGAGCAGCTGAGCTTCTGGTTTTGACTTGGTCAGATGGTTCTCCAATGATTGCTTATGATCGATGATCTTCAATCCATCTTCTTCTTTTACGAATTTCTTCTTCCAGCTGATTGATGCTAGAAGTGGCTAGATTTCATCTGGCTTGGAGTTTCTCTGGAGTTAAGTCTTGAGAAAGAGACTCTCCTTGGATTGAGTTTTGAGGTGACTTCTGTAGAAGCTCTGCTGGAGATAGTGCTGGGGATTCAGCTGTGTCTGGATTTCCAGCTGATGGCATTCCCCATTGATTTGGCGTTGGAGGTTCCTCTTGATTTCCAGCTGGTGGAGCTTCCCGATTGATTTGAGGTTCATCCTCTAGCTCATCATCCCATATTAATGGTTCGGCCAAATTCCTGATTCGATTCTCTTGAGCTCTTGTCTGAATCTGCCTTGAAGATTCTCCTTCATTTCTTCGTTTGATAGAATCTCTATATTCGAATGATGATTCGTCAAAGGTAACATGTAGAGTTACTTCGACCATTTGAGTTCTTCTGTTGAAGTCTCAGTATGCTTTACTCACAGCAGAGTAACCAATGAATACTCCTCGGTCAGTCTTCGCGTCGAATGTCTTGAGCTGTGTTTTTCCATTGTTTAGGATATGACATTTGGATCCGAAGACCTTGAAATATCCAATGTATGGTATTCTGTTATTCCATAGCTCATATGGTGTCTTTCCTTGCCTTGTTGTGAGTAGAGAGCAATTCTGAGTGAAGCATGCTGTGTTGATTGTCTTTGTTGAGTTTGAGCACGTTGTTGTCTGATCTGTGCTTGAGGTTGTCTCACAGCTGGCCTTTTTTATACCTGCTGTGTCCTCAACGGTCGTTGCTGAGTTGCTGGAATTGAGTTTTCTTTTGCTCTTACAAACATTACCTTTGTTCCACTAGTGGAAGCAATGTTTGTGGCATCCTTCGATTTATTGTAACCCAGTCCTGCTTTGAGTGCTGCTGGACGTTGTGCACTTATGATTTCGTCCATTGTTGTTGTAGCTTTGATGAGAGCTACCATCTTCTTAGATAGTACCTCTTCGGAACTTTTCAGCTCTATAATCTCAGCTGACTTCTTTTCTGATTCAGCTGTGGTTTTTTCGAATTCTTCCATCAGCTGTTTCTTTTCGTAGTAGAAGTCTTTCATCAGCTGATCTTGTTTCACTATTTTGTCTTTTAGTGAAATAACTTCCTCTTGGAGCTATGTTGTATCAGCTGCTTCTGATACATTTTTCTTTTCCAGTTCCACCTTCAGCTCGGTATTCTCACACATTATGATGTCAAGGATCTCTTGAAGCTCATTGGAATCGTTCATAACCTTCTCTACTGAACTCCAATCAGGTAGCCCTAATTCTGAAACCTCATCGATTCCATCTGTCTGTCCCATGAAGCGTGTATCCCATTCAGGTTCATCATGAGCCATCAGTGCTTCTTATTCTGAGTCTGAAAATGGCATGTTATCCTCCATTTTGTTGCACTCCGACTCCTCGTCGGCGATGTAGGCTCTCCTTCTGTCAGCTGCCTTAGCTTTCAGTTGGTCTTTATCTTTCTTGGATAGTTTAGGACAGTCTAGCCTGTAGTGTCCCGGTTCCTTGCAGTTGAAGCATCCTTCGTCTGTTCGTTTGTCAGCTGACTTCTCATCAACTGCTGCGTACTTGTCTCTGTAAGTTCTTGCGAACTTCTTGTACTTGCCCTTGCTGGTGTTGAGTCTGTTGTAGTTTTTGACCAGCATGGCTATTTCTTCAAGTAGTTCTTCCTTGCTCATGTCCTTCTTTGATGACTCAGTTGATTGCATGTATGTGGATTTTTCAGAGTTAGCTCTGAAAGCAATCTCCTTTGGCGCAGGTGTTAGCTCTTCATCATTCTGATTGCTTGAAGATTCTTTCATGGTAATCTTCAAGTTGTATTCGTTGGCTTTGAGCAGGGAGAATAATCTTTCAGTTGAAAGATCACCCAAGTCACTTCCACTTTGGTGTACCACCTTGTATGTGTTCCATTCAGCTGTGAGCGCTGAAAGGACTTTTAGGTTCTTTTCACGCTGGGTGTATTTCCCAGTTCTGATGGTTTCAATTTCCACCACGATATTTGAGATTCTGAGTTCCATCCCTTCGATGGACTCGTTGACAAGCTGCTTGAAGTTATCAAACTTCTGGCAGACGATTGTGAATTTATTTTCTTTTATCTCCTTCGACCCTTTGCATAGCTTGGCTAGGGTTTCCCACATCTCCTTTGCGGTGTTGCAGTTGATGATCTTGCTGTAATACCCCTGAATTTTCTAATAAGTTTAATAAGTAAGAAAAGTCCTAGAGAATAGAAATAGAAATAAAAATAGTTGGATATTTCTAGGATTTAAGAATAAGAAAGTAGCATCTCGGGAAAATCTTTTGAATTCCAATGAAAAATTATATTTTCAAAATCGGGCTTTTTAATTTATTTTCTAGTAAAATTACCTTTTTAAAATGAGTAGTTTATATATATATATTCTATTGAATTTAATTCATAATATATATATAACTTATACCTAAAAATTTTAAATATATAATATATATACATTATCTATATATATATATATACTATTTATTTACACAAAACGAAAAGAAAACAAAAAAATAAGTATATATATTTATATTACTAATGATGTAATTAATATATATTATTATATTTGATAAAGACTAATTAAATTAAAGTTAGTATTTATACGTATATATTCTTTTGTTAAAGTCAGATAATTCATTTATATATGTACATTACAATGTACGTAATTTATATAATTAATTGGTTACCAATTTGCAGCTTGCCCACTTGTCTTCTACACGTGTTCGAATCTCATTTAAAATAGAGTAATGATAGTTCAAGGCTATAGTCTAGCACCCTAGGTTTCTTTCATCTATAAATAGTGAACGAAAAATTAGTTTCTGGCAAAATAAAATTTCGATCATACTCCTATATATATTAAAGGCTCTTTAAAGTATTAGTATTCTGGTGCTTCGATTTTAAAGGTAAAGATTCTTGGTTCTAGATAATATTTTCGATATCTATTTATCTATCTAAATATAGATTTCTATAATTATTATATGATAAAGTTTTATATAAACAAACTAAGGATATTGTTGGTGCCCTAGCCAAGAATTATTTTTATCAAATTATTTTAAAATCCGAGGCTGCGAAAAATAGATTTGAATATACTAGTATATTTCTTCGTGACTAAGCTTAAGGCTTGTATTGTAGGTCCAGACACAAATCAAAATACTCCGACGCATCCCTGATCTATCAGGTGGGTTTTATTTTATGAAAATTATTTTGAGTTAATAAACTCTGATATTTTAGGTAAAAGAAAATGGTTATCCATGGAAATGTTTTAGTGCGCTCTATGTGTTTAATGTTCCTATGATATCGACCGGGGTCCTTTGTTGGTCTAACACACTAGCAATGGGCTGTGTACACGTGGTTAGAAGTTCGGTGGGTTGATCACCATCATTTTCTAACGAGGATTTATGTTCTGGGTCCGATGGGTTAAGACCGGGATCTTGTTACTGTGGTTGAAATGGGAAATGTAACCGTTCCACGATAGGAATATCACTATAGAACGGCATTGATTGGCCCGCAAATGAAAAAGGTTTGACGTATCTTGGAAGTGACTTTATATTTTAAAACCTTCTAAGCTTACGAGTAAAACTTGGATATACCAACTGTTTAGTTTTTATTAAAATTATTTATAAAATATTACTCACAGGGTACATTAGTACTCACCCCCAAACTCTTTTCAAAATATTTTCAGGATGAGAAGTCGGAGTGATCGGGCGGAGCTGAGGAACAGAGAATGTTGCTGTACTGTTGTACTTTTTATGATACTGCTTCCGCCTTACGCTGTTAATACTCTAATAATTGATTTGTGTCGTGTTTGAACTAGTATGCTTTAAATAAAATGGACCTCTTTTTGGAATTATTATTTATTGCGGGTTGTACGGTTTTCCGACCCCGTTTATTTCTTTACTGCTTTTCGATAAATGCTTCAGACTAGCCGGCCCCTCTTGGACGCTCAACTTCCCGACCGTCGTGGTGTAGTACGGTTTATCCGACCACACGAGTGAGTTGGTTTGGTTGACTCGATTTGGCAAGCATAGGCTCTCTGGCTTTATCTCTGACTGTGCTCTGATTGTTCAACCCTTTGTGGTATTGTTTGGTTTTACCAACCCCACTTGGCAAGTTGAACTCTCCGACTCCGTCATTTGTGTTTAGCATGGTAGTTCGGTTCATCCGACCCTGCATTATTTATTTTTGCTAACGGTGAAGTTCGGTCTATTCCGACCCCATTACTTGGTAATAGTTTAATTATAACTGATCTATTTATCTCTCGTATATGTCTATTTTATTAATAATATGTTACCTAAAATATTGGACATATTATTTATTTTATCCGCAAATTAAAATCCCCTATTTCTTTCCCGCTTCTTACTTCCCCGCCAGTCATGTCCCGACATACGTGTCTTCCCTAGGGAATTGGGGCGTGACAGAGTGGTATCAGAGCGGTTTAGCTCTGAAGTCTAAAGTGTTATTTAATTATATTAAAATTCTAGAATTTGTCTCTCTAGATTGTAAAACAGGTACAGCAACCCTCAGCTCTCCGACACACCGCTCTCAACAAAAAAAAATAGGAGGTACATTTTTTTTTGTGAATGTGTTGTTTTTAATAAAAAAAATGTGCGCAATGAGAAATAAGACCTGATGTCATATTTTATGACAAAAGTAATTGATGTCATAATTGGGATAAATAAATCCTTATTATTTGGGACAACAAATCTTATATGATTGATAATTTTCAAGTGAAGGAACTTGTAAAATATTTCGATAAACATATTGGGATAAAATAAATCTATATGTAATAATTTTTGGTTGATTGATAAAAACGCTATGATAAATAAGTCTATGCGTAAAATGTGATTCTTTTTGCAAAATGATTTTGACCTAATAAAATGGTTAATTACCACGTGAAATTCTGGTAAGGAATGTTTCCCGATGTCATTTTGGAAAGCGACTACCCAAATGATTGAATTGTGGTAAAGATATATATTATGGACTCTTGTCTATACATATATGATGTAATGTGATTGTAGGTCACAATGGATAAGCAAAATGAACCACGAAACCAGTGGATACAAAGGTATATCTGTGAGGAGCATATCCTGAGATTCAAGTCTTATAATGTCAATCCAGCACATACTCTGGGGGAGTTTTTGGGAGAATTCGTATCGCTATGGAAACATGCTCGAAATGCCGGAATAACTGATTATGAAGCATGCCTAACGTTGGTTCAGAAAATAGATTTCCATTGGGCAGAATGGGCAATGAATCTGATGGAAGAAGTTACATATATAGATGCAGACGCTTGTGTGCGAGTACCAAATTTCATGAATGTCGTGACCAGCTTGTGGGAAAGGTGGCTTAGGGAAGGATCTTCGCCAATGCAAAGAAGAATTCCAATCCCGGGTGAGGCCCCACCAAAGTTTTTCCCGATCCGACCACCAAACCCTGTAGTGCGTAATATTGAAGTTGATAAGGTAAGTATGAAGGGAAAACAGTCATCACCAATACCTCCACCCCTTCAACGTTGCAGAAATGACTTTGAAGCAGGATCATCCGTTACTCATGCCAATATTAACGAACATCAGCCCCCACCTAGGACCGAACAAATTGTGCAACCAGAAGTTACTACTAATGAACGGTTTTTGCAGGAAAAAGAACCGCACATATGCCGCACTCGTGAAATCGCCCGTAAATGGTTGAATAGTGGTCCTGTTCGTAAACCAAGGATCAGAGTATGCGAAGTCACTCCGTTCCATTTTGACCTTAATAGGGTGAATATGGATGAAGAGGAAAATGATGAAGAGGAAGAAAATGAAGAGGAGGATCCATCCAAAGACGACAGTGATAAGGAAGAAGACCCATCCGATACTTGTGTGTTTCACCTGTCAGACGATGACTAGTAATAGTGTGTTCACCCCAAGACGCCGAGTGTCATTTTCCCATAGACCTCTGCGACTTCTCTTTAGTCAGATTGTAGCCTATGTTTTGCTAATCTGACCAATTTTCACTAACAGTTACATATTTGTATAATTAAGAGTGCAGGGACTGTGGTAAGAATGTACTTATATATATATATGTATGGTGTCTAAGTTATGTATGTATAATATTTAAGTTAGTTTGAGTCAGATGTGTTGCATGTTTTATCCCTTGTGTCGATTTTTAGTTCACACAAGTATGGATGAATATTTTGATCGATGAATTGCTAATAAATCGTTGCAACAGAAATGGCCCCTAGAACAAGAATCCAAGGAATTAGGGAAGAGGAAGAATCTCGAACAAATGAAAACACACATCCGAGAGTTATATTTCAAGAACGTGGTGCCTTCGAGGAATTTCGCAAACAACACCCTCCAAAATTTGATGGTTTAGGCGAATCCCTAGACGCCGAAAAGTGGATTTTGGCAATTGAACGAATCTTCGAGTTCATTGGTTGCAATGACCAAACCAAACTAACTTGTGCAATTTTCCAACTAGAAGACGAGGCTTACTTTTGGTGGGACTCGGTGAAACGAACTCTTTCTCCCGATCAATGGAGAAATTTCACTTGGGAAGATTTCAAAAATGAACTATACGGAAAATACATCCCTGATTGTTATCGTCAACGAAAGCAGAATGAGTTTTGGAACCTCAAACAAGGAAAGAAGACGGTCATGGAGTACGACCGATTGTTCAACCAATTATCTCGTTATGCTCCACATTTGGTGGATACTGAAGCAACACGATCAAACAGGTTTCGACGTGGACTTCGTCACGAAATTGGAGTTTCCCTAGCCAGTCAGGGAAGACTCACTTATGCTGAAGCACTAAACCGAGCATTGGACATTGAATCAATGTTGCCCCCAGAAAGAGAGAAAACAAACATCCCACATCAACCTTTCAATAATGGAGGAGGAAAGCGCAAATGGGACCATAATGAAGCAGGAGGCTTCAAAGGAAAACAACCATGGAGGGGTAATAAAAACCAACCCCAAAAACAGCAGCACCAACACCATCATCAACGATCTGGACAAATGGGGAATAAACCCCAATGTCTGAAATGCCAAAAATACCACTTTGGCGAATGTCAGAAATGGACTCCTAACTGTTTCAAATGTGGACAACCCGGACATTTTGCTAATAATTGTTCCGGAGGAAATACGAGGCCACCACAGTGAAATCAGGCTCCGACAAGACAAGTATCAGGAACAGTTGGATCCCAACAACCATTTCAAAGGCAGCCTCAGCAAGCCAGGGTGTATGCATTGAACCAGCAACAGGCAGCTCAGGCGCCTAAAAATCTAACAGGTATGATCCTCATCAACGACATATCTGTTTTAGCATTGTTTGATACAGGAGCTACCCACTCTTTTATTTCCAAATATGCATGCAAACGGTTAAATCTAAAACCCGAGAAGATAAAAGATGCTTTGGAAATAAGCATTCCCTCAGGAAAAACAATCATTTCCAAGGACGCTTGCACAAATCAAGTGTTGAGAATAGGCGACCAGTCCTTCAAGGCAAACCTGTTTGTCATCGAAATGAAAGATTTTGATGTCATTCTAGGAATAGATTGGTTAGAAAAGAATGGTGCAACAATACGCTGTCTCGAGAGAGAAGTCATAATTCAGACTCCTAGTAGAGAGAAGGTAAGTCTACACGGTACAAAAATAGGTACGAGGATGCCAATCATCTCAGCACTTAAAGCCGCAAAGATGATCAGGAAGGGAACTTGTCAGGCTTTCCTAGTAAGCTTGATCAAGAATCCCAATGAGGAAAGAGATATACAACAAGAACCAGTAGTGAACTAATATCCTGACGTATTTCCAGAGAATCTACCTGGTTTGCCTCCAGATAGACAAATCGAATTCACCATCAACTTAGAGCCCGGAGCAGCTCCAGTGTCAAAGGCACCCTACCGGATGGCCCCAAAAGAACTGCAGGAGTTGAAGGTACAACTGCAAGAATTGCTAGACTTAGGCTTCATACAGCCTAGTGTATCACCATGGGGAGCACCAGTCTTGTTCGTCAAAAAGAAAGATGGCTCAATGCGAATGTGCATTGACTATCGGGAGTTGAACAAGCTTACAATCAAAAACAGATATCCACTTCCAAGGATAGATGACTTGTTCGACCAACTCAAAGGAGCTTGCGTATTCTCAAAGATTGATCTGCGATCTGGTTATCATCAACTAAAGGTGAAGAAGGAAGATATACCAAAGACGGCTTTTCGAACACGCTACGGACATTACGAGTTTACAGTAATGCCGTTTGGATTAACTAATGCCCCCGCAATCTTCATGGACCTGATGAACAGAATATTCCACCAATACTTGGATAGTTTTCTTATAGTATTCATTGACGACATCCTTGTTTATTCCAAAAATGAGGACCAACATGCTGAGCACCTGCGCATCATACTTGAAACTTTGCGTGCAGAGAAGCTATATGCCAAATTCAGCAAGTGTGAATTTTGGCTAAAAGAAGTAATGTTCCTCGGTCACATCGTGTCTACAGAAGGAATCAAGGTAGACCCTGGCAAGGTAGAAGCAGTCAGTAACTGGAAGACTCCAACCAACGGGAACGAGATACGAAGTTTTCTCGGATTGGCAGGATATTACCGTCGGTTCATTGAAGGATTCTCAAAACTCGCAAGACCCTTGACACAACTACTCAGAAAGGAAATTAAATTTTCTTGGACAAGCAATTGCGAGACGAGCTTTCAGGAACTCAAGAAAAGGCTAACTACTGCACCAGTGTTGGTCATACCTGAAGGAACAGATGGGTTCGTCGTTTTCACCGACGCATCAAAACTAGGACTTGGGTGCGTGCTAATGCAAAACAAGAAAGTTATAGCTTATGCATCCCGACAACTCAAGCCCCACGAATTGAACTACCCAACTCATGATCTGGAATTAGCTGCAGTTGTTCATGCACTAAAAATTTGGAGACACTATCTCTACGGAGTGAAGTGTGATATATTTACAGATCACAAAAGCCTGAAATATTTCTTCGAGCAAAAAGAACTAAACATGAGGCAGAGAAGATGGCTCGAGCTCGTAAAAGACTACGATTGCACAATCAACTACCACCCAGGCAAGGCAAATGTGGTAGCAGATGCCTTAAGTCGAAAGAATAAGGCCAAGTTGGGATATTTACTAACTGAAGAGAATGAGCTTATTCGAGAATTTGAGAAACTCGAACTGGAAGTGATCCATCCACCAAAGACAATCAAAGGTTTTGTCGCGACTCTAGTAGCTCAACCTGATCTGAGAGGAAGGGTCATAAACGCACAACGAGAAGATAGATTTTCTGAGAACATACGTCTCAGAGTGAAGTCAGGTGAACTGAAAAGATTCACAGAAGCAGAAGACGGTGCCCTACTATTTGAAAGAAGGCTATGCGTACCTTGCAAGGACGAACTAAAGAATGAGATCATGTGTAAAGCTCATGATACACCGTACGTCGCCCACCCTGGAAGTACTAAGATGTATAGAGATTTAAAGAAGAACTTCTGGTGTGGAGGAATAAAAAGGATGTAGCTTCATTCGTTGAACGATGTCTGGCATGTCAGCAAGTTAAGGCTTTACACCAACGACCATACGGAACCTTGCAACCACTACCGATTCCAGAATGGAAGTGGGATCACATTAACATGGATTTTGTGGTTAGTTTACCAAGATCGGCACGAGGCAACACGGCAATATGGGTTATTGTCGATCGTCAAACCAAGTCAGCACACTTTTTGCCTATACGGATGACGCTAGAATTGGAGAAACTAGCCAAATTGTACGTCAAATAAATCGTACGTCTACACGGTATCCCTGTGTCAATCACATCAGATAGAGATTCCAGATTTACATCAAAATTCTGGAAAAGTTTGCAAGAGCAAATGGGTACAAAATTAAATTTTAGCACAGCCTACCACCCCCAAACCGACGGACAGTCTGAAAGGACGATACAGGTTCTGGAAGATATGTTACGAACGGTTGTAGCAGATAGAGGTGGAAATTGGGAAGATATTTTGCCCCTGATAGAGTTTGCCTATAACAATAGTTACCAGGCAACCATTGGCATGGCACCGTACGAAGCTTTATATGGTCGGAAATGCAGATCACCACATTATTGGGATGAAGTGGGTGAACGAAAGATACTAGGTCCAGACCTAGTACAACAAATGATCGAGATAGTCAGTCAAATTCGGCAAAGAATCCAAGAGGCCTAAGATAGGCAGAAAGCTTATGCCGATAAACGCCGAATGGAGTTGCAAATTAACGTTGGAGATAAGGTATTCCTCAAGATATCTTCCACAAAGGGAGTCATACGTTTCGGTAAAAGTGGTAAGTTACGTCCCAGGTATATAGGACCATTTGAGATCCTTGAAAGGATAGGCGCAGTTGCCTATAGGTTGGCTTTGCCGCCAAATTTAGGAGACAAACACAATGTTTTCCACGTATCGCAATTGAGGAGATACGTGTTCGATCCCAAACACGTGATCCGACAAGAAGAAGTAGTCATAAATCAAGATTTGAGTTATGACGAAAAGCCAATAGCGATAGTTGATCGGAAAGTCCAAGTGTTGAGGAATAAGAAAATCCCTATTGTTAAAGTCTTGTGGAATCACCATGGTCAAGAAGAGGCTATATGGGAACTGGAAGAGAAGATGAAAGCCCAGTATCCTGATTTGCTGTTTCCAGGTATTTGAAATTTCGGGACGAAATTTTTTATAAGGAGGGAGGGATGTAATACCCCTGAATTTTCTAATAAGTTTAATAATTAAGAAAAGTCCTAGAGAATAGAAATAGAAATAAAAATAGTTGGATATTTCTAGGATTTAAGAATAGGAAAGTAGCATCTCGGGAAAATCTTTTGAATTCCAATGAAAAATTATATTTTCAAAATCGGGCTTTTTAATTTATTTTCTAGTAAAATTACCTTTTTAAAATGAGTAGTTTATATATATATATTCTATTGAATTTAATTCATAATATATATATAACTTATACCTAAAAATTTTAAATATATAATATATATACATTATCTATATATATATATATACTATTTATTTACACAAAACGAAAAGAAAACAAAAAAATAAGTATATATATATTTATATTACTAATGATGTAATTAATATATATTATTATATTTGATAATGACTAATTAAATTAAAGTTAGTATTTATACGTATATATTCTTTTTTTAAAGTCAAACAATTCATTTATATAAGTACATTACAATGTACGTAATTTATATAATTAATTGGTTACCAATTTGCAGCTTGCCACTTGTCTTCTACACGTGTTCGAATCTCATTTAAAATAGAGTAATGATAGGTAAAGGCTATAGTCTAGCACCCTAGGTTTCTTTCATCTATAAATAGTGAACGAAAATTTAGTTTCTGGCAAAATAAAGTTTCGATCATACTCCTATATATATTAAAGGCTCTTTAAAGTATTAGTATTCTGGTGCTTCGATTTTAAAGGTAAAGATTCTTGGTTCTAGATAATATTTTCGATATCTATTTATCTATCTAAATATAGATTTCTATAATTATTATATGATAAAGTTTTATATAAACAAACTAAGGATATTGTTGGTGCCCTAGCCAAGAATTATTTTTATCAAATTATTTTAAAACCCGAGGCTGCGAAAAATAGATTTGAATATACTAGTATATTTCTTCGTGACTAAGCTTAAGGCTTGTATTGTAGGTCCAGACACAAATCAAAATACTCCGACGCATCCCTGATCTATCAGGTGGGTTTTATTTTATGAAAATTATTTTGAGTTAATAAACTCTGATATTTTAGGTAAAAGAAAATGGTTATCCATGGAAATGTTTTAGTGCGCTCTATGTGTTTAATGTTCCTATGATATCGACCGGGGTCCTTTGTTGGTCTAACACACTAGCAATGGGCTGTGTACACGTGGTTAGAAGTTCGGTGGGTTGATCACCATCGTTTTCTAACGAGGATTTATGTTCTGGGTCTGATGGGTTAAGACCGGGATCTTGTTACTGTGGTTGAAACGGGAAATGTAACCGTTCCACGATAGGAATAACACTATAGAACGGCATTGATTGGCGCGCAAATGAAAAAGGTTTGACGTATCTTGGAAGTGACTTTATATTTTAAAACCTTCTAAGCTTACGAGTAAAACTTGGATATACCAACTGTTTAGTTTTTATTAAAATTATTTATAAAATATTACTCACAGGGTACATTAGTACTCACCCCCAAACTCTTTTCAAAATGTTTTCTGGATGAGAAGTCGGAGTGATCGGGCGGAGCTGAGGAACAGAGAATGTTGCTGTACTGTTGTACTTTTTATGATACTGCTTCCGCCTTACGCTGTTAATACTCTAATAATTGATTTGTGTCGTGTTTGAACTAGTATGCTTTAAATAAAATGGACCTCTTTTGGGATTATTATTTATCCGACCACACGAGTGAGTTGGTTTGGTTGACTCGATTTGGCAAGCATAGGCTCTCTGGCTTTATCTCTGACTGTGCTCTGATTGTTCAACCCTTTGTGGTATTGTTTGGTTTTACCAACCCCACTTGGCAAGTTGAACTCTCCGACTCCGTCATTTGTGTTTAGCATGGTAGTTCGGTTCATCCGACCCTGCATTATTTATTTATGCTAACGGTGAAGTTCGGTCTATTCCGACCCCATTACTTGGTAATAGTTTAATTATAACTGATCTATTTATCTCTCGTATATGTCTATTTTATTAATAATATGTTACCTAAAATATTGGACATATTATTTATTTTATCCGCAAATTAAAATCCCCTATTTCTTTCCCGCTTCTTACTTCCCCGCCAGTCATGTCCCGACATACGTGTCTTCCCTAGGGAATTGGGGCGTGACACTTGCTGAGGTAGGCGTTGGAGACTGTTGACGAGATGGTGTTCCTCGCGAAGCTATCTAATCCAGCTTGCTTCCTTTCTTCTGAGGTATGTTCATTCTTTGGCTTGGGAATTAGCTGATACGTTGGCTGTCCACCATCTTGAGCTGGAACAAGCTCGTTTTCTTGTTTGTAAATGATGATGTGTCCGTCTGTGATGACGTCCCACATCATGTCATGATGCGCACAAAGAAAACTTTTTAATCTGAACTTCCAGATTGCATAATCGTCGACCGAGAAGGTGGAAAGGTTTCTGTTAAGATAAGAATCCATGGAGATATGCACAGTATGAAATAATATGAGTTCCAAAAGAAGATCTGTTCAGTTGACCACTGACAGATTGTCAAGACAAATCTCTTGATTCAGAAACAGCGGTCTTTTGAACCACTGCTCTGATACCAATTGATGGTCCCTGAGCTGGGTCTTTGGTGTAGAGGGGGGATGAATACACCAAAGATAGAATTTAAAAACTTTTTCAAGTTTAAAACAGAGTTTATGAGCTCAGTTATGAATCCAGCTGAGGAAGGTCAGCTGGGCTAATAACTCAGCTGGCGGTACAGAAAGTGGTGGTTTGAAAACTTAGCTCGATTGCTTAAAAAAACTTAGATTGAAAATATTCTTTACGTTTTCGACTTAGTCAAGTTATGCAAGTTTATAGACAAAATACAGCTGTCTTTGGGGAGCAGCTGAGTATGCAGATTTCATAAAGATGCAATATGCAAATGGAATTAGTACAATATCTGAAAATAACGAGAAAGAAAATAACACGAGATTTTACGTGGTTCGGAGTAACACCTCCTACGTCCACAACCAGATTTACAAGTAATTCACTACCACTTGGTTTCCAAGTACCAAGCAACTTCACAACTCTAACCTGAGTTGTGTTCCAACAGTTTACAGGCACTATCAAGCCTATCCTTTCAGTTTACGGGTATTGAAAAAACCTTACAACCACTTGAATTTTGCGCTTCAAGCAAGCGTAACCTTGACCTAACCTTGCTGGGTAAAGAGGGGTTTGGTTTGGGGTTCCAACTATGAACAAGTTCTTACAATGAAGAACTTAGAGTTAGATGAACTCGTTCGAAATCTAGGCTTAAGATATACAATGATTTCTGCCTAGGAATCAGACGAAAAACTGGGCAGTTTCTGGACTAGAAACACTTTAAGATAAAGTATTCTTTGAACTATTTAGAACTGCTTGAGAGCTTTTGAATGCTTGATGAATTCAGAGATTGAAAGCTTGTAGAATGTTTTTCGTATTTGATCCTGAGGTTGAAGACGGGTTTATATAGGTAGAAATTGAAGACTAGCCGTTGGAGGAGCCATTTGAATCTTACCTACTCTTCTTAAATTCGAAATCTGCCGTTGGGCGTTTCTGTACCTGTCTTCATTAGTGTCACATCCTAGGTTCTGAAGTCTAGGATGTTGATTTGGCAATCCCTCATTGGTCGAGGTATATTGACTTCCTCTGATACCGGGATCTCTACCTTTGGAGCTGGTTTTTGAATTTAGAGCTGGATTGGGTAAACTGACTTGAAGTGACGTCTTCAGAGTTAGTTCCCTTCGTTCTGTACAGCTGGACCAGCTGTGTCTTGAACTCAGCTCGATTTATCTTCAGCTTGATCCTGCTCTGTTTTGAACTCAGCTCAGCTGGAAAACTCAGCTAATAGTTGACTCCTGTTGTACACACAGCTGGAACTTCTGCTGTCTTGAGCTTCTGCTGTCTTCCGCTTCCTGAACCTGTAAACTTAGAAAATCTAGAGCTCAAACAGGCGAGCTGGAAAACACTACTTAGGTTGATGCGATCATCTACTCGGTTGGAGAACAGTTGGGTTTTGGTATTAAATCAAAACTTTATAATTTTCCCAACACACCTCATTTGCACAAGGCTGGTACATCTCAACAAACCAAAGAAAAGCAACAAACTTGTCATAGATGTGATGCGAGGGTCATGGACCCGCACATGCCGCACTCCAAAGCATCTAGTCGAAGCATATCAAAAGATGCTTAAAGACAAAAAGGGCAAGGGAACTCAAGGCGAATCACACCATGCTAGGTTGCCTGAAGCAAACTTGGCTTTTAATGTCGATGATGATGATTTGATGCAACTTGATCTTGAAGCTTTTGGAGATCAAGAATGATTTTATATTGTCAGACTATTTAGACTTTTCAGAATTTATGATTTATTTATGTCTTTCGATTATGCAATATGGATATGACTCTAGTTTATTTTATTTTTTGTTGCACTTTTTGGGATGTTTTTTAAGATTTTAAGTACTTAATTTTTTATCATTTGTTTTAATTCTTCTTTTAATTACATATTTTCATTCTTTGCTTATAGAAATCAGTAATCTCAATATGCAATCCATGGAGAATATGAGTACCTTGTGTCTAGTGGATAGTGCCACAACACATACTATTCTTACCGGTAGAAAATATTTCCAAACTCTTATTGAAAAATAGAAAGTGTAACTACAATTGCAAATGACAATATCTTTATTGTCGGCTCCGGAAGAGCTTCTTTGATACTCCCCATGGTACTGAATTAATTATAAATGATGCACTTTTGTATCCACAATCGAAACGTACCCATCTTAGCTTTAAAGACATCCGATTGAATGGTTTTCATATTGAAACCAAAAATGAGAACAATAATGAATTTTTAATCATAACTAAAAATATTGGATGTCAAAAACAAGTTATTGAAAAACTCCCTTCTTTCTCCTCAGGGTTGTATTATACTCACATTCGTCCTAATAATCATGTTGCGCTAAGTATGAATTTTAAAGACCCAAAATCTTTTAAACTTGGCATGAGCGAATGGGTCATCCTGGGCAAAATATGATGCGTCGGATTATTAATAATGTTGTTGGGCATAACCTACAAACAAAAGATCTCTCTTTATCAAATGAATTTGTTTGTAAAGCATGCACAAAGGGTAAACTTATAGTACGACCTTCTCGTACTAAAGTTGGAATAAAATCTCCTACATTTCTTGAAAGAATTCAAGGAGATATATGTGGGCCAATTCACCCGGCATCAGGACCATTTCAATACTTTATGGTTCTGATTGATGCTTCAACTCGATGGACTTATGTATGCTTATTGTCTACTCGTAATAAAGCATTTGCAAAACTAATTGCCAAAATCATTGAATTAAGAGCTCAATTTCCTGATTACCCAATAAAATCCATTCGAATGGACAACGCCGGTGAATTTACGTCAAAATCTTTTGACGAATATTGTCTTTCATTGGGTATCAAAGTGGAACATCCTGTTCCTTATGTCCACACTCAAAATGGTTTAGCTAAATCATTGATCAAACGTTTAAAGCTAATAGCTAGACCATTACTACAAAAATCCAACTTACATGTTACTTGTTGGGGACATGCAATTTTGCATGCAACTAATTTGCTCCAAATCCGACCAACTGCATATCATGATTATTCCCCCATACAATTAGTACGTGGTAAAGAACCGAATATTTCCCATCTGCGAATATTTGGTTGTGGAGTCTATACTCCAATATCACCACCAAAGCGTACCTCAATGGGCCCTCAGCTAAAGCTAGGCATATACGTGGGTTATGAATCTCCGTCTATTATTAAATTTCTTGAACCCATGACAGGGGATCAATTTACTGCTCAGTACGCAGATTGTATGTTTGATGAAGATCATTTCCCAACATTAGGGAGAGACAAAAGCCCAATTTCAACACAATGTCGAGAAATTTCATGAAATGAAAAGAATCTTCAATATTTAGATCCACGTACTAATGAATCAGAATTGAAAGTTTGAAAGATAATTAACTTGCAATACTTAGCAAGTAATTTGCCAGATGCATTTACTGATCAAAAAGAAGTGACTAAATCTCATATTCCTGCTATAAACGCACCGCAAAGAATTGAAGTTTCACGTGAACTAACTAAATCAGCTGATTATTCTGAATGCCAGAAGCGTGGGAGACCTATCGGTGCTAAAGATAAAAATCCCCGAAAAACAAAATCAAATAAGGGATTGATATCACTCCAACAACCTCCTGAAGAGGATCATCCTGAAGATGATAATCCTAGTACATCTAAAGGTGCACTAACTAATCATAATATTAGGATTGCGGAACGACTAGATCACAATATTATGGGAAATGACAAAGATCTGGTTGATGTTAATATTGAAGTTGCTATGAACTTTTTAAACACGGGAGAAACTTATAACAGAAATGTTATTGTCGTCGACGACATATTTGCTTCAACAATTGCCTTTACCATTTCCAATGATAATCAGGATCATGAACCAAAAATAATAGCGGAGTGCCGGAAGCGCTCTGATTGGTTGAAATGGAAGAAAGCAATTGAGGTAGAGCTAAAGGCGCTAAATACTAAAAAAGTTCTTAGCTGGATAGTACTTACACCCGGTGATGTTGTCCCAGTAGGATATACATGGGTGTTTGTACGAAAGAGAAACGAGCATAATGAGGTGGTGAGATATAGAGCGCGATTGGTAGCTCAAGGGTTCTCGCATAGACCTGAGATTGATTTTGATCGAACATATTATCATGTTTTAGATGGCATAACGTTCCGCTATTTGATATCTCTGGCATCAACAATGAATTTAGAAATGCAGTTAATGGATGTCGTGACCGCATATTTGTATGGGTCACTAGACACTGATATTTATATGAAAGTTCCTGATGGAATCAAAATTCCTCAATTGAAGGAAAATGAAAGTCGCAGCATGTATAGTGTCACATTACAAAGGTCGTTATACGGCTTAAAACAATCAGGAAAGATGTGGTATGACTAAGTGAATTTCTCTTGAAGAAGGAATATGTAAACAATGATATATGTCCTTGCGTGTTTATCAAAAGGTCACAAAATGGTTTTTGTATCATTTCTGTGTGAGTTGATGACATAAACATAATTGGGACATGCAAAGAGATTGAGGAATCCAGCTCATGCTTGAAGGCGGAGTTTGAAATGAAAGACTTGGGAAAATCCAAGTTTTGTCTCGGCTTGCAGATCGAACATCTCCCTAAAGGAATATTTATACACCAGTCAAACTATGTGAAAAAGCTATTAGATAAATTTTATATGGATAAATTACATCCCCTTAGCCACCAATGGTTGTCCGATCACTAGAAACGAATAAGGACCCATTTAGACCTAAAGAAGATGATGAAGATATTTTAGGGCCTGAAGTTTCTTATTTGAGTGCAGCTGGAGCACTACTTTATCTCGCAAACTGCACAAGGCCTGATATTGCGTTTGCGGTTAATTTGTTAGCAAGATTCAGTACTTCTCCTACACGGAGACATTGGAAAGGTGTAACACATTCTTCGTTATCTTCAAGGTACAAAAGATCTTGGTTTACTTTATCAAAGAAACCAAGACATGACATTGGTAGGTTATGCGGATGCTGGCTATTTATCTTATCCACACAATGCTAAATCTCAGACTAGTTATGTTTTTCTCTGTGGTGGTATAGCTATTTCTTGGAAGTCTGTTAAACAAACTCTAGTCACTACATCTTCAAACCACTCAGAGATTATCGCTTTACATGAAACCGCTAAAGAATGTGTATGGTTAAGGACATTGATACAACACATTCGCGGATCTTGTGGAATTGCAATAAATGAGAATGCTCCCACTGTCCTATATGAGGACAATGCAGCTTGTGTTACACAAATGAGTAATGGGTATGTTAAAGGAAATTTAACAAAGCATATATTACCTAAATTCTTTTACCCACACGAGCTCCAGAAGAGCGGCGAAATTACAATACAGAAAATTTGCTCTTGTGATAATCTTGCAGATTTATTCACAAAATCTCTTCCTACATCAACATTTGAAAAATATGTTTAAAATATTGGAATGCGTAGGCTTGGAAGATTATCATCTTCAGGGGGAGCGAATATTTCGAAATAGTTATGTAGGTTGGACCCTGAGGGTCTACATTAAGCCCCAAAGGCCAATTTTGTTGTGCTCTTTTTCCCTTACTAAGTTTTTTCCCATTGGGTTTTCTTAGTTAAGGTTTTTAGTGAGCCAACAAATGCAACACATATATAAACGTATGTCATGTGCTCTTTTCTCAACTGTTTTTCTCCCATTGGATTTTTCAGCGAGACATGTACATCACGTCGTAATGTCCAAGGAGGAGTGTTATAAATAATAAAAATATTTCTTTCTCTGCGCCGTTTCTTTTTCTCTTCTTTCTCTTTCTTTATTTTCTGTATTCTTGTTCTACTGTTCAAGATATCTTACAACATCCCCCTCTTTTTTTATTTTTTATTTTTTTTTTATAATTCATAGATTATGTATTTGTTTTTTATGGAAAACATTTCGCATATTCATATCACTTATTATAGAGATCCAAAGATTCCAAACATATCGTTTCCATATCTTTTCAAAATTTTCTAAAATATCTACGAACCTGCATTGCACGCAAATTAATATGCAAATGATAAATTATTACCTTTATTTTTTTAAATATTAATAATATTTTTCTTAAATGTAAAATCCTATCCGAAAAGCCCATTTGAAAATGAATGTCACGATTTACGCGTGTAAATATTCTGTTCTTCATTTTCCATTTTCCAATTATTTTTTGCCTATTTATTCGTTACACCGCCACAGATTACCCCTCTTCTAAGCAATCGTGATCGCAATTTAGGGTTTCCAATTTCTCCACAATTCACTGTTTTCAATCAATCACCTCAAACTATGGGAGGCGGAGCGATGAGAGCTGCGGCGAAGATGGTGGGGATCAGCGCCGCTGGTGGCGGCATCCTCGGTATGACGGCGGAGCACTATTCTGCCGCCCGTAAGGCCGCTTCTGCCCGTCCGGTGGCAGCGACGTCGGAGGAAATTAAGCTGGAAGCGAAGAATTCGGATGCCGCCTTGCAGAAGCCAAGTTCGGAAATGGATGAATGGGTGTTTCCGGATGCGGAGGAGGCGGCAGGTGAGCAGATGCCGAGGGTTGTGTTCGGCGCCGCGCCGACGCTTAAGGAAGCGCAAGAGGCCACTTCTGAACTTTCAGCCGCACTTGAAAAGTAATTTCTTTATTCCTTTTGATATGTTTAAATTCTAGTTTTTCTTACAATTTTATTGTTGGACTTGCTTGATTTAATCAGTCTTGTTCGACCAAATGGGGCATGGCATGCCTACATTATTTGTTGGTTGGATAAAAGAACTTTTCTTTTCTTTGTTTTTACTGTATAGTAGTACTATTTTGCATCCTGTCTGAAATTTTGATGCAGGCCTGATTTGGTAAGGCTTTTATTTTGATTTATTGTCATTACTTTGTTTTCAGTAGCTTGAATTTTGTTGGTAATCATTCTTAGTTATTAATTTTTAAAATGTTGATGATAAGTTCTGGGGAAGCTTCTTGATTTGGTTGGTGATTAAAAAGGGGCACTTTGATCAATATGTTTTTTTTTTTATTTTTCCTTGATTTAATACCTCATTAAAAATTCCAATTTTTGGCAAATGGCAAGGCTGTCATACTTTCTTCACCTAATTTACGGTACATAAAATATTCAGCCAATGGCTATAAGGAGGTTTATAGTAATGTAGCAGGGGAATAGGCTGTTTCCGCTACTATAATGTATTCCATCTCCAACTGTATGTTTGTGATTTTATTGACAAATTGTGTTTTTGATGCATTTCAATATTGTCATGTCAATTTTTCAATTTCCATTTCTGCAGTGCCTATCTGTTGGCTCCGAATTCCGTTGTAAATGATGGTTCTGTCGCAGCAGAACATGATTCTGAGACCAAAGCATGCATCACAACTCAGCTTGTTGTTGCTTCTTCTGTTCCAGCCCCTGCCATCATGGCCTTTAAGTTCTTACATGAAAGCTCAATTGCCCAGGTTTGTTTACCTCTGAATTTGATTGAGACCACATGCAATTTCCCTTCCCTTTGGAGGAAGCTTAATTTCCATACTCCCTGTTCTTTCTTCATCTAGACTATCAAATAATACTTGAAATTTTTTATATAATTTTAGTCTGTCCCTTCTTTTTCTTGTGAGAAAGGAAGATACATGGAAAGTGATGGTTTTTTCTAGCTGTGAGCTTGTGCTACTATATATGTTATGTTAAGTGCAACTTGTGTATGCATTTAAGCCTCGGGGTCCAGCTCCATGACATTTAGCATTTGACCAGTTCAGAAATCATGTTCCCTAAGGATACAGATAATCAGATGTTACATGCTACGTAATTGCTTCTCAGTGTGTGATTGTGATAGATCTTCTTGACACATTTGGTAGAATGTTGTTGCTTCTATTGCCTGTGATCAAAATGTGTGGAACGCGGTACTGCAAAACGAAGACCTCCAGCAGTTTCTGCAGTCACACTCGCCATGTAAGAAGTCTCATCTCTTCCCGCCATTTTATTTGCTAGCAACTGCAGATGAAGTATGACCATCATGCTTGTAACTTTCTGTGTAGGTGACTCTCGGTCGGAGTCATTTGCAGATTATGATGGTGCAGAACAGTATTCTACCCCGGGATTCGTTGAAAATTATGACACATCTAAGAATTCGGAATATGGATTTGTCGATGTTTTCCAGAAGATGAAGAGTAGTGTGGCCGATATGGTGAGCAACCTGTCCGGTTACATGCAGACTCTATTTGGAGCGAAGGGTGGCAATGGGTTGCTGATGCACTCGGATGGAACCGCAAGAGTGAGCGCGGACGCCGTCATGAATGCGTCGTTTATGGGGTTGGCTGTGATGGCCATACTCGTGATCTTGCTGAAGCGAGCTACTCCTGTTTAATCATCATCATCATTCTGCAGCCGCTGTAAATTAGTCGAAGATATCTACGACTTTCCCTCTTAACTTAGGTTTGAGTATGAGTTGAAGATCTGCCGATGGAGTTCGATCGATACCCAGATGACGACGAATTTAGTATGTTAGGGCTTTGTGGCAGGCTTGCTTGATATATTTATTTCCTACTTTTCTTGGATTCGAAATCGAAACCTTTTTTTTCTGTACTTTCTGCACTTTTGTTTATATACTTGTGCACCAGGTTTACCAATAAATGGCATTTGGAGAGTCGCTTATTTCTTGATTGATATTCTATCTCAACTTTTAGCATTTTGATTTTTATCTATGTTGCATGGTGTACAAGGATACGAAAATTTTAAGGTGCGATTTGTCCAGGATTCATTTGTTTATTTATATTTTATTTATCAATTTTTAAAATTTATAAATTAAATGTATTTAATTCACATTTTCCTCTACCCAAAATTTTAAGTATTTTTAATAAACTAATCTAATAAGCACATTTTAGAATTAATAAATTTTTGTTAAATTTAAAAATGCACCACGAATTTCTAAAAAAAAAACCACATATGCATCTCTTTTACGCATCGAATTCGCGAATCCACACCGCACGAAGCGCACTCTCACCCTACACAAAAATCCGCACGGAGCGCACCCTCACCCTACACAAATTCGATGCTGCAATATGATACTTTTAGACGAATATGTGCATCATAGATTTTTATTAAATCTCTCGAATTTAAAAAAAAAAAAAAGAACTGGTACTAACCTGATTCGGAACTTAAACTTCTAGCCAAAATTGGCATGTCATGTCACTTCTCCATTGTCGGAGATCAATTCCAATAATATACGTAAATAATTATTTATCCAGCAGTCAGGATAGCCTAGCTAGCTATTATTTACGGTGCATTTGAGTATATTAGGAAATGTCAAATCTTTTTGCATTAAGAAAGCCAAAATTGTAATTGTTCATATAAATTGTAATTGGAAAGGTTTAAATATTTTGTTACATCAGAACATGCGTAGGATGACTTGTTCCATAAAAATCAGTCACCCATTATGTTTAAGTAAAGCTGCCTAAACAGAATCAAGTACAATTTGAGCCGAAAACTAAACAGCATTACATGTCGCACTTGGTGGCTAGCCAAAAGTCCAACGTTGTTCGCCCTAGGTCTCCGTTGTGCCTCTTCTGTAACGTTTTCCCGTCTGTCCGAAATCTCGCTGAGTGCAACGCAATTAAGATTGATCGTTGATGTACATGATATCCTCTTTTGCCAGGTTCATTTTACCCCTGTCTCGTTTGCTAATGACTGGGGCTTGATCTGGTCTCGCTCGCTGCACGAAAAACATAAGATTGCTCAACTTCAACATCAACAACGATACCGACATCCAATAATATGCCATGTACTTCTATTTTGAAGACTCTAAACCAGAGAAGGCACCAAAAAGAGTACATGCATTTTTCGTTTTCAGTATGTCGTTATAACTACAAAGTTTTCGCATGCAAAATAATACAGTGCTGAGATGCACATTGCAGTATGCTGCTGAACATTAGAAGATAATGGTATCTGCTGATTTAAGGGAAGTAGACCTCAGAGTAGAGAAACACAGAGAGTAAGGTTTTGACGTAGTTTTATGCTAATTTAAAAGCAGCAGTAATTCTCTCTTATACGAGCATGGCAGGATTAGAAGGTCACCGAGAAGCAAGAAGTCGGAAAAGGACATGGATAAAGAGAACAAAGGGAAAAGAGGTTCGGCCTACATAAATTTCCGGGACAATACCAAAATAATACTATTGAACATTTTAGCAGTAAATTTTTACATAATATTCTGTGATGTGATTGAAAATTAAATAATACTTAATTGAGCATTTTTAATTCAAAAGCAACTTAAAACTCAACAGAAAGCCCCATAAAATATTTCACCCGCATATAAATACTTAAAAAGATAAGGTTTCTACCTTTCTCAGCACAAAAGCTGAATATAAGTAGGCCACCTCCCATTCGTCTGGTGATAATGTACCTGGGAAATTATTCGAACTAATAAGTAAAAGGATAAGATATATGTAGCTAAACCTATCAATTTTGTACTATTTGACGTAGATTTTTCTGATTTTCCGCATGAAAGTGGATAATAGTTTTAGACATAAATGAAGACTATAAGCTAAAACTTACTATGGTCATCTTTACCATCACCCAAAGCACCAAGTCTTCTCATGAGCTCAACAAATTCAGGCTTCTTCAAGTACTCATCCACAAATACGTGCGAATTTTTAACAAAGACCAACTCCAAACCATACTGCGTATTGAAAGACCAACGGCATTAAAACATGTGATTTAAGCTGATAATAAAGAAATTGAAGGCAGTTCCCCCATATGGCTTGCATTCTATTTTTAAGAACAATAGCCTTTCGTTTATCTATTCACAATTAGCAGTAACAAGCAGAGTGTTCGGTGCTTTAAGCATTGTAACCAATTACTAAACTGTTCGAGGAAAACAAATAACACAATTGAGAGATCTTACAGCCGTTAAGCTTATCACAGGCCAAAATTTGGATTACCACTCATTACTTCATATCGGTACAAAGCTCAGTTTAAAAACACTGAAGGATTACTTCCACACGATATGAAATCGACAGCCTAAGCAAAATCTGGATACCTCTTCAGCCAGTGCTTTAAAAATATGAAAAGGGACAATCCACTCAGGACAATCAACAGCATCCTGCAAGAAAATTAATCAAAATATAATACAAAGATGTGTTTCAAAGCAAGAAAAATAAATCTGATCAAAAGATTCCAGCTCGTAGAGATGCATCTCCAAATCACAGAGGCGTGCATTATAGTAAACCAGTAAGGATTGGAGACTATTTTGCCATTGAAATTATTATGAGAAAAGAGATCAAACTATCGGAAATGGTAAAGTTACATACCTCCAGATGGAACTTGTACTTGATGCCAAAGGGACTTGAAGACTTGAATTTCTGAATTAAGCCAAAATGAAGAAAAAGGATTATTGCAACTGGGGTCCAGACAAAAAGATGTTAAAGAAAATTTACACACAATATTCTGATTTCTGAGAGTATAGAAATTTACCTTGTCGTCAAATTCTTCATCGAAACGTATCCAGTATACACTATTACCAAACTGAAGTCCCTCAGCTGCATGCAGAAATTTACCTTGTCGTCAAATTTTGTGGTTATGACTTGTGAAGAGAATATTTTAAGTGGTGGGTCCCACTGTAATGATGATATTAATTATGATAGATGATAAAGAATTGGGAAAAATGTAAGCATACATGAATCAAGTCAAGCAAACATTGGTCAGTGTTTTGCATAGTAGAGACTAGAGAACTGGAAAGAGAAGAATGGAAACAAAAAACAAACAAGCCTTCAACTCTCATTTTTCTCAGCATCGATATTAACAGCACAAAACAAACCTTCTCTGAGTTTTTTTACAATGACATTGGCATCTGGCATTGTTCCAATGAAGATGCCTCCTGGCCGAAGCAAAGCTGATACATTGGCCAAGGCCCGCCTGGCACGTGCCTCTGTCGACCATGAGTAATGCATGGCAAACTGCAAAGTTTCCAGTTTTGACAGATTAATTCGCAACTTGCAAAACATGAATAGTTATTGTAATATTCAATCAGTAGTTGCAGAGGTTTTATAGGCATAGGTTGACATTTCAGGACCCCAAAACATATAAATATAACAGATCTTTACACATATTTTCTTTCTTACAGATAAGACTGCTTTCAAATAGTAAATTGAAGTGACGTGCATACATAATACCTTAACGTTTCAGTGAAATACGATTAAATAATTCTCAGTCAATAGTTAAAGTACTGAACAGACTTCTCTTTCACCATTCTAGTCTGGTAATGTTTCAAACTGGTAAAAGTCTACACATTTTGCAGTGTGACTGCGAGAGGGTTTGACTCATAGGCTGACTGAAAGGAGAGGATGAAATTGGGTGGGTAACTGTCGGAAACTAAATTGTAAAATCAAAAACAACAAATATGCTTAGTCAAGAAAAATTAACAGATATGAATCACCTGGCAGCTACATATATCAAATGGAGCATCTTCAGCCAAAACCTTATCTAGCTGAACCTGCAAATTGCAAATGAATTACTGGCACATGTGACTATATTGCATAACGGCATGTCAGTAACTTCAGCTATCCACACAGTACAGCCCCCCGGTATACAGCATATGAGAAATTTTTTATGTGTAGCCATATGCATAAAGAATCCAGTGATTCTAAGAGATGGAGTAACTAAATAAGATAGATATGCTTTTAACACAAGTAATTTCGTAAACAAGCTATAGTTGGAATTTACCTCAAAGCAGTCTCCGCATATGAGTCTGGCAGGAAATGAGAATTTTTTGCGACGCTGGTGATGATCTGCATCACCATTATATCGTGTGCGACAGTCTTCTATCTGGTATTGAGGCAGGCATCGTTTATAACAATTCTGATGTGAAACTCCAATCTTGACATAATATTTTTAGTATAGATGTAATACACAAAAACAGATATTGTCCAAACATGCAACAATAGAAGGTCGTTTTATGCAACTGTAGTAGTAACAATGAAAAACTACTCAAAGAGACACATAAGTTTAAAAAAAATAAAAAAAGATGAAATAACAGCAGACTTCATAGTCAAACTTACTCAAATATTATATGCACTTAGTAGGGCCTTTAGTGAGTAACCATAACAAGACAGGGTTTTATAATACCCGCAAATCTATATACGTTTACCTGGGGAAAAAATATGTTTATCCATGAGAAATACGATCATGTTGACATTAGTTAATTATTATTAATAGTGCAACAAATTACATGTATCCACAAAATGACACTTTTTGTTGCTAATTCCAACCCACAACGCACCTCAAGTATCAAGCAACTTAACTTCCCATTTGTATAAAGTTCCCTAAATTTAAACAAACAAAAACACCTCATTTGTAAACAGCCAAAGATTCCTGCGCATTTATTGGGAAGGGGAACGAATGAAGCACATAGAATTAGGAAAATAGACGAAGAGACATGTTGCATTATTCCGATGCCCCTTAAATAAGTAATCAATATGCTCTAAATAAGTCACTCATTCAATAGATAGTGTGCGTGAGAGAGAGAGAGAGCAGAACAGCAGAAGAATATCAACTACAGCGCCTTAACCTCAAAAAAGACAAACTGAGTTCAGCATTGCAAGAATAATGACAATTGATAATGACTAGACAGTTCAAAGGATTGATCTTTACCGATCCCTCAGCTATATCTATACCAACATAATAACCAATCTTTGCTTTGTCCCATTTGATGAGATCACCACCCTGGTAGAAATAAAGACATGAAGAAATCGAAAAATTAACGACATAAGCTCCCATAATACCAATCAGTTTTAAAATATTTAGCTCACAAACTACCTTTCCACAAGCCAAATCAAGAACTGCATCTCCTTTTTTCGCGTATAGCTGAATCAAGACACTCTTTATCTGTTAAATACAAAAGGCAATAAGACACAGCTATAAAAATTTTCTTTGTATCAGTTTCACTTTTATCAATTTGAGGAAGACATAGAAAATGTGCTTAATATAATTTCCATTTCCAAATAAGTTACCCAATTATTGAGTTTCTTCAGGTGAATAATAGGGCTTGCTTCTCGCTCTTCAAGCGTCTGATTCGTTCTTGCACTGTAATGATCAGCAACTTTCCTTGCAATAATCTTAGTATTCTCATCCTCTAAAAATTGTGAATCACCTAACAAAAAAAAAAACACTCAATTTGCGGAGTTATCGAAAAATTCTGATCCCACCTCAAAAGAAAAAAACGCATTTTTCCCAATGATTTCCGAACTTCAACACCCAACACAACAAACCCAACGAAAAAGTCCCAAGCTTTTGCACAATCTCGTGAAAACCCAATCAATTATCAGCCGAAATTCCAATCGGAAAATAAAATAAAATTAGAAAACAAAGTTATCTTCCTGAAATACCTTCAGGATTGTACTTGAATTTTGACTGAGGGGGTCCATAAGAACTCGATGATGAAGATTCTTGATAACCTCGCTTCATTATCGTATACAAAAAGCTGAAAGTTATGCACAAATTCGGCAGCGATGAATTGAAGAAGGGTTTATTACCTTCTAATGTTTGAAAAAGAAAACGAAGAAGCAAACAGAGAAAAAGGTTTAAGGTTACAAATATTAGTTTTCGCGTAATTCGGTAGAATGAATGAATGGATGGAAAGAGAGAGGAATAGAATTTGGGTAAATCAAAAATTTCAGAAGTAGAGCTTCACGATTTCCTTTCCTTTTATTCGCCTTCAAATTTGTTGTTATTTTCCTTTTTTTTTCTTCCGAGATATGAAAGACAACAATCTTTTTGGCACCTCAAATAAAAACCCCTTAATATCTGTCCGTGATTTGTATTTATTGTATGCGAGTGAAGTTTATTCAAAATACATATTAGAAAAGTAAATTGAACATGTTCATCAAATAAACACTTTCGAAATTTGTATTGGTTTGAAAATATGAATTGTTATGAAAATATTTATAAGATTCGTTGGATGATTGAAATGTTTCTTTTTTTTTGGATAAAACGGGACGTTGATCTTTCTTAATTTTGAGTATGCTACTTCATTTAAAACAACATCATATTCACAACATCAAAAATGCACAGATTTCACGCATCATTAATTTTATTCGAACATAAATGTCACATGTGAATCTAGTTGACAATTGAACATTTTCAGCACCGGAAAAATGGTCTTGGAGTATATTTGAATTTTTCTTGGTTTAGTAGGTATTATTTGATATAGAGTTATTTATTAAACTTTTTTGAAATTAAATGATACTCCTTCCGTCCCAATAGCAAGATCTCACTTGCTTTGGGCACGGTTATTAAGAAACAAGAGAAAAGGTGGAGAAAAAGTGGTAGGTCCTACGGCTTTTGAAGAGTTAATTATTTTCATTTTTGAAATAAGACATTGTTATTGGGACAGCCAAAAAAGGAAAGCAAGATCTTGCTATTGGGACGGGGGAGTATTAGTATTCATCTTCCCTTCTTCATTCAACAAGGTATATTTCATTTTTTTTTTTTTTCAAAAAATAAATATGGGCTTTTTTGGGCTAGTTTGATTTGGGCTCAATTCACCTTAAGCCCACACAAACCACGCACTCTAAAACCCTATTTCCCACATCTGCAGATCATCATTTCTATTTCTCCTCCGCCGCTTCTCCTCCTCTACTCACACACACACACACACACGCACCACTCTGCGAAAATGGGTCGTGTAATCCGGGCGCAGCGTAAGGGAGCGGGTTCGGTGTTCAAGTCCCACACCCACCACCGCAAGGGTCCGGCGCGATTCCGCTCCCTCGATTTCGGCGAGCGCAACGGCTACCTGAAAGGAGTCGTTACCGAGATCATCCACGACCCCGGCCGCGGCGCGCCTCTCGCCCGCGTCACCTTCCGCCACCCCTTCCGCTTCCAGCACCAGAAGGAGCTCTTCGTCGCCGCCGAGGGTATGTACACCGGCCAGTTCGTCTACTGCGGTAAGAAGGCTAACCTCGTCGTCGGCAACGTCTTGCCGCTCAGATCTGTTCCTGAAGGTGCCGTCGTCTGCAACGTCGAGCACCACGTCGGCGACCGTGGGGTTTTTGCTAGGGCTTCTGGTGACTACGCAATTGTCATCTCGCACAATCCGGATAATGGGACATCTAGGTATGATTTTTGGGAATTTGTTTGATTGGATTGAGTTTATTGTTATGTTTCTATTAAGTAATTTGTTTGGTGTGTTTGTTAAGAAATTTGGTGAAGCTATAGGTTTTGTATTGATTTTAATTAAAAATTATTGGGATTTCTTGATTATTCTGCCTTTAGGTCATGCTTGGAACAGATTATTTGTTTGAGGTTTCCGTGAGATATATGTTTTGGCGATTTATGCTTAATTTTCTCCATATTAACTGTATTTGTTATGAATTATCAGATTGTTAAATACAGCAACATTTTCTTGAAATGTCTTATTTCTTAACTTAGCGATGTATGAATGTTTATATATATTATGTGATTCAATTTGAGCTGTCCTAACTACATATTGATCTTGATTATCACATGGATTAAGAGTTTACAGTCATTATCTATTTGTACTTCTGATAACTAATGATGTATCCCGACAATTTTCAAAACTGAAGCAAATGTACTATGTTATCCGTGGATGCCCTATATCTTTAACAACATTTAAAGATAATGCTTATAAGTTTTTTCTGTAGTCTAGTTTGCATCTTTTTATAGTTTTGTTTTGCTATGGAGGATCGTAAATTTGTTTTATGTTCGTCATTCTTGCTACTATGTGTTATTATCATTTATATTCTGATTCCATGATTCATTGTTTGCAAGTCTTTCTCTAGTTGGCTTGACAAGGTTTAATACTTTTGCTTGCAGAATTAAGCTCCCGTCAGGATCTAAGAAGATTGTGCCCAGTGGCTGCCGTGCCATGATTGGTCAGGTTGCTGGAGGTGGACGTACTGAAAAGCCCATGTTGAAGGCAGGAAATGCGTACCACAAATTCAGGGTGAAGAGGAACTCATGGCCCAAGGTTCGTGGTGTGGCTATGAATCCCGTGGAGCATCCTCATGGTGGTGGTAACCACCAGCACATCGGGCATGCCAGTACTGTTCGTCGTGATGCACCACCTGGGCAGAAGGTTGGTCTTATTGCAGCCAGGAGGACCGGTCGGCTCCGTGGTCAAGCTGCTGCTACAGCTGCCAAGGAAAAGGCATAGGCTAGTAATTTTGGGATGCATAGTTTATTTATGAAACGCCTTCACTTTTAATATGCGCATGCTGGAATGCATCATGGTTATAGATTTACTAGTTTTTGTGAGACTAAGAATATTATTATTATGTGCTGTTTGTTCTTGTTTTTGTTGGACTATGAAGATTGTATTGTTTTGTTTTCGTTTTTAATCGATTATGCATTTTTTAATTTTGATAATAGTTTACCTTTTGTAGCTCGAAGAAGTATTTTTTTAACATGTTACTTGCATATTAGCGTCTTTTGAAGCAGATAAAAAAATCAAAATCCATTTAGTAGTGATCTCAATAATTGTTGCACTGACTATTCAAAGAGAAAAATGCAATATCATAAAATTGCAAAACTTGTATGAGACGGCCTCAATTGAGATTGATCAAAGATTTGGCTTGAAAATGTCTCAATTGAGAATTTTAGACTTTTCAAAAAATTGGATCCAAAAAGATTAATCCAAAAAAAATAATTATTACAAAAGGATGTAATCAATTACGACAGGAACTAAGCTCAAAAAAGAAAAATTTACGTATGCGTGTGTTAGTCTAGTGGTAGAGTGGTTAATGCCCGGACCAAAGGTCACGGGTTCAAGTCCACCATCACGCGGCCTTTAAAATTTCTTGTAATGTTTGTTTAAAATAGAAAAATTTACGGGTTCAAGTTCACGCGGCCTTTAAAATTTCTTGTAATATTTGTTCAAAAAAGAAAAATTTACGAGTAGAGGAATTATACATATTTAGAAAACTAAAAACAGGACCAAAATTTCTCATGAAAATAAAATTAAAATAGAAATATACATGTATTCCCAAATAAATAATGTATTTTTTTTATATAAATTCGTATCACAAAGTCGCCAACTAAGTAGCCAATCATTTTGCAGGTACCCTGAAAAATCGGATGATATAGACTTGATTAGTTCATGTACTTTAGTGTGAGTCTTTCTTTAAATACGATTATAGTTTATGATATGCTTTTCAAAATAAAAGTTATATAAAATACAACATGACAATTAAAAATATTAAAAAATAAAATATATGGATGAAAAGTAAAAGAAATCAATGTACAAAAATTAATTCTAAAAATTGCTCCTCAGCATACAAATTAAAAATAAGAATTAAAATTATATTAATTATACTATCTTACCCCTTAACCTTCAATTAAATTAAATTAAATTATAATTTTTTAAACTATGGGGCTAAAAATTGCTCCTCAGCATAAAAATTAACTTGAGGGGCTACAAGCCTATAAGAATATAAATGTAATTTAATAATATTTTTTATTTTTTAATAAATAAGGAGGCTGTAAAGAGTGAAAAGAGGGCTATATTTAGAATTTGACGAATGAATATTAGAAGTACCGATCATTAAAGCCCAATATTAAAATAAGGCCCAAATTGAGGCCTCGCAAACTATGTTTATCTGGAAATACACTAAATAAACCATGCTTTTCGCTCTCTCCCCCTCTCTCTCTCTAAAACCCCAATCCCAGAAAGAGCTTAAACTTAAACCCAGAAATGGCGATGAGGGTTGCGGCGAGGGCAGCAGTTTCCGCTAATTCTCAAGTGGGAATGGGGATAGGCATAGGAATGAAGGCTTTGTGCTCTTCATTTTCCACCTTTCCGTTTAATCTACCACAGTCTAAGGTCGAGAAGCTTCCTCCCGCTGAACCTTCTACCAATCTCTTCGTCTCTGGTATCTCCCTCCCTCTCTCTCTCCCCTCTTTCTCTCATACGCTCATACACACGTTTCGGCGATCATTAATCCCTAATTAAATGCCATGATTGATTTAATACAGCAGTTGGCAGTGTTAATTCCGTGTTTTGGCCTGATGTTGGTTTTCAAGTTACAATTTTTCCATAGGTTTTTGTTGATACATAGCTCTCTGAAAAAGAAAAACTTTAATTATTGCCTTGGTTGTGGTCACTCTTATTTATGATGTTTGCTTGAACTGAAGGGTTTATAGGTATGGATTTATATAAGCATATTTTTCGCATTTCAATACCGAACAGATATTTCTATGTTGGTTTTTCTACATAAAATACAGTTTGTGAGTGTTTTATGCTTAATCTGTGTTCATATTCTAGTCATATTTATTAGTAAATCACAAAATGTTCCTGCCTAGAGAATTAATTAAGTAAATAAAATCAAACCGTTTTCTTGTCGTTGTTAGACTACTAAAGAGCCTATATATAGTTATAAAATTCTTGAAAAATGAAAATACTGAAGGCATGATGTTCTTTGGATTGTCTTCGACTTATCAGAGCATAATCAGTCAGATTAGTTATAGTCAAGGTCAATAGCTTTGCCGTCATCATCGAATTCTCATACTTCCCCTCTCCATCATATTCTTAGTTTTTCAAATGTAAATTTCTTTTGTGATTTCCAGGACTTAACAAGCGTACAACAAGTGAAGGCCTTCGTGATTGTTTTGCTAAATTTGGTGAAGTGGTCCAAGGTATGTTTATTTATCATGTTTGATCATGGGGGATTTGTGATGGGATGCTGTAAAATCTTAATGCAATCGGCTGATTTATACCTCTTTGTGCAGCTAAAGTGGTTACTGATCGTGTATCTGGATACTCAAAGGGGTTTGGTTTCGTGAAATATGCAACAATAGAAGATGCTAAAGCAGGGATGAAAGGCATGGATGGCCAGGTGAAAAACAATACTGATGATGGTTTCCTGTTTGAATAATAAAAGTTGTTGAATGCCAATTTGATAACTTGCACTGAAAATTGAAATTGAATTCTGCCTAGCTTCTTACCAGGAGATTGTTAAGCTTATGTACTTCTAGAGCTACTCAATTACCGGACAACCTTTTAGGCATAACACTAATTGCAAGTATTAGTTGGAAAATAATATACTAAATGACTCACTAATCCACCGCCCTTCAGCTACACTAATGATTAAAAAATCACCAATAAAAAATCATTTCCTATTGTTGTATGTCATTGTGAGTAATAAATTGTTTGTGTGATGGTTTGTCTTATTTCTACATTCCTTCCATTTTCTCCTTGGGTTAGGCAAGAGTGTCATAATTTTGTGTTATTCAATGAGTTTGTGTGAATCATCATCCCTGTTCACATCGTAGACATGATGAAAAGGTTGAATGTGCAGTGTCATGATGTTTTTGGAAATGAAACAATTGTAATGTTGATATTGATCTTTAATATGTTGGTGCAATATTTGGTGTTAACTAGGGATGGCAATCGGGTACGGCGGGCACGGATAGTGGATATCCATGCCCGTACCCGCAAGTAAAACCCATACCCGCCACCCGACCCGTCGCCCGTGACGGGTTCTTTCTTCCACCCATACCCACCACCCGCGGATACCCGCCACCCGTCAGGTATCCGCCAACCCGCCACCCGCGGGTATCCATCTACCCGCCACCCGCGAATCGGAATTTAATCAAATAAATGACAATTTAACACAAATAAAAAATTAACCACCAAACACAATGTTCAAATCCACATATTCTATCAAATTTCAAATCCATAAGTTAGTATTAGGTTGGGCTTGGAGTTGGAGTTGGGCCAAATATACATACTTATATTAAATAATATTTGGGCCAAATATATATTACATACATTAAATAATAGTCGGGTAGTAATCAGGTATTTCGTGGATATTTCGCGGGTATTTTCGCGGGTAGTAACTATTCATACCCGTACCTGCGAACTAAATGGATAGTATTTTCTAACCATGAAGCTATCCATGGATATCAAATGCCCCTCAAACACCCGCGCACCTATTAGGGTCGGGTACCCGCAGGTAAATTGCCATCCCTAGTGTTAACCTCAAGCCAAGATGAAGAAATGGGCCTTAAGCTTGTTTTGCTCATAAACATTGCCTCTTCTGGGCAGATATGCCCCTCAAACACCCGCACCTATTAGGGTCGGGTACCCGCAGGTAAATTGTCATCCCTAGTGTTAACCTCAAGCCAAGATGAAGAAATGGGCCTTAAGCTTGTTTTGCTCATAAACATTGCCTCTTTTGGGCAGATATGTCCAGACATAAAACGTAAAAACTTTACTTGTAGGATATGTTTTCTCTGATTCTGAGCAAATATAGAACGATGAAGAAGGACTAGTCCTATATGATTATTAGGGTTAGCTTGTTTTGCTCATAAACATTGCCTCTTTTGTGCCGATATGTCCAGACATAAAACGTAAAACTTTACTTGTAGGATATCTTTTCTCTGATTCTGAGCAAATATAGAACGATGAAGAAGGACTAGTCCTACATGATTATTAGGGTAATTCCAATGGTTTGCCTTATTTTGGTGCAGTTTCTGCATTTAGTGCTGAAATTGCATTAAATTTGGGGAAATGGTGCAGAGTTGGAGATGCCTTTAGAGGAATATGATACTAAATGAATCATAATTAGCAAACAGGTGCATCGGTCATTTGGAAAATGATGAACGTTCTCTATTATTTCAATATATGAGGGCTAATTGATGGATGAAGCAGAAAAGTTCTTCCAAAATCCAAGGCTTTGTTTGCACATCAACAAATTCAAGTTAAGGTTTTTCCAACAAATTCATTTTGCTTCATAACGTAATTTGTTTTCTGACAAGGTTTTGGGATATTTATATTTCTATGAAGTAATATATACTGAAGAGTTCTGGAGTGAGCAATGAACGCTTCGAAGATTTTGTTTTTTTTTTTCTTTTTTGGAGAAGCTCTTCGAAGAATTTGTTGCCTCATGTAATGTTTTACTAAACCTGAAAAGGATTTTAGCTTGGTGGGTGTTTGGTGAATGAATATTTCACTTCATTATTTATTATTTCATTTCATTATTTATTTAGCAATATTCATATAAAAAACTCATCTGTCCAGTTATGATGTATGTCGGTATCAACTATCATCATTAGTTGCTTCTCTCTGCATCTAGCCTGGGTTCAAGATACTATGCGAGTCTCATGGTTGTTCTATTTTTGTAATTTGCTTTATTGTCTCTACTTGGATACAACACTATCACAACTGCTTGCTAGTGACATATTTTTCTTAGCTGTTGTGTGGTTGAAATGCTTCTTATACTGAAACATTCGTTGAAATTGGTTTTGTAGTTTTTGGAAGGATGGGTTATATTCGCGGAGTTTGCAAGACCGAGAGCTCCTCTACCCCCTCTGAACAGTGCACCTCCTCAGCGTCAATGGTGAAGATGACGTAGAAGAGGAAGTGCCAATTTGAACGAACATCTGTGATTTATCAATGAAACATTGATATAGAAACGGTGATTCATACGAGTAATTTCATCCAGTTGTCGTGTCACCATTATGTGGTTCCTCCATCGTTACGTGACTGGATCGTTCATTTTCGGAAGTATATCATATGCTGCTAGTTTATTTTTTGCATATCCATGTGTTGTTTATTAGGTATGCGAATTTGATAGAGACGTTGAAAGCAGTGGATCAAAATTGTTACTCTGTTATACTTTTTCTGACAAAATGGTTGTGGTGTTTTGAAGAAATCCTTCAAAATTTCCACTAGTTTATTAATAAGGGTTTATATTATGCTTTTTATGTCGGCCTCAATTTTATATGTACAAATTGGTAGCGACAATTTCATATCTAATAAATACTAAACAAAAATTAAGATGAGGGTGTGGATACGCTTGTGGGCTATGGGCTTGGTTGTCTATGACTATGAACACTTGTTTTATTATAAATTTTTGTGATCGAATGTCTTAAGTTTGAATTATATGTCAAATTTGATGCACTGAGTTTTTTTAGTGCTTATTTTGTGTGGTTTGTAGACTATTATGCATTAGCAGGACTTACCTAGTAGATGTCTCAAAGAACAGCTGTCAGATTAAAAAACATTTGTATTCTGGAAAAGGTTTTTATGGAATTATTTGTGATATTTCCCAAAAAATGAATAAAAACGAACTTGTGGTATATCTACAGTTTACTACTTAATAAAAAGATAATTTATGCATCTAAAAAAAATAAAAATAAAAATCACAGAGAAATGAAGAAACTTATAATGAAGGGTGATGTCCAAAGCAGGACCACTGATGAATACGTGTGCAGTGGGTTGGACGTTCTGGAACATGCCCATACTAGGTCGATCACCAGTACGTCGTACCAAAAAATTAAATTGAAAAAATTTGGTCGATGTTTTCAATTAATTCAACACATCAGAGTTAATCATAATGTATTTCTCACAACACAAAAAAATTGAAAACATATGCGAGTTTAATATATGACCGATAATTTTTTTTTCTTGATGCGAAATTTCAAATAATTCAAAAACTCAGTTTAGAATTTTGTAAAACAATTCATTCATGAACTTCTCAATTCATTGTATTTGTCATGCGGTGCAACCTACCAGTTGTCGTCGTCGACCTAGCATGTACTTTCTCGATATTTCGATTAGTAATCCTCGATCAACTGTGACGTCACCATCACTCTCTATCGCTCCTCTGCTGACTCATCCTAAAATTGTGGAGACATATAGATCCGATCAATTCTAACATAACAACTGGCAGACATTACTCTGATCGAAGAGCTCTGCTGCCTTCCCGTACAAGTAACTAATCTCTTCTAATTTCCCATGCACTTTTGCGACTGCGTTTCTCCACAATCTTGTCGTCTTTCGGGTTACTCGAGAGCGCTCTCGTGTAATTAAATCACATTCTTGTGCAATAGTCGCGCGCAAATTATAAATGACAGGTAAATTGAGAGTTGGCATATACAACATTAGTACGATTGTAATTTTACTGAATTGTCGAAAATTGCGCTAGAATTCATGTTTCCGTCGCGCACCGTAATATTTTTTCCTGCGTTCGCCCCTGGCCCCACCTTTTGTCATTGATTTTATGTTGAATGCCTATAGGTTGTTAGATTATAGCAGTGTATGCTGAAAGGAGTCAACACGTTTCGAATCAAAGGAGTGGTGGAAGAAAGAGGATATTATTCCCTTCTCTTTGTTTTCCCCTTTTCTAAGGGAATTGTTAGTTGGGTTAGTTAATTCTAGTTGTAGATGTGAATAATATAATTGGTCCACATGTTGGTTTTGACATTTTAAGTTTCGGTCTCGTAAAATTTATAAGAATATACACTTTTATTATAATTAAATTAATAAATTATTTATTTTGTAAACATTGAGTTTAGTTTTTTGAACGGTGAGAATAATCCACAGCCGATATCGATGTCCGAAGTGCGCTCTAAATAAAACATTGTTTTATTACGTGCGAATTGCAATAGCCAGCTTGTAACATTAAATTTGTGCTCATACCTATTAAATTAATAACATATTTTATCTACCTATTATATAACGCTGAGCCTACAACTTTTATCTTAGGAATTATTTAGTCTTCATAATTTTACTTACGTAAAATAAAGAAACACTACAAAAAAAATGCGTTTTACCGACGGAAATTTCCGTTGGTAAATTCATAAAATCCGTCGGTAAAACAGTTACTGACGGATCATGTCTGTCAGAAAATCGTTCGACACTAAATTTTTACCGACGGATTTTCGTCCGTCGGTGACTGTTACCGACGGATTGTCCGTCGCCATTGATTTCGTCGGAAAAATAGTTGCCAAAATTTACCAACGGAATACCAACGGACTTTTCCATTGGTAAATACCGACGGATTTTTAAATTTATTTTTTTTATTTTTTATGTTTTTTATTTATATTTAAAATTTTTTTATGTTTTTTTTGCTTAAATTTCATTTTCATGTAGAAAGATATAAATCAGAAACTGTAAATAAAACTCAAAAGATATAATCAAAACCTGAATATATAAATTTGGTAATTCAATACATAATGTATTCATAAATTTGTCTTCAAAAATTTTACATGATGACAATAGTTCTCTAGGTATTCATAATGAAGCAAATGATTTGTTCTATGCAACAATCAAAGCCATATCATTTTTCATCTCTTCAGTTTTCTCCTTCTTTGCCCCTTTTCAACCACAAATTACCCATATTCTTTTGGTGGTGTCAAACATCTCTTTTTCACCTGCTGCACCTTTTCCTTTCTCAATCGCTTCTTTTGAAGCAACATCAACTAGTTTCTTTACTTCAATTTCCTCACCGGCATAGTCTCAAACTTTACTAACCTGCCAATTATAAATGATTGAGTAAATGTGTATACAATAAACTAAATACCGATAATCAGAATGCATAAACAACAAATTTGGATCTGGATATTCAAATTGTTCAAATTGGACGTCCCTTTTAACTTTGGATCTGGATATTCAAATTGTTCTTCGTGTATCTACTATATACAGATTATTCCAAGTCATGGAAGAGTCAACAACAACTAAATCGGAGAAGAAAACCTAGACCTCTATAAGTAGTGAAAAAATAAAACAAATCAAACCAAGACCTATCTAAATGAAAAAGAAAAAAATCTAACCAGAAATCACTTTCAAAATTCACAGAAAATCAAGCAACAGAATGAATCATACGAATCACACAACCACAATAATCAAACAAATGATCGAACATGTATTGAGCAGAAACCGATGCAAAACTGAAACGGTAAGAATTTTACTTGACACATGGGATCTCTACACACCTCTAATCACATTCATCAATCATGTATAACAAATAATAAAAGAATCATGTTTTTTCTTCCTAAAATTCATTATACCCTATAAATCTAGTGAATGCATAAGGACAATAAACACAACGAGAGATGGAAGCTAACTTGTAGTTATGAATAGAAGGCATCAGCTTCAACTTTAGCAGACAGCAGCAATGCGGCGAGGAGGCAGACTGCACAAGAGAGAGAGAGACGAAGTGAGAGAGAAAGACTGACTAAGAGATAGAGATGAAGTGAGAGAGAGAGACTGACAAAGAGAGACTGAAAGAGAGACAGAGAGGGAGACTTACCAAGACAGCTGCAGAGCAGACGAAGGCGGTGAGGAGGCGGCGGCGGTAGCAACTGCTGAGAGAGAGATGAAGTGAGAAAGAGAGAGAGAGAGACATACCGGCGAGGAGAGAGCAGAGGCGGGGCGGCGACGAGGCGGCGGTGGTAGCAACTGGGCTAAGAGAGAGGGGAAGTGAGAAAGATCGAGAGAGAGATAGAGAGAGACATACCGGCGATGAGAGAGCAAAGGCGAGGCGGCGGCGAGGCGGAGTGGGACGGGTAGGACGGCGGCGGGTGGGATTTGGGGGGAGAAATTAGGGCTGAGTGAATGAGGAAGAAGAATCGCGCTGCTGAGTATATTGCAGATTTACCGACGGATTAAATCCGTCGGTAATTACCGACGGAACACAATCCGTCGGTAATTAATGACGGATAATCCGTTGTTAATTAAATATGTTTGATTTATTATTTTTTTTCTTCATAAAAAAACTACCGACAGATATATCCGTCGGTAAATACCAACGGACGGTAATCCGTCGGTAATTAACGACGGATAAATCCGTCGTATTAATATGTTTGATTAAATATTATTTTTTTGTCTGATTAATATTACCAACGGATATATCCGTCAGTAGTTTTTATTGTTATTTTTAATTAGATTAATTAAAATTTACCGACGGATATGTCCGTCGGCAATATTAACAACCGCGTATCCGTCGGTAAGTTATCCAGAGACAATCCGTTTTTTTCCGTTGGTAATTACTGACGGAAATAGATCCGTCGTTAATTTCAGTTGGTAAAAATACATTTTTTTTCTAGTGAAATAGGATGCTCACTTAAAATAATTACTGGGACCAAATTCGGTTGCCCATTGTTATCAGTCAATTATTGAGAGTTAAGAGAGCTAATTACTGCTTAAAAGCTAAGGAATTACAATATCTTTTCATAAATTCAACTCAAAAAAGAAACACCATTAATTAATAAAATAAGTCAAGAAATAAATCCCAAAGACCTTAATTTGATAGTGGATCGAGTAGCCAGTAGGTGGGAGAGAGTTAATTATCCAACTACAAAATCTTCTCTTGCAGTTTGACATTATAGAATCGAATTTTTATTTTACTAAGTGCACGTCAAATTTAAGATAAATCATTAAATATGTAAAACATGGTGGCAACATTCTAAAGCTTATCTTGTTCCCGCGATCGGAGTTCATGGTACAGTGATTTGAGGTCGCCTTCAAGGAATGTGGCCTATGTTAATCCCGTGTGGACGATTTTTTGGTGGGATATTCCGTCATATTTGTTTATCTCATCCCTTTTCTAGAACGGGAATTTGATTGGAGTCGACGGAGATACGTGTGGAAATTACAAGAAGTTCATATCTGAATTTGGGTAATTGAGTCATGCATCTCTTCGTGTCAAAAAAAAAAATAGCTCATGTGCCATGTTTGAAACTTCGTCCCGAAGTGAGGAATTTTATAAATATTTTGAAAGTCATAGTACTATTTTTCAAAACTTAACCCAAACGTTTAAGCAGAAACTATGATTATCGCTACAAAAATACTCATTATTAGCATATAATATGAGCATTGTTAAAGAAAAAGAATTTGTGATCTCATAATGTTAATTTGTATCAATCTAAAAAAATGACTATTCTCAACTAAAAAATAACCAATGCTGATTAAAAAAAAAAAAACTTCACTCGTCATGCCCCTAATGATGCTTTGTAACTAAAACCCGAATTTTATGCATCATCATTTTTTTAGTTTCATCTAATATTTTTTTTCTTATTATATTATTGGAGCAACAGTAAATAAAAGATCAAGTCGACATCTATATCTATCTCTATATCTATATTAAAACAAAATAATAAACTAATTTAAAATCAATTATGACTCTTTAGTTATTTGTGAAAACAATGGTTCATTTAACTTTTAAAATCGATTATATAATAGTGGCAAGGACTCATATTTACTAAGTTTTTTAAGGTATTTAAATTGCAAAAATGTGAAATTGCTTTTTACATAAATTTATATTATCACAAATTATTGTAGAAAAATGAATATTCTTCTCTTTATTATTTTTTAAATTACTAAATTATTTATATTAATACTATTCTGCCGTGTGCATGTTATCTTTCGATCTTTGATTACAAAATTGCCGATAAAGATTAAAAATAGATGACATCAAGTATTTTATCATTTTTTTTACTAATGTAATAGTATTATAGGTACAAATTAGCATTCGTGCATAGTTCTTTGATTTATTTTATTTATAAATTTTTAAGATTTTTTTAAATTTACTTTAAACTATCATGGTTTCTTATGTAAGGTTATGTTGTAATGTAATTTCAAAAAATCAATAATATTTAATGATCTTAAATATATATACATACACATGATATGTGTATAACGTGATAATCACTGCGTAAAGGTATACTAATTGACAATATAAAATCAAATCCAAAAATGTGGAGTGAGATATTCCACTCCATGCCCATTCCTACCAGTGGCTACGGTTATTCAAAATTCAAATGAGATTATCGCCGATAAAATCGGATAAATTCCGTTAAATATACTAGTTTTCCATTATTCACGTATATGCTTACGTGGCACCTCCATTGATCGATAGAGATATGCATTATGTAATTAATTTATTGGAATAAAAATAAAACTAATTTAGGTGAAATATCAATTAATGGCGCATTAATCTCCGCATTCAAGATAAGCACAAATAGACGCAACCTATCTATTAATATTACACTCTCTCAACTTCCTGCACAAAGCACACCGCATGATCTCTCTCTCTCTCTCTCTTTATATCTGAAACACACACACAGAGGTGCACAGAATGGGAAAACAAACTACATGAACAAGGATGGACAAAATGAAGAATGTGCTGATCGTGTAGCCTCCATTTCAATGGCGCACTAGTAATCGTACCTTTCATTCCTGTGTTTTCAATAGAATTTTCTCCCTCTTTAGACTCTCAATGAAGTTTTTGTTCGAATTCGTCGGGTGTTGTGGATCATCGTCGTCGGAGATACGGGGGCCGCCGGATGATGCTAGATTGCTGGTGGCGGCAGAGCCTCGCCGCCGGAAGAATGATAGGTCGAGGGGCAGCCGCCATGAATGGCGGCCTTCGCTCTCATCGATATCGGAAGATGTGTTAACGGCGGGGAAAATTAATAATGGCCGACGGCCGGCGGAGGGGTGGCAGCGCAGCCTAAAGAGGAAGGTCGCCTCCGTGTCGCAAAGAGATCACCACCGTTCCTCCGCTCACGACGATTACCGGTAATTTTCAACAAAATTGATCAATTTTGGAGTTTAATTTTCCGTAATTTTGCTTTTTTATTTTCCCCCCTAATTTCGCCAAAGCAGAGGTTAATCACTGGCTTTTCATCTAAGTGCCACTTGAACAGAAAGTATTATCAACGTTGATGTGAGATTTTCTTATAAAGCAAAAAAACCGAGTATATGTCAAAAATTGAGTTCAATACTTTACAAAAGCTTTAAACTTCATATTTCTGAAGCTTAACCTCAAAAAAAAAACATGGCCAGTGGCCACTCCATTTTATTGATAAGTATATATAATATAAATACACACATTGTTTTTAACAACTTTTCGAGTTGATTGGCCAAATATGTTCATGTGGGAATTTGTTGTGTCTGCAGGAGGGCCCACGTTACAACCACAATGCCCACATTTTCGCCTGCCCCTTTCATGTTTTGAAATTGAATGGTACCGGCAGCCTATCAAAGCAGCGTTTGAAGCGGTTGTGGATTATCTTCGTCAATCGAAAACAAAAAAGAAAAAGGAAGTGTAGGTTTTGCATTTGTATATATGCAAGATGAAGATACACTGTTGTATAAAATCTACTAGACTTTGTGGGCTTTAATTTTTGTACATATTAGTTCATTAGTTGGTGCCCAGCTCGTAATAGTTTCTTGATATGGGCAGTAATATTTTACAAGTTCCAGTCTATTTTATTTCTTCACGCATATAGGCTTGAATCAGAATTTTTGTATCAGGTCACTGTAAGACATCTCATACAAGATTTCTTCGTTCTTATATGTCGCAACGTTTGAAACTTGATAACAGTAGTGCAAAACTCAAATCCAAATTCAAGTATCGAATAATCTATATTCAGGATGATTTGGTCGCAAATTTTTTTTTCTTCTATTAGTGATCAATGTCGTTTCAGCTCCAAAGAACCGACCGATGCCCACATTATTTTGTCGTTAATTGAAGTTTCATGATATAGTACAAAAATATTAAAACCATTGATTTACAAAAAATGGTTGGGTGCACATAATCTCATGATCGTTGGGCAAACCAAAACAAAGTTTTACTCAATTCTCCTTAATAATTATAGTTATGAGATAAGGTAATTCTTGTATGAAATTTAAATTAAACTTAAATCAGTACATTTAACATTTAATGCGAATGGCTAACAAAAAATTTAGAAATATAACTCAAATTTTTTATACGTTCATTGAGGAAAAAATATAGCTATGGAATCAATGAGAAAATAAATAATTTTAGATACGTTTAACATTGAGAAAAAAATATAGCTATGAAATCAATGAGAAAAAAATATAGCTATGAAATCAATGAGAAAATAAATAATTTTAGTAAATTATATAAAGTCTTTAGGATAAAATAATTTATTTTATGGATTTTATGTTTAGATATATATTTATTATGCTTGTTCACAATTTATTAATCTTGTAAATCTCTTACTATTCAATAGTATCTCAAATATATTAACCAAATTCAACTTCCGATATTTAGTTTGATTACACCAGGTGTCGTGGCCGACATTCATTTTGTTTTATTTACTTTTGCAAACTGTCCGCTTTCAATAAATAAATATTAATTTAGATATTTCCTCACAGTTTGATCAAAAAGATCGAAAGACAAAATCCAGACTAGCTAACAAAGTCGGCCAATAATATATTTTTCCGTTAAAATTAATTTTTCTTTTATTATCACCTTCCCTTGATATTAAAGTGTGGTCAAACGGAAGTAAAAACTAAATAAATGGGCATTAAACATTGACTAAATCGATGTAAACACAAAATCCAGACTATCTCATAGCTAACAAAGCAGGCAAATACTAATAAAAAGTTAGTAATAGATAGCAACATTTATATAAATATAAAGATAAAAACTCCTTTATTACATTCTCTCTGTTCTGTTCTTTTCCATGCAAAAAGAAAACGCACAGAGAGTTTATTTTTGATACCTGCTTATTATTATTATCCAAGAAAAGAAAAACCAAAAAGATTTCTATTTTACCTCAACATTCTCATTTGTCTCAGACGAACCCCCAAAGAAAAAGTCAGAAACGGAAGGTAGCTTCATCTCACCTTTATACGACAGCGGGATGGTGAAATTGCCGATCACCGGAAGATCGATGATGAGCCCTAAGTCCAGCACATAATCGATATCCCAGTCGCCGCCGATGTCGCGGACCAAGCTGACGGCGGCGCTGTGCGGCACCTTCACCGTCACCTCCAGCAAGGTTGTGTCGCTGGCCTTGAGAGATCCGGGATCGGGGATTTTTCCCGACGCGATCACCCTGTCGACGCTCTTGACCGCGTAGTCGATATCGCAGATCGGGATCGAAACGCCGTACGGGTTGGAGACGGAGATCTTCGCGAGCAGAGTGATTCCGTCGAGGCCGAATCCCTTGAGATCGACGTCCGTGATGGTCGCCTCCGGCACCGGTGTGTTGGATAGCTTTTCGGTGACGTAGTTCTTCGCCTTCTCCAAAATCTCCATTTTTGAGCAGCTTTCAAATGGGGTATTGATCTAGGGTTGCAGGGCGGTGATTATATATATACACATATATGCGTGTTTGTGTGTGTCTGTGTGTGCGTGTGCGTTTGCGCGTGCGCGTGTGTCTGTGTGCGAATAGAGCGAAAAAGTTTTAAATGGATAAGGAGGAGCAGTGGGAAACCCGCGTTTTGAGATCTATGTTTAAGTTTGCTGAAGGCTCCAAACGTAACTAATAGATGCTGTCAATCTCATCCCACTATAATAATAATAATAATAATAATAATAATAATGTTGCAACATTCTTTAAACTTTTTAAAACCACGTAGGAAATATGTCGGGTAAGCCGCTTAAATCAAAACCCAATCCAACCAGTATGAGCCAGCAGGCGCAGGCCAAATCATTTTCATTTTGAACATTAATTAAAAAAAAAATCAAATTAAATTGTGATCCGTGCACTTAAAAATCAAAACCCAACACGAACCACCAGGCGGGCCAAACCATGTCCATCTGAAAATTATTTAGAAAATCAAATTAAGGCTTTGAACCCAAAACTTGACCCACTGCACCACAAGTTTCAAATTTCAATACATTATTTTCAATGTCGAAAAAGGAAAAAACTCGGCCTTTTTGGGCTTGAAGCCCGATAGACCTGGGTGGCTGGATGGGCTTTGTTAATACAATCTTTTTCTCTCTCTATTTTAAGCCCAAGTTGGCCCATCGAGTCAGGCCTATTTTACCAGCCCTACTAAAAAGTACTCCACCATTTTTATATATGGGAGTATTAAACAGTATGTTATTCTAAACTTTATTTTAACAATTGAACATTTGACACACTAAATGAGAGATATAATCAAGAAATAAATTATTTTATCTCCAGAACTTATATGAAAAATGTCCCAACCTTTAAAAAATATCAATTCGACACATGTCATATTCGACTTGTATCAAATCTAACACCGGGCCGACTCCGAACACCTGAAAAATGACATATAATTGAAATATCAATATCATACCGATATGTCTCGCACAATGTCAGGGTTGAGTGTTCTGTGACAATTTCATAATTCCATTATACGTCATTTTTCAGTGTCCGAAATTTGGCCCGGTGAATGTACATAAACTAATGCCAAGCAGATGCTGAGATCAAATTCCTCGTCTTCCATCCTAACAGCATAGCTCCATCCTTCTCCACCAAACTGTAATGCTCTGAGTAACATTTCAGCAGTCCTCCGATCACTGAATTCACATAAGGGCTCAACGCACATTGCTTGAAACCGGCCATCGTAAACCTCGACCTCCACTTCCCAAACAGCTCGTGCCGTTCCACCCTCTCCTTCCCTTCGCACGCTATCACATTCACAATGTCTCTCGCCAAGCAGTGTTGCTCGACATCAATCCGATCCTTCCCGTCCCTCGGTGTGGCCACATCTAGGGACTCGAACATAGCTGAGTAGTAGTCCAAGGTCTCGATGAACCTTGGGAGGAAGGCCGCGGTGTTGGTGTTTGATTCTTGCTCGACTAGAGTCACCACCTTTGGAGAGAGCGATTTCACCATCCGAAGAAGCCCGTCTCTAGGGTTGGACACGTCAACACTCTCATCGGGGGTGTGGTGGAGCTGCAGGGGGAAGTTCACGGCCAAGGCCTCACCGGGCCTAACGTCGAGCATCTCCCTCGTGACGTCCGGAGCAAAAACCGGAATAGGATGAAACTCAACAGGGATGTTGAATTTCTTCGAAATTTCTGCAAATCTTTTCCCTATGGCTGCCAAACTAGCGCCACGAGCATATCTTGAAACCGGATCGTCTACGCCAGTTATGCGCACTCTTGGAGCGCCACTAGGTCGCTCTGCAAGTGCTTGTAATAGAGTAATCCATTGAGTCCCTTGTGCTATTTGGAAATCGAGGATATGGATATGATCCTCGTTCTTGCAGGCTTCAGCAATGGCGCCATTTGCAGCCATGTAGCTGAACTTCAAATAAGGGCATACTTGATACATAGTATGCATGTAGGATAACAGATCCTTGCTATCCGGCTCGTTGCACTTCAAAGCCCGGTAAATGTTGGTACCGGAAGACTCTTTTCTTGCTATTAGCCCTTCTAACATGTAAGCCCCCAGGCGTTGAATCGGCTCTCCGGTTATAGATACAGCAGCACGAGCGTGCTCTACTAGCTTTTCAAATTCGTCCAACTTATTCTCGGAGAGAGCTTCTGCACACGCGATCAGTAACTGTTTGAGATTACTAGGGGGGCTACTGCTTAATGCAAAATCCACCATATAGGGCTCGTTGTTTGAGACCGTTGAATGAGGAAACCGAGCTTCTTGGTTCCCCGTTCTTGAATGCAAATAAGTAACCCCCGAAAAGGGCTCGGATGTGATCACTTCCTCGTCCTCATCCACGGCCATAAGAGCACTCTCCAGCTCCTGCAGAGCATGCCTTATGTGGTAACTGCCATCAACGTTATCAAGAAGCAACGGCCTGTCTTGAACGTAGACGGGAGAGGGTCCCGATTGCTGGAAGTACGTGGTGTGATCGAGTGAAGAACTAGACGAAAAAGTGGCCTCATAAGAATCATCAGAGTATCCGGAGAGGACCTGAGGATCGTAATGGTTGTAGAAATGGCAACGGGGCGAGGTTCTAGAGTCGAAACCTAATGATCCGATCATCCTAGTAGGGATGGAAGAAGCATTGGAATAGGGAGAGTAGGATAAGGCTGCACCACTCACTCCATATGCAAAACACTGAGATTCCATATTTATTTCAGACTATTTCAAGCAACAGTTTTTACAAATCACTTATCCAACCTGCAGACTAGAAACACAAATGCAGTATGAATATAAATCGAAATTTATGTGATAAGAGTGCAGCAAAGAATAACTGAGGTTTAACATATGACTTAATTGACATATTAAAATGTAAAATTAATTTCCCAACATTTTATTTTGATAGCATAATTCAAGAACTCAAGAGTAATTCAACAACATCATTTCTTCCTGCTTGAATCACTACTTTTACATTGCAAGCAGTTCAATCCCTTTAAATTATTGCACCTCTCTCTCTCTCTCTCTCTCTCACACACACACACACACTAGAAACTCAAGGAAAGCCCTAGTTAAGTAAAAAAATAACTTGAGCCCGAATTGAAACCTTCACTTCCTGAATTTTCTATTCAAAAACTAGAAAAAAAAAAAAGAAGAAGAAGAAGAAGAAGAAGAAGACGAAGCAATCTTGCGAAAGGGACAATGAAACAGAGCAGATACAAACTGGCAAAAGAAAAGGGGGGCATATCTTTTTTGTATCTTACATGGTTAAAATTTCGACAAAATTCAGAATACTGAGAGATAAGGAAAAAGAAACCGAGGAAAAACAATAGAATAGGAAAATCTGAGAGGAACCCAGAAATTAAGAAATTAAGTACCTGCTGCTGTGTGAATTCTGGTCTGTTAACAGAGAGTTTTTGATTTATCAAAGTGCTGAACTTGGAGTTATAGTAACTATGAAGTCACCCCTCAAAAAAGAAAACTATGAAGTCTGTGAATTAGATCTCTCTCTCTATATATATATATAGAGGGAGAGAGAGTGAGAGAGTGAGAGAGTGCGTGTATAGAGAGTGGTAGTGTTGTTGACGGTTTTTGGAAGACCACACGTAGAATGTTCGGTTTCAGTCAGTTTTCTTTTCGCTCCAGGTGTCTTTTAAACAAAGCTCACACGCTTCAAAATTGCAAAATATACCAAAATTATTTATTTATTTAATTTACTTGTATCCTCAAATTATAGTGCTTATTTTCTCTTCTTTTATTTAGAAATATAATTTTTTTTTTGAAGGAAAATATAATTTTTTTAAGTAAAATGAATAAATAAGTTTTCTACATACCATCATTAACTCATTAAAATAGAAAGATTATGTATATCATCATTACCTCATTGAAATAGAAAGTTATTATCACTAAATCAGCATTATCACATAAATGGCAGCATAATCACTAAATCAGCATGTTCGGCGTGTCACGTGGATTTTTCCTTACATTAAAATAATCTAATAGTAGTAATTTTAATTAAAAAATAAAATTGTAATTTTCGGATAGTAGAAAATGATACTTCCTCCATTCACAAAAGTGTGGTACATTTGGAGTGGTACGGATTTTAAAAAATGTAAGGTAAATATTATTTAAGTGGAGAAAGAGATTCACTATTTTAAATTTGTGTATGGTAATATAAGGAAGTGGTGGGGTCATGACCTAAAAAAAAGTATACATTCTTTATAGACAAATTGAAATGAAACACTTATCACACTCTTTATAGACGGAGGGAGTAGGATTAGTAATAATCGAGGACTATAACTAAGACTTAGGCTTAGAGTCCTCAGGTCCTTTTCAAATACTCAAATGACACGTTTTAAAACGTTGTTATTGTTTTTAGATTCTTCTTTACAAATCACTTAATTAGAACGCTAAAAAGTCATTTGAAAAAGAAGGTTTTTATGTACTCCTTATTCTAATGGACAAATAAAAATCTTGATCATTTTGAATAAAGAAATCTGATGCGCTTACCTTTTTTGAGGAGTGTACCCTATAAAAGGACGTATTAAAACTAAGAGCGCTCAAAAGTGGAGGGCACTCGCTGCGGACGCCCTTATTGTCGATGGCGGCATGGATAGCGCCTACTAGTGGGCGGTGGGTGCGGGCTCAAGCATGCCATATTTTGGTCGAGGGCGGAGGTGGGGCAATGTCCACGTGGCGGCATAGGATTATCTGTTGGCCAAAAAACAGTAAGTTTAATTTTATTTTTTATTTTTAATAATTTTTAATTATAAATAATACCATCTATTTCACTTCATTTTCACCTCATTCACGTTATTTTTCTCTCAATTTCATCTCAATTCTCTTTTTCATCTACAAATGGATCCCAATCAAAATTAATCGTGGTTCTCCACTCCCACACCCAACGAACATCGAACATGGAGCCTCGCGTTCTTGAAAATCATCTTCTCATGTGTGAGTTTCTCAAGGAAAAATACGGGTTGATGTAGAAGTAGTTTAATTTTTAATTTTAATTGTAAATTTTTAATTTTTTAGTTTTTAATTTTTACATTTAGTTGTAACCCTTTTTAATTAATGTAATGTTATTTCAATTATTCAATAAAATAAGCATTTAAAAATAATTGTTATTTAAATTATAAAATAAAATTAATGATTAAATTAAAATAAAAAAATGGGTAGAGCCCTTCAAATTTGGAGGGCACCATTGTGGGGGGACAATAAGAGCCCTTCAAATTTGGAGGGCACCATTGTGGGGGGACAATAAGAGCCCTCCTGGGCCCACAAAAATAGTTGATACCCTCCATTAGAGCTGTCAATTTAGGCCCGGCCCGTGCCGGGCTGGGCTCACCATTTCCAGGCCCGACGAATTTTCGGGTCGGTCCGGCCCGGCCCAAAATGGATAAAGCCCGATGGGCTCAGGCCGGCCCAGTAAAAATTACACTACAATTTAGTTTTCGGGCCGGGTTGGGCTGCCCAATTTCAGGCCTGATGATTTTTCGGGGCGGGCCGGCCCTGCCTGATTTTTCCAAAAAACTCGGTGGGCTCGGGCCGGCCCGGCCCGGTAATTTGACCGCTCTACCCTCCATTTTGGAGGGCACAATTGTGGATGCTCTAATAAACAAATTATTTAACTTGAAAAAAATCAAAGAATAATTAATGAATGAAAAATCTATATGTATGATTAATTATGTAAGTAGAGCTAGCTAATAAATGATGCACTTATATATATCTATTACTAATACGAAAATAAAGTTGTTCCATCCACGGTGCTCCGTTCAGATTTTCCTTTATTCTGGTAATTTGTCTAATTTTAATTCATATATATTCTAATTTTTATTTTTATTAATTTCATATTCGTGAAATATCACATGTTTATCTATTAATCACATCTCATATTTATCTTTCCCTATATTTAATTAAATTCTTCTATTATACATATTAAATTAATAACAATTTCGGAATGCATTCTTATAAACTCTTATTTTATACATTCTTAATTCATATATAATAATCTATAGAAAATTTGTAAATAAAAATCCCTATGAACACTAAATAAATATATTTAATCAACATGTCTATATGGAATCCTTTTTATTTTTCATTCATGCTTTTCTAAAAATTCGATTGGTGCTTTCTATAAAATATATACATTGAATCAAATGTGAGATAGGTAGCTAAAGAAAAGAACAAAAAAACTTGAAGATATAAACATATTTTTTTCCGTATTTTGGCAAAGATTAGAGATATCGATTTAACATGAACTAACAAGACGGTTCAAATATACTTAAAAAGAAGGATTTTTACTAATTTTAATTAATATTAACTTTGTTTATATTTTTATCGAGTAATTTAATAACATAGAAAGAATGGTTTTTAGTAATTTTAATTAATATTACTTTGAAGATGTAAACATTTTTTTTCAGCATTTTGGCATAGATTAGAGATATCGATTTAGCATGAACCAACGAGACGGTTCAAATATACTTAAAAAGAAGAATTTTTACAAATTTTAATTAATATTAACTTTGTTTAGATTTTTATCGAGTAATTTAGCATAAACCAACGAGACGGTTCAAATAACATAGAAAGAAGGATTTTTACTAATTTTAATTAATTTTACTTGGAATGTTCATATTTTTATCGAGTATTACTCAACGGATTTGAGACGAGTATGTACAATAAAATCACTATTTTAACCGAGATTGGGACGAACATGTAGAAAAATTCTAACTAAATTTAGATTTAGAAAATACATAATGATTGAGTATACCCGATCCATTATCATTCCTAATTATAAATTTAGATACGTGAAATAAAATAATTTTCTAAGTTTGATTAATAATTAACGCGAACAACATCACAACTTTTAAATAAGTATAAAATTATTTTTAAATATATGCATATAAATTAAAACATAAAATTATTTCCCGTCGAATTTCGACAGTAAAAGAAGACGTCTCTGGTTTAATTAATCTCTTCTTCACCCATCTAAAATACAATTATAAACTTATTACATGGCAAAGAATTTGGCTTAATTAAGAAAGTATTTCAATTCATTTATTTATTTTTTAAATTTTAATTATTCAGTACAAATTTAGTGCATCGTGTAAATTATAAAGTCATTAATACAAAAAAAAAAAATAAATTGTACAACTTTCTTAAATTCTTATTCCCAACGAGTATATGATTACTTGCTTAGACAATTTTACTATCGATAATATAAACCATATTTACACATTTTACCATATGCTATCTTAGTATAAAAAATTATAACGTGTCATATTTCGACCTAACAAAATCTTCCAAGAATTCCGGTTTGAAGTGTTTAAATTAAGACAAAAATTCTTGTACAGCCGGTTGTACGGTACAGCCGGCCCGATCCGACCCGTCTTGATCAACGTTGACCATTGAACGTTGACTGTTGATTTTTAAAAAAAATTGATTTTTTTTTAAGAGTCGAGCGAGGAGAGCCGAAAGCCTCGGAGCGAGCTAAAAAATATTAATGTTGCCATAATCATTATTTATAAATTAAAATCGGAGCCGAAAGCGGAGGAAAAAAAAATTCGTAAAAGTCAACAGTCAAACGTTGATCGAGACAGGTCGGATCGGGTCGGTTGTACATGAGTGCAGCTCTTAAATTAAAAGCTAATGAAGAGTGGGTGTATGATTATTCGAGCTTATGAACCTGGACAATAATTGGATAGTATAAAAAAATTGGGTCACTCACTATCTATCAACTTTTATATATTCGAAATTTGGATTGCGACATATTGTTGTATGTCAATCATTCAATTTTATTTTACAGAAGATAATTAAGACGTGGTAACCATTCTTTGGCTCCATTATTGACGGCCCCAATTAAATTGTTGATTTGATTTTGTATTACAAATAGTAGTCGGATTGGCTTAAAAAAAAAAACAACAAATAGCAGTCGGCAGAAATCTAGATTATAGATACTTATAATAGAGGAAAATGGTTAAATATACCCTTAATGCATTGGCTAATTAGCAAGAGTTTTTTTGTGCGATTCTCATCAAAGTATGTGTTGTCTTTTAATTTATATGAATGAATGATGCGATTCAAATATTTTTTTTAATATCATCAAATTATAAAGTAATAATGTAATAATGTATTTTGTATGTTCAAAAAAGAAATCAATTTAGCTTTTCATTTTAAAACCCGATCTAGTTTAGCTTCTATAAATTATTATGTGCATAAAAGAATGTAAAATGGGTATAAATTATTACTATGATAAATAAATATTTTTTTAGATTTATAAGTGCTCCCTCCACTCCCACTGATTATCAAGTACACAAGGTGAGGCGGAATCGACTAAAAAATATTTATTATTGGTCACTGTAGAGGCTGGATCTACAATTAATAATGACGTCAAGTACGTCCGGGTAGATCGGGCACTAGCAACCTGTAATCAACAGACACGTTAGAGCCCTTCGGTGAGCACCGGTGGGGGTGTTGGCCGAAGGACCTCCGACGCTCAAGTAAGTAGACGATAGATGTAATCGAATGGAAATAACCGTATGTAAATAGAAATAACTAGATGGACAACAATAACCAAACGGTTAATAGAGAACGCTAGTTGCAATGGCGATACCAACGGCTATGGCATGGTGGTTCACGTGGTGCACGAATATAAGTGGTCAAGACCAGATGTAGGCTGACGTAGCCGGATACCGGTAGACGTAGGTCGTAGTCAAATATAGGAAGATAGATCGTAAGTGGATGTATCCAAATGTAGGGAGGTAGACCTTAGTCGGATGTAGCCGAATGATAGATCTAGGTTGATGGCGGTTGTAAACCGACGTAGCTGGATGGAAGTAGTAGCCGGATGGAGACCGTAGTCGGATCGGATAGTCCGTAACCGGATGGAGGCCGTAGCCGGATCGGATAGACCGATATCAATGTGTAGCGTAGGTAGACGTAAGCAGAAATAGAAATAAGCGAATGTAAAGGTAATCGGATGTAGATGTAAGCGTATGTAGGGGCAAGGATATGTAGAAGTATCCGTAATCGATTATAAGCGGATGTAGAGGTAAGCGTATATGCGTAGCCGGCTGTCAAAAGATAATAGGTAGTAGAGAGTTCAATTTATGTTCCCCCCTGAATGAGACCTAGTCGTTTGATATATATAGACGACTAGTGACCGCTTAGGGTTTTAGTTTCCGCCCCATCCGTCCAAGTCGGTTATTCAGTACGTGGGTTGTTGACGGCTGATACGATCTGTTTGTTACGGATGGGATAAGCCGTCATTGACTTAGTCAAGCCGTCTGACTATTTGTTAAATCCTTGGGCTTGAGCGTAGAACTATCCGGTCTAGTAGTCGGTCAAGATCGGTCCGTTAGCTTATTGGGCTAGACAGTCAAATCCGTCTAGCTAATTGGGCAGACTAGATGTACGTGTTGGGTTTAGGCCGTGTAGGTGGATTTTGCCTAATCGGTCAATGTCAGTTTTCGACCGGTTAGGCTAGATGGTTAATTCCGTCTGGCTAGTTGAACCGACTAGAGGTATTTATTGGGCATGGGCTAAGCAGACGGATTTTGCCCACTACAGTCACCAGTTCATTTCAGATAAATCATTTTTTTCTTTTTCATCTGCTTTTATGTAAGCTATATCTACAACCAAAAGTCTAAAATAGTTTCACCGTCCACTTAAAGGCTCAATAATATCGGTCTCCAGTGCACGTTTGTTTTCATAACTATTTTTTAAAATTTTACCAAGGATAATCGGATACCGCTATCGAACCGCATACTAAGCAAATTCTACTCCCTCCGTCTCATCCATTTTGACACGTTATTGTTCGGCACGGTAATTAAGATGAAGGTAAAAAGATAGAAAGTGAGTAGGTCCAACCACTTTTGAAGATTTTTTGTTTTATTTTTTGAAAAGATGTTAGATGAATGAGACAACCCAATATAAAAAAAGGGTATCAATATGTATGAGAAAGAGAGAGTAATTTTTTTTAGTACGATGCAAATCACATTGTAGATGTAATCACACTTAAAAACTGAATGTGACATGTCCGTCCTATGATGTTTTTATAAGATTCGAATATGAAATATTTGATCTAAAAAAATCCCTCCGCCACTAGTTTATCCTCAATAAGGGCAAGATATTTAACTTAAATTATACTACTAGGATTTATTTGTTTTTATTTTTATTTTTGCATCTTTTGTTAGTTAATTCCATACACACGTGGGTAATCGGGACTCGTTATTTTTTTTTTTATGTTGTGAAAATCTATTACTCCGTAGAAAATTAAGTGTAACATACTCGATCTAGCTATAAAGGTATTATTGGGATTCGATTTTGAGATCTTTGACTTCAAAAATATCCATTCTACCACTAAGTTTGATAACATTATTAATTATAAAAATGATATTAATATTATTGACGAGAATCGACTCACCGGGTTAAATTAATTAGAGATTATCATGAAACTTAAATAAATCAAGAGCCCAATATATAAAATTACTCAAATCAACAAACATGCACGGCATTTTTTTAATCAGCTGAGCATATAACTTAATATGTTTATCATTTTCGATAAACTTAGTATCTGGGTCAGTCTATGTAGATAAGATATCGTGCATTAACTTATTTCAAGATACATTCTATTTATTTTCCTTTAAAAAAAAGATACATTCTATTTAAAGCATAAGTGCTTAACAATATTTGACAATTTCTTAAAGTAAAATTGTTTAATTCTCAAAGAATATAATATAATTTACTATTTCCTTCATTCCATTTAAAATACAAGTATTTAAGAGAACAGTGATTAAAGGATAAAGAGATAAAAGGTGGTGAAGTCCATACTTTTTTATGAGAGAAAATAGTGTCATTTTTTGGAACAAGTCGCTTTAAATGGAACATCACAAAATGAAAAACATGTCATTTCAAATGGACAGAAGGTGTAAAACTTAGGGTAGTGATATTTGGCCACCTTGTGTCTAGGTGACCACCGATTTTTTTAGGAAAACCGGACGGTTTTGTGCTTTAAATTAATCAGTTTTTTTTTTTGTACCAATTATGCCATAAGCTTCATTTCCCTCCTTAATCACCATTTTTGGCGCCAATATTTTCCCTCCCCCTATTTTCTCCCTCTTCTCCCCCTCCTAACCATCGAATAATTATTTCCTAAATTCATTATATATTTATTATAGAAACAAAATTAGAATAAATTAATTTTATAATATTTCATTAGCCAGTATAATGTTAAAAAATAATAATAAATTAAAATTTTAATCGTACATTAATTACGGGTGAACAAATTATTTTTTCTCAAGTAATGTATATTACTCAATTAATTAAATTAAATTAAATTGAATTTACATTATTACAATCAGTAGTATAATATTAAAAAATAAAATAAATTAAATCTCAACCATATTAGTACATACTATATAATTAAAAAACCATTTTAAATATTTCGAATATTACTACGTTATTTTAATATTAAAAATATTAAAAAATCAAAATTTAGAAGAATATATACTAAAGTTAAGAGAATATTTTCAATTTATAATTTTTATAATATTTTATTTTTTTCCTCCGACTAAACCCTTGTCGTTCCTAAATTAGTGGGATATATTAGCATTATATTTTCTCAATCAAATCACATGATCCTATCCTAAATTAGTGGATTATATTGGGATTATATTTGACTCAATCAAATCTCATAATTCTATCCTAAATAAGTGGGTTATATTAGGATTATATTTTTCTCAATCAAATCATATGATCCCATACTAAATTAGTGGGGAGATATACACGATTTTATTTGATTAGTTTATATTTAAAGAAAGAAATAATTTTTTATTTGATTAATTATGTTACTACGGTTATATTTAGATTAAACACGGTTTTTTTCTTTTTTTTTATTCTGGCGACAATAATTCCAATATTCTCAAATTGTAATACTTCATTATTCGAAAATTTTGAACGTTGATTTTATGAATTCTCAAGCTGCTACAAACCAAGTGGTAGCTTCAATCTTCGGTGAAATCCCACCGGATTTTGATACCAACGAGTACAGTACTTCCAACAACAATAATCCTACGTCCGAACAGTACATGCACGGCGATGATCAAGAAGAAACACACCTCGCTATTAAAAATGCTGAAGAACAAACCCTAAAAACTGATGGAACAAATCTCGATCAAGAGCTCGATCACTTGGTTGATGAAGGCCCTCAAGTCGGCATGTTGTACAAGAGTAAAGAACAGGATAAAGAAGCTTATAAAGTGTTCGCTAAGAGAAAAGGTTTTGATGTGTGCATTTGAAATTCTAGGGCTAACTACATTATCATTGGATGTGATCGTGGTCGAAAAAATGACAAAGTGAAGAAGTATACAAAAAGAGTGAATTGTGAAGCTAAAATTTTAGCCATGTTACAAGACCACGGTATTTGGATTGTGAAAAATGTAACGTTGGCGCACAATCACGAGTTGGATCCGGATATGTCACAGTTCATGGCTGGTCATAGAACAATAACAATCGGCCAGAAGAGACAATTGGAAAAAGTTGATATGTCTGGCGTACCAGTGTGCCAAAATATCCGAATGCTAAAAACTCAAGCTGGCGGCCCTGGCAATTTAGGATGCTCGAGCAGAGATTGTAGAAATTTCATAGACTCAAGAAAAAGAATGAGACTCGGTGATAGAGATGCAGCCGCAATCCATAATCTTTTCTTGAGATTGCAGTAGAAAGATCCAAGGTTCTTTTACTTGATGGATATTGATGATGAGTGCAGGCTTCGCAATGTCATGTGGATACATTCACAAAGCATAGCCGCTTATGAAGAGTTTCATGACGTTATTAGCTTTGACACAACGTATCTTGTGAACCGATATCAAATGCCGTTTGCAACCGTGGTTGGTGTTAATCAACACCATCATTCTATCCTATTAGGGTGTGCTCTATTGACGCACGAGCAGTCATAATCTTTCAAGTGGCTTTTCGGTAATTGGTTGCAAGCTATGGGAGGGGTGGAACCTACAATAATAATAACCGATCAGTGTGACAACATTAAGAATGATGTGAAACAGTTATGCCAAATACCATCCACCACTACTGTATTTGGCATATTCTATTCAAGCTCCCCGACAAGTTCAAATACATTAAAGATTATAACAAGACGGCAATGGCTTTCAAAAATGTTATACATAACAGCCTAAGCATTGCCGAATTTGAAAGTATGTGAATTCCTTACTGAATATGGGATGAGCAAGAAAAAGTGGCTCGAAGACCTCTACGCCGTGAGAGATTGTTGGGTGCCAATATACCTCAATCACATTTTCTAGGCTGGAATGCTTTCCACGCAAAGGAGTGAATCAATGCATGCCTTTTTTGATAGTTACATCAACTCAAGGAGCACGTTGAAGTCGTTTGTTGATCAATACGAGATTGCTATCAAGAACAAAACACATAGGGAGTTGGAGGCTGACTACCAGTCAAAGTGTACCTACATGAAACGACGCACCCAATATGCATGAGAGGAACAATTCAGGCGTGTGTACACGAATAACGTGTTTGCGTTATTGCAGAAAGAAATCGACAAGGTCATGAATTGCAATTTGAAGTCGGTCGATGAAACTACTCTAGACGGGCGTTTATATTTATTGTCATGCATCGAATTGAATAATCTGTTTCTTCAATTTTTATAGTTTAGGGTTTATGTTTCTTCGATTTATTAGATTAGGGTTTAGTGTTTTGCTTTATTCGATCAAATTAATTTAATTAGGGTTTAAAGTTTCTATATATTCGAGCTAATTAGTTTAAGGGTTTAGGGTTTGGATTGATATTATTACTTGAATTTATTCGATTTGGTTGCATGTTTTGTTTAATGATGGTCTTCTAGTATTGTTCGAAATATTTGCTATAGTTGAATTCATAATGGCTATTTTGTTCTCTTCTAATGATGCAATGTTATGTAAATGTTCTTATAATTACTAGCAAATAATAATTTCTGGATTTTTAATACTAAATTTGCATTCATGTATGAAGTTATTGAACTTGGAATCATTAACAATTGGTATCATAAAGAGTATCTATACAAAGTTGAGTGGTGGTTATTTGAAATGCGGTTGTTGAAAGTTTGAGTGTAAGAGCATATTTTTTTGCCATATTTTGAAACTTCTTGTGTTCAAGGGAATTGAAACTGTGAATAAAAGATATGTAATGAAGAGGTGGATGAAGGATGTGTATCGACCCCATTGGAAAATTTTATTTTCCGAAGAATATCCACATATAACGAGAGAGTATATACTATTCCAAGAATTTGAGAAGAAGTTTGAGAAATACAATGAAATTGCGTTCAATAAACCGGCAAAAATGGAATTAATGAAGAAGTGCCTAGATGAATTGGCAAATGAGCTGTCTAAATTAGAGTGCTCGTCCGATGAGGATGCAAGTTGTTCTAATAAAATGTCAAAATTCCAATCGAGCACAGATATCCATGTTTTGGATCCACATATTACGAAACAGAGAGAAAGATCCAAAACAGGTCGGTTGAAGAGTATAACCGAGAAAAATCGAAAACGAGCTACGAAGAATCGAAGTAATGCCTCGCGTGGAAGAGCTGGAAGAGGTTGGGGTGCCGGAAATAACACCATCATAGGAATGCAAGGGAGTGTTGCTAGTTAAGTATGCATGATATGATGGATTAGTTTGATTTTTATATTCTTTATGTTTAGATATTTGTTCGGATTTTCATTCTTTTAATTGGATTGGTCAACAAGTGTGTAATTCCAATTGTCTTATGGTTTTGATCCTGCTTTGTTGATTGAACTATTAAATGAAAATTACAATTATATGCAATCTTATGTTATGAATTAAGAAATGTGTTTTCTTTAGTAAAAAGAAACTCTTTTTGTGATTAAAAAACAAACGAATGTTTTCCATAAAGGAAATTTTAAAAAGTAGCAAGTAAAAAGTCAAAAAACTAAATCGAACTAGAGACCTATATGACTATATATCGAGTATTTTGCCACTGAGGTAAGTAGCGGCTCGCGACATTTGTTGAAGTTTATAAGTATATAGCTACTAATATTATCGACCTTATTAGAAAAAATATTAAATACTAATTACTTTATATTTTTTGGTCACAAAATCTATAAATCGATACATCTTATAAATCTCTTTTTTTTAAGAATAATTGCATATTGAAATAATTTTCTTTCGATATTGTCTTATTTGTTGAGAAATAATTTTCTTATAATTACTTTTCTGTTTCTTTTTTATACAAAAAATCAATAAACCAATAAATCTACAAATATTATCAACCTTATTTCAGAAAAAAAAAATAAGAAATAATTTTGTAAATATATAAGTCCATAACATATGAACAAATAAATAATAACCATAAACAACTAACATGCAGAGGCTATTCACATTCATAATATTAATCCATAAAAATATTATATAGATCAAACTTGCAAAATATTGGAGTATTTGGCCCATGGCCCTATATTACATACCAAAATGAAAATTCTCCATAAAACTACTAAATGATAATATTAAAGTTTATAACTAAATAAAAGATAAACTACGTACGAATACAACAACCAATTTACCAACTGCTACCAACATCATAGAGCTCCCTCAACCAACGGCCGTCTGACTCACCACCCTTCTCCACTGCCGCGAGCAACCACTCGTCATCCATCTGATACATGCAGCCGCCTTTTTGGAAGATACTTCAGTTTGTCATAGTTCCTCAGATCATGCATTTTGAACCTTTTATCTTCAACAGTTTCCTATAACACAACACCAGTAGATTAAATGAAAAATAAATAAAAATATGTTAATGACAGATTAAAACATTCTAAACCAAGAAAACTCAATATATAGATAAAAGATGAACCTTGACATCGATTATCTTGGAGAAACCTTTGCCGGCGATGATCTTCTTGGTTGCCGAATCAAATCGAGTCTGAATCAGATTGTTAGATTGCCGAATAAAATTTGAGTCTAAATCAGATTGTTAGATTGATAACTTAGTTATTATGTTAAATTGGTTAATTTGGATTTGAATTAATTTTTGTCAGATTTGGTGAATTTGGTCAGTTTGTCAAATTGCTTAATTTGATCAGATTGTTTTATTCTCATTTTATGTGTTTGTATAGGTGAAAATATGACTACAACTGTTGCTGCCTAATATTGCCCATTTTGTTCGGTTTGGACCGAACCCGGATCGAAACCGATGTTCGGTTTCGGTGCGGTTTCGGCTCGGTTCTGGGCTTCTGATCGGTCCGGGTCGGTCCTACTTTAAAAAAAAAATTGGTTCTCGGTTTGGGAGGGTCGGTCCGGGTTGGACCGACTGCACAACCCTACTTACGAAGATGGTAGAGCTTCCTCACAATACCCATCCGAGTGTTCATGCCACGACTATGAAGGTGCATGTGCATAGCAATCTCCCGGACGACTCCCAAAAAGCTTTGGTTGTCGGAGAGATCAAAATGGTGGCGATTTCTATAGATGGACTTCACCATGTTCTCTATATCTTCCTCATGCCAATGTTCCTCGTCATCGAGGTGCAAAAAAGAACAATGGTCGGGTCCTTCGTAGACTTCGATTGTTGTTTTTTGGGTGAAAGAAAAAAAGACAGGATCAATTAATGGAATGAAGAAGACACTAGAGAAAAATATGGTATGAATGAGTTAATAGATGAGATTGTACGCACCATTTATAGTGGTTCATCAATAAAAAATTGAATTGACAAATGGCACACATGCATGTATTATTATTATTTTTAAAATTTTATTCTTTTTGTGTCTACATAAAATTATGCTATATTATTCCCTCAAAAAAAAATTATACTATATTATTTTTACATAAAAAAACTGTAATATAGGGTTTGGATGGGCAAAACAAAGGAAATAGAAGAAATAAAACATTAAAAAATCAATGAAATTAATTAATTAAAGGATTCGTGAAACTTTCACTAAATTTTAGTTAGGGTGTGGATGGGAGCAAGAAAAAATAAATAAAAGATATTAATTCAAAAATTAATATTTACTGCCTAATTAGTTCCTAAGGTGAAAATTAATTCAAATTTTTGGAATTTCAAAATATTTTTGAAATTTAATTTGTGATTGATAATTATCGGTTATTAATTAATTAAAAATACAATATATTAAATTAATAAATTCAAACTTTCCACCCATATGCAAATCCCTAATTTGATGGAAATTAGATATAATATATTCAAACTTTCCACCCATATACAAATCCCTAAATTAGCGCAAATTAGGTAATTATGGAAATAAATTCATTAATTAATTAAGGATAATTATCAATCAAAAATAACTTCCGAAAATATTTTGAAATTCAAAATTTGAATTAATTTTTAACCTTAGGAACTAATTAGGCGATAAAGGGTAGATTAGACAATGTCAAAAACTCCATAATTATTGCAAATTAATAAACTTAATATAATGATCATTTATTTACAAAAATGCCATAGACACAATGCGGGCATAAATCATTACTCTAAAACTTATCATTTTATCATAAAAACAAATTAAAAACTATAGAATGTGTCGCCAGTTTTCGCAATAGAGTTGGATTTTCTTGGGCTTGGGTCTTTAATTGGGCTATCAATATGTGGGCCCTTTTACAGTAGTTCAATAATTCATTTTATTTTTAGTAGAAGTATCACGTAAAATATTTGAATATCTTACCCTAAAAATAAAATTGAATATCTTCCTCGAGCCTAAGGTGGGCCCATAGCACATTTAAACCAAGAAACAAATACTCCAAATATCAATCGAGCCAAATGTAGGCCATGGCCCACTATAACACACAGAAAAAGAAAAAAGAATCCATTATATTTTCCTTGTTCAAAATTCAAAACTCTTCAAGCGAAAATGAAAACGGCCGCATCACAAAATATTTTTTACTTTTCTATCTAGAGTACTATAATCGGAAATTTTCTAGGAGATGTATGACAGAAAAATGCATTTTTTCTACCATACTATCTATCTCTTATTATATAAAATTGTAATCTAATCTAAAATAAAAATAAACGTTAAAGTTTCAATATATCAATCTACAATTTTGTGGGAGTGGAGAGCTTTGTAGAGGATTAAATCTACGGCCTCATTTTTTACTTAGAAAAATTATCATTTAGGTATCCCAAAAAAAATACAATACAATGCAATATAGATATCCTAGAAGATCTCACATAATAACAGTAGCAAATCGAGGAAGAGGGTAAGGGGGTAACACTTTTTAAAATTTTTTTTTATAAAATATTCGCCAAGAATTTTTTCCTGCCTCCGTACCTACATATATGCAAGTTATATTTTTTGAATTTCGAAATATCGGAGAGGTGGAGTTTGGGCCAAGCTGGGCAAAAAGGAATCAATAATATAGCACGTTGTTATTGGTTGTGATGAATCATGAATGGAGCATAAAACACGTGCATCCATGTGAAATTTCTTCATTATTCACATACCATAATCTTTGGGACCAAGTCAAAAAAAGGCTCTAATAAATATGAATTTTTTTTTTTCCACTTGTACATTTCAAAGTCAACTCTGGGAGGTTTTTGGGCTAATATTCAATTTAGTGATCTTACAAATTTTTAATATTATAAGATGTTTATAGACTTCTTTTATGAGATATTTTTTTAGAGAATTACAAGGTATATATATAGATATAATCTAATCAAGACTCTATTTCAAGATAAGTCATCCGATGAAAAAAAAAATTACAGAATATTGTTGTGAGCTAAAACAATATACGAGCTTGTCCAAAACAAATACTAAAGCTCATGGCTGCAAATAGAGAATCTTTGCATGACATTTGGATTTTGGACCAAAATATTTTTAGCCCGGACCGCTCCGGTTCGAAATAACCTCAAACTCGATGAATTTAAGAGGGTCCAATCCGATCATTTTATACTATAATTCGATTATTACGTGAATTCGGACCGGGCCGACCACTTTGCCAGCTCTACATATGGAATTGCAATACAAATTTAAACTTCTTAATAAGTCCCATGAAATATCTAACATAAATTGTCGTAGCATTATACAAATTTTAATTAGAAGGAAGGTAGCGTAAAATCGAACGGAGTCGCTTTTCAAATATAAATTAAAAGAAAAGGCAAACAAATAAGGCAAAGTGGTCGATAAAATGATCGTCCAAGGTGTGTCTCATATATACAGTAGAACCTCTCTATAATTATATTCTATATAAGAATAACTCCCCTATAGTAATAAAAAAGTCTCGGTCCCAACACAGGACCAACTATAAATAGGAATAACCCCTATATTATAATATTCCGGGTTTTTTTAAGGTCTCGTATGTATAAAATTGTCCCTATATAGTAATAAAATGACAATAATGTAATTTTAAAATATATTTATATATATATATATAAATATATTTTAAAATTACATTATTGTCATTTTATTACTATATAGGTATATATATATCAAGATAATTGTTTACAACAAATTTAAGATGACATGAAGTATTTATCTAAAGTTACTTGTGACAATGATTTAATTTTTTGGGTTACCACACCATTTTATAACTTGCGTGTTCGTAGTACCTCGTCAATACAATCACCTTCCTGTTGAATCCAAAACATTTCCAATTTGTCCAACATGCTTGAATCTAGAGGCGACCGCGGTTCGGTTCGGTTCAAGAACCGAACCGGCGGTTCTCGGTTCCACACCAAGGGAACCGGAACCGAACCGCCGACCACGTCGGTTTCGGTTTCAAACCGGAACCGCAAGTTTCGGTTCGGTTTAGTTCCGCGGTTCCGGCGGTTCCAAGCCGGAACTGCATATTTGGGGTTCAATTTTTTTTTCTTTTTTTCATTTTTTTTGCTATTTTTCTTGTTTAATTGTAATTTTGTGCATTCTAACGTAACATTAGGTGAAATAAATATGAATTGTAACATAAATATAGATAAAAACTTAAAAAATAAAAATAAAAAAATAGGAGGCCCCGGAAGTTCGGAACCGAAACCAAACCGAAACCGGCAGTTCTCGGTTCCTCAATTTTGGAACCGGAACAGAACCATCATCGATACGGTTTTCGATTTCGAACTGAAACCGGCGGTTCGGTTTCGGTTCCGGCGGTTTCGATTTTTTTGGCCACCTCTACTTGAATCCAAAATATCTTCAATTTGATGTTTTAAATACATACTTAAGTGAATCTTTTAAATATATACATAATATACCACATGCATGATGTATATACGGGAATTTATTATTATAGAACCAATGAATCTTAAATAACTTATTAAAAAAATATAAATAAAATTCTACATAAGAATAACCTCCTTATAAGAATATTTTCTTCTAGTCCCAAGGATATTACTATAGGTACGTTCTACTGTATTAATTACAATTTATTAATTTTATATGAAAAATAAAATACGATCATTTTTGCAGTGGGGGGAATAAAAGCTAAATTAGAAGTTCTTGTAGGAGAGAGAAGGGACAAAATATTATCGTCTTAATTAATTAGCAAATGCGGCTAAACTTTAAAGTCTAAAGCAAAACGATTTATGGAGCACTGTAATAACGGTCGCCTCTTTTGGCAGCAGGGCTCAGGGTTTGGGCGATAATCCCGCTGTCCGAACATTCTCTCTCTCTCTCTCTCTAAAATTCATACAAAATTCCAAAACTATCCTTTCCATGTTTATACTATGCAAAATAAAACTACCAAATATGTTACAGTAATTACGCCTATATAATGCCGCCAAAATATTCATCGAAAACTTGTCGTTTTGGGGTAGCTCAAATTAATACTCCTATATTCTCTTGTAAGTATCAAAATTTAATTGCCTCAACGTTATTATTACTGTGAAAACAAAAAACAAATGAAATGAGGTCACGACCTTCCTCCACGTCTTACATAATATATTTATTTTTTCCATATGATCAGATATTTATTTCTACATCGCATGAAAATAAAATATATATATAAAAAAAAAGCAAGTCCAGTTTCATTGAATCTCAATTTCAATTTTAATTATTATAGATTGGCAGATCTAAAGCAAAGCGACCATCTCATTTTATTTTTTTCGCTCTCTTCAGCCTTCAACGTGCAGAATGTTTGTGTAAGTGTAACTCAAACTACTGCAAACACGAAACAAACAAATAATAGACCTATTATTATATAGTTTTAAATCATAACATGGCTTATCTGAATTATGTTATTCTAAATTATTTTTTCAAAAAAGAATTTCTAATTACTACATGCAAGTTAATATGATATTAGACAAAAATATATGTCCGGATGCCAGCTAATCCTTAATTATTGATAATTAGGAGGTAATTAATTAGAGGTCAATTAGAATTTATTAATTAATTAGATTTTATCGATTCGTAATCAAAATTTACTACATAATTCAAATTAATTAATACGTAATTAGGGTCATATTGATTGTCGGCACGAGAGATCACCCTCATGATCTTAAACTGCAGTATTAGTGAACTCGCTAATTTTTTTTTTTAATTCATAGTTGTATAATGTTGTAGAGAGAGCATCATGTTCATTAAATAAAAAAATGTATTAGATTTTATTTGTCCATATTTTACAAAATATTTATATAAGAGAGGATCTAATAAAAAAATCCATAATATTAAAAATTAATTTGGACCGTCCATATTTATATATTACTATATATTTATGATAAAATTAAAGAAGATAATACGAAATAATGCACGCACTCTAGTTAAGTGAGCATGGGATTTAGTGAATAATGTTACAATTCTTACAATGCAATTCAAGTAATAATGACAACAAAACATATTGCTTTCAATTGATACCAAAGGTTGTAGAGAAAAAGATATTGTTTATCTCTATCTTTGTTTATGGTATCATCGCATCAAATACTAAATTATAGTCAACTTTTACGTGACAGAAAATTTGAAGGAAAGCAACACACATAAATCTCATTACGTAATTCATTATAGCCACATAGCATATATTATTCAAGTGGATATATACTTTCATTAATCTCAAATTTATATAGTATTAGGGGTCTTGACAAAGTCTTATTGTGTGACAATTTTTTCATATCTAATGCTGCTGAGAAAAAAGTTCGATTAGGTTAGCAGTTGATTACTTCCATTACCAATATATCATAGTCTGCAACTAATTTAACAAAATATATAAGTAATACATACATATAATTAATTATTAATTATATAAGTACACACACGACTAAAGTCTAGCCATTTGATCAGCAAAAGATTTATATACACATTATCTATTGTACAATGTGTGATATGAGTTTATCCTGTAGTTAGATCGACGGTGTCATCTAATATACATTTTTTTTAAATATATTTTCATATTATACTTAGTGTTTCACTAATATTTGTGATTAAATCGTTATCTAAATACCATATATATCCTTTTAAGATATATTATATTTAAAAATTCTTTCGATTACAATTGGGGAAAAAAGAAAAAGGGTTAGGCTCAGGTCTTCAATAATAATTTGCCTTTTCCTTTTCCCTATAAAGCGTTAAGGAAAATTGATAGTATTTGTTTTCGTGCTTATAATTATTAATAATAATAAGCTAATAATAAATTACTTCGGACAATTTCCTCGATTTTCTGTGATTTACTTTATGATAACTGCAATAATGAAGCTCCGAACGCTTTAAAATTATATAAATAAGCTACTATATTGTATTTTCATAAGAGATATCGGATTTTTTTATATAATTTTGTAGATATAGATATGCTAAAATCTCTATAATATTTGGTTAGTAAAATGATTAGTTCTCGAAGCAAAAAATAAAATAAATGTATATAATAAAATCGATCTTTTCTCAAAATTTTATTTTATTCAATAAGATTGAATTATACCGACATGTTTTCTATCTTCAATACAAAAATAATGTGATTGTAGAAAGTCTATGAATGATTCATTGACCATTTCAGACATGACAAGACAAAATATACTCTCTCATTTTCGTTCATTTTGTCTATATTATCTTAAATGAACGTTTCATTCAATTTGTCTACTTTCCAATAAGGAAATAATTTTCTCTTCAAAACCCTTTAAAAGTGGTAGGACATACTCACTTTCTATTTTTTTTTATCTTTATCCTTAATCTCCGTGCCGAACAGTAAGTAGACAAAATGAGCGGAACAGAAAGAGTAATATTTTTGTTTTATCTGCACTATCCTAATTTGTGAATTATATTTTTCCTGGAAAATGTTCCAAGAAATTTAAATATCCATTGGGGTATAAAGTTCAATTATATGCATTTGTCAATTAAGCTTAGCTAAGTTGCAAAGCTAAGGTCCATAAGACTCTCCTTAAGCAAGAGGTCTATGGTTCAAGTCCCACTAAGGTTGTGGGTTGTCTTCTCCATTTTATATGAGTTTGTGTCTAGTTTATATAGCTTGTTTGAATTGTAATAGTATTGTGGTTTATATAGAATTATCTATAATATCATGAAATTTGTATAGCATTGTGGTTTATATAAAATTATTTATAATATCATAAAATTTGTGATTGATAATATAATTTGTATCCATCTAAAAAAAATGTTCTCATGTATTGCTAAAACGATAATATATTCGAGCATATGAAATGATTTATTTAAAATAATAATAGAATAAATGTTATTATGGAATCATAAATCTGTTCCTACTTTCTATTAATGTTTCAATGACGTCAAATCTAGTGACATTTATTACTGAATTACATATCATTATGTTTGAAGTGATGATAATAGCATATCACACAATTTACATGTAAGATATACCTGGATATTTGAAGTCAGGTAAGCTATACCCACTTATAATGTGAATGGATTACTTTTTGATATTAAAATTCGGATTTTTGATATTAGTGACTGATAATTAAATAGTGAATAATATAAAATATTAAGGTGAAATTCTGATGGGTTTAAAAAAAAAAATTGGAAGATTCCGGTCAAGAGCTATATTTTCCGGTCGATCGGAAAAAAAGTGACACGGCCGGAATTGTTGTAAATAATATTTTCCAATAAATCTTGAAATATTTTCCGGTCGACCGGAAAATAATTTTTTAGGCCCGAAATGTTTATTTTCATCATATTTTAGTTATGTTTTATTTACTTTTATATTTTGATTCTATTATTTTTTTTTTTTGTATAGATGAATTTGGGATAATTTTGTACAATTGGATATAGCTTACATATTTTAAAAAGTATAAATATATCATACATGTACAATTGGTAGAGTGGGTATATCAATTTTTCTCTCTATCATTATTCGTTGGTTCATCCTTTCCTACTTAAGGAATTAATAACCATTATTCCAAATCGGTATGGAGAATTTCGTGCGACATATTATTACTATTTTTGATAGGAATAGCATAAATCTAAAATCAAAAGTAACTTACCAAAGGGCATTTTGGGAATAAGATTGGCACGCGTATTCCAGTAGCATTTCCCGAGCGAACCCAATTTGAATCTTGCAAGGAAAAGACTGTTTGTTCTTCTGCCTTTTTTCACCCCAACAAATCGGAAAATACCAGCGCAGTCCCTACAACGCATATACTCTTCACCTTCACTCTGTCACCTGATTCCTTCCTTTTCCTCACGTTCTTCCTACATATTATATCTGTTTTCTAGAGAGAGAGATAGAGAGAGAGAGAAGAAGAAGAAGAAGAAGAAGAAGAAGAAGAAGGAGAAGGAGGAGAAGGAGAAGAAGAATCGTTTACCAGTCAACGTTTTTCTACAAAGTAATACTTTATTCTGTTTTTGATGAATGCTTTTGCTGTTTTTCTTCGACGGTTTCCCAGGGATATCAGATTTTACATCTGTCTATTTTTGGCCTTTTTTGGCTGGCTTTCGAGTGGAATTTGGTGTGTTTTTTTATGCTTTGTTCGTTACTTAATCTGAAACTCCGCGTTTTGTTGACAAAATCGTGAGAGGAAATCTGACTCTTAATGTTTTGGAAACTAATGAGAATTTGTTGACAATAACGCATAAATATCTCGGTCTGTGCTCCGCTGTTGTTTGTTGAAATTCTTCTCATTGTTGTCTCTACATTTTCTACGTTTCAATGCTTTAGACGCCAAATTCATAAGTTGCATATCTTTTGTTGATTATTTCCTGGTAAAATTGTGTAACTGTCATGCATCTATAGCTCAATTTCATAGACTTGAAATGGAATTCACGCTTCTATATTTAATGCCTTGAGATTTCTATCTGAAGATAGGATTTACAAGTTTTTCATGAATCATTGCTTCTGTCTTGCAGTTATATGGACGGATTATGTAAGTAGATAATAGGGTGAATTTGTGAAGAAAGAGATGGAAGGGGAATCATCAGGCTTAATTATAGGGCTGTCGATTGGAGTTGTGATAGGAGTGGTTTTGGCTATAACAGCATTTTTTTGCTTCAAGTATCATAGGAAGAGTTCCCAAATAGGGAATAGCAGTTCTAGAAGGAATGCAACGATCCCTATACGTACAAATGGGGTTGATTCTTGTACAATATTGTCAGATTCATCGCTTGGTACTGAATCAATAAAGTCCACGCTGCAGACTGGTTTCCCGTCGTGGCTTAGGGGGCTTAAGAAGGTGAATTTAGTTTCTGCATCAGGCATACTGGAGTATTCCTACAAGTAAGTGTTCATTTCTGGGACTGCTCTCACGCTGAAGGAAATTGCTATATGATCTTATGCAACATATGTCTGATTATTGATGCAAGCTCAATTCATTTAACGAAGATGATATGCCTGTAATCAACAATTTGTTGAGTTAAAGGTCATAGTAGTTCAGTTTGGTTTCATTTCCTACTTGCTGAAAACCTTTACCAAGTATGTTTTTCAAGATTGCTAAGCGTAGGGGTCTCAAAGGGAAAACATATTTGCATTCAAGATGAGATTATAAAATTAGTATGCTGGGATGAGAAATAGTGTGCATGGTAACTAGAGTTGTATGTTCAATGATACTTAATATTCGGTCTTTAGTAAGTACATGTAATTGTTTTATCTTATTTCTGATGATATTTATTTTGTTGATACACGAGTAGGGACCTGCAGAAAGCAACCTATAATTTTACAACTTTAATCGGTAAAGGGGCATATGGTCCAGTTTATAAAGCTCAGATGTCCGCTGAAGAGACTGTTGCTGTTAAGGTGCTGGCAACTGATTCGAAGCAGGGTGAGAAAGAGTTCCAAACAGAGGTAATTCCATCTACTAACTAACGTATTTGACAGTCAAAATGTCCGTGCTTTATTCATTTGAATCAACATAATAGTCTTATTATTGATGAGCAATGCCTTCTGTTGAGTTCTAAATCAATCTGAAGGCTTAAACATCTCTAACACATGCTTCCTCTTGTTTCATGGCCACATATCACTTGTGTTTGGAGGCAATTGCAATATAAATGTAGCACCGTAGAAGGTTGTGTCGTTACCCTTTCTGTCATACTTCTGTTCAAGTAATTTATCAATGACGTCTAATCCTAGCTTCAGTGCCTCACCAACAATGAAAATGTGTTGGAAAATGGATAACATGAGAGCATGGGATTATAACAATAAAAGAAATTCTTATTCAAGATGGGATAAGATAGAATACTGTGCGAGATTAATACAATTTTTATGTATAATTGGTTGCGTGAGGAATGAGAACATACTGTGCGGGGGGGGGGGGGGGAAGTAAAGTGTATCTTTGATCTTTGTCTACTTCTTTAAACAGAAGGTTGTACAATGCTGTGTTAAAGCATGATTGGAAGAGTTTGTGACTACAACTACATTACAAATATTTATTTTTCTCTCTGCTATTATGCGCAGGTTATGCTATTAGGAAGGTTACATCACAGGAACCTCGTGAATTTGGTTGGATACTGTGCAGAGAAAAACCAACATATGCTTATTTACGTATATATGAGCAGAGGAAGTTTGGCTTCTCATTTGTACAGTAAGTTTCTATCGTGTTGCTTTCAACTTAAGAAAGGAAATTTTTGCTGCATTAAATGTTCTGTTCATTCCCTAAGCTTATACCCGAGTCATTGTCTTCTATCCAAGGCCATGCCTAGGGCTTACAGTATTTGATGAAACTACCTGGGTTTATCTCTTGAAGTGTTTGTGTCTTCATTGCTACCTGACGTTAGATGCAATTTTTTGATAGGAACCTAACTTACAATATAAGAAATTTGAAGATAGAACTTTACTTATTGTATTATACAAGCCAAGGGTTTACATTTGTTAATCAAACCACAGAGCATGTTGGGTGGGAAACTAGAGGATTGGAGAACTTACCTTTTGCACCCTTTGCCTGATAAAAATTCTTTTAAGAATCTGATCCACATGGCATAAAGTTTATACTGTGATTTTATTAGCTTTAATCTCTGGTTCAAATCAGGCTGTTATTTACTATACTTATTTCTGTAGGAATAATTGGGCATTTTATTCTTCTTCTCTATCTCGTATCTTGTTCTAAACTATTTTTTTCGAAAATCATGAACATGTTGATTTGTATTGTCTAAGTTTGGGAATGCTTATACTTAATGGAATTTTTTACTTTATTGCGTATGTTACTGCTCTAATTCATTACCCTCTCTTTGCATGTTCTTTTAGATGAGATACTTGAGCCTTTGAGTTGGGAATTAAGAGTTCAAATAGCCCTCGATGTGGCCAGGGGCTTGGAGTATCTTCATGATGGAGTAAGTTGGACAACTTATTCTTATGCACGCACAAACAGTAGTCTTCGGTTATGCAGCTGTTTGCAGCATTGGTTGTCTTACATCCCCTGTTTTTGATCACATGCTTATCTTCTTCTGCTTCTGCAATTGCTTACAGGCAGTCCCATCCGTGATACATCGCGACATCAAATCCTCAAATATTTTGTTAGATCAATCCATGAGAGCCAGGGTAACCCTTTGTCAGTATCCCGTTATTCTTATGAAAAGATGTGCAGATCTGTTGGGTCTTTTAAGTGCATGTTGTAAGATGTTCATACTCTGCATTGGCTATTATGCAGGTGGCAGACTTTGGACTTTCAAGAGAAGAGATGGTTAGCAAGCAAGTCTCTAATATTCAAGGGACTTTTGGGTATCTTGATCCCGAATACATATCAACCCGGTCATTTACGAAAAAAAGTGATGTTTACAGCTACGGAGTATTGCTTTTTGAACTTGTTGCAGCGAGAAATCCCCTCCAAGGTCTTATGGAGTATGTTGAGCTAGTAAGTTGCTTCCATAGTCTCAGTTGGCATCTCAATCCTATGATCATGCCGACTTTGGGCATTTTTGTTATCCGTTTTTTATTGTCAGTTTCGCACACATTTTTGTTGGTTGACTTACTACATTTACTATCATAGGCAGCCATGAACACCGATGGAAAAGTTGGATGGGAAGAACTTGCTGATCCTCGTCTTGATGGGAAAGTTGACATTGAAGAAGTCAATGAAGTGGCTGCCCTCGCACACAAATGTGTGAATCCTGCAGCTAGAAGGAGACCAAACATGAGGGACATTGTCCAAGAGCTGTCGAAGATTCATAAATCCAGACACGTTAGGCGGGATCAGAAAGATTCCTCGACTCCAAGAGCAGATTCTGTCATTGTCAACATGGACCGATTAGAACGTCGCAGTCCGATTCCTCAACACCGGAGAGGAGAATCTCTGGACAGCAGCATGGCTGACTCTGTTGATATTTGAAGGGTCAATGTTTTCTTCTTTTCTTTTGTATGTGCTCTCTCTCTCTCTCTCTCTCTCTCTGAATCTGGGTTTTGATGTTCGAGCAGCGCCGAGCTGCTTCAGATAGGCCCCTAGGTTTTACTTTTTTTTTTTTTTAATTTCTTTATTGCTTTATGTGTATAAAGTAGTAACATTTCTGGTTTTCATGTTTTTTATTTCCTTGTTTAATCTCTCCAGTTTTGTATATGGACACTGGAATTTTGATCGAATGATAGCAATCCATGTTGTACATACATAGTAGTATTTCTTTTCTTGTCTATTTTATTTGTAAAAATTATTGGCTGGAAAAAGATGTCCTGATGCGAGATTTGCCCGTTTGCAATTTTTATCTTTTATTTTGGAAAATGAGGATAAGGAGAAATGATATGCCGCTTACTTTCTGTGAGCATCTTTCGTGAGCATCGATCACCGTTTGTTCATGCTAGTATTATTTTATTTTTTTATCATTTTTTATTCTAATAGATTGATATTGAAATCATTAAATCTACAAAATACATAAAAATCAAAGCTCGATTTGTCTTATTATTCATTTGTTTGAAGTTAAAGGGAAAATGAACAAATTGAACTTTGATTTTTATGTATTTTGTAGATTTAATAATTTCAATATCAATCTCTAAGATATTAGAATATAAAACGATAAAAAATTCAAAAAGAATAATGCTAATATGGACAAATGGTGATCGGTGCTCAAGGAAGGTGAGCGGTATATCATTACTCAGGAGGATAAGTCCAAACAAAAGCTATGCTCAAAATCCATTGTTTTTTTGCCTACTTAAATGGAGGGAAGGAGCCAACCTTTGAATTGTTGGGAGCCTGGATCCTACAAGGCCTTGCATTGCATCCAAAGCCGTAATCTGCCGACACATAGTAAGGTGTAAAGTGATGCTACAAAATAATTCTAAATAAAAATAAATTAATATAAATCAAACCATGGCGGGATCAGCCGTTCAAATCACTGTACCTGCCACATTTTTTTTAATATTTCAATACTTCATTTTATTTTATTATTTTAAATCTTTACATATTTGTTTTTAATATTTACAATCAATAAAATCAAGAAATTTCTAAACCTAGATTCTCCCTTCATCTATGGCACTGACAAGATCCCAAGCCACACCAACACACACACAGACACAAATAGGGATGGTTCGGTACGATATACCGAAATTTTTTCGCCATACCGTATACCATACCGAAAATTTTGGCATAAAAAAAATTATACCGTTATTGTACCGTTCTGTTCGGTATACCGAAAATTCGGTATCGACCACGTATTATATCGTTATCGTACCGTTTCTTCGGTATACCGTACCACTATTCGGTATATCGGACTTTCACGGTATACCGAATAATATATATCCTACCGAACCAAAATATTAATTTAATGTCAAATTTAAAAATTATAATAATTATAATTAATTTAATATATTAGATATATGGTACGGTAATTCGGTATATACCGTAAATTTGATACATACCGAATTTAAGGTATATACCGAATTTAGGGTATATACCGACTTTACGGTATATACCGAGTCTTCGGTACGGTATGGTATACCGCCGGTATAAAATAATTCATATTGTTATTGTATCGAAAATAGTCGGTACGGTATCACACCGTACCGAAAATTTTGGTATACCGAAACTTTCGGCATTTTCGGTATTTTCTCGATACGATAAGTGCGGTATACGGCAGTTTTGGTAATTTTTTCCACCTCTAGACACAAACGAAGAATAACAAGAGAACGCATTGTGTCTCAAAACAACAAACCTTAAACAATAAACAAATCTTCAAATCAAAACCTAGAATAAACTAAAATATCTACAGCAAAATGAGATATGGGTTCGGGGCTAATTGAGATTTTAATCTATGATAATCGGAGGTTTGCCGCTGCACAGCCTCACCTATACACAATCAATCATTATCGAAAATTCACGACCATCTAATTCATAAAGATTAAAAGATTGTGTGGATTTTTCTTGCAATTCATACAAAAAATTATTCAAGCTCTGCTCCCCTAAGAATTCACTTTTTGGAATTAGTTAGCGACCTGTTGAATGAATCAAATCTGCAATTGATTTTCTGAATTAGTTTTATGGTTTTCGAAAAGAGGCAAAATTTGGGATAACCAATATAGATAGTGGAAATTAATAGTTGGCCACAAACTTTATTTGTAGAAATTATGGCCAACTTTTGGAAATTTGGACCAATTTGCCCTTGGAACCACTATTAACCATCCATCCACCCATTTCATTTTTCAGTTTTCAAATTTCAAATTCTCTGTTTCTTCTCTCTCTAAAAATCCTATTTTCTCCATTTCTTCCGTCGTACTTTCATTTTGCCGTCGCCGCCGCCGTCGTACTTTCATTCCGCCGCCGCATCGTCGTACTTCCATCCCTTCCGCCGCACCGCCTTCGTACTTCCAGTCCAGTCCGCCGCGCCGCCTTGAACTTTCACATTCTGCCAGCCATATTCCAGATCTGCCGTCGCACCAGATTCTTCTAGATATACCGCCGCACCAGATTCTTCCAGATCCCGTTGCCTTATTTCACAGCTTTCTCTCCAGAATCCATGGCGTCAAATTCCAGATCTAATGTCCTGGATGGTGTTCGTCTTTGGTCAACCGCATCCTGGTATGCCTTGGCACACCTGGTACGAATGCAACGTATTCGTACCAGGTGTGACAAGGCATACCGCGCTTAGACTTAGCACACCTGGTACGAATGGTCTATATCTGTACCAGGTGTGCCAAGTCCAGGCGCGGTATGCCTTGGCACACCTGGTACGAAAACGTATTCGTACCAGGTGTGCCAAGTCGCGATGCGCCTAGACTTGGCACACCTGGTACGAATGGTGTGTATTCGTACCAGGTGTTCCAAGTCTATGCGCGGTATGCCTTGGCACACCTGTTACAAATATGTTGTATTCGTACCAGGTGTGCCAAGTCGCGACGTTCAGTGACGTGAAAAATGCAGGAAGAACACATATGCACGAAGAGGACAACAAGATCTGAAAAATATGACAAGAACATGACAGACTAGATCTAGAACATGACAGACTAGATCTAGAAAACTCAATTAAAACTAATACAGTAAAAATACCTCAAATAAATCACTATGGAGATGAAAGCTACGCCGGAGAAGATGACCGGAAAAAGACTATAAGATAAATAATAAACTGTTCGAAAAAGTGTACAAATAAATCAAATCGAAAAGACGACCAAGGAAGAAGACGCGGCGGCGGAGGCAGACGGGAGGGAGTGGCGGTGGAGGAAGGGAGTACAGAGAGAAAGAGACATGAGAGGAGAGAGAAAGTGAGAGTGGAGTGGGTGAAAGAGAGAGTACGGTGAGAGAGAAAGTGAAAGTGAAAAAATCTGTAAAGTGATATGGAGGGCATTTAAGTCACTTCAGCCCAAAGTTGGCCACAATTTATTAGAATAAAGTTGGTGGCCAACTATTAATTTCCACTAACTTAATTTGCTAGTCAACATGATTAACTCTTTCGAAAATATCATCTCTCTACTCCTCCTCTTCGTCCAAGGCTCCGCCGTTCAATGCCCCAACTCCTCTCTCGATCCGTCCTACCATCCAACTGTAAACAATCTTGAACATCAACAATCCTCAAATTACAAAACTGAATAGCCCAAATCAAATCATCAGTCCCCAAATCACAGCCTAAGAACAGCAATCCCACCGTCGCCAAATCACCGTCGTTCATCTGCTTCCCTTCAGCCACCATTGTAGAATTTCATCATTGCCTATTTATTGACTTTTAAGACAGCTGGATTGTTAACTCTACCAGGGTTGGATTTTAAATCATAAACTAATACAAAAACAAGTGAAAATAAAATTAAAGGGAAAAACAAACTAAATTACACGTGGATGGAGATCCATGGGTGGATGGAATGTGCAAGAGCTGGGTTAAGCTCCTACAACAAGAGTTAGAAATATTCATTATACCTTCAGTTGAATGTGAAATCGTCTGACTTTGATGAAGATTTTCCTGCAAAAAAGCCCACTGAACCGGAGGGAAACTCCGGCCAAGGCCCTCCGACGAGCAAGTTAGAATATGAACGGAGAAAAATAATTTTGTGTAAAAGCTAGATAAAATTTGGAACCCTCCCTGAAAGATACCTGTTACTATATTTATACTAGCTGCTCAAGGGTAATTTAGCCTTTTTACGAGATATCTGAGGAGTAAATGGGTCTTTTCCAAAAAACCCACAAATGTTAGAGTGACACGTGGTCATAAAGGATCTTCTGACACGATATTCTGTTTCTTTAAATGATAGCGACATCTTTTTTAACTTATCGATTGTGATCGCGTCTTTTCAGCTAAACGATATCCTAAGATCTGTATGCTAAAACATCAGCACCTACACCTTTCCCTTTTCCAGACTCCGCATCTGCTATGCTCCCTAAAACCCATCAGATCTGTCAGAGCCGGGCTAATATTTTTCCTTTTATTAACCTCTCCTCCTTTCGCTCTTTTCTCTGCTTCCCTGTTAAAAAATCCTTCGCTAATGAATATCACATATCAACCACCATCCCCTACTCCGAGTAATGATTCAGTATTGAAACATTGGTTGGAGTAAAGAAATTTTTTTTTTCAAAAAATATTTGATTTCTAGATTTACGCGCCATTTTCTTTGCTTTATGCAGTTGTATTCGTAGATTCTCAAAATCGCTCAACTCCTTTCATCACAACCGCTCATTTTCTTCCATCACAACCGCTCATTTCAATTTCTCGTATTCATTTTTTAATAAAATACGTTTACCTTTTACACGTGGCTTCGTTCGATCCTTTAGCTTATAGCAGATGCTTTATATACATTTTTCACCTTTCTCGCCGTCATTCTTTTCTCTTTTTTCTCGCAAGCCTTTGAGTTTCCTTCCCAAAATTCACCCTTTATCCATCTTCCTCTTTTCTTCCGCCATTGATCCTCGTTGTTTCATTTCTCGATTCCTTCTTCGGGTATCTTCTCTTTACTTTCGGCATTTTTCACCATGTCTGCTAGTTCTTCGCACTCATCACAGGAATCCACAAATAACTCCCCTATGCATACTCCTGGGGGTAAATTCCCAGTTATTGAATCTTCCCCATTGGTTTCTGCAAATTCATCTTCCTCCTCCAAATATTTCAATCTCGAAGTGTTGAATAGCGTCAATGAAGGCAAAGCCTTGCTTCAGAGCTTACTGGATGTTCCTGTAGACAATTCTCTTATGAAAGTATGCGATAATTCCTTACTTCTTGCAAATGAGTTCAAATCTGTGAAGAAACTTGTGAAATCTGAGGATTTCATATTTTCCATGGTGAGACCTTCCACTAGGGCCAATCAACTTCCTTATCCTGCCTTAGTTTTTTGGGTTAATCAGATTATAGCCGGCATTCGATTTTCTATTCACCCTTTTTCTAATTAGGGTTTGTAATTTGATAGAGATTATGCCTAATCAGTTGACTCCTTCAGCTATTCGAACCATTTAGGGGTTCTACGTCATCTTTTCCAACTACCGTTACCCTCCTGAAGCAGAGCTATTTGTTACATGTTTCGATGTCCAAAAAAAAGGACATTTCTACTGCTTCCGCACCAGGGCTGGGAGCCCTGCCCAATTTGCTATCTCCAAAGAAAGTATAGACAAAGACTGGATTAAATACTACTTTGCTGCACTTCCTTGCTCAGGCAGATGGAATTTTAGTACTGAGTACTGGAATTCAAATGCCAGATCTCCTCGGAGTCGACCATCCGTTAAGCAGATCTCTCCTTTAGATATCCGTGCTATGCAAAGGCTTAGCCAAATTTCTATAGATACTATTAATGATAAAGTTAACCGCTTTAACATTAGTAAAATGTTGAGGTCTCGCCCTGTTCTGGATCATTTTGGTTTCTGGGATGACAATCTAGGCCATCTCCCTTTAGCTAAATCCGGTAGTTATTTACCTCTTCTTTTTTTTTATTAATTATCATTCTATGATCTATCTACTTTTATTTTTGATCTAGATCTTTCTCTTTATCTTCTATATTGGAAGCTATGGCAGATCAGCAATGGGTTCATGAATTTCAACTACACATTGACATCGACCAACTAATGTCTGACATCCCAGAGGTGATGCAGCCCTCCACCGGGACTCCTGCAGAGGCGATTTTGCCCTTGGAGGCCCCGATAAGCGCTGATTCAGTTACCACAGTTCCTCCCTTCCAGGCCTCCTCTGTTGACACTTCTGCAGCTTCTCCTCTGGCCTCTTTGAAAGATCAAACTTCTGCTTCCTCCTTCAAGAAAAAGAAACTCTCCAAAAAACACTCTTCTACTTCTCCTGCAAAGAATCAAAAATCCGATAATCGTCGTAAACCTCATCACGATTCCAACACAGAGAAGTCTCAAAAAGATTTAAAATTGCCATTCCTTCTTCTCATACATCAGCTCCTCCCCCCAAAATATCAGCTCATCCCGTTACTGGAAGGAAACTTACTCCTGCGGCCTACCTCCAGAAGATGGTCGAAACTCCTCTGGTAATTCCTCCAGCTGCTGCACAGGCCTCTGTTCCGAGGATGCTCCCACCAGAACCAGAGGGCGTAGAATACATGGAGCTTCCTCCTGCACAATACCTAAAATTTCTGAGCAATTTCGGCTCTTCTGAGGATAGAAAAGACCTCCAGACTATGCCCCAAGAAACACGTCATCTTGGCATTGCCCATCAGCTTGTTCAGGTAAACTACTGACATTCCCCCCATTTTATATATGTACTACTATTATCATTATTTTATTTTTACCTATTCAATCCTGCTCCCTTGTTGTGTACCCTCAAGGCTTTGACTCTATTAAGCGAAGATCTGTCTCCTCGTAAAGACGGAAATGTCTTGAAACAAATGTTAACATGTAAAGAACAGCAAATCTCAGATCTGTAATCTAAAGCACTGGAGACTGGCAAACGTCACCTTGACCAGCTTCAAAGTAACTTTGAGACTAACATTGATGGAGAAAAGTAACATTGAGACTAACATTGAGAGCCTAACCACTCGTATAAAAGATCTGGAGAGCAGGTTACCCGAAGCCATGGCTAAGGGTTTTGCTGATGAAAAAGCTGTAGGGATCAGGGAGTGCTTTCGCCGCCTTTTCCTGACTGACCGCGGTCAGACCTTCCTTACTAAACTCTAGGAGGGGCTGATTCAATCCTACCGCAACAGCTCTCAATACCTTAGGGATATGTTTCTCTTCACTCGCTGCTTTACTCAAGATGGATATGCCCAAGGAGTGAAGTATGCCATTTCTCTGGGAGGAGCTCGGCCCGTCCAAAAGGATATGGTAGCCAAGACCCCCTGCAATCCTCCTGGTTGGGATGGGAATACTTCCTCCGATCAGACCCCCCCTTGGTGGATAGGTCCCATTGAGAAGGCTGTTGATGAATTCCTCAGTAATGAGGAATTTGACATGGCGCTGACCCCATCTCTTAACCCAACCTTCCGCTTGCAAGGTGAAATAGCCTCCAGCTCTACTCCTGCTCTTCCTAGAAAGCCAGACTCAACTCCTCCAGAATCAAAGGCCGCTTCACCACCACACGTAACAGCTGCCGCATCAGGTCTCCCTTCCTGAATAATTTTTGTTTTTCTCATTTGGTTATAATTTTTGGCTTACTAGTCTGTAAATGCTTTTGTCTGCTCCCCTGAATAAAAAATCCTTCGCTAATGAATATTCCTCATAATTTTAAGCAACCAGACCTGACCTATGATGGAACTTCTGATCCCCAAGATCACCTGGACATATTTGAAAACTTGGCTTTGTTACAGGGATATTTTGATGGCGTTAAATGTAGAGTGTTGCTGGCTACGCTAACAGGAATGGCACAACTATGGTTTAATCAATTGGAGCCTGAAAGTATTGAGACTTATGATGATTTCGCTTCGCATTTGGAAAATCAGTTCGCTAGTGCTAGAAATCAGATAGCGAAGGATTTTTTATTCAGGGGAGCAGACAAAAGCATTTACAGACTAGTAAGCCAAAAATTATAACCAAATGAGAAAAACAAAAATTATTCAGGAAGGGAGAACTGATGCGGCAGCTATTATGTGTGGCGGTGAAGCGGCCTTTGATTCTGGAGGAGTTGAGTCTGGCTTTCTAGGAAGAGCAGGAGCAGAGCTGGAGGCTATTTCACTTTGCACGCGGAAGGTTGGGTTAAGAGATGGGGTCAGCGCGGTGTCAAATTCCTCATCACTGAGGAATTCATCAACAACCTTTTCAATGGGACCTATCTACCAAGGGGAGGTCTGATCAGAGGAAGTATTCCCATCCCAACTAGAAGGATTGCAGGGGGTCTTGGCTACCATATCCTTTTGGATGGGCCGAGCTCCTCTCAGAGAAAGGGCACATGCTTCACTCCTTGGGCATATCTATCTTGAGTAAGTAGCGAGTGAAGGGAAACATATCCCTAAGGTATTGAGAGTTGTTGCGGTAGGATTAAATCAGCCCCTCCTGGAGTTTATTAAGGAAGGTCTGACCGCGGTCAGTCAGGAAAATGCGGCGAAAGCACTCCCTGATCCCTGCAGCTTTTCCATCAGCAAAACCCTTAGCCATGGCTTCGGATAACCTGCTCTCCAGATCTTTTATACGAGTGGTTAGGCTCCCAATGGTAGTCTTGTCGCAGCCCGCCCTAGAGTATAGATGACTAAGGCGGTTGAACTACAACTATGTATACGAATAAAGAAATATATCACAATAATTCGAATACAAAGGACGGAAAACGAGAATTTAATTTTTCTTTCTTACTTTTAACTTTAAATTACAACTATGAAGATAAGTATGATCTTCATTAATCAAATAGACAACATACGATTTCAACATGTTGCCTAGAATTGAAACAATCTCTTTCCTATACTCAACAGAATAGGAATATAAACCAAACTATATTCCAGAATAAGCGATCAAACAACATATTGAGCATTAGTGAGTTCAAGTGAACATTATTGAATTTACATTGATTTATGATACAAATAACAAATCCAAAAAGTGAATGACATCAATGTAGCAGCGGAAAATAACAGGACTGGATTATATGTATACAGACATATAACCCTAGCATGAACCAACACTTATAAACAAAACTCAACATCCGCTCAGCACATCTCCATCATCCATTCTGATTACCTGCACATTTTAGAAATAATACGCAGGGCTGAGTACAACGTACTCAGTGAACACATGCCAAATACTTAAACAATTTCCACATAGAGAGCTATAGATTGAAACATTGCCTCAAAAGCATCACACAGGAGAGTCATTTATAAATAAACCTTGTGCATGCTAAATCATTTTTATTTTAGAATAAACATGAGTGACTGCAGTCATATATATATATTTGAGAGTATGAACCACATCTACTATCATAACTTAAATGTGTTGAGAAGTAGGCCTCCTTCTCAGACACTATGACCGGCCAACCAAAAGGACGGCACACAGTCACAATATGTATACATTAATCCCGCATCATGCAGGACCGAATTCGGCTTCCTTCAGTAGATGGTATCACACAAAAACTTATAAAGCATTAGACAAGTCAATCATTCAAAATAATCATCATACATATAATCAATCAAACTCATTTTGTTTTGGATAGAAAAGCCCACCTGACTCACTTCCTCTTACTTACTCTTCTCCTTCTTACGATCTTTACTTCCAGACTCCACTCGGTCCTTTAGCAAAAGAAGGTTTCGAGAGAAAACAATGAGATGATGCTTCGATAAAAATCAAAACAACGAAAAGATGCTCTTAAATGATTGATCCTCTAATCCCCTTTACAACTAGGATTTCTTTCTCAAACTAAAACTTAAGACTTCTAAGAACTAATCTTCCTTTTAAATAGCTATATATAGAAGCTATTTAATAAACATAATACTAATAACAAAATCATAGATAAATAAGAAACATTAAATCTTCACATATAATAATTTCATACATAAACTTAATAAACTCTAATTTATTTCTTTTTTACAACAATCGAAAAATAACATAAAAATTCTAATTTAAATTCTACAATTTTACATCATACTTTAATACATATTTTAACAACATATTTATCATCTTTTTCATCAAATTAATATCATAATCAAGAAAACTCTAATTTCACATATAAAGTAAATTTTTAAATCTCATATCAATCAAACTCCAAAAATTCTCATCATTTAAAATCATGCTCACAATAATCATATAAGGATATATACATCACTAATTTCACCCAAATAAAATCAAAATCATCTCTCCCTATTTTCTCCAAAATTTTGGTCATTTCACCAAATTAGCATAGGTGATTAATTTCAATCTATCAATCCATAATCATGCTTATAACACACATATATCCACGTATAATCCACCAATTTAATCAAGAACACAAGAAATTAAAAGCTCTAATTTTAATCCTAATTAAATCAAGAAATTAGGCTTAAAATTAAATTCTTTCTTTAACATGCTCAAAATCATGCTATAAACTCATAATCACTTATAAATTTCATAAATAAAAATCAAGAATCAAAACTCCCAAATTCTTTATAAATTTCGAAATTTCTAGAATTAGGCTAAGGTTTGATTAATTCATTTTAATGATCAAAACTTACTCTATTAACATGGATATACAAAATATTTGAAGATCAAAGAAATCTTCTATTTTTCATAGTAATTTTCGAAAATAGCAAATATAAATAGAAGGATTTCTTTTCTTGATTTTGAGCTTAATAATTGATAAACTATCTAACCTTGATAGTTACTTAGAAATACTTGAATCTTGAGCTTGTTCTTGAGCTTGGTGGAGCTTCAATGGAGTGTGTGAATGTGTGTGTTTTTCTCGCAGGAAAGAAAGATGGAGAGATGGAGAAGAAGATGGAATTAATAGAGTGAGAGAGAGTGATACATGAGAGAGAGAGTGAGAGTTACGGGAGAGAGAGATGAGAGATTGAGAGAGTAAATAGAGTGAGAGTTGAGAGAGTGAGATAAGAGAGTATTTATTACCGTAATTAATTTAGGATAGGTAGTAAGATTTAGATAGGATTTATACAAGTGGGAAAATATTACCTAGGTTTATATCTTTGGCTAGGTTAATAAACATCTCAAATACTTTAATAAATACCCACTTTATTAAATAATCTCGTCTTATATTACTATCATTTAAAACACGTAACATTTCGGGTAATTATCTCCGCATAAAATTTTAATCCAGTAATATAGCGTAAAATAATCATAAACGTTTCCCAGATAATTTAATTTATTAGCACAAGAATTAAATCACATATAATTCTCACAATACAACATTTCCCTTTACTAACAAGTGATTCAAATAATTAAATTTAGAATCACGACTGATAAATTATACTTCTTATTTGAGAAACAAAATTCCAATTATTCAAGGCAACTTAGACTTACCGGATATTATGCAGCTTATTAAATTTATTAATAAGCTTATTAGAGAAAAATAATCATAAATTAATTGCTAAAGCAATCTAATAATACGGGAAGAAATACGGGGTACTACAAGTCTCAAAATTGTTTATCTCCTTCAGAAAAGGCATGGTTAGATTCCTTCAGGACATCATTTTGATCCTCCAAAACTCTGATGCTGCTGGTTAACTTTTAAAGCTGGTCAAGGTGGCGTTTGCCAGTCTCCAGTGCTTTAGATTACAGATCTGAGATTTGCTGTTCTTTGCGGGTTAACATTTGTTCCAAGACATTGCCGTCTTTACGAGGAGACAGATCTTCGCTTAATAGAGTCAAAGCTTTGAGTGTACACAACAAGGGAGCAGGATTGAATAGGTAAAAATAAAATAATGATAATAGTAGTACATATATAAAATGGGGGGAATGTCAGTAGTTTACCTGAACAAGACGATGGGCAATGCCAAGATGACGTGTTTCTTGGGGCATAGTCTGGAGGTCTTTTTTATCCTCAGAATAGTCGAAATTGCTCAGAAATTTTAGGCATTGTGCAGGAGGAAGCTCCATGTATTTTACGCCCTCTGGTTCTGGTGGGAGCATCCTCGGAACAGAGGCCTGCGCAGCAGCTGGAGGAATTACCAGAGGAGTTTCGACCATCTTCTGGAGGTAGGCCGCAGGAGTAAGTTTCCTTCCAGTAACGGGAGGAGCTGATGTTTTGGGGGGAGAAGCTGATGTATGAGAAGAAGGAAGGGCAATTTTAAGTCTTTTTGGAGACTTCTCAGTGTTGGAATCGTGATGAGGTTTACGACGATTATCGGATTTTTGATTCTTTGCAGGAGAAGTAGAAGAGTGTTTTTTGGAGAGTTTCTTTTTCTTGAAGGATGAAACAGAAGTTTGATCTTTCAAAGAGGTCAGAAGAGGAGCTGCAGAAGTGTCAGCAGAGAAGGCCTGGAAGGGAAGAACTGTGGTAACTGGATCAGCACTAATCGGGCCCTTCAAGGGCAAAATCACCTCTGCAGGAGTCCCGGTGGAGGGTTGCGTCACCTCTGGGATGTTAGGCATTAGTTGGTCGATGTCAATGTGTAGTTGAAATTCATGAACCCATTGCTGATCTGCCATAGCTTCTGATATAGAAGATAAAGAGAAAGATCTAGATCAAAAATAAAAGTAGATAGATCATAGAATGATAATTAATAAAAAAAAAAGAGGTAAATAACTACCGGATTTAGCTAAAGGGAGATGGCCTAGAAAGTTGGCTAAGCCTTTGCATAGCACGGATATCTAAAGGAGAGATCTGCTTAACGGAGGGACGACTCCGAGGAGATCTGGCATTTGAATTCCAGTACTCAGTACTAAAATTCCATCTGCCTGAGCAAGGAAGTGTAACAAAGTAGTATTTAATCCAGCCTTTGTCTATACTTTCTTTGGAGATAGCAAATTGGGCAGGGCTCCCAGCCCTGGTGCGGAAGCAGTAGAAATGTCCTGTTTTTTGGACATCGAAACAGGTAACAAATAGCTCTGCTTCAGGAGGGTAACGGTAGTTGGAAAAGATGACGTAGAACCCCAAAATGGTTCGAATAGCTGAAGGAGTCAACTGATTAGGCATAATCTCTATCATATTACAAACCCTAATTAGAAAAGGGTGAATAAGAAATCGAATGCCTGCTGTAATCTGATTAACCCAAAAAACTAAGGCAGGATAAGGAAGTTGATTGGCCCTGGTGGAAGGTCTCACCATGAAAAATACGAAATCCTCAGATTTCACGAGTTTCTTCACAGATTTGAACTCATTTGCAAGAAGTAAGGAATTATCGCCTACTTTCATAAGAGAATTGTCTACAGGAACATCCAGTAAGCTCTGAAGCAAGGCTTTGCCTTCATTGACGCTATTCAACACTTCGAGATTGGAATATTTGGAGGAGGAAGATGAAATTGCAGAAACCAATGGGGAATATACAATAACTGGGGATTTACCCCCAGGAGTATGCATAGGGGAGTTATTTGTGGATTCCTGTGATGAGTGCGAAGAACTAGCAGACATGGTGAAAAACGTTGAAAGTAAAGAGAAGAAGAAGAGAAGATACCTGAAGAAGGAATCGAGAAATGAACCAACGAGGATCAATGGCGGAAGAAAAGAGGAAGATGGATAAAAGGTGAATTTTGGGAAGGAAACTCAAAGGTTTGCGAGAAAAATAGAGAAAAGAATGACGGCGAGAAAGGTGAAAAATGTATATAAAGCGTCTGCTATAAGCTAAAGGATAGAACGAAGCCACGTGTAAAAGGTAAATGTATTTTATTAAAAAAAGAATACGAGAAATTGAAATGAGCGGTTGTGATGGAAGAAAATGAGCGGTTGTGATGAAAGGAGATGAGCGGTTTTGAGAATCTACGAATACAATTGCATAAAGCAAAGAAAATGGCGCGTAAATCTAGAAATCAAATATTTTTTGAAAAAAAAAATCTTTACTCCAACCAATGTTTCAATACTAAATCATTATTCGGAGTAGGGGATGGTGGTTGATATGGGATATTCATTAGCGAAGGATTTTTTAACAAGGAAGCAGAGAAAAGAGCGAAAGGATGAGAGGTTAATAAAAGGAAAAATATTAGCCCGGCTCTGACAGATCTGATGGGTTTTAGGGAGTATAGCACATGCGGAGCCTGGAAAAGGGAAAGGTGTAGGTGCTGATGATTTAGCATACAGATCTTAAGATATCGTTTAGCTGGAAAGACGCGATCACAATCGATAAGTTAAAAAAGATGCCGCTATCATTTAAAGAAACAGAATATCGTGTCAGAAGATCCTTTATGACCACGTGTCACTCTAACATTTGTGGGCTTTTTGGAAAAGACCCATTTTCCCCTCAGATATCTCGTAAAAAGGCTAAAATACCCTTGAGCAGCTAGTATAAATATAGTAACAGGTATCTTTCAAGGGGGTTCCGAATTTGATCTAGCTTTTACACAAAATTATTTTTCTCTGTTCATATTCTAACTTGCTCGTCGGAGGGCCTTGGCCGAAGTTTCCCTCCGGCTCAGTGGGATTTTTTTGCAGGAAAACCTTCATCAATGTCAGATGATATCACATTCAACTGAATGTATAATGAATATTTCTAACTCTTGCTGTAGGAGCTTAATCCAGCTCTTGCAACTGGCGCCGTCTGTGGGATCTACTCCGAAAAGGTCTGAAGTATGAAAAGCAAATATGTCAGCGTTGCGCCGCAAACATTCCACTATTTCTTTCCTTTCTTTCTCACTCATCTGAGTACCTATCTTGGTAGTATAACCCTCCTTCCCTTCAAAGAGTTCAACGGTCATAGTTTCATCCATTGGCCTCATCACAGGTGTGGAGCAATCACCTATTTCAAAATCTGTCTCATTTTCAGCTCTTCCACCTTTACCTCCATCATATGCGCGTCTCTTATCCTCTTATTAGCACTTTCTTCTGCCTTTTCTACAGAATTGGGAGGCTTGCTTACTTTAATTCTGGAGATTCGTCATTCGCATAACAAGATCTATAGCTTTTCTGGCTGCCTCTTACCCCCCCCACTTGTTTTCCCACTGGGAATTTTATTTTCATGTGAAAGGTTGATGCTATCGCCCGGAATGAATTCAATGCTGGCCTTCCTAATATAGTATTATAAGAACTTGCTGCATCCACTACTAAAAACTGTACCATACGCATTTTCCTCAATGCTCCATCTCCTAACACCACGGGTAATTTTACCACTCCTTTTGGTGTTACAATTCCTCCTGAAAATCCTGCCATGATGGTGTCCACATGCATCAATTTTTCATTAATATCCATTTGTTTAAAACAATCCCAAAAGATTATATCTGCGGAGCTCCCGGTGTCGATTAATACGCATGCAACATCGTGCCCTGCTATCTCTGCTGTAATAACTAGTGCATCATCATGCAGGGCGACGATTTCATCTAGGTCAGTAGCGCTGAAAACTAGCTCTGGCTCCTCATCCTGTGTCCTTATCAAGTTCACATTCCTCACATCTGGATCTCTGACCTCCCTTACATACCTTTTCTGTGCGTTATTCGTGTGATCCTGTGCTAAACCCCATATGATCATATTAATAGACCTTTGCTTCTTCGGGAATTGCTCTTTTTTCTTTCATTCCTCAGGCCCCTCGAGTGCTAAAAGGTTTAAGTTCTGATCTGGTCCGGCCTGCTCTTCCCCTTGGCCGGTATTCATTTTTCTCTTATCATTTTTCTTCCATCCTCCCGTTCCGTCGTTTCTTCTTCGTACAAATTCAGCAAAGTTTTCCTCACTTATCAATCTTCCTATGGCGTCTTTCAGATGCCTGCAATCATCCTTGTCATGTCTATAATCTCTATGAAATCTGCAAAACAAATCAGACGGTGGATTTTTGGGTCCTATCTTTGTAGAAAAAGGAGGACGAAACATCTTAGGAGCTATGCTTAGTATTTCAGAAGGCGGCACCACTAGATGTGTGTACACAGGGGGCACCTTGTTCCATGTTTTATTCGAATATTCCGTCTTGGATTCAGACTCTGGAGTTGGATATAAACCAAAGCGAGAGATCCTTGACCCTCGTGTAGGTTGCTCGTAAGATGAAATGGGTTTGCGATCATAAGATTCTATTTTTGCCTTGTCCCTCTTTCTCTCCATATCTTTTTTTTCAATCCTTCCACCATCACTCCTACCATGATCTGCAATATGCTTAGCTTCCCAAGCCCCTTCTCCCACGATCTGCTTGTCAATTCGCTTTAATAATTTGTCAAATCCCTCACTGGATTTTCTGTTTAAGGTCTGGAAAAGTTCCTTGCTCCTCAATCCCTGTATCAGAGCGTTAACTTTAATTTCCTCATAAGCTGAAAGGACCTGCAGAATTGTAGCGTTGAAACGGGTTACGTAACTCCTTAGGCTCTCCCCTCTTTCTTGCTTAAAGCTTAATAGCATCATGACAGAATACGTTTACCTTCTAGCACTAGCGAACTGATTTTCCAATTGCGAAGCGAAATCATCATAAGTCTCAATACTTTCAGGCTCCAATTGATTAAACCATCGCTGCGTCATTCCTGTTAGCGTGGCCAACAACACTCTACATTTAACGCCATCAGAATATCCCTGTAACAAAGCCAAGTTTTCAAATCTGTCCAGGTGATCTTGGGGATCAGAAGTTCCATCATAGGTCAGGTCTGGTTGCTTAAAATTATGAGGGAGTTGATCATTCATGATATCTGCACAAAAAGGTGTTTTCCGGCATCTGCGAGGGCCCACACTTTTCCCTCTATCTTTTCCTTCATGGCTGCTAATTCTTTAGCTATCGCTCTTTGCCATTTCTTATCATTCTCCCATTTCATCTTTGTTTCCATGTCTTAAGAGCTTTCACTTCTCTCTTCCTCCCGGCGTATATTTGTGTGTCGTCTATCTGATCTTCTCATCTCCTCCAATCGGGAGGTCCACTCTGGCATTATCTTCAATAACCATTCTCTTGTTATCATCAAGGAGAAAAATACTTTAGAATTTTTATAAGCTTTGGTAAACAAATCAAGATCTGATCACTATATTCTCGTAATACTTTGGTTATCATTAGATTTTCAAAAACTTGCTACCAGACTTTGTCTTTCATATCTTTCATATTCCATCATCATTATATCCAGAAGAGAAGGTGCTCGGATTACCCCCTGCATCACACAGGAGCCCGACAGAGCTTCTTCCCTATTTTTTTTTCCTCGGGGCGCTAAGTCGAAGCCGCAATTCCCCTTATCATCAGATCTTGGAGAGAAAATGCTCGGATCACTCCTGTATCGCGCAGGAGTCCGGCAGGGCTTCATCTCCTGATGTTTTCATCCTCGGGGTGCTAAGTCGAAGCTGCAATTTCCCTTATCATCAGATCTCGGAGAGAATATGCTCGGATCACTCCTATACTGCGCATGAGTCCGGCAGGGCTTCAGCTCCTGATTTTTTCATTCTCGGGGCGCTAAGTCGAAGCCGCAATTCCCCTTATCATCAGATCTCGGAGAGAAGATACTCGGATCACTACTGTACCGCGCAGGAGTCCGGCAGGGCTCCAGTTCATGATTTTTTCATCCTCGGGGAGCTAAGTCGAAGCTGCAATTCTCCTTATCATCAAATCTCGGAGAGAAGATGCTCGGATCACACATGTACTGCGCAGGAGTCCGACAGGGCTTCAACTCCTGATTTTTTCATCCTCGGGACGCTTAGTCGAAGCCGCAATTCCCCTTATCATCAGATCTCGGAGAGAAGATACTCGGATCACTCCTGTACCGCGCAAGAGTCCGACAGGGCTTCAGCTCCTGATTTTTTCATCATCGGGGCGTTAAGTCGAAGCCGCAATTCCCCTTATCTATAAGCACCTCGACCACTCTCATAATTTATCAAAAGACTTTCACTAATAATGTTATTAACCAGTTTTTCTTCCTCCGTAGATAACATCGTCAAAACGAACTCTTATCAAAGTTACCTTAAAAGATAATTGAAAATCTCCTAAAGCATCGCACAGAGTGGCCTTTTATTACCCGAAGGCTAATGGTCCTGAACTCTTTAAGTGCGTAAATTACTTCTTTCTCCTTGGAGATAATCATCAGATCTAGAAGAAATGTCTCTCCTAGTAGAGTTTTTTTTTTAGTTTTTCCTTGAAGAGAATATGAAAACAGGGTCAGCACTCGTTACCTTTCGGTTAGAAACATTATTCCCATTACTTTTCATACTTTCTCTTCTCAAAACTACTATCACACCACCGAGACATTCAGATCCAAAAAATTATTACAAAATTTATTATAACAAACAAAAATCACGTCACAGCTCAAGTTCCCACAGACGGCGCCAGTTGCAAAAGCTGGGTTAAGCTCATACAACAAGAGTTAGAAATATTCATTATACCTTCAGTTGAATGTGAAATCATCTGACTTTGATGAAGGTTTTCCTGCAAAAAAGCCCACTGAGCCGGAGGGAAACTCCGGCCAAGGCCCTCCGACGAACAAGTTAGAATATGAACGGAGAAAAATAATTTGTGTAAAAGCTAGATAAAATTCGGAACCCCCCTGAAAGATACTTGTTACTATATTTATACTAGTTGCTCAAGGGTAATTTAGCCTTTTTACGAGATATCTGAGGGGTAAATGGGTCTTTTCCAAAAAGTCCACAAATGTTTGAGTGACACGTGGTCATAAAGGATCTTCTAACACGATATTCTATTTCTTTAAATGATAGCGACATCTTTTTTAACTTATCGATTGTAATCGCGTCTTTTCAGCTAAACGATATCCTAAGATCTGTATGCTAAATCATCAGCACCTACACTTTTCTCTTTTCCAGGCTTCGCATCTGCTATACTCCCTAAAACCCATCAGATCTGTCAGAGCCGGGCTAATATTTTTCCTTTTATTAACCTCTCCTCCTTTCGCTCTTTTCTCTGCTTCCCTGTTAAAAAATCCTTCGCTAATGAATATCCCATATCAGAATGGAAGGCGTTGTAGGTACTTGTTTCCCGAATTTGTTGTAATTGGGATGATTTCCAATTGATGATGGAATTATCTCAATGGTAACAAATTAAAAGGTAAGTGTTCTCAATGGCAACAAATCCAAAGGTTAACTATGATTTTATTGTACATTAAAAGTGATGATGTTGTAAATCAAAATTTGGACTCAAAGTAATGACAAAATAGTAATTTATCCTATTTTTAAAGTAGTGTAATGTAAAATCATGACCTTCACGAGGGAGAAAGTATTACTCCTCCCGTCCAAAAGAGTGTGGTCATATTTTCTTTTTCGTTGTTTACCAAGAGTTTGGTTTTTTCCATTTAAAAAAATAACCCCACACACTCTGTTATATTTTAAATCTCATATAAATTCAAAATGGTGGGTCCTTTCTTCACTCAAATACTCCTTCCGTCACACTCAATGTGTCTACATTTCCTTAAATAGATGTCTGACTCAATTTGTCTACTTCAAATAAGGAAAAAATTATCCTTTCAAAACCCTTCAAAAATTATGGGACTTACCCACTTTCTATCATTTTACTCTTATTCTTAATCCACGTACTGAACAGTAGGTAGACAAATTGAATGAGACGTAGGGAGTAATATTTACCTTACTTTTCTTAAAACTTGTGTCACCACCAAAAACCACACTCTTGGTGAACGGAGGGAGTATATCTTGTTATAAACGTATTACTCTATAAAAATAGAATTTCTTTTAAGCGTCAAATAAAATATTTTAGTGTGTCATTTTTCAGTTAGTTTAAAAAAATGAAATTAAAGTTCTTGGAGTGACTTAATGGTGAAGTGGGTATTCCTGGTATTCTCAGGTTGAAAATCACTACCATTTACCTCACTAGTACTACACCCGTGCGATGCACGGAGTAAGTTGAATTTTGATTTTTTTTTTTTGTAAAACAATATAAATATAAGTAAGGAATATATATATATATATATATAAAGAAAAGTATCAAACAATATAAATTAAAATTTCGTTCAAAGTTCATATATGTATAAAATTTGAAAATTTTCCTTGTAAACAATGTTCGTTGTACATGCACTGCTCTTATTCTCTTTATCGCATATCAGTATCTTCAAACCATTTCGACTCCGTACCCTCGATACAGAGACGTATAGTTGACCATATAAAAATAATACTTGGACTTTGTAAACGATTCTGCTGTATGTATAGAATATCATCTAAAAGATTCTTCCAACACTTTTTCCAAACAATCTCCGATATGTTTATTGAATTAGCAAATAGTAAATTTGCAAACATATGTCTCAAAGAATGTGTACTCCAATTACTTGCCTTTATAATGTCGTCGATGTATTCTCTATCATCGTCTAACAAACCCTCTTACTGTTTGCCAAATTTTTGTATAATGGTTTCATCCCATAACCATTTATACATAGCTTTTAATATATCTTCTCCCAAAAGCCATCAAATTCTTTATTAATTTTACTATGGAAAATTCAATGCATTCTCTAAAAATAATTATAGGTCTTTATAATATGGTCTAATAATATAGAGTAGTTAATGAATTGTGTGGTTTCATTTGTAATATAAAATTGAATAATTTCGGATACTATTAATCTTATTGCTGAAAATTGATTCATCTCTCTACATGTGTTTATTTGTATTAATTTATTTTAATAATAATGAGTAATTATTGGGTTGTGTTTATAAGCTAATAAGAGTGAGAAATACCAATATAATATGACAATCAACGTAAATTGAAGATATAAATAAAGTCTATTTTAGAATATGTTCATTAGTATTTTGTTTTATGAAACAATTACTTAAGTAGCACATTTTTTGGTAAGGAAGTCGTTTTTCATCGAGAATAATTTATTGAAAGATCAAACTTTACTCTAAGAATTTTTTTGTTTATTGATTAATTATTTGTATAATTTTAAAGTGAAAATAATCTTTTTGTGAACTTTAGTTTCTCTTTTTTATAATATTTGTTGTGTCTTGAGTTACAAAAATTAATATTTTTTCTGCCAAAGTAAGTAAGTCTTATGTAAACAATAAAGACTCTAATAAAAGAACTTACTTTCAAAAATTAAAAGAATTATTTTATCAAAATATAAAATAAAAAAAATAAAACTTGAGAATAACAAATTGATTGTAGATGAACAAACTCTAAGGTGCAAAAATGCTTAGAAAAACAAATTCTGCATCATTTTCAATATAAACTCTAGTGGTAAAATATATTATTATGTATATAAGTTGATTGAATATGTATATAACCTTTTGGAAATTAAAGTAAAACATTATAGATATCTAATTGAAGCTCTCAAAGGTATTACTTATTTTAAAAGAAGAATCTTACTGTTTTACATTTTGTTGGACCATAACTTCAATTTGTATATTCTGATTTAAAAATACTGAATACACAATAATCCCGATGTAAAATCAATACAAACCAATGAAACAGCTACTATAGAGTGTGAATATAAACTTTCTTAAATGTTCCATTTCCAAGTTTTCCGATTTCTGATAATGGAGTTCCTTCTTGGCTGCAGAGAACTACAGTTCTAATTGCTGAAAGTATTTTCATAATATTAATTAAAAATATGATTTGTCATCTAGATATTTTTTAGAACGTTACTCATGAATCATGATAACTTTAATTTTTAGTATTATTGCGAATGCGTTAGTTAGTAACACTGCATATTTGTATTGTAATTATAGTTATTGTATTATAATTCATTCTCTATGTGTCTATTTTCAATAGACATTTATATTTTAAATCTATATGTATTTATATATACACATAAATCAATCGATATATATTGTTTTTTTTTTTGAGATAGTCGTACTGGATATAAAGATATGTTTTTAATCAGTAGGAAAATTGTGAATAGTTAGTTGGTTCCAAATTTTTTTAATAGATCAGCAAATTAAAATTTGCAAAAAAATTAGAGTTAGCATCTAACAATATTATATAATACTTGTACATGTATACAACTCAAAACTTAAAATTCATATTATGTATATCAAATCCCCATTATGAACGTGTGAAGTAAGAATAATTTCACCCATTATGGTTCATTATCATTGATTAATTTTCCATCCGTTGGAGGGCACGACAATCAAATGTTTATTAATGCAAATATCACACACAATTAAATGTAAATATTAGAAACATACTTTAATATAAATTTATTTAGCTCTCGAACATGTATATATAATATGTAATTATATGTTTTTATAAAGTTGCTAATTAATAACACAAAACATGTTGAATTTTATATTTTACACACGAAAATGAAAATTTATTACCCTCATTTGTGTGTATGACAATACAGAAATTGTCATTTGGAATAAAAGAACATCATTTGTGTTAAAAGTGTTATATATTGATACATTTAAATAGATAGCTATCAAAAGGAAAATAGTCAATTTTTACACGAACAATATAGCAAACACTTTAACCAATAACCTTAAATATAAGAAAAGGAAACCTATTATAAAATTAAAAAAATAAACAGCCACATATTCCCACAGACATAAAAAAAATTATATTTTAACATATATATATATATACATTACAAATAAAAAATAAAAAATAAAAAATAAAAAATAAAGTAGTGCAACTCAGTGAAAGAAATGGTTGACAATCTAATAAGACTTAAATATATATATTTAGAGCGATTACATGATTACTTTTGTAAATAGAAAATTATGAAACAACATTCAATAAATTTCAATATTGTATAACAAATTTATGATTTTAATAAATTTAGAATCATACAAACACTAAAGTGTGAGTTGATCTAATTACATTGGTAGTAACATCGATCATATTATTCTCTAAAGAGACAAATACATGCTTATATAAAATAGGGACATATTTCTGTGGATGTTACTGTAATCCTTAACAAAAAATTTGATGAAGTTGTCGCTCCCAAATCTGATCATTGATGCTTAGGAGATATGATCTTTCTCCAAGATGGCGTTTCTGCAAAGAGTTGATGTGCGCGTTGTTTATTTAAAAACTTTACATCAAATGCTCTTTGTGCGGTAATCTCTTTCTTATCAATCATGCTTTCTCTAATCGGAAAAGTCGGAATGAAAGAGTACAAAGAATATGAATTGTGAATGAAATCGTTTGCAAAATTCTAGAATTTATAGGTAGAAAATAGTATAAAAATGGAAAATTTATTATTATAATTAAATTTTTTTCCCACAAATTATGCCTTTCTAACGTCCAAATATTAATTAGTTGATTGGTAAATATTAATAAACAATTAAGATAATAACAATTAAATAAATTATTTTCAAAAACGGAATAATTGTAATTGAAAATGAAAGTTACTATAAACGGCAAGCCGGACTTGCTTTTATATATTATAAGATGATTTAATCTATTATCTATAATGAACTAATTGAAAACGGATGATTTATATATATTATATAGATTATAGGAAGATTTGAGGCTTGAAATGAGCTTATTTTAATTTTTTTCGTACGAAATATATATACGTCTGAGTTGATAGACATATTTTGTATTAATCATCTGGAAATTGATAAAGTTTTTAGTTAATATAGAATGATTTAATTATTTTGATATTGCCAATTTTTCGGTTCAATCATGCGTATTAATGCCAATATACTTGCCATTACATTTATGAGGAATGAAGTCATCAATGATTGATGCAGCACTTATCTTCAAAATTGAAATTAATTATTTAATCTTTTATGTATAATGAACTAATTGAAAACGGATGATTTATAGGAAGATTTTAGGCTTGAAATGAGCTTTTTTTTTCGTACGAAATATATATACGTCTGAGTTGATAGACATATTTTGTATTAATCCTCTGAAAATTGATAAAGTTTTTAGTTTATCAATAAAGATTTAAATATGATATTGCCAATTTAGGTGAGCGTAAATATATGTAAATCAGTAATTAATACCAATATTAAAATATATATATTTTAGAATAGTACAAAAACAACACATATATATGACATATCTGTCATTATTCAGTAAAATACGTTTAATGTACTGTCAAAAACTTAAAATATATTAAAAGGAGATCTAATTATACACATTGTCATACAAATTATAATTACGTGTATAACCACGACTAATATTATGCAAAAAATTAATTAGATAATTGGAAATGTAAATGCACAATTATTATATAACATTTAATATATAATTTCTAGAAATGGAATATTGAAAAAAAATTAAAAAAAAACTGAAAAATGAACTTTCTAAAAATAGCACGGGCTTGCTATTATAGTTTATATAGATTTGTAATATACATATATAGGGAAGAGATCAAATAGAAATAAATTCATACGTGTTAACTAAAAATAAATCTTAAACATTTATTTAGATAAATCAATGGTTAAGATTAATGGGATTTAGTTTATGCTTAGACTCGGTCGTAATTATCAGGAAGGTTGTATTAGTATTTTTCTCACTTTGTTAAATTATGCATTGCATTCCTTAATTAGTGGAAATTTGTTTCAAATGAGATTTTTGCGGCGGTTGATATCGATTGTAGTTCATTCATTTTCTTTTTCATTTAACATTGTTATTTTATTTCAAGATGAATTCCACATGCATCAATTATTTTCTCCATTATCGATTTCTCTTAATTATAATTTAAAAATGTAATTTAATAACATATATTCATAAATTGGTTGCAAAGCAATAAAAAGCAATATAAAGTAATAATTAATACAGAAAAAACATAATATGCATTAAAATATTAATTACAATGCAATAGTTAATACAAAAAAAAAACAGTAACATTTGCATCATCAAACAATTAACAAAGCATTAACAAGCAATCTTAAGTAATAAAAAATAATAAAACAATATACAATAAAATATTTATTAAAATGCAATAACATATACATTATGAAGCAATAATTTATACTAACATTGGTTGCAAAGCAATAACGATCAATATAAAGTAATACTGTAATTAATACAACAATAAACATAATATTAAAAGATTGATTACAATGCAATAGTTAATACCAAAAAAAAAATAACATAATATGCATTATCAAACAATTTACAAAGCATTAAAAAAAAAAAAAAACATATGCATTACAGAAATAATTACAAAGCATGCCATTAACACCCAATCTTGAGCAATAAAAAAAAATAAACTAATATCCATTTAAACATTAATTAAAAAGCAATCAAAATATATTTTAAAAAAAACAATTTCTACTAATAAAATCATAAAATAATATGCAACTAGTTGACGCAATATAGTTTGGATGTAATTAAACTGAATAAAGATTTAATATTTAATACGTCTCTCTCATATCTTGGAAGATTATCTATTGAAATATAATGGATATTTGTGGTCCTATTACCATAAAGCCCTCCTAGTAGAGAATTTAACAGAAGAACGTTAATCTGCACATTAATCTCAAATTAATCACCACCCTCAAAATCTTTCAAATTTATGATCTATAATTATTTTTAGTTAACACAAGGGAGAATATTTCTATTATAACCATCCCCTACACATATATATATAATTTAAAATTCTAGTAAAAGTATATTTCAAAAGAAACCCTAATAAAAGGCTGTTTTAAATAATCGTAAGTTCATGAATAATATTAATACATAGAATTAAGCAGAAAATAACATATTTATATAGATGGAGATCTTTCACGTAAACCGAATATTAAGTTGTATAATTGTATTATTTCTCAAAAAAAAAAAAATGTAGGAGTATAATTGTATCTGATGAAGTTGATTTGTAAAATATTTGGTCTTTTGGTACTCAAATCAGATCAAAAAGCACCGAGACAGACACACGACTTTTGTTATTTATAAAATCTATTTATAAATTAGCCCGCGACTTCAGAAAACTAGTGTTCAAACTGTAGAAACCGGACCGGAGCGCACCGGATAGGAAGGCAATTCTCGGAACATTATCTCGTTTCCCTCTATCTTCCTCTCTCAATTAATTCACTGCGTCTAGTGAGAGAAATCCCAGTCCTTCAACAATGGCCGCCCTGCAGAGCTCGTTTACGTCGCTAAATCTCGGCACCAGTTCCTTCCTCGGACAACGCGTCACTCCGTCCCTCCACCTGCCTCTTGTACGTATTTCTTCTCATAATATCCGCTGCATTATCCATTATTTCATTGAAATCTTCATAAGAATAACTTGAAATTCATAATTTTCACTTGTCAAAAAAGAGGATTAACTGAACACGGAGTTATAATATTCGCTGTTTGACATAATTGAAGTGCTAATGAATTTAGGTGTGTTAATCCTCTTGTGAAATCTTAGTATGATTTCAATTCGTACGGTAAATAAGTATAGTGTTTATTATTAACAGTTGAAATGTAGCAGAGAAACGGAATTGATGTTATCTTGTTTGAATTAAAGAGTGAAATGTTGAAGGAGCTGAATTGAGGGATTACACTTTAGTATAGTTCTTCTCTTTACATATTAGTATATATTTGTAATGGATAAATATAAAATTCTGAGGTTTCTGAACGATTGGTCGAATATAGTTATATAGTCGAACTCAGTAGGCTATGATGACAATGCAGTTATATATCATGCTTTGTGAACTTAGGGAGTTGTTTTTGCTGCAATGCGTGAGGTTTCGTGCAGCTTTGTTTCATTGTAATAACTCGTGCTTCTGCGTGCAGGTCAAGTTAACGGAGCAGCCAAGCTCAATTGTCGCAAAGGTTGGTTGGATTTCGATAAAGTTTTCATATCTTTTGCTCTTAGTAGGAAAGAGATTTCACTGACTTGGCTGCACCTGCTTAAGTTGATTTTGCATTATGTTTCCTGCATACAAAATAAAACAAACATCTCTTTAAGTTTTCGTTAGCCATTACCTGAAGAAACTAATTTTGTCATAAGTAGTCTCGGATTGGACTTGAACAAGTCATGTTCTAATTGTTCGCCTTAGAGAAGCATTTCTTTCTTTTTATTGTCGAAACTTGATTCTTTTTTAGAGTTATATTTGCTTGATTTCTTCCTGCATCAAGAAAATTGCACTTCTACAGTGCTAGCTTTTTCAACATTTTGCTGTGTAGCACAGCTCAGAGCATTCCACAAATCAAAATGTATCTACAAAGTTGCAATAGAAGTTCCTTACTAATTATATTGAAATCTCGCCAACAGCTTAAACGATGGGAGCGGAAAGAATGCAAGCCAAACAGTCTACCTGTGCTACATAAAATGCACGTTAAACTTGGAGATACTGTAAAAGTCATTTCTGGAAAGGACAAAGGTAAAGTCGGCGAGGTTAGCAAGATTTTCACGCATAACAGCAGTATCGTAATCAAAGATATTAACTTGAAGACAAAGCATGTTAAGAGCAAGGGGGAGGATGAACCAGGGCAAATAATCAAGGTTATATTCTCTTCTCAACTTCGAGTATAGACCTACAATTCATGCTTGAAAATCTTAAGTGGTGAGATGAAAGTATGTTTCAGTATGCAAATTAATGTTTTATCTATTTTCAGATCGAAGCCCCTATTCACAGCTCAAATGTTATGCTATACTCGAAAGAGCAGAATGTGGTGAGCAGGGTTGGTCACAAAGCCCTGGATAATGGTAAACGTGTTCGTTACCTAATAAAGACTGGCGAAGTCATTGACAGTGCAGAGAACTGGAAGAGAGTGGCCAAAGAAAAGGAGAAAGCAACAGAATTAGCTGCTGCCTCTTAGGAATCCAGGTTCTAAATATCCCAGCATTGTAACATTCCAGGATCTGCTATTTGTACTCCTTCAATTCTTTTGACTTAATTGAAAGGACACCATTTCCTCCTTCCAAATGTGATCATATTGGCAAAATTTTGATGGATTCTAATATTTTATAGTGTATGGTAACCTCTTGATGTGAATAGCAACATCTTTCTCAATAATTGATGGAATTCTTGCATTCTTTTTTCATGAAAATTATGCATGGAAGAGGCTGCTAAATATATTGCAAAAGATAAAACTTAGGCGTTCCATAATTAATACTAATCTACCTTAAAAAAAATTAAATAAAAAATAAAGGGCGTATTCTGCCCCCTAGTCACAGTGTCGTATTGGGAGATTTTGCTGCTGAATGAGTTTGTTTGCAGGTGGTCTTCTACTCTCTTTTTCCCTTTCTTTATTTGGGCTATTGGGAGATTTTGCTGCTGAGTTTTTGGGAAGATGTTATTTAGGTCTTATATAAGTTCTCTAGTGGTATACAAAGGGAAAAAATTAGACAATAAATGAGACCTGGTTATTGCTAAAATGCTCAATCTTATTATTGATGTTTAGTAGTCACATAGTAGAATTCAAGCTTATTAAACTCTTGAGGCTTTTGTAGCCAGCCTAAAATTTGTTTATTCATAGTTCGGAAATAGCTAACATGTCTATAGCTATAGTGAATATTGCAGAAGGTGCAAATTGAGTTTGTGGATGATGTTTAGTGAGGTGCTACTCTTAAACATGCATAACTTGATACTTGATGGCAAGACTAACATATGATACGAACAGGGATATATGACTAAGTAGCTATAGCCCGACTTTTAAGAGACCTTTAAACTCTCGAGGCTTTTGTAGGTAACGTAAAAACCATTAATTCATACTTTGCAAACAGTTAACTGGTATATAGCTATAGCGAGTATTGCAGAAGATGCAAGAATTGAGTTTGTGGATGATATTTAGTGAGGGGCTGCTCTTAAACATGCATAACTTGATAGCTCGTACAGACTACGACACGAACAGGGATCCTAAACTTAGTAGCATGTAGCCCGACTTTTGAGAGACGAGTTGTGGTTAAACTAAGTCATAAGTAGATTCTAGTAGCTTGGTTCACCAGCCATGCTCGTCCCATTTTACCACCCTCTCGTAAACAAGTTAACTTAGCGAAGCTGTTGGTGACTGTTTTAAGTTTTTGCTAGTTGAGTGTTGTTACAGATTTTTAATACAAAATTTCGAATTTTGTCAATGACATGATGAATTGAAAGTGTAACTTGTAAGTTATTGCAGATTCATTTAGTTAACTGAAAAGATGAAGCAGCCAAACTCTAGTTTTAGAAACAGATAAACCTTTTTACTGTCATAGTGAGATTCTTATTGCTTTTCCCTTTGCAGAATGCAGCAGATGGCAAAGGCCATTAAAAGAAGTTTTTTCTTTGAATTTTTATTGGTGACTTTCTCAATAAACAAAAAAATAACCTTCTTGCTTTAGAGAGAGAGAGAGAGAGAGAGATAGGTGGAGGTTGTCACCCTTTGAAGAGTCCATATCACCATTAATGCATACTACATTCGAATATGCTTATTTAAAATTTTCTGAACCTAAATATAGATAGTTATGAGTGCTGCAAACATTCATAAATTGGCATCTACCACTCTATATTAAAAGACATGTTGATTTAATTTTTGCTGCAGAAGATTTGATTTTCCCCAAGAAATCTGCTCTTTTGTTTCTTCTGAGTCTAAAGAACCAATGAACTTTGCCAGACTACTTACAGTGATGATTATTAAATATATTAAATATTAAATATTACTACTTCCGTCCCTCAAAATTGTTGTTCATATTTGATTATATGTGAGGTATAAAATATTAGTTGAACCATACTAACTTGTGACGGAGGAGTAGTACTTACTATTTTACAGCTAAGGAATTACTATCGTTCTTCTTTTTCGTGTTTTCTTTTTTCTTTTTTTTTCCATTTAAAAGATCCAGAAATGATTAATTCATATGAATATGAATGTGGTTATTTGAGTTTGTTGTCAAAATAGTTGTTCGATTATAACTTCTTAATGAAACATTTGATGCAATCTGCCCGATGGTGCTGTGTCCATGGGCAATGGCGGACCGAGGAAGAGGTAGGGCCGTAGGGGGCTTCTGCCCTGCCAAGATTTTTTATTGTTTTTAATTCTTAATAAAATCATCAAATTATATGTATTTTGTGCGAATGGGCTTGTAAAAGTCTTTAACAACAAACCGAATCGCAAAAAATTGTCTTTACCAACTTGAAATTTAGAAAACAGTTCAGACAATATCGTTTGTCTGACTGTAATATATTTAAACAATATTGCCAATATACTTCTTGATATAACAATATTGTTCGATCAAGTAAAAATAATATTAGAAAACATACACATATGATATTATATAATATGCACATACCCCATCCGCACGGGCTGCATCAAATCTTCCCCGATTAATATAGATGAAAACCCATGAGCAATGAAAAGAATAACAAGTGTGAAATGTCTGGAATATATAAAAGATCACACTTGATGGCTAGGATTGCATGTTCCTCAAAGAAAGCTCCAAATGAGAGAGAAACTATACTATGAAAGATAACAGGCATAGAGTAGAGTAGAGGGTATAATTGCAGAAATGCACGAATTTAAATAAAAAAAAAAGTTAAGACAAATATAACACTGCCAGGACGAAATGACCTGTTATTGTCTTGACGCTTGTTCTATATTTTGAACTTTCACTCTATAATTCATATCTGTCAATTAGGCCCACATTTATTTACCCCACATTTATTGTGCAGAGCTACTTTTTTGGATTTTATTTTATCCAATTTGTTATTACCCTTTAAACTAAGGAAGTCCAGATTCCCCTATCATCTATGCTACGACTTGATTAATGAGTTCATATCGTTGCACAACTTCGAGTATGTACCGATTAGTAAGCTCAAATTCGACTATGAGTTGATAAACATGGCATAACTCATTCGTAGGCAGGCAAACTCGAACTATCAATATTTTTATAATTACATTGCACGTTGCACGTCTGATTATCTTCGCTTGAAATTCGAGTTTCTAACGTAATTGTAAAGATGTTGATGGTTTAAGCGTTAAATTATTATTTTGTTTTTATTGAAATGTAATTGTGAAAAGTTGAATAATTTGGATACTAGAATCTATCTTACTTATATTTATATATTCATTAAAAAAAAATTAAAGAATCTGATTTCAGTCACATTTTTACATGAACTAGTACGATCTTGACCCTTCTTTCGTACTCGATTCATAAGTATTAGTACACAATAAAATGCTTCTATTGCATCCTCTGTTTTTGTTTGTCTTAATTCAAGAATAATGAATTGGTATAATTTTCTAGTTCAGTTTCATGACTTACATGCATCATTGTACACATAATTATGTGACATTTTGATGAAAGTAGGCAGATAAGTCATAATCACTGTTCCCTACACACATGTAATATTCTCATGCAAGTAGTTATTTTAGAGTCACGACAATAATGAAATACGAAACATAACACGTTAAATATTCCCATCTAACGACCAACACAACATCGATCAATCGTTAAGTTACATTAGTTGCAACCATCAAACATTCAAAGATTCCACAATCTTTTGTGATTACAATCAATTGACCTAGACATCCTAAACCAAATCAAATTTCCTCAACTCTTACATACCACCACAAAACAAGGAAGCAAAGCTTTAGGGCTAAGCAAGTAGAGCTCCTCCACATTGGAATACAAGCCAACTTTACCAGCTAAGGAATCGAAGCCCGTCTGCCCGATGATCTCGTGCACGTTCTCAAGGGGCCGGTGCACCCTCCCAGCGATCACCCTGCACACGATCAATGCCTTCCTGATTGTAGGATCGTCCACATTTGTCTCGATCGACTCTAAAGCCCTCCCACTAGTCGAAGTCGTGAAAACGCCTACCCCGCCCACGAACTCCCTTTTCGTGGAGAACCCGTTCCGGATAATGCGACACACGCTACATTTATCCGACACACAAAGACTAGAAGAGCCTATGCCTAGAGAGCAAGCAAGATATGTGGCGTAGAATCTCAAGAGTTCATTCCCATCAGCCAAGCAACGAGGATGTTTCTTAGGAAGTTTGCTTGCTTTAATTTTGACTATCTCTCTATAATCCTCGAATTTGGCTAAGGTTTTCTGCATATTATGAACCTTTAATACCCTCTCTATTCTCACACTACGCCCCTCCGGCTTGCTCCAGCTTGATCTGCAGATGATTTCCACTATCTTCCTCGACGAATCGCCCTCCACTAGCTCCGTCACTGCAAACACACGACCGGTTCGACCAGTGGGGCGAAATACATATGATCGGACAATCAAATTAAACAAGCTAAAAAATATTAAAAGCATTGAAATACGTGGTGGATTAGCCTATATCATTAGCTCTGTCGTTGAATAGATTCACAGTACGTATAATTGAGTATCTATCAGATTATTAAATCTATCGAAATACGTATGTATAGTCTATCTATGGAAGCTATCACCCAAACAAAATGATTTTTAATGTTGACGAAAAGAAAATGATTTTTAATTTACAAGTACCAGCATGCTTGGAGAGATGGTGGGATTCAAGAGCCTCCCATTTCACAAACTGCTCTCCACATTTATGGCACGTTGCACCTCCGCCATTGCCGTTTCTCTCACATGGTGCTCGTTTATGAGAGAGAGAGAGATGCGAATGCGAATTCTTCCTAGCTGCAGAGTTCTTCAATGGAGGATTGAAGTAATGCATGTTGGAGCGGTCTGCAGGACCAGGCGTACCCGGCCGTAAAGTCCCCACAAACGTCCCTCCACCACCGCCGGCGGCGTCGTCAGCACCGCCGCAACTGAAATCTTCGTGGAATCCACCAAAACCGGTGATTTTGAGCTCACATTTGGAGTTGCTCAAAATGACTTCGTGAGTAATTGGGTTGAGAAATTCGCTGCTGCCGATGGATCTAGGGCTGCAAGTGGTCGGTTTCTCGATATGCCTCTTGCTGCCATGGATGACATCTTTGAGATTCGCGATCGACCTCGAACAACCGGAGCGGCCGGATTTCTTGGTGAGGATTGAGCTCAGCTGCTTCTCTCTCCTCGGATCGTGCACATCCGACGGCTCAGATTTGCAGTGGAGTGAATTCTTGAGAGAGAACCACACCTTTGGTATGTCTTTCTTCTTCGTCTTCTCCCACATTTTTGTGCTCAAAGCTTCTGCATTTTTTTATTTTTTCAATTTATTGATGGGGGAAAATTTGAGGAATAAATTGAGGGGAGGAGAAGAAGAAGATGGTGATCAATTAATGTAGAAAAGAAGTAAATTTGATGTGTGAATTATGATGTTGAGCAAGAAAGAAGTGGTTGATGTGAAGACAAGAAGAAAAGTTTCTACTCTTGGCTAACATTAATATTGCAATCTGCCTTTTCATTTTCAAGAAAGTGGCCCTTCATTGTAACAGAATTAGAACAAATTAACCAGATATTTTGAGGGAGAATTATGAAATTATATCAATGAAAGTAAGAATACTCTAATACTGGGAGGGAGTGAGAGAGAGAGAGAGAGAGGAGTGAGTGAGTGGAAAGAAAGAAAGAAAGAAATCAGAAAAATTTAGACTGACACTTATATGTTTCATTTGTCACACATCCTTTAATTTTTGAATTTTTTCGTCACGGGGCTCAGTCTCCCACCAACCAGGAATATTTAATTATGTGTATGTCTTCAAATACACTCTAAAATGGGGAAAGGTCAAATATTATATATTCTCGTAATGTTTGACCGATTCTGCAGTAGTGTTATAAAAATTAAAATTTAATTAAATTGTACATAATGTTTGTAATATGTGTACAACAACGTCATGAAATCCAAAATTACATTTATATTTCGGTTAGATTGATGACAAGAAGGGTGTGGACACGTTTGATCGATTGATTACTTTTATAATTCATATTTTGACCGATTGATGAAATTCAATTTTTATCATTAGACAACACTTTTCACGATCAAATCACCAAAAAATTTACTATCTTATACCGAAATTCGGAATTCATGATATTATTGTAAGAAATGTTGAAACATGTGACAATATATGGTATTTGTACTTACTGGATTTTTTTATGTTTAATTTTGATCGAATTGTTGGTCAAGTAATCTTTGTAGTGAGATTTCAATTAGGATTTGATATAAGTTGACCAAATTCTCAAACCTTATTTATAACACTAATACTTTTTGGACATATATGTCCGGACATAAAATGAATATATTAATAATCTTAACTTATAATTTATCAAATAAAATAATGGTGTTGGTTAGTACTCTAATGTATTTACTTAATTAATCTAAACCCTCATTTTTAGAGAGAGAAATATGAATACAAAAAATACGAAATTAAACTAATAAAGTTATTTTGTGATTTTCACTAATCTTTCGGAAATACTAATATTTAATAGATATTTATGCATTCACTTGAATTAGATTACTCAAAAAATAATAAATTGAATGAATGTGGAGAAATTACAAAATTAAATAAATAAGTTAAACGGATCGAACCGATTCATTTACCTAAACGAGCTAGATTATGTCCGGACATTTATGTCCGAATAGCATTACTCTATTTATAAACAGCTATAATTTTGGACCAAGATTTTCTACAAATTGTGAATTACGAGATTCAGAATTCAAGACATAGGAATATGCCCTAGACCGCTTTTTATGCTACTTGGTTTTCAGTTATTGCATAAAAGTTAGGATTAATATAAAAATATAAATAGAGAATATTAGTAAGATATAAAATAAGATGGATGGAAAATTCATATAACGGCCAACACTTAGTAATAATGACACCATTATTCCTTCAAAAAAAAAAAAAGGACACCATTATTCGTTCCCTAAAAAAATAATAACAAATGACACTATTATTCGGCCAACACTTAGTACAAACTTAGAGAAAACACTCTATAGTTTGTCATAATATTTCACAATTTTTTAAATAATATCATGCTTTTTCATACAATGGTTCAAATCCATGTAGGACGTTGGATATGACGTGGGAATTGTTTTTCCGTATTATTTTTAAAAGGAAGGTTTATATATTTTCAACATATATTAAAATATATATTACATAGATTTAGCCATTTAGGTATCATTTAAATAAAGAAAAGAGGTAAATTTTTTTCACATGTCAATCTGAAGTCACATATTTTACGATGCATATCAAATTTTGGGGACAAAATGTAAGAAAGGGTAAAATTATCTTTTTTAATTGGCGCAACAAGAAGAAATGTTTTTAATCTGGATCAAGTTGATCTATTTAACATCATTCAAACTGCTAATAACATTATTTGGATTTAATTGATTTATTCGGATAATACGTGGAAACTATCTAGAAACCAAAAATATACTATGTATAAGAATCTCACTCGGATTAAGGTTATTATACTATTCTCCTGTCCCATTTATATAGACTTATTTTTTTTTTCGGATTTACCAAATATATAGGCTTGTTTCCATAAAAAGTAATGTTTTTTAGCTCATTTACTAATATATTCCTATTTAATTCTTTGATTAACTCATAAAAAATGCATAGTCAAATAATAAATAGGGGCATATTAAGAAATTTACTACTCCCTCCAGTCTTTTTTAAATGTCCTGTTTAGCTTAATTTTTTGTTTCCATAAAAGTGTCATATTTCAAAATTTGAGAGTAAATTAATGACATTTTTCCAATTTTATCCTTATTTAATTCTTCTAGTAATTTGTTAATTAGTTGTATGTATACATTAATGATGGTAATTAATAAGGTTACATAGGTAAATTTCTTTATTTTCTTGGTATGTGTAATTTGACGGTAGGGGACACTTGAAAAAGAACGGAGGGAGTATATAATTTACTTTTCCAATAATTTGTCATAATCTTTGTGGAAATTTCAATCTGCTTATATAAATGGTGATGATATGAAATGTCCAACGCGTGTAATGGTTGTGGTCATATGCTCCTCTCGATATTTTGTAAGGGTAGTGATATTCGACCACCCGGTGGCCAGCCACCATCCGGTTTTTTTGCCAAAAACCGGTCGGCTCATTTGTTATTTTTGGTCGGTTTTTTTAGTATTTTTTTTGTGTCAATTATATCTCCAATCTAATTTCCCTCCATAATCTTTCATTTAGGCGCCAAATCTATCTACATTATTTCTCCCTCTCTTTTTTTTCCCCTCCAAAATGGCCGAAATTTTTTTATAAAATTATTAAATATTTATTTTAGAAAAAATCTTTTTTATGTCAATTAATATATATAATGCTATTAAAATGATATTAAATCGATTTCATAATATTCCTATCGCTATAAATAATTAAAAAAATTATAATACATTTTATATTTAATTAGATTTAATATAGCAACATATATTTTTTCTAATTAATATTTATAAAGCAAATGAAATTTCATTAATTCAATTTCATAATATTCCGACTACAAGTTGAATATTAAAGAAAATAAATTAAATTAAATCAAATATTTTTTCTTAATTAATATATATAACGCAATTTTAAAGTAGATTAATTTGATTTCAATGTATAGTATTTAATTTAAATTAAATTTAATTTAATTTCGACTACTATAATGAATTTAAAATTTAAAAAAATAATATTCCTTGGAAATACTATACAAAATATCTATCGCCTAAGTAATTATTTCCCTCCCATGTATTAGTTCCTAAATTAGTGGGATTATATTAGGATAATATTTTTTCCCTCCCAGGAATTAGGTCCTAAATTAGTGCGATTATATTAGGATTATATTTCCCTCCACAAAACACAAAATAATTTCGAAAATAAACTAAAATTCGAAATATGATTTAATTTTGAAGAATCCCTAATTTGGTGGAAATTAGGTATAATAATGGAAACAAAATCGAAAATTAATTATGGATAAAAATCAATCACAAAATAATATCCAAAATAAAATAAAATTCGAAATATGGATTTAATTTTGAAGAATCCCTAATTTGGTGGAAATTAGGTATAATAATGGAAATAAAATCAAAAATTAATTATGAATAATAATCAATCACAAAATAATACCGAAAATATAATAAATTTCAAAATATGATTTAATTTTGAAGAATTCCTAATTTGGTGGAAATTAGGTATAATAATGGAAACAAAATCAAAAATTAATTATTGATAAAAAAAATCAATCACAAAATAATACCTAAAATATAATAAATTTCAAAATATGATTTAATTTTGAAGAATCCCTACTTTGCTGGAAATTAGGTATAATAATGGAAATAAAATCAAAAATTAATTATGGATAATAATCAATTACAAAAGAATTCCGAAAATAAAATAAAATTCGAATTTTGAAATTTGAAATTCAAAATTTGAATTAATCTCCTAGATTATAGCGGTAAATGGTAAATTAGACAATCCATAATATAGCATAATTTTCGGTTTTTATTAAATTAATTAACAAGTCCAAATATTTACAAAAATGCCATGGGTGGCCAACCACCTAGTGTCCAAAAATCTTTTCCCATTTTGTAAATGGTTCTTCAAGACATGTAGTATTAATCTAGGATCAGTCTTAGCTATATTTCCTATTTATTAGTAATAAATTGACATTCCTTTGTAATAGAATAACGTAGTTACATCTCCTACGGTTAAATCGTTGAATGGTTACTCAAGAAACATCACTTTGGAGCTTCTACTTTCAATACATTATGCAGCAAGAATTTATGATGGTCTAAAATAATATTCGATGGCGTTAAAGAAAACAATAGTTGTAGTTGTCACGTATTGCGACGATCATTCATTAAATGCACTCTCCACATGTTTAGTGCAACCATCTATAATTCTAAGTTTCGTTGCATTATTAGTGGTTGAGAAAACGACTCAATTCCCCACTGCAATAAATATTAATTGGCATCACCACTCAATTTAATTTTCTTGACATATTAATTAATCATCATTCTCATTTATTGTAAAAAAGCTTTAACATTTTCACACGATTTATTCTTTATATATATATACAATACACAAAAATTGGGGTGCAATGAACAAAACCGCACAGTCTGTTTAATTACAGTTCTAGGGCGGGGATTAATTAGGAATCAGTATAATTATGAGATATTTGAGTGATAATTAGAATTTAATAATCTCAAGTAGTATTTATGGATTCTCAAAATGAATTGAAAATTAAAACAAAAATAAAATAATAATAAAACACTTTTGGAACAATAAACACGATAGGTGCGACCGTACCTAAGTGTTCCTCTATACAACAATGTCTCGAAACACTTGTTCGCGTGTAATACTGCTTCCTTGCCTTTTTTTCTTGATGAGATTACACGTATAATAATTAAATTAAAATTAAAACGATATCATAAATGTTACTCCCTCCATTCACAAAATAAAGCCCTGTTTCTAGACTTGCCCATTCTGACCGGCTCGGCGGGCCTAATCGGAACCGGCCCGCCGGTCAACGGTTTTTTAATCGGCCTGTTAGTCAACGGTTACGAACCATAACCGGAACCGTGATCTCAAGGGCCGGTTCCGGGCCTCCATTTGCAGGAACCGTAACCGGCGGTTAACCGCCGGTTAACAGGCACTTCCTAAATAAATAAAAATTCCAATTGAATCACTAATTACTCCAAGACCACAACTCAGTGAACACATAGTCACACACCAATATCGGGCCTCAGCAGTAGAGAGGGAGAGAAAAAGAACAAATTACAAATTTTTACTACAAGGAAAGGAACAAATTACTCACAACACAATGAACACACACCAATCTCACCCATCTTTCATCTCTTCTAAATGAAGCTAAACAAGCAATTATCTCTTCGAGCCGGTAGTGACGGAGTTGGCAGAGGAGACCAGAAATGGTTCCACCGGAAAAGCAGTGGTGCAGGAAAGAGAGGAGGAGGCGGCGGCGGCGACATGCCCTGCTACTGCTGTTGTCTGGGGTGGAGGAGGGTGAGCGACTGCCGTCTCTTTTCGCCAGATTTGAAGGAAGAGAAGGGGATTTTCAGATTTTTTCAATTAGGGATCTAGGATTTGGAATGGAGTTTTGTTTTGGGATTATTGATTTCTTGTTCTATGTCGATCGACCGAGGGTGATGGTGTGGTGTCTCGTGATGAACGAAATCTTGCTAGAGAAAGGAGGAGAACGGTGGTGATATTGATGTTGTCGTTTGAGAGAGAGAGAGAGAGAAAAAGAGATGGGGGGAGACGGGAAAGTGCAGAGAGAGGGGTGAAGTGTAGGTGGGAAGGGGATAAGGGTAGGTGGTGTTTAATAAATATGCAAAATAAGTAAATAATAAAATATTACCTAAACCGGCGGGCCTAACCGGAACCGGCGGGCCTAAACTGGAACCGAAACCGAAACCGCTGGTTTTTAGGCCCGACCCGAAATCGGGAATAGTGTAGGCGGGCCGGTTACGGTTCACCCTCGGGAAAAACCGTAACCGGCGGTTCAAGGCCCGGAACCGGCGAGCCTTGAACCGTGGGCAGGTCTACCTGTTTCCTCACTTTTTTTCATTCACCAAAAAAAGCCATGTTCTGTTTTTTATACAATCATACCCTTATTACTTTACTAAGATTACAACCTTTTGCCACTCAAGGTCCCACCCTCCTACAATAATAACCCACTAACACACACTAATTTTTTGCTTAATTGCTTAATTAAGCCAACCCAAATAAAAATGAAATTGGGCAGCCCAAATTTATGAGGTCCATTTCCTTCGATCCACCATCTATGCTAATCCTAGAAATTATTTATTCTCTGAGAGAATAAACTTCTCTCATCGAAACGCCTCCATTTCTTTTTTCGATTCCTCTAAAATCTCTCCATGAATTCCTCTGAAAACCCTCCATTTCTTTTTCGATTCCACCTTCAATTCTGATATGTGGTCCTCATCCCCGACATTTGATTCTTCTTCGATCGACATGGTGCATGAAACTTGTTTCACACCTGTCGATTCTGAGATGCCACCCTATATATCGGAGAATATCGATCCTCTCATCGATTTTCCATCGATGTCTCTGCCCAGATCTGAAAATGAGATGAAGTTGCTGGAAAATTCATCCATGGGGCCAAATCTGAGATGAGGTTGCCGGAAAATTTTTCCATGGCGGTCGATTCTGTGATGATGGTGCCGGAACTATCCAAGATTGCAAAGTTAGCCGAGACAAGAGCCAATATCATAGCTTGGGCTGCTGACTACCAATGTGATGTTGAACGTCGCCCACCAGCTTCTATGTCGCCGGAAGAACAATACTCTTATTTGATTGCAGAATGTGCAAAGCTAGGTGAAAAAGGGCTGAAATCCTTGCTTGGGCTACTGAAGATGAAAACTAGGTAATTTTGTTCTGATTTATTTTTGGTGTTGGGGGCTGGTGATGCCATTATTTTTTGTGTTGGGGGCTGGTGATGCCTGTATGTGATGAATTCATGAGATTTATATGATGAATTATGCGGTTGATGAGGCTCTGCTGTAAATTCATGTTCTCTTTTTTGGTTGCCTTTTTGCTGCTGATAGGGCAGATACTGCTCTTTTGCTTATCCCTATCCCGATGAGCCGAAACCAAAGCTCTTAATTTCTGTTGAGTAATAGTTCGAGTAAGTCTTGAGAGGGCAGATACTACATTTGTGATGAATTTATGATGATTTCTGATGATATGATGCATTTATGAAGAATTCTGATGATATGATGAATTTTGATAGGGCAGATACTGCATTTATGAAGAAAACTGAGTCTAGAACTGATACTACACTGCATACTTGTTGATGCCACCACTAGGTTTATAGAAACCTAGTTTAAGAGGTTGAAATGAGAAAGAAAACAGTCAATGATGCAAAATACTTTATCATTTCAAGTGCTGAGACTATATAGGTTCAAAACATCAGAAATCTACATTCCAAACAACAATGTCATACATTTATTGTTTGTCCCTGTAAACCCTTGCTAAAAAAAGCTGCCTTCTTGCATCATATTCCTGCAATTCCACTTGCTGCATTTCATCAATTAGAGTCTCAATGTTGTGGATTGGTTGCACTGTATTATCCTCCACTTGTAGATACTTATGCATCCCTTACATCCTGCTCATCAACATGTAGTGTCTCTGGTAGAATATCAAACCTCCTGAGATGTCCCTTCCCTATATGTGGAATGTTGTAATTGTTATTGCCCTTCACTTTGATGATCTCTCTATAGCAGCCTTGCAGTGTTAAGAATTCATTATTGATCTTGTAGGTTAGAAACTCTTGAAATGCATCCTTCACATTTTTGATCAAATCTTCAATTGTAGTTGAAATCTTTTCATCCTTTAGTGTCTGTATCGCTCTGAAAAAACCCAAGTCATTCTGTCGCAGCCCGGCCTAGAAATTAGATGACAAAGCCGGTGGGTCCTACGACTTACACAATTTATGATTAACAAAAGGATTAAGATAGCGACCCTGCTATCATTTAAGAGCAAACAAGGCAACTCATGCTCGACAAATCATCAAACTTAGGATAATTATGACATGCGTAACTCGAGATTAATGAAACGAACATTTGATCTCTTTTTAAAATATGCATATCATCAAATACAATCTCAAATCAGCTCGGAAATCAATAATCTCATCAACCAGATCAATGGCAACAACCATGAAGGAAATGAGCTGATTTTCAGGATCAAGAAAGCACGATAAAATCAGTTGTAATAAGACTGAACTTCCAATATAATGAACAACTATTATATAGATAATTAGATTGGCCAGACTTCAAAATAAGATAACAAATATAGTTCGAGACTTTAGACTTCAACACTTCATCAACTTATACTAATCTCAATATCATAATCTTGCAGCGGAAAAACGAGAGAATATATGTGTGAAGACATATATTCTAGGTTCTAAGCTCATCAAAATGACTCTTAACATTAATAAAATAATAACAACAACAACAAGTCCGCCAGCACGCGATCATCTTCATCCCAGCTAACCTGCACATTTTAGAAATAATAGGCGGGGCTGAGTACTTCGTACTCAGTGGGCACATGCCAAAATATTTTAAAACTTACTTCTTAGAGTTAGAGATTAAACTTGCCATAAAGCATAAGCACAAGTAATTTTTGTCTCTCAAAAATAAACCTGTGCATGCTCAACTTCTTCTTTTCTGTAAATCATGTTTGTCTGGCCAGACATATACTTTAGGATGTATGTACCAGATCTATAATCACATAATGATAGTGTTGAGAAGGAGGCCTCCTTCTCAAACACTTGTAATCGTCCATTCCTTTCGGAAGGCTCCCGATTACAAAATAGTGTACACAAATCCTACCTTGCGTAGGACCGAATTCGTCTTGCTATAGTAGATGGTAACATACAAGAACTTAAACATTTGGCAAGTCAATCATTTTTAAAACATCTCATATATAATCATATAACTTCATTCGTCATTTCATTGGTTAGAAAGCCCACCTGATACACTTAAGCTTTTGTCTTAACTTTAACGCTCGCTAAATTTGTGCTTTACGCTTCAGCTTCCACTTCCACTTGCTCCTTTAATCGAAATGGAAATACGAACTTCAAAACGAGAATAATTTCTATCGAATAAATAACTTCGATATTCTTAACTTAATTCGCTTCGGAATTCTACGTCGAAACTCGAGAATTTCTAACTTAACTTCTTAAACGCTCTTAACTAACTTAATTAACAGTTAAAATCATACTAATAACTTCATTAACCACTTAAGCTTGCCATCTATCATACTATCGTATCATTATCACATAAACATTTCCTTAACAAATAAACATCTCATTTAGTCATATAAACATCTGATTAACACTTAAGCTTTTCATTTAATTATTTAAGCATAATATAAATGCTTAACTTTTTGGATAATATTTAAACTTAATATTATATTATTATCAAAATATGTCTTTGACATATTAACTCATTAATGACGTATCATTAACACTTAATTCATCATTAGTGTGTCATTAATACTTAAAATCATCATTAGCTCTTAATCATTCACTATTCGAAAAGAACTTCTAAAGACATAAGCAAACATATACTTTACTTCTAACCCTTTCATCTTTTCATTAATATTTATTGACTTATAACTTATACTATTGTCAACATTAATCATATCATAAAAAAATATTTCATTTCTTCATATAAGCATCTCATTAACCATTAAGCTCTTTCTTTATTTATTTTAGCACATCAAAAATGCTTAAGTTCTTTGATAACATTTAAGCTTAACATTATAACTTTTGAGTTTACGAAAGAAACAACTGAAAACAAGTTGATCAAAGATTAGCTGGATAAATCAAGCTATCTGGAAAATCAAGCTATTTGAAAACCGAGTTATTTGGAAAACCGAGTCGGAAAACCGAGCCATTGAAAAACAGAGCTGAAAACAGAAATGGAAAACCGAGTGGAAAACAAATGGCCGGAAAACAGAATGGAAAACCGAGTTGGACCTGAGTTAATCCAATGACGGGTTCATTGGTAAATCCAATTGATCGAGTCCAATTGTAAATCCAATGACTGGTCCAATTGAGTAATTCCAATGATGGTCCAAGATTCGAGTCCAACAATTGGGTAAATCCACTGATCGTCCAATTGGTAATTCCAATGACTGGTCCAGTGAGTAAATCCAATTGGCCCAGTCCAATTGAGTAAATCCAATTGATCATGGTAATTCCAATGGCCCAATGAGTAAATCCAATGAGGTCCATTGGTAATTATTGTGACCGAGTTCAATTTGAGTTAATGAAGACTTGGTCCAGCTGGGTTAATCAAAGAATTAAACTCTAGAAACTTTCAATTTCAAAACTTTGTATTAAAATTCTGAAAAATTCTACGTCACTTAATGTTTAACGTAGATTCCATTTCTATCATTATTTTCTTCATTAAAATCAAATACATGGCTTTATTGTACATATATATATTTCGGTTCTTTTGATAAATTAAGAATTTAAAATCCAAATTTCATTCTAATCACTTCCAATCATGTTAATTTAAATTGAAATTTCTCAAATCTTAATAAATCAAACCATCAAACATGTTTATAATCATCATAGGAGCTCATAGAAATCATCAATTTGATCATAGGATCAAAGGATCAAAAACCCCTAATTTTAATTAATATTTTCGGCTATTTTGAAAATAATAGAAGGACTTTGATTCTTTGATTACTTCCAACATCAAACATGCTTAGAATAATTATCTAAGCTCAAATAATCAATTAATTTGATCATCCATCATCAAAATTTATAAACCCCTAATTCTTCCTTCATTTTCGAAAATTCAGTTAATTAGGGTTAGGGTTTAATTAAGCTTGAATCAATGATATATCATGCATCCCAAGCATGAATTAAACATCAAAAATCAAGATCATAATCATCTACTAATTAAATCCTAATTTTCGAAAAATCTGGAATTTAAAAATAAGATGATCAAAGCTTATGTTTAAGCTATAACTTGAATTAAACTTATATCTTACCTTGATTAATAACTTGGAAATGATTTACTCTTGATTTGAAGCTTGAAAATTACACAAGAATTGGAGTTTAGAGAGTGTATGTGTGTACTGGAATTTTCAGCCGAGAATGGGAGGGAGAGAGTGAGAGAATGATGATGATCATCTTATATATATACTAACACACTAATTAATAGATAAGGCTAAGTTCAATGTATTCTAATTAAATAATGCATGCTAATCTTGACTATATCTTAAAATCATTATTTCATGTTGGATAAGGTGAGGTGTCCCTCATTTAATTATTTATTCACCAAAGTCAACAAATCATATGTCATGGCTTAGGTAATAATTAAGATTAATTAATTAATTAAATACTCAATTTAATCAATTAATTACAAAATTTGCTAATCAAAACTTAAATCTCTAATTTCTCACTTTAGAAAAATCAATTAGGGCCTCTCCAACCCTAATACAAGTTTTCATAATAAAATACGGAAAAACGAGTCATTTCCGAATAATTAAAAATTATCATCTTAGATAATTAATTACTAATGAATTTAATTAAGAAAAGTAAATTCATAGTTTTCTCAACTAAAACTCAAATATGTAAGTACATATTGATAAACATAAATTCTTCCTCGTTTCGGGTTAACCGAGACGAGACAAAAATAATTTAATTCCTTTTTACGGCAAAAATTAGGGTTGCCGAAGAAAAATTAATAAAAAGGAAATCTTCTTCTTCTTAATTTCTTTAATTTAATTAAAGAAAAACTAAGGCAATTTATGCAAGAAAAACGGGGTATTACATTCTCTCCCCCTAAAAATAAATTTCGTCCCGAAATTTACTTACTTCTTGGAATAACTGGGAATACTTTTCTTTCATCTTACCTTCTAACTCTCATGTGTCTTCTCTAAATCATTATGATTTCACTTGATCTTTACTGACACGATCAAATTATTTCTAAGTTGATGGACCTTTCGATCCAAAATCACTTCTAGCTTCTCTTCTTAACTTAGATCTGGATTAAAGATCACTTCTTCTAGATGGATAACATGTTTTGGCTCAAACATGTATCATCGCAACTGAGATACATGGAACACGTTATACGTACTTCTAAAACTCGGCAATAAAGCTAGCTTATCCGCTACTTGACTTATTCATTTCAGAATTTCATACGGTCTTATGTATTTTTTTTTTTTGACTTGACACACAATCTCTATCATTTCTTTAATTACTTCGGCCCTAACATTTTTCTCTCGCTCACATTATTTCAAGGGAGCGGAGATTGACATTTTCTTTCATAAAGACTTCATAGGGCGTTATGTCTATCGTCATTTGATAATTGCTGTTATAAGCAAACCTAGCAAAAGTAAAAATTGCTCCTTATGATCTCTCCGTTCAAAAACAATTAATTCTTAATATATCCCCTAGGATTTGAATGGTTCTTTCTGATTGACCATCCCTTTGAGGATGAAGGCTGTACTAAAATTCAAAACTTTTCTAACTTTTCATCTTTTCTCTGAACATTAGAAATCCTTGTTCTGAAATTTGGAATTACTTCCATGGCTGCTATTATCTCGCTCTCCGTATTGTGACGGTAGAATAATTTCTAATCTTGACTAGATGGCTGAAAAGAGATTTATCTCTACTTGTACCGAATGGTTACAAAATTCTTGGTTAACTAATCCATTCCCAGAATGATATCAACATTTCACATTTTAATTTAGGTTAAGAGTTTGGCTGACATCTTGAGAAATCCTAATTCAATCTCTAAATTAGGATAAACACTAGTAACTAAGGTAGGTTTACCTATTGAAATAATTATTATTAAGTTTTATCTAGCACGTTTTACGTTTTAAATTAAGATTATTAACGCATGCATTTTATATAAATGAATGCGAGGTACCCATGAGATTATAACATGTATGCCTTTTAATTGACCTAAACCTGTTAAATTTCCTTGATCTTCAATGCACTGTTTCTGCACAGATCAATGCATTCTGACTGAGTAGCACGACTCTTATTTCTCAACGTAGTCTGGCTCGAAAGAGCTCAGACCTTATCTTATCTGTGTCTACTTCATCTTAGGCGAAACGAGTGAGATCATAAAACTATCGATCAAACTCGGATACCGATTTCTTTCCTTGCTTAAGATTGGCATACTCATTCTTCTTTTATTTGCGATAACTTCTTGGGGTATAATTCTTGAAAAGAGTATTCTTGAATTATTCTCTAGTTAGATCTTTAGCCGCTCGGGTATACGTCTCCTGACGAACTTTTCACCAATGATCCGCAGATCCTTTGAGCTGGTAGGTCATGCACGTAAGACGCTCTTGATCGATACAACGAAAAAAAAAAACCTAAAAATTCTTTCTAACGATCAAACCCACTCTTCAGCTTCTAACGAATTTTCTCTCCCGTCTAAAGTTGGGGATTTTGACGAAGAAAAAGTTCTTTTATCCTCTTTTCAGGCTGAGGAGACGGAAAAAGGTTCTTGATGTTCTTCTTTTCTATTTTATTATTATTTTTTTTTTAAAAGGCATTCTAATTAACACGCGCAAGGGTTTTTCCGAAGAATTTTATTTTCTTTAAACGGAATAAAACTTCCTTGATTTTTAAAACTTAATAAAATTCTTATTCACATCTTTAGCACATAACATCCTCATCATAAATAATGAATCAAACGATTCATTCTCATCATCATACAATCTCATTATCAAGAATTTAACTTAAAAGTTTAAGCACTTTTCACATATTAAGCTTTAATATAAAAGCAGTTATTTCTCAAAATAATAGTTCCAAACATGGAACTTAACATTCAAGTAAATCAAATCTTATCATAGCATAATCACTTTCATAACTCAACTCAATAATTAAGCAATAGCACAACAACTTAGCTTCATAAACTTTTCGCATATTGACAATCAACATCAAAACATTCAGATTCATAACTTTTCTTAACCATTAAAACAATTCGCAAAATAACCTAACGTACTTTTAACTTTTGGCAAAGAAACTTACTTCTTTCATACTTAGCTTATATTCATAAAATTCTTATTCTTTAAACTCTAACTTTATCTTGACAATTTACTGTCAACTTACTTTCTGCTTCACAAAGCATCATAACTTCTTATTTTTCTTAAGCATATAAGAACTCATCAACTGAACTTAATGACTGCTTTAGTCATTCTTTCATGTACTGGAAGATTTTCCCTTTTGAGATCTCTTTAAGATAAGGAATCTATCAAAAGATAAATTATTCTTATCTTAATTGTGATGTTCTAGCATCACACTAGCGTAATAGTGACGGTACAGAATACTAATCTGTTACCGAAAAATCTATGGTTAAACCATGCATCATATATTCTACTTAAAAACTCACATTTCCCGTATTTATACTACTTCTTTCTTTCACGTTCTCAAAATAATTAAAAAGATCGACTCTCTATTGGTCGTCCTTGGAAAACTTTTCTTCTTTATTAAACTCATTATTGAATTCTACTCTATCGATTTCTACATCATCTTCTTCTGCTACTTCCTCTTTGACGATAACATCTCAGACCAAGGTAAGCTTGACTTCATCTTCAATGTCCGCAACTGGTGTCGATGAGAAACTAGCCTTGAACTTGACTTTTGGAGAGGAACACGTTGATGTTAGTTAAACAATCCATCCTTTTAATAGTTGGATTGCTGTCGAGGTAATTATATTATTATTCTCATGACACAGGGAGAATGATCCCGCTTCATGCTCCCTTACTAGAATGGAAAAATGGAAACGGAAGAAAATTTAATATTCGTAGGGTTGGGAATATTAAGGATCCTCGGAAAGAGAGAATAAATCACCTCTGCGCGAAAGACTAAAATTAAATCCAATTCTTTAATAAAAATTTCTGAGGTCAAAACTGACGCATTTAACTGAATAAGGAATGACAGGATTAATAATCCGAGAAGTAGGTTGGGTAATGAAAGAATCCCAAACCTTAATTAAATCGGATAATCTGAGGTTAAATAAAATTTTAGCTCAGGTATTCCTAACAAAACAGAAAGGAATAACATTATCCCGAGAAATTAATTTCATTCTTTAATTCTTTTGAGATATTAATTCATCTCAATCTCGTTCTAAAACATAACAAGAATGTGATTAACGACAGAAAAGAATAACGAACGACGAAACGGACGACGAATGATGAACGAACAACGGAATTATTATTTTTTTTATATATATATTTTAAGTTATGTTTTCATTCTTCATTACTTATTTTAAATCTATTCTTCATACCCATTTTTCTTCTTTTTCTTCAGTCGATTTCATCTCGTTGTCGCTTCCCAACGATATCTCGCATTCACTTTACTATCCAAAAACGAACAATCTCCATGCTTGCAATTAATTCATCATCTTGCTTACTAAAGTTCGTCACATAAAGGATCTCAAGCTCATAATAACGAGCAAAATTTGATTTAGAAAGTTCCAAAAAATCAAAATAAATTGATTAAACTTGAAAGAAACAACTTGCAGAAAAATCTGCACAGCTGTATCAAATTCTAACTGGATTTGAGAACAGAATACTTGGAATCAGGGGAAGTGCAGGATACCATTAGAAAGCCACGGATGTCTAGTTTCTAATCCAATTTACGAATCTGAATTCCGTTAAATGAGCAGGAAGTTATGGCCTCCGGAGTAAAAAGTGGCAGAACAGCCGCCGCCCAGGTCAGCGACCGCTGGGACTCAGCCGCGGCTGACCTCCCAGGGTCAGCGGTCTCTGAAGCTCAGCCGTGGCTGACATCAGGTTCCCGGGGTCAGCGACCGCTCAACCTCAGCGGACGCTGAGTTCCGGCGTCCTGCTTTCTTCAGCGAGCACTGAGTCTAGGAGATGGCTGACTTCTCGCCCTGTAATATTTTTGAACGATCTCTGAGGTGCAGCCATCTCTCACTTCCATGGTTAAAAAAAATTTATCCTTCGATTCTTTATGCGCTCAACGAACTTTCTATCTTTCAATTCTTGTTTTAACGCTTTTATTTACTAAAAATAAACTTCATTATACTTCAAAAAAAATTCTTGTTTCATTAATTCATTTTTAAGAAATAATTTCCGACATAAGTACAAAACTAGGAAATTTACTTAAAATGACCGCTTTGGCTATACTTCTTCTTTTAACGGAAAAAAAAAAATTACCTCTTCGAGTACTTTTTCACAAAAACGAGGGATTTTTCTCTATAACAAAAACTTCCGGCGTTAACCGTGATTTTAGGACATCACGCAAAACTACTTTCTCGGAGCGGAATTCTTCATCGCTACCGAATCTTTGAAACTTAACATTTTATGCATCTTTATACGAAAACCTACTAAACAAGCGTAAAATTTGTTCGATTATTAATCTATTAAATTAACGCCACTCTCGAACTCTCTTTCTCTGCTCATCCTCTAATGGATCTTCTTCTTCTTTTTCTTCCTCACTTTCAGACTCGGTACTCTCCTCGGCTTTCTCTACTTCATCTAACGTCAAACGAACAACACTCACGTCGACCACACCCGAAAAAGGTCTAAAACTAGGTTTGAAATCCTAGATGACTAAACGGCATATAACGAAGATAAAAATATCCTTCGGTTGCTCCGACCTCGGGGTCAACGATTTCCTTGTCACCGACATGAAGACGCGGTCCAGACGTACTCCTCTCGTGAAAATGAAAGAAACAAGCTGAGTTTCAAAGAAATAATCAAGGTCTGAAGAAAACCTTGAAGAGTATCCATAGAAGGATTTAATGGAACTACATCAATAGAGGGAGCTGAACCAAGTTGTTCGCCGAAGCAGAAGGCTTGGAAACAGAAGCAAAACATTTGTTAAAGGTGGAGATGAAACATAGCCATTCAACAACGGCTAAGAAATAATTCTGTTTTTATCAAAACTATAATCATTAGGATGAGGAGAAACAACGGTTTCAGGGTTCTCTTGAGGAATGAGAAAAGAAATTGGGTCATCTTGAATATCGAATCCTGCCATCCTACTTCATCCACTCGTCAGGAAGAAGAGGAACCAACTTTACTATTCCGAGAACCCCTGAAATATTACTCTCATTAATATTCATCTAAACACGATGGAAACGGCTCAACTCTGCTAATATTTACATAGCTCATATGCATTTACTGAAACTTTTTCATGGCCTCGTCACTTCGAGAAACTAATTTCCTTTCCATACGTGATACCAAGTTCACGATACTTTCCAAAAACGTACAATTGTCTTGCTTGCAATTGTTAAAACTTACTTTAAACAACTCAACAACCTCATTAAAATCTCAAATCCACATCACAATTTCATATTTCTCCAACTTTCTAACTTCATCTTATTAATTAACTCCGTTATGGAGACAGAAGACCATATTACTGAGTTTCTAGCTATGTGGGTTGATCAGGTCCACATAACAGTCCCTCAGTCACATGGAACTTCAAATTTTAAACTTTTTATCATAGGAAACTTTTAAATGCGTACCTGGTTTGCCGGATGAGATGATGTGCTGGACTTTTGTTGTTGTTCAAACTTGACTAGTCTAGAACTCAAACCAGACTAGACTTTAAGAAATATGAACTTAGAGCAATAGACTTTGCTCTCGACTAGTCTAGGGATTCAAACTAGACTTTTAAGAAATAATGACTCAGAGCAAACAGACCTGCTCTGATACCACTCTGTCGCAGCCCGGCCTAGAAATTAGATGACAAAGCCGGTGGGTCCTACGACTTACACAATTTATGATTAACAAAAGGATTAAGATAGCGACCCTGCTATCATTTAAGAGCAAACAAGGCAACTCATGCTCGACAAATCATCAAACTTAGGATAATTATGACATGCGTAACTCGAGATTAATGAAACGAACATTTGATCTCTTTTTAAAATATGCATATCATCAAATACAATCTCAAATCAGCTCGGAAATCAATAATCTCATCAACCAGATCAATGGCAACAACCATGAAGGAAATGAGCTGATTTTCAGGATCAAGAAAGCACGATAAAATCAGTTGTAATAAGACTGAACTTCCAATATAATGAACAACTATTATATAGATAATTAGATTGGCCAGACTTCAAAATAAGATAACAAATATAGTTCGAGACTTCAGACTTCAACACTTCATCAACTTATACTAATCTCAATATCATAATCTTGCAGCGGAAAAACGAGAGAATATATGTGTGAAGACATATATTCTAGGTTCTAAGCTCATCAAAATGACTCTTAACATTAATAAAATAATAACAACAACAACAAGTCCGCCAAGACGCGATCATCTTCATCCCAAACCTAACCTGCACATTTTAGAAATAATAGGCGGGGCTGAGTACTTCGTACTCAGTGGGCACATGCCAAAATATTTTAAAACTTACTTCTTAGAGTTAGAGATTAAACTTGCCATAAAGCATAAGCACAAGTAATTTTTGTCTCTCAAAAATAAACCTGTGCATGCTCAACTTCTTCTTTTCTGTAAATCATGTTTGTCTGGCCAGACATATACTTTAGGATGTATGTACCAGATCTATAATCACATAATGATAGTGTTGAGAAGGAGGCCTCCTTCTCAAACACTTGTAATCGTCCATTCCTTTCGGAAGGCTCCCGATTACAAAATAGTGTACACAAATCCTACCTTGCGTAGGACCGAATTCGTCTTGCTATAGTAGATGGTAACATACAAGAACTTAAACATTTGGCAAGTCAATCATTTTTAAAACATCTCATATATAATCATATAACTTCATTCGTCATTTCATTGGTTAGAAAGCCCACCTGATACACTTAAGCTTTTGTCTTAACTTTAACGCTCGCTAAATTTGTGCTTTACGCTTCAGCTTCCACTTCCACTTGCTCCTTTAATCGAAATGGAAATACGAACTTCAAAACGAGAATAATTTCTATCGAATAAATAACTTCGATATTCTTAACTTAATTCGCTTCGGAATTCTACGTCGAAACTCGAGAATTTCTAACTTAACTTCTTAAACGCTCTTAACTAACTTAATTAACAGTTAAAATCATACTAATAACTTCATTAACCACTTAAGCTTGCCATCTATCATACTATCGTATCATTATCACATAAACATTTCCTTAACAAATAAACATCTCATTTAGTCATATAAACATCTGATTAACACTTAAGCTTTTCATTTAATTATTTAAGCATAATATAAATGCTTAACTTTTTGGATAATATTTAAACTTAATATTATATTATTATCAAAATATGTCTTTGACATATTAACTCATTAATGACGTATCATTAACACTTAATTCATCATTAGTGTGTCATTAATACTTAAAATCATCATTAGCTCTTAATCATTCACTATTCGAAAAGAACTTCTAAAGACATAAGCAAACATATACTTTACTTCTAACCCTTTCATCTTTTCATTAATATTTATTGACTTATAACTTATACTATTGTCAACATTAATCATATCATAAAAAATATTTCATTTCTTCATATAAGCATCTCATTAACCATTAAGCTCTTTCTTTATTTATTTTAGCACATCAAAAATGCTTAAGTTCTTTGATAACATTTAAGCTTAACATTATAACTTTTGAGTTTACGAAAGAAACAACTGAAAACAAGTTGATCAAAGATTAGCTGGATAAATCAAGCTATCTGGAAAATCAAGCTAGCTGGAAAAACTGAGTTATTTGGAAAAGCGAAAAATGAAAACTTACTGAAAAACAGAGTGGAAAACAGAGTGGAAAAAGCCAAAACTGAAATGGCCGAAACAATGGTAGAAAAGCCTGACCAATTGAGTTAATCCATTGTGACGGTTCAATAGGTAAATCCAAGTGAGCCACCAGTAGAATCCAATTGACGGGTCCAATTGGTAATTCAATGAGTCCATTGAGTAAATCCAAATCGAGTCCAATTTGAGTAAATCCAACTGACTGGGTCCAGGTCAATTGGTAATTCAATTGGATCCATTGAGTAAATCCAAATTGGCCAAGTCAATTGGTAAATCCAATGGCCAGGTCCAATGAGTAATTCCAATTGAGTCCAATTGAGTAAATCCAATTGATCGGTCCAATTGATTCAATTATTGAGTTCAAATTTGAGTTAATGAAGCTGACTTGGTCCAGCTGGGTTAATCAAAGAATTAAACTCTAGAAACTTTCAATTTCAAAACTTTGTATTAAAATTCTGAAAAATTCTACGTCACTTAATGTTTAACGTAGATTCCATTTCTATCATTATTTTCTTCATTAAAATCAAATACATGGCTTTATTGTACATATATATATTTCGGTTCTTTTGATAAATTAAGAATTTAAAATCCAAATTTCATTCTAATCACTTCCAATCATGTTAATTTAAATTGAAATTTCTCAAATCTTAATAAATCAAACCATCAAACATGTTTATAATCATCATAGGAGCTCATAGAAATCATCAATTTGATCATAGGATCAAAGGATCAAAAACCCCTAATTTTAATTAATATTTTCGGCTATTTTGAAAATAATAGAAGGACTTTGATTCTTTGATTACTTCCAACATCAAACATGCTTAGAATAATTATCTAAGCTCAAATAATCAATTAATTTGATCATCCATCATCAAAATTTATAAACCCCTAATTCTTCCTTCATTTTCGAAAATTCAATTAATTAGGGTTAGGGTTTAATTAAGCTTGAATCAATGATATATCATGCATCCCAAGCATGAATTAAACATCAAAAATCAAGATCATAATCATCTACTAATTAAATCCTAATTTTCGAAAAATCTGGAATTTAAAAATAAGATGATCAAAGCTTATGTTTAAGCTATAACTTGAATTAAACTTATATCTTACCTTGATTAATAACTTGGAAATGATTTACTCTTGATTTGAAGCTTGAAAATTACACAAGAATTGGAGTTTAGAGAGTGTATGTGTGTGCTGGAATTTTCAGCCGAGAATGGGAGGGAGAGAGTGAGAGAATGATGATGATCATCTTATATATATACTAACACACTAATTAATAGATAAGGCTAAGTTCAATGTATTCTAATTAAATAATGCATGCTAATCTTGACTATATCTTAAAATCATTATTTCATGTTGGATAAGGTGAGGTGTCCCTCATTTAATTATTTATTCACCAAAGTCAACAAATCATATGTCATGGCTTAGGTAATAATTAAGATTAATTAATTAATTAAATACTCAATTTAATCAATTAATTACAAAATTTGCTAATCAAAACTTAAATCTCTAATTTCTCACTTTAGAAAAATCAATTAGGGCCTCTCCAACCCTAATACAAGTTTTCATAATAAAATACGGAAAAACGAGTCATTTCCGAATAATTAAAAATTATCATCTTAGATAATTAATTACTAATGAATTTAATTAAGAAAAGTAAATTCATAGTTTTCTCAACTAAAACTCAAATATGTAAGTACATATTGATAAACATAAATTCTTCCTCGTTTCGGGTTAACCGAGACGAGACAAAAATAATTTAATTCCTTTTTACGGCAAAAATTAGGGTTGCCGAAGAAAAATTAATAAAAAGGAAATCTTCTTCTTCTTAATTTCTTTAATTTAATTAAAGAAAAACTAAGGCAATTTATGCAAGAAAAACGGGGTATTACACATTCACATTTGTGTCAGGTGAGTTAGGTGGTTGACAAATCAATTCGATGTGGAAACCATCAGAGTTTGCAATAGCTTGAAAGTCAGGATCATTGTTGTTGATATGTGGTCTAGCATTATCTTGTTTTATGATGATCCATTTACTGATGCCTTCTGGCCACTTCTCTTTGATAATTGGAACAATCTGCATCATTTCAACATAATTAAAATACTTCTGCAATTGTGTTTTGAAAGCTGATGCCTCTGATGCAATTCTGAAAATATGATGAAACAGAGTCTATAACTGAATCTTGTCTGTACACTTATTGATGCCACCACTAAGTTTTTGAAACTTAGTTTAGGAGGTTGAAATGAGAAACATAGTTGCTAAATGATGAATGTGATAATACAATCTGATAGCACAAGGAATTTATGATACTTACCTCCTTAAGAAAGCATTCCTTCATGACTGGACTTGTTATTGCAATAATAGGCTTTGTTAACCGGCTTCCCTTTGGCTTATTTTTTGAATTCCTTTCTGCTCGCTCTTCAAATGTGAATGGAAAGATACCAAACTTCCCATCAAATATAACCTTCCCTTCAGAATCAGTGTGTGGTCTTCCAACAACACACATAAATATGATCTTATCAATGTGTTGTTTTGATTTGCATGTCCTGTGAAACGGCACTTCATCTTTGAGAACATAATACCTTTGTGTAGTTCTTGAGAGATTGAACCACTTCTCATCTATGTGAATAATATTGTACATAGTCTTACAAGCAATCTTTCCATTGCTGCTTATGCAACTAAGCATGCTAAGACTCCATTTCAGCCTAGCAATCATGTTTGAAGGAGTGAGGAATGGTTTGATTGTATTCGTATGTGCTTTTACCTTGTTTTCCTTCTTTCATGTGTGAATGGTTCCTACACTGCCCCCATATGAATTGCTACCTACAACATGCTTCCTCTCTTTAAAACTGACATGCTTTTGAACTTTTCTTCATCAAGTACTTTCCTATCTTTGTGAACTGACCCTTTTTTCATTGACACAACGTGCACAGGTTTGCCCAATGTCTGCTGGAGTTGAACTTGTTTCCAGATTCTCCAAACTGACTTCAAGTCAATGTTGAAGAGATGTGCAGCTTCTTTTTTTGCTCCATATCGAAGCTTGGACTCACTGCTATTTTGAAGAAGCCAACATGCGATGTTATTTCTTTCAATCTCTATAAGATTTGGCCTGTATTTATTAGGCTCGATTATTTTTTGAAACTAAGAAGTTGTGGTGTAATGAATGAGAGAATTTGATGTCCTTGTGGTGTAATAAATTTCTGCATGGAGTGAATATATTTATTGTGTTTAGATTGTGTTAGTATAGTTTCAAAGTTCCCTCCAAACATTCCCTCATATTTATTCCCCCCAAATCTATAACTTTTTTATATTAGTGCAACGAATTCCTTCCTTTATTATTGATCATTCACTTGTCTGTTTCATTTTTAATTGTCTGTTTCATTTTTAGCAAATTTAATTCTCTGTTTCATTTTTTTCTTGCTTTAATTAATATTCGAATTTAATTAATGTGAATACCTTAATTAAATTTTCAACAATCTAAACTCTTTAATTTAATTAATGTGAATACCTCCATTAAATTTAATTAATGGAGCAGATTTCATTAATTTAAAACCAAGGTAATAGAATTCATTTATCCACACTTTTACTTTAATATTGGTGCAGTCAAGGAAATATTAGGAAATTAAACTCTTTCATTAAGAATATCCCTACTATCCTACTTTTATCCCACTCACAATCACTTTATCAGCTTTCTTAATCTCCATGTCAGCTTTGAAATGGGGCTTTGTTTACTGAATGGAGGGAGTACAATTTTAAAATTGGTCCCTAAAGAAGAAAAACGACATCGGTTTTAGAACAAGCGAAAGCCCCTGCAAACAAGAGATAATATGGAAGTTTAAAAAAAAAAAGATATGGAACGAGAACATAAATTAATTTAGTAATTTATTTCAATCTGACAAATATATATACCTTTTCTATTTAACCTAAATAGTCGGAATTGGGCTTTAAATTTGAATTATTGAGATGAGAAATTTTAAACATAGCCCCCATTTTACTCCACATAACCCCCTATAAAAAATAATAATAAAATTAATTACAAATATACTATTATGCCCTTATAGCCCCCAATTAAATTTTAAATAATTTAATTACGTAGCCCCCATTTTACTCCACATAGCTCCCTATAAAAAATAATAATGAAATTAATTACAAATAACCTATTATGCCCTTATAGCCCCCAATTAAATTTTAAATAATTTAATTACGTAGCCCCCATTTTACTCCACATAGCCCCTCAATAAAAAATAATAATGAAATTAATTATAAACATAGTTGTTTCACAGTTGTTCTTCAATCCTAATTAATAACTATTTTTACCGTACAAGTTGCACTACACATACATAATATTTATAAGCACCTAAAGTTTGGAACTCTAGCTCGATAATTCTTCCCATATTTTTACATTTATCCATTATTTTTGTTTGCAATTAAGTCTTTGCTAATACATGAGAACTATTAATCATGTCAGAAATTGAGATAGGAGACAAGGGATTTATCAAATTATGAATGCTTGAGATAACTCCCAAAGTAGGCGGCGCATGAGAAAGCTAAACACACGAACAATTATTTTTTCACGCAATTCAATATTTTTCTTTAATATCCTGACAAACTTAAACAAATTATAGAAGAACAAAAAGATTAATAAGAAAGTAACAATTGAAATACCGATAGTTTTTTTCTTCTTTCATGGCTTCGTACGAGTTCTTCTGTCTGATGGCTAAGGGCTATAAACCGATAATATATCTTTAGAATTTATGTTATTTAAATTTTAAGTGGGGGCTATAAGGGTTTTAAGATTTATTTTATTTAAAAATTTAATTGGGGGCTATAAGGGCATAATAGTATATTTATAATTAATTTCATTATTATTTTTTATGAGGGGCTATATTTAAAATTTCCCATTGATATCCCTATATATCTTGAAAGATAAAATGAAGAAAATGATGGGCTTGGCGAGGTGAAAGAATTGGGCTTCTTACATATTGTTTGGCCCATTAGGATTAATATTCGGTTTACATGCATTCATCAAATAAATTATTTTATCGTGTAAATTGATTAAATTAAATATTTTAATTATACATTTATTTGTTCACATAATCAGTTTTTAATTTAAATTATTTATTAAAGTATTATATACATATGTTATCTTTGAAACTTATTATTATATCATCATGCAATTTTATTTCTGTAACATATATACTTGTTGAAATATCTCAAGTGTAATTATCATGTGCATACATATCATCTTTGATAATGTTCTTTATTTTTATTTTATGCTAACCACACACTCGTATAATCTCATATGTAACTACTTACTAGTACGCCATTCGTGCGTGCACGGAAATCACCAAAACAAATTAATAATTTAAGTAAATAATATAATATAAATTTTAGAAGTCAATTAAGCTATCGATAATTGCAAAAAGGAAAAAAATACATATGTATCGATAATTGTGTGTTTGGAATATATAGTTACATATGACAACTTCATAAATCACAACTTCGAACTCTATAAATCAAAATTTTCAGACCATCACAACTTCGAACTCTTGATATATCAACATACAATTGTCCGTGTGTGAAAACTGGTTATGGCAAGAATAAACCAACATGAGAAAGCGATTTTCATCAATAAGTCGTTTGTTCACCGACTCATCAGTCAAATCCACTGAATTTGTATTTTATTCTTCCTTACTTGTTGTGGCCTTCACCCGATCACTTGAACATCCATTCTGTAAAATATGTAGTATATTTATAATAAGATGAATAATAATATTAATTGTAAGATAATAATAAGTATCAAGACATAATACTCAAATAAATATCTTTTCCATTCTGTTTCATCTACCTTCTCAATTTATATGATGTTAGTATTTTCGACCTCATTTTCAGAATGTGGCCCACAATACTTTGCTATCATTTCTGGCCCGCAATACTTTTGTCACTCCATAAGCATCGTCATGCATGATTGTTTCTCCAGACTTTATTTGATCTTGAATAGAGCTGATTTTTTAGTTATTGAATCGATTTCAAATGGCATGTCACAACCTCCAGCTTCCTACACAATGTAAATCATAATTAGACTATCTCTTAAAACAAAAAAATTTGTTATAAAATAGTTCTCAAATTATAAAAGCATACCACACTCAATTCTAGAGGTGTCAAAATTCCAGGTCGGGCTGGCCCGGCCCGGCCCGAGCCCACCGGGCTTTTTGAAAAAACGGGCCAAACCAGGCCGGCCCAAAAATTTTTTGGGCCTGAAAATGTGGCGCCCAGTCCGGCCCGAAAACTGTTTTGTAGTGTAATTTTTTCGGGGCGGGGCGGGCCGGGCTGGCTCGAGCCCACCGAACTTTTATCCATTTTGGCTCGGCCCGGCCCAACCCGAAAGTTTTTCGGGTCCAAAAATGTGACGCCCAGCCCGGCCCGAAATCGGGCCAAGCCTTTTTTTGACACCCCTACTCAAGTCAATTCTGTGGCAGATTTCCCTATTAGTTGCATGCATTCTCTATCCCACACAATAAAATCAGTGCTTCCAAAATTACCAGCTATAACAACCCTTAGCTTGTACCTGTTTTTCAATAACATATTAGTTGTCTAAGTTTCGGATGTTGTATCTTTATCATAATTAATTTACCTCAATCTTCCAGATACATCAAAAGTTTGACACTTTCCACAAAAAAAGTTCTTCTCGTCCTTTTTGAGCTTGGTCAAACAAATCTTGCAAGCAAGATATGTCCATGCCCAATTGTTTTCACCTCACAAATTTCTCCATATACCCAATACATTCCCTCCTGAAAATTAGATAAACTTAAATTAATATATGTCAAAAAAGAATAATTATAATATAAAAGTTAAGTAAGCATATATAAACCTTTGATTTAGGCAATTCTGAAATCATCTATAGTGTTGGCACACCATCGTTAATTTCATCTTCTATTGTGCGTGGGGTAGGAGCTGCAAGTAATTTCATAGAAGTTGTCTTTTCCATGCATGTTTGATCTGCAGTAGCTTTAATTTTTTTTAAAAATGGTGTTAATATGAATGATTTATCATAATAATGTGTTTTGCATGATTTAAACTTTTTTCATACCTTTCCTTCATCTCTTTGATTTCATCAAGGTTTTCATCGAGCATAATTTTGATGGCATGATAACTGGTTGTTACCCTTACTTCCCCTGCAACAATAAAATAATTTAATAATTTGCACTTATACATTTAAAAATACAAACGACACATGTTTTATATACCTCTAAATGTGCATGATCGGCTGAATTGAAGCATGCCACAAACTGGACCATTATGTGCACCACAAATAGTCATATAACTCATCAGCATATTGGTCCCACAGTGTGCAAGATATTATTTTGTTCCTACATGAGAAAGAACAATCATAAGAAATCTAATTAATTGTTTAACTTAATGAATATTGAAGAAATTTATTACTCTAGATCTTCGATTATTATATCCATCAGCTTTGACTGTCTTCCCTTGATGTTTTTGATTTGTGGTGTGTAACTTGAAACAACAACTCCAATAACATCTACATCAAAACAGAAAAATATTAATTGGTTTCAAAAAATATATGTATGAAAAAAGTAGTGTCAATTATTTATTTACCGAACAAAATATCTTTTTGCGAATCATGCATTGTAGCAATTTCGTCGAAGGTCTTGAGATTGAAGATTTCCAATGGAAATGTCTCATCTTCAACTTTTGCAACTTGCGTGTTTTTGCATATAAGAATTCTGAATGGACTGTTCGTTGTTTAGAAAGGCATAGAGTTATCAACAACTATGTAATTATTGATAGCATAGATATTTTCTTCTTCAAGTAAAGGCCTTATATTTGATAAAGTCGAGTGTTGTACGCTTGCATGAACCCGATTTCCCTACAATAAAATAAATGTTTGTCATTAAAAATTTGAAGTTAAAATAATAATTGAAATAGAAATAATTTTATATAATGTAACAAAAACCTCGCTATCATGAAAAACTCCTTCGTGGGTATGAACTCCATTGCCATTGAAATATGGTACTGTCATACCTCCGAGTTAGTCTCATTTTCATTGTGAAACGACTTTTTCCTAGTTGCAACTGCTTCACCAAGCCAAAGAAGGGTGCCATTTTTTTTTATGTAAATTGAGTAGATTATAAGAAAGTATATGAAAGCTAGTATGGCAATTAAAACCATCATCTTATATTTATAGTTATAATTAATAGATTTCAATTTTTGTTTATGGGAAGACTTGGCGATTAATGAAGTGATGGATGTAGTGGTTGATTGCAGGTTTTGGGTTCTTTATGGAACACGTGGAAACAATCCTAATAAAAAATTGATAACTGTCTATTTGAATATCTTGTAATCTTTAAAATAGTAATGAGATAACTTTTATTTTTCGATTCGTGTAAACGTGGGAATCCCTTGGTTCTCTCTCTTTCTTCCGTAAAATCAATTGAAAACAAAAGATGTAGAATTTGAATTTTGCCGGGAATTTATTACCGTTGAAAACTCCTTTTTCATATATTAATAATAGATGTTATTCCTTTTTTTTTTTAATATCATTATAAATATTAAACTCACACAACTCACCTAGGGTTTTTTTGTGGCCGAAAGTACTCGAACCTCTGACCTATTGGTCAACAGGCAACCACTCCACCACTAGGTCATCCCCACTGGGACGTTATTCCTTTTTTTTTTGCATTTACTGCACGCATGAACAATCTATTATGTCATTACTTACTCGAATATTATTTACCCTGTGCTTACGTCATTGCTTACGTTCTATTCTTTGTCGTCTTCCGTTCCCTTGTACATATAAATATGCGTTGAATATGCAATAGTTTTTCCATCCTCTTTTTTGTTCAAATCATCTTTTCTTCATTGATGAACATAATGAGTCGTGTATCGTAGATTTCGGTATACAATAATTTAAAATTCTTCATTTTCTCATAAATTATACCTACTATTTCATTGTTACTGGCATACTTCTGCTAGTATTCGATGATCTCTGCCTCCTAAAGGTTTTACGGTCTTAACCTTTTCTTTTACCTCTTCGTCTTTTTTTATTTTTTTGTTGTGCAAATCTACAACCGTTATCTTTGATGCACACTGGATTAACCTACGTGTATGTGCAATAGCTTGCAAACTACACAGAAAATCCCCACCATATGCAAATCACACACAGAAAAGCCCCGCCATAGGCAAATCACACTTAAAAAATCAGTCGTGACAAACTAAACATATAGAAGTGTTGATGGAATTCAAACATAAAACATTTTTATTTCCTTTGTCTTCTTTATTTCTTTTGTTTTTATTTATTTATTTTATATTTTTTTTGGTATCGCTCAAGATATAAAAAATTATTACTTCCTTCGTCCCAAGTTAGTGTGATCAACTAATATTTTATACTTCACAACAAATCAAATATGCACCACAATTTTGGGTTACGAGGAGGTATTCTTTACCAATATTACAATTTAAACAAAATATCCTTTTGATTTGGTAATTTTTTAAAAAATCATTATTTAATTATAATTTTCTCTTAGAGATCGTTTTCCGCCCTAGCATACATTTTTTGGGGCGTTACATATCTTGAATGATCAATTTCTGTCCATTTATAATTTTCTGCAATAACATCAACAAATTAATAATGATACGAGAAAAAATTCCGTCATCTCATTTATGTTCATCATATAATTATTCCTAATTTCCTTTTCAAAAGACATGGTCAAATACCCAAACACAATTCATGGTTTTCAAAATCGATATGAGATTGAGTTGTTAACAATAAATGCATTTTTCCGAATTTCATTTCATATTATCTATTCATTTTTAATAAGGGCCCGTTTGGTAGGCATGTTAGAATATGATAAAATAGTTTAAAGTAAGATATGTATCGTAGATAAAGTAAGATTGGTATCGTATCTTTGTGTTTGGTAGATAAAATATGTAACGCAGATATAATAAATTGATTGTTTGGTACCCTAATTTAAATTCAAGATTAAATGGGTAATGACTATTCTTCTTCTAATTATATAATTATTTTTCCTCTTCACACTCATCTCTCTCTCTCCTCTCGTCTTCAACACCACAACCTCATCTCTCTCTCTCCACCACTTGTTGCTGCCCTCATCTCGTCTCCTTTCTTCTCTCCCCTCATCTCTCTCTCTCTCATCTCTCCTCTAGTCTTCCAACGCCACCTGCTTTTTCCGCCTCCGCCGCCGCTTCTTTCTTCCGCCGCCTCCTTCTTCTTTCTCACTCTTTCTTTCTCTCTCTACCACAGTCACCGCCTCCTTCTTCCGCCGCCGCCTCTTTCTCGAAGAGCGATCGCCGCCTCCTTCTTCTTTCTCTCTCTCTCTACCACAACCGCTGCCTCCTTCTTCCGCCGCCTCCTCATTCCTCCGCCACCTCCTTCTTCTTTCTCACTCTTTCTCTCTCTCTCTCTCTCAACCATAGCCGCCGCCTCCTCCTTCCGCCGCCGCCTCCTTCTTCGGGGATAGAAGATGTAGTTTGGAAGGATAATATTGTCATTTTGTATCTAATCTTAGCTACTGTTGAAGCGTAGCATACATATCCTACCAAATTGGTCGGATACCATTTCTAAAGAGTAAAAGTAAATTAGTGGCAGGCCGGTACTAATAACGGGCTTCAGAGATTGTGCAACAAGACTTCCAAACACAAGTTTAGGGAAGATATGTAAGTTATCTAAGCCTTATCCAGGCTACCAAACGTAGAGCTGTCAAATTATCGGCCCGTCCCGAGCGTGCCGGGCTTTTTGGAAAAATCGGGCCGGACCTACCCGGAAAATCATCGGACCTGAAATTGGGCAATTTAATCCAAATTTCAAAACTAAATCAGAATGTAATTTTTACCTGGCTTCACCCATTTTCATTTCGCCCGAAAATTCGTCGGGCCGAAAACGAGAAACGACCAAAAATCTGGGCGGGCAGTTGGGCCGGGCCTAAATTGACAGCTCTAAGGTCCAAACGGCCTCTAAATTTTCTCAATCTATATATGGATTTCAGAATGATGAGTTGTCTTGCGCAGTTTGACGATAAGATACACTCACTTAGCCAACAAAAACACGGCAGATTTAAAAACTTCGGGGCTAGTATGGTCAAACAAAAAGATGATCTGGCCTAACATCTGACCGTCCGATTATCATCTTATCAACGGCTGAAACCACGATCCGCGTACTTCCATACCATTGGTCCAAACTCAGATTTCATCACTATATAATATATTCCCACCGTTTTCCTCCTACGCAACTCCATTAACAGTCTGCCTTATCATCTCTGAGCATTAGAAAAATTTCAATTCTTCATACCAAAATTTTCTCGAATTTCTGGGGATAAAAAATGGCAGGGCGTGGTAAGACTCTTGGATCTGGAGCAGCCAAGAAAGCCCAATCACGGAGCAGCAAGGCGGGTCTCCAATTTCCGGTCGGTAGAATTGCTCGATTTCTGAAGGCCGGCAAGTACGCGGAGCGTGTCGGTGCCGGAGCTCCGGTTTATCTTGCTGCCGTGCTCGAATACTTGGCTGCTGAGGTAAAAAAATATCGTTTTGCGTGAATTCCCCTCTCCGATTGCTATTCCTTAATTTTAGGTTTTTTCAAATCCAGGGTTCCGATTTGGAGAACAATTCGATATCGTTTTCATGGGGATTTTGTTGCTTTCTATCAGATTTCTGTGTTAGTTGGTTACTTGTAATGTTTTTACTTTTGGAATTCGGATTATTTCCTTTCGTTTTTTTTTGGGGATTCTTTTTTTTTTTTTTTTTTTTGTAGTTTGATAAATTGTTATCTCGTTGTCCTTCCGTTTTGATTTGGAACCTTGCTTGGGCTATAGATTTGATTGTTGATCTCTATCTGGAAATTGTAGATTTCATGAAGCTAATATGCGAAATTGTTGATGCAGGTTTTGGAGTTGGCCGGAAACGCGGCGAGAGATAACAAAAAGACTAGGATTGTGCCACGGCACATCCAATTGGCTGTCAGAAATGATGAAGAACTGAGCAAGCTTCTGGGTGATGTGACGATCGCAAACGGTGGTGTGATGCCCAACATCCACAACCTTTTGCTGCCAAAGAAGACTGGATCTTCGAAGCCCACCGCTGACGACGATTAGGGCGGTGTTTCATGACTTTTTCGTATTCGTTTTTAGGGTTATATGTTTAGGATTTGTGGCGTTAAATTTCTTTATTCTCATTTTTGTGTTTGTAGTTGGGGTGGTAGGATTTGTGGTGGAGATCTGTGTATATCCAATGGATGAATGAGGTTTAAGTGCTCAATAGCTACATTCTGATATTCAAGAAATGATATCTTTTTAGAAAAAAAAATTCTCTGTCAATCTCTTTCAGATGTGGATTTCATTGCAAACTCTCAATACAAGTTTTGAATTTTCTGGTTTAATATTTTATTATTATAAATTGAAAACCCAGATTGACCCGCGAAGAATGTGCTTTAAATTTCGGGTGGGGTTGAGAATTGCAAGAATCAATATGCGGTTTCCAGATGAAGTGGGTTTTTTTTTTTTTTTTTTCTTTTACTAATCTCCCAATTCACATTAACAATAATTGAATCAAATTGAAGACGCTCTACCCAGATGCAAATGTTGAAGTTCTAAATGCATTGACATGGAAGTAAATTCCTTCAAAGTTACTTGAATCAAAGATGGCTTCTTTTGAAGCGAGTAGTTATCTTGATAAAACCAATGTGCATACTAGTCTCCACAAGAAACAGAATCCTCTCAAGACAAAATAGATACAATCCTATTGCTGCATCTAGCAAGCTAGGATGGATGCATCTTAGTTAATAAATGATTCAGTGGTGATCCAAACTCAAACTCGTGTATGGGATGTGTATAATTGGTAAAAAAATCGACAATACAACTATTACAAACACTCTTGTGCGGTCAGCCGCTCAAGGGCCCAAGCCCTCTTCTTTGCTACTTGGTTATTAAGCTCATTAAATATACCACTTCATTCAGTGAAGTTATTCCTATGTGGGATCTTCACTTCATTCAATAAAGTGGAATCTTTACATAACACTCAACTTAAGCATATCATATCTCACATACAAAAATTTATTTTGAAAATACCAAATGCTACGTTCATCTACTAGATTAACAATATAACATTTAATGAAATAAAATAATTAAATATTACTCCCTTCGTCCCGCTCATATTGTGTTTTTTTTCTTATTGGGTTTGCAAGAGCCGGGTTTAACTCTTACAAAAAAAGTTTAAATTATTATTTATACCTTCGATTGAAAGTATAATCGCCCGATTTCCGACGAGAAGCTTCCTGCAAAGAAGCCCGTAGAACCGAAGGTAAACTCCGGCAACGGCCCTCAGATGCTTAAGTTAGAAAAATAGAAAATGAGAAGTAGTTGGTATGAAAAGTAAAGAGCGAATGTAAGGTTCTAGAAGATACCCGCAGTTGTTACTGTATGTATATATATATATATATATTAGCTGTTTGAGGGCAATTTAGCCTTTTCATGAAATATCTAAAGGGTGTAAGGGTCTTTTTAAAAAAGCCCACGAATGCTGAGACGACACATGGCTAGAAGCAATCTTCTAACGTAATATTATGGACATTTATGTGATAGCGACATCGTTTTTAACTTATTAGTTATAGTTATGAGCACATGTCTTTCTATTTACGCGTCATTCTAGAGTTTATTATTCTTGGCAGCCTCCACGTTCTCGGCTCTGTTGTCTTTGAGATCTGCTAGACATTCTTAGATCTGGCAGGTCTCCTTCTTGATTCCTATCGCTTTCTTGTTTCATTACTAATTCCCCCGTTTTGTTGTTTACTTCGCAACCTTCCTGTTATTAAAAACCTTTATCAACAAATATCCATATCAGGGTTGTCTCACTCAAATTGTCTTGTTCCAGATAAGGAAATAATTAATCCTTTAAAACCCTTCAAAAGTGATAAGACCTGCCCAGTTTATATCTTTCTATTCTTATTTTTAATCTCCGTAACGAACAGTAACAGAACAAAATAAGTGGGACGGAGGGAGGAAGTATAAAACTATTTTCCAACATCATCACGCTGCAATAGCTTATGATATTAGGCTTGAATATTTTTCCTGCTTTGTCCATTTCTCCGAATCAATATTAATATGAGATTGAGAACATTTGTTAACAATAAATGCATTTTTCCGAATTTCATTTTCGTATTATTCATTTTTAATAGATTTTCTCAATCTCATATGGATTTTCAAGAATTATGAGTTGTCTTACGCCGTTTGACGATAAGAGACACACTCAGCCAAAAAAAAACACTGCAGATTTAAATATTTCGGGGCTAGAATGGTCAAACAAAAGATGACCTGGCCTAACATCTGACCGTCCGATTATCATATTATCAACGGCTGTAATCTCAATCCGCGTACTTCAATCCCATTGGTCAAAACTCAGATTTCATCACTATATATATATCCCTACCGCTTATTTCCTCCGTAACTCCATCTGTTCAACTTTAACTGCACCCTATCATCTCTGAGTTCGAGAATTTTCAATTCTTCAAATCAAATTCGAATTTTTGGGGATTAAAAATGGCAGGTCGTGGTAAGACCCTTGGATCTGGAGCAGCCAAGAAGGCCCAATCACGGAGCAGCAAGGCTGGCCTTCAATTTCCGGTCGGTAGAATTGCGCGATTTCTGAAGGCCGGCAAGTACGCTGAGCGTGTCGGCGCCGGAGCTCCGGTTTATCTTGCTGCCGTGCTCGAATACTTGGCTGCTGAGGTAAATAGTTATCTTGTTGCATGAATTCCCCTCTCCGATTACAAATCCTTGGTTTTAGGTTTTTTCAAATCTAGGGTTCCGATTTGGGGAATAATTTGATACCGTTTTCATGGGGATTTTGTTGTTTTCTATCAGATGTCTGTTAGATGCTACTTTTGTAACGTTTTTACATTTGGAATTCGGATTATTTCCTTTCGTTTTAATTTGGGGATTCCAATTTTTTTTTATTTTTGAATTTGTTAAATTATTATCTCGTTGTCATTCCGTTTTGAATTGGAACCTTGCTTTTAGCTATAGATTTGATTGTTGATCTCTATCTGGATATTCTAGATTTCAAGAATGCTAATATGCGAAATTGTTGATGCAGGTTTTGGAGTTGGCCGGAAACGCGGCGAGAGATAACAAAAAGACTAGGATTGTGCCACGACACATCCAATTGGCCGTCAGAAATGATGAAGAGCTGAGCAAGCTTCTGGGTGATGTAACGATCGCAAACGGTGGTGTGATGCCCAACATCCACAACCTTTTGCTGCCAAAGAAGACTGGATCTTCAAAGCCCACCGCCGACGACGATTAGGGAGTTGGTTCCTGACCATTTCAAATGTTTTTAGGGTTACATTACAGTTTTAGGATTTATGTCTTTAGATTTCTTTCTGTTTGTAGTTGGTGATGGTAGGATTTGTGGCGAAGATCTGTGCAAAAAATGGATGAATGAGGTGTAAGTGCTAAAAAGCTACATTTTGATATTCACGAAATGAAATATTTTTAGGAAAAAAAAAAAAATTCTCTGTCAATCTCTTTTAGATGTGTGTGATTTCATCGCAAATACAACTTTTGTAATTTCTGGTTTAATATTTTTAAGAAATTGAAAACCCAGATTTCCCCGCGAAGAATGTCTTTAAATTTCTGGTGTGGTTGAGCTGAACTGCAAGAATCAAAATGCGGTTTGCTGCAAAATCTTTTATTCTGTATGCAATTGGTTATCTTGTTTTTCAATTTTTATATTCGGTTCAACTTGTATGTAACAAGGAGAGTTTCAAAAAACCCATTAATATAAGGAAAATATAATACAAGGTAGATTAATGTTGACTAGATAGTATGATTAATTGTCTGAGTAATCTTACAATTTATAGATAGAATATTTTAATTAGCTTTAATTAATTATTGAGAAAATGATTGTGAATAGAATTAAGAGGTTAAACTTATTCTTAATTAAAAATAAATATTGAGCTGTAATAGTTTTGCAAAATTATTGATATTTCAATTTCGGCAATTCAATGTGTTTTTCTTTTCTTTTTTTGTAATTCACGTAAGTAGAATTTTTGGTGGAAAAGTTCCTAAATTGGTGCATGACATGACAGTATCTAAATTGAAGCTGGATGCAATAATTGGGTCATAGAGTAAAGAAGCACCGGCTAAAGCAGATGTGTTTAACCAAGAAATTCTTTGGCGAGTTTTAGGTAGGCTGTAATTGAGCTGAATAATGAGCTCGATTCGATTAAATATTCGTGTGATCGAGCTTGTGTCAAGCTTTTGCCATCTTGATCAAACTCGGCTCGACCCACATTTAACGAGCTCTAATTCGACTTGAGTTCGGCTTGTCAGATACTCATAATAGTGAGAGGTTAGGTGGTGATACAATTAAACTTCAAAGAACAGAACAAAGGGATACATAAAACAAGACACTAAACACCGCAATATAATTCTGTAAATTAAGAAAAGAGCTGATCTTTGAACAATTTACATCTATTTCTAATAATCTAAGGAACAAGAATTACAGACAAACAGGAAAAAATAAAAAATAAAACAATAAATAAACACCAGCTACAAGATACAAACAGTTACAGAAGTGGGAAAATAATACAATGAAAAAATTTCTACACTTAGCCAAAATCACCCAAATGTATTGATCAAAGATTCATAATGTCAACTAATATGAGGCTTTCTTGCATTTCCTTTCTCTGATTTAACAACCATCAGTCCTTGTCCTTGTCCTCATCCTCGTCCTCGTCTGCACTTGAATCATCTGAACTATCCGGATGCGTATTAGTTATGGCTGCTGGAGTAGGCTTTTCTCAGAATCCGGAGGTGTATCAACTGGCTTCTCTTCTTTCGTAGTTGACGCATTAGGCTTATCCTCTTCTTCTGAACTCGACTCATCCGAGTCATCTGAGTCGTCTGAACTATCCTGACGCGTATTAGCTATGGCCGGCTTCAGCTGCAGTGGAGGAGTTGGCTTTTGGGAATCCGGAGGTGTATCAACTGGCTTCTCTTCTTTCTTAGCTGACATGTTAGGCTTATCCTCTTCTTCTGAACTCGAATCATCCGACTCATCTGAGTCGTCTGAACTATCCGGACGCGTATTAGCTTTGGCCGGGTTGAGCTGCAGTGGAAGAGTTGGTTTTTGAGAATCCGGACATGTAGCAACTGGTTTCTCTTGTTTCGTGGTTGATGTATCGTCTGAACTTGAATTATCCGAGTCATCAGAATCATCTGAACTATCTGAACTATCGGAACTATCAGCACGCTTCTTAGCTATGGCTGGAGCGCCTGCTGCTAAAGGCGTAGCAGGCTTAGGATCACTAGGCTTCTCCTCTTTCGTAGTCGATGTATTAGGCTTATCCTCTTTAGGCTTCTCCTCTTTAGGCTTCTCCTCCTTTGGCTTTGCAGGTAAGGTTTTCACTTCAAGGCAAACTTTATCTAATATCACAAGGAAATCGCGAACGATGGTGAATACTCTCAATCCTTCGTCCTTCGCTGAATTGCCATGAAAGTAATCGGCCGTGCTCTTGATCAGTGCGGTTATTCGCTTCTCTTCCTCGAGCAGCTTCTTAACATTACCCTCAGAATTCTCCACAAAACTCCGTAATGTTTCTGTGAACCCTTTGTCTTCTTCGTCTATGCTCTTCATCTCCGTGTTTAGGAAGTCCCGCGCTTTTACAAGCGCATGACCGAGCCTCGAGACCGTTCCAGTTATGCTGTCGATGTCTAAAGCTGCAGCTCTTTTGACATTCTCAAGATCACCTCCCAGACGTGAGACGGCCTGAAGACCGAGGCTCCTGAAGTTCTCATCCGAGTCGAGGATAGAGTCGTCGAGCTCATCATCAGACAACAAGCTGGACATGCTCCGCATTTCTCTTGCTGCTCGAGCAGCTCGTATGCCTTCTCCTCGGATTATTTCTTGAACGACAAAGTGCAGCAGCGTAGTTTTCCCATCTATTCCTTTCACATCTGATAGCTTTAGAAGCGTGTCGAGCTTAAATGCTTGTGCACCACCACGGAATGTCCCGCTGTTCATGCGATTTCCCGTTTTGAGAACTGCCTCTAGAAGTTTGAGAAACAATCTGCTTTTTCGTAATTCTGTGCAAGCAGCCTGCAATGTGTAGGGATTAGACGATCAAACAAGTGAGACTCAACATATCTATTTAGGAGCGTTTACTTTGAATGATAGATCAAATTGACAATACATATGATTTGAGTATTTGAAGGATCAGACGATCAAACAAGCTCATAATTATTCAATCCATCAAATCATGTGGTTGATTAGCCTTTATATCTTTATAAAAATAGTAAAAACTCATTGTCATATATGATTAAGATTAGCCAAACCAGTATCTTACCTCCAAGACCACAAAATTGTCTCTCAATGCTGCCGACTCCTCCTCAAGGATGCTCATGAAACATATAGATTCTAACCTCTTAAATGCAAACGGGATATCAACCATGATCTTTAGAAAGCGTTCTGCAGGACCTAGCTGGGTCAACTCGCCCGTGAAGAGTCTCAACTTCAATTCTTCTTCAGCAGTAGGCGCCATCTTTAACAAAGTCTGAATAAGTTCTGCAGGAAGCTCGTTACCTAATAATTTGAGGCAGGGAGAGATCGATGAGAAGTAATAATCTCTCATAGTTTATCACAAATGAGGAAAAGGAGAACATAAGCAGAAATAGTTCTTTTGGAGGTATTCTACACTATCTATTATGCAAAGTGCTCGAGTTTTGGAACGATCATAAAACGCGCATATATGACCAAACACCTCGTATTGTTATGTAATTTTTCCACAATCACAAATATACATTTGATGAAGAAGACAATAGAGAACCCAAACATCTCCAATCTAGATTACCATCTATAATAAGAACATGATAAGATGAGCATGCGTGCATTTTTCTATTTTCGTGAGGTCCATACTTCCCTTTGGACAGTTACAAAATCATCAAAATTATACGAAGCTTAAGACTAGAATCAATGTTCATTTCATATGACTTGACCTAGAACTTGAGCATGAACTTGATTTCACTCTTCTCTTTCAGTTTATGAAGTTAGTTAATTTTTCTACTCTATACGATGATCTTATTGGTATGGGGCTTTTTCTCTGATCACTTAAGATATTTCGAAAAGGATTGATTTTAACAGATTCACTGTAACCTTGAGTGAGTGATGCCCTAGTTGGGTATCACGAGTGGGTATGTCTTAACTAGCTTGCTGCCCGCCCGTCCGTACCTCCCATTTGAGTTATCTTAGCCCCAGTCCATGCTATTCAATAATATTGGAAAAATGGCATAGGTTTGATGGGCGAGGAAACCCCTTAATATGGCACTACTGAGGAGTAAGCTATGATCTTCTTAAGATCGATCTGTCTTAAAGTGGTCGAGGAAGTATATATTATAGCAATCGCGCTTGGAGAATAAATGAAAGGAGTGGAACAAAGTGTCTATATGTATTACATATAATTTTTTTCTAATGAAACGATCCTTGTTATGATATGTCCAATAGAGTGCCTACACTTTTTTCGTAATTGTTTTCCTAATTCGGGTAACGTTAACCTAGGCCATTTATATAATTTTATTGATTCATAAATGATTTTCTAGACAAAACAGAGACCCCCATTCAGTAATTGCTACATTTTATCTCTCGTTGAACGATGATTTTGCAAATTAACAGAGACAAGGGAGGCAAAATGACCTTCTTCAAGTGCATCACGGACTTCTGTTGTAGTTACATTTAATGCTTTGAGCAGAATAGACAGATTCTGTGCCTTCTTGGCATCGATAATCTGAATGAACTTAGGAGACTCTTGAGCAGACTCTTTCTTTGTCGGAAGCTTGTTTTTCCCTGTAGGGGCACATCCAAATAGAGTTTCGATCATCTCTTCGTTGAACCTGTTTCAGAAGGTTATATTATATGTCACTGACGAGTTCACATACAAAAATGATAAAAGCATCATTTAAATGTACGAAAACAAGACTTACTGGAAAGACCCGCCTTTGATCTGACTCCAAACCATTGAATCATCAGCACTGGCATTGACCTTGTCCCAGAAGAAAGGTTTCAGCTTAGTCTTGGAAGCACCAAGATCGAGATCCCCCACAGAAGAACTCGGTGCATGGTGTGCTCCTGGACCCCTAGGAGGCCTCACGCCACCAGCTGGAGGCCGTGGAGGACCACCAACACCTGGAGGTGGTGGTGGTCCAGGCGGACGAGGACCAGCCCCTCTAGGGCCCGGCGGGGGAGGTGGTCCAGGTGGTGGAGGTCCTGGAGGACGCGGACCAGCAGAAGCTCTACCCGGAGGAGGTGGTGGTGGTGCTGAAGGACCATTTGAAGGAGCCGGGGGTGGTGGAGCTCTGGGAGCCGGGGGTGCTGGTGGCATCGGAGCTAGTGGTGACGGTGCTCTAAGAGCTGGAGCTGGGGGTGGTGGAGGTGTGGGAGCTGAGGGCGGCGGAGGAGCTGAGCTAACAGGAGGGGGACTTGGAGGAACTTTCCTTCCGGGAGGCGGCTTTAGAGGCGGAAATACGGGTGTGCCCATCACTCCAGGCGGCGCTGGAACAGAAGTTTCTGCAGTGTTGGCAGCATCGTCTGCAGTGGTTCCAAGAGAGTTCTCTTTCTTTGGATGTGAATCATTCAGAGAAAGTGAGTCATTTCGAGTATGTGTGCTGTTGAGAGACCGCGACTTAGGAGTTGCCTCCAAATATAAGTTTCCACTGCTTCTGCTATGGCTCAAATTGCCCATAGAACGTGACTCCAAGAACAAGTTTCCGCTACTTTTGGTATTGTTAAACGACTGACTACCAAGCTTCTCTTCTTTTGACGATGCTCCTGCACTAAATGACTTCCGCGAAGAGGCTAAAGCATCAAGGAAATAAGCAAGAGTGAGAGGAATTAGGAAAAAAGGATTTGAGCTACGAAACTCTAAAGAGGTGAAGAGAAACATGATCTACCAATAGAATTGTCGCTTAAGCTTAAGCTGAGCAGAGGTCTCTCATCATTTCGACCTGCTGCAAAGCTACTCGCACAGCAGAAATAAAACAGCAGAATAGAAACAATAAAGGTCAGAGATGCAGTTACACCAACAGCAAGAATAATGGTTGGTAGTGGATCAGATTGTTCTCCCGGTTTCTCAGCTAACTCACGTCGTCTGGAAGAAGGTTGAATAGATCCCAAGTACCTGTCATACCAAGTATCCAAATCCTTCTTCTGTCCAGTAACAGGCAGCACGAGATTTTTTTCCCGTAAACAATCTATAAGGATTTTCTTGACCTGAGGGCACATGGGATTGAGAGCATCATGCATCTTTACTCTGGATGACCCACCATAAAACTCCTCACGGCTAATTGACCTATCCTTCCTGAAACATAGTTCAATATCTTGCAACATTTTCTTGGCACGTAATAACTCGTGCCTGCATTCACTCCGAAGTGATTGAGCCTGCAGCAAAGAAACCCCTTCAGATTAGGATCATTTAAGAAAACAATGGAGCATAGAGATAACTAGAGCTCAAGATAGTAACTAGTGTTACAATTTTATGAAGTTCAAAAGACAATAAATTGTGTCGACAGACTGTGCAATGCACGTCCAAGACGTCGGATATAGATTGAAAGTGATCATCAATAGGACTATATTCTACAGTTGATGACTTCTTAGAGCAGTTATTCCCAACGGGGCCACAAATGCAAGAGTCGGATATAGATTGAAAGTGATCCTTTAATAGAAAACCAAAAATTTCCCATGAAAATGTCCTGTTAAATATATTCATTTGGTGAAATCTCTATAGAATTCATTCTTAGACGGCTTTTCTGAAAGCAAAGTCTTTAAGGGCATTAGAGAATGAAAAAACAAAGAATAAATTATGGTGTCTATTGATGGGGAGAGAGAAACGAGGAAAATAAACATAAAACCAAGATCATCCAAAGATTATGCAAACTGCTTGCTGGTTGAAATATACATCCTGGAAGCATCACCGAATTCATAAAACCTAGAGGAATGAAGAGAAATACCCAGAAAGCAGCAGACAAATAAGGATAAAACACCGGCTCATATTATCCGAGGGGTGCTTTCTTGAAGCATAAACAGTGAGTAAGTCGTAAGTTAAATCTTAGCTTTCGACTACAAACTCAAATCACCCTATCGGAACAAAACAATACAAAATGCAAGTTTCTGAATACTACAAGACCACTTTAACAAACAAAGCTGATCAGCAACAACCACAATCATTTTCAGCCCAGTATAATACATAATCAAGAAGCAAATATGTAAAAGCAACACTAGAAGCAGCAAATTCTCTCTCTCTTTCTCTCTCTCTCTCTCTCACTCATTGTATTCCACTGTTGTGTGAGAGAAATAAACATAAAGCTAACTGAAACAAGAGTTAGAGCTATGTACCATCTCCTGATTGATCTCCCCTGCCTCGATCAAATATTTCAGTAAGGTTTCTCGCTCCTCCCACTCGCTCTCCACACCCATCACCGCTGTAATCGAAAGCATAAACACAAATGCCATATATACAAAACCCCCTCTTATAATTATCTTTTGAAACCTCATCTTCCCAATTCTGCAAAATGCTTCTCATTGCATTACACCCAATTCATTTCTGCTCCTAACAAGGTAACAAATTTAAGCGCATTTCCTCAACAACGGCTTTTCAATTCTTTCAACCAACAATCATGGCTGCCCCACCTCAACATTTCCGCCAAAAAGTTGGAATCATGCACAAAAATGGTCGGAAAACGGCAAAAACCGAAATAACCGACAATCTTGATTTTCCAGTGCGCTTCCCCAATAATTCCAAGAAAAAAGTGGGAATAATTATGTTCGAGTTACACATATGATGATATAAAAATCCCAGAAAACCTGCAAAAACCGAAATCAACCAACAATAATTCCGACCAAAATATCGGAATTTTGCTCAAGTTTGCATGAAGCAGCAGAAAGAGGCGGTGATATCCAAGAAACGGGATAATCAAATTAGCCCAGAAAATTGAGAAATAAATTCTTGAATCCCGTCTAGGTGAATCGAAGAACGGATTTTCATCAGCTTGGGGGCTATTGTCGTGATCCACCAGATGGGATTGCAGCATTAACATTTACGAATTTGTTTTGACTTGGATAAACAATTTTTTTTTTAAACAACAAGAAATTGAAGGAAAAAAAGAAAAGAAAAGGGATAGTTTCTTTCCCTCTGTGTGGAAAGGCGTCAGATGAAATCTGACAAAATTTGACGGTATGTTTGTTGATTGCTTTCTTGTTTGCGAATTTCTGGTTCAATACTTTCATTTGCTGTTTTTGGACTTCGCAGCGACCTTATTCTTTTTTTCTTTTTCTTTTTTTCCTTATATTCAATTTGTAGCGCGAATATGATCATGCCATTTCCCATATATATAAGGGGGTTTGAATTTTGAGTAAAAAATAGAGATATTTAGCGATTTTAGTACTTTGAACATTGTAAAGATAAATTATAGCACCTCATTTTTAAAAGATAAATTATGGCACTTCTAAAAATTTTTGGACTTATTTGCCCTTAATTCTTATTTCTTTCATTATCATTTTTTATTAATCCAAAATTTACCAAAACCTAATCCTATTCTTCCCTCTCATCTGCGAACGTCTTCTCCCCAGATTCCGGCGACCAGCTTCTTCTCTCTCTGACGGCCACCGACATCCTATGTCCCATTCCCGACGTCCGACCTTATTCCGGTGAAGGCATCCTCAATTTCCGGACGATCTACACTCTCTATCACCGAAGATTTGCACTCTCATTTCCATTTTTTTAGATCTTTAATCTTCTTCATCTCAATTTTTCCAAATCTTTAATTTTCTCCTTTTCTTCTTCTGGTTGGATCTGTAAAATTCGAATATGGGTGTTCTTCAAATTTGACGAAATTCACGAATTTTATTACGTGAATTCACGATTTTCAATGTGTGATTTCACAATTTTTTATGTACGATTTCATAATTTACGAAATTCACGAATTTTATTATGCGAATTCACGATTTTTAATATGTGATTTCATGAATTTTGTTGTGTGAATTCAGAAATTTTTTGTTGTGTGAATTAACAATCATCAAAATCAAATTTTCCAAATCACGCAATCACTAAAATTAAAATTAGTAGATCGAAAAAAAATGCAAAAAGAAAAAAAAAACTCAGTTGTTCGCCCGATTAGTTCCTGTTCGCCGGTGGTCGAGATCTGGGTATGTTTCATGGAGGAGTTGAAATATCGAAATCATCACCAGATAAATATGAAGTGCATTCCATTGATTTTCCCAGTTAATCTACCCGCCAGAGTCGAAAGATGGCACCGGATGAGAAGGATGCAGATGGGCAGGAAGGATGAAATTGTCGGAGAAGAAAGATGCAGCCGCCGAAGAAGAAGGATTGAGAAGTTGGAGAAGAAGATTTGTCGTCGCCGTTGCTTTAGAGAGAGAGGATGAAAAAATTTTGCAAACGTAAAAATGAAAATGATTAGGGTAGATTTAGGAGTGAGGTTATTTATTTTTTCATTTTTTATTAATAAAACAAATTATTTTATTTTGAAAAATGAAAATCAGAAAAAATAGTAGGAGGGGCAAATAAGTCCAGAAAGGCTATTATTTATCTTTTTTATCTAGGGTGATATAATTTATTTTTATAATCTCTAAAGGGCTATTTTTAAAATTCTCCCTAAAAATATTATGAATTTATGAGATATGTATTCTTTTTTAGAAAACTAGTAAGTAGACGGTCAAAATTCGATGGGAAATAATTTTATATTTTAATTTATATGTATACATTTAAAAAAAGAAAGTCAAAATTCGATGGAAAATAACTTTATATTTTAATTTATATGTATACATTTAAAAAAAATTATATCTTATTTAGAAGTTGTGATATTGTTCGCATTAATTATTAATCAAACTTAGAAAATTAATTTTATTTCACGTATCTAAATTTATAATTAGGAATAACAATGGATTGGGTACTCATTCTTTAAGTATTTTCTAAATCTAAATTTATTTAGAATTTTTCTACATGTTCTCGTCCTAATCTCGGTTAAAATAGTGATTTTACTGTACATATTCGTCTCAAATCCGTTGGGTAATACTCGATAAAAATATGAACACTACAAGTAATATTAATTAAAATTAGTAAAAGTCATTCTTTCTATGTTATTTGAATATTCTCGTCGATTTATGCCAAATTACTCGATAAAAATCTGAACAAAGTTAATATTAATTAAAATTAGTGAAAATTATTCTTTTTAAGTCTATTTGAACCGTCTCATTGGTTCATGCTAAATCGATATTCCTAATCTTTGCCAAAACGCCGATAAAAATATATTTACATCTTCAAGTTTTTTTTTTGTTTTTTTTAGCTATATATCCCACATTTGATTCATATATTTTCTAGCAAGCACTAATCGAAGTTTTTAACTTAAAAAATAATTTTATTTCTAAAATATGACACATAAAAGTCTATTAGAATTCAATAACAACATGGAGAGATCAATACTACAACATTTAATAGTTTATTAGAAGTTAATGACATTATACACAGAAAGATAAATACAAATAGATTACAAATATTAATTAAATACATATATAATGAATATAATAATAAACATAATGATAGATTCGAATTAGAATATATGAATATGAATTAATATTGTACAAATTACCAGAATAAAGGAAAAACGGAACGGAGCACCGAGGATGAGCACCGTTTATTTTCCTATTATTAATTGATAAAATAATTGTGATCTACGGTAGAACTTTTTTAAATTAATGCACGAAATTAATAGCTTCTATAAGATAATAATTTTCTTTGGTACAACTGTATTATTATTTCTTAAATTGATACTCGATAAATTAATAATTTCTATAAGATAATAATATTCAATGGTCCCGACTGTATTAATTTATAGAGGTTGTACTGTAGATTAGAGCACTTCACTCCATGCCTTTCTATTACTGCTTCTACAATTATTTTTAAATTTTTATTTTTATATTTGAAGGAAATTATCCGAAAAATTCATATATCTTTATATGAGGATGAGTATTTGGTATTTCGGTTCAATTTTGATATGAATAAAAATCGAATTTGAATTACTAAAATTCTAAAATTAAGATTGCAATGAATCAATTTTTTTCGGAAGTCGAATTATATCGAGGAAATTCAGTTCGGCTTTTAATTGTAATGCTTACGTGAAATAGGTAAAAGATTTGAATTCAAATCTTCGATTCATTTTTTTGTAAGATTGTTTCACACAATTCAACATATATATAATAACTTGAATTGAATAACTTGATGTTATTCAATTCGTTCATCGTTAGTAAACTTGTAAAATAGCTAGTAAGTATAGATAATACTTTCATATTTATAAAGTATAACTTTGTACAGTTTTGCTTTGATTTTATATAAAAATACTTAATAATTAGAATGCATGGTTTGAATTTTAGTGAATTTAATATATTTTTATTTTTATTAAGCTCATAAATTATGAAGTAGTTCACTTATTTGGGTTTAGATGGAACTCAATAATAAATGAGCAAGCACTAACTAGTAACTATTATAGTTCGGCCCGACTTCAGCTCAAAAAAAAAAAAAAAAAGTCGGCCCAACTTAGAGAATGAATTAGTAGACTTTTTTTTTTGGAATGGAGGGAAGATGCACTTGTTTAATCTCATAAATTGTTATGGCGATAGTATTAATTTGAATTTTAATTAATACATTATTCAAATTTACAAATTAATTTATGTTATTGACAGTTTTAGCCCGTAAGAGACTTTCAATATCAGAAAGCCCAGCTCGTTAGAGATTTTCAATATCATTAAAGCTCAGTCGACAACCGAAGATGACACACATATACCAACGTGAACGAAACATCGTTGTTTTAGATAATGTATTAATGTTTTACTGAGGCAAAACTATCACAACCATAATATCGAATCAAACTAATATATTTTCCCAATTAAGGGTAAAAACAAAAATTTCGTATTGACAATTGCATGTTATCACTAAATATAAACTACACGTCAGTAATAATGAAGGAGCCACATTTTACACTTTACACTTTATGTAGTTCGTCCAATCAAACATGGTAGGGATCGGATTGACTTCTTCCAATCATAACCACATTTCCATTTCCCCAATTAAAGTAGCTTTTTAGCATCACTCATATATACTAATATTCCACATACTGGGATTCCAAGTTGCACTACTATACTAATTTTGCCTTTTGAGTGAACGGATATGCAGAGCCCAACTGCAAAAAATATAAATTCCCATATCAATTCCATCTTTTCCTTTATATCGATTCATCACTGCATTTTATTTTCCAATATAATCAACAAAATTATCATCACATTGAATTATTCCTTTCACACTCTCTGTGCCTGCCAGCAAGAATAAGATTCCCTTTCTTTCAATTCCTTAAAAGTTCTAAATTTTTAATCATCTTAATTCAGTTTATTACACCAATTAATGCCTAAATTAGTTCTCCAACAATATTTATTTTTTAGAAAGAAAAAAATATCTTTTTTTTTAATTTTATAAGTTCAATATTCTTTCAATTTCAACTCAAGTTACATCACATCTTTCAATTCAACTACTTTTCGCTTATTTGTTACGCTTGGAAATAAAATTTTGCTATTGACAAGTAGTGTATCATTTCAATTTTTTGAACCCATAATAATAAGTGTAAATCTATAAAAATGGATATTTTGCTTTTGCAAAAATAAAAAATACACACTCAAGAGGGAACAAATGAAATTTGAGCATGTTTGATATGCATGAACGAATTTAACCCTCGATTGTGGCATGTTCCTATCAATATTAATAAAGTCTTACACATGTGTACTTGTTTCTTAAAATTAACTGTCGAAATATACTAATTCTTAAAAGGACTCCGTCCCTATAAACTTAATGAAGATCCCACTCGAAAATTGAAGATCCATCTCAAGAGAGATCTGAAAATTGAAAACCCCACTCGAAAATTGAATATCCCACCCGAATCTATGTTCCTCGTTGATCAAGAAATTGAGTACATTGAAGTCAAACAGATTTGACTTTCCTTATTTTTTTGTTCAAAAAAGTTGATAATCTTTGTCATAAAGTGGGCTCTACCAAAGAGATGATTGTAACATTGTGTATAATAAATTTATTTTAATTAAGTATGTATTTTTCATTTTTGCAAAAGTAAAGTGTGTATAATAAATTTTAATCTAATAATAATATAGCTTTAACATAGGATGAATTTACATTTTGGTCGAGTATTATTATTTTTTATTTAATTGTGACCCTCTACTTGAATTGATTAAGATTGAGCCATTGTGCTTTCATTTAAGTTCAAGTAATGTCATTGCCTAAAATGGAGGTGATAAAGTGTAATTAACTCTAAAATTAATTCATCGTGCAAGAATAAAAGTAAGGACCCCACCCAATATCAATATTAGTGAAAGTAAATGGATTTAGTTTTTACAATTAAAGGAAAGTTCATGGACATAATTCATAAAAAAAAAATAATGAAACTATAAGAACCCAATGTTGACAAATAAAAGTAGGTGAAGTAATTTCTTTTAAAAAACTAGAATGTATGAACATAAGCATGCATGCATCCTTAATTTATGTATAGAAAATATAACTCATAATTGTCATCAATGAGTAACATCTAATCAGTGGTGAGCAAAATCGAAGCTAAACCAAAGCAAAGATCTTATAATTTAATAAATAATATCATTCAAATTTTATAAACGAGGACGCCTTTCCATAAAAGAAGAAGGAAGTAATAAAATGAAAATAATAAAGTATCCTCTTTAGCATTAAAACATTTCAATCAGTATTAGTTATATGGTTTGGTCATTACTTTCATAGTTTCATTTCAATCAAATTTAATTATACGGTCATTTTAATTAGATTTGAATTCTGTCAGAATTAAAAAAAAAAAAAGAAATGATTCAAACCGAACTGATCCGATTTCAGTTCAGTTCGGAAGTATGATTCGAATTGATTCGATTTAACAAAAAAAAGTCAAATTTCGATTATGGAATGGAAGCGTTGGAATGCTCTGCCCTAAGGCTATCAAAAATCGGCCTTATCCATCCGACACAACATTAAAGAGATATAGATTGTAGAAATAGAAGTGAAATTGAATTTAAGACTAGACCGATCATAATCGAATGGCTTAGAGTCTGACGGTCTCCAACGGGGCCAAAAATAATCTATGATCTTATAGGCTTGGACCAGATGAGTTTGACAGCTCTAGTGTCGTGATAGTCTATAAAACATTTGTAAACGAGCATGCAAACTCTTAATCTGGATATGGAGTTCCATAAAGGAAAATTATTCCTTCTTCATCTCTTCACACTTTCACAGATTCCCACAGAATATATTCTCTGCTTTATATACCAAATCACCTTCTCTGCTAAACTCAATTACTCCTATCTGCGGAAGCCATATCTCAAAATTCCCCAATCTCCGCACAACCTTAGATGAGTAGCAAACAATTGGAGATCCAATTCGAAGATCCGAACCCGCAGAAATGGTGCCAACCTCTCAAAGAAGATGTCTTCGCCGCCACGACGATGAACAGAGCAGGATCCATCTTCAGCCCTTTGCTGTTCGGCAAATTCTTCGATCCGTCCGACGCCTTTCCGCTCTGGGAGTTCGAATCAGATGAGCTGCTGCCGAATTCCAACTCCTCCTCCTCCTCCGCCCATCGCAACGTCGATTGGTACCAAACGGATTCTGAATTTCTTCTCAAAGCAGATCTCTCCGGTCAGTTTCTTTTACATTTTCTCTTCATTTTTGCCGTCAATTTTGTGCGATTAATTGCTTTTGCTTTAATTTCATGCCAATTTGATGAATATACAGTTCAGTAGATATAAGCACAACTTATAAAGTAGGGTGCCAAATCCAAAATCCAATATTATTTTTTAGGTTCGTGGAAGACTTGATGGAATTAATAAATATATGTGATGTGTTAGACGAAAAAGATAATAAATCATTCACTCACTTATTTACTCAGAACATAAACAATCTAGTGTCTTGGATTATTCACCCATTTTTTGCCTAAAAATTGGGAATAATTGGATTATTTATAGTAATTCATCACTATCTACCAAAGTAAATGAAACAAATAGGTATATATCCTGCCTCAAAAATGGTGGTTGGAAGTTTAAAAAAAAAAAAAAGGTGGTTGGAGCTCCTAGCTAGTTTGCAGATTGATAAATCTAGCTAGAGCTATTGCTCCTCTAGTGTCATCACGAACACGATCCGGACCAATTGATAAGAGTTAAGGCCGTTTATGAACGATAAAACTGAATTGATAGAAAAGAAACTCCTCAAACGAGGCAAGAAGAAAACTCCGGCCAATCTCTGTGCCCTAATTGATTCAATCAAGAAACTAGGGCTCCAGAAACAAGAGCCCGGGTTCATCCTTTTATTCTAATCCTAAATAACTTAACCTTCAAGTATAATTTATCGAGTGAATATTACCTATCTACTTGTTTTCTCAACATTATTGTGTGATTAGGTAATAGCAGTGTTGGAGTTTCAGTGGAAAATGGGAAGATTTTGGAGATAAGTGTGCAGCAAAAAGATAACAAGAAAAGGAACTGGAAGAGCAGCCAGTGGTGGGAGCATGGCTATGTTAGGAGGATTGAATTGCCTGAGCATGCAGATTGGAGAAAATCAGAAGCTTATGTCAAGAATGATGCAATTTTGGAGATCAGAATCCCTAAAATTCTTACAGATTCTGATGCAGCTCAAGAAAATTAGTTACATCAATTATTATCTCATCTGCAGGAAAAATTTATTTTCTATGTTCATGAAAAATCTCCATGTGTGAATATGAGACCATTTTGTTCTGTTTTACTTACTCGAGTCTTTATATGATTAGAGAATTCATGGAGTGTTCCACAACAGTTTAGTTTCAATTTTGGGTTAGACGGTTACAATAATTAATTAATTACTATTCTCGATTTCAACCTTCTTCTCTAACACTTTTACTCCTGGCCGTTCACTGAATAAGTGTTCTATTTCGAAATTCTCATATTGCCATTGTCCTCTTCCATGCAATAATTTGGAGTAAGAAGAGTAAATTTATTTTTGACGACAGATAATACTTATTCGGTGATGGAGTCGGAGGCTTTGTTGGGCTCGTGGAGACTAGCAAGGTGGTGACGAAATACTAGATCCAATTATCATAAAACGGCTTTTGGATTGTATGATTTTTATGGAGTTATGGTTTTGTACTATTGGGATGGATTAGTATAAAAATCGGTCCTTCCGTACAAACTACAAACCATATTTTTTTCAATATTTAATCATGCTTTTTAATATGTAGAATGATGCTTTTCTCGATTCATGTTTTCTGTATAAAAAATGATGCCTATATAATATCATGCTTTTTACATACTATTTCCATTCTTTGATTATTAACAACCGTAGATCATACCATGATCAATGGTTGAGATTAGTTTATAGTTTTTTACATGAGGACTAGTTTTTATATGAACCAAATCCTTGTAATATTTATTTCATTTTCCATTCCATTAATACACACACAAACACAAACCATTAATACACATAACAATGATGAAATTCCAGATTTGATCCATTACAATAATTAGGACCATCAACCTCTCACGTGTCAAAGCATGTGTCTAAATCAAAACCATTTCTTCGTATTTGTATTAAAAAAATACAAAACAAACTTAAATATATTATACAATTCACAAGCGACTATTGTTGTGGGGATGTAGCTCAGATGGTAGAGCGCTCGCTTAGCATGCGAGAGGTACGGGGATCGATACCCCGCATCTCCACTTTTTTACCTTTATTTTTTACTCTAGGCCCATTCACAATAAAAAGCCCAATAAATATTTTTCTTTGATTAATTATGTATATATTAGTAAAATACTATGTGTTAAAAGAATAGGAGAAGCACCATAATTAAATAAATTATAAAGTGGTATCTATTTTTTGCTACATTTAAGAATTTTAACATAATAAGAAATGTATAGTAAAATATGTATAGCTAAAGTAATTCATCGACAAGACTAAGAAATGTATAGTAAAATACCGAGCGTAACAAAATTTATAAGTTGAAAATTATTTAAAGTTAACCCTAAATATAAATATGTGATTGAGTGAACACTCCATCACGCCATTTCATGAAATTCGCCTGGCCTTGCCAAATCCGATTTTGTTTTAGCCAATAAATACATGGCTCAATCCAACCTAAAATCGGACTTATCCCTCGAACGATGTATTTTCTACATCTCTATTAGTATATCGGAATTATATTCAATAATTTGAAAACAAAAATATATTCAATTTTACTATATTTCATCATTCATTACCAACTGCGGAAACAAAACCAATCAAGAGATTATCATTACATTCCTTGTGAATACCAACAATATGAATTTCGTTCGGTTCTCATCCCCATTCCATTAAATAAGTTAATTCACTTAGGAGGTGATTGGTATAATGGAATGGAATGGGGTAGGAATGGAATGGCTAATTCCAATGGGAAAGGAATGGTGATTCCTAATGGAATGTTGATTCCATTCCATATGGTATACCAAACAAGTGAATGGAATGGAGGTAGGAATGGTCATTCCATTCCTTACCCCATTTCATCATACCAATCACCTTCTTAGGGAAAAAACTAATTAAAACTTGAGTGTGGGAACAAATAAAAAAAAAATCCAATTGTGCAAACAATATTGCAGGCCTTCCAATAATTAAATAAATGTCCGGCTTAATTCGGACCATTAAATTTCATAACAAACAAACGCTACAGCCATTTGTACCATTCTAATCTCACTGCTCTTATTTTATCAATTTCGTTTTTCCTTAACTTGAAAGTGATCCAAATTTGTTTGACAAAGCTGCCACCAAATTATTACAATTAGAACTGACACGACGTCGTAAGTCAACAATTAAAACCACAGAAACATTTGTACGAATGATGTTCCTTCTTTTGCAATTTTAGGTTTGCTAAATGTTTAATTTAACGAAACTGAAATGTTAGCAAATGACAATCCGAATAAAGAAAAGAGAAAATGATATTTAGTTAGGACCTGGCCGGGCCGGGTCCACGGACCAAAAGGGCATTTAGGACTACTGTAAATATGATTTTAATTTTTACAGACCAGCCCGGCCCGTTTGTGTCGGGCCTGTTTTGATAGTTCTAATTTTAATTTTGATTTTATAATAAGACTTTTAAATTAATTGTAGAATTCATGATGTTTTGGAAATGAAGCAGTTTAGAAATCAGCCGCTTGGAAAGTTATTTATTTTGTTTTCATTTTAGTTATCTTGAAATATGTTTATTTTAGTGTTATTTTAAATTTGGGGAAGCATGTTTTGCAATTAGAGGTGGTAAAAGACCGGACGATTTGAGCGTATCGCACTTTTTGGTAAAATCGTGCCGGACCGACCTACATCTCGTCAAGTTGGAAAAATTGAGACTTCAATCAGGCTCGAAAATGTTGGATCATGGCGAGTTAGTTTTGCCAATTCTGGTTGCAATTGCCCAAAAACACCATAAAAACCAAAAGTTCTCGAATTGATGTTGGAACTTGGAAATGCCAAAAATTTTAAAGCTTCAAAATAATATACAATCAAATTTAAAATTCATGTTAAACTCTTTTTTTCTTGGCTAGGATGTTGAAAACCAAAATTATGTGTGGAGTTCATGATAATCCCAATTATCTTTTTCTTTTTCTTTTGTTGATGAACTTATATATTTGATTTTTTTATATTGGATGAGCCAAAAAGTAAGTAATTGGTGATTTAGCCAGAAAAAAGGCAAGAAGTGAGCATCGAGGGAAAGAAGTCAGGTGAGAATTATGAGTTAATGAAATGGAAAGTTACATAACAATAATGTTTGAATTTCCATGACAGTAATGCACAAACTGATCAGTGCGTTTGTAAAGAAGAAGCATCAAATTTAATTTAAAGTTTTTGAGAATTAAATTAAATATACCATAAATAACAACAACTAACGAAATTGATTGATCAACAACTCACGAATAATATCATTAATTCTTATCTAAAAAAATCATTAATTCTCACCTTATTAATTATTCTCTGTGTGTTGGATAAGTTTATTGCATGTTAGAAAAAACAAAGGTAAGAAAAGTGGAAATTCTTGTCACCCTCTTCAAGCAAGGGTAAAATGGCTTTATCCATGCAAGAGGGAATCAAATGGAAATTAATGATGATGCTTGTTCAATTCAATTTGTTTCATGTTAAGTTTGTGTTTCATTTCATTTTCTTTTGGAATAAATTATTATTATTATTATTATTATTATTATTATGCTTTTGTACTTTGGAATAAAATAGATTTTTTTTTCAAGTTGAAAGAGAAAATTTGTTGATTAGGCATTGACCACCTACCATGTTTACAGAAGCAATAACCGTAAATGGACCTGAACAGCTAGGAAATATTCAAGTACCTAAAAGGGCTAGCTATATTAGAGCTATTATGCTGGAGTTGAGTCGTATTTGATAAACGTAAAACTAGTAGTGAAGGCGGGGGGTCCAGTATACGAACCCGCGCTAAGAGCAGTGATTTAACTCTTAAGAGAAAGGTCTAGTGATCTCGACGCAACTAAAAAATACAGGCATTTGTAGACTTTCCGCTTTCACTTATATATATATATTGAGACATTGATTGGACATATTGAAATAGTGAGAAGATCAAATAGAAACTTTCAGTCTCTTAAAGAATTAAGAATCAATTTGCACTATTGATATTTGTATTAATTATCTACGATTGTCGTATAAAAAAAGTGTTATTTTAACATATACAAAAACATTGTTTTAATATTTAATTAAATAATATCATAACAGAAACATTATTGTAATATATAAAAAAATCATCATTCCACGCGAAAAGTAAATAATGGGTGAACATTTGGTTATTATCTATAGACCTGATTAGTTCCTACATAAAAAATGGTTTCTATCGTAACTCATTCCTCTTAGAGAGGGACCTACAAAATCGTTGTTAAAAAGTTTGTATATTGAGTCGTTTGATTATTATTCATGAGATCATTCGGGTGATATTTCGATATCGTATGTTTGCCGGATATAAATTATAATTTAATATAAATTATGAGTTGCCATTAATATTAATAACAACATTAGTTTTTGTTTTCTTAGCAGATAACAACATTACTTGATGGTAATAAAATTCCAAATAGTTTGCACGTGAAGTGGTTTTCAAAAATCTTTGAATATGACGATTCACTTTTTATGGAACTATATGCAACATCCACTCTTATTTATGAAAATTCACCAAAAAAAAAAATATAGTTTTATATTAATCGACAAACTCATATACCCAGTAAGAAAAGTTAATTCCCAAATTTTTGGTAAGAAAAAATAGAAAGTAACCAAGATTTCATAAAATACTGAGGACATTGTTTTCAAGGGATGTGGAATCATAAAATTTCCATGTCGATTTTCCAGGCACTCATGTTTTTTTGTTTTTTTTAAAGGAAAACATGCTACATTATTTTTTCAGCTCTGGAAAATGTGTTCGTGATAGATTTGAGAACTAATTTATGTACTGAATTTTCATTTGGTAAAGAACGAGACATTTTTTTGAAAACATAAAAAAATCAGATTAAAAAAGAGTGATATTTAGCTCAAAATTAAATGCGAGTGCAGGGTCATTATCGTCAAGCCACATTTACAACGGATCTCTCTGAAAATACCGCTTTATTCAATTACGAAAAAAAAATTCAAATTACGTTCAGCCTTCTCCCTCTCTCTCTCTCTCTCTCTCTCTTTCTCTCTCTAGCCGGATCTCCAAACCCTTTCCCCAGTTAATCTTCAAATCTCACCACAATTATCAGTCTACACCATTGATTAAAACGGACTTAGCCAGTAACTATCAAGCATAATTCTAGTTCAATTGCTTCATTCCCCCTATTGGAAGAAGAGGAAAGCAGCAAATACCCATTTTTCCAAATTTTTATAATCTTTTGGATTCAAAAAAAGGAATTAAGAATTTTTCACTCTCTGTAATCTGTAGTTCCTCACTCATATCATCCTTTTGCGTTTTGAATATTTTATTTCTTTTTTTCTTTTCTGATCCCTGCAATTCAAAGCAATAATAAATTTTCTGCCTTAGCTTCCATTGCAATAAACCACGGTCCCACCAACAAATTTGAAACCGTCCGCCTTTCACTATCCTCTCTCTCTCTCTCTCTCTCTACATACATACGCTCCTCATTCAAATGGCTTCCAAGAACCAGAATAAGGCTCCTTCCAGTCCTTCACAAGTGAGTTTCTCCTTCACTAATGTAAATTACTTTCGGAATTTTCAAATTCTCGAATTTTTGGTGGGATTTTTTCCTACTTTGTTTGTTGCTGTTGTTGCTCAATGCCTCGGATTTCTACATTTCTGCATATTTTTCTCATGGATTAAATTCCTTAGGTCCGTGTTCTGAAGGTAATTTCAAGTTTTTACTCCGCAAATTTTCTGGGAGGATTTTTATGGGATTTTTTTTGTTCTCTTCTTATTGTTGTTGTGGGTCTCTCTTTTTTTTCCCCCCCTCCCAATGTTCCGTTTTCCAATTATCATAAATTAATGATATTTATGTTTAATGTTATTATTGGGTGCTGCTGGTTTATACAGAGCAAGTGTAGTATCGATGAGGATTCCATAGATAAGAGGAGAAGGATTGCAAGCACAAAAATGCCACCTAACACTGGAACACGAACACAAACTCGTCATGCATTTTCAGTTGTAAATGGGGGCCAAGATCTACCTCCACTTAGTGGGCCGCCAAGCAACTCTGGTTCTGATTGTGGTGCAATGGAGTTCAGCAAAGATGATGTCGAGACATTACTCAACGAGAAGTTGAAGAAAAATTTGAACTACAGGGTACGTTGTAGTGCAGATTTCAGTTCCAAAGTATATGCTTTTGGTTAAGTGCTTTGGCAGTGAGTGCTACTATAGAAAAGTTTCATGCGTGGATTATGATGGGATACTTTTGTGTTGCAACCTTTGATGTTTCTGCAGGAAAAGAATGACAAAATGATTGATTTCATTAAAAGGCTTAAGCAATGTATCAAATGGTTTCTACAGCTTGAAGCAAACTATGTTTCAGAGCAGGAAAAAATTAAAAAACTGTTGGAATTGGCAGAAAAGAAGTGCAATGATTCGGGTATGCTGGTTCTTTGTTTCATTGACAGTGTTCTGTTTTACTTAAGAACTTATTAAGGACGTCCGGAAGTCTGACATTCTGGTGGCTCTTTCCAGAGTTGATGATGAAGGCCAAGGAAGATGAATTGAACTCTATTATTATGGAATTGAGGAAAAATTTGGAGGCATTGCAAGCAAAGTTTGCAAAGGAGGAAGTAGATAGAGTGGTACGAGCCTGAGATGCATTAAAAGTTGTATTATTCTCGATTTCTCGTGTTTTTGGATTGTCTGGAACTAATCTGTCAACTGAATCTATTAGGAAGCACTGGATTCTTTGGCTAGAGAAAGAGACTTGAGATTAGCTGCAGAAAAATTACAAGCTTCTCTTTCTGAAGATCTCAGACGAAGTCAACTAGATAATGCTAGTGCCAACCAAAAGGTAAGTAGTGAATGCTTGAAAATTTGAATTATGATTTCGTACGAACTTCATCGAGTGCAACACTTAGAATAGTCATCATGGGTACTGTCTTCTGCAGGTTCAGTCACTTAATGATACATACAGGCGGTTACAAGAGTTCAATACAAGTTTGCATCAGTGGAACACTAGACTTCAGTCAGATCTTGAAACAACAAACAAAACGCTCAAACGTGTTCATGAAGAAAAGGCAGCCGTTGTGGAAAACCTAAGCACTCTGAGGGGCCACTATACTTCTCTGCAAGAGCAGCTTTCAGTGTCACGAGTAAGTTCTTTTTGGTGTGTTCTTGTTTCATGTGGTCTGTTCTTTTCATCCTGCATGGCTTGCTAAGTAATTCTTCATGTTTCAAATATGGGTATAGGTTAGTAGTGGTGTGTATGTTTGATGTATAAACTGTGCGGTTGTTACATGTCATGAGCTTTAATCAGCTTAAAATTATTAGAATAATTCTTTCAATCTTGTGTATGTTTTGTCCTTCCACAGCTTATCAAGTCAAGCTTGGTCTATGAGAAAGTTTTATAATGCTCAGAGTTTATCTTGACTATAAAGTTCTAGGAGAATCTCGAGTGGCATGATTTCTCTTTAGCCCATCTTGCGAAGAAGTTGAGCTCAAATGCTTTTTAGGATAAGCTCAGTTCGATTAGATCTATTTATTAGAGTAGTGAAATATTGGTCTGAAGATTGCATTTCACCATAGTTGTGGCTTTCAATGTTCACCTTATCATGTTAATCAAACAACAATGTGGATGGTTGTACAACTTCAGAAAGATATGACGACACTTTTATCATACTGGAACTCAGATATGTAATTTGCCTGTCACATTTAAGTTATTCATGTAGTGCTTTTTTGCTTAACTATCCAATTCCTTTTAAATTCTTATTGAATTGACCTCTCGTCAATAATGTTTATTTTAAAACTTTTTTATGCTAATTTTTACATGCTTTTTAAGCTAGGTTTAGTTCCATCTACACATCTTAGAGCTAGTTCCATTGTCTAACTTAGATTGTTGCCTTCAGTCTCACCTGAGAATCCCAAATGCACGAAAAACCATGTAGATGAACTGTTATTTGAGATTAATTTTAGCGAGAGCACTTATAAACATCCAACTTCACATATATGATATTATGATGTCACCTACATCAAATTTATGGTTGTCACTTGCTCGATTGTTTATTTTTGAAAAATTGTTTCTCTAAAAACATGCTGGTTGTCAATTGTTATCTGCCAATACTTATTCTATGTTCATGCCATACCATTTCATACTTGATCTTCAAAGGCATCCCAAGATGAGACAATCAAGCAGAAAGAAGCACTAGGCAGTGAAGTTTCATGTTTGAGAGGCGATCTGCAACAAGTGAGAGAGGACCGTGATAGGCAGTTGTCACAGGTTCAAGATTTACAAGCTGAAGTTGCAAAATACAAAGAATTTACTGGAAAGTACACAGCAAATCTGGAGACTCTGAGCACTAGAACAGTGGAACTGGAGGTTTGTTTTTCAACTGTATGATTCTTAGTGAAGGCTTGAAATGATTTACTTAACAGATATATTTATTTATTTTTTCAGTCAACATGCTCAGTTCAAAGTGAGCAAATAAAACGATTACAGGATCAACTTGCTTTTGCGCAACAGAAATTGCAGGTCAGATTTGGCCTAGCTTTGTAATTTATACCAATATTTTTTTATATAATCGTAGTGCAATTTTTGTTATTTGAATATATTTGTTTTCTTTTTTTCCTTTTATTTCCTGTTAGCTTTCTGATCGATCGGCCATGGAAACAAGGTCTGAATTTGAGGAGAACAAGGCATTGATTCTTGAGTTGAAAAATCGTCTAGCTGAGGCAGATGTAAAGATTGTAGAGGGGGAAAAAGTTCGCAAAAAATTGCATAACACTATTCTGGTACCTACCTAGTTTTAATCAAAACTGTTTGATTTCAAATATAATTATAGTCTTTAATCAAAACTGTTTGATTTCAAATATAATTATAGTCTTTCTGTGTTGATAATTTAAGATTTTGTTTAGTGAACTTCATTTAATTATGCTAATTAGAATCTTTTTGATACAGGAGTTGAAGGGGAATATTCGTGTATTTTGTAGAGTGAGACCCCTACTTTTTGATGATGGGGTTGGAAATGATGCAAAAGTTGTTTCATTCCCATCATCAATGGAAGCACAGGGTCGAGGCATTGATTTGAGCCAAAATGGTAAATCCTTTTTTTCTAAAGCTTGATAATATATATTCTTAGTACATTAATAGTTCTCATGTCAATATCCTCTCAATTTACTATGTTTTGTTTTCTGCAAGGGCAAAAGCACTCCTTCACTTTTGACAAAGTGTTCATCCCTGATAACTCCCAAGAAGATGTGTTTGTAGAGATATCGCAGCTTGTTCAAAGTGCGCTTGATGGATATAAGGTTGTATGTTTTGTAGTTAACTTTAGAATCATTTGCTCTTAAATTTAGAGATGCCTTAAATGCTTGAACTCATATGGTTTCCAAAACGCGTAGATTTATTTACGAGTCGTCAATAGAAACTATACTTATGTTACAGAACTTCATTTGCCTAGATTATGTTTCACAAACTATATTAATTTGATTGCATTTCATATCAGGTCTGCATATTTGCCTATGGGCAAACAGGCTCTGGAAAGACGTATACAATGATGGGTAAGCCAGGACTAACAGATCAGAAAGGTTTAATTCCACGATCACTAGAGCAGGTATTTCAGACAAAACAAATGCTTGAATCCCAAGGATGGAAGTATGACATGCAGGTACGGGACCAAAATTGCGGTCTTTCGTTTGTGCCCTTATAAAAAACAGAGTTATTTTGACTCAAATTATTTACTGTTATGCATGTTCAGGTGTCAATGCTTGAAATATACAATGAAGCAATACGTGACCTATTAGCAACAAACAAAACAACCTTTGATGCTGGAAAGCAATATGCTATCAAGCATGATGCAAATGGCAACACCTATGTCTCTGATCTCACCATTGTTGACGTTCGCAGTAGCAGGGAAGTTGCCTATCTCCTAGAACGGGCTGCACAAAGCAGGTAATAAAACCAAATGTTTACTTTCACCCTATTTACTTTAAAGTTATTATTTGGTTGCAAAGTGTTCAACCAAGATATTATTGATCTTTCATAATCTCTGAACTTATTACTTTAGGTCTGTTGGCAAGACCCAAATGAACGAACAATCCTCTAGGAGCCATTTTGTTTTTACCTTAAGAATATTTGGTGTTAATGAGGTATCACTATATGCTCCAAGTATGTTGTTCCTCTTCTACCACTCTGTTTTTTTTTCCAACTTGGTGATACGTATTATTATGTCATATCATGGCATTAGAGCACTGATCAACAAGTCCAAGGTGTGCTGAATCTAATTGACCTTGCTGGTAGTGAGCGTCTTTCCAAGAGTGGGTCGACTGGGGATCGTCTTAAAGAAACTCAGGTATTAGAAAACAATTGCCTTTATCTGTTCTTGCAAATATCATGCAGTATCTGACTAATTACCTTATTATCAACAATCAATCAGGCCATCAATAAAAGTTTATCGTCACTAAGTGATGTCATTTTTGCCTTGGCAAAGAAAGAGGAGCACGTGCCATTTAGGAACTCCAAGCTCACATATCTTCTCCAGGTAGTCTTTTACCTCTTGCTGCACGATAATGTTATCTTTTGAAATAGCACATCGATCTTTTGGCAAATTTTAATAAGCACTTTACTTGGCTGTATAAGTAAGTTGGATTTTACCCTAACTGAGATTCAGATTATTCACTCAGTGCAACTCTATGACTAGTAACAGATAAATCTATAAGCATTTTCAACTATTTTACTAAGGACTCTTATTTTTTTCTTATAGTTGCAAGTTATGTCATATGAATCTCTATTACGTGTTATAGTTGCAAGTTATATACTACTAAGTACCAACACTTGCTTTTTTGTTGTTGTTGTTGTTGTTCATATACAGCCTTGTTTAGGCGGAGATTCGAAGACTTTGATGTTTGTCAATGTTTCACCCGATCCAGCATCCGTGGGTGAATCACTTTGTTCACTACGGTTTGCTGCAAGGGTAAATGCTTGCGAGATTGGCATCCCACGACGTCAAACCAATTTACGGTCTTCAGATTCTCGATTGAGCATTGGTTGATTTTTTATGGGATCAACACTATTTTTAGATTTAGGAAAGTGTGTTTACTGTGTATTACACTTGCTGGCATTTGTTCTTAAACTGATAACAAAATGACAGAAATCTAACTGGATTTGCATAAAATTTGTACAGCTGATGATTTTGGCTATGTATCAGATATAGATATATGCGGGGCTGAGCTTTAGCCCTTTTCTCATTGATTTGTAGTTATCAAGATTTTTGTGTGTCTGAGCAATTTTATGCTCTTCACAGATTTCTTACACAGATTATCTGCTGCTTATTGATGTTTTAGATTATTCCAAATTCATGACATTTTCCCAATCTCTTATGCGATGTAAATAATGCAATTTTTTTTTATTATCTTTTAAGACTAATCAAATCTAATTCCATATCCATGTCACAATTTTTAATTTTTTTGGTCTTTTTGTGAATTTTCCATTCAATCTCAATTTCTTGTGTTTTAATTTAATTTTGTAATTGTTGATTAGGGTTGATTATACAAATTAGGGTATATAATTACTTTATAGCATTTAATTTCAAGCTTCTAGTTAATGGTTGATTTTTTGGGTTGATTATTCCATAATTAGAGTTTATAATATTTAAATTTCAATTTTGACAGTAATGTTGACTAGGATTTGTTATAATTTAAATAACTTTTATTTTTATAATAAATATTATTAAAATAATAAATTTAATAGTGAGATTTGGGAGAGTCTATGCTAGGTTGATCTTTGATAGGTTGACCCACAAAATAAATCATAATAAATTGAAAGTTAAAATATTTCAGATAATTCAAAACTAATGTTAGAAATCATTGGAAAATACCGCCTAATGAAAAAACTAAGAAATTAGTATTGGCGAGATATTGAGCTCTTGAATATTTTTAATTTTTGTGTATTGCCAAAATTATATTAATATTTACTTAATATTTTCAATTTATTATGATTTATGTTGCATGTGAGTCCGCCTAGCATGGACTTTACCTGAGATATCGGAAGGCGTATGTGAACGAATCGATAATTCATTTATTTCATCACTTCGAATAGTTGTGATATTTTTACTGCATCTATGTATGTTTGTATATTGCGCACTACTTCGACAAAATCAAAAATATCGGAGCAATAAAAAAAAGAATTCCAACAATTCAACTTAATAGAAAAGTGACACGAATTTTGGAGAGGCTGAGGTAAACATATGCATCAAAAGTGAGTTGAAAACAGCAAGAGCTTCCACAAAATTAATGTTTTTGCACACTCAAATTAGACAGTGACTTCAAAAGTTTAGAACGCACAATTTTTTATAACGACGATAATTTTAATTTATTGAATGAAATAGTAATAGTTTGTGTTGTCGAAATTTCACGCATCTGCTAAGGTATGTACTACATATATATTAACAAATAAAAGAAAAATAATAATAATAATAATAATAATAATAATAATAATAATAATAATAATAATAATAATAATAATAATAATAATAATAATAATGAAAGATGGCATCAGCCACATTGATATAAAAAGGCATTTAAAAGGGGAGAAAATGAGGGGTTAGATAGTGGAAGATAGATAACAAACAAAATTAGTAGAAGATTCTGACTAAGCATATGTTTAAGTGGATGCTTTCGTCCATCTAATTGTTCACAATGTGGTATCATTTTTTTAAATGACGAGGCTGCCTCTATTCGAAGTAAATACTTGGTGAACCGTATTAGAAATATCTGGTTCGACTATTTATGAAGTGTTGGTGAAGCTTAATTGGATATATTACACTAATTAGAATACTAAAAAAAAAAGAAGAAGAAGACTAAAGGAGATATTTTTCTTTTAAAAAAAATCATAATATAATTACAAGAATCTCAACAAAAAAATAAAAAAAATCCAAGGAGGCAAAAAACTAGAATTGAGACGCCCAAAAAAGGAATAATATGATATCATGTGATATATATGCATACGAATGCAGAGATTATGCATACGTACTTCTTGCTAAGTGGTTCTAATTTAAATTAATTTTGTATTATTAAACACAAATTATTTATCATTAGTGATTTCTCAAGTCTCAGCAAATCAAGAAACTCAACTTGTAATTGTAACACAGAAAAATAATTTAAATATTTGTACACTATATTTTTTAGATATAGCTCGTCAACGATCTTAATTGTAATTGTCATTATTATTCAAGAAACTTATAAACCTCCTAAGTTAATAAAATGACAAATCCTACTTTATGGAAGAGATCATATGTAAATTCTTTTGACATAAGAAATAAGAAACGATCTGGACCATTGATCTTCGTAGATCTACGGTTATCATTGACCGGTGCATTAAAATTGAACATGAAATGCATTATCGTAACAATGCATTGTAATAAATCAAAAATGCATTATTATGACATCATATTGTAATAATACATAAAATACATTATTTTAGTACATAAAATTAAATGCATTATTATTATTTTTTACGGAAAAAGTGTTTTGTACATGAACCAACCCTCCTACTTTATTATAAAACTTATTTGAAGGACTGCAAAAGACAACTAGTTAACTACTAAAATCTGTGTAACAAGTACATATATAATAAGTAAAACCAACTATATTAGTTTTCTAGAAAATTTTATTGTAAGTTTAATTTTGGCTTGGATCCAAACACGAAAATCATCTAATTGTCTAACTGAAAAATGTCCCATTACAAAAATAGAAAAATACTCCAAAAACTCAAACTAGTATATATGAGTGTGCATGCTGAACAAAACTACACTGAAAATCGATATATCTAAAGTGACCGACATGAGCATTGATGTCGTGCCGGACGTGGAATGCCTGTAAATCATATAGGAGTATCATTTTAGTCAATTTTTTTTTTTTAGGTAAATAAAAACCTTCATTCACGCACAAGGGGTGCAACTCATAAATGAAGTACAAAGCTAAACAATTACAAAAACGAGCAAAATCACAACTTAAGACAACAAGATGGATTACAAATCCAATCACCCAAACTAAGACAAGCAAGACTAGGAAGAAAATTTGACACTCAAAACCAAAACCTTACTTTAATCAACTCGATAAGATCCTCACAACTACTCGACCTATTCTTGAAAATTATCCCAGTTCAATCATTTTAGTCAAATAACGAATAACTTGCAAAAATTTCACAAATATTTTCCCAACAAAATATATCTTCAATTTATTTTATGAAAAATCGATGGGAAACATTGAGAGTGAGTGGACCACAAAGTGTGCGTTTTCTTGAAGATTTGTGTACCGCTCATTTTCAATCATATGTTTGTTATGAATTTATTATCAACCAATGGAGACTAGACATCTCACTCTCCCACCAACATTTATATCCTCATTGTTTTTGAGCTCATAATTGGAAATAACATCTCAACATTGGGTGGAAATTGGAAAAAGAAGATCCCTTTCGAACCATATATATTATTCTAATTTTAAGCTTTCTGAAGATATTAATATATTTTTTTATTCTCTATGCTCCTTTTCTTTTAAAAAGTTCAAAATTTTGAGGTGGGTAGGTTTCTTGGAGGTGTGTTTCGTGGAAGGTTGATGCTTCACTCAATTCTTAACTAAAAATCTTGTAACATCTTTTTGCATGTCAATTCATGACATGACTTATTGACTTGTGACTTACTAATTGGGTATCTTATTTTGCTAATGTTTGTAAGCAATTGGGGCTACAAGGATAAAATATTAAATTATATTTTCATTTTAAGTATTGGGTATCATGAAGAGATAAAAGAAGTTATGAATAAAATTAGTCTATAAAAAACAATATACAAAAATTTATGAGACAGTCTTGATAGGACGGATCAAAATTTTGAATTCAAACTTGTATCTAATGATCTTTAGTTTGTCTGGCTATGAGATTGTCAGACTCCCTCTAAATAGAAACACAAGAACTTGTATGCGTTTGACCGCTCGGTTCCATAAGATAAAATTTACTCTCTCCGTCTCACAATAAGTGATCATTATTCATTATTGGTTTGTCCCAATATAAGTTGCCACTTAGCCAATAAGAAAACAATTATATTTATTGTGGCAAGTGTTGGGTAACTTTATACACTTAACACTCCCTCCTAAATAAGCATGTCCAAAATAAAGTTACCACTTATTATAGAACGAAGGGAGTAACTATTATCCGGATAAATCATGAAAAAAATGACAATTCGAATCTAATCACACGATAAGATCAACCTCATCCAAGTCGAGATAGTATTATGTTCTACTAGATTTGATTCAAAAGTATATTTTGATTTGAAAGGCCCAATCCTAAATTGGGCTTAGAACATATTTATTGACTTTAAAAAAAGCTTTGGAGAGTGGGCCCACTCAGTTTATGTGTGCCGATAATAGTGCGTCACATAGTCGCGTGTCTCTGTGGGGAATCTTTCCTTTTTCCCATTTTTTTATTTCATTATTATTTTCACGCTTACGCCTAAATCCATTTGCATCAAAAAACCCACAATTCTAATCCGAATAATTCACCACAAATAATAAGAAATTGCCCCTCCAGATTCCTCTTTACCCATTTCAACTCACGTGAATTCCTCATTTCTCTTCGTTTCCGTTTTCCCCTAAATCGGAAGACTCTTTTTTACCCGGTTGAATTTGATCTTCCGTTCGCCGGAAAAAAACAGTTTCCGATTTTCCGGCGTCTGATCGAAGATGGTTTCGCCTGAGAGCACGAATTGGCTGTACGATTATGGATTCGAGGACATCACTGTTCCGGATGGCAATTTCTCGGCTCCTAATTCCGGGTTTTCTTGGCCCGTTCAAGCCCTGAATGCCTCGTCCAACACCAGGTGCTGTTTTTCATATTCTCTTTTAGTGTGATTTTCGGGCTTTTTGGACATGCAGTTGTTCTTGTAATTCGTAAAGGTTCGGGCTTTTTTAGAAGTTTCTGATGATTTCTGCTTTTTTGTGTTTTCTGTAATTAGTTATGGTGCTTGGTGGTTATGTGATTTTAAGGGATTAAGTGTTGTATTCTTGTTTTTAAGATCAAATCTATGGTTTTTTTTGGGTTAGTTTTGTTTTTCTTTTATTTTATTTTTTTTGTGTGGCTTCTGTAGTTTGTTGGGATAAGGGATGTTTCTAATTTTGTTTATTTTCCTTGCTTCTCGTATTATTCTGTCTTTAATTTCATTTTTTTGTTCGTTGATAAGTTGGGAATTGATTGTTAATTTATGTAAACTAGTCTTATAAGTGCTACAGAAAGATCACTTAACCATCTCTAGTAAGAATCATGTTTCTTGCAACAATTATCAATCGCCCCAATATTGATGTTAGGGCATTTCCCTCGTCAATGGTTGCCTGCTCCAAAAATATCTGACTGATGTTTACTGGCGCCTATTTTTGTTCAAGATTGATTGTAGTAGAAAATTTCCTAGTTTTGCAAAATCGAAATCCATCATGCAAAGTTTTCCTTTACCTTTCCTAGAACTATATCGATGCCCAATTTTGTGGCTCTTGTGTTACCCATATTGAGAATTTTCAGAACGACTGTCTTCCCATTCATTGCAACATGCAGAAATCGCCTCTGAAAAATCTACTTTGCAGATTTTTAATGGTCATTCTACTCCATTGACCACAACATGAAGCCCAATGTAATATTTTTTACCTTCACAGATGCACAACTACCCTCAACTAATTGTATTTCCGAATGTTTCTACATGTTCTTTCATGAGGGATTAGCAATTCCACATAGAACATTTCGAGGGCGGGAGGGTAGGGAAGCAAAGGAAAAGGAATCGATTGAAATCTAAGGTTGGTAGCGTTGTTTCTGTCGACTTCCAGGCATTCTGGCCATTCGATTTTATAGTTGATATTCTATGAGTAATCCAATTTACCGTTTCATCTTTTTACGGAACTGTAATTAATGGGATTCGAATAATTTGAGGCAGTCAAATGGTACAATTGATTGTTGATTGGGAAAAATCTTGGGAGGCACAGCTTTAAGGGGGTTTACTGTCTTCATCTTGTTATTATTTGAGGTAACTCTAACTGTTTTGCCTAGGGTATAATTTGTTGTGTTTTCCATGTCATGGATTTACATACATTCTCTTGATTGGGTGAATTTGTTCATTCTCTAGGAATTTGTTATGTTATTGATAAATTGTTAGGTGAGATGATTTACTTTGCATTCTTTGCTAATGAGTTTGGCTTTTACAGTTGAAGAAAGTTTAGAATATAATATTAGCCTACTTGAACTTCATTTTTTCAAGCATGAGTGAAGTTGGGGACTAGGGCATAGAACCCACTGTGGAAATGACTTCACCATAGTTTATGTTCATGCTATGCGAATACTAGAAATTGGACGTTTCTCTCTCTCTCTTGGAAGACTTGGCTGCATTGGTGGAAATATATTTCCTGTTTGAGAATAATTTTATATATATATATATGGGTAAATTATCTGTAAATTTCTGAACTTTTCATAAATTCTGGTTTTGCTCCCCACAAAAAAATTCTGCGTGTAAATTCTCAAACTTTCCCTTTTTTCTGGTTTTGCATCCAACGTTGGTTTTCCCCAAATTGTGTGCCGATTTTGAGTACTCGTGTGCCCAAGGATAGATTGTACAAGGCTAGGAAAATTGCACAACAGCTTGTGAGAGGTTCAGTGGAAGATCATTATGCCTCAATCAAAAGTGAAAGTTTGGGAAAAAACCGATGTTGGATGTAAAACCAGACAAAAGAGAAAGTTTGGGAATTTACACGCATAATTTTTTTGTGGGGAGCAAAACCAGAATTTATGAAAAGTTCAGGAATTTACATGCAATTTACCCTATATATATTTGTATATGTATATGTATATCCCATTTTTCCTTTCATCTACTTCTAGTATTGCTGGTAAGTTTCATTATAGAAAATACAATCAAGTCATTTTATTCAAGTCCAAAAGATGCTATATCTACAAAATACCGTAATATTTCAACGACTTGAGGTCATAGTGTTCATTCTCTTTATACTTTTATTGATTGCTTAAGAACGTGTTTCTCACACTGCTTATCTGTTATTAATTTATTGTGGTGTTTTTATTGTTTTGATAGTGTTGAAATTGATGGCTCATTTGGAGAATCTGATGTGCAAAAGGAAACTGGGTCCAAAAAACGGTATAAAGCTTTTTCCTTTGATTATGTGATCGATTGATTTGAATTTTTGCCAAGATTTCACATTTAACTTTTGATGTTCATTACTCTCTATTATAGGTGAACTATTTCTGCCAAACTATTCATCATCTCACAGTTTATACTTTTCACAGAACTAGAACTGAGTTATGTGCTCCATCAAGCTCCAAAGCATGCAGGGAGAAACAACGAAGGGACAGGCTAAATGACAAGTAATTCTCATCTGCGCTTGTTTCACCATGCTGGTTTTTCTCTTTGGCTTGTTTCCTCCAGTAACTGTGGTGGCCCATTCTCTAGGTTCATGGAATTAGGCGCTCTTCTCGAGCCCGGGAGGCCTCCCAAAACTGATAAAGCTGCCATCTTAGTTGATGCTGTCCGAATGGTAACTCAACTAAGAAGTGAAGCTCAGAAGCTGAAAGACTCAAATTCGAATCTGCAGGAGAAGATTAAGGAGCTCAAAGTAAGACTTTCATCTCAGTTTTTGACTGTCACTTATGTTTGCTGACAAAGGTTCATGGCCTCAAAAGCAACGGCTAATCTTCGAACTCATCACATATTATTTCCTAATTATTTCTGTAGACTGAGAAGAACGAGCTTCGTGATGAAAAGCAAAGGTTAAAGGCGGAGAAGGAGAAGCTGGAGCAGCAGCTTAAGACAATGAGTACTCCCCAACCTGGCTTTTTACCAGCTAATCCGAGCATCCCAGCTGCATTTGCTGCACAAGGCCAAGCTGCTGGCAACAAGTTGGTGCCTATCATCAGCTACCCGGGTGTCGCCATGTGGCAGTTCATGCCACCAGCAGCCGTTGATACGTCTCAGGATCATGTGCTGCGCCCACCCGTTGCCTGAGAGGGCAGTCGAGCCGCCCTCTGATGACGTGCTTATGGTGCGTTTAATTGTTAAACTATTCGTCTGTGCTTGATGACTACTATTGCTTTTTGTTCAACTGTCTAACTTGGATAATGTTGGACTAGAGAAGACTGTTTGTGATTTTGTCAAACTTTCTATGTTAGTGAAGTTTATTGCTGCTTCGGATTCTGTAAATCTGTATAGATTAATTATGTCTGCTGTCTGCATAGTTTCACGATGGTTAAACCTGAGTTAATTTTCTGGCTGAGCCTTTAGCAGCAATCATCAAAACAAGTATCATCTTAATGTTATATATTAGTACAAATTTATGTGTATATATATGATATATATTCGTTCAGCCTCATAGTATGACTTTTTTAACAGTGTTAGTCCTAACTTCAAATAATACATTCAGGCTTCCTAAATTGATTTTGTGACGATTTTAGTTTGTTAGTGATTTTCAGCTTTGAAAAGTCAGTTGGCAGTTGAAATATGAAATATATGCGTGACATTTCCACCCATATAAAATTTAATAATGTTGAATAAAAAATTCAATTATGTCCCAACCCAATCATTAAATTCTGTTTTTGATTTTTTCAAATTCTCAATCCCAACTCAATTTTTGATTGATTTTTGGGTTTAGACTTGGATTGATCACCAAAAAATTAGAAAAATATGATCGATTTTTAAAAACATCAAGAAGTGTTATAAATGTTCTTACGACCGTAAATGTTTGTATAATTGCCAAATTTTGAGTGATGGTTTCAATCGTAAAATAATAAAGAATGTCATCCACAAAAAAATATTTCAAAAATTCTACTTTGTACATTGTTAAATTTTCTTATCTCATAGTACAGTCACAATTTCGTAAATCTAAAGAATTTACGGATATCATACTTGTGCATCGTTATGCATGTAATAATTAGAACATTAACTAAATTTAACCAATTTTTAGTAATCAATTCAATTCCCATTCTCTCTCTACAAATTTCCTGAGGCTCATAATTTTGCTTTCCTTATCTTCAGTTACATTACCAGTTTTACTCCTACAACTGCCAAAAATGGCTTCCAAACTCCAAATCCATGCCCAAACCATCAAGAATTCAATTCCCACATACAGCTTGCAAACAAGAACTACTTTTTCTTCATCACTTTCATTCACCAAACAACTGTGTGATCATGAACAACACCTACTAATCTCTCACACACATGAGAAGAAGCCTCAACCTGAATCAAGAATCTCTCCGAAATTCTCTCTCTCATCTCCCAAACCACCAGCCACCAAAGAGGAAGCCATTCTCCAAGCCAAAACCTCTCTCTCATCCACCTTACAGAAGCCTCTCAACAACCCCAAACTCGCCGGAAAGATGAAGAGAATCAAGCAGCCCAGACTGCGCGTCGAGATTCCGGTCGTCGACGACTCGCCGGCGGCGCTCTCTCAGCTGGCCCTCCAAGTGTTTGGAGAAATGCCAATTAGAAGAAAAGGCCTACAAATCAAGCTTCTTCTTTTATGGCCTAGCAAGGGCCTAATGCAGGCCGCCATTGAGGCCTTTGATTCTCTCTCTTCAGACATTCTCGTCCAGAGCATTGACACGTCATCGGTTCTCGACGGGGATGTCAGAACCCTGAATTCTGCCGACATAGCAGTATTTTTTGCACCCGAGGCGTCTCAGGTGGCGGTTATGAAGACAGTTAGTGACAGTTTGAATCCGAGGCCGGTTGTGATTTTCAACCCTAAGTGGAGTTTTGAAGAGGAGGAGGATTTTGGAGAGATGAGTGGCTTTGTGGGATCTTTTGAGGTTGTTTATTCGTTCATGGGGTTGGAAGTGAGAGGGATTTTTAGTAAGAGAAAAGGTGTGATCTTTAAGTGTGTGAGAGATGGAGTTTTGAGTGGTGAGAGATGGAATGTTTTGGTTGAGGAGGAGGGAGGGGAATTGAGGGTTGTTTCGAGCTTCACATCACGGCCATCGATCACGCAAGTCGAGGCCGTGCTGTACAATCTTATGGCCATTAATTCACCAGTTACCAAATCTGCGAAGTTCTTGAAAGATTTGGTTTCAAATGTAACTGGGAAGAAGTAGCTGGTATTGTTCTTGAGATTTTTAATATCTTTATTGAATATGCTTATTTGAATATTGATTGTTTGCATTCATATTAGTGGATAAATATTGTTCTTATTCTGAATATGGATGTGGTAGTAAGCATAATTTAGGAGATTTTGTTGTTGCTGTTGTGTAATCTGAGATATGATTGTGGATATATAATTTAGGATATTTTTAATATCTTTGTTAAATATGCTTATCTGAATCTTGATTGTTTGGCATTCACATTTTTGGTAGGATAAATATTATTTTGATTCTGAATATGGATGTGGTGAAAAACATGATTATTGCATAATTTAGGAGATTTGTTGTTATTTCGTACCAAAGAAAAAAAAATGAAAATATTGTATAAGTTTGAGATATATTCAAGAACTCAGAAGCAAGGAAGAGTTCTGAAAATTTTGAAGCCAACCAAATGGCTGCTGCTATCGTCTCTGCCCGAAAATCCTCATGAAGAACTCTCTCCATGTATATCCCGTCTCTGATTTACAGGTGTAAAACGAATCATAAAAACATTTTCAAATGTGATTGTCTTTCTAAGATGCTCTTATGTGACAGCTCTTTATGAATCTATCAGAGAAGTCAAGATACTTGGTCCACAGAGGCCGTAGCTGTGGGAATGCTATGTCGAGCCATGGCTTTGCTCGGCCATTGAAGTGGATAACACCGGCTGTTTCAGCTTCAGCAATAGTGGTGTTATCTTGGTATCCTAATCCCAGCATGTGCCAGAACGGGTTGATGACGTGGACGTGGCCGCGGAAAGCTATTAGCCCGGGAGGTAATGTTCCCAGCTGCCATAAACTTAGGTCTGATTTCAAATTCTGCATCATTAAAGATACCAGTATGTTTAAGTTTCTCATTTTGTTAGAAACTCTGAAGCAAAATGTGTGTCGTCTTGGAAGGTTACCTCTTCGATCCAATAGTAGTATGTTTGGCTGATGTTCGATTTCCTCCACGCATCTAGATCGAAAACATTCATGCCATAAGCCCATGCACATTCATTAGGATCAAAGTTTTTTGCAATGAGAGGATGAGAGAAGTTGAGATAGCTTTTGAATCTCTTTGACATCACAAATTTGTCTCCTCCTCTGCATGTCTCGACTGCTCCGTTGACCTTCCCATTCATGTCGATGTCCCAGAGAGGCGAAAGATCCGTTTGGACCACAATGTCATCATCCAAGAACACCACTTTGTTGAGACTAGGAAACATCTGTAATTAAAAAAAACACACATTTTGAGATTGAATTTGCTTCAAGAATGGCTATATACGCCTTTGATACTTCGATATTTTGATACCGACCTCTGGCAAATTTATACGAATGTGGTTCATGAGCGAGTTATACTTAGGGCTAAGTGCCTGCAGTTTTGCTGCAATGACTTTCGGTTTTTCTGTGTTGTTTGCCACGATCGCTGATGATCCGCCTCTAAACTGCGCGCGCACTTTTTGATCCTTCTCCATGGCTTCCAAGACGGGGACCTTCCCCTTTGTGAACCAATCGAAATGGTGCAGTGCTTTGACCTCAATGATTGCAGGTGTTAGGGGATGCAGCGAGAACCACGCCTGCATTGGGGCGTACGTCTTTCTGTCTGTTATGAGATGGAGCACGACCTTCTCTGGGTGCAACGCGTTGTGGACGAGTGATGCTACAACAACAGAGGCCGCGAGGACATTGTCTGAGGCGAGGACAAAGTGGAACAAGGAGTTGTCCACGAGTGCAGGGACGAGCTCTGGTGAGGGTAGCTGCAGCCTAGCGTTTGCGTTAGTGGAGTGCTCGTTTGCAAGGCGTAGGGCAAGGCAATGCAGCTGTTTCGGTATGCTACTTGAGGCAACATGACGGTACAGGTACTCTTGTATCTTTGCAGTTCTTGTTCTTTCTTCAAGGAATGTTACCTTCATGAGAGAGAGAGAGAATTAGGTAATGTTCTTTATTGTGAAGCCTATATGCATTCGGCCGGTTCGGTTTTCAACCAACCGATCCGAAAACCAAAAATTGAATAATCCAAACTTATTTGAATTGTCAATTGAACCGATCAGTTTTTTCCCGAACTGAGCTTTGAACTTCGGTTTCGGTTTATCGAAAGTTTTATAATGTATTCTATTTTTTTTAATCAACTACTCTCTCTAAAAACGTGGATTAATATACAATCACATTTAGGGTTTTTTTAGGATGAAAGAAATATAGATATTAAATAGTAAAACTTCAGTCGGTTCAGTTCCAATCGAATTTTTTTAACCAGATACCAACCGAAATTCAGAAGGCTAAAACCGTCGAACCAACCGGTCTAGTTCGGTTTTGCTCACCCCTAGATACGACAAAGATTAGGAGAGGCGAAAATGATGCATAATACCATGGATTTGAGCTTGATGGCAAAGGTCTTGGCATCAGGAACTTCATTCTTCATCTCTGCAACGAAATCTTGTAATGTTTGTGGACCTAATTCTATCTCTTTTGGATTTGTGGGCTCTTCTAATATTTGGTATATCACTTGAGGCACCTGCTCAAAAAAGAAACCAAAAAAAAAAAAAAACATTTTAACAGTAAATTAAATAATCTTGGATTTCATAACAAAATCTGTTTCCATATTGATTGAAATTATTACATTAGGCTCATATCTTCTTCCCAGAATTCTTGGTCCTAACTTTTTCCCCAGACAACCTGCATTTCGATCAATACAAAGGATTATGTCAGTGCATGATTAATTTATGAGAGAGAGAGAGAGAGATGGTGAGGTAGCTATGAACACCTATGGAGGAGCATTTAGTCTGTCCATCAATGGCATCAACGGCAGTGAGCACGAACACGAAACGGAGAAGAAAGGTAAGGAAGAGAAGGGAGTAGAAAACCATGCGATACGACAGTCTTCTTGATCCAATCTTAACTTTGAAGAACTCTTTAAAACCTTTTGCAGGCAGCACAGTAATGTGCCTTAAGCTAGGCGATATGTGCAGCTGCATCTTCGACTCCGAGAAGCAGCGGAAGACGGACGAAGAAGAAACAAACACGGAAGAAGAAAGCACGGCCAAGAATCTGTATGACAAATGTGAGGTGAAGAAACAAAAAATAAAGCTGAAAAAGGAAAGTTTAGAGGGGTGTTTGGAGTAGCTATCGGCCACCTAAACTTGCTTAGGATAGAGGTTATTGAATGTGGAGAATTCTTATTTGTTGTGTGGAAATGCAGTCTTGAGAGAGGAGGAGAAGAAGAGGAGAGAGAGAGAGAGGAAGAAGAATGGTTGTTTGAAGGAAAATGACTGCAGACTGAGAATTTCTATCCTGTTTTAATTTAGTGTTTAAGAGGAGTTTTATAGTTTGGTGCAGGTTGAGTTTGGGTACAAATCAAGTATATTTGAGAAATTAGTATTGTTTTTGGGCTGTGATATAACAGAGTTTCTAAATGGAAAACGACATCTTCATACTTTATTTTTATTTATTTTATTTTATTTTTACTATTTTTAACTATATGGTGTAGAAGAATTTTTGGAGGGTGAGTTTAGGATTGTAGGAATTGTTGATGTAAATGTAAAGTCATATACATGTATACGTGTGTATGGTAATGGCAACGTATAATATATGCGATTTTAAACGAAATATAGAACATTATTTATTACTATCTATTAATTTTTATTTATATACTTATAATGTCGTAGTTACTTTAATTTTTAGGGTTAATTGCAAATCAAATCACAACCTTTACACTTATTTGCAATTACAACATGACTTTTAAAGTGTTTCAAATCAAATCACTATCTTTCCGATTTTTGCAATTTGGATCACGCCAAATATTTTTTGGCAGCCGGAAATGTGACGTGGAATATTTTTAATCTATCTGGATTTTTTTAATCCACATCACATACATGAATTATGGTACCACATCACTTAAGTAAGAATTAATTGCAAAACAAATCACAACCTATTTACTTATTACAGATTAACTCACAACCTATCAAAAACCACAATCCATATATAAAACCATATAAATAGATAAATACCATAGCTCTCTCTCTCTCTATATATATATATATATGTTGTATAATTTTTTTAGATTGTGGCAACATTATTATGTAACTCCAAATCTATACTATATTAAAGCAGAATCTTCTGCATGGCAATTTCCCGCCCAAACTACTATTATCCCGCCTAAAATGCATGGGTTGTTGCATTGGGTTGTTGCGCTATTAGTGATGATATCTTTTTCAAATCTCTTACTCTTTATATATAGATATTGATTTATTCAATAAAAAAATACATATTGATATTGATACATAAAATCTAATATTATATTAAAGCAAAATAATTTGCAATGCATTTTCCTGCTTATTTTGCATGATACATGCAAATAATTGTACAATTTCCAATAAAAATTAATAAATGTACATTTTATCATGATATTTCAATTTTTCAAATTCAAAAATTAGGCTTTATAGCCTAACAAATTTAGTTCACTAAATAATGATGTGTATGCTGCATTTCAAATTTTCAAATTCAAATATTAAGCTTTGGAGTAGTAATTATTTTATTTTTTGTCACATTAATTAATTTTTGTGTTTGCTAAATGTATTATTTTGTATAAGAAGATTCACAAAGATAAATTTTATTAATTTAAAATATTTAATTATATTATATAGATATTATTGACATTTAAAAATGTAAAAATTGAAATACAATCGAATGGTGCAGCGCAACGCGCGCGGGTAGATCTAGTTAGTATTGTATAGATAAAACATCATTGAATTTTCCTATGTTCTGCAAGTGCAAGGAACTTTAATTATCAAGATTTTTACTATGCTATCTAAGAAGTTGTCATGTCGCAGAATACAATTAATTTCACTAAATACAACAATTTCAAAAAAAGAAGTCAATAGATAGGTTGTGATTTAATTTGTAATAAGTGAATAGATTGTGATTTAACCCAAGGAATGCTAGAACTCGTTCAACTTTAACTCCTAACTCAAAGCTACATGAGCAACTTGTAATGAGTATAAAGGTTGTGATTTAATTTGTAATTAATTCTTACTTAAATGATGTGGTACCATAATTCATGTGATGGGGATTACAAATAGTCCACGTCACATTTCCAGCCGCCGGAAATATTGGGCGTGATTCTAATTGCAAAAATTAGAAAGGTTGTGATTTAATTTGCAATACTTTTAAAATCATATTGTAATTACAAATAAGTGTAAATGTTGTGGTGATTTGATTTGCAATTAATCCTATTTTTAATGAAAATTCTTCAAAATTCCTCCGTATATATTTTCAAATTTCAACCACGGAGGTTTTGCAATTACCAAAGCAATTTGGACTAAAGCTGCATAAAATCAATACATTATCGAAATCACCAAAGTGCAATTAGGACCCAATCTTGAGGAAAACATTATTCTATCTCATTGATAATGTTTCATGTTTCTTTTTAATATGTTCCATTCTAAATGCAACATATAATGAAAGAGAGCTTCAATAGGGACAAAATCGTCAGTGCAACTCTCTCTCTCTCACACACACACTAATTTATAAGAACTGATAGTAAAACATCAAAAACATGTCTTATTTCCAACCATGAATGTTGACTATGCATTGTGCGTAAAGTCTCACATCTCTCACCTTAGCCTTAGCCACCTACTTATTCAAGAGAATGACATTTCAACTTAGCATGTGATTTACTACAAATGTATGAGTATTATTTTTTCCCATAAAACAAATATTATATCTTTCTTTTAATAAAAACAATATCATCTCCAACCTCATCGCTATCTCTACTTCGTTTCATGTGGTGAGAGAAAATGACAAACCTCTCTCGCTCCAAATTTAGATCCACAAAATAAATTCAAATATTATTATTAGGCTAAATTGTCTATAAATTTCTAAATTTTACTCAAATTTTGATTTTGCACCCAATCAATTTTGCCTACAAAATACTGAACTTTATTTTATTTTGGAATTGCACCCAAATCAATCTTTCGGCTAATTTATGTGACATGTAGCATCGGAAAAACAGACGTGACATTTAATTTTTTTAAATAAGAAAATCAAATTGAAGCATTTCCTTTTTCCATTTTTTTTTATTGAATTCGTGCAAAGAATTAACCGTTTTTTTCAAGAAAATGTTGAGAGAGAGAGAGGTGTAGTAGAAAAATGAAACCAAAATTCCCTTCAATTCTTGGTTGAATTTGTCATCAATGGTGAAGCAAAGAGGGAGAAATAAAGCTACCTCATTTTTTTTATTTTTAAAAAACCACCTCCACGTTTATACTACCACCTCATCCATTATAAATGGCACGTCTAATTTTACTTGGCCGAAAATATTAACTCAGGCGCAATTCCTAAAAAATAAAGTGCATGAATTTATATGCAAAATTGATAGTTTGGGAGAAAACAAAAATCCGAGTAAAGTATAGGAATTTAGCAGCAAATTGATAGCTTGAATGCAAGACAAACATTTAAGTAAAGTTCAGGAATTTATGGATAATTTAGCCATATTATTATATTAACACTATCTAAATCAGGAACAAATACAAAAGACAGCAATACATTGCAAACATATAATATATATATACATATTGAAGCAGGCAGGCAGCAATTATTATTGGGGTTATAAACTGATAAATTTCTTTACAAAAGGTGCAAACTTTCACCACAATCCAAAGCATCTACTATTCGCTTCTCTCTCTAGATATATATATTCCGCCCATGGCGTCCCTTCCACAGAATAAAAGAATATCACACACCTGAAGACAAATATAACAGTATAAGATCAATCGATCGAGCCTTGTTTTAACCCATGGAGATCATGCAATAACACAAATACCTCGGTTTAAGAATTACAACCAAAGATAGAACAAATGTGCAAGTTTCATTCCCTTATATCGTTCAACCCAAAACTAATCCAGAATCACAATAATCAAACAAACCAAAAGGATTGTTATGAAATTATTACCTTAGTCAAACTCATCACCTTCTGCAAATCGGTTCTTCATGTTCGAGCCATCTCTATTATGTACAGATCTAGTATATACAGTCTCCTCTTGCTGCTCGGTGTTAATTGTTGGGGTATCGTTACTATTTACACTGCCCCGGCTAGTTTCAGTTAATATCTGGAGACCATCATGTCCGTTTGCATCAAGACCATTGTCCAATTCATCCGTCCCTACAATGCCAGAATTGGCCACGGCATCAAGAGAGCCCGAGTGATGACTGCTGGGAACCTTTCCATCCTCAGAGAAATCAGACCCGTGTGGCTGAAAATGACCATTATTGTCTGTACTAATCGTAGAAATCCTGAAAAATGAAGAATGGAATCATTAAAATAGCATTTAAGAAAACTCGAGTAGAAATTAGAACCAAATTACAGAAGAAAGTCACATAGATAATTGTGGCAAAACAAAAAGCATGCCCAACACAGATTCTTAGGTTTCAAACGTACCTCCCAAGTTGAAATTTGGGATTTTGAAGATAATCGAAAACTGGAACCAAGTCTTTTGACCTTGCTTCAAGCATACGAACAGGGAATCTTTCGATTTCAATTTCGCCACCATAATCACCTTCATTTAGGTCATCATGCCGCATTGACTGAAAATAAATCTGCCCACATAAAAATACAAAAGATGTTATTAGCACCATTCACCTAAGTCATAATTACTACTTCGCAATAATAACAGCCTACCTCAGATTTGGTCCACAGCAGGTTCTGATTTTGATGCATTTGAAGTTCTGCTTCAGAAATATACATATGATGTTTTTCCTCAGAAATGGTATTTTCATTTTTTCTCATACCACAATCATCAGAGAATGCACCATTTTCATGTTTCATTATTTCCGGATATACTTTACTGCTATCTGAATTTCCATTTTCACCATACAGGTCAATATTATCTCCACGTTCTTTTCGGTTTTGTTTCTGACAAATATTCCACTTCTGCATTGCCTCAACCATTAATCTTGCATCATAATCGAGACAGGATTCAGAAGTGAGACTTGCTCCAGGCAAAGCCATCGTGCCATCGAGAGCAGGAGAAAAATGCAGAACATACTGTATCACACAGCCGGATGGAGAGAAAACAAGCAGGTAATAATTTTTCTTCAGGGAACTCTGATCTCCGCGCATACCATCTCCTTTGCAGTTGTGGAAGACTGATGCAACTGCCCCAGATAATGAACTAGACCGCCCAGTTGCAGCTGCAGCAGCACCACTTACTGTATTACGCCAACCGTTACTTCCATTTCTTATTCGGCTGACAGCAGAAAGATTAACAGGAGGACCGGATGCACAGACACTCTGTTGAGTCAGCACCTGCAATCCTGAATTTTGTGATCCATGAACTGCAGGCTTTGCCATCAAGCTGGATCCACCGTTTCTTGCACTAGAATAAGAATCAGTAGACTGAAAATTAACCAACCCCCCTGATGGGGATATAGCAAAAAGGTGACTAGTCCCTCTTAAGGAGCTGATCATAATCCATTGGCTGTCACTACTAAAACTTATGTCCTGTATAACCTGCAAAAGCATTACCAAGATATTAAGTTTTATCCTTTACAGCAGTTCGCAACATTACGGAGATCCATCTTACAGCATTAGTCAGACCACGTTGCAGCCTGTAAAGATGCACATGAGAAGCAGCTCCAGAGGAGCCAGGCATTATCCGAAAGACATTGATGTTGTGACCCTGAACTGAAGCAGTCACTAAAAGGACACCACTTGGATCAAAGCACAACGACAAAATGGGGCTTTTATGGGCCTTGAACTGGGCAATCACATTTTTGCTGACAATATCTCTGACAACAACCTGAGGATTAAACCGAGCTAAAAGTATAAAAATGTGTTTGAATCATACACTGAAGAAGAATCCACCTGAACCAGTACCCAAGACACTATGTAGAAAAAGCACGTGCTTGCATCAATACCAGAATATACACAGAAACAATTTTGTGAAGCAAATATCCAGGTACATACCGTACATTAATTGAAAGTTTTGCTTAAGAGATCCACACATATTAGATATAAACTTGTGAAGAATACAGCATACCATCCCAACATTGTCTGCATCCGGTGAATGCCCATTAGCAACGCCGTTTACCTTCACACGACCACTCCCTGCCTGAAAATTGTTGCTTTCAGGATACAACTCCGAGTAGTACCTTGAAAGCGTCTTGTACCCCATGTCTCCTAAAGTCACAATACCAGCAGCAAGTTGTTTGCTTGACTCTCGTGCAAGATGTCCAACGAGACTTCCATTCGAAGAGTGTGAAGGTAAACTAGGTGAAGGAGTAACATGTTGAGGAGTCACGCGACGAGCACTTGAAATTGCAACTGGACTCCCACTGTAAGCCATCCAACGGGGCCCCACAGCAAGAGGCCCAACACCTATATTTCCAGATCCATAAGAACCAGTTGGCACTGGATTTGTAAGGATTGTATATTCTCTTTCAAGTGAAGAAGCATTAAGACAGTGTATCTGCAACAAAATCGTATCATGATCAAAACAAGATCAAGGAGAACATAACTTGTAGCATAACATGCACATTGTTGCAAGTTTTGGCTCAGTAGAACACACCTGATTCGATTGTAAGACAGCAACAACTCGAGAACTGCATCGAACTAAATGGATAACGGACCGAAATCTCAAGAGATGTACATATGACTGAGATTTGAAGGAATAAAACCAAACTACTGTTGGCATATAAGAACCATTAACTGAACCATTGCATTGTTGGACGGAACCATTACTTGGGGCTGACCCCTCCTGAACATTGATATCTCCAGAAAATGATCCATCAGCACAGATAACAAGCAATGGGCGACTTTCAGCAAATTTATCCTCAGGTTGGTTTGATGCCACCGGTTTTGGTAACACTTGCATAAATGAAACAGGGCCATCATGCCTGGAGACTATGTTACGCACGTTGTCAGCAGCTTCAACATCCCAGATCTGAAATCCATAACTGAAGCCCAGCAAGAGAACTTGTCGCGGGGTACCTTTTTCAAGCTCTAGTTGGTCAAACCCAGCCCAAGAAACCTTTAATCGGGAATATACAAAACATAATTACATTAGATTTACCAGAAAGCAATCTCAAATAACATAAATGTAGGATGAGTTTGAAAAGGATGTTACGAAATAGAGAAACATTAGCCTGGCAATCCTAAAAATTGCATTCTAATTAATCATGGTGAAAACTTCAAACAAGAGTACGTCATCTCCACAAGCAGCGGTGTTACTATGATTAAAACCAGGGTCCACAGGATTTGCAGACTTGACATTAGTATCTTTTTTTTTCCTTCCAAATTAAGCATCATAACTTTTCTATAGAGAAAAATAAGTTGCCATCATTATTAAATTAACGTTACTATAAAAAATCCGTATCGGAACAAGAGAAATATGGTCATAAATTAATATGATTCCACAAGAATGCTATGAAACCCTTACCCAAGAAATAATGTCCCAACAAAAAATATGGAAATTTCCAGAAAAAGAGTAATAATAAAAATGACATAATGGTCAAGAAACGCTTTATGTTCAATTCAGATAACGACAAAAAGTCCGCCACCGGCTGCAAAAGCAAATAAATCATAAATTTCCATACTGCTCCGATGAAAAAGGCAGGTTTTAGAACACGTATTGATACAAATGGAATTAATTTAACCAATCACAGATTAACTAAAGCTAAAGACTGCCAAAGTGAACAAAAAGGTAAGTTTGTCGTATCTCACAGTACATCCTGCCTCTCAGCCCAATTGAAAGGAAAAAACTCACTCACAACATTGTGACTGAATACAACAAAAGTTTTTGCACTAAAGAAACAAACCATAAGTTATCGAACACCTTGACAGAATAACAGAAAATCGAGTAAGATTGCTGCACGTGGACCAGAGCCGTCATTTTTGGGTTTTTTTTATTTTTGTTTTTTTTTTCTTTTTGGAGGGAGGTATACATGAATGACATGACAATAAAATTAGCATTTCCATCTCTTGAGAGACATAAATTTATTTCTTTAAGACGGTAAATTAATGAGCTTTTCCTTGCAGATACTACTCTAAACAAAACTGAACATGAAGAGACATGTTCAAATCAATACTCAGCACATAGCAATACATCTACAGGTCTTCATAATTTCTACGGTACTCGATTGTAGAGACTAGAGACACAACACACATAGAAAACAAACTCCTGATTACTTTTCATCTTATAGGCAACATTAGATAATACCGATGCATGCATGCACGCTTTAATAGAGCCACTAGATTGAAGCACTAGCTTCATTCTTGAACCTTGACACTAAAAATCAATCATTTACAGAAAGAAAGCAGACTGCAATCTCACATGCCAATAATTAACTCGTCTAAGCTAGAGCACAAAAGGATTCTACACAATCCAAGAGTTGCATGTAGAAACCAAGAACACTAAACATGCAATCAACTCAAAATGCAACATTTTCCCAAATATGTAAGAACTTGATCACACTAAAACTACAGAAAACGAAAAAAATCTTCAAATGCCGCACCTGATCATGGCTGGTGTCACCATCCCTCTCCACAATCGCCGAAGCTGCGGATGCAGCAGACCTCACGGTGGAGGCGACGGAGGAGGCACCGGAAGAAACAATCTTGAGGTAACTCGAAAAGGCCCTAAACGAATTCGGAAGTATCCCGTTGTTAACTCTACCCCGCGGCACCACTGATCCACCATCACCACTTTTCTGGCTATCATTCCTCATCCCCAAAATGAAAGAACCAATGTAAACAGAACTGAAAAAAAAATCCCCACAACGACGAACTGCACGCAGCTACTAAGCCCCCCCACCACTCTAATGATCATAACCTCCGCCAATTTTCCTCTTTTATATCGATGAAGATGAACACTCCCAGTTATGATCAAAACCCTAAAATTACAGGTGTCTGCATCTTCAGCTTACAACTCAAAATCCCATCCCAAAATCATGCAAATAGAAACAAAAGTAATATAGAAATGGTTCGACTACACTTGCAACAACCGTCCTCTTGTGTTGTTTCGCTTCTTCGCATTAATCACACCACCAGAAAAGAACAAGTTGCCAAAAATACCCCAAACCGGTGGTATGTATATAAAATCTAATCGTATGAATTTCAGCAGAAGCACACAACAACAAAATCCCTTAAAAAACTCCTTTGTTGCATGTGTTCTTTTTTTTTTTTTTATCCCTTTTCCTTTTAGGGCTGTATCTATCTGCCTCTATCTATGAACAAAAGGCACAAACCCGATAAGGCAGATAAAAATGAAAGAATTTTTTTATGAACAATTAATCACACAAAGAATATATACAAAATGAATCAAGAATTTTGAAGGGTTTTTTATACGATTTAAATCCTAGGGTTTCCTTGATATTGAGATTGACTGCCCTCAACGAGGAGAGAGAGAAAGAAGTAAGAAAGAGAGAGACGTATGTATCGATGAGAGATTTCGTAGTTCTAGAGAGAGAAATGAAGAGAGTTTTATGGCATCGGATAATGAATAGAGGTGAAGAAATAAAAAGATGACTCTCTGTCTTACGTCTCTCTCTCTCTCTCTAGATTAGATTTTCAAATTTCTTTTTTATCGAAAATGAAGAGTTGAGCAGAAGACAACTCCGCCGCACGTCTTCTCTTCTTCTCCCCACCCCGGTCAAAACCCATGAGTTACCGCTGTCGGTAAAACGGTGAAATACGGATCGTTTCACGCGAGTGGCGTGCACACGTGGATCCGATGATGACACGTGGCACATCGGGACACGTGGCGCCTTTTGGAAGCGAGTGGGAGGGGGTAGGGTAAGTTGGAGGGGAGGTAATTGGATTAGATCAGACGGTTGGGAGTGGGGGGAATAGGGTAAGATAGGTGGAGCGGTGGAGTATGGGAGAGAAATTGCGATGACGTCACCACATGAAGGAAAAATATTTCAAAGATGGGGCGTATTGGAATCCGATGAGAATGTACGCAGCATTTTAACATCTCGGGTCGATCGCGATATCTCGCGAGATGGTCATCTTCTCGCCAGAAATTCGTATATCGTGCAAAAAATATCTGTTTAATTTGGAATTATCGATGATAAGGCGTGCTATGCACATATTGGAATAAAATGATCTTTGTCAATGTTTGGAGTAAAATATGAATAATCAGTAAAATTACTTAACTTTGATCATAAAATATGAATGTATTTTATTTATTACTATGTTTTTGTATGTAAATTTGTCTCTGTAATTATTTGGACATTTTATTCGGTAATGTGAATCATATAATCAAATCAAAATATGCATATTTATACAAAAATTATTGTGATGCAAAATTAAATAAATATATTTCGAGATTCTTTATGAGTCCAGAATGTGCTCACGTCTTGTTGATCGTGTGAATGAAATTAAGATAATACATTTATTATTTTTATACTAAAATAATTATCAAATGTCCAATATGGGAAGAAGAAAATGTGGTCATTCCTAAAGAGTTAAATCATTTTCTATTTAGATGGCAGCAAATCACAATGGGCCCATATAACTTGGCACTCTGTTTCTGGGACCAACATACTCAGATAATAATGCTATATTTTTGTTAGATTTTAGATTCAAGATATTGTAGACATTTTATAAATATATATATATGGGTGAGTTCTCATGTAAAATTCACTTAGTGTAAGAAATAAGAAGTATTTTAGACCCTTGATAATTAGAAAATATACAGTCCAGATTAATCATCCAGATTCACATGGATCAACCTTATTTTTCGAGAGGGTAAATTAGTGAAAAAAACACCTTAACATCCCACTAAAATGGGCGAACGGTAATCAAGGGATTTTGGAAAAACCACCCAAATCAAAAACAAAAGCATCCCAAAATTAATTAATAAATACAAATTCTCTAAAATAACTTGAACAATGCGACAACAACATGAAACCATCAAAATAATTGATCGGATTTGGATAAATCATCCCAAAATACATAATTTATGCATTATCAAATTATTATATAATGCACTTACAAAGTTCTTACAATTCGGAATAATGCATTATGAATTATTATATAATGCATTTAAAGTTCTAGGATAATGCAGTAAGTAAAAATAATAATCGATCATACTATATAATTCAGAATAATGCATTATAAATAATTATATAATGCATTTTACGTTAATACACACCCCAATACTAACAAACACTAACGTTCTATACACCGATATTTGCAAAATAACTAGTTGAAATAATTAAATAAAGTGAATTAAAATAAAAACTAAACTTATTCATAAAATTAAAAATAAATAAATAAAACAAAATATAAATAAACACGTATAAAAGAAAGGAATCAAATCCTAAAAGGAATAACCGTACACAATAGAAAGTAAAATTACATGATTAACCCTTCCGCCTTAAAATCAAATAAATTATACCAAAATAAAACAACAAAAATTAACCATAGATCAAATGTAATGGACGCTCCATATTGTTTCTTATTTCTTACGGAAAAATAATTTTACCTATGATCTCTTCCATATATATATATATATTGTATACCGAATTTATTCGATACAAAACTCACTTCTCATAATATTTGGTAGTATTTTTTCCTAAATAATTAGTCATTATATTTTATTTTATTTTCCAAATTATCAGTTTTTCTTAACTTCTGGTTTTATTTTTCCATACGACTTCAAGAAAATAAATATTAATAATTAGGTTATTAGCATTTAGTTTTGTAGAGTTACATATTTAAAGTTTATGCATGTCTATGTTCTTCTTTATTTATTAATCTGACATTCCATGGTAAGAAGATCTGACAAGAAATTTGCTACGTAATACTCCCTCCTCCTCCAAAAGTGTGATGCATATTTGATTTGTTGTAAGGTATAAAATATTAGTTGAACCAAACTAATTTGGGACAGATGGAATATTATTTTATAGCATGCCAATTCGATTATTACAAAGTTGACTCGTTTATTTATTTGATATATTCATAAAGAATATATTATATATAATGTAGATTATTTTAGCTGGGACTATAAAAGAAAATGTTGGTTGCCAACAACTTGACTCATATTCCCAAATTTTTAGAATTTAATCATACCTTAGCTACGAATTTGGCTACACCTAAATCCACCAATTGCAATTAAATAAAATCAATCTTATTAATTGGGGAGTAGGTGTAGGTCACATTTGACGCCGTCACGACGCACAAATCAAAATATTTCTAAAAGTATATATGTTTGACTTTGTCGAGTCATGTTGAACTCAAATGTTTTTTTCAAGATTAAATGTCTACCGCTAAACAAACTTTGTTTCTCATCGACTTGCTAAGCATGGTAGGTACTTTCAGATTCCTTTTCGTTTGGAGATGAGCCATTGGATTGTGTGGCTTGATCTACGATGTTCTTATTCCTAGATAACAATATTAGTTGAGTTTAAAAAAAAAAGTATATATGTAATACTTATCATTGCTTGGTTAGTTTTGTTTGTTAAAATTTTAGTCTAACTTGATTTAGAAGAATTCAAATTCATATTAAAAATCCAACAAAAACATCCAAAATCTACGTACACACATCCAATTTGTTTAATTCAAATCAACCTATAACCGTCTTATAGGAATATTGATGAATTTGAGTTTTTAACCCGCCATATTATTAACTCTTTGATTTGCTATCAAAATTAACTCGTTGGTTTGTTAACAAATATAGCATTAATTGATAATACAAAAAAAAAATATAAATACTACTCCTTCCGTTTTTTATTATAAGATATTCTGGCCTTTTGCACTAGCATTAAGAAATATTAGCACAAAATTTAACAATTTATTGATGTTAAAATTAGAATAAAAAGAACTTAAAAGATAGTATTTGGAAGGGAAAGAGAGAAAGAAAAACAATTGGAATTTTAAATGGGAGTGTTAGAAATTGAAGAATTTGAATGGAAGAGGAGAGATAACTATATATCTTAGTAAAAAAGAGCAACTTATAATCTTATAAATAAAAACAAATTAAAGAGGCTAAAACATCATATAAAAAAAACTGCTTATCAATTTATAAGCAAAACCACTTACTTTTATTAATTTATCCATTCAGAATCAAAGAGCACAACCACTTCTAAAGATGGCATATTCGACCAATCATGATTGAAGATATGTTACTGTGTCCAAAATTAAAACTTCTCACCACCAATCATTTTTGTTCCTCAAATAACAAGAATTACGAGTTTGGCCCAATCTTTCAATAATTTTAGTGAAATATCTAATCGTTGTATATATCAATGATTATTTTTTCTATATATATATATATTTATATGGGGAGGGGGAGCAATGAATTTGAACCATAGACCTCACTGCTTACAGACTAAAGTCGTACCGATTTTTTCCTATATATACGATCGTTGTTATTTGTTATTTATTCTAGTGGTATTTATCTTATACATTAAGGTAAAAAATTCTGTTTTTTGACTGAGATGTCTTATATTTATAAAAAATTAACATTCTGTTTAGTATGATGGATTAAATTATTTGCAAAAATATTATGGTAATTTAATGTTATTTAGTTGCAGTATTATTTATATCATCTTATAGATGGTATATAGAACAACAAAAAATAAGGATTATTCATATAGGCTGAACTTTATAAAAGAATGTATACTTTATACCAAACAAACTAATAGAATATATCATATACTCTAATCACCCCTACCAAATGAGCCATAAGATTACGAATAAATCTCGTTTCCAATTCTCTTTCTCTAACGTCTTTGAATTTAACTTTAAAAACTTACTTTTTTTTATATGTCATTCCACTTGACACATCAGATGTTAGCAAATGAGACCTAGCTTAAGTGTAAAGTTGAGACACCACAAATTTCTTCTTAGCGAAATGTATTGGGTTCGAATCTCACATGCGTGTGGTGTAGTTTATTTTTCCACCTTATGTGGTGTAGTGTAGTGTAGTGTATTTCTCACCTTGAGTGAGAGTTGTGTAATGGTCCCACTTTGTGTGATATAATAATCTTACCTTTATGTTATGATTTATATGATAATATATCTTGTATAATTCTAAAATGTGTATGTATAACTGATGTATTGTTTTTTTTTTTTAAGTCAAATAAACTTTTATTTCTTAACAAGTGCATGGTACATGAAGAAGACCCTCCAAAAACGAAGGAGGATCGTCCCAAACATGCGAAGTAGAAAAATCTCTAGAAGCTCGAGCCAATCGGTGTGCCAATACATTGACCTCCCGACGAACAATGTATTGTTTTAAACAACGAATATTATCATCCAATTAATATATTATTATTTTTAACATAATATTTTAACTTTCCAAATATCCAAAATCGACTGTTACACAGAACGTAACAATATTGTTCAGCCGCTATCTCATCAATACTCATAAATGACTAATTAAAATCTTTGAATTGACAAGCATTAAACGGCCTTAGCAAAATGTTTTCTTAAATATTGTTAAATATACCAGTGTTGCATATATTTGAAAAAAATAAAAAAGAAAACAACCCAATATCTCTTTTTAAATAAAATACTATATGCATATCTTTCTTCATCTTACTACTCCACTAGGATAAGAAAAAGGAAAATAAAAAGGAGAATCTTCGTCCCATAAAATTAGTCCCTTATTTTTTTTCACAAATACTTTTTGGACATATATGTTCGGATATAAAATAAATATATTAATAATCTTAACTTATAATTTATCAAATAAAATAATGGTGTTGGTTAGTGCTCTAATGTATTTACTTAATTAATCTAAACCGTCATTTTTAGAGAGAAATACGAATACAAAAAATACGAAATTAAATTAATAAAGTTATTTTGTGATTTTCACTAATCTTTCGGAAATACTATTACTTAATAGATATTTATGCATTCACTTGAATTAGATTACTCAAAAAATAATAAATTGAATGAATGTGGAGAAATTACAAAATTAAATAAATAAGTTAAACGGATCGAACCGATTCATCTACCTAAACGAGCTAGATTATGTCCGAACATTTATGTCCGAATAGCATCACTCATTTTTTTTTTTGATGTCTCAATACATAGTCCACTTTCCTAATTGAAATTTAATTAAAATGTTCTTTTACTAAAATAACCTTATTTTAAAAAATGTGAAAATGATGTATGGAGTATTAAATAAAAGTAACATAAAATAATTACATATAAATTATGATTTCCAAAGCAAATTAAATGTATTTTCTTAAATTGTGTGAAAATTGGAGGGGAACTACATTTGTGGGACGAGGGGTATATGTAAACTCAAGTGTGGGAAGAAGAATAAAATGCGAGGAGAAGCAAGTGAGAGGAACACGCAGCCGCATTGTGGCTGGCAAGAATTAATTAATACTACTACTACTTCACTTTAAAGTTTCATCCTCTCATTTTATTTATTTAATTTTTTTTATTTTCTTTTGAAGGAATTTATTTTCTCTTTCAAACTGTGACAATTCAAATATATAATACTCCGATAAAGGTAAAGTATGCAAACTATTGATGAACTGAGGGAGTATTATTCAGATTAGGGGTTGGACGGAAAACATAGTATAAATAAGCTGATAATTACAATTTTTATGTGAAAACTTCTCATAGTTTTGACCAATTTATTGTGTGAATTTTTTTATTTTGTCACGATGGAGACGGCAATTTATGAATGGTTTTAACGTGTTACAAAGTAATTATTGGTGTCAATATTAAAAGTCACTTAATACTATAAAAAAATGGATGAACTCAATTTGTTTTAATCGTCATTACGCTGATTAATGTCATATGAAGATAAATAACAAAAAGAATAAACTTTGTTTTGTTGTTAACCACCGAACTGGGTTGCGCCTCAATATTTTAGATCTAATGGAATTTTGAACCGCTTCGAGCCCACTAAAAATGAGCTAAAGCGCGGTGGACTTTACCCGGCCCGATATTCTACAATATGAACAATGCTTTGGGTCCGATTAAGCCGCAACTTTTCTGACCCAGGCCGACTCAATTTTTTGCCATCTCTAATTAGAAATAAGAAACCAATAATTGTGTTAATATGAAGAAAATTGTGATGTATTATCAAGTACGTCCGTGACCATGGGCTAGGTTGCCCGCCAATTTTCAGTCCAACATTTGTATATTCAAATCGTGCTAGAGATGGGTGGATTTAGAGAGGGGCCTTGGGTTTGGAATTTTAATTGGAATAGAATTTTTAATACTCTTGAATTTATGAACTTGTGGTCTTTGTTGTGCAGGATCTCGTTTTAACATTCAAAGGTTGATTCTATCTCGTGAAATGGCGGGAATTTTTTCAATCAAATAAATGTATTCATTACTGCACAACATTCCCCTCATTGTGGACAACATTCCAACAACATTCAGAAAGATTTGGTTGAAATGCATTCCGAGTAAAGTTTCTTCCTTTATTAGGAAAGCTCTTCAATATAGAATCCCTACGAGATGCAATCTGATAAAGAGAAGAATAGTGTTCGAGAACAATAATCAAATCTGTCCATTTTGTTATTCTATTGAGGATTTCTTTAATCATTTCTTGTTGTGTTGCTCGTTTTATTCTATTGCTTGGAACAATATCTGCATTTGGTTGAAGATCCCTTACCTTTCTTCTTTTTCTTCACTCTTGGATCACTTTTATGAGTTCATTAGCTTGGGCGGGAATAAGTTGCAAAGTTGATGTTCAACATTATTTCACAGTGTGTTTACTGGAAGATTTGGAAAGTTATAAATGAGATAATTTTTAAAGGTGGATGTCCTTACAATGCTAAAACGGTTGATGGTATTATTACTTGCATGTGAAGATGGATAAAGGCAATGTATTCTAGCAATTTTGCTATTTGTCTCATGATTGGTTTTTGGATTCTACTAGATATTTTCCTTCTAAAATCACCTAAGTTGCTTGACTTCGTAATTTATGTTATTTTGTATACTGTACGAGCTTGTGTACCCCTTGTACTCCTTTTTCAAATAATTTATTTACCTTCAAAAAAAAAAATATTCAAATCGTGATATGCTTGTAAATTAGTGGTTCAACTCTAAATAAAATCTGAATCACGCCATCTCGCCAACACACAACAATAAGAACACAACAAATTAAGAGTGAATATTCAGTCAATTCAGTTGTTTTTGTCTAAAATACTAACGAAACGAAGAGGCCCACTTTGGTATGACTGACTGTACCGTGTGGTCGGTCAACCCAAAGTGTTGACTTTTTAATTTTTTATTAATTAATATAAATTCTAATTAAAATTAATAAATTTTAATTGGAGATTAATAAATGTTAAGGGAATTGATTAACCCTAATGGGATTAATAAATCCTAATTGAGAATAATTCAAGAAAAACAAAATTTAAAAAAATCGAAAAAAATTAAAATTTAAAAGGGGGGCGCATGTTTTTGCCCGTGTAATATAAAGTGTTTTTGAAGTGAATAAAGTAATATAAAATGCTTTTGAAGTGATGTAAAATATTTTTAAAGTGAATAAAGTGATTTTTTAAGTGAATCTTAATTATTTCCCCAAGTAATTCAACCTTAATATCATTCTTCTTAATACTCGTGCCGAAAATAACCTTGTCAAGATTAACGGAACGAGGGACTATTTGAATATTATTTTCTAAATTCTAATTTTTTAAATACCTTAGTATTAGAATAAATAATTAAACTTAAACAAACAATAGACAGCTCGCTCTCTCTCAGCGACCCCGACTCACTTCTCTTCTCCCCTCTCTCTATCACTCGACTCTCGTCGTTGCCCGTCGCGGCCAGTAGCCAACGGCCAGCTCGAGCCTCGCCGCCACGCTCTTCAACTCCCAATCCAATCCCAAGGTGATTTTCCAGTTTCTTTGTTCTACGGATTAATTTTAGGGATTGAATGATGAAGCCTAATTTTAGAGTTAAACGTAAATTGGTGATATAAGCTAGTTCGATACTTCTATTTATCTGTATTATATTGACTATTTGATTCTTAGATTGGATGAGTTGTTTAATTTGTAATTTGTATTCACTATTGATATTTGATTTGAGCTTCTGATTTCTGAAACTGAATATCATGCATTCATGATTCATGCTTCTGTGTTGAGGATGGAAAACTCAGAAATAAGGCCTTTATTTCGATGTATATCTGTATTTTCAGATTGCTATCGAGTTGTTCTAAAACATTTTTGCAACAATTATTGAGAAGAGACAATACATGAAGAAAGGCAGGCCCCTTTATCCAAGTAATTTACCATAATTGTTTATATTGTTTATATAGTAAAATAATCGAATATAAACCTCAAATCATTAATTCTTACTATGAAAGTAGACTTGAGGAAGTACAAAATAGAACTTAAGATACTGATTTAGAACTCAAGTACAAAAAAACTCACCACTTTTAGAAACTGATTTGTTGACAATGTAGAGCGATGTCAATGTAAAATTTTACCTTCAGGCTGTATATATATATATATATATATATATATATATATATATATATATGATATGATGTGCTACAGTAGAATCAAAATTAAAAATTTATGAATATTTAAGAACTTCAAATTGACAGCCATTTATTTAAGAAAACCATACATGAATTTGACTAAAAACTTAATGAGCACTTGAACAATCACTGCGAAGAAGTGTTTACATGGAATGTAAAAAGTTGATTTATTAAATTGGCATTTTCTTTGATTATCTCAAAGGTTTAGTTGACTGGGGGATTAAATAATGCTAGTAAAAGGTTGATGTATTAAATTAACAATTTTTTTATTTTCTCAAACTTTTTGGTGATTGGCATATTGATTTGAAACATTGTAAATTGTGTTGGATAAAATAAAAAAATAATTAGGCTTAGAATTTGGAGAATAGTTTAGGCGGAAAAACTTCCATTAGCTACTTTGTTTTATTATAGTATATAGATACTAAACAAATGAATTGATATATTAACAATATACAGAACCTAACAACAAAATTAATATTCAATAATTAAGAGCAATTAAACTAATAAATACTACAATAAAGCTATTCGGCCACACTGTGGCCGGCCATACGCGTAAGAAAATGAAAGTTAACTGTTTAAATGAAAATAATCACATTTTCCCTTAGGGTTTATGATTCCCCAATTAAGGTATATTTTCTTTTGTAAAACCTATATTATCTTTTTTAGTTTGTGTAGCTGGCCACAGTGTGTCCAAATAGCTCCACCCTAAATACTGTTATGTAAATAAAAAGCTTCAACTTAAATCAAAAGACACCTGGAGAATATAAATAAATGAATATATTATTCCAGTCGGACAAATACCAAATCGAGCAAAAATTGAATTTCTCAAATTTTTATATTAAAAATTAATTAAATCTAACCGAAAATAAAATAAACCGAAACCTACTCGATTGATCCAGTTCGATTTCCAAAACCCCAAAATTCCCAAATTTTATTTGCAATTCACCGTTGCTCCTCCGCCGTATTCTGCTGCGCCTTTTCTTTTAGAGGAAGACTGAAGATTCCCGCAAATCGAACGGTAAGAAATTAGTCTCTGAATTTACGTCGTGTTTTTGTGAATTTCTAGCTCATTGTTTGCTGAACTAATATGATTCTTTGAGCAAAATGCTATTGTTAGTATGATGAATTTTTGTTTGTAAGTTTGTTCTATACATAATACAGTTTTACTGTCTGCCTAGAACTAATTTGGCTTTGAAAACACGAAAAATTGTTCTATACTTGATGAATGTTGATGAAAAAATTTAAGTATCAGCTCAATAAGTAGGTGTAGAAGAATACTATGTTCCGAGTTAAAGTTGAATAAGGAAAATATGTAATTTTATGCTTCATTATTAAGAGTACACCACTTGTCTTTTGTTTAAATGTAGGTTGTATAGAGGAATCAATCTGTTGATAAGTTGTTTGCTGCTTAGTTTTAGTGGATGTGAAGCTTTTTATCAGTTGCCTCAGTGAGTTTGGGTGGTAATTTTGAACTTTTTGGGAAGTTAACTTTGGGATTAGTTGCTCAATGTTGAAGGTTTTTGTGATTCGATTAATTGGTTGCTCCACAATCTGCCACTTTACTTTTTTGTGATATATTGTTGGGATAAATAGGTATACCTTTTGATAATGAAAAGCATTAGGAATGAAGATAGAAGAACTAGCATTGCCCAAAATTTTGGAGAGGACTTGTAAGCTTTATTTTTATATTCAAAATTGATCTTCAAATGTTGTATTTGTTGAATGGATTTAAAGGTCCCTTTTGGCGAATTTTTCTAGTAGCGACAATGTGCATGTGAAATATTATTTTCAATCCCGCTTGGAGTATCACGTAAAATTGGTTCAGAATATAAGGTCTTGAATGCATTAAACATGGTGAATGGATCAACGTATGTTTAGGGTTGGTAATTGGCATTTGTTCATTGGAAATGGATTCAGAGTTGAGTTATTATATGCATCGGAGATGTATTTATGGGTCTGAGATTGGAGTTAAGAAAAACTCGAAAGAGAGGTAGTTTTATTTAATTGAAATATTCGTGAGAAGCACCAGGAGATTAATTCAAACAAGAAAAAAACGAAATCGTGTCCCTCAGCCAAGCTGGTACAATTGAATTTCCTACTTGCTGAACTTTGATTTCTACTAAATTATGAAAACCTATATGTTTAGTTAGGAAATTGAAGAGAATATTCTTATAATATTGGTTTTGGCTTCGGCAACAGCACAAGAAGCATTTGGTGGCACAGAATTTGGATTGAAAACCTATATGTTTAGTTAGGAAATTGAGGACGTGCATGTAAGGCTGAGAATTCGGGTGTCGGTTTTCGGTAAGTATCCGAAACCGGCGGTTATTCCCCATTTTCGGTTTACTGGAAACCGACATTTGGCGGTTCGGTTCGGTTTTGGTTGGTGGATTTTTAGAATTCTCGGTTTCGGTTATTTACTGAAAACCCGTATTATATAGCGATTTACCGAAATTATTATTAATATATATATATATATATATATATATTCTGACCTATCCAAATATAATCAAATTAAATTCTAATCCCTACCCGTACCAAACCCTTCTCTCTCATCTGCTCGCGTCGGCCTCTTCTCTCTCTCACTCTCTGCCTGCCCTCCTCTCTCACTCTTTGCTCGACGTCGATGCGCCAGCCCATTTCTCACGGAGTTTGGCCAGCCCAGGTGCTCTCTGCCTCTCTTGCTGACGCTCTCGATTTTGCCCGCAAGCGAAGGTGCTCCTCTCGTTTACTCTTTGTTCGTCGTCGATGCGCCGCCGCCATTCTCGATTTTGCCCTCTCTCTCCCTCTCTTGCTGTTCTATTTTAGATTTGGAATGGTTTGTGAAAGAGACGAGTAGAATGGAATTTTTCAGCATGCAATTTAGTATTAATTGGTCTGATTTGTTGATTGAATGGGCACTCCCCCAATTTGTGTGTGTGTGTGTGTGTGGGTGTGTGTTTTCTTGAATTTTTGTTGATTGATTTGGGAATTGAGTGAGAGAGAATTGGGAAAGTATTTCAGTTGGCAGGGGGTTCTTTTTGAGGATTTCAGTTGTTGCAGATTGTAATCTTTGATGTTGGTGTTCAATAATATCGAATCGAAACAGCGGTAAAATCAAAGAAATAAAAAAAAAAATTATTTTTTTCTTCAGTAATTTCGATTAACCGGGTGCTATAACCGAGTCACCGACTCGGTTATTGGTTAACCGGTAACCGAGTCGGTTCGATTTCGGTTTCGGTAAACCGAAAAATTCGGTACGGTTTACTGAATTCTCAGCCCTAAGTGCATGATTGATAAGTACTCTTGATAAGATACTGATACAGATACATTGATTATTTGTTTAACCCTCGACTGTTATAAAGCTTTTTCCATTACTAATTCAAGTTCGTTTTGTCAGAAAAGTATGGGATTCTTTGACCGAGGAGTAATTACTGATAAATGGTCCTCTAGGATCCTTTGGCTCTCTGCGATTGGAAGTGCAGTTGGTATGCAGCTCTCTATGTATAAATTTTATGAATCTTATTGTTAATAGCAATATGCTAAGTCTGATTCATACTTGGCTCTTGAAAGGTGTCTTGATTTGTATGCCTGTGGCTTAAACTTGTTCTTTGCCAAAGGACAAATCTATCTTGTTTTGTACATCATGTCATATCTTTTCTGAAATTGTTAGTAATTGCATTAAAGATATTTTCTTATAACCAATATTAGATTTAGGATAAATGTGCCTTATGTGTAGGGTGCATTTCAGTTGTCATTGAAATTTCAACAAAATCATCTTTAGGTAAAAGTCAACAGTCCTCTGCAATCAATCATCAAGCTGGTAGTGAATTTATTCTGATCACAATTGTGGTTGTGTCAGCCAAAATAAAGAGCACGTTTATCCTATTTACCATGATTCTTGAGCGAAATCTTGGCAGAATGTTATCTGAAGTCTTAAGTGTGCACATCTATGTTAAGATTTATCTGACATGTCAAGGGATCTTTACCTTTAGGGGGTGTTTACTTTGGGTGATAGGATAGATAGATAAAAATAGTATAGGTTAATCCACTGTTTACTTTGATGGATTGATTACTTTTGAGCTTGTTTGATCATCTAATCTTTCATATATTCAATTCTATGTTTTACCAATCTTCTTATCATGCATAGTAAACGCCCCCTTAAAGTTTATCAATAGTCTAGACTGCTCTAGGACGCCTCAATTACCATTATTCTTTAGGTAGAATTCTGAAAAAGAATGTCATCTAAAAAAAGTTTAGCAATAGTCTAGACTGCAAACCAGTTGAACCAACTGAAAAAAACCGAAATTACTGAATTTCTCACACTGAACGTAATCAAAGTATATCGAACTGAAAATTTTGGTTTTGGTGTAGACGGATGTTGAGAGTGCAGCCATAGCTGAAGATATACGAGGTCTGGTGTTGTGGCTAGATCTCAGACTAGGAGAATAGCGATGTCGATTCCATGGAGAATGGATGTTGACAGTGCTGCGATAGAACTAAAAAACACAAGAGGTCAATTCAACTTGTGGCTAAATAAAGAGCTGGAAAAAGATAAAGTAAAAGTTTGTTGGATAATGGAGTTGGGAGAAGCAGATAGAAGAGGTTGAATGGTTCATTATGTTGCTTGCTTTGGAAACAATAGATTATATTCACATGCATTATGCATATGCATAAAGCATATATGTGTATTAGTGGCAAAACTTGGTCGGTTCGTTTCCCCTGAATCTTTTCATGAAAACCAAAACGAAATAAACACCTAGGAGAACCCAGAAACATAATGGTAATTCCACTTATAGCCTTATAGGATATATTTAGATAGTTCTCAACATAGAGTAAGATGGACTTGCAAGACTAGTTCCTACTGAGATGTTGCTCGTTTTATGAATTTTAGTTGGCTACTCGAAGATTCTGCACACTGGCTTTATTTCGTTCTATATCTTCAGTCTTCTTCGTATGTTTTCCCATTTTTGTCTTCAAGAAATCCATTTATTAACTAAAGTTTGATTAAATTATCGACTTGTCTACTTGTGCAGGCCTTTACATGGTGATGGTCGAAAGACAGCTTCAAAATAGAGAAAGAATGATGGCGGAAGCGTTGAGGGCTGCTGAATCAGGTACACAGGATGGGAAATAAATCTGAAGTTTAGACCAGTCTGTTTTTTGTAGGAATTTCCCGTATTATTCGAATAATCCTTCTCATTCTAGGCTTATTTTCGAGTATTAGATGTCGTGATTCAGTCGCGTATTTATATCTATCGAGCTAATAAGTTTCGATGACTCTTGCCATTGTTTGGCTTTCGGACATTGCAACTCCTGCTTGGTGATGTTTTGAGCGATTTGTATCATTTTCTCACTTGTTTGGTCCCTTTTTTATTCTTCTCCGACCACAAGGTTCTGAGCAATGTCTATCGCACCGAATTTGCTCAAAAACTTGTGTATGATGGTCTCACGGTGAGGCGGGTCAAAAATTCGATTCACATCCATCCATACTCTTTCCATCCCCTAATAAGTGACCTGACTGGCCGACTTGAAAAAATTATTGTCCCTGAATAAATATTCCATTTCAGAATTTTAGAGTAAAATAGTGTCGAATTTTCATTTTAAATTTTCTATGCAATAATTAAAGGTAAACAAAATATATTTGCTCATCACCTTGATATGTAAGTTTTGACGGTCAGAAGCAATTATTAACGAAAAGAGGGAGATAATGTAATTATTAAAAATTGGGAAGTCATATAAAATTGGAACGTAAAGTATTAATCTATAAGTAAAAATAGTAGACATTCCTTTCAGAATAAAATAATAGTGGATGGCAATCTGTAAAATAATTAATTATCTGTTATTGGAATTAAAAAATAAAAGTAGAATGTCTGTTTATAAAGTATTACTATATTGAAAGTTAATCATGTATTTGTTGATGATGAATGATGAACTGACGTGTAATGTGTTTTCTTTTGTCAACACAGATTATTAATAATCCGAAATTATATTTTTGCATTCCGACGCTTTTAGCTTTAAGTCGAGCTTGATTCAAGTATTGAAAAAGAAAATATAAAATTGACTTACTAACCTAAATATAATCGAATTCAAAAATATTTGATAAATTTAGGACGAACGTTAAATTTATCTATTTTATATTTACTACAGGTGGAATATCTAAATATGTTTGAATTTGATAAATGATAGTAATATATTTTTGATAAATAAATTTGTCGAAATTGACATGTTTATTACAATATAAGCATAAATGGTCACACCATACAATATTGCAATCACTGCTAACTTGCGATATTTATGACTCTTTTAAGTCTCAAACAAAATTGTACATATTCGAGCTGTATTAGGTTTATCTCGATACTACTTCAATAATTTGCTTCTTATAGATAAAAAGATTATTCATTAATCAATAAACTCATTATTAATTAACGAACAATCTCTTCAGCAATTACATTTTACCGTGCTCACAATAATATTCATTTATGGAAGCTTTGCTGTAAATATTTCTATAAATTCATGTATTCATAAAAGCACATTATTTTTTCTTTCTTAAATAGACAAGTCTTCAGATATTTTCTAATAGGAAAAATGACATTTATGGTTACAATCATACTCTTCTTTCTTACTGTTTCCGAATCATACAATTTTGTATTTCATCCGTCCCCCAAAAGTGTGGTGTACTTTTAATTTATTGTGAAGTATATAATATTAGTTAAATCACACTAACATGAGACGGAGGGAGTAGAACATATTTTTCCCCAATAACATATGGAATAACAAAATAAATAAATCATATATATATCGTGGTTAAAAAATCAAAAATCTTTTTTTCATTATTTCTCGTCGAATCTAAGTATTAATTTTTTTACTGTACGAATATAATTACATTTATTTCCTTCTAGTTGATATGCGAATTATGACATTTTATTTTGATTTAATCTCTTACTACTCTTTACCTTAAAGTTTCCAAAAGCAGATAAAAAGTAAATAAATATTATAAACCGACAAAAAGACACATCTCCCGCCAACTATTGCCTGTTACTGACTTCCCCAGCAATTCGAGATCCAACACCGGGCCGCAATCCTCTACATCGCGGTTCTCTGTTCTCATCCAATCACACTTCATTCAAGCCATCAAAATTCACTGCGACTGTATGATTTGCAAAACCTTGCTACACCAGGTCCATAGAATCTTCCGCACGTGCCAGCCACATGACCGTGTATAAACCCTGCTCGCACATGCCAGCACTTTATTCCCTCTCTCCTCTAAATGTTTATTATCCGACTCTCTTCTCTCTCTCCAATCGGATCCCGCCTCCGATCTGGTGATCTCTGGTTACTCCGGCTACACCGCCACCGCAATCAACTCTGGTAATTCACATTAACGGCCGCGGCGCCGCCGGCTTACCTGCGAAGATTCCGAGCAGAAATGGAGTCCATCTTGGCTCGAGCGTTGGAGTACACGCTGAAGTATTGGTTGAAATCATTCAGTAGAGATCAGTTCAAATTGCAGGGGCGCACCGCGCAACTTTCTAATTTAGGTAGGTTTCTGTTTCCGATCTTGTTTGAGCTGCATTTGTTGTGTGTATCAGTGTGTGTGGAGCTGAATTTAGAGAATTTGGATTTGAGTTTTTTCTTTATTTTTGTTGTTGGTAGATATAAATGGAGACGCATTACATGCGAGTATGGGATTGCCTCCTGCGCTGAATGTCACCACCGCCAAAGTTGGCAAATTGGAGATTGTGGTCAGAATAACTGCCGCTCGTTTAATTCAATAATTGAAAATTGACGATTTCTGTGATCCTGGATGTGAAATTCTGAAATTTTAGTAGAATTGACGCTGTTTTTATTCATGCTGTGCTGCTGTTTCAAGTTAACAGTACAATCTTTTAATTTTGAAGCTTCCTTCGGTGAGCTACGTACAAGTAGAGCCTATTGTGGTGCAAATTGATAGGCTGGACCTGGTCTTGGAGGAAAATGATGATGTAGATTTATCTAGTAACCCGAGCAGGTATGCTGACAGGGTCAAGAAGCTCTGTTTGATTATCATTTCTTGTGGATGCGGCTGGCCTTCGAGCATGAATTCTCATTTTGTACCATCTGTCCTCCTGCAGTGCTTCAACCTCAACCAGTGCTGGAAAGGGTAATGGGTATGGATTCGCTGACAAGGTTAATCTTGTGTTACATGATTGCATAATTTTGCAGTGCCGTATGCTTAGAAGTTCAAACAAAATTTGATAAACTTACGTTTAGTCTGTAATTATCAGATTGCAGATGGAATGACATTACAAGTTCGTACTGTAAATCTTTTACTTGAAACTCATGGTGGAGCTCGACAAAGAGGAGGATCGACCTGGTAACTCTTGCCACCTTCCTAATTAATGAACATTTTGATCTGTCGATCAAGGCAAGTTGTTCTGGGTGCTACGATCAAATTCTAGAGTAAAATGATAAAGTATCCTGCTATCCGAGTTTAGGAAGGAAAAATAGCTTTTGTCGGGTGGTACTTTAATGAGTTAATTTATAATGCATTGAACAGATTATTTGAGTTTCTTGTGACTCTTATACAATCAGTGTTGAGTTATATACCTATCTTTTATCTTTTGTTTTTTTCGAGTACCAAAAGGAATTGCTTGCTTGATGTTAAAAAGAATGAGAGATCTTTTATGGGATGGTACGGGTGGAGAAATTTATTCTCACTTTGTCTCCCGGGAAGTGGTCACGCAACCTATGGAGGTTTAGGTATTTGGGAATGTATGTTTGTAAAACAAGGTTCTTTTGGGGAAATGGTGGTGGAGTTTTCAAGAAGGCAACAATTCTTTGTGGTGTAGAGTAATTTAAAGAAGGCATGATTTGCAAGACAACCATCGGGATGTGGGGTATTGCTACTAGAGCTACTCATTGAAGTCAAATATCTAGAGTTTATAATGTGTTTCAACTTTCATTAAACACTTAAGGTCCTTGTCAGAAGTGGTAACAAAGTGAGATTATTGTTCTATTAACCATTTCCAATCCAACAGGGCATCTCCAATGGCTTCTATCACTATACGCAACCTTATACTCTGCACAACAAACCAGAACTGGGAGGTTATGCTCTATATTTTATGGACTGTTCTTTTTTATTTATTTTTTATTTCACGTGCATTTGTAGCCAAACAAATCTCTTACTAAATCTGACACTTCTTAGCAGGTTGTAAATCTTAAGGAAGCAAGAGACTTTTCTACTGACAAGAAGTTCATATATGTCTTCAAAGTAAAGAAGCCCACTTACTTTTTTTATGTTTTTATTATTTTTAGTTTGTATCTGCATTCTATAAACTATAAACCAGAAGACTGTTTCATGTGTGTTCTTCGTATATCTCACTTCTTGTCTGAAACAGTTCTGCATAAGCTATTGTCATGAGAGCTGTGAAGTTAAAAGTAGTCGTTCATTTTATATGCATGTTTCTGGAAATGGTGCATAATCTAAATAATATACTATTTATCCGCAGAAACTTCAGTGGGAACACTTGTCTATTGACCTCCTGCCTCATCCAGATATGTTTTCGGATCCGAATTTTTTAAATTCTCAAGAAGGGTCTAATAAGAAAGATGAAGATGGTGCAAAGCGAGTATTCTTTGGTGGGGAGCGATTCATTGAGGGGATCTCCGGAGAAGCTTATGTATGCACTTTAGCTTTTCAGCTGATTTTAAGAGCATCACCTTCTATTGGGGGGTGGATTTTCTTGTTTCATTGATTCGCCAGGAAACAATTTTCTTTCCAGCCTATGAAGTAACATTTCTGTGTGATTGAGTCTCTGTTGTCTAAAGAATATTTACTATCTCTGGAATTTGATGATGATTTTCAGATTACAATTCAAAGGACAGAGCTAAATTCTCCACTAGGGCTTGAAGTTCAATTGCACATTACAGAAGCTATTTGCCCTGCTTTAAGTGAACCAGGTCTGTTTAGAAGTTAATTGGTTTTCTGTGGCTAAAGCTGCAAATGCACACAATTTCATTTAAATTTCCTGAAACATAAACATACTCTTACCTCCAACAACCTTTCTCCCACAATTGTTTTCAGAGATAATTGACTACAGTACAAATTCTCACTCCGATTGTTGAATCTTCTTTAGATTAACTTAATTCCATGGTGCTCTCAGGATTACGAGCTCTTCTCCGTTTCTTTACTGGATTATATGTTTGTCTTAATCGAGGAGATGTGAATCCAAGTTCTCAGCCGGTATAATTTATCTCTCTGTTTGTTCTTTAGCATCTTTTGTTATGACCTGATATTATTAGAGAATCTTTCTACAAACACGCTCTCTGAAAGGTGTCAACATATTACCTCTCTTGTCAGCGGTCTGCAGAAGCTGCTGGTCGTTCTTTAGTATCTATAGTTGTGGATCACATATTTCTCTGCATTAAGGATGCTGGTTAGTTTTTTCATCTGCGTTCCTATGTAATCTTTACTTTTTTACTGGCAATTAAGTTAGCATCAGTAGTTTTTATGATGGAAAAGTTACAGCTTTCTGTGATTATTCGCCAATGCGAGTGCCATGAATGATACATCCTTTTCTGTAAAAAGACATTATCGCTTCAAGTCTTAGTCTAACAAATTTGTTTGACTTGCAGAATTCCGGCTAGAACTTCTGATGCAATCACTATTGTTCTCTCGGGTTAGTCTGTTATTTGATGAAAATTTAATTTCATGTTTTACAACTTCTCATTATCAGAGGACAGCTCACACTTAAGTCATGCATTACCAAATATTTTTCTATTTCTCAAGTTTGTAGTGCCACTTGGGCAATGTACTGAGATCTAATTTATTTATTTATTTTTTAATCAGGCAAGTGTATCTGATGGAGAGAATGCCAATTACTTGACACAGGTTATGATAGGTGGATTGTTTTTGAGGTGAGTTAATATGTGTACAACAAGGGCATTCTACAGTGACATCTGATGCATACCTCTTTGATTGAAAATCACATTTATATTATAATCTGCTTTCTTGCTGATTAAGAGTGCAAATAATTGTAGACAACTTATTTGTGTTTTTGGTACTGTTATCTAATTTTTAGACTACTTCAATTTACTGCTTTAATTGTATGTTGATGTCATGCTATATGCCATCTTCCACTTATCCTTGCAAGTTATGTTTTCAACACTCGGTTCCAGCATTCTATTTGTGTGTAAATATTTCTATTGCATTATAAAAAGGTTTTTGGACCGTCTTTGTGGATCTGGAGACATGTTGGTATAGACTTTGTGTGGTATTTCATTAAAAGGCAGCTGTCAATTATGTTGCTTGGTAGATTCCCGTTTTAGAAGTGGCTTTTAATTGTTTTACTTATGCCCTCATCCATGTGAAATAAAATCCAGGGATACATTTTCGCATCCTCCGTGCACCTTAGTGCAACCGTCAATGCAGGATGCTTCAGATGATACCTCACATGTCCCAGATTTTGGTTATCTACTAACTCTATCTCAACATTCTTACACTGTTTTATCTTAAGAGCCCTTTTTCATATAGAACATTGTTTGCTGTATCCAGCTAAGAACTTCTGTCCTCCAATATATCCTCTTGGAGACCAGCAGTGGCAATCAAATTGCAGTGATCCTCTGATATGTCTCTATTGTCTGCAAATAGTGCCCTCCCCAAGCCCACCAATTTTTGCTTCCAGAACCGTTATTGAGTGCCGGCCGCTAATGGTCAGTATTCATCTATTCCTATTTCTCTTAGAGAAATATTTGATTTTCGTTATTATTATTGGTGCTAATGCCTACCTGTTCTCTTTGTATCTCAGATTCATCTTCAGGAAGAATCCTGTCTGAGAATATCATCCTTTTTGGCTGATGGAATTGTTGTTAATCCCGGTTCTGTGCTGCCTGATTTCTCCATTAACTCCCTAGTGTTCAATCTTCAAGGTTTGGTTGTTACTGTACCCCTAGAGATAGGAAACTCAGAACAATTGTCTGGAAGTCCCAACATGCCAGTTCAGAATTCCTTTTCTGGGGCAAGGCTTCATATCGAAGAGTTGATGTTCTCCCAGTCGCCTTCCTTAAACCTAAGCATACTGAACCTTGAGAAGGATCCTGCATGCTTCTGTCTGTGGGAAAACCAACCAGTTGATGCCAGTCAGAGGAAATTGACTGTTGCAGCATCTTTGATTACGTTGTCTCTGGAAACATGCAATGGCTTAGTTGGGAGGAACACCTCAAGGGTGGAGTCAGGTCTATGGAAATGTGTTGAGATGAAAGACATGTGTCTTGAAGTAGCAATGGTGACTGCAGATGGAAGCCCTTTAACAGATATGCCACCTGCAGGAGGGGTTGTCAGAGTAGGAGTTGCTTGTGAACAATATAATTCAAGCACTTCGGTGGAACAATTATTTTTTGTTCTAGACCTCTATGCTTATTTTGGTAAGGTTAGTGAAAGGATAGCTGTGGCAGGGAAAAACAAAGCTCTAAAGGAGACGAGAATTGAGTCTTTGCAGGGAAGTATAATGGATAAAGTTCCTGGTGATACTGCTGTAACTCTTTCTCTGAAGAATCTGCAGCTAAGATTTTTAGAATCTTCTTCTGATACTCAAGGCCCACCTCTAGTTCTTTTCATTGGAGATGGTCTATCTGTCAAGGTTAGCCATAGAACCCTGGGTGGCGCAATGGCAATTTCATCCACTTTACGGTGGGAAAGGGTCGAGGTGGACTGCACAGACACCAATGATTTCAGACATGAGAAAGGCTCTGACTTGATGCTTCCCAACAAGAAGAATCTGAATGGAAAGAACAGCCATCAGTTACGGGCTGTCTTTTGGGTTCAAAATAGTAAAACTTATCAATCAAATCGCATTACTACAATACCATTTCTGGACATATCCATGGTACATGTGATTCCATATAGTGCACAAGATATTGAGTGCCACAGTTTAAATGTGTCTGCTCGCATTGCTGGTATCCGCCTCGGTGGAGGAATGAGTTATGCGGAATCTTTGCTTCATAGGTTTGGAATTCTTGGTTCTGATGGCGGGCCAGGGGAAGGTCTTACTAGAGGACTTAATCAGTTATCAGGCGGACCTTTATCAAAGCTTTTTGAAGCATCAACTCTCACCGTGGATGACCGTAGAGAGAGTATGAACCATTACTATTTAGCTTCTTTCTCTGCTATTCATGCATAACTTAAATTGATGATCTATTCTGTTCTTGGTTTGTCTTCTCTCGCTCTCCCCCCCCCCCCCAGATGGACGTCCAGAAGATGGAAAGGAAAGCGGCCTCTTGCATTTGGGCACACCTGATGATGTGGATGTATCAATTGAATTAAAGGATTGGCTATTTGCTCTTGAAGGTGCACAGGAGATGGCAGATAGATTAGATTTCCATGATTATGAAGTTCCTCAAAGAGAAGAGAGGAGCTGGCATATGACGTTTCAGAATATACATATCAAAGCAAAAAGCAACCCAATGGATGCAGCAGTTGGTAAAACAAAAACCTGTGGAAAGCAGAAATATCCTATCGAGTTGATTACTGTGAGAACTGACTTTTTCTTATTTTACATATCAGTATTTGCATTTTTTATTTTCAGTTTCTGTTTCTTATTTTCTAATTATATTTGTTGCGGGCTATCAATTCTCATCAATGGTTTCTTTACTGAGTGAAACTGAGATATCTTCTTTCTCACATTTGGTTTTGCTGGTGCTTAGATTTTTATTTACTCGATACATTTTTGCCAGTTGGGATCCTCTACTACAAATGGTTTTTAATTATCTATGCCAACATTTGCAATACATGCCAAGTGATAAGTAATTGCATTTTATGTACTTTCGTACTGAAGTTGGATTTAAATGAAACACCATTTGCAACAGAGGATTTTGTGTTTTTCTTGCCTAACCTTGTTTGCTCGTCAGCCACTAATATGGGATGTCTTTAATTAGCTGTGTGTTTCACTGAAAAAGAGTATTATAATAGGAAGTGTTAGATAGAAATGGGTAATTGATTAGGTCTAGTACCAAAATTTGTTGTTTCTGTTACTAAGAGCTCACTTGTGCCCAAGCAGAAACGCGAGTGCTAAAACTTAACTGATGTTTTCCCCTGCTGTAACAATAAAATGAATGCAGGTATGCATGGAAGGTTTGGAGATCTTAAAGCCAATGGCTGCGGAGCGGATGCTGGCCAATGGGATGTCTGAAAATGGGACATGTCAGAATGATTTTCCAGGAAGCAAAAAGCAACCTGTTGACAGACGAGGTGGCGTCAATATGGCAGTTGACATAGTGGCTTCTGAAGGAGATAATGATGATCTAACGGCTGAATGGATGGTGGAAAATTTGAAGTTCTCTGTATCTGAGCCAGTAAGGGAGTTCCAATTTAAAATTTTATATCACCTTTGTTGTTTTTTCTTATAATTGGAGTGAAACGAAGCTATATTTTGTTTTGTAGATCGAGGCTGTTGTGAAGAAGGACGAGCTGCAACATCTGGCTCTCCTATGCAAGTCCGAGGTCGATTCTTTGGGTAGAATAGCTGCTGGAGTCCTGCGGATTCTCAAATTAGAAGGATCTCTTGGCTCTGCAGCAATCAGCCAACTCAGTAATTTAGGTAATATAAGTTCCAAATATTAAAATGATGATCTTTACTTTTTGAGATTTGAAGTGTGTGTGTGTACATATATAATTCCAGTGGTAAATTTTCAAAAAAAAATTGTTCCAGTAAAATATAAATAGAGCGCATAATCTAAAGAGAGTCGAGGGACATGCATATTCTTGCTTGCTGAACTTTCATTATTCGTCTCAATTGTGGGGACTCGAGTGGCTGAACGCATACACAAGGTTTCCTGATCGTTCGTTGCTGTAACTTGCAGGAAGTGGAAGTCTTGACAAGATTTTTACCCCTGACAAGTTGAAGTCGGGGTTCAGTCCATTTTCTGATGCGGCTGATGGAAGTCGGGGTTCAAGCATGGAGACTGTGGCTTCTCTTGAGGAGGCAGTTTTGGATTCGAAGGCAAAATGTGCTGCTCTCGCCTCTGAGTTGGCGTGCTCGGAATCGTCAGCTGACTGCCTTGATAATGTCAGGCAGCTGAGCGAGAAACTTGAAAACATGCAGAAGTTACTAAACCAATTGAGAATTCAACACTGAAAATGTTCTGTTGTAATATACATGACATTGGGTAAAAGGCCCCCAATTAGTAGTTTAGCATCTCATATAGTTTGGTGATTCTTTATTGTAGATAGTAAATCATACAAAAATATAGTGTCTCATTCTCAAACCATTTTGTCCTGTGTAAATTGATCTGAAATATCAATGGTCATAACCAAATTTTGTACTGCATAGATACAAGATCCGGTCTTATCCCTCAGACAACTGTTGATTTTGTTTATGCAAGTTTTTTGGTTGTTTCTTCACTATTTGTTTTGGAATTCTCTTGTGCCACGTAAGCTCAAAATGATGTTGATGTTGTTTTGAGTTAAAAACGAGAATATCTCGCATATTTCCACATCAAAATTCAAAGAAAATTTTGTGTATTTTCCCATCATATTCCAACACGACGCATCAATATTTTGATGCCGGAATGTGATTTTTCTGAAACATCGCATCGCATTTTTTTTAATTAATTCGTTTTAATACTGTATTTAATTAACTCTAATAATGAATTAATAAATCTTAATGGTGGATTAATAAATTTTAATTGGGAATAAGCCTGCTAATTAACCACTGAGATGTAGTCTAGTAGTATTCCTCATTCATTTAAGGATATGAGAGACTGGGTTCAATCCCCATCCCCCAACTCAAAATAAATAAATACTAATAACCTGCTAATTATCCCCTAATTACGTAATTAACATTAGTTAAATAGTAATTGTGGGCGTGTGTACCTAAACTTTTGCGAAAATATAATTAGTTAAACTTGGCATATTTTGAAAAAACAACCAAAAGTTGGGACATAAACTGATATTTAGCCTATTTTAAGTTGGAAGACCTAAAAAGCCACTATTTTAATAGCCATAAGCTCTCATCTTATCCTGTTTGCTGCAAATTGCATGGCTTTCAGTTTCCAATTCCTCCATCACCATCTCTTTCTCCCCTCCCAAAACCATACACCATTAAATGAATCATTCCATTCCCACTTCACACACAAATGCACCTCACACACAGCACCTCAGCCAGACTCTTCCTCCGATGCCGACTTCCCCGTCCCGCCATCCCAGACAACCATCAGCCCCGACAACTTCCCTATCGAGAAACGTCGAAAATCGGAGATTATCCGCGACCGCAATGCTAGAAGAGCCCTCGTGAAACCAGAGCCACAGAATTTCGAGATAGGGTGGAAGAGAACCAAGCCTATCCCGTTGGAGAAGCCGACCGGGTACGTGATTATGGACTTTTTGGAGAAGCTGGTGGAGCTCATGGATCGCGACTTTGGCTCGGCCGCACTGCTCGTCAAAGTCGGAGAGATTGTGGCGGAGAGAGCCGTCGAGGAGGCCGAGGTGCTCAGAGATGAAGGGAAGGTGGATGATAGGATGGTGACTGAATTGTCAAGAGTTTTGAAGCTCATGGAAATGGATTTGGCTATGCTTAAAGCTGCTGTTAAGGAAGAAACTTTGAATGAGAGGCTTGAAAAGGCTAAGGCACGTTGCAGGCAGGCTATTCTTGTTGCTAATTCATTTTGAAAAGAAATTATATTTCATAAATTCAGAAAAATAATTGCATGCATCCAATTTTGATAAGTGATCAGTGTAACAAGGCATGATAAATCAAGAAGCTTAGTTTAATAACTGTTACAATTTCTGCAGATTTATTACAGCGTTGTGCTAATTTAGATTCTGCTAATTCTGGTTAGATACAGAGGGCTTCTGGCAATAAATAATTGCAGATTTAGAAGAAGAAAAAAAAGCACCTACTCTGTTTTGGCTTCTAAACTATCTAATAGACTCAGAGTTGCCCTACGTGCCTTCTTTTTCTTCGTTTCTTTCCTTCTAACAACCTCAGTCCCATACGTTTCTTGGCACGCTTTGATGACACAACGGACATGGTCATCACCGTTCGGTATCTTGTTCAGTAATTTGGCTGCCGACCTTTTGTCGCCTGAAGCCAACAGAGCCTGATACATCCTGCACAAAGATGAACAACGAGCTACAGTTAGACAATGTATTTTGCGTTTTTTGTGTTAAATATTCGCTGCACAACTGAAAGAGCATGCGAGTAGAGAAAAATTTTAAAGTTCTTATTAAGGAAATGCACAAAAAGATTGCCCTCATGAAGTATTTTGGGAAATGCAGCTGAAATTGCTAGAGAGAGAGAGAGAGGCATATCCAAAATAAAAAATAAAAAAATTGACAAAGTAGATGATAGCATAAAGAAGCCAAGCAATTTTACCTTACAAAACTTAGAACATTGTATGGCAGGCCAGCTCTCTCATATTCTTTCCAAATCAAGAAGGAACTCTTTACATCTTTTGTATAAGTGCAAGCACTAAGGAGAAAATCGAGACTTTTCCGTGAAGGGCGGACGCCGACTTCTTCCTTGACAGCTTCAAGCAAATCGAGACCAAACTGCATGTCTGTTGGCTCTTGCTCCACATATAAGCAAAAAACCTACTCCATGATAAAGCTAAAGAGCATAAGACTTCATGCAATCGAGTAGCTACGAGTTTATAACCAATTCGGAAAGGTTAACCTACCAAAACGGGGGCAACAGAATAGTATTCTAAAATTTGCTACCTTACTCAGAACTTTAGCATTAAGCAGAACTCTTAGTTTGGTCGATATTGTATCGACGTTAACTTTTATTTCCACAGGAACTATTTGCCAGAAACAACTTTTATAACTGATGTATTAACTATGTTTTTATATATGCCCTATTCAACACAAGTTTTAATTCCTCTGTTCTTTCTTCGATTTTTGTTTAAAAAAAACATCTCCCATTTGACGTGTTCTGTACTAAAGTTCAAGCAATAAGTATGAGTGGCACCGCACGATGAATGTATTCTACTATTAGTTCCTTCCCCAACGACACAATACCTCATCAAACAGGACTTCCAGTGCAATTTCAGCATCCACGAACCTATCCTTTAATTGCTTCAGTAAATCAACAGTAGATCTAAAACAAACAAAACAAATATAATCAAAAATATTTTACAGGGAAAAAAAAATAAACATATGAAAAAGCAATCAAACAACGAGGACCTCAAATTCTCATGTTGAACACAATGTGATATAATCCTGAAGCAGGCATCAATCCAATAAGGCGAATCGTTTAATTCCTCAAGTAACTCCAACGATTTGTCCAATTGTCCTTCAGACTGGTAATGTTCCTGTACGAGTTGAGAAACATCTAATTTTGAGCCTTCATCATAATACATCTGCTGGTTTATCCTAAAAGCCAGAACTAGCTTACAATAAGAGATTTAATAGCTTTGGGATTTAGATCACACTTGGCTCCCTTCATTTCTTCATATAACACAAGGGCATCAGATAACTTTCCATTTGAAGCAAGAGCTCCAACGAGCGCACTCTTGACTTCTTTCAAGTCCTTTGCTGGTATTCTTTTGTTCAAGATTAACTGTACGTAAGTCAATAATTAAATTCTAGCAGCGAAGGTTCACTCTTGTATTGGTAGCATATAGCTCAGAGACTGAGACTGGCCAATTCTTAATCACCGATGTATTTCAACGAGAACAGCAAAGTCTGCAGGAAAAGTTTCATCTGGAAAGCTGACATAATGATTTGAAGAGATAATATGCGTACCTCTTTAGCATATTCAGAATTTCCAAAGGATGCATATGCATTTATAAGGGACATGAAAACCTGCTTTGTTGGTGCGATTCGCGATTTACTCATGTCCTCATAATACTACAATCAGATCACCACAGAGAAAATCAGGACAGGACTCTTCAGAGTTGTAAAATCATGATAATAACAGCATAACAGAAGTATATATATTTCTATATATAGACCCATTTCGCAACAAAGGATCTCCCAAACCAGAGCTAGCTTTATCTTGGTAGAATATTTTGATGGAACACTCTAAAATCAAGTGAAAGTTTTCATTGACTAAGTTTGTGCGGGCTTGCTATATATACAAGGACTTCTAAGCCAGCTCGTGTGATAGAATGTAAAAGCTATCATTCTAATTGATTGCCCCCTCAAAACACAAAACCAGAAATTGAATGCATAACATGGGAAAAAAGTTGCAATCTACAAACAATCAAACAGCTTTCGCCAAACCAAAGCCTAGAATTCAACACATACATATAATTTTAACACGGACAAAAAGCAATAGTATGTGATCAGTAGACAACAGTATGGAACTTCAGTTCTAGATTTCCAGAACTCAATCCTCAGTTTGAAGCCATGAGTTCTAAGGGGGCACTAGCAAGGCATTTTTATTCCATTAGAGTGTAGCTTATGGCTATACTAGTCGTCAAGTACTAACAAAAGCCATAGATAACCTTAGCTATGTCTTTCTCACGCTGGCTGTTGGCTATGAGATAGCTGTAAGTCATAGCGTCAGGTTTCACGTCTGCATCTTCCATTTGTTTGAGAACATTCAGGGCACTTGGAATATTTTTCTGCAAGCCCAGTAACAGAAAATGTCAATAATAAAATGCTTACAATTAAATGAAAACATCAATTATATAGTTTGTCTGCTATTGAGAAAACCAAAGCCTTGCAAGAACAAGAACAAATTGTCAGTGCAATCAAGAACTTAAGCCACCTCACGGAAATATCCAGCTAGTATCGTGTTGTACATGCCAGTTGTTGGTTTTGAGATTTTTTCGATCAGCTGATACGCTCCTTCAAACTGCATTAAATTGAAAAATTAACATCTTTAACTGATTTTGCTTGATACCGTAAACCAAGAGACTTACATCTTTCATCTTCACGCACAGGAGTATCATCCTCCTGAAGGTCTCGTTATTTGGTTCCAGATTGTGGTGAGATATCCTCGAATATATTTGATGGACCTGGGAATTGAAAGAAACCATATCAATATCGTCCAAAACCTTTCAAGTTAACATGATACACAAATTCAATATATGAAAGAAAGAAAACACAAGTGACAAGAGAAAGGGATAGTTTCATGATTATAGAAACCAATATGATCCCTGAATAAATCCTTGATTGGGGAACTACTCGCCTTACTCTTCTCTCTCCAGAATGGCAGTTATCAAACTTAAGAGCAAAGTGTCTGTTTAATCATCTTCAAGAAAAAATTGGCAATCAATTTTCACAAGATCCCCTTCAATGATTCAATTAAATTTAAAAATAAAATAAAATCAGAGGTTTTACATCATGAAATTGATACAACAATGTGGCTAATTTATGTCTTACCGCAACTACTTTGATGTTGGGATTAAGAAGTTGATATGGAATAACTAACTTAGTACAACATATGGTTCTCTTAGAAGTATCTCTACCTCATGAATTCCAAGTTTCCAATCCAATAGCAAAGAATCACTTTCTTACACAAACAAACAAAATAATACGTGGAATAATAAATAGTGATGTAAATGGAACTGTTTGTAAATATAAAGAATTTGGGTTTCTCTGCCAGAACATGAGCACATGAACATGTACACAAGAGAGCAGATCCATAGATATTGAACATGTACACATGAAGTTTGATGCCTTCATTAAAACCTCAATACCATCGGAAATTATGGAGCATTATCATGCTTTGACACCAGAATTATATATGGAGGAGAACATTTACTTACCAGATTAAACTCACAGCTCTGATCACAAGCATACAATATTGAATGGAATGTCTCCAATGGTAAAGAAATACCAGACTCAAATGCCACATCGACTACATTGAGCGCCTCATGTACCTAAAGAATAATTTATAGCACATCATACAAGTTTAAAAAGTGAGAAATATCAAAATTAGGACAAAATCAGAAACAAGTAATGTCAAGTTATGTTGGGACTTGGGAGTTGCTTTCCTGATAGAGAATCATATTAATCAAAATAACTTTTTCATTCATACACACCTTGAAAATCTGGCAACTATATCTAATGAGCTTTTCATATTGTGCTGAAGTAGGCAACACCTCAAACTTAGTATGCAAAGCTTGGAACTTTTTGATGATACCTTCAACCTTTAACAACAAACAAAAATCAAATTAGAAAATAGAAAGAAAGAGGAAAAGTTCAGTTATGAGTCTTATGACAAGTAAAGTAAATACACAAGTTCAAGAGCAAAGAGCAGTTTCCGAACCAAACTCACAAGGTGATGTGTCACAGCCCATTACATAACAGTAACACAAACGACAAACCCCTCTTCCCCGCTCCAACAACAGGATAATGATCAGTATAATAGGGCACAAGCTACCACATGGATGACCAGAATAATAACCCCAAATTGGTGTTTTCAGAAATGATCTATCCATCATGTTGGCCTGTGCTTTCAAAATAAATTCTCTACAATGAACCAAGCAAGTTCTCTATCAAATTTTTGCTTCACGTAAATAGGTCATTTTGGCTCATTCAAAATAAAACACAGCATACTAGATATGCAATATCACATATGGCCTAGATTCATGTGGGGCACCTTCAAATAACAGAGAGAACATCTATAGAAGCAAGTGAAACGAGACTAGACAAAAAGTGGCAATAGGACTGGCAAATTTTATGAAGATGTGAAAGAATTTGACACATTTATACTTCACAAGATGTTCCCTCAGCTGCCTCGAATACATTCAGACTTAAGGGCTTTACCAGTAGCAATCATGAGAAGTTCCTCACCGCTAAATTAGGTATGCTAATTGCATATTCGAGGATGAAATTTGAGATGTTTTCAGCACCAATATCTGCACTTGACCAAAAATTACAAATTTACAAGTTAATAAACATATCCAGTGATCAAAACCATACTAGGCAGGCTCAAACCTTAAATATCCCAGCAGGAATACCCCAAGTACAGGGAAGTTGGAAAAGTTGAATGAAACAAACATAAAGTAATACAGCAGTAGCAATGGATCAGCAAAAGGCGTATATTTTAAAGAATATGTACAGAACTATACCAGAATATGATGTTATACTCTTGGTTGATACATAAAAATATTTCCAAGGCTAAAAATGAAGATGAACTCCAAATAAGGATGGAATTCCAGTTTGCCAAATGCTATGCATTATAAAACAAATAGATCAAAAAAAATTCTTAATTGCAACCGCTATCCATGGTACACTAACCATTTCCTTTCAGCACCAGTAGAAATCTTTCTGCAAAAGATTCCAGCAAAAACTTCCCCAAACTCCTGAAGATACACTCTGAAACGGCAACTGACGTAACTTTAGATATGTCAAGAGTTTCCAATAGCAGTAGAAGTTCTTGTTTCCGATCACTTTCACACAATGCCAGTAACAAACCCTCTGCAAGATAATTGCAGCACCGAGGTTAGATACCTATATATAGATAAGATGTTCATCAAAACTTCAATCAGCTCATGGATATTGGATGTCAAACATTTTAGTTAGTTCCACTGTCTATTGGCATACCAACTCCGAAGTGGTATTATACGATAATAGCCATTTTGGATAAAGAAAAAGCTTTAGCAACTTAGACTTAATGATCCTTCTTTTCTTGCCACTTTTGGTATCAGATGTAAAAAAAAAAAATCCTCTTGCCAGAAAGGTGCCGCCTCATCTTAAAATATAGTGGGCCCGTCAATCATAAACATGTTAATGTGTTAATACATTAGCAAAATATTTGCAATATCAGGAACCCGTAAAGATATATATCACAAAAAATAATACCTAACACCAATGACAGGTTAACAAAGTCAACAAGTTAACACACAATATGTGCAATATTGGCTAGCCGTTAAAATGTCAACGAGTTAACACGTTAACAAAATATATGCAATATCAGCTACCAGTGTTAACACAATATATGCAATATCAGGTATGTGTCAACGTGTTAACACTTTAACTTATTAATACGTCTTCACACATTAACACAATATATTAACATGTTAACACAGTATATGAAATATCGTGTACTCATGAACAAGTTAACATGTCAATAAAGACAACAGTCAACGAGTCAAAAACACTGTCATAGGAAAGAGCCAGGAAAGGGGTATTTAGTAACAGTGGCTAAAAGAGTTTGTTTTTTTATCTGAGTAGCTATAATAGATTTTTCCTTATCTCAAATGGCTACTTTAATTTCTTCCCCAACTCTGAATATGCATATGACAGCACTAATTCAAGAGAGTGAAACACGGTAACACGGGAAGCCATTATAAGTGTCAGACAGAAATAGCAGTAAATCTTTAAAATGTCTGTTTGTCAGAACATAATCATTAGATTCACTAAGTTACAAGCAAATAAACAAGATAACCAGTAACGAATGGATGATTGTCAGAGAAGAGGAAAATATCATACAGCTTAAAGACAGAAGAAAAATATGCGGCTGATAAATTGTTTCCTATGTTTTAAAGCCAAAGACACAACATATATGTGTGTGTGTGTGTAGGTATCTCAACCTCACAAATTTAGAGTTGAATGGACAGGTCAAATGCCACTAGAATATAGGTTTAGCCAAAGAAAAGATTTTGTATTATCTATCCATAGATAAGGAAAAATATTATCCCAAACAGGTAGATTGTCACTAGCATCACCTTCATGTAAAATTTCCCTAAATACTTGTGATAAAAGAAGGCAGACCAAGAAGGAAACTATAAGGGGGGAAATTAAGCACTCTGTACTGTCAAGACAGAAGAAGCTTACCTCGGCGATAAAAACTCTCATCATCATCATCTTCCGTTGCAACAGAAAGGCAAAATTCTTGAAAGTTATCTTCATCATCGACTCTTATCCGTAGCAGCATTTCGTAGTAAGTTAAGCGTGGAAGTGAATCAGGATTGTCTTCTCTGATTAGCTCATGGAAGAAAAAGAACTCTTCACACATACCAAAATCGATTAGATACATCAGGAACTGGCCATACGTTTCTTCTTCTATTTGAAAACCTGATTCTCTGATCAATTTCAGAAGTTGATAAACCTTATAAATCTGCAGTACTGAATCATCTTCATCTGTGGTTGCCCTAGCCTTCTCTATGCATATCTTGATTAACGCATTAAATTCTTTCAGGCCATTTTCTCGTCCTAACTTCCCAAATAAATCAACGGCAACATCTGATCCAAATTTCGTAGCACACATTTTCATCAGGTGTTGATAGCGAGTACTTCGTGAGTACTTAAATACCCACTTCTGCTTCCTATCTTGTGAGAATTCTTTCCTCCGCACTGAAACAGTGCTGTTTGACATTACTTTCAACCATGGCAGCTCCAAAAAACTTAGGACTCGCAGACTCTCTTGGTTGTCATCATCCCAATCCAAGTCCATCTCATCTGCAGCTAATAAAATTTTAGCTTTCTGACCACACCATTAGTTGGAAAAGGAATTGTACTCAAGACTGTTGGCCAATACTCGTAAAAGATAGTCTTCAAATTGAACTTAAAACTTAATGGATTTAGTAGCAAATAGTAGTATGGAAGGGGAAACAAAAGCAGTTGAAATGTATAACAAATAGGCACAACATCCACATTTACATTTTCATATTCATAGGTAATGCTAACATAATTCACCTGAATTACATTGGCTTTTATATCTGAATAAAACCTAAAACAAACATCCGTACCGTACAACATGCTTGAAGCATCTGAAGCCAGCTGCTCCGCGGATTTATCTATGGCAAATAAAAAAACACCAGTGATGACAGCTAGTAAACAAATTTGAATACCAACACCAAATATCCAAATCAAAATCCTCAATTGCCTAGACACGATACATAAAATTCTCAAAATACCATACCGTCTTCATCTGTGCAGTCAGAGGCCAAGCTGCCACTGACAATAGAATTGAGAGAGGAACTAGGCGGATTGGGAACCGTCGAAGACGGCGGCGCTTTGAAGCTCCTGAGAAGGCGCCTGCTCTGTTCACGTTTGGTTTTTTCGTAGGCGGCGGCAGCGGAGACGGAGACGGAGGAGGATTTGACAGATGAGATGTACGCCTTCAATTTAGCGTCTTCGGGCGATGAGGAGGAGGAGGAAGTCTTCTTCTTGGCTGCAGCGGCGGAAGACGACGAGTGTGCCGAGGCGGAACGTCTCTTCCTGGCGGCGGAGGTCTTGGTGCGCCTAAATGATAACCTGGCGGCGGAGCGAAAGAGAGAGACTAGGTTTTGGGCCGTCGATGAACTCCTCTGTAAAGTGCCATGCATTGTCAATGAAATAATCAGCGATAATTTGTGAAGTGCAGGCAAATGAACATGTCTCTAGTGTGAGTGAGAGAGAGAGAGAGAGAGAGGAGAGAGAGGCAGATAGTTTATTCGGGGGGGTTTCTATTATTTCCCTCTCTTTTTGAGATTGTTTCTTTTGTTCAACAAGAAACCAATTTTCTTTCTATAAATGGAGTCGGGTAATTGGATCGGGTAACTAGCGGGTCGGGTGACCCGAATAGTTTTTGCGTGGATACGAAATGGACCACCACCGCTCCCGATATGGTATGAAGTTTACTGATTTTTTACCTTCTTGTTCTTGGGTTAATTTGCCCATCAATGTAAGGATGGCAATGGGCCGGATCTGGATAATTTTGATTGGTCCAGATTCAAATCCGATTTTTGGACCTTTGGTTCATATTCGGTCCAGATTCATTGGGTTCAAAAAATTAAAATCCAAATTCAAATCCTTGAGATCCGCGGATCCCGGGTCCCGATCGAAATCCATAATTTTTTTAACTTTTAATTTTTTTTAATACAAACAATCAATAATAACGCCATAATAATTATATAGAGACTTCTACCATCATTTCAAAGTTTAAAACTATGTCATTAAACCATAAATATCATTACAATCATCCAAAATAATTCTTCAAGTCAAGAACTAAATATTATAATCATTCAAGAACTAAATTAGAAAATAAAATAAATTATACTTAAAAATAAACTTAAATATATATTATGCAAACTAAAAAATATATTTATATATATAATGTATATTGGGTCCACGGGCCGGATCTGGATCTCAAATTTTTGAATCCAAATCCAGATCCGTTTTTTGGACCTTTACTCCAGATCCGTCGGGTCCAAATTTTTTATGCTCAAATCCTAAAAAATGGATCTGGATTAGCAGATCTGGACCGGGTCCAGGACCCACTGCCATCTCTACATCAATGCACTAATTTTGACATAATTTGTTACGTTATAGTAACATTATCACTTTAGATTTGTAACAAATTTGACGTTCCAAAATCTTTAGGAAAAATGGTATGACAATCAAAACACAAAAACACAACATTTTATGACGAGAAGAAAAATATTTACCATATAGTCACGTAAAGACGTTGTTTCTCTTAATCTGATTATGTGGAAAATAATTACAATATTTTTTAAAATTTGTGAAAATTGCACATTCGCATAAATATTGTGTTACTTCCTACAATTAACCCTATAATTTTATAGTAATGAGCAAAAGTTTTGTTTGAACTTAATATGAAAAAGTCTTTTATAATTTTATAGAACTTAGTCTTGATCGAGAATTTAGTCATGACGATCATATGTGAATGCAATAAAAAAAAAGAAACTTGAAATATCGGTTTAATTCACAAAAGTAACGAGTGGTTTCATTACTTGACAATCTCAAATAAAACTTTCAATTTTGCAATGAAGACAATAGAGCTAAGTCTTTAAGTATAATTTTTTTGAATGTGTTTCGATATGCTCTTTATTATTATTATTATTATTATTATTATTATTATTATTATTATTATTATTATTATTATTATTATTATTATTATTATTATTATTATTATTATTATTATTATTATTAGCTTGGCCTCTGACTGCACAGATGAAGACGGTATGATATTTTGAGAATTTTATGTATCGTGTCTAGGCAATTGAGGATTTTGATTTGGATATTTGGTGTTGGTATTAAAATTTGTTTACTAGCTGTCATCACTGGTGTTTTTTTATTTGCCATAGATAAATCCGCGGAGCAGCTGGCTTCAGATGCTTCAAGCATGTTGTACGGTACGGATGTTTGTTTTAGGTTTTATTCAGATATAAAAGCCAATGTAATTCAGGTGAATTATGTTAGCATTACCTATGAATATGAAAATGTAAATGTGGATGTTGTGCCTATTTGTTATACATTTCAACTGCTTTTGTTTCCCCTTCCATACTACTATTTGCTACTAAATCCATTAAATTTTAAGTTCAATTTGAAGACTATCTTTACGAGTATTGGCCAACAGTCTTGAGTACAATTCCTTTTCCAACTATTATTATTATTATTATTATTATTATTATTATTATTATTAGTAAAACTCTACAACTTAGTGGTTTTGCAAGGTTTTCGGTTTGAATTGTAATAAATATTGTTAATGTTCTTTTTAAGTCACAAATGGGATGTATGTATAGTAACTGGTTCATATAAATCTTTGTGCTCGAAATTAGGAACTAATTTGAACCATTAATATTTGTATAATTTATGGTTATCATTAATCTAAAAAACATGATTTTATAAAATCATTATTGTTTATACAAAAAACACGAATTGAAAAAAAGAGCATCAGAGTATCATTTTATATATCAAAAAGCATGACTATACATAAAAAATTAGGAAAAAAAACATGGTTTTCAGTACTAATAGGAGGATTAGTTTTCAACATCCACACACATATATATACAGGGTTTGGATCTGGTGAGAACCCCTCCTTATATGAAAAATAGAAATTAATTATAACCATTCATTTGCAAATAATGTGTGGCTAGAATTGAATCTAAAAAATCGACAAGGGTTCAAAAATAAGTGTAGAGGGCTAAATTGGGAAAAAATAATTGAGCACCCATATTCCTCTACCCTCCCTCTCGTTGATTTCTCTCTCTCTCTCTCTATCCCTCTCCCTCTTCTCTTTCTCTCTTCACTACCACCACCAACCATCATCGTAGCTGCCAACACTGTCGCCGTCGCCGCTGGACATGGACATTTCCACTGTTTTATCTCTTTTTCTCTCTTTCACAGCTGTCTATTATGAAGCAGCGTGTCATTTATGTCGATGATTTTCTACAAATTTTATTTCCTCCTCTTTGTGCTGTAGTGTTCTAAGTTCTTCGTCTTGTTCGAACAAATTAAGAAAAATTGGACAGTGGTGTGAGGAGCAACTGTATTCTTCTTCTTTTAGTTCTTCTTCTCGTTGAAGGGAAAAGATCTGTGCAGCATCGAAATGGTCTTCCTGACAAAAGAAAACATCTAAGAATTGATTGTTTTGCTGGTAAGAAACCATGTTGGTTGGGGAAGAAGGGGAACAATTAGTCAGTCATTCTAGTAAAAAAAAATGCAGAGAGAGAAAGAAACACATAGGTGGAGATGTGGTGTGAGTCATCTATTAGAGTAGGAAAGTTGAGGAAATAGCTAAAGATTGGACTTTTATGGGTGGTTTTTTTAGTTTTTGTTATATGGCTTTGGTGTTGAGTGTGAGATAGAGAGATGAATGTTAAATAATACTGTTTATCTAATGTTTTAGTGATTGAAAATGATAATTAGTTCAGTGTTTAGAGTTATGCATTGAATTATTAATATTAATGCATTGCGTTAATATTGTTTATGCATTATAAGTTGATGTATTATTGTATCAACAAATATAAAGTAATGCATAAATTTAAATATTGTAATGCATAAATACCATAATGTAATGCATTAATTGTGATATTGCGCCTGACACACTATAACAATATTATTTTGCAATGTGAAACCGTGCTATAATGAATGATACTGCATGAAAAAAAATTCACAATGTAATGAATAAATTTAAACAATGTTATGCAAAACAACGATAACAATGAGTGATATTGCTTGTAGGAAAAATAGACAATATAATGCACAAATATCATGTAGGTAATGCATTAATTGTAGTAATGGGTCTTTCCCTATTATATGCATTTACAATTTCATATTGATGCATCACATAAATCGTATTAATGCATCATAAAATTGTACCAAAAACATCAAGTAACAAATACAAATACGACATATATAATGTGTTAACTATGATATCATATATGATTAGGAATACTATATACGTAATACATTAATTGTAGTACACACTTTATAAATCTTGTTTATTCTTTATAAATATGGGTGTAAAAAATTATTTGTTCCAGATTAATAAAAAAATTGATGCATCAGAAATGTGATATTGATGCATCGCTTTATACTAATTAATGCATTACTTTACACTATTTTATGTATCTCATTTTTCTCTAAATAAAAATACTAAAAATTACCATACTAACCTTACTTAAGTGAAAAAAGCGGGATTGACCAAATAAAATGGGGTTGACCGATTGACTATGAGATTAAATCATATCCATAGATTTTATAGGATGGATGACTTGGATTAGTTCCCAGTTATCATGTAAATAAGAGTTCCTATTATATATATATATAAAGGCGGATACTAAAGGAGCTCGGGCCTCATCAAAATCTCCAATAAAAACTCTCGATAGGAAAAGAGTTACTCATTAGAAGAACTAAAAAATGCAAGAATAAACACTACCAAAAGTAGGGGTGAACATTCGGTTATTCGGTTTGATTTTAGCCTAAATAAAACCAAACCGAATAAATATTAAATTTTTAAAAATTAAAACCAAACCAAACCAAATTAACTGAATAACCAAACCTAATAAACCGAATTTTTAAAAGTTAAAACCAAACCAAACCAACCGAACGGTCATATATGTTCTAAATATTTCATCCAATATCAACAAAAATATATTTAATACAATAAGACAATAACAGTATTTTAATTTAAAAATTAATACATATATATATATATATACATATTATAGGAAAAGCAAAAAAATGTTAAACGAGCAACAAAAAGACCGGTCCATTGCCTTTGTCGCCTGATGTTGATATCTGCGCTTTATTTCGAGTTCTATTGAATCCAACAAGCTCTTGCGACTAAATTCTTTCAAATTATTTTTCATTATTGAGAAAAGTTATATATAAATATAATTAATATATATATATAAATTCGGTTTTCGATTTGGTTTGGTTGCCAAAGCTTCAAACCAAACCAAACAAATTAAATTTTAAAAAATATAAAATCAAACAAACCAAACAAACCGAACAAACCAAACCGAATTCTATTTACGATTTGATTTTCAGTTTTCGGTTATTTTTGCTCACCCCTAACCAAAAGCATCAAGACGGTTTTCAACTTGTATGTTTTCCTCTCTTTAAATAGACACGATATGTGCGAAAATCCATCTGCCAAATCAATTTCAAATCTCGTAACCAACGACTTACTTTTATGTCTTCTAGGAATAGTGATATACTGATACTCTCAGTGTTGATAGATATTTTACGAGCTCACATGGAATTTTAAATTCGATTTAAGAAAGGGTAGTTCTAAATATAGAACTCATTTTACTTTTTATAGTCCTATATTTAAAAAAATAATAAAAATTATTGTAATTGTACTATTTTATCCTCGTAGCCCCCAAAATATTTAATAATTTAATAATTATAGCCCAAATAATGCGAATAAGATTTGTAACCCCCAAATCCAGAAATGCAAAAATACGATGGAAGCCAAAAAATTGTCAATTTTACTAGGATGAAAAATAAATAATTATCGATCACTTAGCAAGTCTCTCGATCGCAGTAAATGGAATGAACGCGAATCACCAAAAAGCGAAAATGGAGTAACTTCAAATATACATTTGCAGCATCGAACAAAATCAAAACAATAGCATTTCTCAAGTTTTAATTTTCTGCAAAATGCTCCAATAGTTGCCGCCGAAGTACTGGATTATTAGAAGGAAAAAAAAAGGAATAGGAAGATATAATATAACTATTGTTGGGATGTAGAGAGAAAAGAAACTAAAGATTTAATAGGGTTACCAATGTTGTCGGCCAATTGAGAGAGAGAGAGAGAAGCAAAGAAATTGGTGCGAATTAGTGGATGTCCCGAATCACAGCGAGATACTTTCAAGTATCGAAATTTTTCTTCCAAAAAATATAATTTCTGGTCTCCCATCGTCTTTTTGATCGTATTTCTGGGTTTGGGGCTATGAAAATCGGTATTCACATTATTTGGGGGTTAGTTATTATTTAATTAGAGTATTAAATTTTAGAAATGTAAGGGTAAAATAGTATATTATAATTTTATTATTTTATTAAATGGTGGTTATAGAGAATAAATTGGGGACTACGTTTAGAATTACCTTTAAAAAATTTAGTGCGCCACACAAAGTAAGGCCCATTATGAGAGGAATTAATTAATTTTCCTTTAATAACAGCAAAATAAGTTATTAGTAAAAAATTTAAATAGAAAAGTATAGTTCTAAAAAAAAGGCTAATGAAAAATCCTTAGTGTTTGTATCTTAAATTAGAAATCTTTAATTGAAGAATCCATATATTATTAAAACGATTGCAGATTCGAGACCTTCCCTTGATTCGGGGTCTTACATGGCGCTCTCTCCATTCGGTAATCATATTTATCTTAAAACCTCATTTTAAGCCTTTTTTATTCATTTTATTATTATATTTAATATATTTAATAGATGGAAAAATATGTATAAGATGCAATTATGGTAATAAATATAGCATGAAAATAAATATGGCTTAAGAATATTTTTTTTGACAAAATATCTAGATTGTATTATTATTGTATTTTAATAGTATGACAATGACAATAACAAATAATATAACATCTATTATTATATGCCTATCGATGGAATGCATTTGAGATCCATTATTAAATAGTTTATTTGTGTGTACAACAAGAAACATAAAACAAAAAATTGATTGGGAAATTCTGTAGATTCGTTTATTATTGTATTTCCTCATTTTATGTTATTTAATTCATAGATTAATAATTAAAACCAAAAAATCGATGATAGCATGAAAATAAATATGGCTTAAGAATATTTTTTTTGGCAAAATCTCTAGATTGTATTATTATTATTGTATTTTAATAGTATGACAATAAACAAATAATATAATACTCCCTCCGTCCCGCTGAAATTGTCCTTTTACCGTTCGGCACGATTATTAAGGAGAAAGGTAAAAAGAGAGAAAATGGGTAGGTCCCATTACTTTTGAAGGGTTAATTATTTCATTTTTGGAAAAGAGGACAATTTAAATGAGACATCCAAAAAATGAAAGGAGGACAATTTCAATGGGACGGAGGGAATATTTATTACTATATGCCTATCGATGGAATGCATTTTGAGATCCATTATTATATAGTTTATTTGTGTGTACAACAAGAAACAAATATCAAAAAATTGATTGGGAAATTTTCTAGATTCGTTTATTATTGTATTTTCTCATTTTATGCTTTTTAATTCATAGATTAATAATTAATAACCAAAAAAACGATGGTATTAATTTATATGTGTATACGACAAGAATCTCTAAATATGGCTTAAGAATAATATTTATTTTCTATCCCACATCACTTTTTAATAAGACTCTACTTTTGGAGGGCCTATATAAATACTCAAAATTCATATCTATTTTCTCATTCCAAGATTATTTGTAGTGATCTTCACTTCTTGGAGAACATATATAAAAAGATTTCATTTTCCAATCAAAATAGATTCTTATTTAATTTGACCAAATAAAAATTAATTTTGAACAAATAAATAATTTTTTCATAAGTATTACAATAATAAATGTGAGACGAGATGATAAAAGCTAAACATGGTCAATAATACGTTGCAATCTCATGAGTACACTAGCGAGAGAGATCTCAAAATTTTAATTTGTGACGAGATGATTAGAAGTACAAAATAATTAACATCATATACAATGAGGTAAATAAAATGGAATAAAACTCTTTTTTAAGGAGGTAAATAGAATAAATTCTTACTCTTTTTATTGAAAAATTTAATTTAGTTACATAATCAATTTGGCCAATTTTTAAGTTTGTCAAAGTAAAAGAGAGAAAGAAACTAAAATTTTCTAAAAAATATAAATATTTTCAAAATGTGGTATGTTAAGATAAAAATATTTTAATATAATCTTTTTTTTTCAATAAGAGATAGAAATTTATAATTTTGAGCAAAAAATAAAACATAAAATTAGGACAAATGAAGTACACAAAAAATGTGTTGAATTTTATAATTGTAAAAAAAATTTCACATCAATCTTTTTAGTAAAGTGAATGACCGCTAACATCACTATTTCAATTATATAACAAAAGAAACTAACAATTTTCTTGAGTTTTATTAGAAATTAATGATTTTCACCTCTAAAAAATTTTTGAACTACCAAAAATATTTGCGTCTAATAATTTTATTTGTTTTATTAAATAATGAACTCCCGTCGATTTTCGACGGGCTCAATGCTAGTGATGATTAAAACTTGCGTACATAAATTTGTAGACCATTAAATATATTTAATTTAATTAACAAATAATGTTGCCACTACTCATATAGTGTAAAAAATATATATTTTTTTAGAATATACTATATAAAAAAATTATACCCACCAAATACAAATTTCCCATTTTCTTCTCGAGTTTTTTTTTTCTTTTCTTTTCTCGAGGGAGAGTTGGTGGTTTGAAATTATTTAAATTTTATATTGCTACTTTCAGATTCCAAATCATACTTAAAATATAATCAAGTAAAAAGATCCTCACAGAAAAGCTCAATTATACCTTAAATGCGTGTGAATTTGAACAATTAATTATTTCTAAGTAAATAAAAAACAGAAGAAAAAACCAAGGCGGTAATGCATTCGGCAAAGCATAATTCAAACAGAATAAAATAAATCAGATTAAAATCTAAAGCGAAAAATTGCAATTGCATTATTGCAGCTGACAAATGTGAAGACAAAATTAAACAGTTATATTCGAAATATTAAAATACCAAAGAAAGATTCCCTTAGAATAAGTAGGCTGCTAATTTATCATCTTACATTTTGGAATTTTCCATTGAAAAATTCCTAATTAAGTTGGACCAAATTAATTATTTGGACAACTCTGAAAGAAACTGTTATTGTTATTCATTTTTTATCTTTTTGATTTGAAATTACAAATAGCATCTTTTGACTCGCTGTGTAGCAATTCTAGAGAAGAAAAAAAAATCAACACATACACCGAGAGGAGGGGATGAGATTCTGCAGAAAAATTATTTTAGAAACTAACTATGCAATTCACATAAAAATTATGATTTTAAATAATAAATAAATAAATAAATATATATATATATACAGTATATATATTAAGTTTTGTAAGAAAACACACTTTTATAATAGCAATAGTAATTGATAGGTTTTCTAAAGCTGCATAGTTTTATTAAGTTTCGACAATTTTCAAGATGGTTTATTTTTAATATTTTTTTTACTCAATTTCATCTAAGCGTGAAACATAGTGTACTTTGAATTCATCGTTTTCTCTTTCCACTTCATTAGTACAACTTTCATAATCTCAATAGATAAGAAAGTGGTGAAATAATAAAGAACAAGAGCTAAGCATTGTTACAATGCAAAATGCCGCATGCAGATGCTTTTTCCACTACCACAAAACTCACAAAATGAATCACAATTCAACACATCATATTTACTCTTCATTATATATATATATATATATATATATATATACATATATAATAGTATTAATTACATTTTTATATTCAAAATTTGCCCCAATTTTAAAAAAATAAAACACACTTTCGACTTTGACATATTAGTTACCAGTGATATAATCGAATTTTAAATGAGAGGGCCTAATTTTTTTTTTCTCTAATTACAATCATAATAATCTAATTAAAATCACCTCAAATAAGCAATCAGATCACACCATTAAAAGTCAAAAGTAAATTTCTTAAATATATGTGAAGATTGAAATAAATCTTTAAAAAATTATTCAAAATAAAAAAGATGGATTATTAATTATTAGTTTATCATGATATGTGGAGTAGTAACTAAGATGATATAAACATTTTATGAAATTCAAAGTCCAAAGTTTTGAGCAGCACTCTTGTGCAACCGTCACTTATGTGAAACCGAATCCTTTTGACCCGATCCGGTCAAAACGGGTCAAACCTGACCCGCCCTTTTTTTTAATTCGATTTTTTTTAATTTGTTTTTCTTCTCCGCCTTCGGCTCCAATTTTAATTTATAGATAATGATTGTGGCAACATTAATGTTTTTTAGCTCGCTCCGAGGCCTTCGTCTCCCCTCGCTCGACTCTTTAAAAAAAATAAAAATAAAAAAAACTGAAAAAAAGAATTAAAAAAACTAAAAAAATCGGAAAAAAAAATTAAGTGTTACACGCGCCGAATAAAAAAAAAATTTGTCAGGACCGCCATTTATTTGCGACCGCCTCACACAAGTTTTTGCCCGAAGTTTTTTGAAAATTGTGGCAAAATTGGATGTAAAAGTGTAATCAACCCATATTTGAAGAAAGAAATAGTAAAGAGACAAACACAAGACAGTTGACAACAAACGGCCGGCAAATAGACTCAAAAGCAATTGATTAATTGTTGATAACAACTGAAAAGAGCAGCTAATTGCGGCCTGCACAATTTATCAAAAACCACCTCAAAACTTGCTTATAAAACCAAGACTAATTAGTTATCAAATACAAGTAGTTTAAGCAGTTATGCAATAACAAAAAATGGTGGAAAACAATGGCATCTTTCGATATGCAGACAGATCAGACAAACTGCTCATGTTCTTTGGGACTTTAGGCAGCATAGGAGATGGCCTCCAAATCCCTCTCATGATGTTCATCCTCAGTGATGTGATCAATCAATACGGCGTCGTTAGCAAAGACCGCGACGTTCAAATCTCTACCACTTCTGTAGACAAGGTAACACAACATATTATGATCAATCCAGATGTATGTACGTGCCTAAACATTTTACCGTTGACAGTACGCATTGAGGCTCTTCTACGTGGCCATTGGAGTTGGACTGTCTGCTTTCGTTGGTTCGTTGGACATAACTGTTATCTTTGTGCGTTTTTCTAGTATTGAGTGTTTATCTCTAAGATTAAGAAGCGACTTTGCAACATATGCTTCTTTCAGAAGGACTATGTTGGGCAAGAACTGCAGAGAGACAGAGTTCTCGGATGAGATTAGAGTACCTTAAATCCGTCCTCAAGCAAGAAGTAGGCTTCTTCGACTCCCACGATGCTGATTCTTCGACTACGTTCCAAGTTGTCACGACCATCTCATCCGACTCCAACACCATCCAGATCACCATTGGAGAGAAGGTACTTAAACAAGTAGAAAAAATTATGATCATCTTCTTGATTGCTTAAGAAATATACAAGATTAATTTGTGACTAGTAAATGAGTATTGAATGTAATGCAGATACCAGACTGCCTCGCCTACGTCTCATCCTTCTTCTTCTGCTTCGTCTTCGCCTTCTCCCTATCGTGGAGGCTCACTCTAGCGGCCATACCATTCACCATAATGTTCATCGTCCCGGGGCTTGGATTCGGGAAGATGATGATGGATGTAGCGATGCAGACCATAGGGTCGTACGCAGTAGCTGGAGGGATAGCCGAACAGGCTATCTCTTCGATCAGGACGGTCTACTCGTACGTTGCAGAGCAACAAACTGTCGAAAAGTTCAGCAGCGCGCTTCAGAACACAATGGAGTTGGGAATTAGGCAAGGCTTTGCAAGAGGTCTGATGATGGGAAGCATGGGAGTTATATACATCAGCTGGGGATTTCAAGCCTGGATCGGCTCCATCCTCGTCACCAAGAAAGGCGAAAAGGGCGGAGATATCTTCGTAGCTGGATTCAATGTGCTCATGGGAGGACTGTGAGTTTATACACTCGTCTATTAGTACATCGTACATGACAACTTCATATACTTAACTCAGCAAACTCAATAATATCTTTGCAGGAATATTTTGACAGCTCTTCCAAACCTCACAGCAATAGCAGAAGCCAAATCTGCAGCCACAAGGATAACAGAGATGATAGACCGCGAGCCGGCTATAGACACAGACGACAACAAGGGGAAGGCTCTATCGTACGTGAGAGGCGAGATTCGGTTCAAAGGCGTGTATTTCAACTACCCTTCAAGACCGGATACACCGGTCTTGCAGGGATTAGACCTCACGGTTCCTGCCGGAAGAACCGTGGGGCTGGTTGGGGGGAGTGGCTCGGGGAAGTCTACCGTTATTTCACTGCTTCAAAGATTCTACGATCCAATAGAAGGTGAAATTTTGTTAGACGGATACAAGATAAACCGGTTGCATCTCAAATGGTTGAGATCGCAAATGGGACTGGTTAATCAAGAACCAGTCCTGTTTGCGACCTCAATCAGAGAGAACATTTTGTTCGGGGAGGAAGGAGGATCGATGGAGGATGTCCAGAAAGCAGCAGTAGCTGCAAACGCCCATGATTTCATTGTGAAGCTACCCGATGCATACGAAACTCAAGTAAGAATGCCTCTTCTAAGAAATGATTTTGTTGAATTTTGAAAATTATTGATTATGTATCCATCCATAGGTTGGTCAGTTTGGAATCCAGCTATCAGGAGGGCAGAAGCAACGGATAGCAATAGCAAGAGCTTTGATACGAGACCCCAAGATACTGCTCCTCGACGAGGCTACGAGTGCACTCGATACAGAGTCTGAGAGAATAGTCCAGAGGGCTATAGAGCAGGCATCCAAGGGAAGGACAGCCATTGTCGTAGCTCACCGTCTCTCCACCATCAAAATGGCTAACCTAATCATGCTTCTCAAGTCAGGGCAGGTCGTTGAATCCGGCTCACATGATGAGCTGGTGCAGATCAATGGTGGAGAGTACGCCAATATGGTGGAGATGCAGGTGTCAGCAGTTGCAACAGAGAAGAATGAAGCAACTTCAAATCCTCAGACTGGGAGGAATCAACATAAGATGACGATGATTCCTCCTAGCCCGAGGAGCGTGGTGTCAAGCCCGCGCACTCCATCTATGAACCCGATTAGCCCGTTTTCCATGAGTGCACCTTACTCTATTCAATACGAGGCTGCATACGACAGTGATGACGAAGACACCAACAAGCCACTTTATGGTGCTCCATCACAGCTGCGGCTGTTGAAGCTGAACGAGCCCGAGTGGGGAAGAGCCCTACTCGGGTGCTTGGGAGCAATAGGCTCCGGAGCAGTTCAGCCCATCAACGCCTACTGTGTGGGAGGACTAATAGCAGTCTACTTCAGAACAGACAAATCAACAATCGCACCTCATGCAAGAACCTATTCTTTCATATTTCTAGGCTTGGGATTCTTCAACTTCTTCACCAACGTCCTCCAACACTACAACTTTGCAGTGATGGGAGAGAGGCTGACGAAGAGGATCAGGGAGATGTTGTTGAAGAAGCTCATGACTTTCGAGATCGGATGGTTCGATCAAGACGAGAACACGAGCGCAGCCATATCTGCGCGGCTATCAACAGAAGCCAACATGGTCCGATCACTTGTTGGAGATCGTATGTCGCTGCTGTCTCAAGCCGTCTTCGGCGCCACATTCGCCTACATTCTAGGACTCTACTTAACGTGGAAGCTCGCCCTCGTGATGATGGCGGCTCAGCCATTGCTGATTGGGAGCTTCTATGCAAGAAGTGTCCTAACCAAGACAATGTCAGCAAAAACACAGATTGCACAGAAGGAAGGGAGCCAGCTAGCAAGTGAAGCAGTACTAAACCACAGAACTATAACGGCCTTCTCGTCCCAGAAACGGATCGTGGGGCTGTTCAGAGCCACGCTAGACGGCCCGAGAAAGGAAAGCATTCGACAGTCTTGGTTCGCAGCAGTCGGCCTTTTCAGCTCACAGTTTCTTGCAGCAGCTTCAACGGCTTTAGCCTACTGGTACGGCGGGAAGCTACTGTCGAGACACGAAATCACACCCGAGAAACTCTTCCAAGCATTTCTAGCTCTCCTCTTCACTGCATACACCATTGCAGAAGCAGGAAGCATGACCAACGACATATCAAGAGGGAGCAGTGCCGTTGGATCAGTGTTTGCAATCCTCGATAGGAAGAGTGAGATTGAGCCAGACAATACATACAATAAAGATGATATAAGACGAGGTGTAAGGGGCCGCGTGGAGCTAAGAAAGGTCGTCTTCGCCTACCCTTCAAGGCCGGAGCAGCTCATCCTCAAGGGCCTAAGCCTTAAGATCAGTGCAGGAACTAGTGTTGCATTAGTAGGCCAGAGTGGCTCGGGGAAATCAACAATCATCTCTCTCGTGGAAAGATTCTACGATCCAATCAACGGATCAGTGTGGATCGATGACAAGGACATAAAAGATTACAATCTACGAGCATTGAGATCACACATTGCCTTAGTCAGCCAAGAGCCTACTCTCTTTGCAGGAACCATATACGAAAATATAGCCTACGGAGAAAAGAATGCAAGAGAATCAGACATCAGAAACGCTGCAATGAAGGCCAATGCTCATGAGTTCATAAGGTAATCATTCTATTCTACAACACCTCATTTCTCGCTCTTCCTACAAACATCCAAGAAAAAAAAAAAAACATACTAAATAACTTGGCTGATCTTCTTTGCAGTGGAATGAAGGATGGATATGAAACATATTGTGGAGAGAGAGGAGCACAACTATCAGGAGGTCAGAAACAGAGAATAGCACTAGCTCGTGCCATCTTGAAAGACCCTGCAATCTTGCTGCTAGACGAAGCAACAAGCGCTCTCGACAGCGTATCAGAGAGCCTAGTTCAAGAGGCACTAGACAAGATGATGGTTGGTCGGACGTGTATAGTCGTAGCTCATCGCTTGTCGACTATACATAAGTCCAACTCCATTGCTGTGATCAAGGATGGGAGGCTTGTGGAACAAGGCTCCCATTCTGATCTATTGGCAATGGGGAGAAACAGTGCATACTCGTCCCTGGTGAATAGCTCAATTTAGGATGCATCTTTTGTCAACTACATGGTTGTTTTTTTTTTCCCCAAATCATCACATCAAATTTTGTTATACTTTTTAGAGAGAGGTCACCTATTACGTAGATTTGAGTGGATTTGGACAGTGCTTGAGATGGATTACTATATATGTAAATGGTGGCTTTAAAGAATGTGTAGAAAGGAAGAATGTGGTCTAATGGAATTATGGCTATACGTTTGATTTCAACCAAGTTAATTATGTCTAGATATGAGGTCATGCTTACCTTAATTCTATATAATCACTCAATCATTCTAATATTTTATACTTTATTCTCTTATTCATCCAATAAATTAAAGAAGTATGTGGACTTTTTACATACTTTATGGTTCTATCTTCAATTTTTTTATTGGTTTAATTAAGCTCTCAATTTTTTAAATTATTATTATATTATCAAATTGGATTCAGTCATTAAATAATGCAAATTTTGACCACTCATTTAAACCAAATAAAAGTTTGATACATAGTCCAATTTTGTTCCTTATTTTTTGTAGTTGGAAAGCCCAAACCTTGACATTTGTAGCAAATTTTGTATCCTACTTGGAACAAAATTAAATACTACTTTAATGTATTTTCTTTCTCAATAACCTTCTCTATTTTTACAGCAAACCAAAATTTAATTTATTAGTCATTACTTCAAACCTATTTTTGTTATTGGTTTGACATCTACCTCAAGATTTCTCCTTTTAAACTTGAAATATTACTTTATTGTCTCAATACATTCTCATGAAAATAATATTCCCCCAATCAAACACATACTATTCAAACATTATCGGCTGTCTAAAGTCATATTTGTAAAAACACGTCATGTTTTCTTACCAAACTTCTCCTCCAAAGGCTGCAAAAGCCTTGGAATGATTCGGACCTTTATTTCCCAACATTTTCTATGCCACGCTCGTGTCTTTCTATTATTTTAATAATAATTTTTTTATAATATAATGAATCATAATTAATATTTATTATTAAATTGAAATTTAAAAGATGAGGTAACCATGTTGACTAGCAAATTAAGTTAGTGGAAATTAATAGTTGGCCACCAACTTTATTCTAATAAATTGTGGCCAACTTTGGGATGAAGTGACTTAAATGCCCTTCATATCACTTTACAACTCTCTCACTTTCTCTCTCCCCCTCCCCCGTACTCTCACTTTCAGAATTCATTTTCAGATTCAAAAATTTTCTCTTTCATCTCTATCATTCTTCTCCCTTCCGTCGAGCCGTCTACAACTTCCGGCGCCGTCTGCATCTTCCGTCGTCGTCTTCCTTACAAAGTGGCGTCGTCTACAACTTTCGGATCTGCTTCGTCTCACCCTTTCAGATCTACAGCTTCTGTCATTTTGGAATTCAGATCTACAGATCTACAGCTTCTGTCATCTGAAAATTTGTTTTTTGATGGTGTATTGTAGGTTGTTGGTTTTATGGTTGTAATGTATATTGTATTTTGGAATTTGGCTTGTTTGATGGTTGTATTGTAGGTTGATGGTTTTAAATCTAAGATATCAGTTTTGAATTTAGTGTATTAATTTTAATTGAGTTTTCTAGATCTAGTCTGTCATGTTCTTGTCGTATTTTCCAGATCTTCATTGTCCTCTTCTTGCATATGTGTTCTTTCTGCATTTTTCACGTCACTGCGCGTCGCGACTTGGCACACCTAGTACGAATGCAACATATTCGTACCAGGTGTGCCAAGACATACCGCGCCTAGACTTGGAACACCTGGTACGAATGGTGTATTCGTACCAGGTGTTCCAAGTCTAGGCGAGGTATGCTTGACACACCCGGTACGAATGCAACGTATTCATACCAGGGTGCTTGCAGCATACCGCGCCTAGACTTGGAACACCTGGTACGAATGGTGTATTCGTACCAGGTATTTCAAGTCTAGGCGAGGTATGCCTTGGCACACCTGGTACGAATGCAACGTATTCGTACCAGGTGTGACAGGGCATACCGCGCTTAGACTTGGCACATCTGGTACGAATACACCATTCGTACCAGGTGTGCCAAGGCATACCGGGATGCGGTCGACCAAAGACGAACATCATCCATGACATTAGATCTGGAATGTGACGTCATGGATTCCGGATAGAAAGCTGTCAATATGGCCGAATCTGGTGCGGTGGCAGATCTGGAATATGGCCGGCATAATGTGAAAGTTCAAGGCGGCACGGGGACTGGACTGGAAGTATGAAGGAGGTGCGGCGGAAGGAAATGGAAGTACGACGACGCGACGGCGGAATGAAAGTACGACGGCGGCGACGACAAAATGAAAGTACGACGGCGGCGATGGAGAAATGGAGAAAAATAGGAAATCTAGAGAGAGAATATTTTACATAGAGAATATGAAATTTGAAAAATGAAAAATGAAATGAGTAGATGGATGGTTAATAGTGGTTCTAAGGGCAAATTGGTCCAAATTTCCAAAAGTTGGCTAGAATTTCTACAAATAAAGTTGATGGCCAACTATTAATTTCCACTATCTATATTGGTTATTCCAAATTTTGCCTCTTAAAAGATTATGTAGTTTAATTATAAAATAACCAGCCATAAGAATCAATAATTAACAAAAATACTAAAAATTAGTAATAAACTCTACTTGAAATTAAACTTACTAGAAATTGAAATTTGAAATTAAAAAACGTAAATAAAAACTAAAAACTTAAAGGTAACATACAAGTGGGACACCAAGCACAATAATTGAGCTCCATAAATACAAAAACAAATTAATAATAATAATAATAATAATAATTATTATTATTATTATTATTATCATTACATGAATAAAATAACGAATAATGTGAAAAGAATAACAAGTCCTATTCTCACCCAATTACGACTACCCCGATCTGCCACGCCGGACTTCAACTTGATCGGCTTCTTCTTCACCTTCCCGCCGGAGCCGTTCACCTCGACGTCGCCGCCGACGACCAAGCTGTGGCTTTTCGTGAACCACAGCATAATCTTAGACTTAACCCTCGTCGCCGCTCTCACGCTAAATCTCACGGTCCCGTTGGAGGCCGCCGCAAGCGCCGCCGGCCACGGCAGGCCGGCGGCGTCGACCGCCTCTCTCCGGTGAGCGGTCTTGCCGTGGCCCTGGTAGAACGCCGGCACGGTGTGGTTGGCGACGACGAGCGTGGAGTTGTAGAGAAAGATGAGGCTTATGTTAGCGTATCGTACGCCTTTATCTTTCATCTTGTTCTGGAGTGCGAGCTTGAAATAAATGGTGTGGTTGTTCCTGGCGGCGGTGGAATTATCGGTTTTGTTGAGGGCAGGAAGGTAAAAGTCTTGGATGAGGAGGGTGGGTTTGTAGGTGCGGAGGCTGAGCCAGAGGAAGAGGGCGGTGAGGCCGGAGGTGAGGACGAAGCTGCAGCAGCAACGGGCGCAGTCGGTGCAGTCGCCGTCGTCCGCCATGGGGGCGGTGGTGGAGAGATGATTCAGAAAGAAAGGAATGGAGTGAGTGACTGTGTGGTGGGGGAGATGGATCACTTGGGAGTTATTTAATATATTTACCAAAGTTAATAATACTTAATACGCCATCGTTAAGCATATCAATCAATAATTTATAGGTCGGGTATGTTAAATCAAGTTGTGATTTACCTTTGCCATGTCGATGTGATTATCATAAAAAAAAAATTCTCCTTTGATATAACCACATCCACATGACAAAAGGTAAATTACAATATCAGTACTGCTAATTTATAGTATAGTACTGTATAGATGCACTTCAAATAAAAAAAAAATACAAAATCAGCATTCCTATTTAAATTCTCCTTTGAATATGTAGATAAAGAAAAGTATACAATATTGTCTCAATGTTCCAAATTTTTCTCAAAAATGTTATAACGTCTAAATTCCATCATTTTGGGGTCAAAAGACAAAAATCAACATGTCACACCAAAAGGTTTATAGTTAAGGATGTACATATAGTACACTCTATTTATATTATTAAAATATTCTCATGTAAGAGGTGAGTATAATACATGTACATATAGGATATAATTTCTCGAAAAGGTGTTGTGTTAGATAAATTCATGTTACCTATGCTATGAAACATCGATTTTCTAATCCAAAAATATGACTAGATACTTTTATTACAGTATCTCAATATTGGGTACTAAATATTATAGCTTAAACGTTGGATATTTTTAAAAATATCTTAAACGTTGGGACAATTATACTATATCAATATTGGTTACTAAAAAACGCTGGATATTTTTAAAAATGTCCGTTGAAACAACAGAGCTCGCGTTCAGTAAATAAACTATATATATAAATATTCATCAAAAAAAATATGCAAAAGAGCTATTCAGTCTAGTGGCCGAGCAGCTTGCCTCAGCTAAGGTGCGCGGATTGTTGATTGGGAGATGCTCAACCACCAGGTTGAACAACTCTTTTGCATAGTTTTTCGATGTATTTTTATATAAGGTTCGTTTACTGCGTGCGCTCACCCTCAGCAAGCAGAGCTCGCCTGCGTGAGCTTGAGCTCAATCTCGCCAAGCTCGCCAGCACCATTGCGAGTGAGCTCGCTAGCCGAGCATGGTGGCGAGCTAGGGCTGCAGATGCCCTTATTAGATGATTCTACTGAAGAAAATATTTCAACTTCTTCTGATTTTCCAACTCCTATTAATGCACTAATATAACTACAACTTCAATAGTTTGCACTTAATGTCACAATAAATGAACACAACACTAAAATATTTCGTCGTGTTTTATAATTTTAACTGTTGGATCTAATATAATTATCATATGAACCATGAATCTACCTAATTCATGGGTATCACCCACACTAAATTTAGTGTATGTGGATAATGTTGCACTAAGTTTAAAAGTACAACAATTGCACTAAATTTAGTGCACCATTAGAGACTCGTAATTTTTCATTTGACCTTGATTTACCATAAGAAACTCAGAAAATTCACAAATAGATCTTAATAATTAGTATTTGAATTGTGGTGAGCAAATAGGACGTGCAAAGAGACTTTAAACCAGTGACTGAACGTTGAAAAGTAGAGGATTATCTCAACCTCAGGATAAATTATCATTTCCATCACCGGAGCTGATATCCGGCAGCCGAAATGTGACATGGTAAGTCAGAGCTGGTCTACTTTCAACTGTTTCCTAACTTCTAAAGTTCTAAATATACATCATCTTCAGATGTGAAATCATACAACGTGCCATGTCACTTTCTGACGGGAGGCTAGCTCTGTTACTTTTATAAAGCTCGGGATAAATTTGATAAAACCACTAAATGTTGGGATAGAATGTGATATTAACCCTAAATATAATATAGAAGCTACGAGTCCAAGTAGCAGACTTTTATAAAACCATATAACAAAAAGCTAAATCAGTAAGGACGATTGCTTCATCTCTTCCTTATGAAGATGAGCTGATGAAATCTAGGCACATTATTGAAAGAAAAAAAAAATTATAATAATTTGTGAAGTGTTTCAGATCTGGACATGAATAAATTAGATGAAGTATAAACAGGGGTAGGGCAAACATCATAATCTAGGCCCCAACTAAGATATTATATTGGGTAATGCATCTGAGAGACCAGAACCACATATACAAGAACAACAAATATCTAACCAGTTGGCGCTACATGAGGAAATAATAGCAATTTGATAAATTCCTTTTCTTGTTTTTTAAAAATTTAGGCAATGTTGTTCGACGTAATATTACTAGCAAACGGTAGTAGCTAGAGGTGCAAAATATCCAAATGAAGAGTGAAGGTACGAGGATTATAGAGTATATCTACTTAAGAGCAAAAGAAGCAAGTTACTCGTCATCTTTGTACGGGTACTCCTCAGGAACTTGCTTCAGAAGTTTGACTTGCAACTCAAAAATGTCATCTCCTCTAAGCATGTCACGGAGCCATGTGACCTCGGTTTTCATTGAGACCTAAACAAAAAATTAGAGATGACAATAAGTTTGTGTTGCATGACTTGTTAGTTCATCGAAACAAACCTATAAATGAAGTACCATAATAAGAAGGCAGGAGAAAAAAGGAAAGGGAACACAAAAGGGAAATGAAAAGGGACCGAGCATATTCTAGCAGATCATCGTGTCCACTGACCAACCCCCTTTAGTTTGAACCTTTGCCCTTATTAGAGCTTAATTGCTTAAAATAGTTGCAATTAGGGCAAAACATTTGAGAAGTGCTAGTCTCACCTTTAGTAGAGAGTTAATTGCTTATAAGCTCACAACTTAATCTTCTTCCAAATCTACATACTTATTATAAAAGAGTCTTGTTTACCACATTTGATTTGCCTATTATACCCATATTATGGTATTTTATTATTAGTATATATATATATATATATATATATATATATTATTAAAATCTATTAATATTACGTGCATCACACGTACCACTCTACTAGTATTCTAAAAATCTATACAAGATTTTTGAAAAATAAGGACAGCCAATATGTTAAGCAGTAGTAAAGTACTCATAAGAATATGCATAAAAATCCAGCACTCCGCTAGTCGTACTTCAAGAGGACAGAACTCATAGTCTCATACAATAAAGATAAGATGCTGAAATGACATATTCACAAAGACACACTTAAAACAACCACAAAAGAGAACCTTTTGATCTATGATGGATAGGATATCTATAGAGGGGAGAATGCTCACCATCTCAAGAGCCCCTCTGACAACTCCACTCAAAATATTGCAGTAGTGAAGACCTTGGCAGGTATCAGGCAGTTCGACAAAGTCTACCAAAGGATTGTCCTCTAAAATGAGACTACATGTTGTCCCTTCTGCATCCCAGTTAGTGACAGATGCAGTGACTCCTAGGAACATTTTGAATCCAACCTGTAGATGAAAATATCGATAATATAAACAATCACCCAAACATTTAAAAGAATGAGAATCTACACAGAAGGGGTGTTCACTTTGGGTGATAGCTTAGGTAGATAAAAATAATATAGGCTAATCAACCTCATACTTTGATAGATTAAATAATTTTAAATTTGTTTGATCGACTAATCCTTCAAATACCTAATCATATATATTGTGAATCTAATCTATTACCCAAGTAGACGCCCACAAAGAAATACATATGTTATATTTCTGATAATAGCTAAGCATAAGCCTCTAGCACTTATTTTACAAGCTTAAAGTGATTTGCCATTCAGTGTGAAGGCAAAAGGCAAACAGATAATGGAGGTTATACATGAGAGTACCACTTGTTTGGCCCCAATTTACACCCCAAAAACTTCACAACAAAATGATGCCACCTACATTTGTCCATCAGTAAATCTAACAATAATAAATGTACACCTATTTGAGTATCTGTCCCAAAGTGTGGATAAAGTTCACATTATGGTCACTGCCTGGAAGTTCTAGAAAATGACTGGTCAGAACTCAGATGGTTAGTTTGTGAAGTTGCATGTCGGGGATTTAGCAGGGCAGTTCAGATGAGATAAAATAATAGCCTCAGGCTTAGTATAAGATAGGTATCATTGGCCACTGTCGAAGCCTGTTTAGTCTAGGAAGCCAATGGAGTTACAATTAGCTGCCATGACAGAAAAAAATGGAGAGTAAAAAATATTATCCATATCTCCAAAGAAACTGCATGTATATGTGATATGTTCACGAATTCAAAGAACCACATCAACCTAAAACTTTAACAAGATTCAGAACTCATGAAAGTAAAATCTGATTGGCAAATATCAGATTTTATGTTTCTATATCATCGTATTTACTCACAAACAGATGAGAAGTACAGGGTTCTAGTGGGCTTACTGAAGGAGCTTGGTTAAGGAGGGTGTTGTGGGGAATTCTGTCAAAGTTCTAAAACGAAAGAACTAAATTTGAAGACACCTGATTCCAGAAAATGATTAGACATTCATGTCCTACTTGGTGACAGCTCTCTAGTTTTTCATCTTTGCAGATGTTACTTGTTTGCCATTAGTCATAAATGTAAATGTATATCCCTTCTATTTTGAATTTAGTGAAGATTATTTCAGATAACTGCTATCCTGTGGTTTTTATTACACTTTGAATTCAGCATCACAATATTCTGGCTATTAGTTTCCAACTGGGTTCAAAGAAGAGAACATTGCAAGTGCTCAATCTCAAAATTTCCTATTAGCAGTTAAACCATGTCTATGAACAGCACAAATTCGATTTTTGTTTCCTAATTATGTTTCAGTGATATTAACAAAAGGATTCAAGTAAATCGTAGATGTAATCATTAACTTCCAAAAAACACATATTCCTTCAACTCAATAGCACAAAGAAGATAATACGAGATAAGACCTTGGCAATGACTTCAGCTGTTTCCCTGAAATCCACACACCTTGACACATTTGATTTGGCAAGAAATTCATCAACCAGACGGACTCCGATATTATAACCCCTGAAATGGAACAAACTCAAGTACTGTAAAACTGAGCTGTAACCCAACATAAAATCGAACAATAAAATACTACACGGTAAATTAATCTAAAGAGTTACTCTAAAAGAACTAAAAAAGTAAAAAAGAGAGAGAGAGGAAAAATCAATTACATCTGATCGAGCTGCTTGTTAACCTCCTCCACCTCCTCCAGATCGGTGATCAGCTGGCGCACGATAGCACCGTATGTCAGAGTAAAAAGCTCCGCGTTCTACCGAGATCGAGTTCCGCAATCAACCGCGATAAATAAAATAAAACAAAAAATTAACCACATTGAATAACTAAAGTATTCAGGAGTAATAGGAAAAAGTTATGCAGCGTTGATTTCTGGTAAGATAGCACTTACAACGCGATCTACACTGGCGAAAATCACATCACCGGACTTGGGAGCTGCGGGAGCCATGAGAGAGAGAGAGAGAGGTCTTCGATTTGTGAAATGTTCTCCAAAGCTCAGATCTTCGAAGATGTATGTATTTTGACTATTTTCCCCCTATTGCAAAATGTAATCTTATTCGACATCTCTTTATATATTTCTATAAATCAATTTTAGGGTATCTTTTCCTGTTTTGTCACTATAATTTTACTAACCGTAATCGAGACCGATCAGTTAATCGGTTAACCATTAACCGACCTCGGTTAGTCGGTTCGGTTAACCGATTAACCGGCCAACGAAACTTAAAAAAATGAAAAATTTTAGCCTTATATTTTCTTTGTTTTTTCAGCCTTATTTGGAGGATCCCATACTTCAACTGTAACATGAGTAACATCAGTGAAGAATTTCCAATAAGCAAAAAGCCAAAAACGCATATCAATCTAATTATTTCTCATAACCCTAGTTGTTATACCAATTATTTACAATTTCAATTTGTCTAACTCTGGAATAAAGTAACCAATAATATAAAAATTGTCTGACTTCTTATGTTACTCAATTTTTGTCAATTAACAGACCACCACTAAATTTATTAATCTAACATTCCCGAGACATGTTATAGCATAACTCAGAAGTAGATTAGATGGGATTTTTGTAAGACTTAATAGTGTGAAATGTCCAAACAAGATAGTAAAAACTAAATTTTGTCACCCAACTTAATTTTTATAAATTTTGTCATTGTTTGGGGGAAACTCCCCATATTGCCCTTACTTTGTGATAAAGTCACCAACATAGTACAACACTCTCTCTCTCTCTCTACTTTTTGGATTTGAATCTCTCTGCTAACTTCCATGGTCGGCTGCTTCTTTCTCTCTCCTCAACGCTTTTTTTTCAGCTGGTTTTTTTGGTTTTCGATCGCCGGCGTTTTTTTTCCGTTTATCGTCTCCGACGTTATGCAGCTGCGGCAGATTTTGTGTTTTTATTTCCAGAATACTGTTCCTGTGTTTTTTTATAATCGTTGAGATAATCGGTGATTGTTTTTCCGTTCATAGTCATCGAGATCGTCGGTGATTGTTTTTCCGTTCATAGTCGTCGAGATCGTCTTCTCCGTTGGCTTTTAGGCTGCGTTTAGGGTTTAGGTTTTAATTCCAGATTGCTGTATATTTTTTTGCATTCTGATCGGTATTACTTCTGATCGGTATTACTTCTGCTGCATTTTGTTGTTTCGATTTTTGTGTTCCGATGGCGGTAATGCACGTTAGAGCTTATTCCGGTGTCGTTGTGATTGTTATTATTTTTGTTTGCCTGCGATTTAACGTGAATATTTCAGTGTTTGGCTTGAATATTATGATGGTGTGATTGATATGTGGTGTGTGGCACTCCGTCGTGAAAATCGCATTTCGTACCGGTGTACAAATGCAAGATAGTGGTGATCCGAATATATGATTTTCGTACTAGAGTACCACACTATTTGCATATGTACACGAGTGAGAGTACCAGATCCAGTGCCAACTAAGAGAGTGTTACGATAGTACGAAAATCATATATTCGCACCGGAGTACCAACTAAGAGAGTGTTACGATAGTACGAAAATCATATATTCGCACCGGAGTACCAACTAAGAGATTGCTACGATAGTACGAAAATCTCATATTCGTACCGGTGTACAAATGCAAGATAGTGGTGGTACGAATATATGATTTTCGTACCAGAGTACCACACATTTTGCATGTGTACACGGGTGAGAGTACAAGATATTCACACCGGAGTACCAACTAAGAGAGTGTTTACGATAGTACGAATTCATAATGATATAGATACGAAATATGTCAGTTCGTTACGTTAGTACTGTGAGTACCTGACCTATCTGTCTCTTTTTATTTTCATGCAGACAAGGCATTCTTCTCTGATGGTTGCCCATGGTGGAGTGTGGAATAACAACATATACGAGGGTAGGATTATCATCTTACAAGCAAACTACCCAGAAATGCGAGCGAACAATTATCAAACCACACTGGTACGATTAGAACACGGTACGAAATCGAAGTTGAAACAAATCGAACTACTTTACCCGCCAAAAATTCAAAAAGAAAATACAAATAAAATCTAGAAAAATAAGAATGAATATCCAGATCCAGATTTATATGATTTCTATAAGAAATTACCAGCATTTCGCCGTACGGATCGTACGGATCGTTGGACGATGGTTGTACGTTTCCGCCGTTTCCGGATACGGCAAGTGAGTCATCGGTGGCAGATCTATTTTCTTCCGACGCCATGATTTTCCGACGAACTGGATGTATGCGCGGCGGCGTGTAGTGGTGGTTGGTGTTTGCGCGGCGGTGTGCGATGAACTTTGCGGTGGTTATGGAAGCGAAGCGATAATCGACGTGCGGTGGTTTAGGGAAGGGGGAATGTTGCAGTAGCGCGAAGATGAAAAGACAGCGATGGTTATGGAGTTATGGCGTGGACGACGATAGATCTCTAGTCGGAGACGACGACGAAGACGGCGGCGGAAATCTCGAGAAGGAGGGAGGTAAATCGACAGAGAGAGAAGACAGAGGAGAGAGAAGACGGAAGGAAGAGAGAGAAATGGAAGAGAGAGAAATGGTTTCTTTTTGTGGGTGAAAAGTAAAAAGTAATTTCCCTTATCCATAAAGGCAAGATGGTCCGAAATTTGAAAATATTGCCAAAATTTATAAAAATTAAGTTGGGTGACAAAATTTAGTTTTGACTATCTTGTATGGCTATTTCTCATTATCACTCTTTTTGTAATGTCTTTACCCAAGTCACAATTTTTTATTTCGTATTTTTGCCCAATTTGATGTTACCCTAAAATCAAAGAGAGAGAGAAAGGCGACGACGTACGGAGGGACGATGACCACGGCGATGAACGGAGGCGGGGCGTCGGAGCAGGTGGTGTGAGGCGTGAGCGTAAAGAATCAGAGAGAGAGCTACCGGAGGGGGCGGGGGCGGAGGAGAGCGAGTGAGAGATTGAGCGTGAGAGAGAGTGGAATCCCTAAACCCTATCTATACTTCTATTCTATACTTATTCTAAATAACTCAGTTTTCACTGTATTTACAAAACTTGTCATTTTGCCGCCAAAACCGGTTTTTTGTGTAATATGGTTAAATAACATTAATTATTTTATAATGCAGTTTCCAATAAAAGTTCCACTTAATAACTATTACTTTTTAATTCTGTCTATATTTTTTTGGTCAAGGCTCAGTTTTTTATTCATGTGTATAATTATCCAGTTAATTCTACAATATTCAGCAGCTAATAGCAAATTAAGATATCTATGCAAATTACATATTGCAAAAATCGAAAATTTGAGCTCCAAAAAATAGAGCCTAAATTTGAAATTCAAATTTATTGTTAAAATCCCCTGAAATTAGCCTCTATAAATAGTTCAAATCCTTATTCCAAAAACCCAGGTTTTGTGAACAACTTTGCTTTTAGTTACAAAGTATGATTCTTTTATCACTTCAAAATACTTACTGAAGTTCTTTTAGTTTTAAATATTTTTAAATCAATTTTTATCCTTTTTTTTTTAACTTTTCCTACCTCTTTTGTAATCTTATTTTTCCTATCTCTATTACAAGTAATTATTCTGTTCTATTACAAGCTCTTTGTGAGCTAAAAAAACTGCTACTTTGGTGCACTAAGAGGCAGTTTTAATACAAACTTTAAAAAAAAATTTCTCACGTACTGATATCTTACATCTTCTTTGCGGCTGCTTAGCCTGCTTCTATTGTTGTTGTGTGATCATGTGTGCCTCTGTCACGTTGATTAACGATCTTACTCCGACGAGTATTACCTCGACCGTAAAGATACGTTGTGTGAGAAAGTACAATGTCACCTACAATGGAAAAAGAAAGATGTAATCAACATGGAGTGTGTTGTTCACGACAGAGATGTAAGAAAGAATACAAGCAAATTTTCATAAAAAAAACATATAAATTCCTTCAGTTTTTTTTCTGATTTCTTTTCTTCATGTAGGGGGTGAAGATACACGTGTCATTTCCAAAGAAATTAGTCCAGAAATATGGTTCGATGATCAAGGAATGCCATCTCTATTATATACGAAATTGTTGGTCCCAAGACGGATACCTTGGTGTAGAGGGGAGGGGGGTGAATACACCAAGGTTTAAAAACTTTTCCAAGTTAAAACTCTTTTTAGAGAGCTGGCTGTGTTCGATCCAGCTGAATGGCAGCTTGATCGACACAGCTGGCTGTGTGTGTGTGCGGAATGTGGTGGATTTGGAAAGTCCGTCTGTTGCTTCAAATTATATTGCAAAACTCTGTTTCACTTTTCAGTTAGTCAGTTTATGCAGATTGAAAAGTATGCTTATGAGGGTTAGTAACATGCATAAAACAAAGCGATAAAATAACAGAGCATTTTAACGTGGTTCGGAGTAATCCCTCCTACGTCCACGACCAGATTCAATGGTAATTCACTACCACTTGGTTTCTAAGTACCAAGCAACTTCACAACTCTAACCCGAGCTGTGTTCCAACAGTTTGCGGGCACTGTCAAGCCTACACCTTCAGTTTCCGGGTACTGAAGAACCTAACCACTCGAATTACACGCTTCGAGCAAGCGTACCTTTACCTAACCTTTCTGGGTTTGGGTTTGGGTATGGTTTTCCAACTATGAACGAGTTCTTACAATGAAGAACAATGAGTATGATGAACTCGTTCAAACTAGGCTTAAGATATTTATTCTGATCTATTCTGCCTATGACTGAATATGTGAACAACTAAGAACACAGCTGACTGGCTGAGTGTTCTAGAAAGATTTGGCTTTGCAGATCGTTGTTCATTTTTCTGTTTTCTTCTATTTCTTCAGTCGTCTTGCCAGCCTCACCAGCCTCTTCTATTCAATGGTGAGGAGGTATATATATAGGTGGAGATTCAAACTAGCCGTTGGAAGAGAGCCGTTTGAATCTTACCTCACTACAAGAAAATTGAGCTTTTGCGACATGTAAAATGTGTCGCTAACGACTGTTTTAATGTCGCAAAAGGTAATTTGCGACATTTTCTGCGTCATAGTGATTTATGTCGCAAAAGGGGTATGTAGCAAATTTACAACACTTTTTTTTCATTTGTGTCGCAACATATACAACACTTTGTGTGACACTAAATTAATTGTCATTTAATATAAATGACACATTATGCGTCATTAATTAAAGTGGCGCATGTCAGTTTACGACATATTACGCGTCATCAGTTGAGATGACGCATCCTAATTTGCGACATTTTCAACATCAGATTATATTTTTGTCACAAAAAAAATGTAGCAATTTTACAACATTTCTTCATTTACGACACAACATATACAACACTTGATGTATCATCAAATTAATTGTGATTTATAATCTGCGGCGCATCAGGCGTCACTATCTATATCGATGTGTGCTAGTTTGCAACACTAGCTTGTGACATTATCATCAATATGATGTAATTTTTGGCGACACGTTGTAATTGGTTAATGTCTGTCATATTTTTTTTTGTTATCGATGTATTGAATAATACAATATATAAAAAAAATACACAATATGTATCAAATAAATAAGTAAATCAATTATATTATTCAAAATATAAAAGCAAATATTTTTAAATGTCAAAAGTAAACTATCAAAACTAAAACGACCCATATTAGTCAAAGATCTCAATTCAAACATTCTAACTACATCCATTCCGGATAAATAAGTGAACTACCATCTTCATTAGAAAACTTTCCGAAGCCATGGATAGAGAGTCTCTGATGCAACCACATATTAGTAGATGTCTATGTCTGTACAGGTTACATTTTGTTGCCCAAGCTTTTGTGATGTCTAAACCTGTCAAATGGATTTAAATTAGCACATAAATGTAAAGTACTAGTATCATTTACTTGTTGACAACAATCAACCAAACCACATAATCCAAAAATCACACCGCAGCACTTGTAACAAGTTAATATACCAGTACTAACTTAATGTAACTTACAATTGCAAATTATTTTACTCTGCACAAATAATCATCTAAGCATCGAAACTGGAGCCTATACTAAGAAATTGGGACAACATACATGTCATAACATGAACATAATCTATATATTCTAACGAGAAGCAACAATATCAGAAGTACTAATTAGGTCGTCAAATCTACTAATTAATTTTCAGTATGTATAGTAGCAACATGCTTCCAAAAAGAAAACTGAAACAACAAAACAAAGAATATTACAGTAAGAAATAGTAAGCCAGAAAGAAAGGAAAACTCACAAAAATTGGCAAAAATAATACATAATTAAATAAGATTACCTTGCAAAACAATAACATTTCTCCATCTCTTTCCTCAAAACATCGAACATATAATCAATGAGCTCTGCTACCTCCATATAGTGTCATTTTGCCCAATTTTTCTCTACCCCAAACTGCTCAAAAGTGAAGTTATCCGTGCAGAAAATCTGTATGTTCAGCTAAGATCTGATGTAGTTGGCTTCATTGTAGTAGACATTGACGCACTCGAGATGCAGATCATTTTCGCTTCGGTACCTTCTGGTGGAATAAAGTGGACTTATATCACCCTTCAGAATAATATTCAAATACCAACAATTTACTAGGAGAGCATGCACAAACTAGTCACACACTCGTTTGCAACCACCATAAGGGCATCAGAAAATAAAATGTAAACATGAAACCTAATCTCAATTATAATTAAGTTCTATATTAAAATATACCATATCTCATCACTACTCACTAGCCACAAGGATCAACATATAAAACTTGTAGAAGCTGAAAACAAAATTATATACTTCATAATGAAGACAAAAAATATAAATATAAGAGATATATATTATGGCCTACTTAAATATATTCATAAATGGATTGATTTTCAATTCCTGTAAGTCACAAATATTAAAAAGAAATAAGCAATTAACCAAGCTGGACGAACATGTGAACCATAAACCCAAATGTAAAATCAATTGAGTATTAATTCAAAAGCACAATAAACCACACGCAAGTTTCAAATTGCAACAATAACGCATATGTGGAGAGAAGTGTGAACAAGTACTATAAAATATGAACTAAAAAACATTATATAATTTCTGAAATAAGTATTAGTGCTCACTAAATTAAAATTGGAGTTTGGGAAGAATCTGCCGATTTAACAAATCGATGGTTGACAATGGCATTAATTGATTGTAACAGTGGAGCGTGCAAGTCGACAGCGGAAATGAAATCGTCATAGGCGGAGAGCGGTAGAGACCCGCGGCTGATTAAGGGTGAGAAGGAGAAAAGAAAACATTGCTGGATGACGCGTGCACCAGAAGGCTTGAAGTCCAAGCTTGCGGCTGATTAATGGCGGCTGCCGGCTGACGCGTCCGGTGAAGTGTTCCAACACAAGGCGGCGAGAAATGGGTGCAGGGTTTCTGAAAAATGGAAATACGATAAGAGAGATTTGCAAAGAGAGAAAGAGATAGACAAAAAAGTTATTAAAAAAATAAAAAAGTAAAAAGGGGAAAAATTGTTTGGGCGAGAAAGATGTCAATTTATCACATTACCCTATATTGTGTGAATAATTCTTTTCTCTTTGATATTATATATGTATTAATTAAAATATTAAGATTTTTTTTTTTCATTTTAGAGCTATACATTTATATTTTTATTCGATCCATCTTTTCATTAATAATTATTATATATGAATATGATAAAATAGAAAAACTATTAATTATTTATACTAATTAAGAGATTTGGTTCTAATTTTCTATAAATTTCGTCAAAATTCATTAATTTGATTCAAATGCACAAAAATTTTCTTAATTTCAATAATATATGATGTAATTATAATTGGTTGATCGTTATTGTCATTATTGTGTTGTTATCTTTAGTCATAAAAGTGCAACACAATATTTTATTGACTTGAATATACGACATTGAATGCAACATTATTCTAAATGTGTTGTATAATTATGATATTTTATTGAAGTGTTATAAATAAAGTGTCAAAATTAAGAGGTACATAAGTAAACGGCACATTTGTGCCACAAATTTGTAACATAATATTTTGACGAAACACAACCAACGCAAATATACGACACGGAATGCAACACTATTCTATATGTGTTGTATAATTATGACATTTCAATGAGGTGTCGCAAATATAGTGTCATAATTTAGGGACATAAAAATAAATGTCGCATTTGTGCCTCAAAATTGTGACACAATATTTGAATGACGCAGATATACAACACTCGGTGTAACACTATTCTAAATGTGTATTATAGTTATGACAATTTATTGAGATGTCGCAAATAAAGTGTCATAATTTCGAGACAAAAAAATAGGTGTCGCATATATGTCACAAAATTGTGACACAATATTTAAGTGACGCAAATATACGACACTAAAAATATAAGTGTTGTAATTTTACGACATTTACATGTAATGTCACATGCCCATATGTCGCAATTGGTCTGTTTTCTTGTAGTGCCTATTCTTGTTGACTTCTGGCCTTTACCTACGAAGTAGGTCTGCATCTGCAGAGGCTATTCCTTCTCTGATTTGACTGCGTCAGACAAGATCTTCTGACATCGGGATCTTGTCTTGGAGAAGGTCTTCATCTTCGAGCTGCTAAGCGTCTCTGCTGTGTCTTCAGCGTCTTGGACTCTGCTGTGTCTTGATTCTGAGCTGTGTCTTTAGACCTGTGCTGTATCATCAACCTGAGCTGTGTCTTCAACCTGAGCTGTGTCACTGACCTGAGCTGTGTTTTAGACCTGAGCTGTGTCATCGACACTAAGCTGGGTCTTTTACACTGAGCTGGGTCTTTGACACTAAGCTGGGTTTCCGTCACTGAGCTGGGTCTTGATACTGCAGGATCTTTGACTCTGCTTGGTCTTGCTCTGCTGAGTCTGCTCTGCTGAGTTCTTAAGCTGTCTGCTTAGCTGTGTCTTCTGCTATCTTCAGCTGTCTTCAGCGACTCTACCTGTAAACTAAGAAACTCTATAAGCTCAAACAGGTGAGCTGAAAAACGCTTAGGCTTGTGCGATCATCTACTCGGTTGGGGTCAGCTGGGTTTTGGTATCACTTCAAAACATGTTTATTATTTTCCCCACAGAAATTTTTTAGTTAGGCCGAACAACCGAAGATTTAAAACAACTCCTCACAATTACATTCTTAATGCTTATATATTAAGACTGAAGTTTGTGAGGTTTTTGAAGAAAATTTTCCATCACACATGTTTTCTTTGAAGACATTTCCAGATCTTGCTGCTATAGCAAATCTGATTGAGGAACCTCTTTTTGGTAATGTTGTTATAGTGTTATTTAATTTTTTTCGATATTATATTCAGATATTTTATACTAACAAATTCTGCATTTTACATATATAATTGGAGTTGTTAAGAGCCAAGGAAAAGTCATGAATGAGAAGTAAGGCAAGTTACTGGAACTGGAGATAGAGGATGAACTGTAAGTTTATTTATTTAAAAAAATGTTACTTTTCTGTGCATTTCTTTGAGTTAGAATCTGAATTATCGTTTTATTTTCTGCAGTCACAGGCCACTTTTCTGTACATTATGAGAGGATTATGTAGATGAATATCTAGAACAAGTTGATACTAAAGAAAAACATATTCCTATCATAATCATCCAATTATGCAGACCTTCTCTATTCAAAGGTATTATTATTTTTTTCAGTTACACACTGCTAATATTTTTTTTAATTCAGTACTAATGATTTCTGCTTTCTTCAGGTGTTGTGAGGGCACATACTTCATACAACTGTTCAAGGATATCTTTGAATAAAGATATGCCTGAAATCAACCAATTTAGGGAAAGGTAAATTGAAATATTAAAGCCCAATTATAATATGTTTGTTCATGTTCACTGTCCAATTTATGTTTGATGTACAGTTTTAAAATCTTGGGCATGTATTTATATGTTAATATATGTTTAGTATACAATTTTTTAGTTGTTTATATATTTTAGAATATTTGGTGATGAGTCCTTCATTCCTACGATACCTACTGATGTTGTGCAAGTGCCCAAACTCATGTCCAAAACTGATTTCATAGTGATGATTTCCAATTGAAAGATATTCAAGATCTATTTTGCTTGGAGGTAGTTTTTAATATAATTTATTTTATGTGACGATTATATATTATAAATATTGAATAGCCTATAGCTGTTGGCTAATTTTTATGGTCAGGATGGTATGTATTGGGTGTGTGCAAGGATAGAATCAACTAATTGCTTTGATGAATGGTTTTACTTATCTTGCATAAGATATTCTAAGAAAGTCTCAAAAGTTAATAGTAAATTCTACTGTGACTGTTGCAATAGGCATGATGGGAAGGCAAACCAAAGGTAATTTTTTGAGCAGAACTAACTTAGTTTTAGTTTATCTATAATTTTATGTATATTGATATTTTTTTTTTGCTGATTTAGGTTTATGCTTAAGCTGGATCTTTTTTCTGGAACATTTTCTGGTGAGTTCATTCTTTGGGATAGGAGTGTGTGCAGCTTCTAGGCAAAAATGTAGGACAGATTAACTCTGAGCCAGAGTAGGTAATATTTACTTAGAATATTACTTTTTATGTTAATTTATTAATTATAAACAATTATTCTGAAACAAGTTTAGTTTTGTCTTTAGGTTGGGGTTCCTATTGAAATTGAAGATGTTTTAAATGGCCACACACTGCTTTTAAAGTCCTCTTTAGGACTGAAAATGAATTTATCCAAAATAATCCCTACAGCATTAATGAAGTTTGTAACGATCAAGACTATTCTAAATAACTCAGTTTTCACTGTATTTACAAGACTTGCCATTTTACCGCCAAAATTGGTTTTTTGTGTAATATGGTAAAATAACATTAATTATTTTATAATGCAGTTTCCAATAAAAGTTCCACTTAATAACTCTTACTTTTTAATTCTGTCTATATTTTTTTGGTCAAGGCTCAGTTTTTTTTTCATGTGTATAATTATCCAGTTAATTCTACAATATTCAGCAGTTAATAGCAAATTAAGATATCTATGCAAATTACATATTGCAAAAATCGAAAATTTGAGATCCAAAAAATGGAGCCTAAATTTGAAATTCAAATTTATTGTTAAAATCCCCTGAAATCAGCCTCTATAAATAGTTCAAATCCTTATTCCAAAAACCCAGGTTTTGTGAACAACTTTTCTTTTAGTTACAAAGTAAGATTCTTTTATCACTTCAAAATACTTACTGAAGTTCTTTTAGTTTTAAATATTTTTAAATCAATTTTTATCCTTTTTTTTAAAATTTTTCCTACCTCTTTTGTAATCTTATTTTTCCTATCTCTATTACAAGTAATTATTCTGTTCTATTACAAGCTCTTTGTGAGCTAAAAAAACTGCTACTTTGGTGCACTAAGAGGCCGTTTTAACACAAACTTAAAAAAAAAAATTCTCACGTACTGATATCTTACATCTTCTTTGCAGCTGCTTAGCCTGCTTCTATTGTTGTTGTGTGATCATGTGTGCCTTTGTCACGTTGATTAACGATCTTACTCCGGCGAGTATTACCGCAACCGTAAAGATACGTTGTGTGAGAAAGTACAATGTCACCTACGATACGTTTAGTATACAATTTTTTTTGTTGTTTATATATTTCAAAATATTTGGTGATGAGTCCTTCATTCATACGATACCTACTGCTGTTGTGCAAGTGCCCAAACTCATGCCCAAAACTGATTTTCATAGTGATGATTTCCAATTGAAAGATATTCAAGATCTATTTCGCTTGGAGATAGTTTTTAATATAATTTATTTTATGTGACGATTATATATTATAAATATTGAATAGCCTATAGTTGTTGGCTAATTTTTATGGTCAGGGTGGTATGTATTGGGTGTGCGCAAGGATAGAATCAACTAATTGCTTTGATGAATGGTTTTACTTATCTTGCATAAGATGTCGCAGCCCGACCTAGAAATTAGATGACATAGCCGGTGGGTCCCATGACTTACACAATTTATGATTAACAAAAGGATTAAGATAGCGACCCTGCTATCATTCAAGAACAAACAAGGTAACTCATGCTCGACAAATCATCAAACTTGGGATAATTAGGACATGCATAACTCGAGATTAATGAAACGAACATTTGATCTCTTTTTAAAAACATGTATATCATGAAATATAATCTCAAATCACCTCGGAAATCAATAATCTCATCAACCAGATTAATGGCAACAACCATGAAGAAAATGAGCTGATTTTCAGGATCAAGAAAGCACGATAAAAATCAGTTGTAATAAGACTGAAACTTCCAATATAACGAACAACTATTATATAGATACTTAGGTCAACTAGACTTCAAAATAAGATATCAAACATAGTTCAAGACTTCAGACTTCAACACTTCATCAAACTTATGCAAATCTCAACATCATAATCTTGCAGCGGAAAAATGAGAGAATATATGTATGAAGACATATATTCTAGGTTCTAAACTCATCATAAATGACTCTTATCAAACGAAACAATCACATCAACAACAACAACAACAACAAGTCCGCCAGCACACGATCATCTTCATCCCAGCTAACCTGCACATTTTAGAAATAATAGGCGGGGCTAAGTACATCGTACTCAGTGGGCATATGCCAAGATAATTTGAAAACTTACTGAATACAGCTATAAATTGGACTTGCCGGAAGACATAGCACAATTCAAACTTGTGCATGTTCAAAAGAATATATAATATATATATATAAGAGTATGTACCGTGTCTACAATAAAATAGTGCTGAGAAGTAGGCCTCCTTCTCAAACACTTGTAATCGTCCACTCCTTTCGGAAGGCTCCCGATTACAAAATAGTGTACACAAATCCTACCTTGCATAGGACCGAATTCGTCTTTCTTTGGTAGACGGTATCATACAAAACTTTAAACATTTGGCAAGCCAATTACTTTGAAAACATCACACATATATAATCATATTTATATATATAGCACTCATCATTTCTTGATTTAGAAAGCCCACCTGATAACTGAAGCTTTGGACTTAACCTTTAACGAACCTGAATCCTCGGATTCATACTTTCGCTCGCTTCTTTATTCGAAATAGAATTCACGAATTCAGAACGAGAATTAACTACTATTGAATAAACAAATTCGATATTCTTAACTTCTAATTTACTTCGAAATTCTACGTCGAAACTCGACGAAACTTGAGAATTTCTATCTTAACTTCTTAAACGCTCTTAATCTATCTTAACTCATCATTAATCATCAACCATCAATCAAAATCACACTTAACAAAATATTCATCAATCACTGTTCATGACAATCGACTAAATCGATTTTAATTCGTTTAATGGATTCAGAAAATTCTCATATTAATTCCACACATATTTTACACCATTATATACATAATCACACATTTAATTCTCACATTCGACTCGATTAAACATATAAACTCCCAATTCGGGAAAATCAACCAAAAATAGAAAAACTTTAATACTTTGAATTAAAATTCTAGAAATTCACACAACATTTAATTTTTATCAACAAGTTCATAGATGCAATTAGTTTATTAATTAAAAATCAAATAATAATTTATTTTTCTTTATTTAATTTTGGCCATTTTTAATTTAGGGTTTCTAGAATTCTTTTCTCTTCATTTTAATTTCTAACATGCTTATATAATTAACTTAAGCTCAATTCCTCAATCAATTTCATTCAATTAATCATCAAATTAAAAACCCTAATTTATGAACCCTAATTTTCAAATTAGGCTAAGGTTTGGGTAATCATGCTCTCATTTGATCAATTCATGATTAATCATACACATTAACATCATATAAACATATTTACATCATCAATTACATCATATTTCATCAACATCACAAACCCTAATTTTAATCTTCTTAATTTCGACTTTTTTCCACAAAATGCAAATGGTTGGGAATTCATGTTTACTTCCAACATGAAACATGCTTAAAATAATTAACTAAACGCATTTATAACATCACTTTAAGCATACAAGACATGCATCAATTATTCTCCATTTTCTCATAAATTTCGAAAATGGTAACTTATGAACTAGGGTTTCTCCTACTTCATTTAAGCTCATAAATGATCATACTATCATGAATTAAATATCATACTACAAGATCAAGATGATCCAATCACTTCTTCAAATTCTTCCAAAATTTTTGAAATATATAGAGGGAGGAAAATAGGTGGATTTAAGCTTGAATCTTAAGTCTAAGCTTGATAGAACATGAATAATAACTTTGGAATGAATTGATCTTGATCTTCAAGCTTGAAATCAACACAAAAATGGAAAAAATGTGTGTATATGTGTGTGTATGTTGGCTGTCGAAATGGAGGGGAAGAAAGGAGATGAAGGTGCTCATATATATAGATAGATATAAGAATAAAAATCTAAGATATTTTGACGAATAGTAATCTTAAGTTAATTAATTAAATTCTTAATTAATTCAATTAATTAATTACAACATCTCCTTAATCAAACCTCTAATTTCTCAACATAGGAATTTAATTTAGGGTTTCACGATCCCTAGATAAAAATCTCACAGAAAGAGTCGGAGATTCGAAACATTTTCAAATCGACCGAAACTAAAATTTTAAGTGCTAAATCTAGCAGAATTTCACTTAAATGAATTAAATTCTTCTTTCAGTCAAATTATGATCAAACATTTATCACTTATTGATAAATGTAAAAACTTCTTTGTTTCGGATTAAACGAGACGATAAAAATTAATTAAAACTCATTTTTACGGCAAAATATATCTGCCAGATAAAATTTTCGGAAACGAAAATTTTTCTTTCACTAAAATCTTATCTTTCTTAGTAAATTAATAATTTTTAATACGCAAGAAAGACGGGATACTACATTCTCTCCCCCTAAAAATAAATTTCGTCCCAAAATTTACTTACTTCTTGGAATAACTCGGGATACTTGTCTTTCATCTTACTTCCTAATTACTTTCAAATGGCTTCTTCTAAACCATTATGATTTTACTTAATCTTTACTGACACGATTGACTTATTTCTAATCTGCTGGATCTTTCGATCCAGGATCGCTTCTGGCTTTTCTTCATAATTAAGATCTGGATTAAAGATTACTTCTTTTTGATGGATAACGTGCTTAGGGTCAAACATGTATCATTGCAACTGAGATACATGGAACACGTTTTGCGAACTTCTAAAACTTGACGATAAAGTTAACTTATACGCTACTTAACCTATTCTTTTCAAAATTTCATATGGTCCTACGTAGCAAGACTTAAACTTTCCTATAACACCAAAATGAAGAATTCCTCTTGAAAATTTCTCTTTCTGACTCTAACGCTGATTTTCGCGTATCTGCATAAGATTGTTGATGATCTTGTGCTTCTTTGATTTATTGTTGGGCTTGGCGCAAAGTCTCTATCATTTCTTTAATTACTTCGGCCCTAACATTTTACTCTCGCCCACATTATCCCAATGGAACGAAGATCGACATTTTCCTCTATGAAGGGCTTCATAGGATACCATGCCTATCGACATTTGGTAACTGTTGTTATAAGTAAAATCAAGAGGTAAAATTTGTTCCCAATGATCTCTTTGATCAAGAACAACAGTTCTTAACATATCCCCTATGATTCGAATGGTTCTTTCTAATTAACCATCCTTTTGAGGATAAAAGGCTATACTAAAGTTTTAAAACTTTTCTAACTTTTCATCTTTTCTCTGATCATTATAAATCTTTGCTCTTAAATCTGGATCTATTTCCAGAGTTATAATTATTGTTTCTGCAGATGCGGCGGTAAAACATTTCTAATCTTAACTCTCCAAAAATTCTTAAAGAATTCTTTCTCTTGAGTCAGAAGAAATTCTAGCTTAGATTTACTCTTTTTACTCAAAGCGTCAGCTACTACGTTTGATTTTCCTTGATGACAGGAAATTTTACAATTGTAGTCCTTGACTAACTCGAGCCATCTTCGCTGTCTTATTTTTAACTCCTTTCTTCTCAAAGAAGTATTGGAGATTCTTATGATCTGTAAAGATCTCACATTTTACTTCATAAAAATGGTGTCTATAAATCTTTAGAGAATATACTATTGCTGTTAATTCCGATTCATGAGTTGAATAGCTTACCTCATAAGGTCTAAGCTGTCTAGAAGCATAAGCAATGACTTTTCCTTCTTGTATCAGGACACAACTTAGTCCATTTTTTTATGCATCCGTGAAAACGGTATAATCCTTATCTGATTCTAGAACTGCTAGCATTAAAGCAGTGGTTAGCCTTTTCTTGAGCTCTTAAAAATATTCTTCACACTCGCTAGACTATTCAAACTTCGATTCTTTCCTTAGGAGTTGGGTCATTGGCTTTGCTATCTTGAAATCATCCTTCGATAAATCTTTGATAGTAGCCTGCTAGACCTATGAAACTCCTAATCTCATGTGGCGTCGTTAGAAACTTCCATTTCTGGACTGCTTGCACTTTTGTCAAATCGACTTTGATTCCTTTAGAGGAAACAAAATGTCCAAGGAAATGTACATTTCTTAGTCAAAATTCGCATTTGCTGAACTTGACTTAAAATTTCTCAGTTCTTAACTTTTCCAAAACAATTTGGAGATGTTTCTCGTGATCAAAATTACTCATTGACTAAACGAGAATATCATCAATAAAGACTACGACAAACTTGTCCAAAAATTTATGAAATACTTAATTCATGAGACCCATAAATACTACTGGAACATTTGTCAGTCCAAACAGCATTATTACAAACTCGTAGTGGCCGTATCTCACTCTAAAATCCGTTTTTTGAATATCCTCTTGCTTAATCTTTAACTGATAATAACCAGATTTCAAATTAATCTTCGAGAAATGATATTTATTCTTCAGAGTTAGCTTGTTTAGCTTTCGGTAGTTGATACATATTCTCAACTATCGTCCTTTTTCTTGACAACAAGGTTGGTGCTACCTAAGGGAAGAACACTAGGTCGGATAAAACCTAGATTAATCGATTCTTACAATTGGATCTTTAACTCTTGTAACTCTTTCAGGGCCATTCTATACGGCGCCATAAAACTAGGGCTGATCTTGATTCACGATCTATGGTGAACTCACTTGCCTTTCTGGCGACAATCCTGAAAAAGCTTCAGTAAATACTTCCTGGAATTTTTTTAACTATAGCTACATATTCAATACTCTCTTATAAATCTTCATGTTTGTTGAGATAGATAAAATATGCTTTCACATCTTTTCTATTCAACAATCTCTTTACTTGAACTGCCGAGATAATCGGCAATTTTCTATGACTTCTTTCTATTTTGAAGTATAGAGATTACTCTTAACTAGATGGCTGAAAAGAGATTTGTCTCTACTTGTACCGAATGGTTACAAAATTCTTGGTTAACTAATCCATTCCCAGAATGACATCAACATTTAACATTTTAATTTAGATTAAGGCTTTGACTAGCATTTTGAGAAATCCTAATTCAACTCTAATTTAGGACAAACAATAGTAATTGAGGTAGGTTTACCTACTAGAGTAACTATTCTTAGGTTTTGCCTAGCACGTTCTACGTTTTAGATCAAGATTATTAATTCATGCATTTTATACAAATGAATGCGATGTACCTGTAAGATTATAACAAGTACGTCTTTTAATTGACTCAAATCTGTCAAATTTCTTTGGTCATTAACACACAGCTTCTGCTTTAGACAAAAATCCTTTGATACTGTTGCCAAGGTTCTATCTTCTGAAAATAATGCCGAGGACAACATCATTGACGATTGCTCTACTGTTGCGGCGTTTGATGAACTTTCATTCTTTGGGATAAGAAGTGTGTGCAGCTTCTAGGCAATAATGCTGGACAGATTAACTCTGAGCCAGGGAAGGTAATATTTACTTAGAATATTACTTTTTATGTTAATTTATTAATTATAAACAATTATTTTGAAACAAGTTTAGTTTTATCTTTAGGTTGGGGTTCCTACTGAAATTGAAGATGTTTTAAATGGCCAGACACTACTCTTTAAAGTCCTCTTAAGGACTGAAAATGAATTTACCCAAAATCATTCCTACAGCATTAATGAAGTTTGTAACGATCAAGACTATTCTAAATAACTCAGTTTTCACTGTATTTACACGACTTGCCATTTGCCGCCAAAACCTATTTTTTGTGTAATATGGTCAAATAACATTAATTATTTTATAATGCAGTTTCCAATTAAAGTTCCACTTAATAACTATTACTTTTTAGTTATGTCTATATTTTTTGGTCAAGGCTCAGTTTTTTATTCATGTGTATAATTATCCAATTAATTCTACAATATTCAGCAGTTAATAGCAAATTAAGATATCTATGCAAATTACATATTGCAAAAATCGAAAATTTGAGCTCCAAAAAATGGAGCCTAAATTTGAAATTCAAATTTATTGTTAAAATCCCTTGAAATCAGCCTCTATAAATAGTTCAAATCCTTATTCCAAAAACCCAGGTTTTGTGAACAACTTTGCTTTTAGTTACAAAGTATGATTCTTTTATCACTTCAAAATACTTACAGATGTTTTTCTAGTTTTAAATATTCTTAAATCAATTTTTATCCTTTTTTTTTTAATTTTCCTTCCTCTTTTGTAATCTTATTTTTCCTATCTCTATTACAAGTAATATTCTTTTCTATTACAAGCTCTTTGTGAGCTAAAAAAACTGCTACTTTGGTGCACTAAGAGGCAGATTTAACACAAATTTAAAAAAAAAAAATCTCACGTACTGATATTTTACATCTTCTTTGCAGCTGCTTAGCCTGCTTCTATTGTTGTTGTGTGATCATGTGTGCCTCTGTCACGTTGATTAACGATCTTACTCCGGCGAGTATTACCTCGACTGTAAAGATACGTTGTGTGAGAAAGTACAATGTCACCTACAATGGAAAAAAGAAAGATGTAATCAGCATGGAGTGTGTTGTTCACGACAGAGATGTAAGAAAGAATACAAGCAAATTTTCATAAAAAAAACATATAAATTCCCTCAGTTTTTTTTCTGATTTCTTTTCTTCATGTAGGGGGTGAAGATACACGTGTCATTTGCAAAGAAATTAGTCCAGAAATATGGTTCGATGATCAAGGAAGGCCATCTCTATTATATACGAAATTTTTTAGGTAGGCCGAACAACCGAAGATTTAAAACAACTCCTCACAATTACATTCTTAATGCTTATATTAAGACTGAAGTTTGTGAGGTTTTTGAAGAAAATTTTCCATCGCACATGTTTTCTTTGAAGACATTTCCAGATCTTGCTGCTATAGCAAATCTGAATGAGGAACCTCTTTTTGGTAATGTTGTTATAGTGTTATTTAATTTTTTTCGATATTATATTCAGATATTTTATACTAACAAATTCTGCATTTTATTGGAGTTGTTAAGAGCCAAGGAAAAGTCATGAATGAGAAGAATGGCAAGTTACTGGAACTGGAGATAGAGGATGAACTGTAAGTTTATTTATTTAAAAAAAAAATTAATGTTACTTTTCTGTGCATTTCTTTGAGTTAGAATCTGAATTATCGTTTTATTTTCTGCAGTCACAGACCACTTTTCTGTACATTGTGGGAGGATTATGTAGATGAATATCTACAACAAGTTGATACTAAAGGAAAACATATTCATATCATAATCATCCAATTCTGTAGACCTTCTCTATTCAAAGGTATTATTATTATTTTTTTTAATTCAATACTAATGATTTATGCTTTCTTCAGGTGTTGTGAGGGCAAATACTTCATACAACTGTTCAAGGATATCTTTGAATAAAGATATGCCTGAAATCAACCAATTTCGGGAAAGTTAAATTGAAATATTAAAGCCCAATTATAATATTTTTGTTCATGTTCATTGTCCAATTTATGTTTGAGGTACAGTTTTAAAATCTTGGGCATGTATTTATATGTTAATATATGTTTAGTATACAATTTTTTAGTTGTTTATATATTTCAAAATATTTGGTGATGAGTCCTTCATTCCTACGATACCTACTACTGTTGTGCAAGTGCCCAAACTCATGCCCATAACTGATTTTCATAGTGATGATTTCCAATTGAAAGATATTCAAGATCTATTTTTCTTGGAGGTAGTTTTTAATATAATTTATTTTATGTGATGATTATATATTATAAATATTGAATAGCCTATAGTTGTTGGCTAATTTTTATGGTCAGGATGGTATGTATTGGGTGTGTGTAAGGATAGAATCAACTAATTGCTTTGATGAATGGTTTTACTTATCTTGCATAAGATGTTCTTAGAATGTTTCAAAAGTTAATAGTAAATTCTACTGGGACCGTTGCAATTGGCATGATGGGAATGCAAACCAAAGATGTTTTAAATGGCCAGACACAGCTCTTTAAAGTCCTCTTAAGGACTGAAAAGGAATTTACCCAAAATCATCCCTACAGCATTAATGAAGTTTGTAACGATCAAGACATAGTTAGCAAATTTTCAGGTTATGTTCTGGACAGGATTGACTCTAAACTGAAAGCCAAGCTTGAGGAGAATGCATTCATTGATGAATGCCAATCCCTATCTCAAGTATTTGATCTTGGATCAGTTGAGGAAAATCAGAAGGTACAATTCATTTATTAAGATTTATTTAATTCTTTTAAATAATTTTAAACTATTGCTAATTATTCTTTATATGCAGATTTTTGACCACACTATTGGAACTCCTAAAGATGCTCAAATTGTATCTTCCAGTCTTGATTGGAATGATAAATATGTGTTTTTTAAAACACCAGATTTGGACAATAGTAAAAGCCAGTCAGTGGACCTTAAGAATGAGAATAGTGTGATAGATGTGGATGATTTGGATGGTCAGAATTCAGTTAAGAGGAAGCTTGATCTAGAATTTGTTGAATGTGAAGATAGCAAGAAGCTGAAGACAGTGACTGTGAACTTGGAGAAAGAAAACTGATGCTGTATTAGAAAGTAGTAGTTTGCAATTGATGCACTTTAGGCATCAATCTTTTATTATCAGGTAAAGCTCATCTTATTGATCTATTTATTAGATCAGTTTTTCCTTTTTGTAGTTGACTGTTTTAAGATGCAACTTATAGTATGCATTCTAAATAGTCAAGACAGTAAGAAGAGCTAGGTTATTATTGCTATTAACTATGTAATAGATTAGCATCTTTTATAATATTACGATGTTATTATATTCACATCTTTCAGTTTCTGTGAAATTGTTATTTATTAATTCACACATTGCTCAACCTAATTCTGAATTTTGTTACTGATTACTTTTCAGAATACTAATTTCAATACTTTTTGGTTGATATAAGTGTCTTCAGAATAGTATTACATTATCTTCTTTTGGATCTAATGTAAAATACAAGTTCATTTTGCTCTTAAAATTTATAGATAAACTATTGATCTGCTCTTAAAATATTAGCATCTTTTATATTATAATTTAAATGTTATATAAACTAAATCAAAATGTTGCTACTGATTACTTTTCAGAAAACTAAAATTAATAGTTTTCAATTAATATATATGTTTATTCAGAATACTAATTATGTTTCATATGAATTGAAATCAAGATTAATTATTATTTTTTTATTTAGGTAATATACCTTATAATATTTCATAATACTCATTTCAAAAAATTAAAAATATTTCAGAATACTAAGATTAGTAATTCATACTCCAAAATACGAGGTTTATATGTCTGTCTTTTTTTTAACCTTATAAATTAAAAATGTTATTTTTTAGAGTCTTATAATGTAGTATGTATTATTGTTCAGTTAATTAAATTATTCTTTGTACTTAAAGTCTTATGGCTACTTCATAATAAGCAGGTTTTTATACTTTGTACTATTAAAGCATCAAAACCTGCAGATTGAAAAGTTTGAATTTGTCTTTACCAATGCAATAACAGTTGTACAGTTTTTAATCTTTTGTTCACAGGTTAATAAACTATTATTCAAATGTCTGTTTCTAATGTATTTAGGTCTACAATACAAAATAAAAGTTTATTATGCTCTTAAAGTTTATAGATAAACTATTGATTTGCTCTTAAAATATTAGCATCTTTTATATTATAATTTAAATGTTATATAAGCTAAATCAAAATGTTACTACTGATTACTTTTTTGAATACTAAAATTAATAGTTTTCAATTAATATATGCTTGTTCAGAAATCAGAATACTAATTATGATTCATATGAATTGAAATTAGGATTACTTATGATTTTTTTTATTGAAGTAATATACTTATAATATTTCATAATATTCTTTTCAAAAAAAATAAAAATATTTCAGAATACTAAGATTAGTAGTTCCTGCTCGAAAATATGATTTGTATATCTATTTTTTTAACCTTATAAATTAATAGTGTTATTTTTTAAAGTCTTATAATGTAGTGTATATTATTGTTAGTAAATTAAAGTATTCTTTGTACTTAAAGTCTTATGGTTACTTCATAATAAGCAGAGTTTTATATTTTGTACTAAAATTAATAATTTTCAATTAATATATGCTTGTTTAGAAATTAGAATACTAATTATGTTTCATATGAATTGAAATCAGGATTACTTATGATTTTTTTTATTGAAGTAATATACTTATAATATTTCATAATATTCTTTTCAAAAAAGTAAAAATATTTCAGAATACTAAGATTAGTAGTTCCTGCTCCAAAATATGATTTGTCTATCTATTTTTTTAACCTTATAAATTAATAGTGTTATTTTTTAAAGTCTTATAATGTAGTGTATATTATTGTTAGTAAATTAAAGTATTCTTTGTACTTAAAGTCTTATGGTTACTTCATAATAAGCAGAGTTTTATATTTTGTACTAAAATTAATAATTTTCAATTAATATATGCTTGTTTAGAAATTAGAATACTAATTATGTTTCATATGAATTGAAATCAGGATTACTTATGATTTTTTTTATTGAAGTAATATACTTATAATATTTCATAATATTCTTTTCAAAAAAATAAAAATATTTCATAATACTAAGATTAGTAGTTCCTGCTCCAAAATATGATTTGTCTATCTATTTTTTTTTAACCTTATAAATTAATAGTGTTATTTTTTAAAGTCTTATAATGTAGTGTATATTATTGTTAGTAAATTAAAGTATTCTTTGTACTTAAAGTCTTATGGTTACTTCATAATAAGCAGAGTTTTATATTTTGTACTATTAAAGTACCAAAACTTGCAGATTGAAAAGTTTGAATTTGTCTTTACCAATCCAATAACAGTTGTACAGTTTTAAGAGCTTTTGTTCATAGGTTAATAAACTATTATTCAAATGTCAGTTTCTAATGTATTTAGGTTTACAATACAAAATAAAAGTTTATTCTGCTCTTAAAGTTTATAGATAAACTATTGATTTGCTCTTAAAATATTAGCATCTTTTATATTATAATTTAAATGTTATATAAGCTAAATCAAAATGTTGCTACTGATTACTTTTTTGAATACTAAAATTAATAGTTTTCAATTAATATATGCTTGTTCAGAAATCAGAATACTAATTATGATTCATATGAATTGAAATTAGGATTACTTATGATTTTTTTTATTGAAGTAATATACTTATAATATTTCATAATATTCTTTTCAAAAAAAATAAAAATATTTCAGAATACTAAGATTAGTAGTTCCTGCTCGAAAATATGATTTGTATATCTATTTTTTTAACCTTATAAATTAATAGTGTTATTTTTTAAAGTCTTATAATGTAGTGTATATTATTGTTAGTAAATTAAAGTATTCTTTGTACTTAAAGTCTTATGGTTACTTCATAATAAGCAGAGTTTTATATTTTGTACTAAAATTAATAATTTTCAATTAATATATGCTTGTTTAGAAATTAGAATACTAATTATGTTTCATATGAATTGAAATCAGGATTACTTATGATTTTTTTTATTGAAGTAATATACTTATAATATTTCATAATATTCTTTTCAAAAAAGTAAAAATATTTCAGAATACTAAGATTAGTAGTTCCTGCTCCAAAATATGATTTGTCTATCTATTTTTTTAACCTTATAAATTAATAGTGTTATTTTTTAAAGTCTTATAATGTAGTGTATATTATTGTTAGTAAATTAAAGTATTCTTTGTACTTAAAGTCTTATGGTTACTTCATAATAAGCAGAGTTTTATATTTTGTACTAAAATTAATAATTTTCAATTAATATATGCTTGTTTAGAAATTAGAATACTAATTATGTTTCATATGAATTGAAATCAGGATTACTTATGATTTTTTTTATTGAAGTAATATACTTATAATATTTCATAATATTCTTTTCAAAAAAATAAAAATATTTCATAATACTAAGATTAGTAGTTCCTGCTCCAAAATATGATTTGTCTATCTATTTTTTTTTAACCTTATAAATTAATAGTGTTATTTTTTAAAGTCTTATAATGTAGTGTATATTATTGTTAGTAAATTAAAGTATTCTTTGTACTTAAAGTCTTATGGTTACTTCATAATAAGCAGAGTTTTATATTTTGTACTATTAAAGTACCAAAACTTGCAGATTGAAAAGTTTGAATTTGTCTTTACCAATCCAATAACAGTTGTACAGTTTTAAGAGCTTTTGTTCATAGGTTAATAAACTATTATTCAAATGTCTGTTTCTAATGTATTTAGGTTTACAATACAAAATAAAAGTTTATTCTGCTCTTAAAGTTTATAGATAAACTATTGATTTGCTCTTAAAATATTAGCATCTTTTATATTATAATTTAAATGTTATATAAGCTAAATCAAAATGTTGCTACTGATTACTTTTTAGAATACTAAAATTAATAGTTTTCAATTAATATATGTTTCTTCAGAAATCAGAATACTAATTATGTTTCATATGAATTGAAATCAGGATTACTTATGATTTTTTTATAGAAGTAATATACCTTATAATATTTCATAATACTCTTTTCAAAAAATTAAAAATATTTCAGAATACTAAGATTAGTAGTTCCTGCTCCAAAATATGATTTGTCTGTCTATTTTTTTAACCTTATAAATTAATAGTGTTATTTTTTTAAAGTCTTTTAATGTAGATATATTATTGTGTAGTTAATTAAATTATTTTTTGTACTTAAAGTCTTATGGTTACTTCATAATAAGCCGGTTTTTATACTTTGTACTGTTAAAGTACCAAAACATGCAGATTGAAAAGTCTGAATTTGTCTTTATCAATGCAAAAACAGTTGTACAGTTTTTAATTCTTTATTCACAGGTTAATAAGCTATTATTCAAAGGTCTGTTTCTAATGTATTTAGGTCTACATTACATGTCATTTTTATAACTTTTCACCATTTAACATTTCTGAATATTCCTTACATATATCTTAAATGAAGTTCACTATTATTGTACCAGAGAAGATTATTCTCTGATAGGATTTGCTCTAAATAATCAAAATCATTTTCTCTACATGAAGTTTTTTGGATTTCTTTAATTAGAATCTCTATTTCGTTCTAAGGTATGGAGTTTGCTTTACAGATTCTTTAAGCATTATGTTTTTTTCCCTCTTTTTTTTTAACTGAATTTTCTTATGTGTAGGAACTCACCTAATTTCTGGACTAAGAGCAAAATATGGGAAATAGCCTAGGATGGTTATTACACATGTAGTTCACAATTTGGAACGGTAAGTAATTCAATTGCTCATTTTCAATTTTTTCACATACTAATTTTTAAAATTATCACAGGGAATCATTTAAGTAGCAAGGAAAGCTAAAGCTATCAAGAAATTTACTAAATCTTTCATGTTGGTTGGTAAAAAATCATGCGAAGGTATCAAAGATTCAGGTATTTTTATTCCTATTTTTCTAGATATGTAGTTTAGATTTACCTGTCTATTTCAATAAACTTGAATATCTTGGTCTATTTTTGTTTCGGTATCTTTAGAACATCTATAACTTGCTCTATCCAGATTCGCTGTTGTACAGAAAGAATCCCTCGCAAAACAAATGAAATAAAAATGATCCATTTAATCGAAACTTACTTTATTTGTTATTGTGAGCTCTGTTTGCCTTCTTCACTTTCTGCCTCACAGGAAATTAGAATTTAATTTAGGAAACTCCCATTTATTATGCTTGAATTCATAATATTTATCCTTGAGATATAAAAGAAAAAAAAAATAGTAAAGTGAATAAATTTATAACATAAATCAAGAGAAATTCGAAAAAAATAATTATCTTTTATTATTGCCTTGCTCTACAATTCATGTTCACCGTTGAATTGAAGAATTTCTGGCCAAAAAAATATGAAATAGGTTAGAAATTCATAAATCAGCAGGCCAAATTTATAATTATTGAAATTTAATTTAACCATACTTTTCTTTCTGGGAGCTCTATTTGCGTCCTTTATCTGCATCTTCATTAACATATTTAGGCTTTAATTTTTGACACTTCCATTTATTAAGCTCGAATTTTTAATTTTTTGTCTGTAATATAAACAAACCAAATTAGTAAAATACTATATATTAAATATAAAGATGAACCGAAATTAGAAAAATATAGTACCTTTTATTTCTTCATAGATTACAAATCTGAGAATACCAAAGTTTAAAACTTTGTGATCTTATTGACGCTTGGATTCTGCAGATTAGTGCCCGGATCTAGGATTTGAAGGTGGGTTTTTAGATTAGTGTGTGGTTTGGTATGAGAAATAGAACCCTACTCAAACTGAATGATCTGATGTTGAGTAGATCTATGGTCTGATGTTGAGCGTGATCGGAGTTCCAATGAGGGATGATATTAGTGGCGGCGGCGAGAAGTTGTGAGTTATCGGAGGTGGAAGGTTTAGAGAGGTGGTAGGCGCAGCAGAAAAGGGTGTGGGTATGTAACCCTAAAAATGTTAAAATTTTCTATTTATACTAGGTTCAATTCGTAATAAATGATGGTAAGGGTAGTTGTAGATAATAAATTTGAGAAGTGTTCTCCACATATTTTTAATTCTCCATATAAGTGGGCTTATTTTAGTTCTGGGTTTGGGCTTATTTCGACATCATTCACAATTGCAGATAGCAAACCAAATTTTAGATAGCAACCCAAATCGGTTATACACTACATTAAGTATAAACCCAAATTAGAAACAAATCGGTAATTCATAAGAAACAAATCGGTAATTTATGATATTACCTGCAAATTTTGTTATGGTAAATTAGAAGAAAAATGTAATATTTTTTTTAGATTATGTTTAATTGCCATGGAGCTGTGTAGAAAATTAGTAAATATATTCCAAATAAATTATAAATGTTTTGTGCATTTTTAGTGATTAAATATGTTTATATCTTTATTGTTATTTTATGTCCATTTAACTTTATTATATTTTTATTATCATAATGTAGGTGAATGTTATGCAAAAATTCCTCGACTTGATATGGGATGTATATCGGGTAATCTAAGATTTGAAGATCGTGGCTTAGCATCTGAGTTTATAGAAAGTGAGAAAATTAATAGTAATATTTTAAGTTATAATTGTACAAGTAATTATTAGTTTCATTATATTTAGTTATGAATAAAATTGTTGTCTGAAATCTTATAATTTATTTTTGTCAGGTGATGGATGTCATGGTGCTAATTCTTCGAATTATTCGATGATGAAGAATATTGAATTGTTCAATTCTAATCATTTAGAAGGGAGTAGTCAGAAATCTATAGTTGTTAATCCTGAAATGAATGTTTCTGAAGAATCTACTATTGTTTGTAGTAAGGATCGAATTGCTTTCACTAATTCATCACATATTCAAGGTATTTTATTCTCTCTTTTAAAATTATTATTTCCTCATCCATGTATTTTTCTAGAATGTAATAAGGTTTTCAATTTTTTATTTTCTACTTTATTTTTTGAATTAATCTCTTATTGAATATTATTAATATAGTGTATTTATTAAATTGAATAAAAGTATTATTATAACCGAGCATATTCGAAAATATGAGTTAATTCAATGTTTCTTATGTTATAAACTATGTAATTCAATGTTTGTTGATCAGTTAATTAATTAATTTATTTATTTACTTTGCAGAGTATTTGGATATTGGTGATCCAGAATAAAAATGTTCATTTTGTGGTGCATTTTTTTGGTATGACGAAAGATTAGGGAAACCTTCTAAAGCAAAAATTCCCAAATATTCACTTTGTTGCATAAATGGTAAGATACAACTTCCAAATAGTCCACCTCCTCCAAAAGTTTTGCAGGATTTGTTCTTTAATAATGATTTGAAGAGCCAACACTTTTTGAAGAACATTCATTCTTACAATAGTATGTTTGGATTTACTTCGATGGGTGGCAAAATAGATGTTAGTTTGAATACTGGAAATGATCCTCCTGTTTTTCGAATGCATAGTCAGAATTATCATTTAATTGGAAGCATGTTACCATCAGATGGTTGTCCTCCAAAATTTGCTAAGTTGTATATTTATGATACTGACAATGAGATCAACAATAGACTTCTTTCAGTGAGGTAAATTTTATACAATATTTCTTCAATTATAGTTTATTTTTAATAATATTTATAATCTATTTTCTCTTCTAGGCAACAAAATGACGCAAATCTACTTCATGCTTAAATTGTGTTGGATATTCAAAAGATGTTTGATGAGCATAATGTGTTGGTCAAATCTTTTAGAATGGCTAAAGAGAAGATATATACTGACGATTCTACAAGTATACAGTTGAGATTGCTTGGTAAAAGGGGTAAAGATGCCAGGATGTATAATTTGCCTTCCACATCTGAAGTTGATGCATTAATAGTTGGTGATCTTGATGAAAATATTTGTGATCGAGATATTTTAGTGAAATTGAAGTCTGGTGAGTTAAAGCGTATTAATAAATTACATCCAGCTTATCTTGGTTTGCAGTATCCATTACTTTTTCCGTATGGTGAAGATGGCTATAGAGAAGATATATCTTTTTCAGAGGTTGGAGGACGTTCTACTTATGCTAGAAAAAGAGTTAGCCCTAAAGAATTTTTTGCCTATCATTTACATGAGAGAGAGAATGTCATTTCCATTCTATTGTCTTCTAAGCGATTATTCCAACAATTTATTGTTGATGCATATACAATGGTGGAAGCATGAAGATTAAAATTTGTTTGTAGCCACCAAAAAGAACTACGTTCTGAAATGTATAAAGGTTTGGCAGATGCATTATTAAGAGGTGAAATGGATGCTTCAAGCCAAGGAAAGCGCGTTATTTTGCCATTGAGTTTCACTGGCGGTGCTCGATACATAATTCAAAACTATCAAGATGCCATGGCTATTTGTCGATGGGCAGGATATCCAGATTTGTTTATCACATTTACTTGCAATCCTAAGTGGCCAGAATTGTGAGATATGTTGATTGCAAAGGGCTTAATTCTGAAGATCGTCCTGATATTATCTGTAGAGTATTTAAGGTCAAATTAGACAATTTACTCAAAGATCTGCGCAAGAATAAAGTTTTTGGCTCTATCAAAGCAGGTGAGAATAAAGAAATTATTATTTTCAAGTTATAATATCTTATGAATTTTCTAATTTATTTATTTTTGTTGCAGTTGTTTACACTGTTGAGTTTCAAAAGCGTGGTTTACCTCATGCTCATATTTTACTCTTTTTAGCAATAGAAGATAAACATCCAACTGCCGATCATATTGATGAGGTAATCTCTGCTGAAATTCCAGATCAAGAGGTTGATTCTTCGTACTATACTGATGTGCAAGAGTATATGGTTCATGGTCCTTGTGGAATAGCTCGAAGTACATCTCCTTGCATGTCTAATGGTCGATGCAGTAAATATTTTCCGAAGAAGTATGTTGAGCTAACTACTGTTGACAAAGATGGATATCCGGTTTATCGGAGGCGGAATAATGGTCGTGTTATTTCAAAAAACGGGATTTCTCTAGATAATCGTTATGTGGTTCCTCATAATCGATATCTTTTGATGAAATACAAAGCACTTATTAATGTAGAATGGTGCAATCAGTCTCGATCTATCAAGTATCTGTTTAAGTATATTAACAAAGGAAATGATCGTGTAACTGCTTCATTCTATGCTTCTGCCAATGAAGCTGATAAAGAGAAGAATGTAGATGAAGTAAGCATGTATTATGATTGTCGATATATCTCACCGTATGAAGCTGCTTGGAGATTGGTTGGATTTGAAATTCAGTATAGGTATCCTGGCGTAGAGCGTTTAAGTTTCCATCTTCCTGATCAGCAGAATGTGGTTTTTACCGAATCTGAACCTTTAGATGTTCTTCTGAGTCGGGATACTGTCAAGCGTAGCATGTTTCTAGCCTGGATGGAGGCAAACAAGATATATCCACATGGTAAAGATTTGACCTATGCAGAATTCCCATCAATGTTTGTGTGGAAGCCAAAAACTCGAGAATGGTTTCCTCGACAACAAAGAATGTCTATAGGTCGATTGGTTTATATTCATCCTGGTTCTAGGGAATTATATTACTTGAGATGTATTTTGAACATTAAACGAGGTGCTACTTGCTTTGAGGACTTGAGGCGTGTCAATGGTATCTTATATTCGACCTTCAGAGAAGCTTGCTATGCATTAGGATTGCTAGAAGATGATAAGGAATACATTGATGGAATCATAGATGCCAGTTTTTGGGCTTCTGCTACTGCGCTCCGAAGTTTGTTTGTGACATTGTTGTCTTCTGACTCTATCAGTCGTCCTCACATTGTTTGGAATAGTTGTTGGAAGTTTTTATCTGATGATATTCTTTATAATCAAAGATCGAAACTACATTATCCAGGTAAATTATAATTTACGTTTTATCATATATGTGTACTTTTATTGTTAGCAATTAGATTATTTTTATTCTTATGATTTTTACGCTTATGTTTTTTTTCAGATTTATCATTGACTGAAGTTGAAATCCAAAATTTTGCTTTGGTTGAGATTGAAAAGTTGTTGTTGAATTTAGGTCGAAGTTTACGCCAGTTTTATTCAATGCCATTTCCATCAGCTGAATATTTTGAACCAAATTTGAATAGATTGATTGCTGAAGAGTTATCGTATGATAAAGAAAGTTTGTCAAAGGATCTTGCAGAATTTCTTTCTAAATTTACTGATAAGCAACGACATGTTTATGATTCTGCAATGACTTATGTGGAGTCAAATGTGGGTGAATTATTTTTCATCTAGATATGGAGGTACTGGCAAGATGTTTATATGAAAGTCATTATCAGCTGGTATTCGATCTAAAGGTGGAATTGTTTTGAATGTTGCTTCAAGTGGTATAGCTTCTTTATTATTACCTGGTGGTAGAACAGCTCATTCACGTTTTAAAATTCTGATAAATCCAAATGAAGATTCTATTTGTAACATCAAACAAGGTACTCCATTGGGAGAGTTGATTATGAAGGCAAAGCTTATCATATGGGATGAAGCTCCTATGATGCATAGATATTGTTTTGAAGCTTTGGATCGGAGTCTAAGAGATCTTATGCGGTTTTCGAATGAGTTGAGTGTGAATTTACCTTTTGGAGGTGAAACTGTTGTCTTTGGTGGAGATTTTCGTCAGATTTTGCGAGTGATTCCTAAAGGTAGTAGACATGACATTGTGAATGCAACTATAAATTCTTCTTATCTTTGGAATAGTTGCAAAGTATTAAAATTGACAAAAAATATGAGACTTCAAAATCTAGATTCCTCTGTTGAAGCTTCTGAATTGAAAGAGTTTTCAGATTGGATTGCAAGTATTGAAGATGGTGTGATTGGAGGTCGAAATGATGGTCATGTTAGTATATCTATTCCAGGGGATATTTTGTTGCAGAGTTATGGTAAAGATTTGGAGACCATTGTTTCTAGCACTTATCCAACATACAAAAATAATGTTGATGATATGTCATATTTAATGGATCGTGCTATACTTGCTCCTACATTAGAAGTCGTAGATTCAGTTAATGAATATATGATTTCTTTGAATTCATCAGATGATCGACGATATTTGAGTTCAGATAACACATCGAAATCTGACTCGACTTCAAATTTCTTGGAAGATGTACACACACCTGAATTCTTGAATGGATTGAGGTGTTCTGGCACGCCAAATCATGAATTGGTTCTTAAAGTTGGTACTCCAATGATGCTATTGAGAAATATTGATCATTCAAATGGATTGTGTAATGGTACTAGAATGATTATTACAAAACTTGGGAGCCATGTATTAGAAGCTAAACTCATCAGTGGAAATAACGCAGGACAAATGGTTTTGGATTCCTCTATTGTCGATGACTCCATCTGATTCAAGGTTCCATTCAAGTTTGTGCGTCGACAATTTCCATTAATTGTATCATATGCAATGACTATTAATAAAAATCAAGGACAGTCTCTCTCTCATGTTGGATTGTTTCTAAAAAAACTTGTGTTTAGCCATGGACAACTTTATGTAGCCGTCTCAAGAGTTACAAATCGGAAAGGCTTGAAGATATTGGTGTGTGATGATGATAAACATTCATCATCAGTTACCCAAAATGTCGTGTACAAAGAAGTTTTTCGTAATATCTGAAATGTAATCAGTGTTATTTGTTACTATTATTCGTGAACATTTTCTTTTTTTTTTAATTATCATTTTATAGATAACCATTAACATTTTGTCTTGGTTTCTGTAATTCTATAATTTATACTTTTTATTCATTATTCCTTTTATTTAATAATTTATGTGTTATTACATAAATTTATAATGTATTCTTCCGTGCAACGCACGGGTGCTAAACTAGTTTGTTTAAAATGTTGAGATAAATAAATTAAATAATATTAGATATATACATAATTTTTAAACTTTTAATTAATTGTTACCGGTTATTCGGTTATAACCAAGACCGGTCGGTTATAACCGATAACCGAAAATTCCAAAACACTAGAACCGATAACCGGTTTTTTTGGTTAATCGAAACCGGTCGGTTACCGGTTATTTCGGTTAATAACCGAAAAACCGAAACCGTTTAAGCAGCCCTAGTTCCAATGTTCAAAGAAGAAACTGGTATATTTTCTTACACTAGCAATTTCTTTTTGAATTAGAGAAATATTTTTCTGTATTTTATATCATTGCTCGACTTAGTATTTTCAATCATCAATACAAAGAAATATTTTTAGTATTTATTTAGCATAGTCAGTGTAACAGAAATAATAAAATCAACATACACCTCTTGGATTATCAAATTGACTTAAATTTTCAGAAAATTACAAAATTTCTAAAAAATATAAATTCGAATTTTCATATTAACAACTCACTCCGTCTCACGAAAATAGTCCACTCTCTATTTTCCAAATGAAATAATATACAAAATTAATCAATTTGAAAAAGCAAAAATAAATTCTAATCACTAATCTTTAAAAGATAAATAATGTACACTCTTCCAATTTGCCCCTCTATACATGACTTCATAGATGAATCCATACACGAATCCATACACGATATACATGAATCCATACACGAATACATGTAAGTTTGTGTGTGTGTGAATGAATCCATACATGACATATATGAATTCATACATGACATACACGAATACATATATGTGTGTGTGTGTGTGTGTGTGTTTCCTTCTGCATATGTGTTTCGCCGGAAAAACTACTGGAAAAAGTCGCCGTAAATTTTCGCCGGAAAAGTCACTTGAAAAGTTGCCTGAAATTTTTTTGCCGGAAAAAGTCGTTGGAAAGTTGCCGGAAAAAGATTTGACTATCATGTATGTATTCATGTATGTGTTCATGTATGTCATGTATACTTTCATGTATAAGGGCAATATAGTAAAGATATAAAAATTTTGGTTAGTATTTATCTTTTATAGATTAATTGTTAGAATTTATTTTTGCTTTTTCAATTGGTTATTTTAACTTTCCTTCCTCTATTTTACAGAAATTAAGAAGGGGAAAATATTATTTTACACACTTCACAAGTTGGAAAATTAAAAATACACACTCAAGTGTGAACAAATGAAAAATACACAAGGTTGCAATTATACCCTTGGTGAGTTCCACTTTTCAACTAAAGACAAGGGTTTCAATTATGTCACCTGCAAAAAGGACTGAGATTCTCATTGGGAATTGTCGTCATGCACCAGTTAGTCATCATCATAATAATTTGATCAATTTTATCTGCTTTAATGCAAAAACAACCAAAATTAATATCTCACTCGAGATATTGAAGATCCCTCTTGAGAAATTAAAGGAGAGTGGATCTTCAATTTTTCGAGAGGGATCTCCTATTTCTCGAGTGGGATCTTCATAATGAAGATCCCACCTAAAAAAATACAGATCTCACTCGAGAAATAGAATATCCATCTCGAGGGATCTTCATTTTTTCGGGAGGGATATTCATCATGAAGATCCCACTCAAGGGAGAAATTGAAGATCCCTCTCGAGAGGATCTTCAATTTTTCGAGTGGGATCTTCATTTTTTCGGGTGGAATCTTCATTCCATAATTATTCATTCATAATATTCTAATGATTGTCCATTTTATCTTATAATAAGAAAGAAGTACACATCTCTTACACATGTGTAAGAGATGTGTAAGACTTTAATAATGATTTGATGGGAACATGTCACAATCGAGGTTTAAATTCATCCATACACATCAAATATGCTCAAATTTCATTTGTTTGAACTTGAGTGTATTTTTAATTTTTGCAAAATCAAAGTGTGCATTTTTATGGAATGACACAATTAAGAAAGTATATTTAATATTTTTGGAATACATGATGATTTCAATTTCTCCATTTTTGCAAATATTGAATAAGATTATACTAGTAAAATAATGTTATAATAAAATTTTAGTTATGAAATTGGACTATATATTTGGGATACTTCAAAAAAATAAAAAAGAGACGGGGAGGGTATTATTGATCCAAAATTACATGTTAACGTGTTGTTTTAGATTAAACAACTGATATGTGTTTGAAAATACATGTTAGAGTTGCACAATAGCTTGCTACGTCTTTTTTTTTTTATAGAACATATTTATTTTTCTTTCTTTCTACCGACTTCTAGACGGAATTGTAATTTATATTTGATCAGGTTAGCATGATCTATAATATCGACATTGTCATGACATTTAGGGGGTGTTTGGTAGGTATGATAAACCCCTACTATATTATTTATATGGGTTTATCTTGTGTTTGGTACGTAAGATAGATAATTGTGGAAGTCCGTTATAAAACTCTAACCCGGTGCTATTTCACTGTTTCGTCCAATTTATTAGTCTTCTCAAATAGGTAAGATTATTTAGAGAGAATGCATGTTTTAATACCAAAGAATAAAATATAGAAGTTATTCACACTCATTCATAAGAGTAGGAGTTTTTCATACCAAAATCAGTAAAAAGACTAAAATATCCCTAACTTATCTTTTTTGTCTTTTTTTCTTTTTTTTAGTCATCATCTTCATCAACAAATAAAAAAAATAAATAATAAAATACTAAAAACTAAAATACATTCAATTCGTCGTCGATCACAATCCCTACAACAACATTCATTCAATGTTTTGTAAGAGAGGTTGTTTACTCTCATTAATATCACAACAACAATTAAATACATTACATTTAGGACAAGAAGGAAGAGAAAAAATATTGAAGAAAACACGTGCGATTTTTTTACAAATGAGTCTCTCAAAATCCTTGTAAAAATCACAAGATTATTCGAAAAAGAGGAGTTGAAGTGCAAATAGGACCGCCGATAAGTGTTTCTGGGTTCAAAAAAAAGGCATGAAGCTATATTTAGCCCGCAAATTTTATTTTTTTTCGCGAGTTCTACACCACACGGTCATGCACACGGTGGACCACACGGTGGTTCACACGGTAGTTCACACGGTGGCTACCACTGTGCACACGGTGGTGGCCTGCACCGTGTGCACAAGAACACAATTAATTTTTCATTAAATGCATGACAAATCACTAATTTACATATTATTGAGTGCGTATGAACGATTATTATGAACAAATATATCTATTTGTATCATTATAGGATTGCATGAACGAAATCCATTATGTATTGTGTATAATTCTTAGATTAGGAAGATATTTGTAATATACTTTGACATCTTGTTATTGAGAAAGTACCTCTTACACTAGTGAATTACACAAATGTTATATGTACGTGTTCGATTGAGGTGTTAAGTGGTTATAAATATTGAAATAAGCTATTAGAGAATCGCTAAACATCTAAATCATTAACACGTGGAAAGATAAGAGGCCTAAATGAAATGTTCTTGTGCACACAGTGCAGGCCACCACCGTGTGCACGGTGGTAGCCACCGTGTGAACAACCGTGTTGTCCACCGTGTGGTGCGACCGTGTGAACAATTAGGCCTCTTGATTGTTCACACGATCGCACCACACGGTGGTAGCCACCGTGTGAACCACCGTGTGAACAATTACGCCTCTTGATTGTTCACACGATCGCACCACACGGTGGTAGCCACCGTGTGAACCACCGTGTGAACAATTACGCCTCTTGATTGTTCATACGATCGCACCACACGGTGGTAGCCACCGTGTGAACGGTGGCTACCACCGTGTGAACCACCGTGTGGTGCTACCGTGTGAACAATTAGGTCTCTTCCGATCGATTTCCGCTCATGGTGCCGTCGAGGGTTGGTTCACACGGTGGTGGCGTCGGGTTGAGAGAAAGAGAGACGAGTTTGAGAGAGAGAGAGACAAGTTTGAAGAGAGAGAAAGAGAGACAAGTTTTTTTTAGTTGTTTTTTTTATTTGTTTAATAAGGATAGTTTAGTCTTTTTACTGATTTTGGTATGAAAAACTCCTACTCTTATAAATGAGTGTGAATAACTTCTGTCTTTTATTGTGTGGTATGTAAAAAGAGTTGGCCCGATTATTTATGTGGATTGAGGGTGTAACCAAGACTAAATTTTTATTGACAAAATTGCCCATGGTGGCAGGGTGAGAGAAGAGAGAGTGAGAGGAACATGATGGCGGGTTGTGGGAGTAGGCGGCGGCGGGTAGCGGTGGTGGTTGCGACGGCGGCGGATGGTGGTGGAACAGAGGAGAGAGAGAGTGACCGGGCTTAGTACAGTCGGTGAAAATGGACTCAACCATGGCAGTTACTTCATCATCACGAATGGGGCGGAGGCCGTCGAGGCGCTTGTTGGAGAAGAGCTCGAGGGTGAAGAGCTTGCGCACCTTAACGTAGTGTGGGCCATAGTCGGACCAGATCAAATCCGAGCCGTTCCAGCTGGAGGTCGTTGTCCTTGAGCACCTCCTTCGCCAGCGCGGCGGAGCTCACCACCACCTTCAGGTGGGACCCAAAGTAGACCGAGAAGATGGGGTCGTACCTGTGGGACCACTCCGTGAAGCAACGGACCAGCAACGGCTTTAAGTTGTTCAGATTGTCGACGAAAGGCCGCGGCCCCGGCCCCAACGGCAGCTTGTAGCGGAGGCGGTTGTAGAGCTTTGTAGCTGAGGAGGAGGGCGGCGGCGGCGGCGGCGAGGAGGATGAGTGGGAGGGCTACATAGGAGAGAGAGAAATGAGGGAAGCATGTGAGAGAAAGACGTGGAAGACGATAGGTGAGAGGAGAGAGAGAGTTGAGGGTTAGAAATATTATATAATTTTAAGGGTAGAATTGTAATTTTTCATTTAATCTTGAATTTAAACTAGGTACCAAACAACCAACTTATTATTTACTATATTTATCTTGATATATTATCTTATCTACCAAATACAAAAAATACACTAATAATCACCACTTATTCACTATAAATATCTAAACATTATTTATGACTTATCCTAACATACCTACCTAATAATCACCCTTATTCACTATAAATATCTAAACATTATTTATGACTTATCCTAAACATACCTACCAAATCAACCCTCTCAATACACAAAATTGAACACTTCCAGTGTCAGAAACTTGAAAGAAAAAAAATATGCACTCTCAAGTAACAAACAGTAAATTAATTATAAGGTATTATTAAATTGGAAATATGTTTTTCCCAACCAAATAAAAGATGCAGAAGGCAAATAGAAATATGAATATCATCACAACAAATTGGCAAGACAGAGAGAGATGTAAATAACTAATTTAGCAGCAGAGAGAAACTATATACAGGAACAATAACTCCATTCAATCATCAACACAAGAATTGTTCAAAGACAAATTATTTAGGCGGTGAGGGGAAACCCACCCTCACCGAATTGTTTGAATAGAGATCATAAGACACTTAAAAATAACTTGACACAAACCGTTGACAACGGCAACCAGACACACACCAACGAAACCAACCAAATGACAGAAACAAGACACAAGCACCATCAGACACCACCGGCAAGGTTTAGAAGCCACCACGGAGACGAAGGACAAGGTGAAGAGTGGACTCCTTCTGGATGTTGTAATCAGCCAGAGTCCTTCCATCTTCCAACTGCTTCCCAGCAAAGATCAACCTCTGCTGGTCTGGTGGGATCCCCTCCTTGTCTTGAATCTTCGCCTTCACATTGTCGATGGTGTCGGAGCTCTCCACCTCCAAGGTGATGGTCTTCCCCGTCAGCGTCTTCACGAAAATTTGCATTCCTCCCCTCAGCCTCAGCACCAAGTGAAGGGTAGACTCCTTCTGAATGTTGTAATCGGCCAAGGTGCGGCCGTCCTCGAGCTGCTTGCCGGCAAAGATGAGCCTCTGCTGATCCGGGGGAATACCCTCCTTGTCTTGGATTTTGGCCTTCACGTTGTCGATGGTGTCGGAGCTCTCCACCTCCAAAGTGATGGTCTTGCCGGTAAGCGTCTTCACGAAGATCTGCATACCACCACGGAGACGGAGGACCAAGTGAAGGGTGGACTCCTTCTGAATGTTGTAGTCAGCAAGGGTTCGGCCGTCCTCAAGCTGCTTGCCGGCGAAGATGAGCCTCTGCTGGTCCGGGGGAATTCCCTCCTTGTCCTGGATTTTGGCCTTCACGTTGTCGATGGTGTCAGAGCTCTCGACCTCGAGGGTGATGGTCTTGCCGGTAAGCGTCTTCACAAATATCTGCATACCACCACGGAGACGCAGGACCAAGTGGAGGGTGGACTCCTTCTGGATATTGTAGTCGGCGAGGGTACGGCCGTCCTCGAGCTGCTTTCCGGCAAAGATGAGCCTCTGCTGGTCCGGGGGAATACCTTCCTTGTCCTGGATCTTGGCCTTGACGTTGTCGATGGTGTCAGAGCTCTCGACCTCTAGGGTGATCGTCTTGCCCGTGAGGGTCTTGACGAAGATCTGCATGCCACCACGGAGACGGAGGACCAAGTGGAGAGTGGACTCCTTCTGGATGTTGTAGTCGGCGAGGGTTCGGCCGTCCTCAAGCTGCTTTCCGGCAAAGATGAGCCTCTGCTGGTCCGGGGGAATACCTTCCTTGTCCTGGATCTTGGCCTTGACGTTGTCGATGGTGTCAGAGCTCTCGACCTCAAGGGTGATGGTTTTGCCCGTCAAGGTTTTGACGAAGATCTGCATACCACCACGCAGACGGAGGACCAAATGGAGGGTCGACTCCTTTTGGATGTTGTAGTCCGCGAGGGTGCGGCCGTCCTCGAGCTGCTTTCCGGCGAAGATCAGCCTCTGCTGGTCCGGGGGGATGCCTTCCTTATCCTGGATCTTAGCCTTGACGTTATCGATGGTGTCGGAGCTCTCCACCTCAAGGGTGATGGTCTTGCCGGTGAGGGTTTTCACAAAGATCTGCATCTGTAATGTAAAACAATAATATCAGAAAACAGATTCAGAGACACGGAGTGATCAAGTCAAAACATCATAAAAATCATAAATCTAACATAAAAATAAACAGTAACCCCAAATTATCAAAGAAGGGTTAACTATGAATAGGAACTCCGAAACAACATGATAAGATGCATAAATAATAATAGATCGGCAACCTCTATTTCCCCAAACAGCACAGCGATTAACAGATCGGATATAAAAGGAAAACTTTACAGACAGATCGCTATTGTGATCAAAAGAGAACAACTTGAAATTATATATACAACTCAAAATTTATCCGATCCGGAAAACAAACAGATAATCGAAGAGCAGATTTCAAACAAGAATAAAACAAATTATCAAATACTCGAAACAGATCCAACGAGAAACAAATAAATCAGATTTCAAGGGCTCAAATTTTCAGATATTAAAATTGAAGAGAAAAAAATCAAGCTAAAGATCAAAAGAGAACAACTTGAAATTATACATACAACAAAAGATTTATCCGATTCTTTGAAAATCCGGAAAACAGGAGATAATCAATGAGCAGATTTCAAACAAGGATAAAACAAATGACCAAAATACTCAAAACAGATCTAACGAGAAACAAATAATTCAGAATTCAAGGGCTTAAATTTTCAGATATCAAAATTGAAGGAAAAAATCAAGCAAAACCTAAGACACAAATAGAAAAAATTATCTAATTATCGGAACAGAATTCGCACCTTGACGAATCGAAACGAAAGAAGTCGTAGAAAGAAATAATAGGGAGGAGAATTGTATAGCTAGCTGGTGAAAGAATGACTGATGAGGATTAAAGCGAAAAGTGGGTTTATATAGAGAAGTTGCCGACTTAAGGAGAAAAATGCCTCAAGGGACAGCCTATAGTATGAAGCCACGTATCATAATGACGCGTTCCGCACTGCTTCCATACGGCAATGGCAAGTTGTTCTTTTATCTTTTTGAGTGGCGGAGATAATTAGGATACCCTGAGGTTTACCGCTCCACGCGCTCGCTTTTATCGTGGACCGCCTATTTTTTCTTTTTAATTAATAATAATAATTGCTCTGCTATACATATTTATCCGAAAAGAAAAATACTCTAGAATCAGATTAAACTGAAATATTTTCTTCTTTTTTTTAATGTCATTGAAATTAGTACTATATTGATATATATTTACTTGATAAAAGATATCGTATATCATAATTTAATTTAATTATTATGATGTTGATCGTGGTCTCTTAATAAAAATCCTAATGTTAATATATATTGACACGAGGTTTGTAAGATTAATTAATCTTACAAAAATCTGGCTAACTGATTAACAATGTATATTTAGGATTTTTGTTTTTTGGTTGAAATGTATATTTAGGATTTAAATGAAGATGTATATTTGTTCTCCTTTTATATTTTAATAGTATTTTGGTTATCGTGGAAACAAATCATCATTCATTATGTATGCTCATCAAAATTAAAGACAAATAGTTTGAGATGTGAAAAATCATTTCATTAATAAATTATAAATTTATTCTCGTCCCAAAAAAAATTATAAATTTATTCAAAATTAAGATGAAATAATCATTCACAAAATCACGATATGGTGTTGGTATTATTATACATATTGTGACTCAATTCCATATTGGTCTCATTTAAATGCTAGACACTATTTGATCATTTTTATTTCTTATCTCATACTAATATGTCTATTTAGGATTCAGATCTTATGTTTCAGTATTTTGTGTCTCATTCGTGCTCGTGCCACTATTAAATTCACTATTTTAATAATTATTACTTTCTCCGCTCACGAAAAACATGTATTTCCTTCATTTTTCGTTCGTCCACCAATTATATACACTTTCCATTTATACCACATATGGTCCACCACCATCTCAATTAATTAACATAAAACACTACAAATAATGTGGATCATTTCTCCACTCACTACACGCTCACATAGATTTTATTAAAAACCGTGCCCCTTGCATATACATGTTTTTCGTGGACGGAGATAATAATAAAAAATATATCATATCAGCCACAGTAATCAATTAGTAACTAATAAAATGAAAATTAAATGCAAAAATTAACTCTATTTGGGATAACAAATCATATTCAACAAGTACAAATTAACCTAAAACACAAATCATATATATATATACTCACTCCGTCCATGAAAATTGTATTATTAAGGTTATTTCCATTCGTACACAAAAATTGTATCATTTCCATTTTTTGTCATGACACCACCCACTTTCTTATATTTTATACCTTAATAATTCAAGAGTGGTCTGTTTTTTCTCCACTCAACGAACTATCTACTAAATATTTCTTAAAATTCGTGGCACAAAAATTATGATACAATTTTCGTGCACGGAGAAAGTATAATTTAAAATAGAAATTGAAAGGAATTTCTAGTGAAGTCATATAATTCAAGTGAAACACAAAAAATGAATCATAAGATAATTCAACTAGAGAAATCTAAAACAAATACTCTCTCCATCCACGAATTTCTTTCCTAATTTGCCATTTTAGGTGTCCACACATTTCTTTCCTAATCCATTTATAGACGTAGGTTCCACTTTACCTTTATTCAATTCACAACTATTCATAAGTGGGATCTTATTTTACTCACAATATATTTTACCAATTAAACAATACATCCTACCAATTAAGTCAACTCTTACCTTAATTCGTGTGCCAAGTCAAACTAGGAACCAAATTCGTAGACGGGTGTATATCATGGTAATTCATGGGAAAATTCTATTAGAGGTGTACATGTACTACACCCACCTCTCACATGTATAATAGAATTTCTGGGTATAGTACATGTAATGTATAATAGAATTTCTGGTAATTCATGATTCAATATTCTGAATCTCTGAATTAAGAGTGAAAAGGAAGAAAAAAAAAAAGATTTGATAGATGGCCACGCGCGCAAAGAGCGCTGGGATTTCTCCAACGACTCTCTATGGCGAGTAGGTCCAACAAATTTTAGGTGAACGTTAATTAATTAATTTTGAAATTGTATATTTATTTAATTTAAAGCAGTAATCCAATAGCGTAGACTTTTCGTCCGTTAGCGTAGTCTCTCGACCGTTGAATTCACGGCAAGTTGGAATTACTAATACGCCCAACGAGTTAAAAATCAATTTTGTGTTATATTTATACAAACTAGATTGTACCCGTGCGTTGCACGGTAAAATGCATTTTTAAAAAAAAGTAACATATAAATTATCAAATCACATAAATAATGAGTAAAATGTAATGAGTCTTTTTTCTCCACTTAACAAATAATCTACAAATATTATAAAAACTCGTGTCACTAAAGTTGTGTTATATATTTCGTGAATGGAGGGAGTATTACATTTCAAATATTATGAAAATTTTCTTTTTATACAATAGTTTTTAAGAGTATTCCTCATTACCACACACCAATATCTTCAAACCTTTTCAATTTGCAACTCTTGAAATATCCATATAAAGTTGTCGAAAAATTGTCTGCCACAAATAAAATGCAGTAATAATCTAATATGTTAATTATGGAATAATACAATAAAATAAAAAATTCATACATTACATCAATATTTTTTTTAAAGAAACATTCAATCCAAATAACATTAATAAATATGGCATGTTAAATTTTGTATTATGATAGTACTTCTTTGTACATAAATTAAAATACACTATTAAATAATTACATATAAACATCTAAATAATGTTTATAAATTATAAATAATCTAAATATAAAACACAAAACATTTAATTACAATTTAAGAAATATTTTTTTTATTAAAAATAGCATAACACTTACCTTAAGCATCTCTAAACAATCATTTTTTTATATATTTGAAAATATAATTTCGATTAAAATCATTTCAAAATGCTATTAAAGATGAACAATCATTATAAAAATTTCAACCAATTTTGGCATTTATAATAATTCTTCATTTTTGATAACTTCCAAACATCTCGAAATATATATTTTTAATTTTTAATATTTTTTCATTATTATATTTTTAAATATTTACGAATCTAAATAATGAAAATAATAAAATTATTTTGGCAACCATTCATTGTGCTAATTTTTTTTTTCAAAATTAAATATCTTAGTCAAAATAGTGTTGTGTTAAATTAGAATATTTAGTATATAAATAATAAATATAAAAAGTAGAAAATTCAATTACATAATCCCAAATAAAGCCAAAATTCATAATCATTCAATTTTGTTAAATAATTTGATTTTTTTAAAGCTCAAACATGATAACCAAGAAAGGAGATGCATAGAATTAACCAACATATATTATTCATCATTTATGAAATAACTTAAAGTTCAAAACCTATTATCCACTAAATTGATTTTGGAGGGAAAATGGCAAATTTGTTAATATAGTTACAACTCTCTTATTTAGTATTAGTATAGATTATACATTATTTTTTTTAATTAGTGGGGAATTATACATTATTTTTGAAAGCATTTATACAATTATCATACATATCTCTTTCTGATATTCTGATGTTAGCCACAATTTTGGCATACTCTGAAATAATATCTATAGTTTCAAGATTTTTTTTAAAACGTTGATATAAAATTTTATTCTCTTTTATAAAATAAAAAATAAAAATCAAGATTCTATCCTTTTTTTTTTGAAAGGAAGATTCTATCTTGATCTTTCATCCTTTTATCAAATCTATCTAGATCTTTTAAAAATATTTATATCCCAATATTTGCATAAATTATCTAATATCACTAGATCATAATACTGTTTTTTAAATTAATGTGGAATTTTGTATTTCACACCTTATTATCATATATATATTGAGTGTCACGCTGAATTTTGACATGCTCTATCCTTTTTAAGTTGCTTAAAAGATGCTCCGATGATTGATTTGATAATTTATCTAAAGGTCGAAATATTTTAAGTATTTTTAAAAGTTCGGGATGAAATTGATAAAACTAATGCAGATAGGAATATAATATGATATATTAACTAAAAAAGAGTTTATAGACATTGGTTGACATTTCGATATAAATATATGGATTGGGTTATATAATTAGGAGAGATTTTATAGAACTCTACCGAACAATACATGACAATAAATTCTGTAAACCATTTTATCCCACTTATTTTCATTTAATTATATACTGTATATACATTCAAATACTAAACTTGCATTGAATTTTTTAGCAAAAACATTTTTTTGGACTATTTGTCCCCACTTGATATTTTTTATTATACCAGTAAAAAAAGAAAAAAAAAACTTTTGATTACATATCTACCCTCAAAAATCCAAATTTAGTTGCAGCAACTAATTTAATGAACCGAACTAATTAAATAATTAAGCGATCTAGATGTTTTCAAGAACTCTCTGGCAATATCTTATAAGAATGCATTGAAAATTCATTCAACATGGATTTTTTTTACCCGAACACAAAACAATATATACTCACTAATTAAAAAATTTATAAATTATAATATGTTGACTAATCTTTTTCTCCCCTCCTTCTCTGCCAAAGAATAGAATAAATTTATACGGCGTAATACAATACTATACGATCAGTTGTACACCGTGCAATCGCACAAGAAACAACGATGATGCAAGTGCACAATTGGTTGTGCATTGCGCGTAGGAGAAAGTGCTAGGACATAGAAGATAAAAGAGATGATGGAGATGGGAGAGGGGGGCATTAAATGAGGTTAGTGAGGGATTAGGGTTTCAATTTTTTATTTAATTTGGTTTCTTTGAGTAAAATAATATATATACTCATTATGCTTAGTAGAAAAATTAATACTTGCAACTTTTAAAAACGTCTAAACTACACATTCTTATGAATTTGTCCTTTAATAACTCTACACGATTCGAGATATAAACACATAACAGAATTATTTATACATTCGTGTTGTGGTTCGAAATGTGCTACTACACGAATGCACGATTGCACCAATTCCATATCATCTCATTTCGTGTACATGCATACTCACTCGACTTTCTATAGCAGTGGAGTGGTTGTGTGATCAGATCTGCAAATCTAAGGTTGGTTACATGAGAGAGAAGTGATGTGGAAGGAAGAAGATGGGGTTTCTCATTAAGGATAATTTTGGACATTCATTGTGAATGTGGATATGATTTTTATAACTTTAAATTGGCATGTGTTTTTATTTTTCATTAAGTAAAATGGATATTTTTTTAGCATTAACTCTCTTTTTTTTTCTTTTTCTTTTTGAGGATAATTTCTGACATTTACTATAAAGTGACTCGGACTTTTTTTTTGTATGTTTTTAAGTGTGAGCATTGATTTTTTTTCTTTTCATTAGGCAAAATGATATTAACTCTAGATTTACTGTATAGTTTGCAGGATGAAACTTATGTTGAGCTAGATTTTGGAACCTTTGAACAATATATAGAAAATTCAGATTATATAAATTTATTATTATCATATATGTTTCCTTATATACAAGTCTACGGTAATTTGATTTCTTTTACACGATATTTAATTTATATTTGATTTTAAGTTAATAGTTTATTAATAATATAACAGAAGAACATTTGAAAACCCGTACGAGATCATTTATTGATCCAGCAGTTAATTGATGAGTATAATCACAAACATATATTTGTATTATCCCTTAATTTTCTTGAGCTGGTCTCCTGCACAAGTTGACTACACCAAACGGTTGGTGCAGTGAACTTATTATTATTATTTTTTAAATTTAATTAATTAATATTTGAAAATAATTTTAATTGAAGATTAATACATTCTAATTGTACTTAGTTAAATGTTAATTAAATAATTTTCTTGAAAACAATAATTTGCGCCAAAAAAACTATAGTTTTGCGCCTAAAAAAAAAGAATAAAAACAAAAATTTGCGGACACTTATTTGGGCCACGCGGTATCAATGGAATCTTGGAGTTAGACTGTTAGAGCCCGCTATTTACAAGTTTCTCAAAGTTCCATTGATTAAAAAGAAAACTATTTATGGCCCATTATTAAATCACTTAATTTTTATATAATGTACAATTGTCATCTTGTGATTGATCATTTATTTTAATTATTTACTTGTGTTAAATGAAATATTATTATTTTAATATTTACTTGTGTAAAATGAAACATCAATATTTCATTTAACACAATATATTAGTTAATATGCTTATTTTTCAAATTACACAGAAATTGTTAATTTAAAAAAAAAAACTAAACAAATAGTATATATTTATATAAATTACACTTTAGTTCTCAAACTATTTCCGTCTCCACAAAAATGTTCTAACCTATCGATAATTACAATCAAAGTTACGAACAATCCAAAAACTAACAAAAATGTCACGGGAGTATGTTTCCGTTCCAAAATGTTGATGTGGCTCGCCTTTTGTCACGATGAATTTTAATTAACTTTTATATGAATTGAGTTAGACGACGTCCCTTAAAAAATGAGACTAGAACAACAATCACGAAGTCATGCTTTGATGACAACGACTATACTATGAAGAAAATGTGAACAATCGGGACTTATTTTGACGAATACCTCTCGTTGTGCTTGCTTCGCCCGCCCACTTGACACCTCTAGTTACAAGTAGAGATATCAAAGTGAGAAAAATGTGTAAGTAATGTATAGTTTCATTATTATATATGTATGTACTCTACTTGGATATAATATTTACATGTACAAATTATCGATTTTTTTTTTATCAACATATGGGCCTCGGGTATGATTGAACTTATACCAATATACTAGGAGTTTGAAAAAGTATTTTACAATTTATGTTATATAAAACAAGTAGAAATGTCAAACAACCGATCCTGCCCATCGGACCACCTGTAAAAATTGGGTTGGGTCAGGGTGATCTGAAAATTAGTTGGATAACATGAAACGGAAAAGCCCAACTTATATAGTGATTTTAGTACAAAATGATCGGGTCGGCCTGATCGAGCTAATCCAAGTATGTCGAATTTAAGAACATGTCAAATCGAATCAGATCAACCCGAAATTCAATCTAACCTTTATTTTTATACCCAAAAATCCAAATCCGCCAAATTTTAAGCCGGACCGGACCAATTTTTGATAGCTCTAAAGACAAGTACTTAATTGATAATTCAAAACACTTTCTCCTAAATAAAGAAAAGAAATTCACCACGACTTTTAAAGTCGCGTGACGCGTGTCTATAAATCTACAAGACTTTCGCCTTCTTCTATCTTCACTGATTCGCTTTCTTTTCTCTTCATAAATATCCAGTTCGAGCTTTCCTTCTCTCTCTTCTCAACCGAATCAGGTATTCTCCGGCCTGATCTATCACTCAATTTCGAGTATTATTATCGGATCTGTTGTTGCTAATTCTCGTATGATTCTAAAGATGCGGCCTTTTCAATTTCTTCTCTTTTGTTGGCCTTCTATTTCTCGTATTAATTGTTGGTCTGTGGACTACAGATTACACTTAATTTTTCATTGTTTATCAAACACGTTATTGCGTGCTGCTTTATCTATTAATTTAGATAGGATTTAGGGTTTTTTCCCGGTAATTTTAAAGAATTTCATATGATTTATGCATGCCAGATTTATGCTTATCCTGGAATTAGGGTTTAGGGATTCGATTGATAGTCTAAAGATTTGTGCCTTTTTTTTTTCTTTCTGAAATTAGGATTTGGGTTAACGTTTGATAGTTTAAAGATAGATCTTTGTTGCTATCTATCGTCTTTTATCTTTTGAATTCATGCTTTGCCCTTGAGAATCCATGAAAAATATTTTGTTTGTGTAAAAGCTGAAGATTAATTATTTAGTGATCTGTGTGGGTATTCTCGTACATGCTTCCATTGTTTGTCAGGTTCGTGTGTTATTGCTAATTACTTGGATGCAATATTGGTAGAGGTGGTTAGGTACTCGTGTATTTATTGGTTGAATTTTGAGCTGTTGATGCAAAATTGAATTTTGTTTGTCACATAAGGTTGCCGTTACTTGGGGCTGCCTAGTCTGGTTGCCAGCATGTTGATGTTGAAAAAAATAGTTGTCACATTTGTTGCTCGTCTCAAATATACATTCTAAAGAAAATCACACTACAGTGAGAGTGAGAGAAAGACTTTCTTATAAATTTCTGAAGAAGAAATGAACATACCATCTACTGAAGGGTGCTATTTTACTGGGAACTCCATTGTTATACTGTTAATTATTCTGTTTTTTGATTTTGTGTTGCATGGAAAAGTCAAACAAATATATGTACTTGGATTCGATGTGCTTTTACAATATTATTAACCTTTGTACTTTCCGTTCAGGTCCGAGCATTCAAATCTAGTTACAGGAAATCTTGTTCTATCAGTCACGTTTGCTGCATCAACCGAGTTTTCATGTCTGATCTTGATATCCAGATTCCTACTACTTTTGGTATGCTTATATTTATAATTATTCATTCTTTGAGCAGCTCTTGCTTTAGTTCATGTGTGGAGAAGTTGAATAAAGCTCACAACTTTAACAGACCAGACTTAAAAAGTTGTCATTTCTTGGATGCCTTATCCGACACAAAGAGCTTAGATACCCTTCCCTAATACATTGCATTGTCTGACTTTTGGTTTTTGTAAACACAGATCCTTTTACGGATGCAAATGCTGATAACTCTGGTGCTGGGTCAAAGGACTACGTACACATTAGGATTCAGCAGCGGAATGGTCGGAAAAGCCTGACGACTGTGCAGGGATTGAAGAAAGAGTTTAGCTACAATAAGATCTTGAAGGATCTTAAGAAAGAGTTTTGCTGCAATGGAACTGTTGTCCAGGATCCAGAACTAGGACAGGTCTGTGTTAACATTTCCTCATTACCTGTTAAAGCTCATTCTTTGTAGAAATTAACCTCATTTCCTCATTACCTGTTAAAGCTCATTCTTTGTAGAAATTAACCTCCTTTTTTGTTTATTGAAAAGGTTATTCAACTCCAAGGCGATCAGCGGAAGAACGTTTCTACTTTTCTTGTTCAGGTTAATATCTCATTTATCCTTTTGTTATTAGATATGGTGTGAAAATATTATGTGGAAAGTGACTCAATCTGTCAAAATATAAAAGAAGAGGAAAATGATGAAATGTTTTGTTTGCCGTTGGAGCACAAGAGCACTAGTCTTTAGAATCACTGCTTTCGATATGAATATGTAAAACACCATTCAACTGGATCTTGTGTTTTGTACTTTAGAATTTTTATATATGCTTGGACATCTATTTATTTTATCGTTGGTCTCGAATGCAGGCTGGAATTGTGAAGAAGGACTACATCAAGATTCATGGTTTCTGAAGTGCAGCAATCTTATTCATATCAACCTTTTATCTGTATGATCTATGATATGTGAAGTTATTGTTATAAGTGAACTTTGTTGTATGATGCTCAAGTCCTTTTAATACCTATACTCTCTTTGTTTTGTTTCAAGTGTCATGTCTGATGTTGAATCATCTTTTCCAAATGCTAATGGATTCAAATAATAGCCTTGTTATTGTTAATTTTTTCTGCATATATTTATCATACATTTATACATATATATTAGATCTTGTATAGTCAATATTTTGATACAGGAACTACAGATTAGTGGATTACCACCTCCACAATAGTGTTGGTGCTAGTATACATAAATTTTATCATTATATTCCACATACAGACAATGGTAGCCTATCCAGGTATGCCTGCTCCTCCGATATTTGTCTCATAGGCTGGTTTTTCACCCTATGTCACCCGATTTTCGCTTACGAAGAATCATACCAAACTGAGTAAGCATGGCATTGTTAACTTAGTACTCTTGTCCTTGAGCACACTAGCAACGAGGAAAACCGAAATGGGGAGAGGTGTTGCCCCGTTCTCTCTTTCGAATTTGCCACACTGCTTCTTGGACTTGCCCTTTCCTTTGGTTCCATCCGGGCTTGCGTCCTCGTACGTTGCGAACAGATCGGGATCCTACTCTAGAGCCCACATCATCTGTAGGACGACACGCCAGTTAGAATACCGATACAGACAAATCGGGGAATAGAGGTGGCCAAAATAACCGGAACCGCTGGAACCGAATCGAAATCGAACTGAAATCGGCGGTTTTGGACTAGGAATCGAACCGCCGGTTTCGGTTCGGAACCGAGAACTGGATCGACGGTTCGGTTCCGGTTCCAAAGTTGCGGAACCGAGAACTGCCGGTTTCGGTTCTGAACCGTCGGTTCCTCTTTTTTTTTTACGTTGTTATCTATATTTATGTTACTCTTTAGCATGGAAGCACTTAAATGATGTTTATAAGAAGTACGACTCATTTATTTTAATTAATCACAGTCGTAGATATAAGAAGTACGACCCGTTTGTTTTAGCTAATCAAGTCATTCAAGTATTTTATTGTCCTTATCCTAGTATGAATCATGCAAAAAAGAATTGGTGGGCAGCATGCAAAGTCAAGACTCGATCTAATGTAGAAGTCTCTACTGAAACATCTACATCAACTGTTTCAAGAAGATCACGTCATTATAACAGGTACACACACTGTTATAGATGATTATCCGACACAGATTGATCATCTAGGAGATGGAATCATAGAAATTGACGAGAATGAAGGTGTAGAAGATAGCGATGAAGATATAATGTCGTCGGATGAGGAAAGTAGTGATGAAGATGATGGTTGTAACAACTAGTGATAGGTTTATTTGAACACTAATACTTTTTGGACATATATGTCCGGACATAAAATAAATATATTAATAATTTTAACTTATATTTTATCAAATAAAATAATGGTGTTTGTTAGTACTAGCTCTAATGTATTTACTTAATTAATCTAAACCGCCATTTTTAGAGAGAGAAATATGAATACAAAAAATACGAAATTAAACTAATAAAGTTATTTTGTAATTTTCACTAATCTTTCGAAAATACTATTACTTAATAGATATTTATGCATTCACTTGAATTAGATTACTCAAAAAATAATAAACTGAATGAATGTGGAGAAATTACAAAATTAAATAAATAAGTTAAACGGATCGAACCTATTCATTTACCTAAACGAGCTAGATTATGTCCGGATATTTATGTCTAATTAGCACCACTCTTATTTGAAACCTCAATTGTCTATGTATATATCATGTGAATGTACTTAGTCTAATATCTTGATTGTGTTGTACTCAATGTTGTTATATTTTGTCAAAATTTTTTTGCAAGAATGAGTGCTAATCAAGGCTTCCTTACGTCGGTTGAATTTGAAGTTGGCCTTGAGATGGTTTACAATCAATGTAATATAATAAAGCTAAGTAATTTATATGTCGTTATTAAGCAATATAATATATATGTACATCTCAATGTTCTTTGTGAAACAGATATCATGGATCTACGTAGAAGTTTTCGTGCTCCTTCTAGCTCGGGCAGTCAGCCCGAGTCGGAGTCCTCAGCTACACGTTTAGGTGCTACTCCGCTTTATTCACAGCAGGTACCAGATACCCCTCCGGAGACAGCACCTGCCAGCTCCAGTAGGCCACCTGTTGTTTTCCAGAGAGACAGTACGGGGAGGGTGGTTTTTCAGAGAGACGACAAGGGGTATGTATTTATTTATCGTAATTCATATTAAAAATTTCAATATTTATTTTACACATATATATATATATATATTTATGTGTTAATTGTGTAATTTTTTTGTTTTTTTTTTACAGATGGAAAGTTATCTACTAGAAGTACTTGGGATCTCCCATACTGCTACATTGATTTTTAAGAGTATTCAAAATCCAGGAGGGTTTAGTTGGAAATTGACTCCAGATAGCATCAAGGCTATATTCTTTGAAGAATTTAAGGTAATAAAATTTCAGGAGTTTGTTACTATTATTATCATTAAAATGTGATTAACTTATTAATTAATATTTTGTTCAACAGAAATATTTTAGTTGCCAGCTGAGAGGAAGCAGATGTGTATAAAATGTGGGAGGCCAAGGCACGTGTCAGATACAGTGGGTGGGTGAACGATATGAAGAAATTATGGATCAAAAACCCTGACACCAAACCCTCTTACTTGACTGATAGTTTTGGGCGGGTTTACAAGAGTATTGGGCGAATCCAGATGTGATTGCTAAATCAGAAAAAGCGTGCAAATCGGTTGGCTGAGCTCGATGGACCCGACACTGGGATTAGCAAGTATAGGGAAGGATCAAGATCCACTCGTCTCCTCGTTCAGTAGTTGGTACGTAATTTTTAATTAACTTGTTAACCAATATATATATATATTATATTTTTTAATTTATAATTAAAACTTATATATGATATTTTGTAATAATGCATGAATAGGCAGCAGAGCAGGGGCGCACCGGATGCATTGAAATATGCGAGTTTATGCCGACTGCACGTGAACGTCAATGGAACTTATCTGACGCCGAGGGATGAAAAAATTGAAGTAAGTATTTAATTAAGTTTTTCTAATTGTTATAATTGATGATAATATATTTTCTAATACTTTTATATTTATGAATTAGGCCGAGGTTCATCGTCGGGCTGCTGCGGAGGGACGATCCGATTTGAACGAGATCTATTTGGAGATCACACAGCCCACGATGCAGAGGCGCTATGGCACTGGAAACTTCGGCAGCAGCCAGCTCAGACAGACTGCATCCAGTGGTAGCTCCGGTTCTACGGCTGCTCTGACACAAGAGATGTTTCAGACACGAATCGGCAGCTTAGAGGAGCAGCTACAGGAGGAGTGAGAGGCACATGCCCGCATCGAGCAAGAGCAGCAGGCGGAACGCGAGGCACGTGCACGTCTGGAGCAGCAGTTTGCCGAGTTCCAGCAGATGCTGGCGTCAGGGCAGTTTTTTCTTCCACCTCCACCCCTTGGTCCTGATGCATGATTAACTTGTTTGTTGGATATTTTTTTAATTATTTAGTATTTTTACTGTCGAACATGATATTATTTGATATATGACAAATCGCTTTTAATGCAAATTAATTATTTTGCCTGATGTTTGGTTTCTTGTTGGAAATTTTAATTCAACAAAAATATTGTAAAAATAAATAAATATATATATATATATATATAATATAATTTTGAAAAAAATATTGTTAAAAACATTATCGACAGACCTAAATCCGTCGGTAATGTGTGTTTCGATTCTTCATAACTTACCAACGAATATTTATCCGTCGGTATTTCGTCGCTATTTCCAGCCAACAGAATACAAAAAATAGAATATCACCGACGGAATTTTATCGGTAATCCGTCGTTAAATTTACCGACGGAAATAAATCCGTCGGTAAATCTTTACCGTCGACGTATTTAAGGACGACATAAATCCGTCGATAATATGTTCACCAAAGAATTCCTTAGTTTTACCGACGGAAAAATCCGTCGGTAAAAGAGAGTTTTTTTGTAGTGTTTTTATGGCTACGCCACTGATGATAGGTGCAGCCAGGGGTAAACCCGCCCTTTAGCATGGGTGGGAATCGGCTCTTCCCAATTCTTTTTAATTTTTTGTATACTTGAAAAAGATGTGATTCATAGGAAATTTATATCACGGTCACAATTAGAGTATAAAGGAGTATTTTTTTAAGGAAAACGACCACATTTATTTAGAAAAGCATAAAAAAAAATGTGACGTAACATGTCTATAAAAAATAGAAACATCGCTCCGTCACCCAATCATGAGCCTCTCCAAAAAAAAAATTTAGATTTGCCCGAAATGCAACTAGATACCATTTTGCAAAGTGCAAGCTGGCTTCAATTCAAGATTCTTGATCTTAATCAAGCAAAGCATAAACCACCTAAATAAGTCATTACAAAAGCTCCTAAAAGTGGCATTATGCTTTGCACTTCAACTCAAGAAATCCAAAGAGAATAATAATTCAAAAAAAGAAGCCATAGCTTCACTCCCACATTTTCTAAAAAGTTGGTCAAATCTCTCTACAAAAACCTCTCCTCCCAATCATTCAACATTGTCCTCAACCCACAGCATTTCCTTCGAGCTCTTCTGCAATGGCTGCCACTAATCAACGAGTTACACGTGTCCTCGGGCTTCTTAGCATTTGCTTTCTGTTGCAGAGATGCCATGCATTTGAATTCAAAGTTGGAGGATCACAAGGTTGGACACTTCCTACCGATCCTAATGCTGCCATCTACAATCACTGGGCTGAAAAAACCCGATTTCAAATCGGCGATTCGTTGTGTAAGTTGCACAATTCTGCGTATGGTTAATATCACTTTCTATGTTAAAACTATCATCGTAACAAGACTCCAACGCAAAAACATAAAAAGTGTTTATTTAATTTTTATTATTGGCCGGGTCGGGTGTCTGTTGGATTTGGCGCTCTTGTAGCACCGGAAGTCTTTACAATTCTGTATTAGGGTTGATATCACTTTTTATCCCCACCGTTCGTTCATGCTTTTTCAAAACTATCGTGAACTGCTCTGACGACATAATTAATAATAAAAAATTAAGGATCTGACTACTTTTCATACTTTTCAAAGATGATGATAGTTTTAAAAACTGCAATAAAAAGTGATATTAACCAACCCTTGGGCAGTACAGTTCGTTAGCATAGTGTCGTAACTGTTTCTTCGATTTCTTCTGCAGTGTTCGTGTATTCCTCCGATCACGACTCCGTTCTACGCGTGACGAAGGAAGGCTACGAAAACTGCAACACTGAGAACCCTCTTGATGAGTTCAAAGATGGGCACACAGTGTACAAATTCAACCAATCTGGCCCACAATACTTCATAAGTGGAGTGGCTGAGAATTGCCACAAAAATGAGAAGTTGGTAGTTGTTGTGATGGCTGATAGAAGCAAGCATGAATCAAATGGAACAGTGGGAGTCCCTTCTCCGTCGCCATCGGAGGAGATGTCGCCTCCGTCTCCGGCTCCTGCCGGAGAGGAGTCGCCGTCTCCACCAGCGGAGGAGGGGAACCCGACTCCGGCTCCCTCCGAGGAGTCTTCTCCGCCTAAGAATGGTGTTTCTTCCATCGCCTCTAGTGTTGTGGGAACCATTGTGGTTTTCTTTGGTTCATCATTTGTTTTAGCTCTTTGATGTTTGAGTTTGGAGTTGAATATGGCTTTGTGTATTTCTTTTCTTTTATTATTAATTTTTTTTTGGTGTATTGAAGATTTGAAGTTGTTGGTTTGTTTTGATTGGTGGTAGATTCATTATTATTTGTTTGATACAAGTGAGGAAATAAGGTGACTCCTTGTTGTGAGATATAAGGTGTTGGTAATTGGCCATGTTTGTGTACTGTTTTGTTTTGTACAAATGGAATAAATTGTTGTACATTTTGTACTACTCTTCTGTCGTGTTTGTTCCGCGTGGTGTTTGGGATCCTCTATTCCACTATTAATTTCTACATTTTTAATTTTTCTTTAATTGTAATTTATTATGCTTTAGTTTAGTTTTATAATTATTATTTAGGATTCATTATATCCAATTACAATTGTAATTAGTTTTTAACTTTTCATTTGCAGTTAACAATTAATAATTATGATTTATTATTCCATAATAGGGTTGTAATTTAGTAATAAATGTCAAATGAGGATTCATTATATTAAAGAAAATTACTAATTATGCAATATTTTATTCATATCTGCTTTCCTAGTTTTAATTACTAGGAAATGAGGAGTTTCATTCGATGCATCTTGTGTTGAAGTCCGTACGATTTGAACAATATTGTTTTTAATTACTTTTTTTAGATCTGAACAACGTTGCTTAATGAACAATAAAGCTAAAAATATGTGACAAAATCATAAAATTAATTTACAAATAGTATAAACACGGGTTGCACCGAATCCATTTTGATGGCATGTACCTAGTGCATATATAGGTCATCAATGACAAGCTCAAATGCTAATGGAATAATAGAATATTCTTCATATATAACCAAGCAACTTTTCACTGTACAAGATGTCTTCTAACAAGAAATTGTACTATGTTGATTTTAAATTAATTTTTTTACTTCAACAGTGCACAAATTGTGCCTCTTTATAGTATATAATGATGACGAACTATAAAAGTCACATTGTTGTTATTTCATTTGATCCTCTTATCAAAATTATATTAGTATTTTTTTGTAATATTAATATTAGTTATCTGACAATCACATCTGTCAATGCGTAGTCAACTAGTATAATTTTTCTCGCGCGTTGCATGAATCAAACATATAATACATAAATTTTGCTTAATTGAAATTACTCCATAGCCTGAATCAAACAAATATTAAAAGAAAAACTATTAAAATTATGACATCGCAAAAGTGCATAAAGTGCGACATTTACTAAGGATGATATCACCCTAATTAAGTATCTCCATTAACTGAGCCGAGAAGCCCGATACGAAAACTTTGAGAACTAATTGATTAAGTCGGTTTAAAAGAAAAAGAAAAAGAAAGAGAGGATTAGGTCCTAATATTTAGGGGACGTTTATTTTGATGAATTGATTACTTTTGAATTTGTTTGGTCATTTAATTCTTCATATAGTCAATTCTATATTTTATCAATCTATCATATCACTCAAAGTAAACGCCTCCTTATAGTATGGAAAAAATCTAGCCTAATTATAACCAAATAGTTTGTCAGTCTAATAGGATTGATGTGAAACCAAGTTGGTTAACCCAATGAGAAGCACTCATGTACAGTCGGTTGTACATACAACTAGATCCAAAACCAAGATCCGATCCGACCCAATCTGGATCCAGACCTGGGTCAGACATAGTCAATGTTTGACCGGGTCAAAGGCCAACGTTTGACTGTTTGGCTTTTTCAAATTTCAGTTTTTTTTTTGTTTCCGCCTTCGGCTCCGATTTTAATTTATAGATAATGATTGTGACAACAATAATATTTTTTAGCTCGTTCCGAGGCCTTCGACTCCCCTCACTCGACTCTTGAAAAAGAAATAAAAAATCAAAAAAAATCAAAAAGTCAATAATCAACGTTGACCATTGACAAACCAACATTGACTGAATAGGATCATGGATCAAGTCGGGTCAAATCTGACAACGGATGTACCGTAAAGATGTTGCACACAAATTTTTATCTAACCCAATTAACATCTCCATGTGGTTATATAATGCATATTAAAAATGTGATTATTTTTGCGTTTTTGTATCTTATGTAGCTTTCTTATCGTATACTATGTGTTTATTTGTCAAAGAAATGGTATATACTCCTACATCTCTTAATAAGTATTACCAGTCGTCACAATTTGCCTATCAAGAAAGTAATAAATTACTCTCTTTACCTAAAAAATAAAGAATTCATATTGATAACAAAGGTAAAATGAGAAGTTTGCCACAAAATTACTCTAGAATTCTAAAATTGACACTAATTTGGAGAGAAGATTAATTTTGAAATGGAACACTTATTCTCAACATAAAATACAAAATACAAGTAAGATTGACTAATTCAATAGGTGTTCTAAACATAAAGATCAGTACTTTACAGGAACGTTGATCGAACTAATCTACCTGATTTTGAACTATCAAGTTCGAGCTACTTCAAATTTGGGTCAATCAGACTCAATCTTTATCGAATTAGAAATTTTTTATCCTAACCTTTTTTTTCAATTTATTAAAGTAAAATCCATCAATTTTAGACTTGATTTACATCCTTCAAAAAAAGAGACTCGATTTACATTGCTATTTATAAATCGGTCTCAACTCGACATAAATTGAATCAAACTTTAAACTTAGTTTAGATTTATATACTTGGAATCGCTCACATGTTGGTTCGATCGGATCCGACCCGACATTTACGAGGTTGGGACAATATTCAACTAGAGAAACCCGACCCGACCCGCTACAACTACAACTCTACAAAACAAAGCTCAGAATGGTTGTTACTTGTTGTTTATAGTTGTTTTAGGCTTTTGTTGGGGTTTTGTGATTTTTGGCAACTCATAATTACTGCTCCTCGCACCTACCTACTTACTGTACTCCTACTCTCTCTCTCTCTCTCTGTATCTATATAATATATATATACACTTTCCTTCATACAAAAGCCGTGAACAGCTCTTCTCTATTCTGTCCTTTGGAGCTACCAAAGCTTCAAAAATTCTCAACTTTCGGCTGTTTTCCACATATAAATAAATACCTCTAAATTTCATCTCTCTAGTCAAATCCCATCAAAAGTTTCGCCTTTCTTCAATTTCTTGTTGCAGCCAATTCTACTATGATCTCCTCCCTCAAGCAGCCAACGACCTCTTTGTCGTCGTCGTCGATCCTCCATGGCTCCGATTTTCTTGCTTCGCGGACTAAATTCGCCGCCGTCAACTGTCTGCCTTCTCTAGGGCCGGCGAGGGCTCTCCGCTCCTCCTCCGTCGTTTCTCTCTCTAAACCGCTGCACATTTCGTCGTTCGAGAGGAAGCGGCGGTCTCCGATCACCTGCGCGGCGTTTGAGGCTGACCGATCGGAGGAGGCGGCGGCGGCGGCAGCGCCATCCGAGTCGGCGAGGAAGGCTAAGATCGGAATCTACTTCGCCACGTGGTGGGGGCTGAACGTGATCTTCAACATATACAACAAGAAGGTGCTCAACGCCTACCCGTATCCATGGCTGACGTCGACTCTCTCGCTCGCCGCCGGCTCTCTCATCATGCTCTTCTCATGGGCCCTCCGGATCGCCGAGGCTCCCAAGACTGATCTCGATTTCTGGAAATCCCTCTTCCCAGTAAGTTTTTTTGAATCCTAATTTTGTTGAGATTTTTAGCGATCTGGATTTTTGGATTTTTAAATTGAAACTTTACGGTGATAATGATGGTTAGGTGGCTGTTGCGCACACAATTGGGCATGTTGCTGCGACTGTGAGTATGTCAAAGGTGGCAGTTTCCTTCACTCACATAATCAAGAGCGGCGAGCCTGCTTTCAGTGTTCTGGTTTCGAGATTCATTTTGGGGGAAACCTTCCCGCCGGCTGTTTACCTGTCGCTTATTCCGATCATCGGCGGTTGCGGTTTGTCTGCTCTCACCGAGCTCAACTTCAACATGATTGGTAACTTTCACTATCAATTCTTACTGTTTTTTGGCTGAAGAAATCGATTTATTTTTTGATATGGTATTTGGTGTATGTTGAATTAGTTGGAATATCATGTGATTTCTGGTTGAAGTAGGTATTGTTGATGGATTGAGAAGGTTTTTGAATTTTTGATGCTAAAAAAAATGTCACTTTCTTGATGACCTAGGGTTCATGTGGTTTGTTTGTTTGTTTTGTGTCAATATCAGGGTTTATGGGGGCCATGATCTCGAATTTGGCGTTTGTTTTTCGGAATATATTTTCGAAGAAGGGCATGAAGGGGAAATCAGTCAGCGGAATGAACTATTATGCTTGCTTATCAATCCTCTCTCTTGTTATTCTTACTCCCTTTGCAATTGCTGTCGAGGGACCACAGATGTGGGCTGCAGGGTTTCAGCAAGCCTTGTCTGAAATCGGACCCCAGATAGTCTGGTAATCACGATACTACCACTCTGATTTTTTGTTTTTAGATAGTTTTTCAGATATATTAGTACATGATTAGGTGATAAAGTGTTGTTCTTGTGCTTAATTATGAAGCTAATGTGTTTGTCTTTCAAGAATATGCCAATGTTCATGATTCTAATGCTTATATATGAGCATTTATGTAGATTTCTGATTGGTTGATGCTTGCCTACATATTATACATTTGATCATTATAGTACAAATTTTCTCCGAAGAATGTGCTTGTGATTTAATATGTTAGACGATTTCAAGTTTGTAGAAACGTAGCTTTCTAGATTATATCTGTTTGATTTCAGGAAGCAGTCTAGGAAACTTTGTATTTTGTTGAGCCAATTTTGTTTTTTATTGTTCTAAGTTGGTTATGTTTTTTTGTGGACAATATTTGGACGTAGGTGGATGGCGGCCCAAAGTGTATTTTACCATCTCTACAACCAGGTGTCATACATGTCACTGGATGAGATTTCTCCCTTGACGTTTAGCATTGGAAATACAATGAAACGTATTTCGGTCATTGTCTCTTCGATAATTATTTTCCAGACACCTGTACAACCCGTCAATGCTCTTGGCGCTGCAATTGCAGTTCTTGGAACTTTCTTGTATTCTCAGGTAATTTGCTTTTTTTTTCCTTTCCCTTTTATGGTATTTGTCCTATGATATATTTGTCAAAATCCGTGTGCTTCCACTATTGAAAAGAACGACTTTAAGTAGTTTGTTGCCTTCTTGTTCTTTGTGTCACTTTCCATCATAGGAGTTCCTCTCTCTTCTATCGAGTTTCAGTCTCGTTCTTCATTTTTACTGGTATATGCCGCGTGTATAATACGTGTCATGATAGGAACTGATTAGGAAAATTCTCATGTTACCAGAGGCATCTGAATTTCTATATACGTTTAGGATTTTGAAATATGGATATCAAGTTCACCCGTGTACGATGGTCCATAATAATTAATCAATGAGATAGGAAATCAAAACACGAACCAGTTATGATTAATTTTGTTGTGAGGTGATACACCTTCATTCTCAACTTCCTCTTCATCAATGCATTTTCCATGATTTCGTTTCTGAAGTTTGTTAGCTACAATTCCTACTGCTGCATGTAGTCATTATGTTCAACGCGAAACTGAAAAGGGTTCAGTAGTCGAGATTCTCACAGCTGCTTAAATTTACAGGCGAAGCAGTGAAGACGCGACGAGAGCTGGAAATCTGTAGCATAAACGGATAAAATACGTTGGTTGAGGGCGGATACAGTCGTCTCCGGTGTGTAGGGAAACGAACCACAGTATCCAAGTGGAGCAGCAACGGCTTTACTTGTATATAGTAATAATGAGCAATTTATATAGTAGTTTTGATTAGAGGGAGGATCTTGTTTTGCTTTACTTTACCTTACGAGGTTGAGAAGATAGTTGGTAATAAGCAATTGCTTGATTTCATCAACTGTCTATTTGTTTAGGCTTATCTGTATGGATGAATGAGAATCTTGCATTTGTGGTCGAGGATTAATAACACCTTATTATCTAACTTATTGTATCTCGTCTCTTCGGGGATATCTAAACGGTGTCTTTTATCCTTTTTGTGTAAAAGAGACGGGTCTCGGGTTTCGTTGCTCTTCCTCTCTCCACTCAAAAAACTTATTGTTCCTGTCGATGATGGCGGAGAATTGGCTAATTTTTTGCTTGGGTGATGAATCGAATTGAATTTCAGCTTTAAAACTTATTGTTCCCGTCAATTAAGGCGGAGAACTGGATAACTTTTTGTTCTTGCGTTTGTGGTGGAGATGAGAATTTTTATTTTTTTTAGTTTCACAACAAACGCACACAACACGAATTATAACTTTTTGTTCTTGCATTTGTGGTAGAGATGAGAATTTTTTTTTTTTTTTTAGTTTCATAACAAACGCACACAACACGAATTAGATAAAATTACCCTCTTTGTGTAGAGAAGAGAGGTCTTGGATTTTTGTTGCTCTCCCTCCCTCAGATTCAAAAAATTAGTGCGGGCTAACTTTTTGGTAGAGGGATGAATCGAATTGAATTTCAATCTAAAGTAAAAAGTTATGATTTGGGATGTTTTATTGTTCATGGATGGTTGATTTTTAATTAATTCGTAAATAGTATTTTTCAGTTTGATTTCAGATTTAAATTCTTATAAAACCAATTCGAACCCAAATCTATAGGTTATGCCCTCAATTTTGCTTGAAGCTAATGTTATACTATTGAATTTTTTTATTTTTTTTTACATTTTTACAAAAAAAAAATAATTATTGTGTTTTATGTTTCTATTCCTGCTAAACTAATTTGAGATATTGCGGTATTTTCGTAATATTGAATATCAATTAGAAAATTAACTATGGCTTTATATAATAATTACCGAATTGTCGTATATATTAGGGCAAATTGCATTTAAATTCCTGACCTTTTTTGAATTTCTATTTTATTTTCTAATCTTTTACTTTTTCACCTAAAATCTCCACCTTTCAATTTGTTTGATTTTTCTCCCGCGTTCAATTTTTCCCAAATTGAAGCTGAGTTGGACGTTGAAAATGCTTGCATGACAAATCGCCCCAACTAAACAAACGACCTAGTTTCAAAATTTTCAATTTGAATATGATATTGGTTTAATTTGGGAAACCCAATGAATTTCAAAACGTGGTCGTTTTTTCTATTCGTTTATTTGGGAAACCGAACAAGCTAACCAATTCAATTTGGATACGATATTGGGCTGGATATTTTCTCATTTTTTGACTATCACTAGCCACTCAACTTGAATAAATATGTCTACTTTATTTTCATATTCAACCGACAAATTTTATACTTTTCTGACTTGATTTTTGTATAATTTAATGTTTTTAAAATTCAATCATGATTCATAATACAAGCTCAAGTCATCCATGACTCATATATTCTTGCTTCGTGAATCAATTTTATTATGATATTTTCAATGTGTATAACTTGTGTTACTGGAGTTGTACATCAACGGCAACACTCAAAATTGATAGAGGACTTTTAAAGCCCATGATCTAGGTTGTCCGCCTATCTGCTTTCAATTTTGTCGTTGGATGTTCGATGGCAGAGTAATTGCATCGGAAAGGTGATGCAACTCTATTTTTATTGGAATTACTCTGCCACCGATCTGATGAAAAAAATTAAAAACATGGATAAAAAGCTAAAATGCCTCAAACCATAAACTTCAAAAGCTCTTGATCAATTTTGAGTTTCGACAATGAACGGACAACTCTAGTGATAGATCTACAAAGAAAGTTTCATCTACTAAGAGTCTAGTAGAGAGAATTTGAGATAAAAGTCACAACAAAATCATGTTTTTGTAAACTGACATCAGAATTGCAGTAGCCTCAAAGCTTCAAATAGTTAATGGCTGTATTAACATCCTTATCTCCTCTTCCACTGCAGTTGAGTACAACCTTTGTACCATCCGGGAGCATCGGGCATAGCTTCTCCAGATACGCTAGCGCGTGAGAGGTCTCCAACGCCGGGATAATCCCCTCTAGCCTCGATAATCTCTGAAAGGCTGCGTGTGTAGAGCAATAAATTAATGAATTAGAGAACGAGCTCCAGTCTTTCATCCACTGAACGTGCACAGATGCAAAAATGCAAGAATATTGGGGCATATAAGACGTGAAAACACAGCAAGAAGCAGTATTTCATCCACTGAACGTGCACAGACGCAAAAATGCAAGAATATTGGGGCATATAAGACGCGAAAACACAGCAAGAGGCAGACTAGTATTGCTCACTTGTTTCTTTAACAATCAAGAATTGGCAAATCTTTAAATAAATGCAGATTACCTTCTAAAGCCTCCTCATCAGTAACGCTGTAATACTCAGCGCGTCCAATATCTTTCAGAAAGCTGTGCTCCGGTCCGACTCCAGGGTAGTCGAGGCTAAATAACCATAACAAGAGATTAGTTAAGACGTGAAGATGTTGGTATTGAAATTTCATCTAAATTTTATAAATATGAAAGAAAGGAGGCTTATACCCAGCGCTTATAGAGTGTGGCTCAATTATCTGCCCGTCTTCGTCTTGCAACAAGTAACTCATGGCTCCATGCAAAACCCCGATCTCACCTTTAGTCAAAGTGGCAGCATGCTTGCCACTGTCTAAGCCAAAACCAGCCGCCTCCACACCAATCAGTCTGACATCTTCGTCATCAACAAATTCGTGAAAGATTCCCATTGCATTTGAACCCCCGCCAACGCAAGCAACAATTACATCAGGCGTGCCACCCCATTTTTCCAAGGCTTGCTTTCTGGTTTCTTGGCCAATCACCGCATGAAATTCCCGTACCATCATAGGATATGGATGTGGCCCAGCTACAGATCCCAAAATGTAATGAGTAGATTCTACATTAGTCACCCAATCTCGTATAGCTTCAGATGTCGCATCCTTCAATGTGGCAGTCCCAGAATGAACTGGTCTAACCTACATGTAGAATTAAGAAACTTAAAATAATGAGTGCTGATGGAATAACCTACTGATAGGGTCAAGAAGAAGCAGAAACATGTAACGGTCCTTCATGAAACAAACGAATCAGATCTTCTTATCAGGATAGGCAGATTGATGGGAACACCATAAGAGGTTTATCAAAAATTTCACATGTTGCGAGTATCAAACCCAATGCAAAGATCAACTCCACATGTTGATTATTCATCCTCTCAACAGTAGACAATTTCAAGCTATCCACGAGATTCAATCATAATGTAATTGTAAATGTACGTGTTCTTTGCAATAGTCTTCCAACAAAAAACAAAGTACTAATTTTGAAGGAAAAATCTACATGAGGGTGAAAATCGCATGCATATCCCAAAGCCCAACACATATAGGATAATTTAACTATTCAAGGACTAGTAAAAGATCTCAGAGAAACAGACCTCAGCACCAAGAAGTCGCATTCTGAAGACATTAAGAGCCTGCCTCTCCATATCTTGAGCCCCCATGTAGATAACACATTGCAAGCCAAATCGAGCACAAACAGTAGCAGTGGCAACACCATGCTGGCCAGCTCCAGTTTCAGCAATGATACGCTTCTTACCAATACGCTTAGCAAGCAAAGCCTGGGCAACAGCATTATTGATTTTGTGAGCACCAGTATGATTAAGGTCTTCCCTTTTGAGGTATACATGAGGCCCTTTTCCATCTTGACGCTTGTAGTGCTCCGTGAGTCGTTCGGCAAAATAAAGTGGGCTTTCTCTTCCAACATAGTCTTTCAATATTCCCTTAAGCTCTTTCTGCAATCAATCCAACTATCATTCAATAACAAAATACTGGAAAAGAACTTAACAGAACTTTAAAACACAAACTGCTAACTGTCAAATATTCTGTTAGCAATTCCATGAGGTTTACTGGCAACTAACAATCTTTTGTTTCGTGAGGAAGGTACTTAAGATATGTTCCACCACTATGCAGCTGGCTTAATGTTAGTTAAATCAACCTCATAAGATTGCTTATCATATTCTCCACTACATATTTACTACTTTGTTCACACATTCTAAGCAACATACAAAAAATGAATTTCCTAGGAACAGAAAAACATACTCGACTCAAAAAGCCTGCTCCGTGAATAGTACGGGGCAGGCCCAGTCGGTCACTCCACGTATAAACATATATACCTGCATATATGAAGTGCCAACCTGTCACTCCCACTCTTCCTTCTGCTTCTATTAAAAAGTTTCCTTTCATCCTATTCTAACCCAGTCCTGCTGCGGCTGTCATTCCTTTCACCCTACGCCGCCTCAGTCACTGGGTCACTCCCTCTTTCTCTCACAAATACACAGACACGAACAAGCACTTCCCAGAATAATTAAATGTTAGAAATTAAGTCCAAGTTTTGAGTGTTTGTGAAAGATCTGTTGATTTCTTTAATGGGAGGTTCAATACTTTAATTGATTCGAGCTCCAGAAAGATCGTCTTGAATTATTGAGAAATTAGAAGCTATACAGCAGCATGAGAACTAAAACTGAGCATTCATTGGAAAATCATATAAGCATAAGAAAACCACATACTTTAGGCTGTTAAAATCGCATGCATGTCCTTTACAAAGCAATCAAAATACATCAAATCAATGAGTCAGTCAAATCACTCCAGGATAGACTCAGCAGAGCAATGCAATTTGTTAAAAGTAAGATTCTCCCAAAGCCCCATTACAGTTCGTATCAAAACCTAGATTCAAGCATACAGCATTTTCCAAAAAAAAATTGAATCTTTCGATAAATAAATAAAAAGAAGAAGAAGAAGACGAAGAAGAAGAAGCCAAAACCTGAAATTCATGATCAGTGGCGAGGGAATCGAACGCGGCCTCGAGCTCCGTCAGAGCAGCCATCAGCGTCTCGGGGACATACTTCCCGCCAAATCTCCCGAATCGGCCGAAAGCATCGGGGCGCGGCAGGGACGGCGCCGCCGCATCGAGATCCTTGTCCACCGCCGTCGCCGAGGCCGCCATCTTGGGTAGCGCGCAGTAGATTGGAGGGCGGCGGGAAATGGAGGGGGTGAAAGGGGTGAATTTGTTGAAATTCGGGGGCGGGATGGGATTGGAAGGGATGCGGAAGGCGAGGTCGGGTTGGGCTGTGGCGGCGGAGGATGAGAATGCCATGTTTGGATTGTGAACACTTGATATAACAAAAATCTGAAATTTGTTGGTATGTTTGGTCGGAATTAGTCCGTTAACCAAACAGTGTATTTCTAGTTTTTGTGCTTTGAAAGAATCTGCTCACTCAGTAACTGAACCACCTCAGCTTTCGTTTTGCTTTCTCACAGATAAAAACGTGTTTCAATGTATTTACTCCCTCCCCTCTCTTCCCTCTTGTCTTCTCTGTAATAATCCTTTTTTTTTTTTTTGGGGAAATTTGTAATAATCCTTTTTAAGAAAGAAATATGAAAATATTTACTACGTACTATTTTCCATTGACAAATAATAATAATTGATCCTGAAAAGTACAATTGACATAAATGCAATGATAGACGGCCCCACATTTAAATTTGAATAATTTTATTTATTTCTAATTTCTACCTATACTTTTTGCAATTCTATATATCCTTCTGTCTTCCAAAAGTAAGAATAATTTGTTATTTTCGGACATTCTCTATAAATATGATTCACCATTTTAAGATATGAATCCACTAACAATCTAATATTTTAAACATCATAACGAATCAAATAGATTCTTATTCAACTCATAATACATCTATCCAACACTTTCTTATAACTCGTGTTGCTCTCCCCACAATATACTTTTGGGGAACGGAGAGAGTATTCTATTACAACTAAATTTTGAAGTCTTATACTCTCTCCGTCCACGATAATTGTTCCTTGGGACGGTAGGCACGTAGATTAATAAAAGTTAGGCATAATAGATTGCGAGTGGAGGAAAATGAATATTTTGTGTAGTGTTATGAGTAGAGAAAAATGAATATTTGTATGGGGTAACATACACAAATGAAAATGAAACAATTTTTATAGACGAACTAAAAATGAAAGCAGAGAATCATTATCATAGACGGATTAAAAAAAAAATCCCAGAGAACAACTATTATGGGCGGAAGAAATATCATCTATTATTACCTGTTCTATTATCATAGTGGGATTCCCTAAATATGTATCTCTTCATACCAATCACAAAATATTCATTCATAACCTGGTCCATTATCATAGTGGGATTCTCTAAATATGCATCTCTTCATACTAATCACAAAATATTCATTTTTTTATATTAACCACAAATTCAAGTGAGTCCCATAATAAATACTCCTTTTTTTTAAGCGTTTCAAAGTTTCAAAACTGTAACTTCAATATACCATATCATTTGCTGCGAAAATCATACTCCCTCCGTTCCAATATTTATGGCTTGTATTTCTTTTTGGGTCGTCCCATATAACATGACATGTTTCTTTTTTGGACTAATTTAAAGCTTACTTAGTAACTAATTAAAGCATTTTATTGATTAAAAAAGTACTTTATTGACTAAATGATTAAATATTGAATAAAAAATACACTAAACATGCGAGTCGCATGCCTTTTCATCCTTAATTTCTTTTTCTTTAATACCCGTGCCCAAAAGAAATGAGCCATGAATATTGGGACGGAGGGAGTATTACAATAACTATTTTATTATTTTTTTGTAAAAATCATTAATTCACTTCGTAAACTACAAAGTAAAAATCAAAATTTGCAAGCTAAAATTAAAAATATGGACTAAACATCCACATAAATCTGATCGGGACCATTTAACTTGGTTAGTCTGCACTCAAATTAGTAATGTGAATAAGTTTGTCACTTATTAATTAATAATGAATTTGTGGCCCTTATACTTCCATATGAACCATTTTATACGTGGCCCATTTTCAATCGCTATTTTCTTATTTATTAAGTTAAATAAGTTAGTCGGCTACCTAATCTTCCTGTTGGGCACTTTTGATGCAACTTTTAATAAATTACGAAAGAAAAATGAAAAAAAAAAGGAAGACAATAAAACGTACTTCCTCAATCCCATTATATATACTTATTTTCATTTTTTTGATGTTCCAAATATATAAGTTTGTTACCATAAAAATAATATTTTTTAATTCATTTACTAATATCTTCCTATTTAATTCTTTGATTGACTAATAAAAAATGCATAGTCAAAAAATAAATAAGGGCATATTAAAAAGTTTACTATATACTTTATCTTTCCAATAATTTTTCTTAATGTTGGGAAAATAATAAGAATGTTTTGAAGTGATACCAAAACCCAGCAGACCCCAACCGAGTAGATGAATGTGCAAACCGTGTGTTATATCCAGCTCACTTGTTTAGAGCTCATAGGTTTTCTAAGTACAGGTGCAGCACAACAAAAATATGCCACAGCAGAGAGGACCCAGCTGAAGTCGTGACACAGTAGAAGACCGAACCCAACAGAAGTGTCGACTCAGCAGAGCTGACCCAACTGAGAAGTGTCAAGCAGAGCTGACCCAGCAGAAGTGTCGACACAGTAGAGCTGACCCAACACCAAGCAGAGAAGACCAAGCAAAGTCAATGTTGGAAAAATTAATAGAGTTTTTATTTGATACCAAAACCCAGCTGACCCCAACCGAGTAGATGATTGCACAAGCCTAAGCGTTTTTCAGCTCACCTGTTTGAGCTTATAGAGTTTCTAAGTTTACAGGTAGAGTCGCTGAAGATAGCAGAAGACACAGCTAAGCGGACACAGTTGAGGAACTCAGCAGAGCAGAGCAAGCAGAGTCAAAGACCCAGCAGTATCAAAGACCCAGCTCAGTGACGGAAACCCAGCTCAGTGTCAAAGACCCAGCTCAGTGTAAAAGACCCAGCTCAGTGTCAATGACACAGCTCAGGTCTAAGACAGCTCAGGTTAATGACACAGCTCAGGTTGAAGACACAGCTCAGGTTAATGATACAGCACAAGTCTAAGACACAGCTCAGAGTCGAGACGCAGCAGAGTCGAAGTCGCTGAAGACACAGCAGAAGTGCTTAGCAGCTCGAAGACGAAGACCTTCTCCAAGACAAGATCCCGACGTCAGAAGATCTTGTCTGACGCGGTCAAATCAGAGAAGAAATAGCTTCTATAGATGCAGACCTACTTCGTAGGTTAAAGGCCAGAAGTTAATAAGAGTAGGTAAGATTCAAACGGCTCTCTTCCAACGGCTAGTTTGAATCTCCACCTATATATATCTTCTCACCATTGAAGGCTGGAGAGGCTGACGAGACGACTGAAGAAATAAAAGAGCAAACAGAAAAATGAACAACGATCTTCAAAGCCAAATCTTTCAAGAACACCCAGCCAGTCAGCTGTGTTCTTAGTTGTTCACATATATAGATTAGAATAGAAATATCTTAAGCTTAGTTTAAACGAGTTCATCATACTCCTTGTTCTTCATTGTAAGAACTCGTTCATAGTTGGAAAACCCATACCTAAACCCAAACCCAGAAAGGTTAGGTCAAGGTACGCCTGCTCGAAGCGTATAATTCGAGTAGTCAGGTTTTACAGTACCCGAAAACTGTAAAACAGGTTTTTTCAGTACCCGTAAACTGAAAGGTGTAGGCTTGACAGTGCCCGTAAACTGTTGGAATACAACTCAGGTTAGAGTTGTGAAGTTGCTTGGTACTTGGAAACCAAGTGGTAGTGAATTACCAGTGAACCTGGTCGTGGACGTAGGAGGTGTTACTCCGAACCACGTTAAACTTGCTTTGTTCTTTACTGCTTTGTTTTATACATTCTGCTAACCTCTCACGCATACATTTCAAGCTGCATAAACTAACTAACTGAAAAGAGAAACAAAGCTTTGCAATATATTTGAAGTAACAGACGGACTTTCCAAAAACCCACCACATTCCGCACACAGCCAGCTGTGTCGATCAAGCTGTCTTCCAGCTGGATCGGACACAGCCAGCTCACTCAAAAGAGTTTTTAAATTGGAAAAGTTTTTAAACCTTGGTGTATTCACCCCCATCTCTACACCAAGGTATCCGTCTTGGGACCAACAGTCAAAGACCCAGCAGTGCTGAGACCCAACTCAGTGACGGAAACCCAGCTCAGTGTCAATGACACAACAGGTTGAAGACACAGCTCAAGTCGAGACACATCAGACGCTCAGCAGCTTGAAGATGAAGACCAACTCCGAGACAAGATCCTGGTGTCAGAAGATTTCATCTGACGTGGACCAATCAAATGAGGAATAACCTTTGCATATGCAGGCCCAAAAGTCAACAAGAGTATGTGAGATTCAAACGGCTCATTTCCAACGGCTAGTTTGAATTTGCACCTATAAATATCACATCTGTCATTGAAGAGCTGGTGGAGAGACGACGACTAAAGAAATTAAAGAGCCCACAGATAAACGAACAACTCTCTTAAAAGCCAAATCTCTCAAGAACACCCAGTCAGCCGTGTTCATAGTTGTTCATACAAAGTCAGTCCTAGTCAGATCTTCATGTATATATATGAGAAAATACACCTATATGGTCAAATCAAATAACAAAACACAAAAGTTGGCCACAAACTTATTTTTTACAAATTATGGCAAACATTTGCCTTTTTGGACGAAAATACCCTTACTTTTTACTATACCTAACTTCTTTTTCTCTCTCATCATAATTATTTTTCCTGCTGCTGCTCCCCCCACATCTCACGTATTTCTCTCTTCTGTCACTTTGTCGTGCATCTTCTTCAGCTTAAGCTCGAACTCGAGCTCATCGTTCCTTTTTTTTTCTTCTCAATTGGTTGGTGGCGGCGTTGTATTCATTAACGGCTCACGACATGGCTACGGCAGCATATTTCTAGATCGGTGTAGCCGTATTTTCTAGATCGGCGGCGGTGTATTTCTAGATCGGTGGCGGCGTGCTGCAGTTCTACAAATAGATCCATAGATCCAGGTTATTTTTCCTTCCAATTCTCGCAATTTATGTTGATCTAGAGTTTTTTGAATTTTTGTTGTATTTTTCTTATTTTTTGTTGATTTAGGTTTTTCCGTGTTTGTTTCTCGATTATTTATGCGGTTTTCATATTGTTTTGGTATTTTTTGGTGTATTTGAGTTAATTTCTAGATGATTTGAATGTATTTTCGTTGATTTCTGTTTCATTTGTGTTGATTGAAGGAGGCTGCTACTTGCTGTCAAAACTCATTGGTACGAAATAGGTGTATTCGTACCAGTAGTAACTCGTACCATGTAAGAATTTCATAATTCGTACCAATAACCAAGCACAACGAAATGGTACGCTGGTAAGAATTATGAAATTCTTACCAAGTACCATGTAAGAATTTCATAATTCGTAACAATAACCAAGTACCATGTAAGAATTTCATATTTCGTTCCAATAATCAAGCACAAAGAAATGGTACGCTGGTAAGAATTATAAAATTCTTACCAAGTACCATGTAAGAATTTCATAATTCGTACCAAGAACCAAACACAAAGAAATCGAAAGCTTCTCGTTGGCATCGTGCTCGATATCTATAAATAGATCCAGGTTATTTCTCCTTCCAATTCTCGCAATTCATGTTGATCTAGAGTTTTTTTGAATTTTTATTGTATATTTCTTATTTTTGTTATATTTTTCTTATTTTTTGTTGATTTAGGGCTTTTACGTGTTTGTTTCTCGATGATTTATAAGGTTTTCATATTGTTTTGGTAATTTTTGGTGTATTTGGGTTAATTTTTGGATGTATTTTCGTTGATTTCTGTTTCGTTTATATTGATTGAAAAAGGCTGTTGCTTGCTGTCAAAACTCGTCGGTACGAAATAGGTGTATTCGTACCAGTAGTAACTCGTACCATGTAAGAATTTCATAATTTGTACCAATAACCAAGCAGAACGAAATGATACGCTGGTAAGAATTATGAAATTCTTACCAAGTACCATGTAAGAATTTCATAATTCGTACCAATAACCAAGCACAAAGAAATGGTAAGCTAGTAAGAATTATGAAATTCTTATCAAGTACCATTTAAGAATTTCATAATTCATACCAATAACCAAGCACAAAGAAATGATATGCTTGTAAGAATTATGAAATTCTTACCGAGTAAGAATTTTTGAATTGTCGTAATTCAATTCTCGTAATTCATGTTGATCTAGAGTTTTTTTGAATTTTTGTTGTATTTTTCTTATTTTTTTTATTGATTTAGGGCTTTTACGTGTTTGTTTCTCGATGATTTATGAGGTTTTCATATTGTTTTGGTAATTTTTGGTGTATTTGGGTTAATTTCTGGATGATTTGGATGTATTTTCGCTAATTTCTGTTTCGTTTGTATTGATTGAAGGAGGCTGTTGCTTGCTGTCAAAACTCGTCGGTACGAAATAGGTGTATTCGTACCAGTAGTAACTCGTACCATGTTAGAATTTCATAATTCGTACCAATAACCAAGCACAAAGAAATGGTACGCTGGTAAAAATTTCATAATTCGTACCAATAACCAAGCACAAAGAAATCAGAAGCTTCTCGTTGGCATCGTGCTCCAGATCTACAAATAAATCCATAGATCCAGGTTATTTCTCCTTCCAATTCTCGCAATTCATGTTGATCTAGAGTTTTTTGAATTTTTATTGTATTTTTCTTTTTTTTTTGTTGTATTTTTCTTATTTTTTATTGATTTAGGGCTTTTACGTGTTTGTTTCTCGATGATTTATGAGGTTTTCATATTGTTTTGGTAAGTTTTGGTGTATTTGGATTAATTTCTGGATGATTTGGATGTATTTTCGTTGATTTCTGTTTCGTTTGTCTTGATTGAAGGAGGCTGTTGCTTGATGTCCAAACTAGTCGGTACGAAATAGATGTATTCGTATCAGTAGTGACTCGTACCATGTAAGAATTTCATAATTCGTACCAATAACCAAGCACAACGAAATGGTACGTTGGTATTCTTATCAAGTACCATGTAAGAATTTCATAATTCGCACCAATAACCAAGCACAAAGAAATGGTACGCTGGTAAGAATTATTAAATTAAGTATCATTTAAGAATTTCATAATTCGTACCAATAACCAAGCACAAAGAAATGTTACGATGAAATTCTTACCAAGTAAAAAATTTTAAATTGTCGTAATTCAATTCTCGTAATTCATATTGATTTAGAGTTTTTTTGAATTTTTGTTGTATTTTTCTTAGTTTTTTGTTGATTTAGGGCTTTTACGTGTTTGTTTCTCGATGATTTGTGAGGTTTTCATATTGTTTTGGTAATTGTTGGTGTATTTGGGTTAATTTCTGGATGTATTTTCGCTGATTTCTGTTTCGTTTGTGTTGATTGAAGGAGGCTGCTGCTTGCTGTCAAAACTCGTCGGTATGAAATAGGTGTATTTGTACCAGTAGTTACCGTACCATGTAAGAATTTCATAATTCGTACCAATAACCAAGCACAAAGAAATGGTACGCTGGTAATAATTATGAAATTCTTACCAAGTACCATGTATGAATATCATATTTCATACCAATAACAAACCATAAAGAAATGGTACGCTGGTAAGAATAATGAAATTCTTACCAAGTACCATGTATGAATTTACACTACGTACTAATAATCAAGCACAAAGAAATGGTACGCTGGTAAGAATTATATTAGTATCATATTATAATTTTTGTTGCTTTAGTTTTGAAGGTACAATGGACATCATAGATGATTATGTGCAAGATCAGGGGCGGATGCAGAAAAAAATATCGGAGGGTGCTAAAATAGTGTTAGCGATAAAAAAAAAGTTTAAAAATAGTTTATACATTAAAGCTAGTCAAATACATATAAACTTACCTAAAGATCTGGCAACTGACATCTACGTGAACGTAACGATTGAAAACGCTGTAAGATTCGCTCGTTATCAATCGTAGAAAAAATATCCTTCTTAATGTACACAACTAAACTATCATTCATCCATTGATCACCCATTTGATTTCTCAAATCAGTTTTGATAATCTTCATTGCAGAAAATGCCCTCTTAACAGAAGCTGTGGCAACAGGTAAAACTAATGCCAATTCAATAATTCGATAAACCAAAGGAAAAATTGAATTCTTACCAGTTTCAACCATTTTCTGAGCAAGACTTCCCAAATCGGTTAGTGCAAAAAATTCAGGATCACACTGTACATTTGCAATGAAGTTGCTAAGTTGTTGTGGAAGATATAAACAATCGCTTTCTGAAAAATCTTCGGGATATAAAGTAGTAAGATGCATCGCTTGAAGAACATTGAATTTAGAAAAATGATTTCTCGGATCAAGGCACGCAATGCATCTTAGCAGTTCAGTGTTAGCTTCAGAAAAACGATTATTCATCTCTTGTATAGTTAAATCAATAACCTGCAATAAAAACCTTGATAAAGTTAATAATCATTGTAATATTTTGATAAACAAGATGGATTAAATATATTTTAAAGTTTAAAATAATACCTGACGAAAAACCTCTACACGATAATGATGAAAATTCGTGATCAATTGTGCTTCTTGCCTTTTATGTCCACGTCGTGGTATAATATCATCCATATCAATCAGTGAAATATTATGAAACTCACAAAATGTGTTGGTCTGATCTAAAATGATTTCCCATCCATCATTTCGAAAGCTTTGCAATTGATGTTTCACCGAAAGGATCAATGACATAGCTTGGATAATATTTTGATTCTTTTGTTGCAAGGCAAGAGACAACTCGTTTGTTATTCCTAATAGATATTTCATCAAGTCCAACATAAATACAAATTCGTAACTATCTATTTTCTCAATCAAACCTTCAGCAGTATTTCTACTATCAGAAGAAGTGGCATCATCATGGACATTTTCTAACACTTTTTCAATTGAAGACCACATAGAGCACAGACGAAGCAATGTGAAGTAATGTGAGCCCCAACGAGTATCTCCAGATCTCGCCAAACTAGTTTCCTGATTTTGACCTCTTCCACTAGTCATTTCCCCACTATTGAGTTTTTCAATTAATTTTTCATGTTGAAATTTTCTAAGTTGGTCCTTTCTTTTACAAGATGCTCCGATCGTGTTCACTATCATGGAGACATAGGTAAAAAAATCCTTCACAACCCTAATACCCTTAGCAACGACAACAATAATTAATTGGAGTTGATGAGAGAAACAATGAATATACATGGCATATGGATTTTCTTCCAATATTAAGGCTTTTAATCCATTGAACTCACCCCGCATATTTGAAGCTCCATCATATACTTGACCTCTCACTTTACTTAAAGATAAACCATGTTTTGCAAATAATTCATCAATAACATTTTTCAAAGACAAGGAAGAAGTATCAGCCACATGCACAGCTCCAAGAAATCGCTCAATCACACATCCATCATTGTTCACATAGCGTAAAACAACTCCCATTTGTTCTTTCAGTGAAATATCTCGAGCCTCATCAACCAAATAGTAAAAAATTTATCTCCAATGTCTTTAACTATGACAAGTGTAACCTCTGAAGCACAAGCACGTGTTAAGTCCTTTTGAATATGTGGGGAAATCATTTGAGCATTGGCAGGAGCATTTGGACCCAAAACTTTAGAAACGACATCATTATGTTGACTATAACATTGAAGCAACTCAAGAAAATTACCTCGATTTGAAGAACTAGTTGCCTCATCGTGACCACGAAAAGATAATCCTTGCTTCAATAGAAAACGGGTCACATCCAAGGAGGCTGTCAAGCGGGTGCGATAAGCAACATCTATCTCGCGAGCATTTAATCGATACATATTGGTCACACTTTGCTTTTGATTCATGAAAGCTTCAAGTTGTATTCTAGCATCATTGTGACAACTATTCAAAGCCCTAACATGAAGATTCAATCTTTCGAATGCTTTTTGCCAATTTCCATACCCAGTCTTAGTAAAAACATCTTCTCCAAATCGACCTCCTTTATTTGGTTGCTTGAAAAAGTAACACCAAAAACAAAATACAACATCTTTAGATACGCTATACTCTAGCCATGGAAACTTTTTATACCAAGTCCTTTGAAAACTCCTCTCTTGATTACCATATGGTTTTTTCGGATAGATATGCCCAGATGGTTGACAAGGTCCCATCGACAAGTATGCTCTTCGTGCATAATCTCTAATAGCAACATCAAACTCCTCAATTGGTTTTTGCATTCCCGGATCACCAATAATATCATTTAAGTCTAATTCAACTTCTCTTATGGTTCGACTTTTCACTGGTTCAACAATAGGTTCTTTGGGAGAAGAGGAAGAGCCATCATCCTTACGCTTTTTGTTAAAGTATCTCTCCATCTTCTATACAAACAAAAATATAATTCATAATTAATTAAAAGTTCATAATTTTGAACTTTGATAATGCAGTATATTACATATTATACATTTTTGCTTTTAGCACATTACATTAAGTCATTATTGCTTTCTAGAAATATATATTTGACCCAGCAAAACCTAAATTAAAAATAGCTCCACAATATTATTTGAATATTTTCATCTCTACTTTGAGCAACAAACCATTTAACCGATATACTAAATTACTACAATTTCACATCACAAAGACTTAATTTATAATTAAAGCAACCAAATATTTTGATTCAATGTATAATTGTAAAATACCCAATACTAACTCAAACCCTAAAAAAATCACAAATTCACATTAAACTAAGATAATTCACAAAATAATAAAGTAATCAACAAAGAAATAGGATATTTAAGTTTAATTAAAAAAAAGAATAAAAACTCTTACTTAGTTGATGGTGGGGACCGACCGACCGTGAGTATTCAGAGGAATTTGGAATGGAGCGGGGAGAGAGACATAACATTTGAAAATGTATTTTGTTTGGTTTGAGAAATGAGAAAGGCACGTCTCCCACCCATTTAAGATTCAATTACCATTTTTATTTTTTATTTTTGTTTTTCACCAACTTAAAAAAGTGTGTAGCAACTTTTTATTTGTCGTATTATATTTCTTTTTCACTCCTTCATCTCCTTCTCTCATCTGTAACAGAGACTCTGTTTCACTCCACGAAGAAAGCTACTGTTGGGAAAATTAATAAAGTTTTGATTTGATACCAAAACCCAGCTGACCCCAACCGAGTAGATGATTGCGCAAACCCAAGTGTTTTTACAGCTCACCTGTTTGAGCTTATAGAGTTTCTAAGTTTACAGGTAGAATCGCTGAAGACAGCAGAAGACACAGCTAAGCAGGACCGAGGAATTCGGCGGAGCGGACTCGGCGGAAGCGGACCAGCGTAGTCAAAGACTCAGCAGTATCAAGACCCAGCTCGGTAACGGAAACCCAGCTCAGTGTCGAAGACCCAGCTCGGTGTAAAAGACCCAGCTTAGTGTCGATGACACAGCTCAGGTCTAAGACACAACTCAGGTTAATGACACAACTCAGGTTGAAGACACAGCTCAGGTTGATGATACAGCTCAGGTCTAAGACAACTCAGAGTCGAGAACGCTGAAGACACAGAAGAAACGCTTAGCAGCTCGAAGACGAAGACCTTCTCCAAGATAAGATCCTAGTGTCGGAAGATCTTATCTGACGCGGTCAAATCAGAGAAGAAATAGCTTCTGCAGATGCAGACCTACTTTATAGGTTAAAGGCTAGAAGTCAAAGAGAGTAGGTAAGATTCAAACGGCTCTCTTCCAACGGCTAGTTTGAATCTCCACCTATATATATATATATATATCTCCTCCACCTTTGAAGAGGAGAGACTGGTGAGACGACTGAAGAAATAAAAGAGCAAACAGAAAAATGAACAACAATCTTCAAAACCAAATCTTTCAAGAACACTCAACCAGTCAGCTGTGTTCTTAGTTGTTCACATATTCAGTCATAGGCAGATTAGATCATAATAGAAATATCTTAAGCCTAGTTTGAACGAGTTCATCACACTCCTTGTTCTTCACTGTAAGAACTCGTTCATAGTTGGAAAACCCAAACCCAAACCGTTCTATCAAGAAAAGGTTAGGTTAAGGTACGCCTACTCAAAGCGTGTAATTCGAGTGGCTAGGTTTTTACAGTACCTAAACTGTAAGGTAGGTTCTTCAGTACCCGGAAACTAAAGGTGTAGGCTTAACAGTGCTCGTAAACTGTTGGAACACAACTCAGGTTCGAGTTGTGAAGTTGCTTGGTACTTGGAAACCAAGTGGTAGTGAATTACCTGATGGTTTTCTGGTCGTAGACGTAGGAGGTATTACTCCGAACCACGTTAAAATTGCTTTGTTCTTTACTGCTTTGTTTATGCATTCAGCTAACTCCTCATGACCATATTTCAAGTTGCATAAACTGACTAACTGAAAAGTGAAACAGAGCTTTGCAATATATTTGAAGTAACAGACGGATTTTCCAAACCCACCAACTTCCGCACACACACACACAGCCAGCTGTGTTGATCAAGCTGTCTTTCAGCTGGATCGAACACAGACAGCTCACTCAAAAGAGTTTTAATTGGAAAAGTTTTTAAACCTTGGTGTATTCACCCCCCTCTACACCAAGGAATCCGTCTTGGGACCAACAGCTCTGTTTTTCAGTCGGCGACGGCGGGTGCTTCTTCCAAATTATTCGGCGATCAGCAATAGGAAATAAAAAAAATTTGTTGGCTGGTGCTTCAGCACTCCCCAGCACCGGGTTAAATCCGCCTCTGTGCAAGATTTTGGATGAATTTGGTCATGACGTCCTACAAGATCTCAAGAAATCAATGTTTTGGTTGGGAACATCTATTTGTTTCAACACAGATTAAATAACGCTTACCGTAGAGATTGAGTTGGTGAATGAACAATTCTTAGTGATTAGTGAATGAACAATTCTTATTTTATAAATTATTTGCTACAATTTCTGGTTTGTAAACCATTTGCTACAATATTAGTTTATTAGTACTTTTGTTTAAAATTGTATATGTTTTGCAATTTGTCTAATTTACATATGTAGTTACTTGGCACGACTGGTACGAATAAACTTATTCCATACTACCAATATATCGCAGTACAAAATATTTATTTTCGTACTAAGTTACCATAGCATCACCTGGTAGTACGGTACGAAATGATTAATTCACACCCGATTATCACTCCGTTTCAGGCTGTTCTTAGTATGAAAATATACATTTCGTACCGAAGTTGTAACCTGGGAACTCAGTACGAAATTATCATATCATACCGCATCAAGTTAATAAATGATATATCAGTACGAAATGATTAATTCATAGTCGCTTACAACCCTTGAAGCAATATCAAATGGGTACCACATCACAAAGTGGTACATCGGTACGAAATATTGATATTCGTATCGATACGAAAACACAAAAATTTTACCTTGCCGTCGCGGTGATGGAAGTAGTGGCTACGGACTGGAAGGTGGAAAGTGGTACGATGGTACGAAAATACAAAAATCGTACATCGCTGCCGCACTGGTGGTAGTGGAGTTGGCAGAATGGAAGGCGGACGGTGGTATGCCGGTACGAAAATACAAAAATCGTACCTCATGGAGGCAGTGGTGGCGGCGGTACGAATTTAAAACATCGTACCTGAATTGTTACGAGGTACGAAATGTATGTTTCGCTCTATAACGCAGTACGAAAATCGACATTTCGTACCCCAACTGTAACGTAGTGGCGCGATACGAAATTAAAACATTTCGTACCGCTATATAAAAAGTTCTAACTTTTGTAGCACGGTACGAAATTCAGACATTTCGTACCGCGATATAAAAGTTCTAACTTTGGTAGTACGGTACGAAATCCAGACATTTCGTACCGCGAAATAAAAATTCTAAGTTTGGTAGCGCGGTACGAAATCCAGATATTTCGTACCGCGATATAAAAGTTCTAACTTTGGTAGCACGGTACGAAATTCAACCATTTCGTACCGTGATATCAAAGTTCTAACTTTGGTTGCACGGTACGAAATTCAAATATTTCGTAGATCTACAAATAGATCCATAGATCCAGGTTATTTCTCCTTTCAATTCTCGCAATTCATGTTGATCTAGAGTTTTTTTGAATTTTTATTGTATTTTTCTTATTTTTTATTTATTTAGGGCTTTTACGTGTTTGTTTCTCGATGATTTATGAGGTTTTCATATTGTTTTGGTAATTTTTCACTACAAAAAATAAGGGGTTTACCCACACATGCATGTGTGGCTAAAAACATGCTTATGTGTGAGTATAGATGTCTACCCACACATACCGTAAATATCAACATGTGTCGCTATAATTATGTAGAGAAAGAGTATTACCTACATATATATGTATGTGTGGATAAATCATCAAATATTTACCTACACATATTGATGGTCCCTGAGCTGGGTATTTGGTGTAGAGGGGGGGTGAATACACCAAATAGATTTTTTGAAACTTTTTCAAGTTAAATCACAGAGTTGGTGAGCTCAGTTATCGATCCAGCTGGGGAGGGTCAGCTGGGTAAATAACTCAGCTGGCGGTGCGGAAAGTGGTGGTTTGAAAACTTAGCTCAGTTACTTAGAAAAACTCAGTTTGAAAAGATTAACTTTACGTTTTCAGCTTAGTCAAGTTGTGCGACTTTTAAAGAGACACAGCTGTCTTTGGAGAACAGCTGCTTATGCAGTTTTGAACAAATATGCAATGATATGAAAGAGTTAGTACAAAACTGAATATAAAGAGAGAGAGTAAGAAGCACGCGAGTTTTTACGTGGTTCGGAGTAACACCTCCTACGTCCACGACCAGGTTCACTGGTAATCCACTACCACTTGGTTTCCAAGTACCAAGCAACTTCACAACTCTAACCCGAGCTGTGTTCCAACAAGCCTTGCGGGCACCGTCAAGCCTACACCTTCGCTCTGTGCACTGAAGAACCTAACCACTCGAATTACACGCTTCGAGCAAGCGTACCTTTACCTAACCTTTCTGGGTTTGGGTTTGGGTATGGGGTTCCAACTATGAACGAGTTCTTACAATTAAGAACTTTAGAGTATGATGAACTCGTTCGAAATCTAGGCTTAAGATATACAAAGAGTTTGGCCTAGGGAATGTACGAAAAACTAAGCGCTTAACTAGAAACACTTTAAGATAAAGTGTTCTTTGATCTATGGAGAACTGCTTGAGAGCTTTTGAAGGAATGATGATTTCAGATAATGAAAGCTTGTAGAGAGTTTTTCGTGTCTGATCCTGAGGTTGAAGACGGGTTTATATAGGTAGAGATTCAAGACTAGCCGTTGGAGGAGCCGTTTGAATCTTACCTACTCTTCTTAAATACAAGATCTGCCGTTGGGCGTATCTGCACCTGTCTTCATTTGTGTCACATCCTAGGTTCTGAAGTCTAGGATGCTGATTTGGCAATCCCTCATTGGTCGAGGTAGGTTGACTTCCTCTGATTCCGGGATCTTCTGCCTTTAGAGCTGGCTTTTGAATTTAGAGCTGGACTGTCTTGAAGTGAAGTCTTCAGAGATAGTTCCATTTGTTCTGTACAGCTGGACCAGCTGTGTTTTGAACTCAGCTCGAATTCTCTTCAGCTTGATCAGGCTCTGCTGGATCACTCAGCTGAAGGTTGACGCCTGCTGTAAACACAGCTGGGTCGACTGCTGTCTTCCGCTTCCTTAACTTGTAAGCCTAGAAAATCTAAAGCTCAAACAGGCGAGCTGGAAAACACTATTTAGGTTGACACGGTCATCTATTCGGTTGGAGAATCAGTTGGGTTTTGGTATCAAATCGAAACCTTATAATTTTCCCAACACATATATATGTCACTAAAGGTGTCCTTTGTGTGTGGATAAACATGTTTTTACTAAAATATAATCATGACGTGGAAATGATGTGGATGATGACACGACATCGACACATGACAATTTTTATGTGTGGATAAATACTATAATTAATGTGTAAATATTAAGAAAAATAATATTATCAATTTTTATCACAATTATATAATATAAAAATTATAATATAATAACTAACAAGATTATAAAATAGAAATTTTATTTAATAATATTGAATAAAATCAAGGTACACAAAATTTATATCTCAACTGCACAAACTTTAAATGTCTAAGTAACTACACAAATTAATCTAGTACTTCTAATATCCTTTCTAGCTCTTTGACCGCACAAGCAGTCCCACGTACATTAGAATCATCAATTAACTTCATATTGGAAACTGCACTATTTATTCCTGTTAAGATTATAAAAACACAAAATTAGTCAAGATACATGATATAACATATTATAAGATACAAATGACTGAGTGAAAAGAACTTGAAGAACATAATTGTTGTAGTTATTAGTTTAATCCATAAAATAGATTTCATTTTTTAAATTGAATATTAGCATGCAGCAAGTACTAGTATTGGTGGTGAAGTCTGCAGTAGATAAAGGATCAATACTTAAGCTATAAGAATCAAGAGTAATAATAGGCTGATAAAACATGCTTGTATTAGATGAAACGAATAGGAAATCTAGCCAAAAGTCTTATTAATTCCTCATCTGCATAGCCATATGAATTCAAAAGGAAACTTTAGAAACCAGCAGGAGGAAAAGTCTTATTAGTTAAAAGTGCAATGAGAGCTAGTTTCTTAACTGAAAAAGTTATCAAAGTAATTATTTTCTTAAGAACTAAATGAGAGAAATGGAAACAACATATATGTAATAGTGTCCAGAAAACTCCCAAACAAGCAAATTGTTAAGCAAGTACATACGACTGGCAAAATAACAAGAAGAAAAAAGCACAGGGCATAGCTTGATAGAAACTCACTAAGAGAAAATATTCCAAGACCAAATTATAAAGAAACAAGACATGGTCAGGTTGAGCAACATCAGAAAATATAACATCAACCATGCCAACGAGCATTTTGTACTTTGCAAGGTGTCTGGCACATTCAATAATGGGGATAAAATTAGTACGTTTCTTCACCATATTCACCAAATCTCTACTTCTTCTGTTAGAAAATTCAATTGTATATACCACCCCATTCTTCCAGGCAAAAGAAAATTAAATCTAATTAGCAGAAATGAATAAACATTAGGAAAGACCAAGCTGTCACTTAAGAACTAATACTTACCAACAATATCTGAACATGAGAGACAGTCATTTCTGAAGCAGCTCCAAGTTATAGGACACGGGCACCTGATTTCTTAATCAAATAAGAAAGCTATAATTCCAAATTTACAAGGCATGAAACTTGTGCACAAAGAGTATTTAAAACCAGAAGAAATGATATTGGTAAATTCACAATCCAAATATTATCAACTCCACCAAGGATGGCTGCAGCTAACTTTGAACGGAATGGATTCCATACGCTATACTTGACTTTCGTCACCAATTCACATTAAAAGAGAATACCTAAGCAACTTTAATAATTGATTTGTTGAATTAAACAGAGCTTGCTCCCTTAGAGGCATCCTTTTCAAGGCTAGAGCCAAGCATCTTAAAGTTTCATCTCCTGCAAACCTAACATATACAAGAGAATGTATTTCTTCATAAGACCAATAATCATTAGAGAGAAAGAAACACTTACTTTGAGCAGCATATATCTGTTGCATAACTTAGAAGACAGAATACACGCAATTAAGCTGTATTTTCAACAACAATTGTCGTTATTGATACATTCAACTAAATAAATAATCCCATTTCATTAACAAATCATTTGACAATTTATTTCCATGATTGGGATAACACACACTGAAACCCTCAGTTCGATGGTTGCAACATAAGATTTAAAGCAAAACAAAATCCTCCATGAGTAAGATTGGGAATAAAGACAGTAAAATCACGGTGCAAAATAAGAATTTTAATCTGCAGAACTTTTAGAATCTTAAGACATGTAACATAAAGGGGAAAAAATACCTTATTTCAAATAATTCCCTTTGATATGATCATTCTCCAGACTTTTCATCTTCTTCCACCAAACTAGGATTCAAATCACCAACATTAAATCGATTTTCGAAAAAAAAAGAATACAAAGGAATCACAATTCAATCTACTAACTCAAAATTAGGAATCCACGACCCACCAAATAAATGGTATGTAGAGAACAATACCTGAGTACCAAAACTGAAATTCCATTATGATATTTGGGATTGAAGCTTCAATTGAATTGCGCCACATTGTTGCGACCCCAGACTTAATTATAATGTAACTATAGCCTATTGTTCTTCCAAACCACGTAAATAACGAAAAGGCAACATAGGATTCTGATAAAAATTGACAGAAAACAGAACCAAAAATATTCCACATTGATGAAGTGATCAACTAATCTCAAATTTCACTTCCAAAAAGTTCAAAGTTTCCACCCAAATCCACCAAAATTAAACTAACAACAGCCAAAAAAATAACTTAAAAATTCAATCACAACAAATCAAAATCCAGACGCGAATCAAATAAAGCATACCTAACACCAGCATATCTGACAATGCCAATAGCCATCCCAGCAGCAAGTCCAGCTAGGCCACAAGACAAGCCCAAAGAGAGATTAGCATAGCTGTCAAAAAGGTAATACGACTTGGCCTTAGGGTTAATTCCAGTGCTGATAATCACCGCAATAATCAATCCATAAATACCCAAAACACCAGCCATAACAACCGGCACAATGGATTTCATCACCAGCTCCGGACGTATCACCCCCTTCGACGCCACGCCAACTCCACTCTTCGTTGTTCCATAAGCCGCACCCATACCTTCAATCGACAAACAGATCACAAATCGCCTTCAAATTCACATCCAAATCGAGGAAATACAAAATTAGGAATACTGAAACATATCACGAACCAGAGCTGCGATTCTCACGGAATTTGATAATTTCTACAGAGAGAGATGAAAGATAATGATGTAAATATTGAAAAGGAATAATTGATAAATTTCCATCAATCGGAAGAGACGACGCAAATAGAATTGAAAAGAGGACGAAGTCTGGGAAATAGAATTGGGAGGGCGAGAATAGTATTGGCACTAATTTGATTTTTTTAGAGCGAAAACATATTTTATTGGGCGGGAGAACGAAAATTTTAGCTCAAAATGAAAAGATGCTTTGAATTATTTGCCACATCATTTTATTAAAATTAAAAGAAAATATAATGTCCTAGAAATATTAATATAATTATAAATAAAAATATTTTTCATGTTTTTGGTCAAATAATTGTGACGTTTTTATTTTTGACATTTGTAATTGAATATATGTAATAAAGTTTTACCCACACAAATTTACATTTATAGTTAAGTGTAGGTAATAATATAATTATCAAATTACACGTCACCAAACATACAAAGAAAAATGACCGCGTAAGTTGAAAATGAGAGATTTTGATATTTTTAAGAATTTTAGTGTCACAGATCTTCTTTGGTGACACGTGTTATTTGTCACCTAATAAACTAATTGCGATAACTTTCTTAACCACACTTATTTTGATTATGTGTGGCTAAAATACCTACACATGGTATGTGTGGCTATTTTATGTGTAGGTAAAATTCCAATTTCTTGTAGTGGTATTTAGGTTAATTTCTGGATGATTTGGATGTATTTTCGCTGATTTCTGTTTCGTTTGTATTTATTGAAGGAGGTTGCTGTTTGCTGTCAAAACTCTTCGGTACGAAATAGATGTATTCGTACCATGTAAGAATTTCATAATTTGTACCAATAACCAAGCACAACGAAATGATACGCTGGTAAGAATTTCATAATTCTTACCAAGTACCATGTAAGAATTTGATAATTCGTATCAATAACCAAGCACAAAGAAATGGTACGTTGGTAAGAATTTCATAATTCTTACCAAGTATCATGTATGAATTTCATATTTCGTACCAATAACCAAGCACAAAGAAATGGTACTCTGGTAAGAATTATGAAATTCTTACCAAGTAAGAATTTTTGAATTGTCGTAATTCATGTTGATCTAGAGTTTTTTTGAATTTTTGTTGTATTTTTCTTATTTTTTGTTGTATTTTTCTTATTTTTTGTTGTATTTTTCTTATTTTTTGTTGATTTAGGGCTTTTACGTGTTTGTTTCTCGATGATTTATGAGGTTTTCATATTGTTTTGGTAATTTTTGGTGTATTTGGGTTAATTTCTGGATGATTTGGATGTATTTTCGCTGATTTCTGTTTCGTTTGTGTTGATTGAAGGAGGCTGCTGCTTGCTGTCAAAACTCGTCGGTACGAAATAGGTGTATTCGTACCAGTAATAACTCGTACCATGTAAGAATTTCATAATTTGTACCAATAACCAAGCACAAAGAAATGGTACGCTTGTAAGAATTATAAAATTCTTACCAAGTACTAATATGTAAGAATTTCATAATTCGTACCAATAACCAAACACAAAGAAATTCAAACATTTTGTATCGTGATATAAAAGTTCTAACTTTGGTAGCCCGGTACGAAATGCAAACATTTCGTACCGTGATATAAAAGTTCTAACTTTGGTAGCACGGTACGAAATTCAAACATTTCGTACCACTCACTTGTATCTCGGTACGAAATATATATTATCGTACCGCACTACCAGGTGATGATATGGTTAGTTAGTACGAAAATATTGAGGTACGAATATGGGGGCGGTACGAATTTGATGTATTGAGGTAGAAGATGATAGAGGAGAACAAATGTAAAGTTAGGTAGAAAAAGTCAAAAGTAAGGGCAAAATGGTCCAAAAAGGCAAATGTTTGCCATAATTTGTAAAAATTAAGTTTGTGGCCAACTTTTGTGTTTTACTATGTGTTTTGACTATTCTAATTTTTGCCTCTATATATATCCTAAGCCTAATTTGAACGAGTTCATCATACTCTTTGTTCTTCATTGTAAGAACTCGTTCATAGTTGGAAAACCTCTAACCCAAACCCTTCTCCCAAGAAAAGGTTAGGTTAATGTACGACTGCTCGAAGCGTGTAATTCGAGTGGCTAGATTTTTACAATACCCGTAAACTGTAAGTCAGGTTCTTCAGTACCCGTAAACTGAAGGTGAAGGCTATGGTTTGAGCTGATGACGTTTTGATACGGTACGCGTAAATCTGTATCCAGCTCGAGGTTTAGAGCTGCAACGCTTGCTGACTGCGCGTAAAGTCAGTGGTATCCTTTAGTGGATTACCAGAGTGATTTTGGTCGTGGACGTAGGAGATGTTACTGCGAACCACGTTAAATAGTTTTGTTCTTTACTGCTTTATTTATGCATCCAGCTGACTCCTCATAAGCATATCTTTCAAATTGCATAAATTGACTAATAGAAAAGAGAAACAAAGTTTTGCAATATATTTGAAGTTATAGACAGACTTTCCAAAACCCACCAACTTCTGCACGCACAGCCAGCTGTGTTTACCCAGCTGTCTTCGAACTTGGTCGAACACAGCCAGATCACTCAAAAGAATTTTAATTAGAAAATTTTTAAACCTTGGTGTATTTACCCTCCTCTACACCAAGATATCCGTCTTGGGACCATCACTTAATCTTTGTGAAAAGTTCAATCAGTCTATATAAATGGAACAGAAGTACTCCCTCCGTCCCATGATAAGTGGCTACTTTCTTTTGGGCACGGGTATTTAGGAGAAGAGTGTTTAAAAGGTAAAAAGATAAAAAGTGGTGGAGCCCACATCTTTTGTGTGAGAGAGGGTGTTTCCATATTAGGAAAGTGACCACTTATGATGGGACAGCCCAATAAGGAAATGTGGCCACTTATGACGGGACGGATGGAGTAATATTTTAGAATACTAAGTAATGTTTTTCCATTAAATTTTCCAACCGTATATATTTCATATTTTCTAAATGCGTGAGATTAGAGTATATACCAAAACTTTGGAAATTTAAGTAAACATAGTCAAATTTCAATTGGCCAAACAATCCCAATCAAAATTAAGAAAAACGTAACGATTAAATTTCAGGAAGCTAGGTGTGGTCTTCGAGGGTCGAAAAGTGACACGGCACACCGGATACCAATGTAGTTTTTTTTACCCATAAAATACTACAACAATGTCAAGTTGATTTCGGCATGTCATTTCACTTTTTCAACCGCCCGAGATTAGTTTGGGGTGCTATAAATCCTTATTTATTCAAAGATCGATATAGTGTAACTACTATTTAAAGCTCGATATATGTTTGATAAATGCAAGATAGAATATGATATTTAACCCAAAAAGGTATACAAATCATATTTAATTTACTTTTTACTTAATTTTTATCTCACTATACACAAACCTCACTACCGGGACTAGTAGTAACGAAAAGCAAAATAAACGACAATTTCACATTTTGTTTTTTAGCAATTTGATTACTCTTTTGAGGTTTATAGTAATTTTTAATTTTCGAGGAAATTCTCAACCAGTAAGATTCTCCAAAAAAAAAAGTTCTATGTGAAATTAGAAGTAAAATTATTAATTCTCAGCCGGCCCAATAAGAAAACACAACAAATTGATCGGCCCAGTAGGCCAACGTAAGCAACGACGCCGTTTCGTCCCCCTGTAATCTTCTTCAGCGAGGCTGGCATCTCCGAGCCCTAAATCCTCCATGTCCCTTTTCTCAGTATTCAGTGAAGCAAAAACTCATAATTAAGGTAATTTCGCGTAATTACTCTCACATTTCCCATTTTATGAAAGTAATAGTTTGGAGCGGTGGACACTTGTAATTTTTGCAAAATTTTCAGTTCTAATTGCGTTACGTTTTCTGATATTTTTTGGTTGATACTTTTGTTTTTTCCATTAATTATTGGTATGGTATGAATGTTCTCCATCATAGATATGCGCTACGTAGTAAATGGCAAACATGTTTATCGTGTTTTTGGCATGTGTTCTGGTTTGTATTTGTTGCTGCATTGTCTTTTCACTGTTTTTATCTTCGTGAATTTGTTGGAATACATTTCGAAATTTTACTGTGTTAGATGTTCTTTTGCTCGCGAAATTATTGGCAGCAATTTTGCTTTCTATGATACATTTGAAGTTGACTAATATTTATCATTGATTTAAAGTGGTGCTTGGACTTATCTGATGTATGAACTTTATCAAGTCTGATGCATTTTATCTTATCTGGATATGAATTCAACCCCAGAATGTTGGCCTATTTTCATCTATGTCTACATATGCTTAGTGAGCTACATTTGATCTTTAAATTAAATCTTACTATATGAAAAGTACGATTAATCTTGAATCAGCTACCAATTATCTAATTTGATTTTCAGCCCTTTAGAGGTCAATTAATACCATTATCTTTTCTATTTTATGCTGTATGTTTCTTACCAGGGGGGTTTTATATATATGTAGATAAGTCTCATTGATGCAGTACCTATTCAATGGGGCGAAACAACTCTGTATCTCCTGTCAGAGCTGATAGGTCTCCTCGTAGGAGAAGCCCGTCCCGAAGAGAGAGATCTCCTGCTCGTGATAAAGGAAAGCCTCCTGTTAATCACCGGAGTTCAAATGCAGACAGGCTTTCGAGACGTACTCGATCACCGAAACGTGCTAGATCAAGATCACCTGCATCTAATTCACCTTTGAGGAAATTCTATAGTCGCCCCAAATCCCCAAACCCTAGAAAATCACCATCTTGCTCCCCTGTTAGGCAAAAGAATTCAAGCCGGGCGAGATCTCCAAATCATGAGAAATCAAGGTCTTCACCGCCTCTTTCACCGCGTAGTAGAAGATTAAAAAGAGCTAAATCTGAAAGAGATACTGGAAAAGAGAGTGAGAGGGAATATGAGAAAAACCCCACTAAAAAGAGTGACAGGGGTGCTCGTGAGGAAAAGGAATTAGACAGGGATTTGCTTGTTGAGAAGAAAGAGAGAAGGCCAGGAATGGATGCTGCTGGTAATGGTTCTAGATCTAGACACGAACGCTCACATTCGCCTTCTGATCGTCACCACAGGAGTGACAGGGCTGCTCGTGAGGAAAAGGAATTAGACACGAATTTACCGGTTGAGAAGAAAGAGAGAAGGCCAGGAAGGGATGCTGCTGGTAATGGTTCTAGATCTAGACACGAGCGCTCACATTCGCCTTCTGATCGTCACCACAGGGGTCAACGAAGATCAAGATCGCCTTCTACTGCTGACAATAGAGGACGTAATGAGGTGTCTGGTGATATCCACTCCCTGTACCTTGTTCATGTCTTCTTAAAAATTGGTTTTTCTATTGATGTGATAACTTGTTTTGATACGATAACCACGGAAATGAATCATGTTGCTGTTTACTTTTTCATCTAAACTTTGTAATGCCTATTAGTTGAACTGTATGGTCAAAATATTGCTCTATCCACTTAGGCGAACTGGAACTGTCATCACAATTGACATCTGAAATTTTGTTTGGTTTTGTGAGTTGTTTGATATTAGCAAAATTTAGCATCATAAGCTTACCATGAATGACAAAATTCGATGGAGAGGTGATGCATATAAGTTTTCTGGAAAGGATGGATTTACTTTTGAAATTTTTCTGTATACCCATCATAATGTCCTTTTTGTTCTCGGTGCCTTTGAAAATCTTAAAAGGTTATTTCGTTTTTTGACAAAATATTATTGTATTTTTGAAAATTTTAGTTGTAATTTTTGATTTTTTGTAGGAAAATCTCAAATTGAGTTTTGTTAATTTTTTATTTGTTGGAAAGAGATATTAGGACATCTGATAATTTTCTAAATTCCTGCAGCTGACAAACTCAAGAGACGATGAACAGAGGTGAGTTACCTATTGAACACCATGTTTAAGATTCCTCAACTATTTTATTTTGGCAGTCGTGGTGGGTTCTGTGGGGTCTTTTAGGAGACTCTTATCAAACTTTTATAAGGAAATTACAAAAACCTGTTCCCAACCTGAATGACTTACTGTTCAGATCTAGTCTTTATGGCTACCTCTTGTGGTTTATGTATTTAGATATTATATTTTATGTAAGTGTTGTATACTTCTGCTTGTTGACCTACAATATTTCATTTTTTGATTAAGCAGTAATGAGGAGAGCGAGGCTCTAGCTAAGATGAGGGCTGTGGAAGAGTCATTGGAAGCAAAGGAAAAGGTATCTTTCTTTCCATGTTTTTTTTAGATGGATACAAGTTACATTAATAGATCACAAATTCATGATATTACAAATAATTCTATATTAACCACAATACTATCAAAATACTAACAAACTAGTATAAACTAGACACGAACCCATTACTATTTCGGATGCTATATTTTTTCATTACCCTTGCTCAGGCATTTAAGTGAACACGCTCTTTCTTATAAGAATAGAAAAGAACATCGGACTCTTTTCTGTGAACCATCATAGTTCTTGGGCATTATTTTGTAAAATAATTGTTTCTTCGTTATAATCTGGCACTGCTTGTTAACATTTTTACCTGTTTACTTGCACAGCATAAGCCTTCATTTGAGCTGTCTGGTAAACTTGCAGCAGAAACCAATCGAGTCAGAGGTATGATGAGATTGCCTTTTTTTTTTTTTAATCAAGAGTTTTCGTCTGTCTTTTCTTTTTCAAGTTTTTTGATGTTGCTTTGGTGCGACTTCTAATCTCTCTGTTAAGTCTTATTTCTTCTACTCTTTTTTTATTCATTGTTTTCTCTGTTGCTTCTCCTGATGCATTTAAGGTTTCATCAGGTGTAACACTGCTGTTTAATGAGCCGCCTGACGCTCGAAAACCAGAGACAAGGTGGCGGTTGTATGTTTTCAAGGGTGGTGAACCACTAAATGGTAAACTTTGAATATAATATCATGTAATAATGATCTATGTTCATCGTCAAATTAACCTCTACACTCTGATATAACATAAGACTTCTTCATTCACGTGTGATCCCTCAATCAGCCCCCATTCTTCATTTCCAGTTTCAGTACCACCATTGCTCTCTAACTTTCCATTTTGCTCTATGATGTTTTAAGCTGTTGTTCCAATAAACTGTTCATGTATGTTACCTGTCCTGATTGATAGTTGCCCGATTTCGTCTATCAACTTCACCCCAGAGTTCCTTATATTTGGCCATCTGTTTGAAATTATGGCTCTACATTAGTGAACTATTGATTACTTTTTGACATGCAGAACCTCTTTACGTACATCGTCAAAGTTTCTATCTTTTTGGTAGAGAGAGAAGGGTTGCAGACATCCCAACAGACCACCCATCCTGCAGTAAACAACATTCTGTTCTTCAGTATAGGTAGGACTGTAGTTTGGACAAGTTTATATACCTTGTTCTTGTTTTCTTATGTAATGTATGTACTTACTTTTTTATTTGTTGAAGACAAGTGGAGGAGGAAAACCCAGACGGTACCATGTCAAAACGAGTGAGGTGTGACTAACAATCTTTGTTTTTTTAACACCAATAAGATTTCATTGCCCGTTGTTGCTTTCTTTCCGTCTGACTAATAGGTTCTGCTGCTTTGCAATCTGCTAGGCCTTATTTGATGGATCTCGGAAGCACCAATGGGACCTTTATCAATGTGAGCAGCATGTCGGAGTATATTTTGAAATAATAATTCTCTCTCTGCCTTAGGAGTTGAACTCGAATTTCAAATTTAGGGTTATAGTCTTACTTTACAGTTGTTTTCCCCTTTTCAGGATGAGCGGATGGAACCTCAGCGATACTATGAACTGTTTGAGAAAGACACTATCAAATTTGGCAATAGCAGGTAAGCTACTTATAAAGAATACCACGTTACGTAGATGCTTAAAACACATCAAGATATTTTCACATCTTCATATGTCGGAGCTTACTCATTTCCCTCTCTGTTCTCTTCAAGATAATTCTATACTGGACTTGAGTTCTGACCTTTAATTTTCTCTATGTTTTAGTTTAACGACTTGCAGTAATCTTTATGTTAGTTTCTCACTGAATCCTTTCATTAACCAACTCTACTTCTGTGATTGCAATTGGTTCCATGCGGTTACTACACAACTGGAAGTAGTATAATATTTTTCCAGTTTGAAAAATCTCTTACTTTTGGTGTTGCAGCCGCGAGTATGTTCTGCTTCACGAGAATTCTGCTTGATGATGCTATTGGTTCCTATATGATCCTGGCCGAAAGCTTTTAGAAGTTGCCATTCTGCTATACCAAGTCGTCTGTAGGATGAAGAGAACAATTGACAGCAAATTTTGCTCAAGTATGTTCGTGTTCACATTATAAAAACACGGTCTCTATTTAGTCGTAAATTATCTGGAATTTTGCACTCGGTCTAAGTCGGGTTTCGTTGCACACATCTGTAAATTGATGAAATGGAATGGATTAAGATGCTGCATTTTTGTTGTTTTGATTTGGTTTGAATCTGGAAACTTAGTCAAATCAGTTGGTAGTGTCTTAGTCTTTAGTTATTTTACTTAATGCACAAAAATATGGAATTGGAATTGTGGAGCAGAACTAGGTACCTTAACAATGGAATGAAGGGATCATGTAGTACTAACTTGATGTTACAAGGGAAAAATATAAAGGAAAATGACAAAAAAATGAAGAATTAGAAGTCAATAATAGGTTCACCAAGAGTCAAATTTCTGTGGAGAGACCAAGGCATGTTAAATAGCTTAGCCATCACAAATTTGAAGATCTTATTCACATTTATGTTATGTTTTGCACTTGAAAAGAATAGAGCTGCCTTCATTCCATTTGCATAAGTTCGAGCCTGCATCATATTTCACAAACTTTTCTTTCAATTTCGCAAAACAAAATATACATATATCTGTGACTCTGAATGTATCAAATATAATAACTTACATTGGATCATATATCAGAAAATTGGCACGTGGTTTCTCTCTATTACAAAAGAGCTTTTCCTTACAACATTTGATTTGCTTTTTATATTCTTATCATATAATATATTATATTTATCTATTATTTATTATTAGATTATACCCATAATATCTTTACTAATTTTATTTTTCAAAGATAAATTGATAATTTAATATATTTAAATTATATATTTGATATAAATAAGAAATTTTATCAAATTTTGTATATATAAATTATTCTAATTGCATTATTTTTACGTGCGTAGTACGTGATACTAATGAAAGAAAAAAGATTATTTGGATGTGGTGGTACCTGCGTGACGATAGTCCATTGAATATCGGGTGGAAGCTGCATGAAATCATCAAATTTGGTACCTATTAATATTGGAACTGCCGTCTGCAAACAACCATAAAAAAAATCAATTAAATACCAAAAATATATTTTTCTTTTGGCATTTACTATTTTCAATTCTTCAACCATTTGAATATAAAATATTAAAATCACAACAACTGAATTTGACATCCGCTCTTGCAAATGTACAAGCAAAAATAAATTTAATACGGGTCACACTTTGGTGCGGATTAGTTTTATTTTTTATTAATTTAATTGGCGAAAAATAAATTCTAATTAAAATTAATATATTGTAATTAGAATTAATAAACACTAATTAAGAATCAATACACTTTAATTTCCCTTTAATTTAATTGAATATTAAAAAGATAGCTGGATCGTACCCAAATATTGACGAATAATAAAAGGAAAAGTGGGACCCGACTTCATACATTTCTATGAAAAATCCAAAGCATGCGTTTATTTTTATCCATCACATCATCAAATAAAATTATACTACTACTCCCTCCGTCCCATTTATATAGGCCGATTGAAATTTTCACAAGGATTAAGAAAAATTATTGGAAAAGTAAATTATGCAGTAAATTTCTTAATATGCCCCTATTTATTATTTAACTATGTATTTTTTATGAGTTAATCAGAGAATTAAATATGGATATAATAGTAAATGAGCTAAAAAAACATTACTTTTTATAGAAACAAACCTATATATTTGGGACATTCGAAAAAGGAAAACAAGCCTATATAAATGGGAGGGAGGGAGGGAGTATATTGTTTGTTTGAACATTGATCTTTACAATCGTCTCACATCTTTTAGCACATTTATCGATTTTATTTTATTTTTTCAAATTTACGTATGTTCATAAAGGGGGGGGGGGGGGGGGGGGGGGAATCTCTGAATAAAGTTTTTATTGATTCCAGCTACTCGAATATAAATTATTTCTGCGGCTATATTAACTTTACTGAAGCAAGTAATAAAAGAGTCATTTCACTCAGCTTTTCAGTTTTCAGAAAAGTACAAATAATAAATAAAATTGACGAATTAAATCATACCTGATTCCACTTTCTTGCTTCATTGTACCACCCAATTATGCTGCAATTTTAACATTTTTTAACGTTTAAATATAGCAATGGCCAGTGACCAACAAAAATCTAAAATTTTACTAATTTATACAAGAACTTTAATTAAATTTACTAATTTATACAGAAAAGTGGATTTTTTTTTTTCACTTTGGAATTTGGATCCTCTATTCCCATTTTTTAAAAATAAATTTAACAATTAAATTTAAAGACCGCGATACGGTAAACTTAAATCCAAGAGGACCAAGACCTTTGAACTCGAGCATTAACCACTTTACCGTTAAGCCAACCGCGAACACACGCACACATATTCCCATTCTTTTTTTTTTTTTGAAATCATTACAAATATTAATACTCACACACCCCACCTAGGGTTTTTTTGTGGCCGAGAGTACTCGAACCTCTGACTTATTGGTCAACAGGCAACCACTCCACCGTTAGGCCAACCGCAAACACACGCACACATATTCCCATTCTTTTGTTGTCCCGTTTGTATCCCACTTTCAATTGTTTTTTTATTTTTATTTTTCCTTTTTTTCTCTTTTATTCAATTCTAATTTTAATTTCCAATGTCTTAATTTAATTTTGTAATTGTGAATTATGATTGATTATACCCAAATACGATATATAATTATCTTTTAATATTTAATTTTATTTCTTAGTTAATAATTAATTATTAGAACTGATTATATCATATTTAGGGTATATAACTCTTAAACTTCAATTTTATATAATAAATATTAAGTATATATGGTTCATTATATTACAATACTTTTTTATAATAAATATAATTAAATTATTAAATTTAATAGTGAGACGCGGATCAAACACAAATAAGAGATTTTTTACCTGTTGAGTGTACGCCGGCTGGTGAGATCAAACATAAATAAAATTGCTACTGCATCTCTGCATGCAATTGGAACTTGATCAAATGAACTGCTGTCGCCTGCATTAATTAATTTTGGAAAGTTCCAAAAATAAACAGATAGAAAAATAAAGAAGAAAAAATTACAAAATTATGACCCTCTTTAGTTTTTACCCAACTTTAGGAATTGTTTTAAAATATGTGTGGACTTGAGTTTGGTAAATTACTTCACATAGCATTCGACTAAACAACAAATAATTAAGGACTAATTGCATTTATTAACACGATATTTTTTTACCTCAAAAAAAAAAATTAACACGATTTTTTTTCATATTTTTTGGTGTGCTTATAATGACTTTTAACTAATTGCACTAAAAATTTGACATTTATAATTAAATTGTGCAATTCACAACATCGATTAAATTTGCGATGAGGCCAAACTACGTGGAAAATAATACCGACATACCTTATGCTCTCAAACCTTTTCCTAACCCAATAAAATATACTGAAAAAAAAATCGTGTCGGTGTTGTAAATTGCATAAAATCAGAATATCATGTTTTTTGGTGAAATAATTTAAGAATCATGAATGTCAAATCAAAAAATGTGTCCAGAAAAAAAGAAGTCTGTGTTAATAGATGCAATTAAGCCAATAATTAACATTAATATTTGAAGAAAAGAGATGAAATTAATTGAAGAAATTAACCTCCAACATCCCATATTTTGAGAGTAATTGTTGCACGTTGAATGTTGATTGTTTTATCCATTACATTCACACCTTTCATCTGCAAGCTTCTCTTCTCTTGTTCATCTCCCACGTACTTCACCTACAATTACAGAACACACACACACAATTCTTATTTATTTATTTATTTATTCATGAGAGAGAGAGAGAGAGTAGTACTATATCTATATACCAGAAAGCTTGTTTTCCCAATCTGGGGATCACCCAGCATACTGATCTTCAACGAGACTAAATCGGAGTCGCTTTCATAACAGCTGCTAGACGACGTCGTAGCGGGGTGTTCTTGTTCTTGGCCTCCGGCGCAGGACTCCAAGGCCGCCGGCAACGGCGGAGAGGAGGCGTTTCTTGACGGGAACAATCTTCTGTAGCGGGGATTAGGCATCCTGCTTAGCGAACAAGTACATACAAGAATTTTGTCCCAAAAGAAGCCGAAAAACTGCCGGAATACGGCGGCCTTCTCCTTTATGCTCCACCGGAAGTTGACGTGGGCGATTTTCCGGCAGAGCTGCGTCATGTTTCCGGTGGCCTCGTTGAATTTCGGAGCTGCCATGACATGAGATTGAGAGGTGGTTCTATCTATGCGGTGGGGCTGTTTTGTTTGTTGCTTTCTTGATTTTTATACTCACTCCATCCCCAAACCAAAAGCATATTGTGTGAGGGCGGCACAGATTTTGACTCGCCTATTTAATTTGTTGTAAGGTTTACAATACTTATTCCCTCTCAGGTTAGAATGGTGCAAAAAGTACGGCACACATTTTAAAGAAATGTAAATAATGTTTGTTGAGTGAAGAAAAGGGTTCACATGTTTAATTTGTTGTGAGACATAAAATATTAAAAAGTTGGTGGGTCATTTTTATTTATGAAAACACCATATTTATAAAGAACGATCAAAAATAGCAAATTAATCACACTTTTCGGGGATAGATGGAGTATCAGAAAGTTAGTGGATCATGTCCATTCGAACCATACTTATGGAGAACATTCCAAAATGACAAATTAACTACTCCTTCCGTCCCACAATAATTGTCTTCTTTTCCATATTGAATTGTCTCACAATAAGGGCTCATTTGGTAGGTATGTTAGGATATATTACGATAGATTAAGTCAAGATAAATATTGTATGTAAGGTATAGATTATTATTATATACTTTGTGTTTGGTAGATAAGATATGAAATGTAGATATCATAAATTAGTTGTTTGGTACCCTAGTTTAAAGTCAAGATTAAATTTTAAATTACAATTATAACCCCAATCAATATTTAATATATAATTAAAAAAATAAAAAATGAAAATAAGATTTAATTTCATTTCTCTCTCTCACCTCCCAGTTTCGGTCATACCTCCTCTCTCTTTCACTATATCTCTTCTCTCTCTTTCTCTCTCTCTCGTTCAATGGCCATCCACCACCGTCACCGCTCATCTCTCTCTCTCTCTCTCTCTCTCTCTCTCTCTCTCTCTCTCTCATTTTTCACCAATTTATATCAGAACAAAAAAGAATAAAAAATCGACGAAGATGAGAAAACCAACACGAGAATCGCCGACGATAGAGAAAGTGTTATGCTGCATGCGTATATCTCAAGTTGATTTTTTTTTTCTTCCCTTGTGTGTATAAGTCAAAAATTAAAGGGGATTATTAGTTTCTTTCATCCATCTTTTATAAAAAGGATTAAGATTTGTGGGTGTATATGCATTTTGAGAATATATTCTCTACATAGTGTAAATCGTTATCAGTTAAATGCAAAATCAACTTGCCCAACAAATCATCTTTGGACGAAATTTTGTTAAATTAATTTGCAGTTGATTTTGGAGTGAAATTTTTATTGGGTTGTCTAGTTTGCAGAAGGAGAGAGAAAGAGAGGGAGTATAGAGAAGAAGAAGATGAAGAAGGGGTGGGTAATTTTGTCTTTACTCACATTAATCTGTTGCACTGTTGAATTTAGCTTAGATATCGGAGGGTATGTGTGAGTTTGCATCACTGAAGAGGAACAGTAATTTAAGAGAGGGCTTTGATTTTATAGAGGGCTTGAGAGTTTATTAATATAGGATATCAAACACTAGTTAAACCCTAGTTATATAAGCAACGTGGGCTTTATCTTCCCTACCAAACAAAGCTAAGTGTCTTATATCTAGGGAAATTCTAAAAGGGGTGTACATGTAGTACACCCCTCTCACATATTAATATTTTACTAATATATTGCTCTACTCACATGATAATATTTTATTATTATAATTTATATTAATAAAATATTAAATGTGAGTAGTGGTTGTACTACATTTACACCTCTAATAGAATTTTTTTCTTATAGTATCTAATATAGAAAGCATTTTCTCTCACAAAAAGGTGTGACTCTATCATTTTCTAATTTTTTAATCCTTAACCTTAATACGGTTCCGAAAAAAACAAAACATATATTATGAGACGGAAAGAGTATATTGTTTAGAAACGGAGTGAATAGTAGGGAAAGTAACTGTATTTATTGTTTTTTTACCTTTTTTATGATGCTTCATAATTTGCTGCATTTGATGCACCACCTATTCAAATTTGTGTAATGCAAAATTATCACATGTGCAAACACCCAACAAGTTACAAGCCCATCTCTCTCTCGTGGAGTTGGAGAGTAAGGCCAACACACGCACACGTTGGAGAGTAAATTTGATGCAGGAGTGGCGTCCATGAAATTTGGCAATATCGAAATTTGTGTGTAGATTTCGAGGCTGTTTTTAATTATAACGATGGATATTGTAAAGGTAAAAGTAAAAGATAAAAATCAAAACGACGACAATATTGTGAAAATCGTACGGATGGGACTGCATTGAATTTACCGAGTTGGAGGAAGGCCAATGTAGTGAATAAGCTGTTGATTTGATAATTCCAATCAATCGGATGAGTTTGGAATCTTGTTCCAATTTTATATTCATAGATATCTCGTCTAAGTATGTGTGATTTGGCAGTTTTGTTATCTTTTATAATTTTGTGTACTTGTAGTTTGTCCGGGGAAGAAAAAATAATTTGTCATAATCTTATATTAATATGTAGCAAAAACATTATATATATATATGTGTGTGTGTGTGTCAGTGTGTGGGCTTAAGTGATTTGGAAACTAAATTGATGATTGAACCGATCTTGCTAGCAATTAAATATTGATTCAATGTGTTCAATTGGTTCAACTATTGTAGTATTGTAGTACTAACTATTCTAATGTTTTCAATTTTATTGTACAAATTAATTAAAAACACAAAAGTTTTATATTAAGAAAATTTTAAATGCAAGGAAACATAAGAAGCAACAAAAAATTATTTTAAATATAAATTAAAATCTAAAAATTTCAAGTATCAATTATCAAATTGAGTCGAACCAATCAAGTATTGTCAAATCGAAACTTGACTTGTTAATAAACAAACCAAACTTGAGCATGACAATTTTCAGTTTGGCTTGACTCGATCCGATTACAGTAGACTACTCTTATTCACACCAGAAAGGAGATTGAAAAATGAATCGTTATCGTTACTCTCTGAGCCTTTCAAATGAAACTTCGATTGATCTGTAGTTGATGGCGCCGGTGGTTTAACAGCTACAAAAGCAACCTTCTTACTTGCTTTCTTTCTGACCGGATACGAAAGGGTCGACGTGCTTGAACTAGCAGGCGGGACAGCTTCAACGCAAGCGCCTTTGGCTTCGGAGGTTCTCATACAACACGGCTCGTCTCCATCCAACTTATTTCTGTTTGAGGAAACTATATCTGCAGTTGAAGATTGAGCAATATCTGAAGCTTCTGGAACATTCTTCTCGTTGTTCTTCAACCCAGCATTACTGCAGTTTTCTTCGACATTGATTGTATCTGTTGCCGGATCATCAACTACGCGAACAAAATACCAAAGGGGCAAGTTATCAGCAAAAGACCAAGCTATCATGCAGAAATTAAAGCAGGACGAGAACGAACAAAAACGAACAAATGAGGAAGAGAATTGAGAAGAAATGCAATTAGCTGATTAGAGGGATACATAGTCTTTTGAAGAATGATCCGAACCATATATATCAAAAGGATAACACAAAGTCCTGAGAAAAAGTATCTGTGATCTACTTTTATATATTCAATCAACGAGTATGTTTCGTGTTAGAGAGCACTCAAAGCGATCGACACATTCAAGTAAGGTACTTCAGAGTGAAGCGCGCCAAATAGATTTGGATACAAGAAAAATAAAAAGAACATGAAGGATAAATGAAATTCTAAATTATACTGAATCATAAGTAACTTATAAAATTATTACATTGACATCATCGTACGGTCAAAAAGAAAAATAATCGTCCCAGTGGGGATGACCTAGTGGTGGAGTGGTTGCCTGTTGACCAATAGGTCAGAGGTTCGAGTACTCTCGGCCACAAAAAAACCCTAGGTGGAGTGTGTGAGTATTAATATTTGTAATGATATTCAAAAAAGAAAAATAATCGAAAGACGACTAGATATTACCTCCAAGTATAACCTCAATGTTCTCATATAGTATTTGTGGAGTGCTACGTGAGATATCTTCTCGGTCATCCTTCTCTTGACTAGTGGTATCGCTTTTGTGGGTCCTCTCGACTAAGACGAACTTATCCTTTTGCCAAATGCATTCGAGTAATATTCTGGCTTCTTCCTTTCTTGGAAAATATTCTCTAAAGACCTAAATATTAAGTAAATGAAAAGGGAGTTACGTAAGCAAAAATGCAGATAAGTATAGGCAAAAAAAAAGAAAAAAAAGTCCGACGGGAACAAACAAACACAAACAAGAGTGCACTGACCTCGAATCCTTCTTGCTTTAGTTTTATATTTTGTTCCCTTTGAGAAAGAGAAGAAACGGTGTTATATAGAAGAACTGCATCAAGAAGCATCTGCAAATAAGAAAATGTTAAATAAATGAAAAGCACATCAATTACTTACTAAGACTTGGGCTATAGTTATGTTACAGAACTCGGGAAAGTCTAAGTCCTAATGAAGTTAGGGCAATCTAAGGAATAGCTTCATGATAGTAAACACGAGTTGTTTAAAGAAAATGTTGCTTACTTGTTGAACCAGTACTCGAATACGTGCAAGCACAGCCAATATCGCCAATGAATACTTCATGAAAAATGACCGAGCGAGAAGCATGGATATCTCTCTTTGTGTAGTTAAGGAAGGGTTAGATTTTGCATATTTACAACAACAAATTCATAACGATAATAACAATTGATTCCCAACTTCACTTTGTGCCAAAAGATTGGTTCATGCAAATTTTGTCACATCAATAAACAGAAACAAAAGCCAGATAGAATAGACCGCATCATTTTTTTATGGCAAGCAACAGCACAGAGGAATTGTACAAGACTGTGTACAAGAACTATGTTCAGAAATTATACTACAGTCAAGAAATATAAGGATACATAGCTGCCTTCAGCAAAGGTTCAACAATCTGCAAAAGCATGACAAAGAAGCGAGAATTAGAAATGTTCGTTCACTTCATGTAATGTTACAGTTGAGAAGGAAAGGAAAGCACCTGCGACAATAGACGGGTAACTCCCAAAAGCCTTTCCAGGAAATTATATTTTCCCCCACTAGTTTTTCTCCTCTTCAAACTGCAACCACAAAGACGATAGGCAATAACATTAACAATAATACAAGAAAAAAAATGAAAGAATTACATACAAAAGAAATCATGCTGGAACTTCATCCACTTAGATATTTGACTTAAGCTACCAATATCAATGAATCCCTCAGCACCGTACCAGCAAGCAAGATAGAGCCACCGGCCATATTTATTTGAACCTTAGATCACAACTTAAATTTAGTAAGTAATGACATCAGCAAATGGCCACTTCTTGGCCTACCCAAGATCGATATCAAGAATGAGTCTGAATTGCTAAGCATTACATAGATCTAGGAGAAGTAACAAATGATAAAATTACAAGAAACACCAGAGCAATTACTTATAAACTAATCCGAGTTCATATCTTTGTGGCAGGACCTGAATATTTATTTTCACCGGAAATTTGCAGAGGCCGATTAAGTGTCTGTCAGTTTTCAGTACACATACAAACTCAAAAAGGTTCAATAGTGGCTTTATTTTGTTCTACCACGGAAGTCTAGCTTCAAAATTCACAGTAAGAGGGGTCCAACAACACTTGCAGATGAGTGTTCACGAGGATTTTGATGATATTACTTGCCATTGATTAAAGAAGGTTAAACAAAAAGAAGAGAGTAAGATGAGGTATAATACCCTTCCAAAAGCTGAACCTTTTGCTTTGGTCTATCGCCATTTATCACCAGAAAAGCCGACTCCAATACCTCCTCCAGGTTAGCTAATCTCAGAAGCTTCAAATCACTTCTTACCTATCATGCGAATAGCAAGCATATCAGAACATATACCTATATTTCTGATGGAGAAACTAAGCAGAATCAAGACTACAAACCTTGAGAATGTATTGAAAATACGAGCACCTTCGATGTTGATTCTTGTGTTTATACACAAGCCTCTCCAGAATCCCACACTCCGTCTGAAGCTGACCGGTGAAAGACTTCAATCTCTGTTCAACTGTTTTGATCTCTGAATCCATCTTCGTTCATTCGTAACAATGAATCAACATTCTAATCCATGAAGTTTATGCACTATTTTTTTCACATTAACAAAATACTTTTAACTCCACAACCCCTTGACATATACTTGATTATGTATGAAATATTCTCTCCTTTGCTTAGCAATTAGTACTCGGCAAGCTCAATCAATCTTCGTTTTTATCTCTCAAATAACATAATTCCTATGAATATGCATATAACTCATAAACAAACACACGCACGCACGCACACGTTTTTTTTAAATACCTTAATTGGACGGCGAATCGCCGGAATAATTTTGAGCTAAAGCACTGCCTCACCGCGGCGTGAACAGCCTGTCGTATACTTCCAAGGCAGTGGCCGCTACCGCCGGAGCTGTATCTGTGAGAAGAAGGGGCCGCCGTCGGTGACCGGAGTCAACTGTGAGAAGAAGGGGAAGAAAAATAAATTAAACAAAGCGAGGGAGGGTGGGTCGGGTTTAAAATCCAAGCCCGTTTCTTTATTTAAAAAGACTCCAAGCCCACCTAATATCATGTCACGGCCCGATCCGAAACCGACGAACTGACTTAAATAGATTGAAGAAAAGAACGGTTAGGATAAAAAAATTGAGTTAGTCTGAACCGAATAGTCCTACAATTCAAGAGATGGTTGGAAATCGATGATTTGACATGAACAGATCGAAAAATAATGAGGGTTAAGATCTAAATTTTCTCACATAAAAATTATAACTAATTGGCCATTGCCAAGTATATAGGCCCGATTAACATCAATATCAATATCAATATAAACAAGAAAATGGAGGTCTGGTGACGAGTATTCCATTTTATTTCGGTCTGTTTTGGCATGAAAAAATATATCGAAACGAAATAATTGAATTTTCAAAATCACAACTTAACCAAAGTGAAGTATTTTTTAAAATCGGACCGAAATAACCCAAATTGATTATTTTTGTTTATTCGTTTTATTACTTTCTTTTGTTAAATTTTTATTTTTGAGAGGAAGCAAAAGAAGCTTAACTAAATCAAATGTTCTTGATTCAAGATGAGAATAAATTAATCATACAAATTTAGAATTATTAAAGATAAATAAATTATTAGTTCTTATGATGGCTGTGAAGGTAAACACGATAGGGTTCACATAGTTGGTAATGCAATACATATTATATTACACAAAAACTTGGGTGTTATATTTTTAATTAGGGGTTTTATTAGGCGTTAAGTGTAATTAAGGAGTAATTAAGATTCATTAATCTCATTAAAATTTATTAATCCATAATTTGAATTTATTAAATATTAATTAAATTAATTAGTTAAAAAAAAAAGAATTAAGAGGTTGACCATACGGTAAGGCTGGCCTGGCCGTATGGTAGTCTACCCGTATTTGGTAAAAGCTTGCGTATGGTTGCACTCACCGTACCTCTCAGATCCTTCTGATTTGAGCCACGACCCATATTTAGGGAATAATTAAGAGGATTAGGGGATAATTAGAGTTTATTAAGCCCATACCAACCATATGGTGCAGTCCACCGCACGAGAGTTGTTCCTCTACATGTTTCTTCAACATCATAACAAGTAGGATTATCCAATAAAACCATGAGTCCAAGAAGAAGAGAAATCACAGTTAAATAATAAAACTGGTTCTCCTTCATCTTTACACTAAACCTGGCCAACTAGGGGCTGCATACTACAATAAACAGTCAAGAAGTTGGCCAAGGAACTTGCAAAATCAACTGCAACAAACCCAGCCACGAATCCCGTAGTTTCGGCCCTTCATTTCAGCCCGTAATCAACACGTAGACGAGCCTTTGATGAGTGAGTTCTTGAAGCCAAATCTCAAACCAATGAACACCTTATTATGTCCACTATTTCAACCTCAGGCACTACTGTCTGATAACTTCGAGAAGCTGAGTTTCTTGAGACGGTGTGTGATCGGATTCACCCATGCCTTGTCCGGACTCCCACATTTTATGTCGACTATTTCAACTACGCCATGACCTTTCTTGATTGGCCTCTTTCTTACAGGAGTTCCATCCACTGTTGTATGATCATACGCTGTCAGCATCGGGATTTGAGGCGTGCCATTACAATGGGGCTTCCTCCTCGAATCTTCAGGGTCTCTACGGCTTCTGAAACTGCTACTGCTCGCCTCATCTGCTGACGTTCCAGCTTTCAGCCTTCTAGAAGCTGCATCACCAGTCGAAGAAGCAGAGACGGATGTGCACGCAGGTTTTGCAGATTCGAGCTCTCTAGACATTAGGGCACTTATTGTACCAGTAGTGCCTACTTTAACAGATCCTCCACCACCCCTAATAGCTTCTAGTTTCTGAGCCATAGCTTGTGAAAAGATCGAATAATAATTTTTTTGTGCAAAAAGATAGTGGATCAGCCTGCATAAGAGCAGCTACTATCAGTTGAAAATCAACATGACACACAGTATCAATGCAAATTATGCCAACGACAATCATTCATGGGATTATATCTTTTTCAACCTTTTTCTTGAAAATAAATTAAAATTCAAACAAACAACTTCTACTCATTTAAAAGAACGGATCGAGAAATATTAACCGGTCAAAATGGTGGAAACTGAAAAATAAATGAACAACACGATTCATGAAAAGTTCAAGAATTCAATGAAATCTGCTTGAATACAATCAGAGGCATTCTTAGAAATGCATGCATAAGATATTCAGATAGAAATAAACGCAAATAAAATGAATCAAATGAAATAAGAAAAACATAATAAAACTTAACTTATTCTCTGTTTAAGCTCTACTTGATTACTGAAATCCTGCATTGCTCAACAACTATACTAAAATCGACTTTAAAAAAAGTTTTGATTGCTTTTCACATATGAACAAAAAATGGATTTGTTCTAAAAAAACTTCCTTCCTACTTTCTTACTTATCCAAAATAAAGCAAACTCTGAAGCCAAAAGTACAAACATAATAAAACTACACATATTCTCTGTTTAAGCCCTAATTATCCCTAAACCGAATTTGAGTTTTTCTATTTGGATTCTCCCTCCCCTATAACAACGTTTTCATTAGATCATCCTCGAAAATCAAACTAACGAGGATACAAGTAGTTACTTTATAAATTTATGTTCCTACAGTTGTAACAACAGAGAACATGAAGACAGAACAGATTCACGAGTTTACTGATTTCTAACAAGATAACTTGCAAGTCTTGGACAGAAAAAAATAAGGTTGCTTAAACACTTCCATCATCAGTAACTTCTCCACTAATTTTACTAACTTTTCGAGACAAAACTGCTTTCAAACGAAGCAATTCATAATATACAAATGCAGGTACCTAAATTAGCTGCAATATCTTCATTTAACTGTTACATAAACAATTTGACAATAATACAAACAGTTTTGACATAAACAATTTGAATATCTGACACACGTAATGCTGTAATAGTATTCATGAATCTCAATCCGAATACATAGGCGAAACCAACCATCCTACAACCCTCAAATTCAATCGACCTAAAAGATTATGCAAACAGAAAATTTAATTTTTTTTTTTTCATTTGAACTTGAAAAGGATTGAAATATATTGGTGGTCAAGACTTGAGACTACACACAAACAGAAAGAGAAGAAAAAAAACAACAGAAAATTAAGAGCCCAATTATCCATTCATCATCAAACATTAAGATTGTATATTAATCATGTATTAAAGCAAGCATGAATCAAGAAACCATCAAACAAAAGGCAGAATTTCACAAAAACTGAAGAATGCAATTATCAAGAATTGAAGATTACCAACGCAAAAACCCAGCTTCTAAATAATGAACTAAAAATGGTCTTTGATCCAAAAACGTCAAAAGGATATGAGAAATGAGCAGAGGAAACAAACTGTACAGAGCCCAGAAAGCAGATTTGAAGTGAAGAAAGAAAAAATGAAATCTTGCTTGGAAAGAGTAGAATTTTTTTTTTCTCAGTCGAATTATTTTTTTTTCTCACGATTAAATAGCGTCGCTTTCCATGTAACTACTTTCACCAACAGCTTGAATTTACTGAGTTTGAAGGGGTGTGTGAAATTCAAACATGATGTTATGCGCTCGAGGCAAGATCCGGCATAGTTTTCTGTGTTTCTTTGATTGGTTGATTTATGCACAATAAATCAGAACCCCACCCAAAAACCATCACATTCAAATTAATGAAATTTCATAATAGATCGACCACGGGTAGATTGTACCCCAAAATCAAATTCAATAAATCGAAAAATTTATAAAAAAAAATATTTTAAACAATTCAAAATTATTATAAATTATTGAAAATTTCTGACTCGTGAAAAAACTAAAAAAATTGTAGTTGCCAAAGCTATCTTATTTTTTTTATTGTTTTGTATAGCCAAAATTATACTCTATGTTTCAAAAATTTAGTCTCAAAGGCCCATAAAAAGTAGCAGCTGCCAAATATTGAGCTCTCTTATTTTTTTTTATTATCGCCAAAATTATACTTCCTTCGTCCTAATAATTTACTAGTATTAGAGGCTCAGACACATATTAATAAATGAAGAGTTTAGTCTCAAAGGCTCCAACACGTATGTTAATAAATGAATTGTTTTAGTAAAATTGGAAAGAGAACATAAATTATGAATGATATTTTTGTCAAATCATGAGGAGCATCTGAGCATGAGAGATAAAAACAACTTTTTTGCATGATAGTGTATTATAATTTATGAGTTATTTGAGTGTGTTTATATGCTGTGGAGTTATAGTTTCTATTTTGGGTACGAGACTAATTTATTGGGACATTTAATTTAGAAAATTGAGATTATATTTTTTGGACGAATGGAGTATTAAGATTTATTTTAATGTGTAAAATCATTTGAAAACATCGCCTCACGGTTTTTTGATTTATAATTTATTTTATGGTGCGACCAACCAATGATATTCACACACATATAAAGTGAGAAAAAAACGTAATTAGGCAAAACTTCAGATGAAAAATATGCTTTCAAATTTTGAATATATTGTTATTCGAAATTTGAAATTGTTAGTTGATATTTGTGGACTATGGTGTACAATGGGAAAATTATACTATAATATTCAAACATTTACGAAACTATCAGAAATATCTGAATGTTTAAAATCATTTTAGTATCAAACATTTGGATATTGTAATTAAAATGTATCGAGTTCAATTTTTCGTGACTTGAAAATCAACGTGTGGAACCGGAGATTAACGTGGATTCTCCACTTGACACATATTCTTTAAGAATGTCGATCTTCAGTCTCACACGTAGATTTTTTAAATTCGAAAAATAGACTAACACCATTTTAGTTACAATTCTTTTTTATAATTGGGGAAAGGAATATAAACCGTGACTTGAATCATGAGCTTCACTCTTAACACCAGAGGTTTTTTCCGTATGAATATTCTCAAAAAGATTAATTACAATATTTAAACATTGAGACAAGTTTGAAAATTTCGTCAATCATTGTTTCATTATACTAACCTTTTTCTAATAAAATGCATTTAGAGACGTGCAAAATCGCAACCAACCATAATCATTAAAAAAAAGATAAAGCAAGATTAGTCTCTAAGCTTAAAAAAGATTAGTCACAAATCTAAAAAATTAAAGTAAGATTAGTCTCTAATTAATCTGTATCTCAAAACTTTAAACATACACAACACATACTACAGAGAGAGAGAGAGAGAGAGAGAGAGGAGCTCTCATCTCAATTCAGTCATGGTGGGTGGCCCATACAAGTGAGCCACAGATCTCACATTCCTCTCCAACTCACTCATTTTGCTTTCAATTTCAGTAAAACCCCACTTCCATTCATACATTTCACCTTAAATTCTTCAATCCCTTCATTTCAATCTCTCTTCAAATCCCTTTCCCTCTTCCCCCCACTTTCAAATTTCCCCCTTTCTCGCACACATTTTGCTGCAATTTTCCAAGAATAGGAAAAATGAGTTTGCAGAGATCTGCAAAACCCTCGAAACCCCCCAACCAAACCCCTTCCAAATCATCCTCCGCTGCATCTTCCTCCTCTCTCTCATCCCACTTGGCAATGGTGGAGCTCAAGCAGCGCATTCTCACTTCTCTCTCTAAGCTCGCCGACCGCGACACCCACCAGATCGCCGTCGAGGACCTCGAGAAGATCATCCAGTCCGTTACAAACGACGGCGTTTCGATGCTGCTCAACTGCCTCTACGACGCCGTCAACGACCCCAAGCCGCCCTCGAAGAAGGAGGGCGTCCGCCTCCTCGCCTCGCTCTGCGCCGCCCACACCGACGCCGCCGCCACCCACCTCACTAAAATCATTGGCCACATTGTCAAGAGGCTCAAGGACTCCGATTCGCAGGTCCGGGATGCGTGCCGCGACGCCATTGGCGCGCTGTCGGGGCTCTACTTGAAGGGCGGTAGTGGAGGCGGCGACGGCGTCGTACCGCTGTTCATGAAGCCGCTGTTCGAGGTGATGAGCGAGAACAACAAGGCGGCCCAAGGTGGAGCTGCATTGTGTCTGGCGAAGATGGTTGAATGTGCATCCGATCCGCCATTGGGTACTTTTCAGAAGCTTTGTGTGAGAGTGTGCAAGTATTTGAATAGTCCGAATTTCATGGCCAAGGCTTCGCTGTTGCAGGTTGTTTCTAGCTTGTCGCAGGTTTGTCTCTTTCACTATATTGATGCTAGTAGTAGTTAGATTTGAATTTTGAGCAGATTAGCCTTTTGAATGAGTTATGATTGGGAAATTTGATGATGCACCAAATTTATGGCGGACATTTTTCTATGTATACTTGGTGATGTGAAAATGTATTTGAAGAAGTCGGGTTTCTGTTCATCGTGCTATCAGTTTGGCGAATTGTATAGCGAACTTGATCCGTTCACGGTTGAGTTAAGACTTTAGTTAGTATTGTTTATATATGCTAAGGATCGTCATGTGAGAAAATCAGGAACAATGAGATTGTCATATTCTCTGTATTGTTGCAGGTAGGAGCAATCACCCCACAGAATTTGGAATCGTTGCTTCAGAGTATTCAAGAATGTCTCAACAGTTCGGATTGGGCGACTAGGAAAGCTGCAGCTGATACATTAAGCGTCTTGTCTTCGAACAAAAACTTAACAGCAGAAGGAGCTGCTTCAACATTGACTGCACTTGAGGCTTGTCGGTTTGATAAGGTACAAAATATTGTGTTCAAAACCATTGACACGTCTCTGTAGGTGATCTGATTTATGGGGCCATTTAGTGCACAACTCACTAACTGATTTCTGATTGCTAACTCTATCCTTTTTATCTGCTAGCGTTTGTTCACAGAATCTGAATTTCTGGTCTAAATGATATTCGGACGTTTTGCTGCTTCCATTAATTGTCTGAGTGATTTATGTAGTTGACTGCTAAATAAATTAAGATTGAACAATTAAAATTAGTCTCCTAAGGCAGTATATTTTGCTCACTTATGGTTTTGATTCTCATGTCTCAATCATTTCAAGTGCGAATTTGTGCTCTTAGATTTTTGTTGCACTTAATCGTACTGGACCTCTGGTATCTCATCTCATGTCTCAGTCGTTAGTATATGTATGTCAATGACCCAAGCAAATTATTGAATTTGGAAATGTGGACTTGTAATCCACTATATCCTCTGTTCATAGATAGTTTCTGATTTGCACGCAAATGACAATTTCTTTTTTGAAGACTTAATGGCTATTTTTTTATTTTTTTTCAATTAGTGGACTTTGTGAAGGAACATAGAGTTGCTTGTATGGTAAACTAATCAAGTAAAATTGATGTTGAATATATCCCAGATAAAACCTGTTAGAGAGAGTATGAACGAGGCCTTGCAGCTATGGAAGAAAATTGCAGGAAAAGGAGATGGATCTTCTCATGGTAGGCATTAGATTGGTTTGGCTAAAGCTTTAATCCCTAGTCAGTAGCAATTTCTGTTTCTTTTTCTTCACACGGTTCATGTTCTAATGCTCTGCATTTCAGAATCTGAAGCCTCTGAAATTGCTGATCAATCGGATAAAAAGGATCTTGCCAACCTTGGTGAAAGAGAGAGTGCAAAATCACTGAAGGATTCATCCTGCGGATCATCTCCGGCTGATCCTAATTTGAAAGGCAAGGGAAACAACATCCTGGACAAGGCTGTTGGAATATTAAAGAAGAAGGCTCTGACATTAACTGAGAAGGAATTGAATCCCGAGTTCTTCCAGAAACTAGAAACAAGAGATTCAGATGATTTGCCTGTTGAGGTGATTCTTCCTCGTCGATGCACCAACCCTTCGAATTCGCAAAATGAGGAAGAGATAGAATCAAGTACAGACCAAAGCGGGAGGACAAGGCTTAACTACCAGGCTGGTGATGCACCCTTTAAAGCTAATTATGAAATCACTGAGAGAGGAACTGTTGGTGATCAGCGCGACTATAATCAAATAGATTCCTCCGGTGCTTATTCAGATTTTTCCAGATCTGCAGGTCAATCTGAGGGATTTATGAATAACAAAGGAAATTGGCTGGCTATTCAAAGACAATTGTTACTGCTTGAGAGGCAACAGGCTCATCTCATGAATATGTTGCAGGTATACTTCCTATTTCTAAGGGTCCCGTTCATAGATATGCATTTATCTTATTATTTTTTCTTCTTTTTCATTTTTTTTCCATTTTGTTCTAGGATTTTATGGGCGGGTCTCATGACAGTATGGTTACTCTAGAAAACCGAGTACGGGGGCTTGAGAGAGTTGTAGAAGACATGGCACGAGATTTATCAATATCATCATCAGGTAGGAGGGGTGGTAATAATATAGGTGGATATGAAGGATCTTCTAACAGGTCGCTCAGTAAGTACAACGGCTTCTCTGACTATTCTGGCGGCAAGTTAGGAAGAGGAAGCGATGGACGGTTTCACTTTGGGGATAGGTTTGCTGCATTTGATGGTGATGCCTTGGGAATGAAATCTAGGGGCCCCTCATGGAGATCTGATGCATCGGATGCTTGGGACTTTCATTCATACGGTAAAAATGGACATATGGGCTCAAGAAGAGCTGGTGGTGGTGGTCCTACAGATATTAGATCTAGAAAATCAGAAAACGAAGCTGATCAAGGTGGCAGCAGAAGAGCATGGGAGAAAGGAGCTGCACCCGTTAGGTTTGGTGAAGGACCGTCTGCAAGGAGTGTCTGGCAAGCTTCCAAGGATGAAGCAACGTTGGAAGCCATACGAGTTGCTGGTGATGATAATGGAGTCAGTCGGGGTGCTCGAGTTGCCATCCCTGAAATGACAGCCGAAGCATTAGGAGATGATGGAGCTGTCCAAGACCGTGACCCTGTTTGGACTTCTTGGAGCAACGCAATGGATGCACTTCATAATGGTGACATGGATGCTGCTTTTGCTGAAGTTTTGTCCACTGGGGATGATGTCTTGCTGGTGAAGCTCATGGACAGATCTGGCCCCGTTATAAACCAGCTATCAAACGAGGTAGCAAGTGAAGTTCTAAATGCTATCTCACAGTTGATCATGGAGCCAACCTTGTTTGACATCTGCTTATATTGGGTTCAACAGGTAAGCCTTTAGCCTAGTAGTCCTGGTCTTTATCTATCTCACTTGAACCTGTTCTATAGCTGTTTCACTTAATACAAGCAAGAAATCTTCTCTGTGATCAAAGTATCTGCTGACTTGAAACAGAATTATATATTTAGGAACTCAAGCTGGTTTATTACCGTTTCACTTGATACGAGCAAGAAATCTGCTCTGTGATCAAAATATCTGCTGACTTGAAACTGAGTTATATATTTAGGAAATCAAGCTGGTTGATTATCTTTATTATGCATGACTGTAACATCAAATGGCCTATATGATGAACCTGTTCTAGAGCCGTTTCACTTGATACGAGCAAGAAATCTGCTCTGTGATCAATATATCTGCTGACTTGAACAGAATTATATATTTAGGAAATTAAGCTGGTTGATTATCTCTAATATATGCATGACTGTAACATCTAATAACCTATATGATGAACCTTTTCTAGAGCCATTTCACTTGATACAAGCAAGAAATCTTCTCTGTGATCAAAATATCTGTTGTCGTGGAACAGACTATGTATTTAGGAAATTAAGCTGATTGATTATCTTTATTATGCATGACTGTAACATCTAATGGCTTATATTATATATCTTCAACTTAAAACGTTGAAAGAATCATCTCCAGACGAACTGCTCGAGAAGCTCGCTTCTCACTCCTAGAGTGCCCATGCACATACTTGATTATTGATAGTTCCATGTAATTTAGCGCATCTCTGGGATTCTATGTCTTGACATTATTCTGCTCGTGTCCTCAGTTGGCAGATATCGTTATGGAGAACGGCCCCGACGTGCTGAGCACTCCAATGGAAGTAAAAAGGGAGATTTTGCTGAATTTACATGAAGCTTCTTCAACAATAGATCTACCTGATGACTGGGAGTTATCAGCTCCAGACCAACTCTTACTTCAGTTGGCAACTGCTTGGGATATTGATCTGTAACATTTTGGGAAATAATTTCTCTTCACCAATATTGTTTTGGCTTCATATTTGCTTTTAATGGTCTGATTATTGTCTGTCAAAATATGCATTTGTTCGATCTGTGAATGTTTTAATCACTCTATACAAATGAGAAAGAAGTGATTAATTGAGTAGAATTTACGTTTTTTGCATGTGCATTATTATGTTAGTGATTAGATTAGCAGGTTGTTAAATTGTGTATTATGCAACTTCTGTGAATTTGAAGATTTTTCTTGTGATATATAGTATTTCATTTGGTTGGCCCTTTACACATTCAATGAATAATATGCTTCATTTATTATATTTCTATATATTTTTGGGGTTAATAATCAAATCTATTCCCACCTTTAGCAATTTTATCAATTCTTTGACACCCTTTTTCAAATTATGTTCCAATTTTTTCAACTTGTATCAATTTTATCATTGGTAAAAAAAAGGTTTCTACGTGTAAATTAAGTACGAACAGAACAAACTCTAAAATAATAGAAAGCACTTCGTCCTAAATAAGTGTTATGTTCATAAAATAAAATATATTTTTGAATTAATGAGTCATATTTCATTATTCTATAAAAAATGATGTCAAACTTTCCCATTTTACCCTTGTTCAATTCAATTTTTCAGGAAATAATTAAGGACAAAAAAAGATAAAATACCACTTTCATGGTATACAATTAAGGACAAAAAAAGATAAAATACCACTTTCATGGTATACAAGTTTTGACGGCAAGGAGCACTTTTTCGGGGATGTATGAAGTAAATATCTAGGCAAGCAAATAGATGTAATTGCTATAAATAAAAACATAAGTAAATCATAGATTGAACATGATCTAAATCTGGAAAAACAATCGAGCCAAATTCTCTGCATTCACAAATTATATACACCAAAAAGGGGGAAACTAACAAGCTATGCAACTAGATTACACAAACAATCTCACTAGCACCATATTAATCGAGTGCCCAAGAACCAAGAACCAACCTCATGACCGTAAGATCGAAGGATCCGAGGCGCGTTGTCATCGTCTACTTGATCCGAGGAGCATTGTCATCGTCTACTTGAAGAACCACTTCATGACCGACTACTTGATCGTAGGATCCAAAGTCGCAACGTCGTCTACTTGGCAGCATACCAGCTCTGAGCACATTTGGCATCAACAGACAAACCAACTCTAAGAGTAATTTCCCCATCAAAAGGATTTGTCATACAATCAACAACTATAGCCTTCGCCTCCTCGGCCGATTCGCTTGGTCCTTCGAGGATCACTTCATCATGAACCTGCCCAACAGAACAGGGATTTTTGACAAACAATCGAAAACAAAGAATTGTTTCTTTTATTTTGCTTTTTATTACCTGTAACAGAAGTCTCCATCCGAGCTCCTTCAAACGTTTGTTCCTCGATATTTGCAACATGGCACACATAGCAACGTCTGCAGCACTTCCCTGCAGCATATTTCAAGGTTAGTATGTCGACAAGCCCCCAAAATTGAAAGGGCAGTGAGCAACAGGGACCTGCACGGGGGAGTTGATTGCAGCACGCTCGATGTGAGCCCTATGAGCTCTGCTGGCATTCTTAAGAGATGGGAAGTGGCGGGCCCGCCCTAGCAACGTGTATACACGCTCATGTATGTGTGCATCATTTTTGCGTGCTTCCTGCCAACTCAGAACTTCTTTTCTATCATCATACCAGAGATCAACTGTTTTCTGAGCCTCCTCACGAGAAACCTGACAAAGCAGATAGTGTTCACGCATGGAATCAAACTTTTTCAAACAGTTGAAAGCTCTTGAGAAACTAGTACCTTCCAGTCCCGAGCAAGTCCGACAGTAGTTTTTCCATATGCAATGGAAAAGTTAAGCATCTTTGCTTTCCTCCTTTCAGCACCAAAAGCATCCTGAAATATCACGCACAGAGATCTGAAAGATTTAGTAGCTGTTATTTCAAATGAAGAAAGAAAAAGGTGAAGAGAAAACTCTAAGAGCAGACCTTTAGCAACGGGGCTGGAGGCTTATCTTCATCCGACTGAGGATGCCACTCGAGAAGCACATCATTCTTTTTGACAGCATTATCAATGTGTGGATACATGTTCATTGCAGTCCTTGAGTGGAAGTCTCCACCGGCTTCAAAAGCTTCGAGCATACTCTTACAGTTGGCCAGATGAGCTAGAATCCTAAGCTCTAACTGATTGTCAGAAACAGAATAAAACACAGAAAAATTCAGTATTTCTTGTTTTTATCAAATTTTAGTTACTGATACCGAATATTTGAAGACTATAGTTCTTTTTTTAACACGCTTTAACTGTTTACAAAAAATTCTAGTCATTTAAAATTTTGTATGCATATTTTTAGAAATTAGTTCCAGAGCAATAAAATTACTAGACGGTGTAACTATATGCATATAATAAGTAGGAAATATATCTTCTAAAAAATAATTTACACCAATAAATAACTGAAGTAGTTCTTTCACCCAGTAAAACTTCTCAAATCTACAAGCGAAGTAACTCCAAACAAAGCATGATATATTAAGAGCACTCAAGTTATTACCTGTCCATAATCAGCAACAATAAGAGAGTTTCCAGGTGCTGCTATAAATGCCTGACGGATCTTGTAACGATCCTTCTCCAATGCCGGTTGGTTCTGTATGTCAGAAGAAAAAAGTTATAGCTCAGTAAAAAATCCGCAAAGGGAAAATAAAAATTATGCTTTTGTTTGATTTGATGATGGGATTTTCAAGCAAATATGCCAAAAAGTATCTAAAGCTGCTGTGGCAATATGTGCCATACAATGTCTTGATCTATAAGAAATGAGACAAGGCTTGTTGAGGCAGTATATCTTGATATGGATACTCTTATTCTTCCTGCCGCCCCTTTAATACTTCCAACCTCGGAGTCGAAAATTTTCACCCATTGACAAATCTCATCAAAAGAGTAAAAACACTTCAAAATGGCTCAAGAAATCTTTGAACTTATGTTTTCTTCAGTAACATAAGTTTTCACCAGGACAGTTTCCAATGACAAAATCAAAGAACAAGGAACATAGCAATACCATAAACAGTCTTTCTTAGTTATCCTCTTCTCCGTGCCAATGAAGCATTTTACCAAGTCCGTCACCTTGCAGGTCCAATAAGAGAATGTTAACAGCTGCTTTCCCAGTCTTCAAACTAGATCTTCACTTAGTATTTACTTGCTTGCTTACGGTACCTTTAGATTTCTTCAGTGACTCAGCGACCAACAATGTTAAAAAGTGACGGCTTATTAAACCTTCCAAGAAAGATCCCTAGACTTTATTAATTTAGAGAACTAAGCAGGAAAGATTTTTAACATGAATCACATCTGAAAGAGGAACTCCATAAGAAAGTCACCAGTACAGCCCAAAAAGATACCGAGCAACCAAGATATTTCAGGTAATCAGAATTACAAGCTAAATTTTTGAAGTTCATATAAACGGCATCATGGTAACATAGGAGAGAAAAAAATTGCACAAACCTGCAGATTAGGTCGTCTCGCAGACAGTCGGCCAGTTTCTGTGTTAATATTCAATGAACAATGGATTCTCCCATCCTTGCCTGAAATGTGATTTCCCTGAGATGGACAGTGAAAAGCAGAGTTAAAAACATTAGAAATTTCCTACTCCTTGCCTAATACACACTCGTCAAATTACCCAAAGATAAGAGATGATGCCCAACTCTCAAAGGCAAGCAACAAATACAACATTTGCAATAAAACCCAGCTACAAATTTACGTAAAAAAGAAAGAGAGATAGGCAGACAAAATAAACACTTGCGCTGCATGATGAAGGGTCAATTTGAAGGGTTTTTTTTTTTTTTTTTTGTGACTTGAAAAAATTATTCAAAGAAAAATCTAAATATAATTTAGCAAACAATTACAACTAACTAATGCAAAAAGTGCAACATCATATAAAGGCTTCTCAGACTCACTAGAACATTTCTCATATTCAAAACAGATTTTCAGCGGAGTTACCAAAAGCTTATAACAGATTGGTTGAGATATTGCTCAAATCTCATGTAGCAGATTTAGGATAGAATTCCCTTATCCTTCTAAAAAGAGACATCTTAAAACGACTAAGAGCTCGTGTTTTTTGCACCCACTATAGCCACATTCCAATCAAAGAAAACCCCAAAAAATGTAGGAAAGAGAACTAAGATGCAAATTTCAAACACCCACATATACACGTGCAATGTAATTAGCAATCTAATCATGTAACGTGGGAAGTCTAGAAGAAGAAAACCTGCAAGGGGAGAATAAAGTTGGATATCAAAGAGTCAATCGAGCAAACTTCACATAGAGCAGCAATGGAATGACAAGCCTCGATTCCTGCCTGTCCCCCACCAAATGCAGCGTAAGCAGTTCCATAAGCAGAGATATCCCTGTCTACATTTTGGGAAGCACCATTGTCCGTTAACGAGTTTTGATCCACTTCTTCAAGAATTTCTTCGTCATCCTCCTCATCCAGGATATCAAAGTCTGCAGAGACCTTGCCAGCAAGAGTTTTCAAAGCATCCCCGCTGACAGAAGGCCACCCACTTGGAGTGAACTTATCAGCCACCATGTTAACACCATCAGGCTTACTCAATACAATTTTACGAAATTTTGTGGCTTTCTTTTTGCCTTCTTCAATTATATTATCCACGTTTGGAATTTTAAATTCTTTCTTCACCGGAAGAAACTCATTTGGATCCTTTCTGTGAATAAAAATAACAAAGAATAAGTGTATGGTCATTATTTGCCGTAAACCAACCCGCGCCCCCCAAAAAAAATTCAATGATCACACATCGAATTTCTTAGATTTCTTCAGAAAGGATGTAATCACTACCTGTTCTGTATACCACCGAAGAATATCTGGCGCAACTGTGTATCACTTCCTACATTCATGTCTTTTGCATCAGGGCAAAGTTTAGAAGCCCACTTGCGAAATCTATCAGCAGCTATCTGCTGCTCTGCTTTAGCAACCTTTTCAATTTCAGCAAGATAAGAACGATCAACCAGCATTCCCTCTCTCTCCATTTTAACAAGGAGCTCCCCGAATGGACGTATATACTTACAGTAGTTGTCAAACATTGTCCCTTTGTATTGTCCATCGACAAACCAATGTTGTTTTTTGTTGTCCTTGTCCGACAATTTCGTCTTCAGGCTTTCATACAGGCTCAATGTGCTTATTGAATCCAGAGCAGAATAACAGATCCATAACTTCCTCTCATCTCGTTGTAGCTCTTCAACGGGGGGAATGACAACTATTTTTCCCTCAGATCCATCTTTCTTAAGTTTTTTCCGGCCAAAAATGTTCTTCATTGACACCTTTCCAAGAACCTGTTCACCAGGGCCTCTCCTAGCATCCGACATGACTTTCGAATCTCTTGTGAGTGCTTCCAAAGAATACCCTCCCAGTGTTCGTCTAGAGGAATCCCACAATCGAGCCATGTGCATCGTATCAGCATAGAAACCAGAAAGTTTAAGCCCATAATTCTCTAATACATGATTATCGAAGCTGTAGTTGTGCCACACCTACAAAAAGTACAGGGAAGCTGATTATACGTATGAGTTCAAATCTCCACTATACCAGGCTAAAGGATGATTTGCTTTGATAAAATTATCGCAGAGGAACATAAGTAAAGCCAATAATGAAACAACAACAAAAAAATGAATTACTTTTTTAATAGACTGATCTTCAAAAAATGAAGCAAATTCTTTGATAAGATCCTCGCCACCTCCATCAAGGACATCTACCCAGATACACGACTTTCCATTACCAAAATCTGCTTCCGGCCCAGAATATATACTGAAACATATCACTTCTCCATGGTCCACAGGTGTTTCTTCTTTAACATCAATATTTGCCACCTACAATAATAAAATCACAGGGAATGCTAAGCAGCGGCTCATATTTGCACGAAAACGGAAAACAAAGCATGTTATACATTTTTAATTTACAATGAACCTATACATGCCTCTGTATCACATGCGTGAACAAGATCCTTGTATTTAGTTGTGAGCAGACGGACTATTTCCCTAGCTGCAGGGATGCTATCAACAACAAGAACCTTTTCATAGACCTGACTAAGTTTCTCATGAAGTTCTGAGTATTCAGGACCAGTGATCTTCTCACTCAAAGGTTCACCACCGTCATCATTTGGAACTGCTTCCCTACCAGCAGAAGCAATTTCTTTATTATCGAATACTTTATCCTTTTCCAATTTGGGACCTTCATCTCTCTTACTTTCCCAGTAATTTGGGTGAGCACCTTTCGTCATTAAATGACCCTCCACTACTATCTTGTTATCAATATTCGGGTAAGAAACTACACGAGATCCAACCTGACCTAGAGCTTTCTGGTTATGAGAAATATGATTCCCATGTTTCCTGCCATTTTCGGTATACTGCTTCTCCTTCCTGCTTAACACACTCCCTTCTCCTACATACTGCAAAAAAAAAAAAAACAATTTTCCCATGAACAGAAAGCTCTGAAAATGGCAGTTAACATAGAGAAATAATTCAATGAAATACGTGACTTCAAAGCTTTGCAAGTACAAAGAATATCATACCATTGTTTGTCTCATATATGTATTTTCTTCTGGAATTGCTTTAAGGTTTGCCGATGTGCTACCCCCATGAGCAAATAGTTTCTTGTTCATTCTATATTCTTCGGTAGCTCGACCCCAGTCTTCAACAGTATGTCCAGACAAGTTTCCTTGGCTGTCTTCCTCTACTTCTTCCGTCTCTCTATAAAAAGGCTTCTTCCACTTATATGCATAATCACCCCTTCTTCGATGATGCATTTCATTTTCGTTCTGCTGAAATGTGCTATAGCTCGATTTTTGGTTTAATTCGAGCACATCAGCATTGATAACTCCATTCGAGACGCCTCTAGAAGCAGCACTTCGTGCTGCTTGATCTTCCACCCTGCAAAAAATCGAGCAGCGCGATAATGTCCGAGTCTACATTCAAGAACAGTCTAGCAAAACTACATACTCCCAAACTAACAATGCCCCTACAACATCAAATAACGATACAGAGAGTCTATATTTTTCGGACAAACAGCACAAAAATAAGACAATCAGACACCAAAATTGTAAATTTCCCAACAAAACAGACAGATTGTTAACAATAACAAAGCAAGAAACTCTAAATCAAAGCTCCACACACACACACACACACACACACACACACACACACAGAGAATAAATTGACAGCTTATCAACATTAAAAACCATCCAAAATCAAAAGAAGTACAAATTTAGAGAGTTCAAAAAGAAGCCGAACCTGCAGTAAACTCTGGGCGAGGAAGAAATGGAGTAAAACTGAATGCAAGAACGGCAAAACCAGAAATACGGCGGGCAAAACGACGACGGCCGGAAAGGGGCGGCGGGTGCAGAGAATCCCATTTTAGCCATGGCGGCTGCAACTCTACCTAGCTTATTGCTAGTTCTGTGAGTGACAATGCCTCGAAAAGCTGCCGTTTTGATAACTTTGAAAGAAAAAGAAAAAAAAAAGGAAAAATCCTGAGCGGTTAATTGGCGGCTGTAAATAAGAGGGTTTTACAGGGGTTTATCGGTTGTTTGTCAGCAAGTGTGGGAGTGGCGGAAGGAGGCAAAGGGCACATGCGTTTCTAGAAAGAGAGAGTGGGGTTGGGCGAGAGAGATAGGAGGAGGAGGGAGAGAGAAAGGGCACAGACCACATCAGCGGCAATAGAGTTTTTCCTTTTAAATACAATATTCTGTGTTCGAAAATTCAGTCGCGGCCATGAAAAATTGAAAATATGTGGATTGTGTGTGGAGCAATTCCTCTGGCAGCATTAATGTTAAATCTACTATTAGTGTGGAATGCCAATACGACGAACCCGATCGATTTTGGGTATTTTTTTATTGAATTATCGGGCTATTCGATAAAAATTCGAGTCGATTTTTTTAGGCTGAATTATCAAGATTTAATCTTATATTTGCAAAAAAAAAAAAAAAGGTTAAAATGTAGTATAATTTACTTAGGAGTGGACTTGTGTGGGATTGATCTTACTGTAAGTTTGGCTCCAAAGTGTCATTTTTTCTCTTAATAATTGTTACTTAATCCTTTAACTAATTAGAGGATATAATTTCAAGATAATTAATATTTTACATCTAACTGCACTGTGCGGTCTGCATCAAAATCTCTGTGAATTATTTATTGATGATTTATGTAGACTTATAAAAATTGCAAAAAATAAATTTAAGTACTTTACAACAAAAATTGTACTTAAAATTCTAAACTATTTTTGGTTTAACAAAAATTTCACAGCTTTTGATAATTACAGTTAAATATATTCCCTCCATCCCAGGTTAGTTTGGTTCAATTAATATTTTATATCTCACAACAAATCAAATATAAACCACATTTTGGGAGGATGGATGGAATACTAATTATAAAAAATTAACAAAAATATCCCCAGGTTCCAACTCTGGTTAGAGAGGATGTTGTCCTATACATCTTGTAATATTTTTTATGGATTAAAACTTTATTGTTTCGTTTTCACCTTATTTTTTTATATAATTTAATTAAAATTCACGTTAGTACGTCGGTTTTCCAAGGTCATAAACTGACCTCTGGAATATTTTTGTTGGTCCGTGCATTTAATTGTAATTATTAATAAATTATAATATTTTTATTAAAATGAAAATATTTAAAGGTTTCAAGTGTAATTTAACATAAAATAAACAACATCGACCATGAAATCTATACTAATACTAAATAAGAGAGTTGTAACTATATTAACAAATTTGTCATTTTCCCTCCAAAATCAATTTAATGGATAATAGGTCTTGAACTTTAAGTTATTTCATGAATGATGAATAATATATGTTGGTTAATTCTATACATCTCCTTTCTTGGTTATCATGTTTGAGCTTTAAAAAAAATCAAATTATTTAATAAAATTGAATGATTATGAATTTTGGCTTATTTGGGATAATGTAATTGAATTTCCTACTTTTTATATTTATTATTTATATACTAAATATTTATACTAATACTAAATAAGAGAATTGTAACTATGTAATTGTTACTTAATCCTTTAACTAATTAGAGGATATAATTTCAAGATAATTAATATTTTACATCTAACTGCACTCTGCGGTCTGCATCAAAATCTTTGTGAATTATTTATTGATGATTTATGTAGACTTATAAAAATTGCAAAAAATAAATTTAAGCACTTTACAACAAAAATTATACTTAAAATTCTAAACTATTTTTGTTTTAACAAAAATTTCATAGCTTTTGATAATTACAGTTAAATATATTTCCTACATCCCAGGTTAGTGTGGTTCAATTAATATTTTATATCTCACAACAAATCAAATATAAACTACACTTTTTTGGAGAACGGATGGAATACTAATTATAAAAAATTAACAAAAATATCCCCAGGTTCCAACTCTGGTTAGAGAGGATGTTGTCTTATACATCTTGTAATATTTTTTATGGATTAAAACTTTATTGTACTGTTTCGTTTTCACCTTATTTTTTTATATAATTTAATTAAAATTCACGTTAGTACGTCGGTTTTCCAAGGTCATAAACTGACCTCTGGAATATTTTTGTTGGTCCGTGCATTTAATTGTAATTATTAATAAATTATAATATTTTTATTAAAATGAAAATATTTGAAGGTTTCAAGTGTAATTTATCATAAAATAAACTACATCGACCATGAATATTTTAACCGCAAGAGAGAGATAAACAATAGACGAGTTTTACATACAATTCGTCTGTTAGAAATTAACATACTATAATTTATCTAACTTACTAAGTTTATTTTATCATAAGCTCCAATGAAATTATATACGGAGTAATTTTCTTAGTATTTTGGTTCCAATATTATTATTATTATTATTATTATATGCCATATTATGTATAAATAAACAAAACAAAAAAGTAATTATTGCAATAATCTTCATATATTTTAAAACTAGTATTGCACCAGTGCGTTGCACGGTATAATGCATTTTAAAAATATCTAATATATAAATTATCAAATCACATAAATAATAAGGAGTATTAATTACTCCATCCATCCACGATATTTAGGACATAATTTTATTTTTGGTGTCCATCATATTTATACCACTTTTCTTTTGGGATAATACTCCACACACATTCATTATTTTATACATCACAACTACTCATTATAGTGGGTCTCTTTCTCTACTCCCAAATACTACCTACCTAACATTTATTAAAATTCTTATCACACCCTACATGACCTATATTTCATGGACAGAGGGAGTATAAAATTTCAAACAACAAAAGAGAATAATAATATATTAGTTTTTCAGTATATAAATTAATAAGGACATTTCTAAGTATAACATTAACAAATACAACATACTCCCTTCGTCCACGAAATGTATATTATGTCCATTTGGTTCATGCTCTTCTCGTGCCACTAAAATTGTGCTATATATTTCGTGGACGAAGGGAGTATCAAACATTATGAAAAATTTCTTTTTACACAACACCACACACCAATACCTTCAAACATTTCCAATTTGAAACTCTTGAAATATCCACATAAAATTGTCGAAAAACTGTCTGTCATACATAAGATGCATTAATCACTAATATGTTATTTATGGAATAACACAATAAAATATAAAATTCATGCATTACATCAATATTTTTTTAAAGAAACATTCAATCCAAATAACATTAATAATTATGACATGTACTTCTTATTGAGAAATTCTTTGTACAAAATATTTCTAGTAACCAATATTTTGTATATGTCTTCCTTTAAAATATATAAGTATTTAAAAATGTATACATTTATTTTTCAGTTTACAATACACAAAAATAGAGAAAACCATTTATATATATATATATATATATATATATTTGAAAATACAATTTCGATTAAAATCCATTTCAAAATGCCATTAGAATTAAAGATGAACATTCATCATAATTATTTCAACAAATTTTAGCATTTTAAATAATTCTTCATTTTGATAACTTCTAAACTTATTGAAATATATATTTTTAACTGTCTTTTAAATATTTTTTTCACTATTATATTTTTTAAATATTTAGGAATCTAAATAATGAAAATAATAAAATTATTTTGGCAACTATTCATTGCACTAATTTTTTTTAAAAAAAATTACATATCTTAGTCAAAATAGTGTTGTGTTAAATTAGAACATTTATTATATAAATAATAAATATAAAAAGTAGAAATTTTAATTATATAATCCCAAAAATTCAAATTAAATAAGCAAAATCCATAACCATTCAATTTTATTAAACAATTCAATTTTTTTAAGCCAAAAAATGATAATCAAGAAAGGAGGTATATAGTAATTGATCATCATATATTATTCATTACCTATAAAATGACTTCAAGTCAATACCTATATATTATCCACTAAATTGGTTTTGGAGGGAAAAGGGTAAACTTGTTAATAAAGCTACAATTCTCTTATTTAGTATTAGTATTAGATATATATATATATATATATATATACTAGTAAGTAGCCCGTCGAGACTCGACGGGAATAACTTTATGTTTTAATTTACGTGTATACATTTTAAAAATAATTTTATATCTTATTTAAAAGTTGTGATATTGTTCGCGTTAATTATTAATCAAACTTAGAAAATTAATTTTATTTCACGTATCTAAATTTATTATTAGGAATGACAATGGATCGGGTATACTCATTCATTATGTATTTTCTAAATCTAAATTTGTTTAGATATTTTCTACATGTTCGTCCTAATCTCGGTTAAAATAGTGACTTTACTGTATATACTCGTCTCAAATCCGTTGAGTAATACTCGATAAAAATATGAATACTCCAAGTAAAATTAATTAAAATTAGTAAAAATCCTTCTTTCTATGTTATTTGAACCGTCTCGTTAGTTTATGCTAAATTACTCGATAAAAATCTAAACAAAGTTAATATTAATTAAAATTTGTAAAAATTCTTCTTTTTAAGCATATTTGATCTGTCTCGTTGGTCCATGCTAAATCGATATCTCCAATATTTGCCAAAATGCGGGAAAAAATGTTTACATCTTCAAAGTAATATTAATTAAAATTAGTAAAAATCATTCTTTCTATGTTATTTGAACCGTCTCGTTGGTTTATTCTAAATTACTCGATAAAAATCTAAACAAAGTTAATATTAATTAAAATTAGTAAAAATCATTCTTTTTAAGTATATTTGAACCGTCTCGTTAGTTCATATTAAATCGATATCTCTAATCTCTGCCAAAATTCGGAACAAATATGTTTACATTTTCAAGTTTTTTGTTCTTTTCTTTAGCTACATATCTCACATTTGATTCAATGTATATATTTTATAGAAAGCACTAATCGAATTTTTAGAAAAACATGAATGAAAAATAAAAAGGATTCCATATAGACAAGTTGATTAAATATATTTATTTAGTCTTCATAGGGATTTTCATTTACAAATTTTCTATAGATTATTATATATGAATTAAGAATGCCTAAAATAAGGATTTATAAGAATGCATTCCAAAATTGTTATTATTTTAATATGTATAATAGAATAATTTAATTAAATTGAGGGAAAGATAAATATGAGATGTGATTAATAGATAAACATGTGATATTTCAAGAATATGAAATTAATAAAAATAAAAAAATAGAATATATATGAATTAAAATTAGACAAATTACCAGAATAAAGGAAAATCTGAACGGAGCACCGTAGAGGGGGCAACTTTATTTTCGTATTAGTAATAGATATATATGTCTACTTGTACTAGGAATGGCAATGGGTCGGGTACCCACCCATTAAGCATTTCCCAAATCCAAACCCATTAAAATTTCCTCAATCCATACCCGTCCCAAATCCGATTAAAAAATTATTTTAAAACTCGTACCCGATCCAAACCCGTTGGGTAATACCCGCTAAAAATCCGTTAAAAACCTGAATGTACTAGAACATAAACATCAATATTAAATAGTATAAATAACAAAATATTATAAACATAATTTTGACATTAGTATAAATAAAAAAGTTCATTATATTAAATTAGGGAGATGATCAAATAGGAACTCCCATTTATATGAGAACTAGGAACCAATCCAAACCATCAATCCTCTAAGATTTATGGATATGATTTAATCTAATAACTAATTGGTCAAACCCGCTTTAGTTGGTCAATCCCGCTTTTTTTACTTAAGTAAGGTTACTATGGTAATTTTCGCTGTTTTATCCTGTGCAAAATCGAGATGCACAAAATAGTGTAAAGTAATGCATTAATTAGTGATGCATCAATATCACATTTTTGATGCATCAATTAAATTTTTATTAATATGGAACAAATAATAACTTTTACACCCCATTTATGGTTTATAAGAAACAAACAAGGTTTATAAAGTATATACTTCTACAATTAAGGCATTACGCATAGCTTATTCGTATTTGTTACATGATGTTCTGGGCAAAAAATTTTGATGCATTAATACAATTTATGTTATGCATCAATATGAAATCGTAAATGCACATAATAGGAGATGACCCATTACCATCATTAATGCATTACATATACGATGTTTGTGCATTAAATTATTTAGATTTATGTATTACATTGTGTATTTGTTTTACATGTAGTATTATTCATTATATCGTTATTTTGTATTATATTATTTAGATATATGCATTACATTGTGTAGTTTTTTTTTTTGTCATGCAGTACCATTCATATATGCAACATGTATATCACATTTGTGCTCGTATATGATATCACAATTAATGTATTATGTATACCGTATTCGTATTTGTTACATGATATTATGGGCACAATTTTATGATGCATTAACACGATTTACGTGATGCATCATTATGAAACTGAAAATGCACATAATAGAGTAAGACCCAGTACCATAATTAATGTATTACATATATGATATTTGTGCATTATATATATAAGTTTGAATGCACAATTGCAGTTTATAAAATGCACAAACTATCACACGGTAATGCATTAATAGTCTGAAGAAAATATCCCATCCCCAATAATGCACAAAATACACACCATCTTAACTGGAGTCTTCTTCTTACCGTAGAAAAATCATCAGCTTACTTTCGTAGAAAAATCTACAAAACCAAAAATCAAATCTACCGTTGTGAACGAAAGGGTTAAAACTTTGTTAATCAAGTAAAAACTCATGAATCGACCGCTGTGAACGAGATGGTAAAGATTTTGTGAAATTAAAGCAATCAAAACTTACAAAGAAAGAAAATTTATCGTCGTGAATAAGAGGATCAAGATTTTGTGAAATTAATCAATAAACCACCAAGAAAGCACTTGAATTACATAGTTAAATTTTCCAATTTTTTCTAGCTGTCACTTGATCTGCAATGATTTGATCAATTGTATTATGATTTCTCGAATTTAACTAGAAATTGAAGCACCATGTAATACACACTTAAATTTCCCGGCGGTGGTGCAACGATGTATGGCTGTGTCGCGATGGCAACGACGATGATTTGTGATGCTGCTAGTGAAGAGAGAGAGAGTATGTTGGTAATATTTAATTTCCTAAAATAGCTTTCATTCCTTTTTTTTAATCCATGTTAAAATTTTAGATTCAATCATAGCCACACATTCTTTAGTAATGAGTGGTCAGGATTAGTTTTTATTTCTCATATAAGAGATGATTCTTACCAGATCCATTTTTTATTAAATTATATGCGTGTTAAAAGAATAATATAAATTAAATCCTAAAATTATTACTATTTATATTAATATAAATTATATATAAAACAAATATTTAATTACTAAAATTATTAATTCTTTGTATGCGGGTTAAAAATAATAATATAATATCCTAAAATTATTAATATTTATATTAATATCTATAATTATATTATAAATTATATATATAATATTTTGTTATCTTACATATATATAAATGAGTTTGGGTAGCGGGTACCCGTAGGTAATTTCCCAAACCCGTCCCAAAACCATTTAATAATTTCCAAACCCGTCCCATTAGGGTTTGGTAGAGCCGGCTACCCGTATAAACCCGACCCATTGTCATCCCTAACTTGTACCATTATTTTTTCAGAAGTTGGCCTGTAAATAACACTGAAATTCCAAGAGCGTGCTCTGAATATTTTAAAATCTAATGATTTCCCCAAATGCTATAATAAATCATATATATATTGTTATTTTGAGCAAATACAAACATTATTCGTTCTTTTGGCAGAAATGAGATAAAAAATGAACCCAAACATATATAGAAAAGTTGACTGTAATTATTCATCTGATCCCTCAACTGTAATTCAATAATATTGTAAGTTGTACATAATTGTTAATTAACATATATGCATATGTGACGGTGAATTACAACCAAATCAAATAAATAAACAAAAAAATTACTAAGTGCTAACTCACAGCGTAAACTTTACTCATCTTGACAAAAACTGCAAGATTCTGCACTACATAACCAACCCTTTCAAAAAAATTGCCTAAAACAATTGATCATTAATCTTCATGATTTTTATGATCATCGTCGTCCTCCTCATCATCATCGTCATGATCGTGATCGTGATCATGATCATCACCATCTGCGTCATCTTCTTTTAGGGTTTTCTGTGCACACAAATAGTCCAATGCAGTGACCACATCACTCATAATAGGCCTAGTGTTGGCATCTTCACTGAGGCACATCGCCGCCACCGCGAGTGCTTGGAAAAGGCCCTTCTCCGGGTAGTTGCCTCGGAGCGAAGGATCCGCCATCATATGGAACATCTTCTTGTCCCTAAACAACGGTTCCGCCTGCCAATAATATTCATGAAATAGAGCATTAATCATACGAATTATAAAAAAAACATAATCTTATATATTTTCACGTTGCACCTACGTACCCAGGCGAGCAAGTTCTGCTCTTTGGGCGGTCTTGTATAATCAATTACCCTCCTACCCGTGATGATCTCCAAAAACACGACCCCAAAACTATAGACGTCTGATTTTGTAGTGAGCATCCCGGTTTGTGCATACTCGGGTGCACAATAGCCATAGGTCCCCATAACCCTAGTGGAGACGGGGTTGTCCTCACCAATGGGGCCTAACTTAGCCAGCCCCAAATCCGAAAGTTTAGGGTTAAAATTAGCATCCAAAAGTATGTTTGACGCCTTGAAATCACGGTATATGACCGGAGGATCGCCTTCCTCGTGCAAGTACTCCAATCCCCTTGCTGCTCCTTGACCAATCTTCATCCTAGTATTCCAGTCCAGAGGTTTATTCCCTAAATTTGGACCTGCACACACACACACACATATTAATTAATTAAGCTCTAGCAAAATTTAATTAAATTATATATATTATTGATAAAATGTGACATATATATATATATATACTTAGGAGATGATCTTCCAAAGAGCCATTAGCCATGTATTCATAAACTAAAACTCTGTGACTTCCTTCAGCACAATATCCAATCAAATTTACAAGATTAGGATGATGAAGAAGGCTAAGCACCAACACTTCCACTAAAAATTCTTGGTTTCCTTGAAATCCATTTCTGTCTAGCTGCTTCACAGCCACCTCCTGATCAATTAACATAAGATTAATGCATTAATTTACACAACACACACACATATATATATATATATATATAGGGTGTGGATCTGATAGGAACTCATTCTTATATGAGTCCGTAGGAACCATGCATTTTTATGACTTTGGAAATGCACAAAATACAGTACTTTAATGCACAAATATAGCAAAGCAAAAAAAAATTCGTCTCCGATTTTAATTTATAGATAATGATTGTGGCAACATTAATGTTTTTTAGCTCGCTCCAAGGCCTTCGGCTCCCCTCGCTCGACTCTTAAATCAAAACATATGTTTATGCATTTAAATAATGCAATTTGTGCATTAACTTGTGTGATAAAAATGCATGATTCCTACGTACTTATATAAAAATGAGTTCCTATTTGATCCTCTCCCTATATATATATTTAAAGAATCGATATGTGGCTCATCATTACTTAGCACATTTCGTAAAGCGTAAGCATTGTTGACGTCTAGCTAGTCCACGTAAACATTTTTCTATTTATTTCTAATATATTATAATTATATATCCTATGCCTCATAAATTAAATAATTAATTTACAAATTATGTAAATAATTTTTAGATGATATATAAAGTAGACATTAATAAATTTAATTAATTACCATATTTGTGGTTTGAAGGTAGCCTTTGTAGACCCTCCCAAAACCGCCTTCGCCTATCAAATTGTGAGAATTGAAGTTTTTAGTGGCAACACATAGCTCCTTGTACGTAAATACTTTAGCTGTGATGTTCCCCTTTCCAAGCTTCTCTATTTCATCCGATATATACCTTATCTTGCTTCTATCTGCATCAACAACAGATCAACGAGATTACATTTACGTATACAGTAAAAAAAATTGATCAACGGAACGAGATTACATTAATATATACGTATTTAATAAAGAGATGCACTCCTGTGCATAAAGCTGCACATACATCCCATCCGACCTGACCGACCCGCTCCAGTCAACGTTGATCGGTCAACGGTCAACGTTTGACCGTTGACTTTTTTGATTTTTTGTCCTCCGCCTTCGGCTCCGATTTTAATTTATAAATAATGATTGCGACAACATTAATGTTTTTTAGCTCACTCCGAGGCCTTCCCCTCGCTCGACTCTTTAAAAAAATAATAATAAAAAAGTCAACAGTCAACGTTGACCGAGAAGGGTCAGATCGAGGCGAACGTACCGTAAAGTTGTTGTACAAGAATTTTTGCCTTTAATAAATGGATGACAACAACATATCAAAAATCAACCTCAATATAATAATTAAAAAATTGCGTGGGCGATTGCGAGACCTGATCATATAAAAAGAATATATAAACAATCAAAAGATGCATGCATGCATATATATTTATATATGTATATACCAGTTCTGGTTGATAGATTTCCAAAAGAGGTGAGCTTTTTATTCTGTTTCTTGTATTCTTGAAGGCTCTTCTTCAACGATCTTTTATGGATCTTCGATCCTTTTGAGACGCAGCATGAAAAACAATGCATCATCATTGTATATATATATATATATATATCGACAAAAAATTAATTTCCTGATATATATATATATATATAATTATAGCTCCCTCTTTATAAATTATAAGGCAATAAAGAATAATTAGAATTTCATGATATGGCAGGGTAAAAGAAAAGTTTGAGTTCCTGGAAAAACCAGATGGTTTTCTGGTCTCTCCAGAGGTATTGCAATTTTCTCTCTCTAACTTTCCCTCTCCGGCAACCCCAATCTGCCTTCCCCATGCCATATATATACGTATAGTGCTAGTTAGCTTTTTTTTTTTTTGAGTTAAAAGGGATGAGATTTTTGGTTGGTCAATACAAAATTAGTTAATCTTGGCCGGATTCCTCTACTCCATATGGTGTGTTTTCTATTTCAATTTATTGGCTATTTCATTTCCATTCTACATATATTTAAGTTTATATCGTACCAAATTATGACAAACTGCTACATTATTTATGCAATGCCCGATCCAATTAATTTGGGGTAATTCTAAACGTAGTCCAATTTTACTCTTTGTAGCCTCTATTTAAAAAAAATATTAAATTTATATTACTTTTACTATTTTATCCCTGTAACTCCAAAAAAATTATTATTAACTAATAGCTACAAAATAAATCCAAAAATAATATAGATGCATCGGTTATTAGTATACATAGCCCCCAAGTCAACACAGATCTAAGACTTTTCTACAGATTCTTCACTCTTTTTCCCCTTTGACATATTTCTTTTCGTCTATCCCATTTTTCTTTCTTTTAACTTCCTTTTAGTCCTATTTGCCTCATACAGATTTCCAGTGATTCCTAATTGAAATGTTTAAATCTCTCGTGAATACAATTGATTTTAACGATTTTAATAAATTCGGTGTTGTGAATATGGGATTCAATATGAAGCCCAAATCTTTATAGCGTCATATGTACGGCTACGGAGAGGCCGGCGGCGATGCGGCGGGAAAGAACTCGAGGTTTTTGAGGGATTTAGGATCAAGCTCTGCAGCGGCGGCGAGCGACAAAGTCCGCGTTTCGAGCTCTGCAGCGGCGGCGAGCGACAAAGTCCGCGTTTCGAGCTCTCTTGTCGGCAAAATCGGAAAGAGAAGAGATTTTGATTCTGTTTCTGTGAGAATTGGAATTACAGAAATCCGCCGCCGCGGGGATTAACCGAGGGAAGGGAAAATCGGGAAGAAGAAGACGAAGAAGGAGACGACAAACTAATTCTTCACACACTCTGAATTGTCACCTAAAAACATCATTAATTCAGAAACATGCTTGTATTTCCCTATAAGCGTGTCAATTGTAAACAACATTAAAAATAACTTCTTTTAAACAACCTTTTGCTTCAAATCTTCTCCGATCAGAAAACCCATTTGTTATTAAGAAACATCACATCCCATCACCCAATTCATCCAATTTTTTTAATTTACCACGTTAATTTCATCTCCCCAAATCAAGAGCCCACTTCAAATATGGAGCCAAGAAGGAATCGAGAGAGAAGAGGAGAAAAATACGATCTTGATCGATTTAACAATCTTCTAAAATCATTCTCTTTCATGTAACTCAACTTCGGTTCCGTCGCTCGAACTTCAAATCTATCTGAGCGCTATATTCTTCATTGAGTTGGGGGCTATATATGATTTAGATGCTATATTACCGATGCATTATTGTTATTAGTTTAGGGTTTTTTCATTTATTAGTTAATTATTTTTTTTGGAGCTATAAAGGTATAATAGTAAAAATATATTATTTTTAATTATTTATATTTATGAGGGGCTACAAAGAGTAAAATGGAGGCTATGTTTAGAATTATCCTTAATTTGACATCTTTTAGTTGTAAAACTTACATTTAGCATTTACAAAAGAACAATTTACTAAGTTAATTAGATAAAGAGTGGAGACATAGAATAGACAAATAGCTTAGTAAAAATTAATAGTTGTCAAGGAACTTAATTTGTACAAATTATAGCAATATTTTGCTTTTTTGGACGAAATTGCCCTTACTAAGGGGGTGGAAGTTAATTACAGTTTTTACCGCACATATAAAAGAAATTTTACCGTTTGTCCTATTCAGATTTCTGCCAAAAAAAAACAAAAATTCTCTCTCCTCTCTCTACCGATTCATCTCCTCACCTCCGTCGCCTCACCTTTCCGCCGCATTTCTCATTTTCCGCCGCGACTCTCCGTCTTCATCCCCATCTTCGTTACCATCTTCATCCCCATCACCGTCCCCGCTCCTTAACTTCGTAATCATCGCCAGCACCAACCATCACTGTACCATCGAAAAACTTCTCTCCGGCATCAATGTCGACCGAAACCAGTGAAACTCGCCCAGACGACGGCCAAACTTCAAACTCACCTGCCAGATCTGAAAGCGGCGATGAAGCACAGAACGAATCGCTATCCATAACTGGTACCGACGGTGGCGCACAAGCCAACCAATCTCAGCCTCGAGTTCTATTTGAAGATATGCTGGTAATTTTCATATAAATCATGTAGATTCATGCATATCTAGAAAAAATTAAGGTTTTGTTTTTTGATTTTTTGAAATTCGCGGGTTGGATACGATTTGTTTGTGAATTTTTTTTATGATTTCGTGCCTTTGTACTTCATTTTTTTATGAAATTCCTGAATTGACTGTAATTTATGAGTTCCTTGTACAAATTTAGGGTAATTCGTGATTGGTTTTTGGTATGATTTGTTAAATTCTTAACTCGTGTATCTTGCTGAATGTCCTACAATGTGTGGTTTCATGCTTGATCTGGGTTAATGCTTCATTTTTGCTTGCCCTAAGTTGGTACACTCGATACGAAATGTCGATATTCGTATCAGCGTACCACTTTGTATTGTGGTAATCCAGTACGAAATATCATTTCGTATCGTTGTATCATTATAAGAAGTGGTACATACGTAGCGAATATTTACATTTAGAATCAGTATAGTAATTTAGTATCCACTCTGATTAGTTTCTTATTTGTATTATGGAAGGTTGTGTGGACATCCATAAGGAAAAACTTAGCTGGTGAACACCATAGAGTGATGGTAAGTGGATACGAATCTACTGTTGGAGATATCCGTTGTTGCCTTAATACATTTGGCAATGGAGCTATAAAACAGCTCAAAAAATCAGCTTTAGGGTGCCTCATGGAACTCCAAGATATCAACACGCGATCCGGGAAAGTACTTCACTACATGGTGTCCCGCTAGGTGATGCCAAGGCCAGATATAGACCCAACATCAATCTGGTTCAGGGTGAAAGGCAGGATTTTGCGCTTTTCACTGGTCGAATATGCACTGGTTAGCGGCCTTAGATTTGGGCCTGCAACTTCAATCCATACACAACACATTCAATTCCAGAGAATTCAGTATACAAGCGCCTTCTTGGAAACAAACCAACACCCCCTTCCACCTTGCGTACAATGTTCATCAATAAGAGATTTGAAGTCGACAATGTTGTGGTGAAAGGTAATCAAGATGATTATATAAAGTTGGCAAAGATGTTGCTTGCTACTCTTTATGCTCTTGGCTATGAACAAACCAAGAATAAGATTCCGACATGGATATGGGTACTCCTCGAGGACAATGAGTCTTGGGAACAGTTTCCGTGGGGAAGCATGTCCTACCAATTACTGACTCAAGCAATCACCTCCGTAAAAAAAAACCATGCAGGACCCTACCATCTGAAAGGGAACACGATTGCTTTCTTGGTAAGTTTCTGCTTCTAGTATTCAGTAACTCTTAGAACGAAAATCATCGATGCGTGCCATGTTTCAGTACGACAGTAACGAATAATGTCAATTCGTACCAGTATTGCCAGTTATATCATAAACACACACTGATTCTCTCTACTTTGCAGGCTTGGATTCATTGTGCAATACCATCTATTGAAAAGGACATTGGTGGGAGAATGGATATGAAAAAGAGACCACGTTTCCTAAGATATAGATATACATCAGCAAACGATTTTTCGGAATTTGACAAAAAGGTAAAATGAGACTGATAAGTTAAATACGAATTTGTAGATTATTACTGGGTAATAGGTACCCAAGTAACAATAAGTAAGAATTTGTAAATTCGTATTGATGTACCCAGTACCCCAGTAAGAAATTATAAATTCGTACTGGCGTAACAAGTACCCTATTAAGAATTTGTCAATTCGTACTGGCGTAACTAGTACACCAGTAAGAATTTGTAACAAATTATAAATTCGTACCACGTGTACCAATATGAAATAAATATCTAACTGCATTATGATTCCAATGACAACAAGAAGAAGATGAAGCGCCAAGATGACAATGAAGGGCATATCGCTGCTGCATGTGAACCTTCCCCTGTAACCAATCTTGCCTCTGCTTCGAACGACACTACTGCCATTCCTCCGGTGATCCCTGCCAACTTACTGGCCGGTCAAGATAGAGCAGCACTGATCAAAGAGATAGGGGATTATGCAGGAGAGGTAGCAGCAAAAAGAATGAAGACAGAAATTGAAGCCCTTCTGCAGATTCAACATGAACGGCTTGTGAAGGATGTAGGAGAGTATGTATTCAAAAAGATGACAAACATAGCTGATATGGCTGACCATCGAGACGCAGTGCAACAGGAAATGATGAGCGACAATTTATGGTGCATGCAGATTCTCCAATTGCGGATAACATACCAGAAACCACAAACACTGAGCAAGCCTATGTCCCCCCCATCCAACCAATGCACACATTCGAAGCAGCTGCCCCCCTCAACCAGAATACTGAGCAAGCAGAGGTCCCCCCACCATGCCAATGGATACCAATCAAGAACAGGTACACCAAGACGTGCATGTGGAGCAATAAACACTATGCATCGAGGAATCCTAAAACTTCTATTTTAGTTTAAGTGTTGAATGTTTTTTATTAAAAACAATTTTAATATGAGTTGAATTCAGAAACAATCATGTATGTTGGGGCAATATTTTTGCCAATTTTAATTTAAAATTCGCGATGTGTTTGGCAAGTATTATGCCTACTAAAATTAGGTACGAATGGTGCGATATTTATACTTCGTACCAGCGTACATGTTACTCATGGTACGAAAATATAATACTTCATACTGTTTTGCATCAGTACACCTGGTACGAATTTAATATATTCGTACCATTCGTACCGACAATAAGTAAGCATATGCCGCTACGAAAATGATAAAGTGTAACAATAGTTACAATCTTCTTCGAGCAGACCCTTTCACAGGAAAGCCTACCGACACAACCGTCTGACACACAACTCAATCAAATGTATGATGATATGATCGCGGTTGGGAAAGTAACACAACTATCCCAAAGTGTTGAAACAAATGCAGCTACAGGATTACCTGTTGTTAATTTGAATGTGAGGCCAATTAGAAACAGATTTCCTGCAGCAGTTTGCAGAAGTCCGTTCCTTATTGATGATATACGAGCTGGCAACAAGACATTTGAACGTTTCTTGAACGTAGACAAAGGAGTGTAAGTTCACTTTTACATCTTTTATTTCATACAAATTACATTACCAAGTACTTAATATAATAAAAAACAGGAGAAATGTTGGATTACCATGGGGTGTTGAAAATGATTTTTTTGAACAAATAATGAATGCAACGAAACAGCTTCACAACGAACATATTGATTCATACCTTGCTATTCTAGCATCGAACCCAACATTCGCAGGTTTGGGAGAAGTTCACACCAATATTGCAGTGACATCCACTTATTTTATGGTAACTCATATACATTCAGCTGATAATTAGTTGAGTACAAATTTATTTATTTTAATTATATTCTTCATTAATATATAGGAAACGGTTGAAAATGTATTCGATTCAATGCATGAGGGAATGAAAACACCATTTGAGCCATATGATCATACCTTGTTCGACCCAACAGTCGAAGAGGTTATTCCTGTAGAGGAGATGGACAGATTGTGTTTGTATGCTGAAGCAATGCAGCCAAATTGGGGCGAGAACATGAAATGTTGGATCGACTGCGACAAGGTAAAACAAATCTTAATTTAACTATGTAACGAATGGTAAGAATACATATATTTCGTAACCAGCGTGTCAAGCATCTCGGTACGAAATACAGTAAATTCGTACCCCAAGAGTGACAATAATTTGGGTACGATTTGACTATTTCGTAATGTGTTATCATAACCAGGGACACTGTTTTCGTGATTTTCTTTATTGTTATAGGTCATAGCGGTCAGTAACTACAATGGACACTGGGGCACGATCCTCTTAGATCTGAAGAAACAAAAAATGTGGCTATACGACTCCAATGCATGGAAATTCGAAGACCACCACAGAGATAATAGAAGGGATATCTTCCTCCCCATGGCTAGAACAATCCCTCAAATATTGAAGACAATTGGATACTTTGAGCAACATGCAGTAAAAAACCCACAATATGCTCAATGGGAGCTGTGTTTTCCACCTGCTAAAGGCAGGAATACATTCAAGCAACAAGACAGTGTGAATTGTGGACTATATGCATTAAAGTATGTGGAGCAGCTTCTGACAAAAAAACAATTGCCAAAAAGTTTAAAAGACCCATCGCAGCTTGAGCAGTATCGGGACCACATTGCTAGGAGCATATATGGTCATAGTACAGATGAGATCTCAGTTCCAATTCTTATGGATTTATAGAACAATGAATGGAAAGGAGGGTGGTTAATTAGTAATGTTAGTATAGTATTTGGAACAATTTCTATTTTGCTATGTAAGTATTTGCTATGTAAAGTGTTGCTATGTACAATGCGCATATATTTTGCAAAAAATTGACCATGATGATCTAAATATATGCAAACTGTTTCTTGGTACCCCGATAAGAAGTTATAATTGCGTATCGCGTATAACCAAAGTAGTCTGGAAAAACATTACGAAATGGTCTAATTAGTATTTGTCATACTAATACATTATCGAATGAGTACATTATCAAGAATTTGTAAATTCTTACTGATATACCTAGAACCGCAGTAAGAAATTATAAATTCGTACTGGAGTAACTAGTACCCTATTAAGAATTTGTTAATTCGTACTGGCGTAACAGTACAATAGTAAGAATTTGTAACAAATGCGTACATTATCAAGAATTTGTAAAAATTCGTACTGATATACCTAGAACCACAGTAAGAAATTGTAAATTTGTACTGGAGTAACTTGTACCTTATTAAGAATTTGTCAATTCGTACTGGCGTAACAGTACAATAGTAAGAATTTGTAGCAAATTGTAAATTCGTACCAAGTGTACCAATATGAAATAAATATCTAACTGCATTGATTGTAGGAACTTGTCACATTGTTAGAGCCCTATGAAAAAACAATTGAGCAAAGTATACTGGAAGTCACTTGAAGAAGACCTTGAAAAACATTATCAAGCAAACCAATTTGGGTCTTGGCACGTTAAACGGGTATGCCCAACAACACCACAAATACCACATTTCTTCGGTTTGCGATGTCTCTTAACACTTGGTTGATTACAACTCACTTCTTCCTCCGGAATCTTCTGTAAAACAGCAGTGCATGTGTTCTCATAATGACCTCCTTGTTTACATCGGGAGCACACACGACTGTGTGTTCTATGATATCCGGACGGAATCCTCTTTGAACGTGGTCGTCCAGCTTGTCTAGGATTGTTGGGGGTTCCCACAACCCTTGAAGCAACATCGGGGGGGACAACCCATTCATCTTGATCCGGGACTGGCATCACCTCCGCGGCATAAATTTCACGCCACGTCACGGTAGTGTAATAATCATACACATATGACAATGAGGATTGTCTCGTATAGCTGCAAAATGAAACAAAAATTTAGCACATAAAGAATAGTACAAAATGTAAAATGGGTACGAATACCACGTATTCGTAACCATAGTTACAACTTTAACGATACGACGGGTACGAATACCACATATTCATTACCAGAGTAACCACATAATGGTAGGCAAATGTAAGAATAACAAACATTCGTAACAAGAGTACCAAAAACTTACCTTATGGCTGTTGTAGCATGAGAACATGGTATAAGGTCGAGATCGAACACGTGGCATGAGCACATCCTGGAAGCAATATCAACAATATTACTCTTTTCTCCATAAATTACCTTAAATTTTCTATCGGTAATCGGTTCAACCTTCATGGACCGACCCGCATCAATAGCATTCTCTAATCTCTTTGTTGCATACTCTGACAACTCTTGATTTCTAGATCCAGCTACCATACGACGCTTAAAAAACCAATCCTGACAGAGGTTATGAACAAACTCAAGCAGAGCACAAACTGGCAACTTCCTAGCCCATTTTATTCGAGCATTCAAAACCTCTACAGCGTTGGAAGTTCCAAAAGCATATCGACACACAGGACATTTAAACATAGCCCATCTACTAGGATCAATGTTCATAATCCTTGCATGTGCCCGAGGTAAAGCCGTTTCAAGATTTTGCATATGCTCCTCAAATTCCTGAATTTTGTAAGCACCTGCAGCAGCCTGGAAAATGTCAGCTACAAAGGCACCGTAACCCCACTTTTTCAAGTTGCTTTGTATATGAAACGTACAAAGCCCATGAGCAATCCCTGGAAAAACAGAATCCACTGCATTTTTTATACTCAAGTGCTGATCAGACACAATCAAGAAGTTATCTGGACATCCAAATGTCCGTCGAACTTGCCGAAGGAACCAAGTCCATGATGAATCATTTTCTTTGTCCCCAATTCCAAAAGCCAAAGGAACTATCTGTTCATTAGCATCCTTTGTTGCTGCAATAAACATAATACCTTTGTATTTTCCTTTCAAATGGGTGCCATCAATCACAATAACTGGGCGACAAGCACGAAATGCTCTTACACATGCAGCAAGAGCAATGAAACAATACTGGAAAGAACCATCCTCACATGTCTGCAATTCCAAAACGGAACTGGGATTTAAATGCTCTAGCATGTAAAGGTACTTGGGCAGCAGCTGACAAAAAAATCACTCAATCAAAACTAGATAAAATCAAATCAGGTAACCCCAGGTACGAGGTAGTACGAATTTGTAAGATACACAAATTCGTATCACGCGTATTGATTCATCTCGTAACAAGAAATACCAAGAGTAATAGAATTTAAAAGCTCTAACATAAATATGTTGTCGGGGACTGACCTGAAAGGACTTGTCTGCATCGCCATAAGACAAATTCAATGCATGATTCCTTCCAGCCAAAGCAGTTCGATATTTCACATTAACACCATATTCCCTTAGTAACTTTCCCTGAATATCCCGCGGCCTAAGAACATAACCATCTTCCGTGAAATTATCAATAAACTATGCAGCTAAAACTCTAGATGACACTTTTGGTTGAGGATGATATCTAAAGTCAGTCTCACAAGTGTGAGGACTCCGTTTATATATTCTCCATGCATTACCCATCGATGCTGCTCGCATGATGAACTCACACCTATCTTGAAATTTGCATACAACATGATATCTCAACGTATTTGAACGCTCTGTAACAAACTGCACATGATTTTTCATATGGTATACACCAAGGGCCATCATCATTGTCCTTTTACTATTAAATATAGCACCAATAACGAGTTCATTCATCACAGGTTTGGATGGTATAACTAAATCCTCCAATGGAAGAGAGGCTTGGTGTGCTGCACCAGGAATCACCCACCGATAAGCTTTTTCATATTTTTCTTCATTACTTTCATTAGAAGCGTCTAATGAGTGCACGGTGCTGCAATCTCTACCACCATAAGCATGAAAATCATCACAACCATCAAAATTGTCATCTCTTCTATCAACTGCATCAGAATTACTATCATACATATCGTCACAATCAAAACCAAATGAAGAAATGTTTAGTCTTATTTTGTGTCATTTTTCAGTTTCCTTTTGTTCATTTTGTCATTGGTGTGGTGAAGCTTTCTTGCCTTTTGGTTCGAATTGTATATGTTCTTGGTAAGTTACTTTTGTTTATGTGTGTGCAGGTTTCGTGGTCGAAAAGGATATTTTGTGCTAGGAAATTGAAGAATTGTTTAAAGTTTAGCCTAACCGGGGCTGGCTGCTAGCCCTGGCTGTGATTTTGGACAGAACTTTCAGCTAGCCGCGGCTGACTAGTAGCCGCAGCTGGTCGAGTTTTATTATTTCCGATAACTGCCTTATTTTAGACGGTTTTAAGGGGAAAAAAGGAGTTTTTCGAGGAGAGACTGGATATTGGGTAGAAAAGCACTTAGAACGATTTTTATGTAATTCTCTTAGTATTTTAGCATTAGGATTTCAACTTTCTGTACGGAGATTGAACTTCGAATCTGTAAGAATTCTATTTCCCGTTATATTTTTGCTAATCGAATGTTTATTTTCTCCAGATTTTCTTTTGTGATTGTTTCTTTCATTATGAACTAATTTAATTATTCTAGGATTTAGGGAATTCATCTCGGAATTGTTTGTTATGTGTGAATTGCATATGCACAATTTCTAATTCAATTGGTTAGTAAATTCAATCGAACAATTGATCACTATTTGATTGTGTTGGTGATGAATGAGATCGATAGATGAATTCGTTACGTGTTTATGGTTGAATTAGAGTTAAACTTGACCGGAAACGCATAGTTTAATTTTCGTTTGATTTGTGTAGCTTAATTAGCTTAGGTTCGATCTTGAATGCGAGAGCTAGAGATTGAAGACTCTATTCACGAATACGAAAGCTAGGAATTGAGTCCCTTAGTTAAAAGAGTTGTGTACATTAATCGTTTGTATGTTGCATACCACTTGTTTGTAAATATTCTGAGGAGAAAACTCAAGATCCTAGACCTGTTTATAACTTGCTTTCTCGTTTATTTACTTGTTGAATTATTTTACTATTAGTTATAAATTTGAGTCAATATCATTTAGTTTTAAATCTTTATCAAAACTTGATTAGAATGTTTAGGTTATTTTCTTTTATGTATTGTAGCATGAATGCATTGCCTTGTTAAGCCTTCCTTGAAATACGACTTGGATTAGCTCACTGCATTACGATCGGCCTCGTTCTCTTGCGAGCAACTTTTAGGTGCACTTTATGTTGATTCAAAATTTTGACGCCGTTGCCGGGGAAGGCTTTAGCCATTTTTTTGTGCTTATGTTTGTGTGTTTTTGTTTTTGTGAATATTTTGTCCTTTTTATGTTTCTTATTTTTTGTTTTTACTTATTTCTCCCTCAGGTGCGTTTGATCGTTTTTCTTGTCTTTGTGTTTATGTATGCTAGGCCGCCGAAGTCTTAAAAGGAAATTGGCTCAGGTATACAACGACATTCATCGACCGAGAATAATCATATTACCAAATCTGGATGAAGAAAGCGAGTCGAGTTTTACAAGTCAGTCGACAACTTTTCAAGAAGATAGTGTGACGCAGAGTTCTAGTGAAGAGAATCCACAAGCAGAAATGGCAGCACCAGAGCCTATTCAAAGGAATATGAGGGATTTTGTTCGTCCGGTGATTGGGGCAACTACTTCAGCAATAGTTCTTGGAGAGGCAGCTCGGAATTACGAGTTGAAGAGTATCCATTTTAATCAATTGCCTTCTTTCTATGGAATGCCTACTGAAGATGCATTGAACTTCATCAGGGAGTTCTATTCGGTAGTTCATACTTTCCCTCTACAAGGTCTTAATGAAGATCAATTGAAGATGAGGTGTTTTCCTTACACCATGAAAGATCGAGCCAAGACATGGTTTATGTCTCTTCCGGCAAACTCTCTTCAGAATTGGAACGCAATTTATGATAAGTTTATGGGAAAGTATTACTCAAATCAGAAAACACAAGATTTGAGAGCTCAGATCACTTTCTCTCAAGCTCAAGGAGAGTCGTTTCATGAAGCATGGGATCGGTTTAGGAATTTGCAACAACAATGCCCGCATCATCATTTGCCTCTTGAGCTCCTCAACCAATTCTTCTACGATGGTTTGTCTCAAACTTTTCAGTACATGGTAGACAATGCTGCTGGAGGAGATATTGGGAATTGTACTGCACAAGCTATTAGTGATATATTTGAGACTATGGCTTCGAATTCTCAACAGAAAAGTGCAAGGGGAAAGAAAGCTACAACAAGTGAGGTAACGCCAAGCTACGAGATGACAAAACAGCTGGCGGAGTTGACTAGACAAGTGCAAATGTTGAGAACTTCTGAAAGACCACACCATCAAGCGATGACTGTTGAAACATGTGGAAGCTGTGGAGAGTATGGACATGGAGCTAATGTTTGTCAGAAGAATTTTGAGCCTACTTTGGAAGATGAGATACAAGTGAATGCTTTGCAAGGATTTCAGCCGAGACCAAAGTATGATCTTTTTTCTCAGACATACAATCCTGGTTGGAGGAGTCATCCGAATTTCTCTTGGAGACATAATCAACAACAAGGATCAAGTCAGGCACCTCAATATCAGCAACCACAACAATAAGTGCAGATTTTACCTCGACCACAACAGTATCCTAATCTGCCGGTTCAACCCAAAAAACCATCTTTGGAAGATACATTGAACTCTTTCATTCAATCAAGTAACCAAAGATTCGAGTCAGTGGAAGCTTCCGTGAAGCATATTGAGACTCAAGTTGGCCAGCTAGCAGGTACGGTGGGAGAGATAGTGCAGCAAAATAACAAAGGAAAGTTGCCAAGCCAACCGGAATAAGCTCATGCAGTCACTATCCTCAAAAATGGCAAAGTGGTCGATAACAAGGTAGAAATGCCTGTTGTTGTTGAAGATGGTCCGATTGAGGAAATTGTAGTTGAGAATTTGGAGAGTAAGAAGGAGAAGAAGGAGGTTAAAGGGAAAGAACCAGTTCTTCATAAGGCAGAAAACCTTATAATCCTCCTATTCCATTTCCGAGTAAATTGAAGAATGAGAAACAAGATCATTAGTTTCAAGAGTTTTACAAACTTTTGTCGAAGGTGAATGTGAATCTTCCTCTACTTGACGTCATCAGAAATGTTCTAGCTTATGTGAAGTTTTTTAAGGAGTTGGCTTTGAAGAAAAAGAAGTTCGTGGAAGATGAGAAGATTGTGATTTCTGAAGTTGCAAGTGCAATTTTGCAGCATCAATTACCTCCAAAGCTTCGTGATCCAGGTAGCTTTACTATAAAAATTGCTTTAGGTAATGGTAAGGAAGCTTCTGGTATGCTTGATTTAGGTGGTGGAATTAATTTGATGCCCTATTCAATTTTTAAGCAATTAGAGTTGGGGGATTTGAAGCCTACTAGGATGTGTTTGCAATTAGCTGATAGATCTGTTCGTTATCCTAAGGGAATAATCGAAGATATATTAGTTAAAATAGGTGGATTGATAATTCCTGTTGACTTTGTTGTTTTGGATGTTGGAGATGTAAAAGAAACAGGGAAAGAACATACTCTTTTGTTGGGTAGGCCGTTCATGGCAACCACTAACACTTTGATTGATGTAAAAAATTGAAGTTTGAAAATGTCGGTGTTGGGAGAAACTGTTTCTTTCTCTGTTCGTGATAGTAGTGTGATTCCTTCATCTACTCTTATTGAAAGTTGTTCTTATGTGGATACTATTGATGCTTTGGCCGAGATGGTTATGTTACAGGAAGACAGGTTAGAAGAGATACTTGAAAATATTGATACAGAGATAGAAGACATTGACATCCATGATAATATTGGAGTGATGGAGTTACTTAAGCTTGAAGGAGAAAGAGATCAAACAGTTATCAAGTTAGAGCTTAAGGAGCTACCAACGCATTTGAAGTATGTCTTCTTGGAAGAGGGTGAACAGAAACCAGTAATTATCTATGCTGAGTTGTCTAAGGAAGAAGAGGAAGCTTTAATAAAGGTTTTAAAGAAGAATAAGCGAGCTATTGGATGGAGCTTATCTGATATAAAAGGGATCATTCATTCGACTTGTATGGACCGTATTATTCTTGAAGAAGATGCCAAACCAGTTCGTGATGGACAAAGAAGGTTGAATCTAATTTTGATGGAAGTGGTTAAGAAAGAGATCTTGAAGCTCCTTAAAGAAAGAATAATTTACCCAGTGGCCGAAAGTGAATGGGTAAGTCCAGTGCATGTAGTACCAAAGAAAGGGGGGATCACTGTTGTAACAAATGAGAAAGGAGAGACAGTTTCTACTCGTGTCACTACCGGGGTGGCACATGTGCATTGATTATAGATAATTGAATGCCGCGACGAGAAAGGATCATTTTCCTCTGCCGTTCATTGATCAGATGTTAGATAAGCTTGCTGGACACAAGTTTTATTGTTTCTTGGATGGTTTATCTGGATATTATCAAGTGGCTATTGATCCGGAAGATCAAATCAAGACGACATTTACTTGTCCTTTTGGAACATTTGCTTGTAGGAAGATGCCTTTTGGATTGTGCAATGCACCTGGAACGTTTCAGCGGTGTATGTTTTCCATCTTCTCAGACATGATCGGTAAATTCATTGAGGTATTTATGGATGATTTTTCTATTTTTGGACCTTCATTTGATGATTGTTTGAGTAAGTTGGAACTTGTGCTTGAAAGATGTATTGAAAGTAATCTCACTTTAAGTTGGGAGAATAGTCATTTCATGGTTACTAGTGGGATTGTTTTAGGGCATGTTGTATCAAGTAAAGGAATTGAAGTTGATAAGGCTAAGGTGGATGTAATTGAAAAATTACCACCACCTGTGATTGTTAAGGGTGTAAGAAGTTTTCTTGGGCATGCTGGTTTTTATCGTCGATTTATCAAATATTTTTCTAAGATAAATCAACCTTTATGTCATTTGCTTGCTCAAGATGTCCCTTTTGTCTTTGATGATAAGTGTTTGAATGCCTTTAATACTTTGAAGAAAAAGTTGATTTATGCTCCTGCCGTCATTGCTCCTGATTGGTCATTACCTTTTGAGATTATGTGTGATGCTTCGAACCTTGCTGTTGGTGCTGTCTTAGGACAGCGATTTGATAAGATGCTTCGTATGATTTACTATGCTAGTTTAACTTTAAACAATGCTCAAGTAAATTACACAACCACCGAAAAAGAGCTGTTAGCTGTTGTGTTTTCATTAGATAAATTTAGATCTTATATCATTGGATCTAAAACTATTGTGCATAGTGATCATGCAGCTCTTAGGCATTTGTTGACTAAAACTCAAGCAAAGCCTAGGTTAATTAGGTGGATTTTATTATTGCAAGAGTTTGATGTTGAAATTAAAGATAGGAAGGGGAGTGAAAATATGGTTGCAGATCATTTGTCCCATTTGCCTTTTGTGGATGATAGTAAGATAGTGCATGAGCATGATAGTATAGCTGACTCATTTTCTTATGAGCATGTTTTACGCATTGCAATTGTTCCTTGGTATGCCGATATTGTAAACTATCTTGCTAGTGGATTTTTGCGTCCTGGCCTCTCTTCCCAAGAGAAGAAGAGATTTTTCTCGTCTTGCAGGAATTATTATTGGGATGATCCATATCTTTTTAGATTGGGTAAGGATGAGGTGATCAGGAGATGCATTCCGGAAGAGGAGCAGAAAAGTGTGTTAGCATGATGCCATGAGTTTCATTGTGGAGGTCATTTTGGAGGTCGAAAGATCGCCTTTAAGGTACTCCAATCTGGTTTCTATTGGCCTTCCATTTTTAGGGACGCTCATAGTTTCTATCTTGCTTGTGATAAATGCCAATGAGTAGGGAATATAAGTAAAAGGAATGAGATGCCTCTAAACAATAATCTTGTTGTTGAGATTTTTGATATTTGGGGAATCGATTTTATGGGACCGTTTTCTAAATCCTTTGGTCAAAGACCCAGCTCAGTGTCAAAGACCCAGCTTAGTGTAAAAGACCCAGCTTAGTGTCGATGACACAGCTCAGGTCTAAAACACAGCTCAGGTCAGTGACACAGCTCAGGATGAAGACACAGCTCAGGTTGATGATACAGCACATGTCTAAGACACAGCTCAGGATGAAGACACAGCTCAGGTTGATGATACAGCACAGGTCTAAGACACAGCTCAGAAGTCAAGACACAGCAGAGTCCAAGCCGCTAAAGATACAGCAGAGACGCTTAGCAGCTCGAAGACGAAGACCTTCTCCAAGACAAAATCCCGATGTCAGAAGATCTTACTGACGCAGTCAGATCAGAGAAGAACTAGCTTCTGCAGATGCAGACCTACTTCGTAGGTAAAGGCCAGAAGTCAACAAGAGTAGGTAAGATTCAAACGGCTCTCTTCCAACGGCTAGTTTGAATCTCCACCTATATATATCTCTCCTCCACCATTGAAGAAGGAGGCTGGCAAGACGACTGAAGAAATAGAAGAAAACAGAAAAATGAACAACGATCTACAAAGCCAAATCTTTCTAGAACACCCAGTCAGTCAGCTGTGTTCTTAGTTGTTCACATATTCAGTCATAGGCAGAATAGATCAGAATAAATATCTTAAGCCTAGTCTGAACGAGTTCATCATACTCCTTGTTCTTCATTGTAAGAACTCGTTCATAGTTGGAAAACCATACCCAAACCCAAACCCAGAAAGGTTAGGTAAAGGTACGCTTGCTCGAAGCGTGTAATTCGAGTGGTTAGGTTCTTCAGTACCCGGAAACTGAAGGTGTAGGCTTGACAGTGCCCGCAAACTGTTGGAACACAGCTCGGGTTAGAGTTGTGAAGTTGCTTGGTACTTGGAAACCAAGTGGTAGTGAATTACCAGTGAATCTGGTCGTGGACGTAGGAGGGGTTACTCCGAACCACGTTAAAAATGCTCTGTCATTTATCGCTTTGTTTTATGCATGTTACTAACCTTCATGAGCATACATTTCAATCTGCATAAACTGACTAATTGAAAAGTGAAACAGAGCTTTGCAATATATTTGAAGCAACAGACGGACTTTCCAAATCCACCACATTCCGCACACACACACACAGCCAGCTGTGTCGATCAAGCTGTCATCCAGTTGGATCGAACACAGCCAGCTCTCTGAAAAGAGTTTTAACTTGGAAAAGTTTTTAAACCTTGGTGTATTCACCCCCCCTCTACACCAAGGTATCCGTCTTGGGACCAACAATTGGTATCAGAGCAGTGGTTCAAAAGATCACTGTATCTGTCAAGTCAGCATCTCTTTGCTGATAGTGGTCACCTGAACAGATCCTTCAAAGTTTCAAATTTTTTTTAAATCATTATATTGCATACTGTCATGGAATCTTCCTTGTGCAGGAATCTTCCGACATTCTCTGTCGATGATTATCAGATCTGGAAGTTCCGACTCAAAAGCTTTATGTGCGCGCAAAACGACATGATATGGGATGTTATCACAGACGGACCCATCATCATCATGAAGTCAGAAAGAAAAGCAGAAACCACACCTGGAGCTGAACCAGTACTCCGGCAAGTTGTGAAGCCAAGGAATGAGTACTCTCCAGAAGAAAGAAGACAAGCTGGATTGGATAGCTACGCTCGCAACGTCATCTCCTCAACAGTGACGAACGCTTATCTCAGCAAGATCATCAACTGCGAGACAGCTAAGGGGATGTGGGACACTCTAGCCAAGCTGTGTGAAGGCTCAGAGAAAATTCAAGAGAACCAATTCTCAGTTGCATGCTAGAAGTTCGATAACTTCAAGCAACTCCCCTACGAGTCCATCGAGCAAATGGAGCTTTGATTCTTCAACCTCGTCATCGAGATCGAGACGATCCGAACTGGAAAATATACAGTTCGAGATAAGAACTTGAAAGTTCTTACAGCTCTCTCCTCAGAATGGTGTACACACAAGGTGGTTCACCAAAGCAGAACTGATCTTGGCAGCATGGAGACGGAAAAATTGTTCTCCATCTTGAAAGCCAACGAATTTGATCTGGGGATCATAAGCGGAGAATCATCCAGCCGGATGAATGAAACGGAGCTGACTCCCAAGGAAAAAGAGACAGCTCTCAGTGCAAAATCAAGAAGATTAGCTCAATCAGCTCAGCTTGGAAGGACCAACAAGGAGCGCGGAAATATGAGCAAAGAAGAATTACACGAAGAAGTTGCCATGCTTGTACGGAATATCAATAGGATGGATCACAGCAAGGAAAGGTACAAGAAGATCGTGAAGGTTTATCACGACAAACAACTCTACCCAAAGAGAAACCCAGCTGAGTCATCCTCCCGAAGAAAGGATAAAGGGTTCGAAACGAGTGAAATAGACGATGATCAAATCTCCTTCTCCGACTCAGATGAGGATGATCACCTTGATTAAGATGTCTGGAACATCTTACTGAATCAACCGACGAAGAAAATGAAGAAACCCAGCTAGCTGACTGGGACCAGCTGTGAAATAAAGACAGCTGGATACAAAACTAAAAACTCAGCCAGTCACACTGCTGAGTACATTGGTCTCAAGAAAAGAATCGAGAAGACGGATGAATCAATTTGGATTTGGGACAGCTGTCTACCTGCTATACAAACGGAGACCTCATCAAAGGAAGTAGGATGCAGCTGAAGAAAAAGCCACCTACTATCAAATCAAGGAGGAACTCTACACAGCTGGAAAGAGAGCAAAATCAAGTAGAATGCCCAGCTGGACATGGCACAGCTGATTGCATGCTAAAAAGAGACCTCATCGAAAAAGTGCTCAGCGACTTCAAGAGATTGCTAGAAATCCTTGAAATCTAGCCAGCTGAGAATTTGGAGCTAAGGAATGAGCTCAAGCAGAAGAATGTTCAAGAAGCTGAAGATGGCCAGAGTTGAATCAGAACAGACTGGCTCCAGCCAATACAAACACAGCTGGAACCAAGGCCAAGGATGTTCCAAAAAGATCGAACATCATCAAGCCAGCTTTCAAAGCTCAGCCCTGCCAAAGAATACAAGTTGCTCAGCAATCTAAAGCCCAAGAAAAGCAATGCTCCTAGCCGGACACAAAGCTAAAAGGCGACGGATAAATCCAAATTGACTGAATCAAAATCAAAGGCAGAAGGTCATTCATTTCGTACATCAAGGTCAACCAAAAGACACGGTCGAGGATCTCAACTAGACATAAAGCTGGAAATCAACCAAGCTTAACTTCAAGATTCCAGCAGACGGAATATCAAGCTGGATGTCAAAGCTGACAGACTCCAGCTGGGAAATAGACTTCAAGCAGTCAACAAGGTCCAGAAAGGATATGATCCATTCAGGGACCAACTTTGGGCCCGTGACCACTTAGGTCATCGCGCTAAGCGCTATGAGTTCAATCCGAATCGTCGTTCCGCTTCCAGAATGATATTATAATAGAAATTCTGATCCTTGAAGCGAAAGTTACGTCCGTTTTAAATCCTGCCGACGACGGTCCCTTTCGCGATCTCTCACCATCAAATAATCAGCTGCAACTCGTTCCACATCAAGCCAGGGGAATCAAACCCAGCTGATAAAATAATTGGAATATTCAATTGAGGGGGAACTCAGTCCAGCAGAATCATCAAGCAGAGCATCCAGCAAGATATACCCAGCTGGATCATCGTGTGTCATCAAGAAGGAATCAGACACAGCTGGACAAGCTCAGCAGAAACCCCAAAGATCTCATGATGAAGTCATCAAGCCTGGGGGAATCAAACTCCGCTGATAAAACACAATTGGACTATCCAATTGAGGGGGAACCTTGCAAACGGAGCCTTCCCTCAGAGGAAGAAGGTCAAGATGACTCACTCCAAACTGAGTCATACAGCTGAGAAAGACCATCAATTGGTATCATCTGAAAAAGAAGAGCCAAAAGTGCATCAATTGGTATCAACTCCAAGCTGACTGGAGTTACCAAGAACGGGAAGAATTATTGCTAGAACGCCACCGCCAGACCTCGACTCTCCTTCCTCCCAATATCTTTTTGATGAACCAAAAAGGGGGAAAGGATTGAACAGAAAAACGGGAATAAAAAGGGGGAAAAGATTGAACAGAAAAGGAATCTAAAAGAGGCAAATGGCGAGCTGAAAAGACAACTGGAGAAAGAGTGCAAACTCTCGTCAAGGCATGTGGAGCAGCCAGGAAGAGTTTAGTTAGGATTTTTGTTTTGTGTTTTTCTGTAAAAGTTTGTAAAGGTTTTGGCATCATCAAAAAGGGGGAAATTGTTGGGAAAATTAATAGAGTTTTGATTGGATACCAAAACCCAGCTGACCCCAACCGAGTAGATGATCGCACAAGCCTAAGCATTTTTCAGCTCACCTGTTTGAGCTTATAGAGTTTCTTAGTTTACAGGTAGATTCGCTGAAGACAGCAGAAGACACAGCTAAACAGACAGCTTAAGAACTCAGCAGAGCAAGACCAAGCAGAGTCAAAGATCCTGCAGTATCAAGACCCAGCTCAGTGACGGAAGCCCAGCTCAGTGTCAAAGACCCAGCTCAGTGTAAAAGACCCAGCTTAGTGTCGATGACACAGCTCAGGTCAGTGACACAGCTCAGGATGAAGACACAGCTCAGGTTAATGATACAGCACAGGTCTAAGACACAGCTCAGGATGAAGACACAGCTCAGGTTGATGATACAGCACAGGTCTAAGACACAGCTCAGAAGTCAAGACACAGCAGAGTCCAAGCCGCTAAAGATACAGCAGAGACGCTTAGCAGCTCGAAGACGAAGACCTTCTCCAAGACAAGATTCCGATGTTAGAAGATCTTATCTGACGCAGTCAGATCAGAGAAGAACTAGCTTCTGCAGATGCAGACCTACTTTGTAGGTAAAGGCCAGAAGTCAACAAGAGTATGTAAGATTCAAACGGCTCTCTTCCAACGGCTAGTTTGAATCTCCACCTATATATATCTCTCCTCCACCATTGAAGAAGGAGGCTGGCAAGACGACTGAAGAAATAGAAGAAAACAGAAAAATGAACAACGATCTACAAAGCCAAATCTTTCTAGAACACCCGGCCGATCAATTTGTGTTCTTAGTTGTTCACATATTCAGTCATAGGCAGAATAGATCAGAATAAATATCTTAAGCCTAGTCTGAACGAGTTTATCATACTCCTTGTTCTTCATTGTAAGAACTCGTTCATAGTTGGAAAACCATACCCAAACCCAAACCCAGAAAGGTTAGGTAAAGGTACGCTTGCTCGAAGCGTGTAATTCGAGTGGTTAGGTTCTTCAGTACCCGGAAACTGAAGGTGTAGGCTTGACAGTGCCCGCAAACTGTTGGAACACAGCTCGGGTTAGAGTTGTGAAGTTGCTTGGTACTTGGAAACCAAGTGGTAGTGAATTACCAGTGAATCTGGTCGTGGACGTAGGAGGGGTTACTCCGAACCACGTTAAAAATGCTCTGTCATTTATCGCTTTGTTTTATGCATGTTACTAACCTTCATGAGCATACATTTCAATCTGCATAAACTGACTAACTGAAAAGTGAAACAGAGCTTTGCAATATATTTGAAGCAACAGACGGACTTTCCAAATCCACCACATTCCGCACACACACACACAGCCAGCTGTGTCGATCAAGCTGCCATCCAAATTCGGATCGAACACAACAAATTTCTGAAAAGAGTTTTAACTTGGAAAAGTTTTTAAACCTTGGTGTATTCACCCCCCCTCTACACCAAGGTATCCGTCTTGGGACCAACACATCCTCAAACGTCCGGTCAAGTAGAAACAAGCAATAAGCAGATAAAATGGATTTTGGAGAAAACGGTAAAGCCGTCAAGAAAGGATTGGTCTACTAAGTTGAATGACGCTTTGTGGGCATATCGTACTGCTCACAAGAGTATTTAGAGAATGAGTCCGTTTAGGTTAGTCTATGGCAAGGCTTGTCATTTACCAGTGGAGATTGAGCATAAGGCTTATTGGGCGATTAAGTCGGTTAATTATGACTTGCTTAGTGCTGGAAAAGAGCGTGCCTTGCAACTTTCTGAACTTGATGAGCTCCGGAACGAAGCTTACGAGAGTGCACGAATTTATAAGGATAAGGTGAAGAAAATTCATGACAAGCGCATTGTGAATAAAGAGTTAAAGCAAGGAATGAAAGTGCTCTTATTCAATTCTCGTTTGAGGTTGTTTCCCGGAAAGCTCAAGTCGAGATGGAGTGGATCATTTGAGATAGAAGAGGTGTACCCATATGGTTCGGTTAGATTATTCAATCCATGGACAAATGAGTCTTTTCAAGTTAATGGACATAGAGTGAAACCGTATGTTGAGGGGTGCCACGATCGGAGGGAGTCGAGTCGATTTTGCTCGACGAGGCCAAGTACTAATGAATGAAGTTTTGTCGAGCTCGCGACAATAAAATGAGCGCTACGTGGGAGGCAACCCACGATTTTATTTCTGCTAATTTGTTTTTATTTTTTTTATTTGTTTTTGTCTTGTTTTTGTTTTGTAGGATTTTAGTTGGAAGTGAAGTGGTAAAGAGAGAAGTTAGAACAAGTCAGCTGAGGCTCGTTTAAAGCCATGCCTATTTTGACGATTTTCGAGTTGGTGAGAAAGAAGCAGAAGTAGCCGAGGCTAACTTGTAGCCTGGGCTAGCAAATTATTCCAGAGATTGCGCCCATCTTGGGCTAGATGATAGCTGCGGCTGGATAAAAGTACAGGGATTTCGACCAGCCATGGCTAGCTTGTAACCGAGGCTGGATTTTTAGTTTAAAAAAAACAAAAAAGAAAAAGAAAAAGGGGACTGGGGCCCTAATTCTATTAGCGGTTTTCATTCTTCACTTCTCTGTTTCTATTGTAGCCGTTGTTGCTCTTTCGATACATTCACCACCGCCATCTCCTTTCTGCCGCCTAACCATCCACACACATCCACCATCATACCAGTCGGATCAGTAGTGCATTCTCACTACTGTCGAGTATGTATATATGTCTTGTTTCATCTTTTGTGTGTGTTGTTTTAAATTTTTCTATCGTAGTGTTTGTGTTTTGGGTATGTTTCTCTGGTTTTCTTGTAGATTTTTGGCATCATTTTGTCGAAGTTGCTCTAACCGTTGCCGGGTTTTTTCTGAAGCACCAGGGAAGTTTCTTTCTTTTCTTCTCTAATTTTCTGATGCAATGAGGACATTGCTTGTGTGAGCTTTTGTGTTTTATTTTTGTGTGTTTTGTGCATGCTTGTTGTGTTTTTTAGTCCAGTGTTTTGTTTGTTCTTAGTTACCATTGTTTATGTTGTAAGAGTTGGATGAATTTGCTCTTTGTCAAGATATACATTGTGATTTGATTTGTAAAGATCTTAGTTGATTGATGTCCAACGAGGGTTTCATTGATTGATAACTTTTGTTGTGGGGCATGTCTTTGTGAATTTGATTGACGTGATGAATGTGACCATGTTGTTGAGTGTTTGCTTCGTTAGTGGCCTAAAAGTTCGTCTCATTTTCAAATAAAAAATAAAAAATAAATAAATAATATATAAAAAAAATATTGAGTAGTGTGGATTCTGCTCCTCTTGTTCGTTGCCTCTTGAAGGCATGATTAATGAGTATGGGAAACCACGCGAGGAAACTTTGGAGAATATTCAAAGATTAAACTTCGTGAATACATCCTAATCTACTCGACACAAAAAAAGAGAAAAAAAATAAGGTGGTTAACTGGGGATATGAATAAGTTGGATTTTGAGATTCTGCTCCTCTCGTTTGTTAACTTCTAAGAAATTAAAGCGCAAATGATGAGTATGGGAAACCACGTTAGGAGACTCGAATTTTAATTCGATGGTTATACCTAATGATCTTGTCTCGTTGATCCAATCTTATGTTCCTTGATTAATTTTCCAAAAGTTGTGTAAAATAAAGAGACCTACTGATAAAGGCAGCTAACGAAGTAGAGAGTATTGAGAGTTGGTCACATTTCTAATCAGATTGAGAATTCTATTTGACGGGCAACACACTTTAGTTGGATTTCTATTCTTTCCTAAGTTGGCATCGTTTGATTGTGATATTTTTTTTCGGAAGTTGGAAGTCGTATATTCTTGATGAGAGAGCATGTTTGTCTGATTTTTATTTCATTTCTTTGGTTTGCTTGAGGACAAGCAAAATGCTAAGTATGGGGGAGTTGTTTAGTCTTATTTTGTGTCATTTTTCGGTTTTCTTTTGTTCATTTTGTCATTGGTGTGGTGAAGCTTTCTTGCCTTTTGGTTCGAATTATATATGTTCTTGATAAGTTACTTTTGTTTATGTGTGTGCAGGTTTCGTGGTCGAAAAGGATATTTTGTGCTAGAAAATTGAAGAATTGTTTAAAGTTTAGCCTAACCAGGGCTAGCTGCTAGCCCTGGCTGTGATTTTGGACAGAACTTTCAGCTAGCCGCGGCTGGCTAGTAGCCGCGGCTGGTCGAGTTTTATTATTTCCGATAATTGCCTTATTTTAGACGGTTTTAAAGGGAAAAAAGGAGTTTTTCGAGGAGAGACTAGATATTGGGTAGAAAAGCACTTAGAACGATTTTTATGTAATTCTCTTAGTATTTTAGCATTAGGATTTCAACTTTCTGTACGGAGATTGAACTTCGAATCGGTAAGAATTCTATTTCCTATATATTTTTGCTAATCGAATGTTTATTTTCTCCAGATTTTCTTTTGTGATTGTTTCTTTCATTATGAACTAATTTAATTATTCTAGGATTTAGGGAATTCGTCTCGGAATTGTTTGTTACGTGTGAATTGCATATGCACAATTTCTAATTCAATTGGTTTGTAAATTCGATCGAACAATTGATCACTGTTTGATTGTGTTGGTGACGAATGAGATCGATAGATGAATTCGTTACGTGTTTATGGTTGAATTAGAGTTAAACTTGACCGGAAACGCATAGTTTAATTTTCGTTTGATTTGTGTAGCTTAATTAGCTTAGGTTCGATCTTGAATGCGAGAGCTAGAGATTGAAGACTCTATTCACGAATGCGAAAGCTAGGAATTGAGTCCCTTAGTTAAAAGAGTTGTGTAAATTAATCGTTTGTGTGTTGCATACCACTTGTTTGTAAATATTCTGAGGAGAAAACCCAAGATCCTAGACCTGTTTATAACTTGCTTTCTCGTTTATTTACTTGTTGAATTATTTTACTATTAGTTATAAATTTGAGTCAATCTCATTTAGTTTTAAATCTTTATCAAAACTTGATTAGAATGTTTAGGTTATTTTCTTTTATGTATTGTAGCATGAATGCATTGCCTTGTTAAGCCTTCCTTGTGATACGACTTGGATTAGCTCACCGCAATACGATCGGCCTCGTTCTCTTGCGAGCAACTTTTAGGTGCACTTTAAGTTGATTCAAGAAACATGATCATCATTGTTCTGATTCTCATTTTGCACGTTCCCAATACATGAATTCCGAGCAGTCAACACATCCATCCTAGGTGCACGCTGGTTGGTTCTACGACAAAAGGTCACATATACCGTAGGCAATTCTAATAAATCCATCAAACAGGACCACTCAAAATCATCTGTTATCTTCATTCTCATAGTTTCACCTTTAGGGGACTGAACTAATGCATTTATATCAAACATATACATGCTCTTATCCTTCTTCAATCGCACCTCAATCTTACTCAATAAATCTTCAAATGTAATCCCAATAGGCGGTATAGGAATATACTCATTTCTCCCACCCTCATATATATTTTCATTCCAATCTCCTCCATGCGCAACAATTAAACAAGCTGGCATCGGCTGCATAAAACAAGAATGAGACAAAATCAGGTTTGCAACCAATAGAAAGAAAGTTACGAAATAACACAATTCGTACCTTGTATGAGGTAAGAACATACATATTCTCTACATATTCGTATCAGCATACAACACCAAGTTTGCACTAGTATTCCGTTACGAATACAGATAATCGTAACAGACTATTTATACAAGTAACCCGCGTAACATGGTGTGTAACCCCACCAATTCGTTACAACTGTAAATTCGTACCATGGCATGTAACCCACCAACATTGATACGAGAGATACGACTCAAGCAATTCGTTACAACTGTAAATTCGTACCATGGTGTGTAACCCACCAACATTGATACGAGAGATACGACTCAAGTAATTCGTTACAACTGTAAATTCGTACAACATCATGAATTCAAATCGAAAATTATATCTCAATGTATTCTACATTCACCAAAACATGGAAAAGGAGAAAAATAAATCGAAAAAACCGACATTACCTCCATCAAGATAAACAATCGCACAATAATCAACGCCTGAGATAAATTCCGATAAGATTCGTTGGAGAAACCTCCGATCCAGCAAGTATATCGCCGCCGATTGAGAACTTGATGCTTAACTATATCGCGCCGGAACTGCGACGTGCAACAATAATAAAATATAGATGGAGAGAATCCGACGCGAGAGATAAATAGATGCAACAGAGAGAAGAACGATTGAGAAACCTTCGATATGGTAAAAATCTCCAATCCAGCAAGTAGATCGCCGCCGATCGAGAACTCGATGCTTGACTATAACTCGTCGGAACTGAACGTGCGACGGCAATAATGAAGGTACCGACGCGAGAGCTCAATAGATGCAGTAGAGAGAAGAGTAATTTTCAGCTGAAAGAGAAACACACGAAAGGTAAAACAGCAAGAGAGAGAGAAAAAAGATAGCTTAGGCCAAAAGTAAGGGCATGTTTCCAAAAAGGCAAAATATTGCTATAATTTGTACAAATTAAGTTCCTTGACAACTATTAATTTTTACTAAGTGAAGTAGCTATGTGACCCAATTAACTCTTAGATAAATAGCTATTTTACACCATTGACACTATTTATATATATGAATTCGTCATATACCACCAAAAAATAAATCACTATCAAAAAGAGATTATGATCATAAAATTATCATTAAGAGCAATCTCAATAGCTCACTTAAAATTATAATTCTAAATTGTGATAAAAAGTTCATCTAACAGATTCTCCAAATTCCAAATTGGGCTGGGCACAAAAATTCCTTAAATGTATTTAAAATTATAATTCTAAATTGTGATATAAAGTTCATCTAACAGATTCTCCAAATTGGGCTGGGCACAAAAATTCCTTAAATGTATTCTCAAATTTACACCTCCTTAAATCTACTCCGTCTTCCAAATTAGTTTGGACCACAAAAGTATTATTTTTATAAGATAATTAATGAAAAATATGAGAATTGTTATATTGCATTTGTAAAATATGGATTAGAAATAGTATAGGATACGAAGTTTAATAACAAAATTTTAAGAATTCTCTTGAGATTGTTCCGAGACAAGTAATTTTTATTTTTAAGTTTGAACACACAATTGACTCGAATTTTCGACCTTTACATTTGGTAGGAGTGATTAGGGTGTATAATATGTCTATGACACCTTAATATCTTGTTTGGTATGAAGTATACGGCCCTTTATAAAGTTCGGGTCCGTATGAATAATACTTATTTTTGTTGTTATGTATAGGGCTCGTTTGGTACAAAGTATGAGATAAGGCCTGATAAGTTTGACTGAGATGTCTTATAAATATAAAGAATTAATATTCCGTTTGGTATGAAGTATTAAATTCTCTGCAACACATAGTAATTATTGTAATTTATTGCTATAATTAGTTGCAGTATTATTTATACCACCTCATAGGTAGTATACATAACAACAAAAGTAAGTATTATTCATACGGGCCCGAACTTTATAAAGGGCCGTATACTTCATACCAAACAAAATATTAGGGTGTCATAGACATAGATATTTGGTATGAAGTATACGGCCCTTTATAAAGTTCGGGCCCGTATGAATAATACTTACTTTTGTTGTTATGTATACTACCTATGAGGTGGTATAAATAATACTGCAACTAATTATAGCAATAAATTACAATAATTACTATGTGTTGCACAGAATTTAATACTTCATACCAAACGGAATATTAATTCTTTATATTTATAAGACATCTCAATCAAACATATCAGACCTTATCTCATACTTTGTACCAAACAGGTTAGACAACGAGTGAAATCTTAATGAAATATTCAAAACAAAATCAAAATTGTTTACTTTCAAGAAGAAAATTACAATATTCAAAAGAGTCAACTCGAAAAAGAAACCGTTGAATGAAAAAGAAAACCGTTGAACGAGAAAAAGGAGAGGAGAGGAAAATTAATTTCGAACAATCGCATCGCGATTGCGTGATCTTCGAAAATTTCCCTAAAATTCAATTCCCCTCAATCCCCTCCTCGATTACATTCGCTTTTTTATATGTGTATGCAGAAGATGAAGATTTTAGAGAGAGAACTCTTCGGAATCCACAACTGAAAATTTTCTCCAACACAACGGCGAGATCATCGACGGGTGGTGGGGTGTTGAACAAAATTCAATCCATTCGCTCACCAGAAAGAAGTAAAAAAAAAAAATGATAAGTTGGTTGAGGAAATTAGGGATCGCATTTGGATCCTCTTTTTTATGGCTGGTTTGCTTCATTTACTTCACCCAGGTTCCATTTCTAGCTCCATTTGTCCTAATTTTCTTCATTGCCTATCTTTTAAATTGATTTGGTATGAGATTTTCGTTGCGTTTGATGTGATGTTAAGGGAATGCTGCGATTTCTGATCATTATGCTATAACCGTAATTTTTCTTACTCGGGAGAATGTGTGATTTGCTAATATATTTGAATTAGTGGCGCCTTTTGCGTGCTTTAGTTTATTACATTCAGATTCTGATTGCACGGTCTATTTGTTCGTTTATCAATTTAGTGAATATTTTTAGCAAAGTTTGGAAAGGGAGTTTTGCTCCTAATTTGCATAATCTTGTTGCTGCTTTGCTTTGGGGAAAGAAACTGGGGAATGATTTGTGATTCCTCGCTCTTTAGCAGTTATGTAAAGTGATGAGTCAGATTATTTGTTTCAATCAATTATAAGCACAATGAGCAAGATATTATCAGTTTCTTATTCATCAGTGAGTTATCTTGAAGCATTATTAAAGGGGCGAGTGATGTTGAAGTTGTTCACCGAACACACTAGTTATGAAGAAAAAATGATCCAGAAAGGCTGTCATATTGAAGGGATATCTAGTTTTGTGTAAAGGGAAGATGTAAGGAGAAAAAGGAAAAAAAGAAAAAAAGAAAGAACTAACTTGACGTTTTTTTTTTTTTTTTGAAATTGAACTAACTCGACCCTTGAGCACAAATAGTATATTTGGATATTTGCCAATAGCCCTTTGGTGGTAAGGATGGAGTGTTAATATAGATGGATTAGAAGATAAAATCAAAAGACAATTATGGTTAGTATCCATTTGTATACTATATAGAATCCGGCATATCTGATAAAACCTTTTGCACATGCTTGAAACTCTGGAGATGCATGGGGAATGGGTGACTTGGCATCTTAGAGAAGATTGACATCCTTGTGATCTTACCTATGCTGTCTTGTGTTATCTGAAAATTTGTTCTACATCCTAAATTTGAAAAATGATTCTGTTGAACCAGGGCTTTAGATCATTTGTTTGGACTGCGGTGTCATACCTACTAAAAGACAAGCTAAAGCTATCACCTTCAGCATCCCAGTTCGTGACCTCAATAGCATTTTTCCCTTGGAGTATCAAACCATTATATGGGTATGGGTCCAACCACATTTCCAGTGTGATGTTAGCTTTATGTAGATGTGTGATCATCTTTGTTGAAAGAATAAAAGTCCAGCAACTTTTCTTTACTGGTTCTTTGTTTAATACCTCATGATCATGTATATATGGATTCTATCTTATCATCATATGTTAATTTCTTGAGGTAAGAGTAAATTGGAAACAAGAGCTAAGACTAGAAAGGATGGTACACATAGAAGATTCAAACTTTATTCAAGCATATCTATTATTTGTTGAATCGTATCTACAATTCGTTCAAGATAGATAATCAAAACACTGTACAATGTGCTCAAATCGTAATAACCAGCATCTGGAAGTGTTATTACTATTACTATAGTCAAGTTGAGTAAGAACTTATGTTCACGAGAAAAGTAGCTGCATTATTAGTTAATCAAATCGAACAATTTCCTGTCTACAGTATGTTACAAGCTGGTTTCCTAATAGTGGTGCTTTATTGTTCTACTGCACTCATGTAATTTTAGTGAAGTAGCAATATACAATTAGTACTATACCATGCAGGACATAAATAATGTTAATTTGTGATTTGTGCTGCAGAATTCTGTCAGATTGCATACCGATTGGAGGAAGAAAAAGGATTCCTTACTTAATAATTGCTACATTGTTGTCTCTTTTTCCATGGCTTATTTTGGGCATCCATATATCCTCAAGGACCTCCAGAGTGCCATTCATGATTCTTTTGACAGTACAAAATTTGGGCTCTGCAATGGCCGATGTTGTGATTGATGCCATGATAGCTGAGGCTGTGAGATTTGAGAGGCAAGTCTTTCAAATTTTCAATATGTGTGGTCAGTTCCCTTTTTCAGTACAGAATATTTTGTAGCCTGAGATTTTAAGACTCAAATAGAAAAACAAAAAACACATTCATTGCTATGTACATAATTGTTGAATGTGATTTATTGACACCATAGTCCATGACCTTTGGCAAACTTTGCTCAAATTTGAAGCCTAAATGACTCTGCTGGGTTACAGTGAAATATGTTGCCAATCCTCAATGCAGATGAGGAAATCATGACCAAGGGTGAATTTATAGTCTGTTGGACGAAGTATGATGATCAATGCATTTAATTCCTAACTAGTTGATAATTCCCAATTTTGCTTCTCTTTCTTTCTAAATAAAGAAATCCAGGAATTAAACTTGACATGGAACATTTTGGTGTATTGATTGGCTTTATGGTGAATCCTTCGGTTGTAAGGACTCACTTCTATATTACAAGTTTCAAGGATTGGGCCATCTACCCTTGAAAGTATGGAAGTATCATTGTATCTAAAGGATGCGATGGGTTTTTTTTTTCCTCACTGTATACTTGTAGTTTATCTTTTTATTTTGGTTTCAATGAATATTAATTTCTTATGACTCTTGAACAGGGCCTCTTTTGCTGGTGACCTTCAGTCCATATCCTGGATGGCAATGGCTTTCGGAGGAATATGTGGCAGTTTAATTGGGGGATACACTCTTAACAATTTACAGATGGATAAAATATTTTTGCTTTTCTCTGTTTTTCCAGCCATACAACTTCTTTCATGTAATTTAGTTGAGGAAAGTTCAGTGGCCGACAAAGTACTTTCTGAATACTCCAGCTCAAATGGAGGTTCCCACTCAATTAATGGCAAAAGTTCCCATGAAGATAATGCGAGAAGCCATAACAGTATTTCTGTCGAGAAGTCTGGCAAAAATACTTATAGGCGAAAAAGGGGCCAGAAGAGCACAAAACAAGGGCCTGTAATTGCTAGTGAATCTGAGGTGCCTTTAAGCCAGGGACGCATTACAGAAAAATGGCTCGATTCTTTGAAAACTGCCACATTTTCATTGCTCAGGGCTTTCAGACAGCCAATCATTTTGAGGTAATTACTGGAACATGGGATTTCTGAGCATGCGAGTACAAGTTTAAATGTTTATTGCCACTTTTGTGGTTTCTTTGCCGCCTAACATTGTTGTTATTATTATTATTATTTGTCCCCTGTTTCTCATCAGTGACATGAATAAACTGATGGTTTCTGTTGTGCTCCTACTTTCTCCTGGGAGTATAGGCCCATGGCTTGGTTTTTCCTGGCACACGTGACTGTCCCAAACCTCTCGACAATAATGTTCTATTACCAGACAGAAATTCTCAAATTGGAAGCATCATTCTTGGGCACCACTCGTGTCATAGGGTGGTTAGGACTCATGCTCGGGACCTTTATCTATAATCGCTACTTGAAGAAAATGAAATTGCGCAGGATTCTCCTGTAAGTTGATCTTAGACCTGGAATTCTCTAGACACAATGTAATTTACCAATTATTCATTTGTGGGGTTCTATAATTTATGCAGGTGTGCTCAAATTGGTTTGTCTGTGTTGAGTATTCTGGACGGAATTTTGGTGTCTAGATCAAATATTTCGCTAGGCATATCAGACAAGGTTATGGTGCTCTTTGGATCAGCTCTATCAGATGGCATCAATCAATTTAAGTACGTAAGACAGTTTATGTATAAAAAATTATTCTCATTGTTGCATTGAATTGTTTCATGCTGATATCTAAATTCATGCTTAACCATTTTGTATTTAGTTTTGTCTTTCCACGACCCTCGTCGACCTGCCCTTTCTACAGAAATCATTTGCTTAAATAATAGAGATTAATGAAAGTGAAACCTATGAAATCATTAATATTCAAATCTTGCCACTTGTGATTGCAGGTTTATGCCATTCCTTATCTTATCTGGGCAACTTTGCCCACCTGGTATTGAAGGAACTTTATTTGCACTCTTCATGTCCATCAACAACTTGGGTTCGACAGTGAGCTCGTTCGTAGGTGCTGGCCTTGCCTCAATTCTGAATATCTCCTCAGGAAGCTTCGACAGCCTTCTCGTGGGCATAATCATCCAAGTGTTCTGCACTTTCATCCCGGTGGCCTTTCTGTTCTTGATACCTAAAGAAGCTACGGGCATATCAGCTTAGCATAGAGAGTTGGATAGGAACGAACATTCAAATTGAAGAATTAACTTTCATTAGGTGATAGCAAAGATTTTCTCCATGAAATGACCTTTGCTGGCTTGTTTTTTTGTCAGGACCAGCAATTTAGATACGATACGATGATCGGACTAGAAACAGTCGTCGAACATGAAAATGCCGATACAGGATTCCATTGAAGGTGTTGCTCTGAAATTTTGGTTTTTGTAGAAGGATTCGAGGGGAAGTTACATTTGATAGCATGAAAATTATGTAGTTGGTTTGGACAAAGGCAGGATTCTTGATGTCCTACTTTAGCCATATTAAGAATGAATGAAACATAGTTAATCAACGTATTTCTATTTGTTCATCTGACAGTTTGTTGTCGGAGTATTGAGTCTGGATGTGGCGGAGTAACTCTATTTTTTCGGAATTACCCTGCCACTGAATGTCCAATGACAAAATCGAAGGCATGGACTTCAAAAGTTTTCAGAATGTTGGGATAAAATTTTCAAGGTCACAATAGAAATGAAAAAGCGTCAAATATTGGAATAGATATTATTATTAGCTTTAATAAGTATGTTAATTGCACCCTTCCAATTTTCAAATTGCTGTGATTGATCACATCATGAAACCGATGAACTGAACAAGATGCTTAGTTAGGGGAGATAAAAAAAAAAGGATTATGGCATCGAGAATGCTTCCAATGAATTCAACCTCTTTAGATCATTTAATTTGATGGACCTCCAATCGCCATTTGTGTTTCTCGACGCGGGAAAATGATATTGGAAAAAATATTTTATATTTATTAGGTACAAAATTGTGAAATAAAATAATATAATATTTCCATAAAAAAGAAAAAAAAAAATGAATATCTATATCTCGGTTCGATTTAGTTCAATCCAAATTCAGAATACCGTACATTTTGTTCGGTCGGTTTAATTTTTCCGTTAAATAACCAACATAGCTTAATTTTTAAATAAAATAGCATTTTTATTATTTATTTATTAAATTTATTTGAATAATAAAATAGCATTCGTATTCAGTGATCGTCTCCTTCGCTTGCACCACTCTCGCACAGTCACCCACGCAATTCCCAAATTCGAACGGAAAATTGCCCTAATTGTCATCTTCATCCCTACCTTGCCGACGCCGATGCCTATGTCGTGAGAAGTGTCAGGTTCAGTATCTTCGTCCCTTCAATAGACCGCCCACTGATTAATCACCTTTTTGTGCTTTGCTCGAAAAAATTGGATTTTCAATGCCTGGGTTGAATTCTTTCCTATTTATTTCAAAATCAAAGATATTTACTTGTTAGGTTTAGTCGGTTCATTTATTTAATCAAAGTAGTGACTAGATTCTCCAAATTCATGGTTCGAGTGTTTTGTTGTTGTTGTTGTTGTTGTTGTTGTTGTTGTTGTTGTTATAGTTCAATTAACATCTGCAGTACCTAGTTTCATCCACAGTGTATTGGTTGTCCTTGTTTTAACAGAAAGAGAAGTTTCAGTGGAAAGCTCAATTGATTTAGAATAACAGAATGAGGCGTAGACCTGGAATTGGAGGTTTGCAGAATGCTGCCGCTGCTAGGGTTTTTCCTGCTCCTTCTCTCTGTTCTTATATGTACATGTGAATTCTGCTTTTCTATGGTATAAACTTTTATTTTGATATGTTTTTTGGGTTATTAAAGGATCAATATCGATTGCTTGGAGAAAATGTGGCAAAATTGCGGACGGATCTCATGAAAGAACAGCTGGCTACATTTCGTTCTCAGCTAGAAGACTTTGCCCGCAAACACAAGGTCCTATTTTCTTTTTCTTCCTTTGAATAATTGTTATATTATGTCTTCACTTCATTTTAGTTATTCTTTTTCTACCTTTTATGAATTCCCTTTTCTCTGTGTAACTCATATTTCAGTAGCTCTTGCTTGGTGCAAGCTCACATTTTAAAGAACTAATTAGTTTGTAGTTAAGTCGAGCTGCACTTATTCTAATTAATCACTCAAAGTCTATCTAGAAATTTTAACTGCGTATGCTAGAATAATATAAGCTCATGGAGAAGCAAACTATTCCTTGTTTGTCATTTTCTAAGAAATTGTGAAGTAAAGGTCTTGTTGGTTACACTGTATGATAAGATGTTAAGTAAATTACGATATACGAAAAATTCCACTGCAGCCTCCTCTTGTTTTTACTTTTATCCCAGTAGTAATATGAAATATATGTATCAAAGGGTGATAACTCTCTCTACTTTTTATTTATTTCATTGGAAAAAGTCAGAAGAATTTGGTGAATCTTTTGAAGCATGAAAACTTTAGAGTCTTCTGTGGCATAACTTTCAAATTACCAAATAAGAAATATTACATCTTTGCAGCTTCTGATGGAAGTTACTTTCACATTTTTTTTTGCTATAATTGATTTCCCTAATTCATTATCAAACAATTTAAAGTATTAGCTCGTCTAATCATTCCATATAGCTTTGATAGAATGACATCCGCAAGAATCCAGCATTCCGGTCGCAGTTTCATGAGATGTGTGCCAAAGTTGGAGTGGATCCTCTGGCTTCTAATAAGGGTTTCTGGGCTGAACTATTGGGGATTGGTGACTTCTATTACGAACTTGGTAGGTACCAGACTTCTTAAATTATCTCTAGCAATAAGTTGGTTGCCACATTTATATTATTGCCTATCACTATATTGTCCAATTTTGACAATCATTAGTTTCACTCGATGGCTTTTCTTTTTTCTTTTTTTTTCCCACTCTTTACATTTTAGGAGTCATGTTTCTATTACAATGTAGGCAATCTCTCTTTTTTTTTTTTTTTTTTTTTCCACTTCTAACTGAAATCAATCTACGGATCTAGACAGGGGTGCAAATTGTTGATATTTGCTTGGCTACTAGACCTCATAATGGAGGTCTGATCAGCTTGGAAGAACTTTGTAAACTGCTTGGACAGAGGAGGAAAGGAACTCGTGAGGCTATATCTCAGGATGATTGTTTACGTGCTATTAGTAAGCTGAAGGTGATCCTGTCTGGTACTTATTTTCATGTTATGGTAGCAGAATACCTCAGAAATCGCTGTTAAATGCTAATTTTTCTGATTAATTTTACCAATGAACTTGGGATGAAAACATTTATCAAGTCTCCTAGATATATTTGATTGTTTTCCAGAATACATTTTCCTTCCTCTCAGATCTCATTGGCACAATGCAAGTCTTTCTTTCTCCTTAAAAAGATGGGGCCAATGTTTACCAATCTCACTAGTCATTATAATATAACTTTATTTTTTAAACTTATGTCCCTCTCAAAAAATGATTCCCCCAGAACTTCTTCCTGAAACACCCAAATTATTTTTCAGAGATTCCTAAAATTTTGTTCAATTTCTCAGGAACCTGGTATGGTCAGGCTGAGGCATTTAGCATGAACTTCTAAGATTTGAATCTTGTACTGTACAATGATACTAGTTCATACAATTAAATTCAAGTTTTCTTTGATCAATTTCTTATAGTGGTGATGTAATTGTTCGATAATCACTACTAAGTTATGAGTGGCTGATTTGGAAATGCAAAGACTGTAATGCTAACAAGTCAGGACTAGGAGAGGATTTACTTCATTGCCGGAATCTGTAATAATCATGTGTAACTTATGATGCAACACAAGCTCTCTCTTCTCTCTCTCTCTCCCCCCCACCTTTTGTATGTGTGTATACATTTGTCTGCATACATATATATATGATTTGCCTCATTTTCTGTGTATATTTAAGGTATCTTGTCATCTTTTATTTTATTTTATTAATAGCATTGAGATTCACACTATTAAAACGTAAAATTCCAGATGCTTGGTAACGGTTTTGAGGTGATTTCTCTTGGCAAGAAGAAGCTTGTTAGATCTGTTCCCACAGAATTGAATAAAGACCACAATGAAATCTTGGAGCTAGCACAGGTTTCCCCTTGAGTCCTTAACATAATTTGCAGCTGCGTTCTCGATTTATCACTTTCCTTTCTGTATGTAATTGTTACACTTCGTATATATGGATCTATACACTATCAAACTTTCTCTTCATGGTTTTGGTTGCTTGTCATTATCAAACCTAGACTGGCTTAAGTTGGTTACTGAAATTTGGGGATCCGAACATCTAAGAAGGAATATCTCTAGGGAGAATCTTCATCTTACCCCTACCTTATGATTTGTCAATTTTGATGTGTGTTTGTAGTATCTTCTTCTTAGAGCCTATTGTGTGTGATTTTGTCAATTTTATCTTATAACTTCTAGTACTTAATGTAATGATTCGTTGTGGTGTTTCCTTAGGGTCAGGGCTTTGTGACAGTTGATGAGGTTCAGAGACGGCTCTCTTGGTCTTCTGGCCGTGCAACTGATGCCCTCGAGACTCTATTAGAAGTAAGTTGATGCGGCTATTTCTTGTATTTAGATGCCTAAGACTCCAAACAAGTATAACGAGCTTTTATGTACTTGTTGAACAATACAGGAAGGTCTTGCCATGATTGACGATGGACACAAGGACGGTAGACGTCGATATTGGTTTCCCTGCGTATCTTCTGTATCTTCCTACACAGCATCCGACGCTGCTTAAGGTTTTTCCTTACTTAAGGTTTTTCCTTATCTTGTTTCTATGTAATTTTGTGTCATGCAGTGACTTAATTTGTATTGGAATCGCTTCCAGAATGTGTTTGTTTGAGAATTAAGGAAAATAAAAAAGAAGATTTCGTAATATTGCATCTCACTTTCGACTTGATTTGATTGTAAAATTTACTTCCACTTAATTTAATTGTTGAATGAATGTTTCTTATGCTAGATTTTTGGGCGCCCGGGATCTAGTGTTCCACGTTTTGGTATCTCATTGTGTACTATTTTTATTTTTTTCGTCAATTTTAATTTCATGTGTTTTAGTTTAATTTTGTACTTGTTAATTTGGCTTTAGGGTAGTATTTTTTAGCATTTAGGTGCAGTTTTATTAGTTAATAATTACTTTAGGGTTGATAAATCCATTATTAGGTATATAATATTTTGAAATTTCAATTTTTTAATTTGGTGTAAATCCATACAGAATTCTCAAATTCCGATTTTTCCCATGAACTATTAATTTTGTTTTTAAATCCATAAATTTTTAATTTTTTTGGAATTTTCCCAAAACTTTTAAATCCATAAACTTCGATTTGGCCGGAATATGATTTTAGGGGAATTTCTGGGAAAAATTGAAAGTTTGTAGATTTAAAAACAAAATTAAAAGTTCATGGAAAAAACCGGAATTTGAGAATTTTTTATGAATTTAAACCGAATTAATCCTTTTAATAAATGTTAATTTAAAATATATCTGTAAATGTACGTGATTGAGGTGTTCTCTACCCTTGCTAAGGAAACATAAACAAAAGCATCCTAATGAACTTCTGTGAAGTTATTCTCTCTTTCTCTCTCTCTCTAAGAGAACACGCCAAACCTTGTCCGACTGTAAGCATGCTGTCCGAAATCTGGTTGTCTAAGCAAATTGTTAAGACAAGTTGGAGAGATGATTGTGTATTTTGCTGTATGGAACTTTCTAATTAGGGGGATGGCCATTTTATTTATTTGTTTATTTTTAGGGGGATAACGTTTAAAATATTTAAAATTTATATGTGATCAGAGAGGTTTCGGGTTTAATTTCTATCGGTTCTTTTTTTCAAGTAAAAAAAAACATAATTGGGAATTTGGGATTCGGGAAAATTAATTTTATCACGCGGAATTGCAAATTTCAACTGTATTTTATCTATGACGAGTCATGTAATATTTTTCTTTTAAATAAACGAACCAATTTTTCTGGATTTGATAATGGATACTTTGTTAATGCAATAATTACATAAAATTGTGCAAATAAAATATTAAAATATATACTAAATAATTACCTTATTTCTTCAATAAATAAACAATCATTAGTCATTACCATTACCAATGTCAGAATGATGATGTGGTGTTGTTATGTGCTTTATCATTCACGATTTTCTAATTAAACTTTACGCGCGGTATTGCTAAAAGTCTGTTTTAAATTACGGGTTTATTAAGAAATATTGATATATTCAATTCAAAAAAAGAAAGATTCATATTAATTTGTTTGTCAATTATTTTTGGTTCCCCCGTTCTCAACCAAATTTCGCATAAGCCCTCTCTTCCCAAAATATTCCTGAAAATAATATTAAAAGATTCTCAATATTCCAAAAAACTCAGAATCAAGGAGAAAAAAAATCGACGTTCTCAAAAAAAAATATATATCGAACTATATTTTAGATTACTTGCTTAATCCATAATACAAAAAAATTCAAGAAAAAAGAACATTAGAACAAACGATAGATACTAATTAGCTCGATCAATCTAAAGAAATTCCTTAGTAGAAAAAACTTCCGGATAATTTCATAAATTAAAAGAAAAATTTCACGCTGGCAACTCAGCCGATCCCAAAATTTTGCTCTCGTTCCATATCTGAAACTTCGTCCAGAGATAGATCTTTTTGCAATTTTTTAGAAGTCACACAATTTTTTAAACTCGACCAAAAAGTAAGGCCATAAAATATAATTCACCCTTTATTAAATATGACCTAAAAAAGCTTTGACATATTCGGTATATCAATTTAAATAATACAATGCCTTAGTTGGAAAGGTTCAGAACAAGCTAAAGATATATATTTGGTATATTAATTTTTCCACAGAATATTGAAAAATTAAAAACTACTTTAATGGTTTCGTATTTCAGCAGTTTCGTCAGCATATAACTAAAAAATTAAAATATAAACTTAATGTGATTAAAAGTTTATTGCAAAAAAAAATTCATTTCAAAATTAGTTTTTAAATAGAAATCTCCAAATTCAAAGGTCAATGACTCAATCTCCAAACTTCTCATTTTTTCAGTTTTTTCAAACAAGATTTAGTCAATTAGGAGCATCTTTATACGCGTACAGAAACGAAATTGGAAATATTTTTTTTTATTAATAATATGACTAAAATTTAAATAAAGTAATTAGTTAAACAAGATGACGTGAACTAAATGCAACTTTCTAATTAAATATTTTATTTATATTTCGCCTTGCTTCTCAGAATGTATTTATTTTATATACAACAACTAGTATACGTGGCGTTCTTGCCATCTTTATAATTTAGACATTACTTAAAACATGTCTTCAAAAAAACAAACTTCACAATTTTTAGGTTAGATTTCCACGGCTTCTTTAATTAATTAATCTCTTTATAAACTCGAGCTCCAAACCATTCATCATCAATTAATCCCAACTCCCTCGATCTCTCTCTCTCTCTCTAAAATATAACAACAAATACCGTAATATGGAGCTTCAACAACAAAGGTCAGCCGCAACTTATAAGCACTCGCAAACCCAAAATCAAGAAAATTTGCCCATCACAACGTGGGCCCACCGTGCATGGTTCGCCGCCGGCTGCACCGCCATGCTATTCTCCATAGGCAAGTCCCTATGGAGAATAGCATGCGCGCCGACGTCTTCGCGGCCATGGCTAGAGTCCATGCTCGCAGCCGTCGCGGCGTACCTGGCGGCGGACCTCGGCACCGGCATCTACCACTGGGCCATCGATAACTATGGCAGCGCTGAAACTCCGATTTTTGGACCCCAAATCGTTGGTTTCCAAGGCCACCACCTCCGGCCATGGCAAATCACCAAAATGCACGTTGCCTACAACGTCCACATTACGGCGGCTGCCGTCGCGGCCGCCGCCACTCCCATAAACTTGTTATGTAATAATCCGGTTTGGCTGTTATTTGTTGGGGTGTTTGGAGGTTGCATTATGTTCAGCCAACAGTTCCATGCATGGGCCCACACCCCGAAGGGGAAGCTGCCGCCGCTGGTGGCGGCGCTACAAGATGCCGGGATCATCTTGAGGCGGGAGCAGCACGCGGAGCACCACCGCCCTCCGTTCAACGGAAATTACTGCATCATGAGCGGAGTGTGGAATAGGGTATTGGATAAATCTAAGTTTTTCGTGGCGATGGAGGTAGCGGTGGCGGCGGCGCTCGGCCACGAGCCGCGGTGGTGGAGCGACCCCAGCTCGGATTGGAGTGAAATATCAGGGATGGATTAATTATCTTCGATTAATAAATTAGCCTAATTATTATATTTGAAATATTATTTTAGTATATATAATGATTGATTAAGGAATTGTAACAATGTACTATTATGTGGAGATAATTACTACGTACATGGGATTTTCTTCATACATAATTAAACATTACTGATAATTTACTCCATGCGTCTCTTTAAATAAGTATGATAGTATATTTTACAATTTATCATGTACCATAATAATTGTCACATTTCCTAATTTTATGGTATAATGTTGTAAATTTTTTCATTTTACTCCTGTCATCAATCTAAATTCTTTACTTTTTTTTGTATGCAATACTTAGGGGTAAAGAAAGTAATTTATCCACTTCATTAATATGCATGTTTTGATAGTTGTGAACATTTGTTAAAGTACGAAGGGGGTATACTTTATAAAGTATTCTAATTTCAAAAGAAGAAAAAGAAAAAAAAAATACTAGAATTTTGTGAATCGGTGGATGTGTGGGTCAAAATTTCATAAATTGGCCATAATTAGTGTGAACGAGGATGGAATTGGAAGATTCGATGCTACCCGCGCATGCAGATTGCGCCCGTGCGGTTTGACAATATTGTATTTTGTGTTTGTTGATTCTACGAAATATTGCCATAATTTTTAATTTTGAGCTATGATTCACTTCAACAGTATTGTTTAAATCCAAAATAAATAAATTAAAATAACAAATACAATAGTACTGTTCTAATTAAACATGACCGAATGTAAATTGGTAGGCTAGCTTTATTTGTTTGTGTGAAGGCTACTCAAAGGACAAAAAAATTCTTTCTATTTCATTTCTAATTCTAGCTAGAATGGCAAAAATTTGCAAACTCCAGCCAACTGCCGTGTAATGAAGCAATTATAATTCGAAGTCAGTTTATTTCATATATAATTAATATAAAAATTTAAACCATATGCATGTAAACACGATGCCGTGAACTAATGTATATGCAACTCTAATTCATCAGAACCAGTAAATTTTCTTTGGGGGTCTCACTGTTTTTGTTGATGTGGTGACGTTTCTTTTTCTTATAGACGTGTTGCGTCGAACTCGATTTTTTTTTTTAAATATTTTCCTTAAGAAAATGATCATTTTTTTCTTAAAATACTTCTATTCTCTAACTGCAACAATGGTACCGGTGGTATATTTATGATGATGAAACATGATTTTTACAAGTATATAAAAATAAATAAATAAATAAATAAATAAATAAATAAATAAAAAATTGGGAGTGGGGCCGTGCTCACGCTTGCTATAGGTAATAGTAGGGATGTCAATCGGGCCAACCCTTTCGGTTTCGGGTCAATCCTATCGGGTTATCGGGCTATTCGGTCCGGGTTAAATCGGGTTGATTTTTTTTCGGGTTGAAAAAATTCAACCCTAACCCTAACCCTTCGGTTTTCGGGCTGACCCGTCGGGTCACAAAGTTTGTAAATAAAAATTAAAATGTATATATTTTCTTGACTATTCAATATTTGTCGCAAAAAAAACTACACACAAAAAAATTAAAAAGTAACAAAACAAGAATATGAGTGGCCCAAAAAATAGAAACTTGATTAAATCCAAAAAATAGCATCCAACAAAACAAGTCTAGTAGCACTACACGACATGAAAAATAACAATAATATTCAACATTAATTCGTTATCTCACAAATGAAACTAAACACTTGAATGACATTCATCTTCTATGATTTCTGTGTAGAGCAAAAGAGGGCGCGACATACAACTACTACAAGTAATTAGTATTATGTATTATTTATTTTATTTTTTTAAAAATACATCAGGGTTATTCGGATTGACCCTAACCCTGATCGGGCTAGCCTGGATAACCCTTCAACCCTAGCGAGCCAACCCCAATAGCCCGGTTATGTATTCGGGTTGTAAAAAATCAACCCTAACCCTTTATTTTGTTCGTTTTATTCGGGTCGACCCGTCAGGTTCGGGCTCAATTGACATCCCTAGGTAATAGGATGATTAGGATCGATTTATATTGTGTAACAGTAATACTAGGTGCTGGAAATATTTGGGATCTCGTGTCCTATTTTCTTAGGTCTAATTGTGTATCACTATAAATTTGTATTTAGTTTTTCTTCTATTTTTTTTTTCAATTTCAAATTCTTGTATTTTAGTTTAATATACACTTTTCGGTTAATATATACTATTGATTATTAGGGCTGATAAATTCATAACTAAGTAAATTTTTCAAAATTTCAATTTTGAATAATGAATGTAATTAACTACAATTCATTATATAATAATGATTTTTAATAAATATTTAATTCTTAAAAATGAGTAGAATATTTATAATAATGGGATACTCTCAATAAGATCTTTTATATAAATAAAAAGAAAAGAAAAAGAGAGCAAAAAACCTATTACCTTGGAGGTAATTAACAGGCTTACCACTCAAGGCCGAGCCTCATTAAAATCTCTTGGGAAAACCCGAAGGAAAAATCCATGGAGGAAAGAGCACTCGTCTAATATACAACCCTCGTGAAAGAGGAAGAGACCATATCCACATTAACTAGGTTGGAAATGGCAGGATGCCCGTCTGAGCAAAAACCATCTTGAATATCTGGATCCGCCATAGCATCGGCAACCTGGTTTCCTTCTCTAAAAATATGAGAATATCTAAAATTTATAACATCCAAAATTGCATAATTTGAATCCAACGACCTCTAAATCTCCAAGGAATGTAGGTCGGGTCTCGCTTTGCAAAAATAATCACAACAAACTTGGAGTTAGATTCCAACCATAATTTGTTCCATCCCTTCATGCGAGCATGATATAATAATGGGATACATGATCCAAATCAACGTGGTCTTGCCACCTCCATAATTTAGACAGTAATAATCCCTTGGAGAACATCTTAGAATTTTTCGGTCGGCTGGCTTCCTTTGAATTCTTTATATATGGAAGCTCCCAACCATTTCATTTCCATCCCATCTCTCTCTCTCTCTCTCTAAAATAACGTAGGTAAGAAGAAAATGGAGCATGAACATAGCCCGAAAACCCAAGATGATCAAGAAATTGCTGGCCCACGCCCATCTCCACCTGGGCTCACCATGCAGGGTTCGCCAGCGGCTGCGCCGCCGTGCTATTAGCCATAAGCAAGTCACTGCTACTGATTGCCCGCGCACCAACATCTTCACAGCCATGGCTCGAGTCCATGATCGCCGCCATTGCCGCCTACTTGGCGGCGGACCTCTCCACCGGCATCTACCACTGGGCCATCGACAACTACGGCTGCGCCCAAACTCCGATTTTCGGATCCCAAATCGTGGATTCGCAAATCCACCACCAGCGGCCGCGCGTGGCCTACAACGTCCGCATTCCGGCGGCCGCTGTCCCGGCCGCTCTGCTGGTGAACTTATTATGCAGTGATCCTATTTGACTGTCGTTTTTAGGTGTGTTTGCAGGTTGCTTTTATGTTCAGCCAGCAGTTCCATGCATGGGCCCACATCCCGATCGAAAGGGCGGCTGCCGTCGCTGGGGCTGAGCACGCGCCGCACCACCGTCCTCCATTCAGTGGCAGTTACTGCGTCATGAGCGGAGTGTGGAATAGGGTTTTGGATAAGACCAATTAAGTTTTTCATGGCGATGGAGGTGACGGTGGAGGCAGCGCTCGGCCACAAGCTGCCGTCGCTCCACGACCGTGGCCGCGGCGGCGGTGGTGCGGCCCTCAATTAATTTAACCTAATCATTATGTTTGAAATGCTATAATATAATGTTTTTCTAAATGAATTGACGAATTTATATATATATATATATATATATATGGGTTGGTTCACATGTAAAATATTTTTCCCGTAAAAAACAATAATAATAATAATAATAATAATGCATTTTATGTACTAAAATAATGTATTTTATGTATTATTACAATGCACAATCATAATAATGCATTTTTGATTTACTATAATGGATTGTTACGATAATGCATTTCATGTTCAATTATAATGCACCGATCAATGACAACAGTAGATTTACAAAGATCAATGGGGACCAGATCGCTTCTTATTTCTTACGGAAAAATGCTTTTACATATGATCTCTTCCATAGGGGTTGGTTCGCATACAAAATATTTTTTCCGTAAAAAATAATAATAATGCATTTAGGTGCCGTTTGGTTTATTAGACTAGATAATAGTCAGATATAGTATGAGATAAATAAAGATTGAAACATATCTAATAAAAAGGTGTTTGGTTGGACAGATAATTTTTATACATTTTAAAATAAAATTGTTCATTTACTGATATACCCTTCTCCATCTTCTTCAATTAACCCTACTTCTCCATCCTGCCCATGCCATCCTCCACACCTTCTATTTCTCTATTTCTCTCTCTTTCTCCCTCTCTCTCTCCCCAGAAAAGCTCCACATCCCCCTTAAATAATCGCTGGCACTCTGTTGTTCGGCGCCGTCGCCACCACTACCACCACCACCACGCCCTTCTCTTCTGTCTCTGAATATTAAAACCTTACAAAAGAGAAATTATAATAATTACCTGTTCCAGAGTCCCTTCAAAATATTTATCACACGATAGGCTGAACAGAGTGTTTTTGGTGATGACTTCAAAATTTTCTTTGATTAACCCAACATACTTGGTGATTGAAAATAAAACAGTACCTAGGTGGCCTAAATACTGAAGTAACAAGATAAAAGAGACAAAGAAAGTTCGAGCTTTAAATTCAGTCGCGAGAAGAGAGAGAGATGAATGGGATGAGTGGAAGTACAGAGGGGAGAAAACGTGGAGAGAGAGAGAGGAGATACAGAGGAGAGAAAATGGAAAGACAAAATGGTCATCTGCCCAAGACAATTTTTGTCGCAGGGGGATGGTCGGATTCATAGTCATAAGATTTGAGGAATTTGTACCGGGCCATCACAAAATGGTACTCCCTCCGTCCCGTTAGCAAGATCTTACTTGTTTTGGTCACGGTTATTAAAAAATAAGAGTAAAATGAGAAAAAGTGGTAGGTCCTACACATTTTGAAGAGTTAATTATTTTCATTTTTGGAATGAGACCTTGCTATTGAGACAGACAAAAAAGGAAAGCGAGACCTTGCTATTGGAACGGAGGGAGCATTAAATATTGGGCTTTGAATCTTATCAACCAAACATGAGATAAAATCTTATCTTGCCAATAGTCAAGCCCTATACAGGCATCTGAACGATCACTTTATGTACTAAAATAATGTATTTTATGTATTATTATAATGCAATGTCATAATAATACTTTTGATTTATTACAATACATTGTTACGATAATGCATTTCATGTTCAATTATAATGCACCGGTTAATGACAACCGTAGATCTACGAAGATCAATGGTCCAGATCACCTTCTTTCTTACGGGAAATTTTTTTACATATGATCTCTTCCCTATACATACATACATACATACATACACACACACACACACACATATATATATATATATATATATATATATCGGGATGGATTAGTATAAAAACCGGTCCTCCCGTACAAACTACAAACCATGTTTTTTTTAATATATAATCATGCTTTTTAATATATACAATGATGCTTAATAGTGCTATTCTCGATTCATGTTTTTTGTATAAAAAATTATGCTTATATAAAATCATGTTTTTTACATACTATTTTCATTAGGGGTGCATAAACGGATACCCATGGGTACCCTACCCGTTTTTTCCTGGTACCCGTACTCGAATAAGCTAAAAATGCATACCCGAACCCTTACCGTTTTAACCAATCGGGTACCCAATATTCGGCCGGGTATACCCGGGCCGGATAACGGGTACCCGGTGTACCCGTTTAAAAAACAAAAGAACAATTTTTTTTTCAGTTTTCCACTTGTTTTCGTGTCAATTTTTCGACAATTTTTAACGATGCAAATAATCATTAACAACATATGAAAATCACAACTTCGGCCCCAAAAACAAAATCAAATAATTGAGTCATTTGCTTACAAAACCAGTCGAATTGATGCAAATAAAACAAGAAAAACAAATAGTTTAGGAAGGAAATATTAGTTTTGTTTGATATTTATTTTGTATATAAAAATATAAATAAAATACTAAAAATTATATATAATATAAAATAATTAGTATATTAAAATTAAAATCGGGTATTTACCGGGTATCCAATACCCGAACGGGTATACTCGATACTCGGTTTTTCTGAAATCCTAATACCCTCTCCCGTCCCGTATCCGAAAATTAATTACGGGTATTGGGTACCCGATACCCGTTGGGTATCGGGTACGGGTACGGTTACCCGAAAACCCTTTTTCCGTATATGCACCCCTAATTTTCATGCTTTGATTATTAACAACCGTAGATCATATCATGATCAACGGTTAAGATTAGTTTGTAGTTCTTACATGGGGACTAATTTTTATATGAACCAAATCCTATATATATATATAGGGCTTGTTTGGTAGGGAATATGGATAAACTTGATATGTATAACTTGGATGCTTTTTAACTAGGGATGGCAATTATACTCGCGGGTTCGGGTACCCGAGGGTACCCGCCACTAATGGGGCGGGGATGGGGACTACATTTCGGGTGTCAGGGCGGGGATGGGGACGAAAACAAAAACCCGGAAAGATTCGGGGCGGGGGCGGGTATATAGGTCCCCAACCCGAACCCGTCCCGAAAAATATTATATTATATTTTTTTAAATTGTACTTATATTATTTAATTAAAAAAATTTAATATGGAAATTCGGATTTTTGGTGTTAACTAATAATCTAAATTAATTAGGCACATGTACATTGTTTCCTCTCATCCTCTATATAATTCAACTCTCCTTCTCATCTTCTATCAATTTTCGATGTGGGACAACTTGTTTCTCTTTATTTCTTTCTCCTCTCTCAATATTTTTTGTCCCACATCGAAAATGAAAGAAAAATAAGATAGGAGTTGGCTTATAAATAAGACTTGTCTTCAATAAGATTAACTTCATCAACTTTTACTCTTTTTCCTTGATTTTTGGAAAGAAAGTAAATTTAGAATTCTAATCATTTAATTAATATTTAGTTCAAATTTTTGAATTATATCTTAAGCGGGTACCCGACGGGTAACCTCCCTCACCGGGTAATCCCCGACCCCGCCCCGCTCCGATTTAAACGGGTATGGGAACGGGGACGTGTATAAAATTCTCAGACGGGTATGAGGATGGGGACGCAATACCCGCCCCGCCCCAACCCGTTTATATCCCTATTTTTACCTGAGGGTGATAATTCAATTGAATTGTTTGCTTATTTTATTTTATTTTTACTTAGGTGGAGGTACGCCTTCATAGAATTTGGCCGCCATTAATATCTTACATATATAGTGTAAAAACTCTTGAAATAAAATAATGAAACATAGATTACAGTACGTGAATTAGGGTACCGTGAATGTAGCGGACATACCCCAATTCCTACGTACTTTATCGATAGCTAGCAAGAGACGCTTAAACTAACTATTTTCCTTATTAAAACACAACCTAGCTGGAGACACCAGACCTAGATTTAATGTTCTAATAGCTTTTAGTTTTGAAAGAAACCCATTTTAGACGAATTACCCAAGAATGCAAATAATAACCCGTCTACCAATTTATTCCTACTATGAACATGATAGTTTTATCACTAATTAGTCATATTCCAACAATTACGGATTGAGGGAACTAATTGGCTGTAATCCAATTTAATCTAAGTTGATCAGGCTTAAATAAAATCATAATTAACTTTAAGCACAAGGAATATATCGAAATCCTAGGAAATCAATTATTCAACCAATTAGGTCTCACATATTATTAGACTAGTGCTTCAATATTATCGCCGAATCAAATAATTAGCCACTCATACTATTAAGAATAAACACAATCAAATATAAATAAAAAGGCATAATAATAGTGATCTTAAAAAGGAACAAATTAAAATAAAATAAGAACTCGTCACCAGTAATTGATCAAATCGATCCCACAAAACTCGAACCCTTCAAACCGAAAATAAAACTAATCTCAAAAAAACATATATTGCTCTCTTCGTCTTCTTTAATCTAGGCTGCTCAGAGGATTAATATATGAAAAAATAGATGTCCCCTCTATGGCGGCTAAGTCTAAGAAATATATAAAGAATAGGAGATCTCTAACTAGCCGCCAATTACTTAGTTAATAACCTAGGTAAAATAATAATTAAATAATAAAATCTCTAAATAGAAATATATCCAAATATATTGTTCATGGATTATAAAATAATAAAGCATGACCCATCCATTTCTCTTCCATCTTCCACTTCTCTCATCCAAATCTCTTAACAAACGAACTTTGCATTTCCTGCATAAAAACCATATCTAAACGTACATTATATCCACATAATAGAAATTCTTATCTTCTGAACAACCAAAATACACACACATCACTCTATAAATTAATAAATAAAATAAGTATTAATGAAGGAAACAAATTAAAAAGTTTCCTTAAAAAAATAGATTTAAAATTTTAGTTGTAAGGGTTAATTATCAGAAAAATCTCGACATTTGGTTAAATTTTGGTTTTTTCCCTCACTTTCTAATTTTGCGAAGAAATTCCTCACCTTTTAATGTTCCAGATTTTCCATCATAATTGATTTTTTCCCAAATTAATGTTGAGCTGGACGTAATATATTGGGCCACGTTTGCAAATGAAATTAATATATCAACATCATTTTGATCGGAAATGTTCGCCAGAGAAAAATCAGAAACATTAAAATGTGAGGATTTTTTTCGCAAAATTAGAAAGCGAGGGGAAAAATCAGAATTTGACCAAAGGTCGAAATTTTTCCAGCAATTAATCCTAGTTTTTATATAGTAATATAAAAAGATACGAATGAGATTATGAGAATCAGAGGCTGATAAATCCAGGGTTTGCGAAAGTAGCCAAAAGAAATAATAACACGATGACGCAAGGATTTACGTGGTTCGATCGATGTGATCTACGTCCACGGGAGAATATAGAGAGCTTTTATTATGCTTGAGAGTACAGTCAGTATTGAATATCCCCTTACACCTCTAATCTTGCATCTATTTATAAGCTTTGAATTAAGCCCTAATCCCTCTAGGGTTCGGACTCCTTTTAGATATCTAGTTTCTTAATATATGCATATCCGATTCCCATTCATAGTAGAATTCTATCTTCTTCCAAAGTAGGGTTTCGTTACTTGGTCTTCAAGGCAGATGTTGACTTTGTTTGGGCCGAACTCTGTGGGCCGAGCTTTAATATACATGCCCCATTAGCCTTAAGTCGGGCCCAGGATGAGGCCGGTACTATCACATCCCCCCCAAAAAAAAGAGGAAAGAAGACATGCAGACGCAGACTACGAGGTCTAATTGCCGAGGTGATTGATCGCGCAAATCACCTATACGAGCTGAATTACCGATCTTATGTTCCAAGTTGAAGTAGCAGGTAGAACAAGATGAGCGATCTGAGTATCAGCGGCTTTGTTATGTTGTTTAGGTAGGTTAGTAGATACGGCCCATACCCGATTTAGAGGGCGGGGAAAGTAGTGGGCCGTTTGAATTTTGTTGAGGGACGGTTCATATTCCGAGAAAGGCAGGCCCACGTTCACACGTGTGTCATATGTAACGGCGGGATTCAAATGTATATCCACAGAAGTTGAAACGTTTCTCCCCCTATCACATTATTTCACATCCGCCGTCATTAGCAGAAAAATCTCTTGCTCAGAAAATTTTCCTTCTTCCCCAAAATCCCCGATTTACTGCTTCCCGTACCGCCGGTGTTCACTCCATTGGGGTTTCCGTTGACAACCGTGCCAGAACATTTCCGCTCACTTTCACAAGTAAGTATGACCTCCCATTCTCAGTCTAGTAGTAGTGGTAGCGAATCTCCGCCGGCAGTCGGCTTGAGTAGAAGCGTTGAATTTAACATTTTTTCATTAGGATCTTCTATTCCCTTTGTCGAAACTTTAATGGTGCCCCCGTGTGTAAAGTGGAAAGTGGCAGATTACCCCTCAACTTTAAACAAAGCTAGGATTAGGTTTCTTGCCCAAACGTATAATTTTCCCATCGATGCTGAATTAATAGAACCTCGCCCAGAGGATAGGGCATGCTCTCCCCCGATGGAGTTTGTTACTATTTATGAGGACAGCCTGCACGCTGGTCTTCGACTACCCCTCCCTGAGTCCTATTCCGAGCTCCAGAAGAAGCTTAGCTTAGTGTTAGGGCAGATAATGCCGAATTCGTTTAGGCAATTCACCGATTTAGGTGTGGCAGCGATTGATAAGGATCACCGAATATCCGCCGAGCTCATTCACGAGCTCTTTGTCTTCAAAAAGGCGGGGGGCTGGTACTATGCCGCTGCCCGGACTGAGTTTAAGGGGCGAACTCAAAATAAAGTGGACAAATGGAACAAGAAATTTTTCTTTTGCCGCCACAATAGTTTTGTCGACCTGGTTTGGAGGCTAGAAAAGCCTTACGAGTGGGTAATAGATGAGGTGGATAAGGATTTGGAGACCGCTGTGAAAGCGATGAGGGATCGCGGTCCTTTTGAGGGGAGCTACAACGAAGACTCCCTAGCTGAAGCGGGGTTGAGCCCGTATGAGCCCCAAAGTATGGTGGATCCGGCGACGGGTGAGGCCCCGTTAGTGTTGTTAGGGTTGTTTTGTTTGCTGATTCGTCGTCCTTACACTTTTTTTTTTGCAGTGAAGAACTTCGGGAAGCTAAAAGAGGTCGGTGCCAAGGCCACAGCTCGCGGGGCTAAGAGAGCGAGGTTATCTGGACGATCTGCCTCCTCCTCTGATCAGGGTCTGCTGCGACAAATGTTCGCTCTCTTTCCCCCAAACCACCTCAGAAACGATCGAAGGTCGGGGACCAGGTCGAAGTGGACATTATCGACGTCACGGGCAGTGACGCGAGCCCGGTAGCTCCTCCCAACAAGCTGGCTGGTCTGCCTTTTCCCGAGGTGAAGACTTATTGCTTTCATTACACAATTTCCCTTAATTCTAGCCTGTGTAGCTAACTGCATTCCTTCTTGCAGGGCATCGATATGTTCGTGGGATGGCTGAAGAACAGCGTCGGGGAGATGTCCGCGAAACACGAGGATGAGAAAAGCTAGTACTCAGAAAAGCTGATGTCGGCCAATGCCCGGGCGAAGAATGCTGAGGCCGAGCTGATCAAGACCGAAGAGGGCATGAAAGCTGTCAAGTTCGAGCTGGTTGCTCAGCTCGCGAAGGCCGAGGCGGAGGCCGAGAAAGCTCGGAAGCTTGAGTCCGAGCTGAATGCGGCGAAGGACCGGGAGGCCAACGTTGCAGCTAGCCAAGGTGAGCTCCTCCGGGCCTATACAAAGAGGTTCCTGTTGTCGGAGAGTTTCTCCGAGCTTGCCAATGACTTGGCCACGCTTATCAATGGGAACTTCGTCGTGGCTGCTTTGGAGAGGGCCGCCAAGGACTTCCCCGACCTGGACGTCTCCAAGTATGGCTTCGAGCGGCTAGGGGATGAAGCTCTCCCTTTCCGGTACGCCAGAATGGTCCGAGATCACCTCGGCCAGTTTTCTGTCCTGGAAAATTTTGCCAGCTCGTCCACGCTGCTATCTGCCGAGCAGATTGCTGACTGCTCGGTAGATCGGGACCTCGACCTGGACGCGGCTTTTGATTCTCTTCGCGATGAAGAAGAAGAAGAAGGCGAAGACCACGAAGAGGAAGTGGAGGAGGAGCGGGAGGCCGGGACTGGTGAAAATCCGACCTCCGACAAGGATGTGGAGGATCCTCCTTCCGAGCAGCCACCTTCTCAAAATAAGAAGGTCGGCGATGTTTAGTTTAGTTTTTTTTTGTACATTGTTTTTTTGTACTTAGCATCCTCGAATCAATAGATTTGTTTTCCTTTTCTTGCGCGTAGACCTTGGATTCTGTCGATGTTTCTTCTTTACGCATTCAAATAGCTCTCCTTTCACAAGATCTGCTTGAACAACGATCCATTGCTCAGCAATGGAGGGAGAAATGCCGCCGAGCTGAGGAGCTTTTCGGCAAAAAGTGTACTCTGTTGAAATCCCAAGAAGCCGAGCTGAAGGGATGGCAGATGAAGTTCGAGGCGCTCTGTGAGGAGGTTGAAGTCAAGCGGCTCGCTTTTCAAGAAAGTACCGACTTGCTTCGGGCTAAGCTTCTTCAAGCTGAGGAAGAGTTGGAAGTTGCCCGAGGTCGAGCTGGCCGCGTTCCCAAGGATTATGAGAAGATCGCCGAGGAGCATGCCGAGTATGAAGATATTATTTGTCGCGGCGGTGGTATTACCATATCCGAGGCGGAATTAAAGACGAAAGAAGACTTGGAGCAGTATCTCGAGCTGAAAGAAGCACTCGGCCCCGAGTATTTTAGGCTTCAAGGTGCTTTTGACATGCTGAAAGAGAGTGCGAGCAGGTATAAGTGTATATTGGACCGTCGACCTAAGTTACGTGCGCTCCTGGCCAATGGCGCGAGCGCGGCCATTCCGTCTTCTTCTCGGACGATGCCTGTCCGCGAGGTGAAAACGGCTTCACGGGGACATCAGGTCGGTTCGAGCCAAGGTAGCCGAGCTGTTGGGCGAGGTTCGGCGACCCCGCGAGGTCGGAATTTTTCTGCTGGAAGAAGTCGAGGTCGGGGACGGGGCCGAATTTCGATTGATGATCTGTTGAGGCCTTCCTCATTTGAGGAAGATTGGCTTAGCTTTAGCAAGAAACATCCTCCCCCATAGATTAGCTCGATTCTGCATGTAATTTATGTACACACAAACTGTTCTAAATAGTTAGAAATAAAGATATATATATATTTGGTTTTTGAACTTCATGTCCTTTGTGAAGATTGCTTCCTTGGTTTATTTGGACGTTGCATTGAACTCGGACCTCTTTGTGTTGACAAGGGAACCATGGTTTGGACCTCGTATTTTATTCTCCCGGGGGAACTTGGTTCCGACCCCAGTTGAGAACTAATTATCCTTATGAGGGAGTTTGACTCGGACCTCGTGGGATCTTCCTTTTCGGAGGGAGACGAGCTCGGACCTCGGAAAGGGTTTCCTTTGCGTATTATAGGATATTATTACCCCATGTCGGGTCATTACTGACCACGCAAGGGAACCGTAGTTCGACCTTATGAGGGGATTTTTGATATTATGGATACTTCGTATAAGCAAATCAAAAGACACAAGATGCAAGATGAAAAAGAAATTTTATTAAAAAAGACCAAAACAAAAAAGAGTTTTGACGAGCTCGTTAAAAACAAAACATTAAGGACAAAAAGAAAACCTAAGACTCTATATGCAAGACTTTGCTGCTTATACGAAGAATCTCTTTAGATGGGCGATGTGCCACGTTCTGGGTATTAGCTCGCCCGAAAGATAGGTAATTTTGTAAGCTCCTTTGTCGAGGACTTCGTGTACTCTGTAGGGCCCTTCCCACGTGGCTTCGAGCTTGCCGAGCTTCTCTGAAAGGCTTATCTCATTGTTTCGAAGCACAAGATCACCGACCTGGAACTGTTGGGGTTTAACCATTTGGTTGCAATACCGAGCCATCTGCTATTTGTACCGAGCTTCTTTTATGCTGGCTTGTTCTCTTTTTTCCTCCAATAACTCCAGGTCGGTTCGGCGCTGTTCTTCGTTAGCTTCGGCGGAGAAATTGATAGTGCGGGGGCTGGGTGCTCCGATCTCGACAGGTATGACTGCTTCTGACCCGTATACTAAACGGTACGGGGTTTCTCCCGTTGGAGTTCGGGGTGTAGTCCGGTATGACCACAGGACGTTTTGGAGATTGTAGATCCACTCCGTTTTCTCCTTCTCTAGGCGGGCCTTGAGTCCGTTCACTATTGTCCTGTTGGTGACCTCGGTCTGGCCATTAGTTTGAGGTCGGTTGACCGAGGTGAAATTTTGCTGGATATTGAGTCCTTCACAAAATTCTCAGAATTCTCTACTCGTAAATTGCGTTCCATTATCCGAGATGAGGACTCTCGGTACTCTGAACCGGCACACGATGTTTTTCCAGACGAAGTCAACGGCTTTCTCACTTGTGACTTTTGTGGAAGGTTCAGCTTCGACCCACTTGGTGAAGTAGTCGACGGCAACTATTAGAAACCGTTTTTGCTTAGGTGCCGGGTAGAAAGGTCCTACGATGTCAATGCCCCACTCCATAAATGGCCACGGGCTTTGCATAGTAGAGAGGTCGGTCTGGGGTAGTCTCGTCACTCTGGTATGTAGCTGGCATTTCAGGCACTTTTTCACGAATTCTTCCGCATCTTTTGCCATTGTTGGCCAATAGTACCCCCATCGCATGATCTTCTGAGCTAGCATCCGAGCTCCAATGTGGCTTCCGCACGATCCTGTGTGTACTTCATTTAATATGTAGTCTGCCTCCCTTGGTCCAACACATCTTAGAAGGGGCTGTAAATATGACTTTCGATAGAGGATCCCTCCCTCGAGGACGTACTGCATGGATCTAGCTAGAATTTTCCTAGCCTTCGTCTTGTCCTCGGGCACTTCCCCGCTCTCCAAACATCTTATTAGGGGGGTCATCCAATTCGGGTCGTCCTCTATGATCGCATTGACTTCTGCCTCTTCTATACTCCTGTTTCGGACTTCTTCTACTAGCATCGAGCTAGTTGGGGAGTTTGCCAGCTTGCTTAGCTCGTCAGCTCGGGTATTTTGGCTTCGGGGAATGCGAACTATTTTAAAGAACTGGAAGGATTGTTCTAGGAGCTTTACCTTCTCCAGGTATTTCTTCAGCTTCTCACTTTTCACCTCGTACCTCCCCAGCACGTGGTTGACTACAACTTGGGAATCACAGTGGACTTTGACAGCTCGTACCTGGAGGGTTTGGGCGAGACGCAGTCCGGCAATAAGGGCTTCATATTCCACTTCGTTGTTCGTAGTGGGAAACTCGAATCGCAGTGAGTATGTCAACTCCTTTTTCTCCGGGCTGATAAGGAGTATGTCAGCTCCACTTCCTTTCCTTCATAAAGCTCCATCTACGTACATCTTCCAGCAATCCGGGGGTGTTTTCTCTGGGATTTCTTGGAGTTCGGGTTTGGCTTTGATCTCTTTTGGTTCCTCGAGGTCCTTATATTGAGCTTCTACGAGAAAGTCTGCCAAAGCTTGCCCTTTTATAGCTCGGCGGGGGCCGAACGATATAGAATGCTCTCCTAGCTCGATTGCCCATTTCGCGATCCTTCCTGAAGCTTCTGGCTTAGTGAGAACTTGCCGAAGTGGTAGATCGGTCAAAACTTGTATTGGGTGAGCTTGGAAGTAGGGTTTTAGGCGCCGAGCTGCGTTTATCAAGGCTAGAGCGACTTTCTCGAGAGGCTGATACCTCGTCTCTGGGTCTTTTAGAACTCGGCTGACGAAGTACACCGGTAGCTGCCGATCTCCTTCGTCTCGGACCAACACTGCACTTATCGCTTCCTCCGATGCTTAGAGGTATAGAGAGAGGGGTTCTTCCTTTTGGGGGACTGACAAGATTGGTAAGTCCCCGAGGTGGCGCTTGAGCTCCCCAAAGGCTAGCTCATGCTCTGGTCCCCATCCAAATTCCGGTACCTTCTTGAGAATTTTGAAGAATGGGAGCTGTTTCTCGGCAGCCTTGGAGAGGAAACGACTCAGCGCGGTTATACATCCTGTCAACCTATGCACGTCGCGGATAGTTGGGGGTACCTTCATCTCCTGCACGGCTCTAACCTTCAGCGGGTTGGCTTTGAGACCTTCTGGAGAGATCCAGCACCCTAAGAATTTTCCAGATCGCACGTTGAAAGTGCACTTCTTTGGGTTCAGCTTGAGGTTCGCCTGCCTTAGTATGTTGAGCGTAGTTCGTAGGTCGTTCACTGCCGAAGCCTTTTCTTTACTCTTGACGACAATGTCGTCTACATATACTTCGACAATCTTGCCGATATGATCTCGGAAGAGGAAATCGACCATTCGCTGGTATGTCGCCCCGGCGTTCTTTAACCCGAAGGGCATATATTTGAATGCAAAGACACCGAAGCTTGTCGCAAAAGCTGTCATGATCGCATCTCCTTCATCCATTAGAACCTGATAGTATCCTTTGTAGAGATCGAGAAAGAAGAATACTTTATGTCCCACTAAGGATTCGATCTTTTCATCGATGTTGGGGAGAGGATAGCAGTCCTTTGGGCAAGCTTTATTGAGGTCGGTGTAATCTACACACATTCTCCACTCTCCTTCTACTTTCTTTACCACTATCGGATTAGCTAGCCAAATTGGGTACTTGACTTCAAACAAAAGTCCTGCTTTCAACCATTGTTGCATCTCGTTGTAGATAACTTGATTTCGTTCGGCAGCAAATGATCGCCGTTTCTGCTTGACCGGGGTCGAGTTCGGGTTAATGTTAAGCTTATGCGTAATGATTTCCGATGACACCCCCTTCATGTCTGTTGGAGACCAGGCGAAGACGTCCTGATATTCCCTAAGGAGCTGGATTACCTGCATGCGAGTTTGAGGCCCCCCTGCAAAACCGACCTTGATGACTTTTGCTGGATCTGTTTCGGATAAGGGAACCTGATCCGCCGAGGTGTCTGAGATCGACGTCGTTTCTTCCAGCTCCTTGGGATACTTTGATTGCTATGCTTGTGGTTGACCTCGGAGAGCAACCTGCATGCACTCCTTGGCCTTTATCTGGTCACCTCGGATAGTAAGGATTCCAACCGAGGTCGGGATCTTCAACAGCAAGTGGTAGGGCGAAATGATGGCTCTGACTGCATTTAGCCAATCCCGACCTAGTATAATGTTGTAGGGGGAGTTCGCTTTAACCACGTAGAACTGAATCAGCTTATTGACGCTGGTTGGCGGGCTGCCGATGGCAACATTAAGCGCGATGGTCCCTTCAGGTCGCGTCTCGTGCTGTGTAAAGCTCTTGAGGGGCAGGGGTGTGGAGTTCACCCGAGCTGGGTCGAGGCCCATCCTATCCAAGCAGTGTTGGAAGATGAGGCTCACGCTGGCCCCAACATCGATGAATACGCGATGGACCATCTTGTTGGCCACTCCGACCTGTATCACCAGGGCGTCATTGTGTGGTGTAGCTGTAGGTACAGGATCATCCTCAGAGAATGTGACTGTTTCTCCCTTCTTGATCCTCTTCTTCATTTGCTCCTCACCCGATGGGACTGGTGGTATGCGAGCTTCTGCCCTCAACTTAGTTTTTGTCATGCGATGGGGTAGTCCGGTGATGGTGGAGACCACTCCGTCGTACTGTGGTGCGTCGTACTGAGGGTCGTCATCCTCCTCGTCGTGATCGACCTTAGCTCGCTTATTGTTTGGAGCACAGCGACCCTGTCCTCCTTTCCGTTTTCTTTTTCTGTTTTTCTTCCTCCCGGCTTCGTATTTCTTCAGAGTTCCCTCCTGGGCTAACCTCTCTGTCTGTTCCGCGAGGTCGCGGCAGTCCTCCGTGTGGTGCCCATGGTCGTCATGGAAGGAGCAGTGTTTGTTTCTGTCCCGAGGTTTAGACCCCGACATAGGACGTGGTTTAGTGAACCAGTCCTCGTGGAGTGCGAAGATCTCAGCATTCGTTTTCACAAAAGGAGGCCGTTGAGACGGCTCTGGTCCCACCCGAGGTCCAAGCCGGGACTGGATAGGTCCTGATCCGAGCCGGGACTGGATAGGTCCTCGTTGAAGGCGCTCGTGAGCACTTCTCCGATCACGATCATTCCGACCTCGATCACCTTCAGTTCTCTTCTTCTCGGTCTCTTCCCGCTTCAATCGGTCCGCATCTTGGCCATCAGCGAACTGGTATACAATCCTCTACATCTCCTAAGCTGTCTCAGGTTTCTGTTTAGCGAGCTCCTGATTCAGGGACCCAGGAGCAACCCCATTTCGGAAGGCCGAGATGAGGAAGACATCATCGATTTTATCGACTTTCAAGCTTTCCTGCATGAATCTGGAAACGTACTCCCTTATAGATTCTTTGTCCTTTTGCTTCACCGATAGGAGGTAAGCTGTGTCTCGGCGAGCCTGAATCTTTGTATGGAATCTTTGCTTAAAGATTTTTTCCAAATAGGTCCAGGACCCCACGCTGCCAGTTGGGAGGCTGTCAAACCAAGCTCGAGCATAATCGATTAGCATCTCGGGGAATAGCTTGCACATGTGTTCATCTCTAAGGTCCTGGTTGTGCATGCTGTACCTGAAACGCGTTAAGAAGTTAAGAGGGTCGTCTAGCCCATTGTAGGCCGGAATGTTTGGTAACTTGTACACCGTGGGGAGTTTGGTGTCAAGCAGCTCATCGGTGAACGGGCTGACAAGTCGAGCTGGTTCCTTTTCACGTCGGTGTTGGTTCCTTGGGGGACTGCGACTCTCGCTATAGCTCGGACTAAGGCTCCTTCTGGGGCTCCGAGGTCGCCTTTGGATATGATATCGCCTGGGACTCCGCTGCGAGCTTGGACTCTGACGTCGAACTGAACCCCGCCGGGGGTCGTGCTTCCCCCTTAGCTCCGGTTCCTGCCTCTCGGTGTAGCGAGGAGCTTTAGGTTGGGAATTCTGTGTTGAACTCTCTCTAGCCTCGGGTATTGAGGATTTCCGAGCTGCTGCAAGGAAGCGCTTGAACTTCTCCTTATGTGCTTTAGCGAATTCCGTGGCGGCGTAGGTGGTGGCAAGGTCGAAGTCTCCGGGGAGATCATGACCTTTTGACTCGGATTCCTTCGGTTCTGACTCGTCGTTGATTTCTTCGACGTACCCTTCTGGAGTATCACCCGTTCCAAAGGACTGTCCGTTATGTACCCTCCTACGCCGGTTTTGCGGTGGGTCTCTCTGAGGGATGTCCTTTAGCTCGTGCATCCCTTCGTAGGGATTTTCTTCTATTGGGTCATTGTTGTGCCCCTCTTTTGGAACCGGCTTGCGTTTCTGGCGAATACCCCTTCTTACGGGGTGACTTTCTGCTTCGTTGGTATTCCCCTGTTGGTTTTGGGCTTCCCGCATGCTTTGCGATCGCGTTACCATCGTTGATCAGCTACCACAGGACCGTCGATTCAACGTTCCCACAGACGGCGCCAATAATAAATCCAGGGTTTGTGAAAGTAGCCAAAAGAAATAATAACACGATGACGCAAGGATTTACGTGGTTCGATCGATGTGATCTACGTCCACTGGAGAGAATATAGAGAGCTTTTATTATGCTTGAGAGTACAATCAGTATTGAATGTCCCCTTACACCTCTAATCTTGCATCTATTTATAAGCCTTGAATTAAGCCCTAATCCCTCTAGGGTTCGGACTCCTTTTACATATCTAGTTTCTTAATACATGCATATCCGATTCCCATTCATAGTAGAATTCTATCTTCTTCCAAAGTAGGGTTTCGTTACTTGGTCTTCAAGGCAGATGTTGATTTTGTTTGGGCCAAACTCTGTGGGCCGAGCTTTAATATACAGGCCCCATTAGCCTTAGGTCGGGCCCAGAATGAGGCCGGTACTATCAGAGGCTATGAAGCACGAGAACGGGAACGAAATACGAATACGATACCATACGAGTACGAAAATACGTCATTTTACCAAAAATCAAAATATGAATACATTAAAAATATGTTTATATTTATTTATATATCTTTATTTTATTAATAATAATAATATTAGGAAAACCAGAGAAACACATTCATTTCAAAATAAAGCAAATAAGTAATTAACTAAAAGTCCAAATCAACTATTATTTTCAAATTAACCACTTTCCTATGGGACAAATGGCCAAAATCAAAATAACCCACAACCCACTACTTATTTTAAACCAAACTAACCAACCCACTATCAATAGATCGAATTCAAACCTAAAGATGAATTGAAATCAAGCTTGAGGCGGGGTGAACGGAGGCGCAACCTGAGGCGGCATTACGGAGGCGTGCGGCGCCGCTAACCTAGTCGGTTCAAGGCGTGAACGAGCGATGACATAGTGCAGGGCAAGTGACGGCAAAGAGTGCAGTGGTTCTGTACTTTGTTATGTTCTCACTTCGCATCGAAGAGTGCAGGTGAAAGAAAATCGCGATTCTATATCTAATTTAGGGCTAAAACGTATTTAACTTCAATAAATCGTATTTTGACTGTATTTCATAACGTATTTTAATTAAAAAATAAAAAAAAATAAATAAATAAATAACTAAAAATGTATTTAGAGCATATTTTATACGTATTCGTATTAAATACGTTTTTGGGTGAGTACGCCATCCTAAATAGCGTATATGTGCTTCATAGATCAGAGGTAAAGTCGAATCATGTAAGCTAAACACGATTGCCGTGAAATAAATGCAACTTTAATTCTAAAAAAAAAATAAAAATTGCCATCTCTAATTGAAGCATGTATATGAACTGTATTTAAGTATTTTTTTTAGTAATACTATGTCATGGCACTTGGGATCCCGTGGGACCCACTTTCTGATGTCTCATCCTATACCCTTTTCAATTTTTCTTCTATTTTTTTTTATTTCAATTTCTTGCATTTTAGTTTAAATTTTTTTACCTGTTAATTAAAATTTATCATATCCAATTGGCAGAGTAGGGTATATAATTGCAGTTTTATTAATTACTATACAATTTCATAACTATGTATAAATTCAATTTTTAGTAATAAATATTAACTGTGATTTATGTATAATACTCTCACTATCTCATTGATAATGTCCTAATTTTCCTTTTGATTTGTCCTGTTTATGTCTCATTTAAAGAAAAGAAATAATTAACTTTTCAAAAGTAGTAGAACCTACCAATTTTCTATCTTTATACATTTCTCTTTAATAACCATGTAAAAAAAAGACTTTATCAATGAAACGGAAAGAGTACTTGTATTCTTAATAATATTAGCCATGTTTGGTACATGAGATAAGGCCCTTATTGCTTAAGTATCTTCCTTTATATTGTTGTTTGGTAAGCTAGATAACTAATCTTTAAAGACCTAGATTAACCATAGCCCGTTGCAAAAATAATGTTCCTCTTTAGCTTATAAATCACTCCCTCACCCTCAGATAGGTATGCTTACTTCAACACTGTCACAAGATTATGATTGAAAAGACGAACTTACCCTCCCACTCTTCCTCATCTCTTCTCCTTTCTCTCCCGTCTGCAAACTCAACCACAACTACAATCTTGCATCCATGGAATTTTGGAGGAAAAAAGAGATGAGAGATAATGCGTTGGAGATCATCCAAGAATCGCCACATCTCTCTCTCATCACCTTGATTTTGCCCTCGAGGCCATGGCGGAGTTGGCCGTTGCCGCGCCATCTCCGGCCACCGCTTCGAACAATGACACCGCCTTCATCTGGGTTTCTGCCACCAACAACATTCCTTAATCTCGACAGTGCGCCTTCTCAAAACCTTGAGGAATCTATGTCAGCTCCGATTATTGGTATAATTTGATAATGATGGCGTTGTAGCTGAAGAGAAGAAGAGTATTCTCAAAAATGAATTGCAGAGAAGATGAATAATGAAGTCGGCTGAAATAGGAAAATTGGGATGAAAACTTTAAGAAACAAAAAGTTGTGGGCCTTATTCTAGTTTAGGTAAAAGTGTTAGTAAAATTAAAATATATTAAAATTTAATTTTCATGTTTATTTTTTTAATTATAGGGGTAAAATTGTAATTTTCAATTTAATCTTGATTTTAAACTATAATATCAAACAACTAACTTATGATATCTATATTTCATATCTTATCTATCAAACACAAATATACGATAGCAATCATTTCTTATTTACGATACTTTTCTAGACTTAAACTATCTTGTCATATCCTAACATGTCTACCAAACGAGGTATTAAAGTAATTTAATAATGAGATGTAATGGGACACGATGTCCGAATGGACGCGGATCTACGCCATCTCCATAACTTAGACGGCCATTAATTGGAACATAGTATTTTATAAGATTTTTTTTCGGTGGTCTTCCTTTAATTAATCTCTTTATAAACTGAAGCTCCAAACCAATTCTTTTCCATTCCCAATCCTCTCTCTCTCTCCTCTCCTCTCCTCTCCTCTCGTAAGAAGAAAATGGAGCTTGTTAACAGCTCGAAAATCCAAGATCAAGAAAGCTGGCCCACGCCCATCGCCACCTGGGCTCACCATGCACGGTTCGCCGGCGGCTGCGCCGCCGTGCTATTCACCATAAGCAAGTCATTGCTACTAATTGCCCGCGCACCAACAGCTTCACGGCCATGGCTCGAGTCCATGCTCGCCGCCATGGCCGCCTACTTGGTGGCGGACCTCGGCACCGGCATCTACCACTGGGCCGTCGACAACTACGGCGACGCCCGAACTCCGATTTTCGGATCCCAAATCGTAAATTTCCAAATCCACCACCAGCGGCCGTGGGCGCTCGCCAAGCCGCGCGTGGCCTACAACGTCCAACTTCCGGCAGCCGCCACCGCGGCCGCCGCCCTGCCGGTAAACTTATTATGCAGCGATCCTGTTTGGCTTTTGTTTTTTGGTGTGTTTGCAGGTTGTGTTATGTTCAGCCAGCAGTTCCATGCATGGGCTCACACCCCGAAAGGGCGGCTGCCGCCGCTGGTGGCGGCGCTGCAGGACGCCGGGATCATCTTGAGCGGGGCTGAGCACGCGTCGCACCACCGCCCTCCTTTCAGTGGCAGTTACTGCACCGTGAGCGGAGTACTGTGGAATAGGGTTTTGGATAAGACCAAGTTTTTCGTCGCGATAGAGGTGGCAGTGGAGGCGGCGCTCGGCCATAAGCCGCGGTCGTGGGGCGACGCTGCGGCTGCGAATGTGGAGCGTCCCTCGATTAATTTAACCTAATTATTATGTTTGAAATGCTATAAATATAATGCATGAGTAAAGCAGTATGATATATATTGACATATTATATATATAAATATATGGAAATATTACTTACATGGGATGGAATGGAATTTTATATGCATCAAGAATTTATGAAAATGATGTGTGTAACAGTGTGTTTAATTCCATGCAGATCATAGTCTCCCTTTTGTCTTTTTCCAAAATTCTTGAAAAATAGAGAGAGACTCCCTGTCCCCTGAGGTATGCGGATATTAGACCATAATTATATATGGATTTAATTAAATTCTAATTATAGATTAATAATATCTAATTATGAATTAATAAACTATAATTAGTTCGTAAATATGCTCTAATTATATCCTAATTACTCTTATCCAAGGGTTAGGCGGAGAGGTCCGCACACAAGTTCTTATCTTAAAAATATGATTTTTCCCAAAAATTATTGAGTTAAAACGTAACTTCCGTTAAATTTTTTACTCATTATCATTCAATTTGCAGGCTGTTTTGTGCTTTTGCACACATATTAATTTAAGTAGCGGACTGGTGTGAACGCATTTTTATATGAGAACGTGAGAACTATTTATTTTTATTACATCGGAAATGCATAAAATGCTGAAATTAAATGTATAAATATTTTAATGCTTAAACTACAATAACTTAATCATTAACATTTAAATGCATAAATTACAGTAACTAAATGTACGGTCAAAATTGGACCATAGATCAACAAAATCAAGAGTTCAGATTTGTTCTTATTTCCACCTAAGAAAGTGTTCTTACTTGATACGCGCTCTATTAATATGTGTGTGTGTGTAATGTGATAGATGAATTAATTTGTCGTAGAATATATTAGGCCCATGATTGTAGAGCCCATATAAAAAGCTGCATTAGTTATCCAATTCATTGTATATATATATTCCATATTTGGGCTTGTTTTTATGTTTATGTTCAGGCCGGTCGGGCCACTTCCTTCAACGGCCCGTCATAAATAATTATAGTATGGGAAATTTTAAATATAGCCCCCATTTTACTCCACATAGTTCCCTATAAAAAATAATAATGAAATTAATTACAAATATACTATTATGCCCTTATAGCCCCCAATTAAATTTTAAATAATTTAATTACGTAGCCCCTATTTTACTCCACATAGCTCCCTATAAAAAATAATAATGAAATTAATTACAAATATACTAGTATGTTCTTATAGCCCCCAATTAAATTTTAAATAATTTAATTACGTAGCCCCATTTTACTCCACATAGCCCACTATAAAAAATAATAATGAAATTAATTACAAACATGGTTGTTTCACAGTTGTTCTTCGATCCTAATTAATAACTATTTTTACCGTACGAGTTGCACTACACATACATAATATTTATAAGCACCTAAAGTTCGGAACTCTAGCTCGATAATTCTTTCCATATTTTTACATTTATCCATTATTTTTGTTTGCAATTAAGTCTTTGCTAATACATGAGAACTATTAATCATGTCAGAAATTGAGATAGGAGACAAGAGATTTATCAAATTATGAATTCTTGAGATAACTCCCAAAGTAGGCGGCGCATGAGAAAGCTAAACACGCGAACGATTATTTTTTCACGCAATTCAATATTTTTCTTTAATATCATGACAAACTTAAACAAATTATAGAAGAACAAAAAGATTAATAAGAAAGTAACAATTGAAATAACGATAGTTTTTTTCTTCTTTCATGGCTTCGTACGAGTTCTTCTGTATGATGGCTAAGGGCTATAAACCGATAATATATCTTTAGAATTTATGTTATTTAAATTTTAAGTGGGGGCTATAAGGGTTTTAAGATTTACTTTATTTAAAAATTTAATTGGGGGCTATAAGGGCTTCATAGTATATTTATAATTAATTTCATTATTATTTTTTATGGGGGCTATGTTTAAAATTTCCCTTATAGTATATAGTTTGTAATGAGTATTAATTTTGCAAACATAATTTACAATTTCATTCTTGGTAGATTATGACGTATTATTGTACTTTTTTTTTTCTCTTTTTCCATTCAAGTTTTTGAACGCAACGATGGAGATTATTTTAAAATGGATATGAAGTTCTTTTTATATATTTTTGTGTTTACGTGTATAATAAAATTTGCTCAAAAAGATCGAGAAGAAATAATTATGTCATAATTAGATAAGTTCCAATATTCCACAATTGTGTTTCATCTCACAAATTCAGTGGCTGGTGGTATGAGATGAATCACGATTTCGGAATATAGGGTATTTGATGTAGCGCATCCTTAATCAAAAGCCAATATAAGAACAATACTACTGTTGATTCGTAAATACCAGTAAATATTGAAAAGAACACACACAATGAACCCTAACTTTTATTCATCCAAAATCCTCCGTTGCAAACATATGTAAACTTAGTTCTAGAAAATCCCAAGATAACAAGGAAAGGAAAACCTAATTAATTAAGGAAATAACTAAACAACAAAATAAATATAATAAAATTTATATCTTGGGCTTTAATTTGCGAATTGGATCGAACTTGTCCAAGAACGCTATCTTGACCTCGTCTCCATCAGTATTGTCATGTCTTTTACTGACGACGAAAAAGTTCTAACAGGCATCACATGTAATACATGAACGGTCTAGATTCAATCACAATTTCAATTTAATGCATGTAGTTAAAAAAAAAAATGGTTTGTTGTCATAAATCGATTATGTTTAGTACAACGTAAAATAATGATTTGTCGTTGATTCATTTTATTTTAATAATGTCATAGTGTTTAATTATCATCCGTCATTGAAATATAATCAACTAAAGATTGATATTTGTATGAAAAACCTACCATAATAAGAAAATAAAAATTGGTCATGATTATAAAACCATCGATGATTAGATCTAAATTTATTTATTTTTTAAAAATAAAAGAAAATTACTTTAAAAATTCAAAAATTTCGTTTAGGTTCGAATAAATTTGCAAAGTCTCGAAGTATTCGATATATAAATAAAATTCAAATTCCACTCGATTCTATTTAATTCAGCTCGATTCGAATACACCCTGATCATGTCACCGCGTATTTAGTAGTTGGGCGATTACTTGGACGCGTGCCTTTCTCAGCCTTTTCTGTTGCAGTTTTGGTATTTGTTTTTTGGGGATGAAGCGTAACATTATACGGTTGTTTCCTTTTGGATTTTTAGTTTTCTTGTACGTCTTTAATCTCTATGGGTATGGGGTAGCAACTTGTTTTGGCCGTATTCAACATATATGTGATAACGTTAATTAGCTCCAGATACTTTTTATTCATTTAAAAATACACAAACAACTGGAAAATCATTGTATTATCTATAAAAAAAATACACAATCTAATATAATACCGTGTTATCCACAAACACTAGATAATGTCCTGCTTTTACTCATCAATTATTAATATTATAAAATTATTTTTTAACAAATTTTGAATATCAACTCTCAATTCAATACTCAATAGGCTAGCTTTTGTTATATGGATGTTCTCATTTCAGTTACTCAATTTCAAAATATTAATTAAAATACTCCAACATCACATAATAAATACTCTTAACTCATAAATTACATATGCCAAAAAAAAAAAACTACTCTCTCACTTATCTCTCTTTTTTAGTTTGACAAAAATACCATACAAAAGTTACTTTTTCTTTCCAAGTTTATTATAAACAATTTTTTCTCTCTTATATTTGGTTTGATAAAAATACCAGCAAATAATTTACTTTTTTCTAACTATTTTATAAACAATTCATTTTCATAATATTCGTGACGAGAAATTTCTAGCCTATTGAATTCGAATCGAGGAAGTATAATATATGATACGATCCTCGCCAATCTTAGTGAAATTGATGTGAAAACGTAGTCTAGAATCAACAAACACGCAAACCTTCGAAATCGATGAATTGTTAGCACCCCTAAGACGGACCCCAGATAATCGTAAGCAAGAATTAATCCCTACGATTCAAAGAGCAAGTCGTTCAACAACGCTAACATATGGTAGAAGACGCCACAATTGGGGATGATTTACAGTTTGATAAGTCGGATTGAATTTCTCAATGATACCGATTAATTGGAAGAATAATTCAAAGAGTGATAAAATTTACAAAATAATATTGATAAAAAATGTGTCAAAAACATTCACAAAGAGTAGGGTATAGAATAACCATAAATCCTATAAAAAAACAAGGAACAACAAATCCTAATCTAATAAGGGTGTTTACTTTGAGTGATAGGATAGATAGATAAAAATAGTATAGGTTAATCTACCATTTACTTTGATGGATTGATTATTTTTGAGCTTTTTTGATCATCTAATCCTTCATATAGTCAATCCTATGTTTTATCAATCTATCCTATCACGCAAGTAAACGTCCCCTTAGGGTACAGATGTTATCCTAAATTAAGATTGAATAAAAATTAAATTATAATCTGATAAAAATTAAAATCCATATCACTCCCTCCTAAAACGTTTTATCATGGAGGGTAAATTAAAATAAATAAAAATTAAATTATAATCTAATAACAAAATTTAAAATCACTCCCTCCTAAAAAGCTTTATCATGGAGGGTAAATTAAAATGAATAAAAATTAAATTACAATCTAATAATAAAAATTAAAATCAATGCACTCCCCATCATGAAGCTTTATCATGGAAGGAGGGAGTATATAATTATTCTTGAAATCTGTGATAAATTACTCCAAAGCCTATTAGGACACTTAAGCGTATTGCAAAAAAACTCTAAATTAGACAACTACAGCATCTCTGTCTCTCTCCCCTCCCAACTCCCAAGTTTCTTCAACCATCAGCAACCGCTATAAAATATGAATTGAAAATCTGATAACCCCCAACTCCCCCAAAAAAAGGATCGTTCAATATATTATCGAACCAGATTCTTCATCGTGTTTTCTCCGTCTTCTTCCAAGAATCTCGAGCTATGAAGAAGATCATCAGAAACCATGGCGTAGCTTTGCTTTTCCTGGCAATTTTCACCGTTTGTGGCATCAAACCGCCCGTAGTTGAAGCATTACAAGCGCCGTTCCGGCCGGCCGACGTGTTGCCGCTGCTTCCGCGGCAGGTTTCATGGCCAATTTTGAACGTCCTCAACAACGCCGCCGACCTGCTGCCGTCTTTCGTGGGGGCCGCCGTCGCCGGCAACACTTCAGATTTGCACTGGAAAGGAGCTTGCTTTTACGACTCTACCGCTTGGTTGCAGTTTCACAACAATAGTGGCACTCGATTTGGGGGAGGAACTCTTCATATTAAGGTGTGATTTTTTTTATTTATTTTTCCATCCTTAATCCTTTTTTGTAATTAGAATTGGAAGTTTTGACTTTGGGGTTTTAGAAAATTGGATATTGTAGTCCTAATTTGAGGACTTTCTGCATTTCTTGTTGTTAATTGCTGAAGAGTAGTTGGGAGTTTTGCTTCTTTTGTGGAGTATATTATGTCTTCTTTTCTGTGCTTGTTGGGATCAAATTTACGTAGTTCTTGATCGGAACATGCAGTTAGTGTCTTGGGGTTGAGAGAGAGAAAATAAAAAGATAGCAAAATTAAGGAATTTTCTTATGAAGTATTTTGCATGAAATTATGAAATGTTGGATACATAGTTTCTAGTTAACTAATGCACGTTGTGTTATGTGGTGGGGTATGAAATGAAACTATACTTGATATGTCGGATGGGAGAACGAATAGTTGAGAGAGAAAAAGAAGATAGCAAAATCAATGAATTTCCTTTCGAAGTAATTATGAAAGGCTGGACAAAGCTTGTCATCGTTTCTAGTTAATTAATGCACATTGTGTTATTTGGTCGAGTATGAAATGGAACTATAGTGGATATGTCGGATAGGAGAAAGAATAGTTTAGAGAATAAAAAAGATAGCAAAATCAAGGAATTTTCTTTTGAAGTATTTGGCCTGAAATTATGAAATGTTGGATACAGTTCGACATAGTTTCTAGTTAACTAAAGCACGTTGTGATATGTGGTCGGGTATGAGATGGGACTATCTTGGATATGTGGAATAGGAGTAAGAATGCGATCTGTAATGTAAGATGTTGATTTTGCTCGTCTGAGTTCATTTTCTGTATCCAGTTGAGCAAGGCGCATAGCTGGACATGTATGGATCTCTATGTGTTTGCAACTCCATTTCGTGTAACGTGGGATTACTACATGTTGTCTCGTGAACACACTATGGAATTCAAAGAGTGGGAATCAGAAGCTGAATTTGAATATGTGAGTTGAATTTCTCACCCGGACTAGCATATTTTGCAGCAAAATTTTCCATTTTAATTGTGACTGAACTTCTGTGTCAATTAGGTTAAAAATAGGGGGGTTTCGATTTTTCTGATGCAAGCAGGGATGATAGGAACTCTTCAGGCTCTCTGGGAGGTGTTCCCTTTATTCACGAACACTGTATGGGGTGAAAACTCTAACATAGCATTTCTTAAAAAGCACATGGGCGCTAACTTTGACGAACGTCCCCAACCGTGGGTCACCAACATTACCGCTGATGAAATACACTCGGGAGATTTCCTTGTATTATCAAAGATTCGAGGGCGATGGGGTGGTTTCGAGACTTTAGAGAAGTGGGTGACTGGAGCTTATGCTGGTCACTCAGCTGTCTGCTTAAGAGACTCTGATGGGAAGCTATGGGTTGCAGAATCAGGGCATGAAAATGAAAAGGTAATGGTTCAGACTATGAAAGGAAGCTTTGTCTCTTTTATTTAAATATTTATTTTATTTTACTTATTTGGGTTGAATTGCACATTTATTATTTTACCTAGCTCTTAGTAGTCATATCCTCTTGATATGATCGTTCTTCATGTCTTTAGAAGTTTAAGAAGTTTGGTGATTGAATTGAATCTTTTTGCTGTTAGTAGCACTGTTAATATTAGCTGTCAAAGAGCATAAGTATCATAATAACCAGATGTATATAACCAATTGAAAGACGTATTAGAACCAGAGGTAGATCCGACCAGATACCTCTTCGGGATGTCCTAATATGATTCCTCATTCACTAAATTCACAAGTAGACTATCTCACTTAAAGTAATCATGCAACTTCATTAACTATTAGCTACTATTCCAAAAGAGAACATTTCTTTTTCACCGTCGTCTATACATTCAGTCACGACCAATTCAGAAATGTGCGATAAATAAGGTGTATTGTTTACATACCAACCAAGAAATGAATGCATATCAAGTCACTGGTGCGTGTCTCTATAGGTAAAATCAGTGGTTGAATGTTAGCAATATTTTGTAATGACACACACTCTATCATGTTTATTATTGAAGTTTCATTTTGTGGATTGCACGGGTACCATTTTGATTTTAGGCTCTTTTCTAGGGAGAAGATGTAATTGCTATTTTACCATGGGACGAATGGTGGGAGCTTGAGTTAACAAAGGACGACTCCAATCCACACATAGCTTTGCTCCCTTTGCATCCCGCGCTCCGGGCCAAGTTTAATAAAAGTGCTGCATGGGAATATGCTAAAAGCATGTCAGGAAGACCATATGGTTACCATAACCTGATATTTAGCTGGATCGACACTATCAGTGATAACTATCCAGCACCTCTGGATGCTCATCTGGTACTGCATTTTTTTCCCTTTTTCTTTTTAAGAGTTCTTTAATCTCAATCTGTGTCACTTTGTATATATGTTCTCTTGTTGTTGGTCTGCAAAGTTCGTTGCTGCAGCTTGTTGTTCATATCAGTACTCATATCATGCTGCAAGCACACATAACAGTGGTTCCGTCGTCTTTTATCTTCTTCAAATTCATGGTACAAAACTTAATTAGTTCATGAAGCACACATGATATTGCAAGTTTGTGTTCAATTTCTGAAATTGGCAATCTTATCCCGTCTATGAATGAGTTTGATATGTTACCCCAATATTTGTATTTGTAAAGCTTTTGAAAAAACGCCATTCGTGAGGATCAGTTATATACTTCTGATTATGCAAACTGATGTATTGCAAAGTGTTTAACAGTGTTTTGCAGGTCTACAGTGGTTGCGCAGTTATTATCTCATCTGATGCTTTTCAGTAAAAAAGAAATCCTAATTACTTCTTTATCTCCTCTGATGTTGTCTGTTTGTTTTCACTGCAATATTTAGCTTCTGATGCTGATCGTGTGGCCAGATGTGATTTTTCCGTTTCATTATCTTCTATTTTAATCTGTATGCTGTTTACAGGTCGCTTCTGTTATGACTGTTTGGACTCAGATGCAGCCTGCTTACGCTGGTAACATGTGGAACGAAGCATTGAACAAAAGACTTGGAACTCAGGTTTCGTAAACTGCCTCATTGATCAGTTTTCTTATATAAACATATGGTTGGCCTTTCATAGAATTTTGAGGACGGGTCCATTACCAAGTTAAATCCTTTTTTATGTTGATCCTCATTGGCCATTGCTTAAGGTTATGAAACATGATATCATTTTAATCCTGCAGAACTATACTCTCGCTGAGGTTCTCGTTGAAGTGGAGAAGCGTGGATCGTCTTTTGGTGAATTGTTGGCTATCCCCGAGCAAGATAATTGGGCCTATGCTGATGGGAAGTCAACATCATGTGTCGCTTTCGTGTTTGAATTGTACAAGGAAGCAGGGCTGTTTGGCAAACTTGCAAGCTCTATTCAAGTCACTGAATTCACGGTGAGTGACCTCGATTTCTGCTTCGTCTTCATTTCGTATGCAAAAGTTCACTGAATGTGCAATTACCAGAAATTATAAGAATTTGAATATCATGATTATGCTTCTGAATCAACCGGTGTTGAATATTTCAGATAAAGGATGCCTACTCTCTCAAGTTCTTTGAGAACAATTCGAGCCGTCTGCCAACATGGTGCAACGACGGGGACTCCGTAAAACTTCCCTTCTGCCAAATCAAAGGGAAATATCGGATGGAATTATCTGGATACAACACCATGGATCCTTATTCTCACATGAACGAAAGGTGTCCGTCGTTGCCACCTAACTATCACAGATCATCGGGTTGCTGATACGACGTTGGGTTGCCATGTAGTCAGGTTAGTTTGCAGTAGTAATGTATACAACATTCTGTAGAAATACTGTATATACCAGTATAATTAACACGAGATATATAGAAGCATAATTATATGAGGAATTGATAATTCTTGAGCAGGTTGTGTGTTTGTTACTGAAATGAGGTTTTTCATCTGAAAAAAATGATTAATGAAATATGGAATGTATGATAATCTCCTCAACTATGTTGTCATCAACCTTGGCCACGTGTCTCTTTCATTGTAAATATGTATCAAATGAGATCTATATAGAGTTTATGCGATGCGAAAATGAAATTATGGTGGAATAGCTGGCTATAGGAGTGGTGTAACATCCTCTATTGCATTTACGTATGATCGAATTTAAAAATTTATCAAATTTTGCTATCTGAAGACGGTGACGGTGTCTCCTATAAATAACGATGGTTGCAATGTTATAAGTTGCAGTATTTATTTTGATGGATCGCTTGATGTTTACAAGTTCTATATAATTTGGTAGAGATTAAATTTGATTAATATGTAATTTAAGTTTAATTTAAAATTTTAAATCCATCAAATATGGAACCATTCTTTCTTTTGGGACATCAACATCGCACCATTTAGGATCACAGGTGTAATTAAATCCAGTAGAGTCGAGTCTTGCCTTGTTCAGGTTTAAATTATTATCGAGTAGAGTTCGAGCATAAGTCATCGAACATAGTTGAGAACTTGAGGTTTCACGAGCAATACTCGTATTTAAACGAACTTTCTAAATAGAAGTTTGAATTTAAATATCCACAAATTTCTTTGAACAATATCTACTAAATTCAATCTTTTTGTATAATATAAAAGGTTAAATAAATAATTAATATATTTAGAGTACTAACCAAAGTATAGAAATAAATATGTTATTAAGTTGATTCACCTAACGCAGAACACCCACATGCTAGATAGTATTAAGCTCAAGTTTGACATATTATATCAAACAAGCTTTTGTTGAACCGAGATTCGAACAGTTCACTTTTATTGAACTGATATTCGAATAGTTCAATAATAACTCGATTCATTTACAGCTCCCATTTGAATTAACCAAATTTGTCATCAAATTTCAATGAATCGATCACATCAAAACTGTGACAAATTTGTGCCAAAAGGTGGTGATAAATAGAGTTAACAATCAAATCATACATCATACATCATACATTTATAAAAAGGGGAAAAAAGAAAAAAAATGGTGTATAATTTAGTAACATCTAATTAGGTATAAGCTGAATTGATGAACAATGGTCCAAGAAGCAATTTGTTACTGTGAGTGGGTTATCACTAATTATCAGTAATGTACCAACCTTTCGATTTGATACACTGCGTACAACTCCGACCAAGAAATTCATCAAATCGAACTGCATTACTCGGCCTTTGGTGGAATATGGTTTCCGCCAGTCGCAATCTTGTACAGGTAAAATACAGCCATGACGATGCTGCAGATCAAATTAACAGACACACCGCGTAAAAAAAACTGCTTCACAACTTGCAGAACACAAAACGAGCAATCTCAATGAAACCACAAAGGCGACTTTTCTCGTGTTTCAGAAACAAAGTTCCATATTATCTGATCCATCATGTTTTCAGAAAACAAAAGTACTCGAACGATGGCACAAAAGCATAGCTTTCTGTAGAGATATTTCGACAGAACATAGATTTTGACATGGTCTCATAATTCTAAAATTAAAATATGAAAAGTGTGAGTAACTCTATTCCAAAAGTCTAATTCTTAGATTCATATATTGCTCATATAAGCAACAAAAACAGCATTTGCATTTAAAGTATTGTCAATTTTTTGAATGGTAAACCTTAATGTGCATATATAACATAACACCCGTTACGTTATATGAACATTACAAACAAACCTTTTCTGTCAAGATTAAAGAGGGAAGCATTGCTATTTATAAATCGATAAACTCAATACTTTTAAATATTTCTATTCTATGGGGAGAAAACTTAACTGAGGTTACCATAACTACGAAAGATGGAAGTAGAGTTCAATGCCACAAGAATTTGAATTTGAATCTGAGGTTACCTGATCCCAGCAACAATACCAGCTGGCATGATTTTTCCAGTTTGCATGTAACGTTGACCCATGATAAATGATAGTATAGCAGCAATAGCTGTTAGAGACGACGTCAAGTCAATAAAACGGTCATCAAAATAGTAATTTTCTAGAAGTGGTTGATTGTGAGAAGAGGATGACAAAATGGTAATTACAGTATAAATGGCATAACAGATGAGGATCATCAAAACACCGATACATTCTAACTGAAAATGTCTCTGAAAACATGTATCCGCAGAATCCAAAGTATTGAAATTAATATGGTAACTCTTCATCTTTTGGAGAAACCTATAGCCTTCTCTACAGACACTAGAACAGAGACGATCATGATCATTTGTTCACCTTCCTAGGCACACATCACACAGAATGACAGAATATTCTTCGATCTTTCTTAGAAATCCATTCTTACCAGAAATACTTCCCATAGCAATGCTTGAACATGAAAGTCTAAGTCTTGTTATGCAAAATCATCTCTTAATCAATTTAAGCAAATTGATTATATCTAAGGCTTTATTCAATGCTGTTCAATGAGCTACCAGTTTTGCACCAAACAACACGAACAGCAGACCGATGATAAGCCGTAACACGAGTCTAGGCTCTTTCCTCTTATATAATTTGTTTAATCTAGATATAAATTCATCCTAATCCTAATGCCAATTAAATTCACTGATAGGAGGTCTCATCTTGTCAATAATGCGGAGAATGAAAGAAAAAATTTGATCTCACAGCAGCAAAATAACTCAATCTTGAAACACCATACAAGAACAACTGAATCCTTCAATTCATATAAATCTCTAAAAAAAGGGGGAAAAAAATCGTACTCTTAGCATAAACCATACCCTATGATCTCACTGAAGAAAAAATGACAGTATTAAAAATAAAACACAGAAAAGATTAAATCTTTTCACACAGATCCAAATCAAGACCCAAAAAAAAAAAAAAAACGAGAAAACGAAATAGATTACATGATACTCCAAAAAATCATCAAATCTATGCTAGAATTCATAATTCAGCAACAAAATGAGGCATACCAGTTTCAAGAATCAAAGCAAAGTAAGAATTTTTGCGCTTGTGAAATGCTTGGAGGCTGAGATAGCCGGCCAGAACGAGCAGCAATCCGGTGCCGACGCCGCCGCCGAGCGAGGCGGCACTGCCTTTCTTGAGGTAGCCGATCACGCCGCCGCATATCAAAAGCAGCCCATATGGGATCGTGAAGCAAAAATCGTGCATTCTGAGAACTGGGTCCTCGACAAGATTGAATCTTTCTCCTCTTTTGATTCTGGGAAATTAAGAAAATGATTCAGCGGTGAAGAATTTTCTCGGTATTTGGAGAGGAAATATTCAAGAGAGAGAGAGAGAGGCGTGTGGTTCAGTTGATCAGGTGAGTGTTACCAACTTCGTTGACTATATATTTTTTTTTAATTGGTCTGATTTTGTTGATGAATTTATTGCCGTTTCCGACTATGGGTAATTCGGGATAATTAATCTCCTCAAAAAAAAAAATTCGGGATAATTAAGGTGAAGTTAAAGCAACGACCTTTTTCAGATTGTTTTTCTTCTGAAAAAAAAAACAACAATACTTGAGAAAAACTGGAAAAATTATAGTGCTGTCAAAACAGGCCCGGCCCGACGGGCCGGCCTGTTTTCGGGCCGGGCTGGGCTCAGCAAATTCAGGCCCGACGAATTTTCAGGCCGGGGCCGGCCCGGCCCGAAATAGGCAAAGCCCGGTGGGCTCGGGCCGGCCCGGTAAAAATGTGCTATAAATTGATTTTTCGGGCCGGGCTGGGCTCCATATTTTCCGGCCCGGTGATTTTTCGGGCCGGGCCGATTTTTCCAAAAAGCCCGCCGGGCCGATTTTTCCAAAAAGCCCGCCGGGCTCGGGCCGGGCCGGCCCGGAAATTTGCCAGCCCTAAAAAATTACTCCCTCCGTCCCGTCATAAGTGGCCACATTTCCTTATTGGGCTGTCCCATCATAAGTGGCCATTTTTCTAATATGGAAATACCCTCTCTCACACAAAAGATATGGACTCCACCACTTTTTATCTTTTTACCCTTTAAACACTCTACTCCTAAATACCCGTGCCCAAAAGAAAGTAGCCACTTATCATGGGACGGAGGTAGTACATTTTAATACTCAAATTTATTGACAGTTTCACAATTAGTTTGGCTTCAAAACAGGGGCGGAGTTACATGGGTGAGAGGGGGGCTATTGCCCCACCTCAAAAAAATTCACTTAAGCCTAATTACTTAGAAAATTGTAAAAATTATGCATAATTTTGCAAAATTATCAAAATATTGCCCCACCATGAATTAAGAAATGTAGAGACAAGATAAGGATAAATATTTTGCCCCCGTCACCCCGGGGACCTGGCTCCGCCACTGCAAAATATGTGATAACAAGTTACTATCGTCATCGTGTCGTTGCAGAGAGTTATTAACTTTCATAAACATGATGATATCATGCACCCTTCTTCAATTTTATTTCGTGACTCAACATTCCTAAATACTTGATTATATTAAGATATTCAATTTAGAAAATTATACATAGATTGCCGAGTCACGAAATAAAAATTTGTGTAGTTTTAACAACATTCAGGATGATGAGGATTCAATCATAGATTTTTTTTTTGGGCAAAATGCATTTATATTCCCAATTTTTTTTGAAATTCTGGTTTATTTTTTCACCTTTTAATTTTTCACCTAAAATCTTCACCTTTCAATTTGTCTGATTTTTCTCCGAAAACAATTTAGAAAAATAATCGAAGATGACATGTCCTATTTACATTGACGTGGCATTCAAAACGACGTCGTTTTAATTTTAAAAATTAAAAAATAAAAATAAATTAATTACATATAAATAATTAATGCCACATCATCATCTTCTTCACCCCTCTTCTCTCTTCCCTCTCTCTGCTACCCCCACCACCAATGACCAAACTGAAACCCATATTAATCAACATCTCCGCCACACCTGTCACGCCGCCGCCTACCATCTATAAGAAAATAATCATAATAGAAGAAGAAAAGAATTTAAAACAACAAACCTCATCCTCTGCAAAAAATAAAAGAAACAATCTCTAATCTCGCTCACAACCATTTCACATATATCAATCCATTGCTAAATAAGCGATTTGAAGAAATAAATCACTGGAATGGAGGCGGTAGGAGAAGCAAAATCAATCATGGAAAAGATCATGCCGCCACGGCAGGAAGATGCCGACCCCGATAACTGTGCGCTGCCGCCGGAATCCACTTTAGAAATTGCTCTTCCACCGCAGCCCGTCTCGTCGCCGCCCTCCGCCGCATGCGCAATATATGGAGATCTCGTTTCGTTTTGAGAGCTCCATTGTGCCATTCATTGGGAAAATCGCTCCTTCCAACACTTGCAAAATCTGGAAGCGCGACGGGAACATACGGGCCGACACACCTAGCTTGCCGACTATGAGGCCTCAAAGTCCAACGTGCCAATCAGAGTTTTCTCTTACTAAACAACTTTAATTGCAGTAACATCATTGAAATTCCGGAAGATTCCTTCCTCATCCTCAGCGTGGAAGGTGGTGCTGCGGCAGCCATGAGAGAGAAGGGAAGAAGATGATGACGTGGCATTAATTATTGATATGTAATTTATTTATTTTTATTTTTTAATTTCTAAAATTAAAACGACGTCGTTTTGATTAACGACATTGGTTTGACTAACGACGTCGGTTTGAATGCCACGTTAATGTGAATTGGATATGTCATTTTCGATTTTTTCTCCAAATTATTTTCGAGAGAAAAATCAGACAAATTAAAAGGTGAAGATTTTAGGCGAAAAATTAAAAGGTGAGGAAATAAATCAGAATTTTAAAAAAAGTCGTGAATTTAAATACATTTTGCCAAAAAAATTCAAATTAAAACACTCTTTTCCATTCAATATCTATAAGTGATTTGCATTGCCAGATACACATCAATGGTATGAATCCACAAACACAAATACCTAAAACTAAACTCTTATAAAAGTGATATTACAAACATAATTGCATTAGAATTGGTCACGAAAAGTTTATTGTGTTGGATTTGTTACTCTTCTCTTAACAGAATAATGATATGGAAGTCGAATTTTCCAACACATATTTTGTATACAGTACATCAAGTATTTACAGGAACAAGCAGCAACTCCTACGGCTCCAACAGTATTTTTCTCAACTCATGATCACCTTCTCATCGAGGCATTTCGTGCCAAATAGTGATGTTAACCACACCTGATCCGATCTCACTGCTTCGTCGTCATCATTCCGGTGCCAGCTCCAATATGCATGAGTCGAGTTCACTATCCTGAGCTCACCATGACCAAAACTTGCTTCACGGAAGATGGACCACTCCGGTTGGGGCTCAATGTACCTGCGTGATATTAACAAACGACTCCTTACGTTTTGAAAACATCCATGTTTGGCTCCTAACAAGTCACACTAGATTTGGCAGGAAAAGAGATATATAATTCAATAATTCGCTATACTAGCGTTATATAGAGTAGATAAGTGATCAATTTTGTGTATCTTTTGCATTTAAGCTTAAAATTAGTCTCAAATAACACAAATTCTTAACCAACCCCATGTATATATCTTGCCCTCTTCGAATAAGTGTCCTATTCGGGAATTCTCATAAGTGTCCTATTCAAGAATTCTACATAAACATGATTGTCTAACTTCTCATGTTGCCTTCATCATCAATGCAGATTCTTTAGTTGCTCGGTTTTTAATGCAATAATTAGGGATGAAAAGAGAAAATTTGCCAATTTTCTTGGCATACGATTTTTAACAGCAGGTAACACTTATTGAGCGGCGCATGGAGTAAATATTACTAGAAGAAAACTTACTTGCGTGCTAAACCTTCTCTGTTTCCACCATCACCAATTGTTATGTGGACAGCGCCGCAAGGATCCGATCTTCCATTATACACACGGCTCTATTGTGATAGCAAACGCAATATATCAGAACACAAAAAGGAACGGTAAAGTAAACAAGATTTACATTTACAATGAAATATTACAGTGCGTTCGTAGGCATGTACGTGGCCAGCCATCACCAAATCCACACCAGCAGCACGAAGCAAGGGCTCCATCGCTGCCTTCATGTCATCACCTTCATATTGATGAGCCTCGTTACTGTTATACCACGGGACATGGAATAGCACGAGAAGCCAGGGTGTTTTTTCTCTGTCTACCTTCGAAAGATCAGCCTGCAGAGCAACAATCAACAAAGAATAAATAAGTAACATGGTAGCAAAAGTCATCTCTCATTAGTATCTTTATATAAGAGGTAAAAGTGATTCTATTCTCAACGAGACAGATAACTATGTTTCAATCTGCCACGCCCAATCAAGACTCAAGAGACGAGAAAGATTGTTCACATGCATTTTTTGCCAATATTATCTCATGTTTCAACAAGTCACATTATATTCAGTTGGACGTGTTAAACTGACCTTCAGCCAAGAATATTGATCGGAGTACTTGTCATAATCTGTATACGAGCCAAGCATGATCACATGAACCCCAGCCACTTCAAACGAATAAAACAAGTTTGAAGTGGATCCACTCTCTTCAAAGGGCATTTTCCATCTCGAGTTATATGATTTGAAACTATCTTCCAGCAAAGGTACGAACTCCTTCTCGTGGTTTCCTTGAGTCACCATCCACGGTCTTGCACTAGCAAGCGGCTGCACGAGCTCCCCAAATGTGTCCCACCTACGCTGCAAGTAATCAGCATACGCAAGGTCTCCAGGAAGCATATGCACGTCATATTTGCACTGGTCTATGTGATCCAGAGTCGACTTGGTCCATCCAGTCTGGCCTAAATCAGCCGCCACAGCAAAAGTGACGGGGAACTGGGATGGTGGAGTTTTGAGCTGAAACTCGGGACCTCCTCCTCCACACCGATAGTAATACAATGTGTTGTGTTCCAACGGGCCAATGACCGTATGGTGTATCTTTCCAGAGCTATAGAGAAAATAAGTATAACTAGTGCTATCTCCTTGAGAGGTGAAGCTATAGTTTCTTGAAGATGTTCCATACTCAACCGTGGAAGGAGAATGTTTATTACTCGTGATCCACGACACACGCATATGCTTCTCCCCAGCTACAGAGATGTGAACCTACAAAGAGCCATTTGTGAAAGTGCAATAAAAGATGAGATCCACCCATAAACACCATGAATTGAATACAGAATCTCCAAGAAAATCACTATTACATAAAATGATAGCATATACGATTTCTCTTTCTCATCCAATTTCAAAAAGGGGAGAAAAAAAAGCAAACAATAGACCAATAGCATTCGCCATTCATTAAAGAACCTAATCTCTTAATTACAAATCAAGACAACATATTCATCCAAAAGAATCAGAGAAATTCTATCAAGAAACTATCTTTTCCCAAAAATCTTGGAACCCAAAATCAGGTGCATCGACCATAAAAAAAACCCAGAAAGAAAATTTCGTAATTAATTTCAAGAAAATTCCCAATCCAAAAAAGAATAAGAAAAAGAAGCAGAATAAATCTGAAAAGAAAGAAAATATAATCTGGAACAAGATTTAACCACCTTCTTGAAATTGAACTTAGATGGAAGAGGGATTAACCAACCTGCTCAGGCTGAGAAGAGCGCTTCTTGCTCCATGGAAATGAGAGCGTTGCGCGTGGCGGCGGCCTAACGTATTCAGCGGCGGCGCCGCCGCATACTAGCATGATCAACAAAACCAAAACCAGATTTAGTTCCATGATGGAATTATTTTGGTAGTTTGTGATGATAATGATATGCAGTCACGAGGGTTCTGCTGTTACCATGAAATATGAAATGATAAAATAGCACTACTTTTTTGTAGTTTGCTTGCTCCTAGTATAGTATAGTACACAAGATTTTTGTCTTTGGTTTGGCTAGCTAGTGTAGAAAGTAGAAAAAGGCAGCCCCATTTTGTTGCGTGATTAGGGGGATTCTATTATTACTTACGGTTTAATAACAGCGGTTTAAGGGTTTCCGTTGGAGGAATGTTTTTGTCTGACCAGTCCGGAGCGACACGAGTGAGAGAGAGAGAGAGATTATTTGTTTGGAATGTGTTTTCACTTTTGAGAAGAGATGATGTAATAAAAAAAATACTATAAAAGTGAGACATTTCGACGAGCCACTACTAATCTAAGAAAAAGTTTCAGATGTAAAATTTGGTATATATAGAAAGGTAGAAACATATTTAAAACTAAAACTCTATTCCAACCAGTGACAAAATATGTAGAATAATTGAAAAAATATTTTTTTTACTTTAGTTATTTCATCTTTACTACTACTCTTTTAGATTTTTGAATTGATGTATTTTGTAAATTTATATAATTATAGTTGTGTAGTTGTGTAACTAAGGGCACCCACCTAACTTAACTAGGTCTCCCAATATTTTATTAATATTTTTTGTAATTTTTGTGGGGTCTCAATGATTTAGAGATTGGTCTCTAATCGTCTTCAATGGTACCGGTCTCTAATTATTTAATTATATTTTTTATGTTTTATATTTATTTTGAATAATAAAAATAATTATAATTAAAATACCATTTTTATTATTTTTTTAATCACACTTCGAATAAAAAAAGAAAAATAAATAAATATATATATATATATATATATATATATATATATATAGAAACAACGGTTGCAAACCATGTCACAAGAGGGATCGGCCGACCGACCGACCTACCCCTGATCCCCAAAGGTGCAGCGACCGGGGGGCCCGATCTCTTGGCGGTAGAAGGCACGGCGATCGGGTGGGCAACAAGCCACTGATCGCCGCTGTGCTGATGCTCTAAAAGAATTCAAAAAAAAAAAAAAAGAGGCATTTTTCCAACATCTTAATAATTCATTTTTAAAAATTTTACCGATAACTCACTTCAAAAAGACTTTTCATTTTATATTTTTTAGAAGATTCCAAACTCTAACCACTATTTCAAAATATTAAATATCACTTTATAATATCTTACATATTTAGTTTTTGTTTAAAAAAATATTCCCTCCATCCACGAAAAACATAAACATGCATTTAATTTTATTTTCATTCGTCTATTAAAAATATGCATTTTCTATTTATAACCACTACCCCACAAAGACCCCCTAATTATCAACCTCACCATACCACATATTTACGCAAAATCCCAATATTAAGCCCACCACTACACTCAGTAATAAACACAACGTTACAAATAATGTCAAACCCTTAATCTACTCATAAATCTCATTTCAAAATTCTATAAAAACCTTTAATTATCCAATACTCAATAATTAAGAATAAAAAGAGTAAATTTATCCCTTAGCAAACAAGTTCTAAGAGAGTCAATTTAGTTTTCAAATTGAAGATGAGTACATCTATGACTTATCAAACAAAAAATATTCCCCACAATAATTATAGGTACAGAGTTATCTTTGCCATATGACTTTTAACAACTATGGAGACTTGTTCAAGAACAAAGGGAGTAGAAAACAAGTGTTCATTTCTTTGCTATCTATAAGACGGAACATAAAAGTTAAGAAGAGCAAGGAAGAGAAAACAAAGGCACACAATTTATATACAAATAAGACATAAGAAACAATACAACCACTGAAAAACCACAAAAAATTTCTTTCTACCACCAATTTCTTGCACTCAACTGTTACAAGTTCGTCAATTTAGCAGAAAACTAATAAATTTAAAACTTGATAACTAAAAAAGTAACCATCAACTGTTAAGTTGGCAAATACCATTACAAGAATTTGGCTCAGCAAGTTAAAATGTCATAAATTTAGCAGAAACAGAAGTACATCTCAAAACTAAGCCATGCAGCAACCAATTCATACCAACAACATAAGCAAATAACTACAATTATACATGTAGTTTACTAAGAAAAATCTTCAAATCAGTGGGTAAAAAGGTCAACAAAACCGAAATACAATAGCACCAAATATTATTAGATATAAGTCCAATCGACTTGGCAATATCATATAAGCCAGCCACACTCAGCAATGGAAACCCTCAGCTGTTCTCCGACACCCCAGCAGATCACTGCAACAATGAGAAACACATTAAGTTGTCTTGTAGAACATCAAACATTGTAGCAGTCAGAGCTACATACAATGTTGAGAAATTTAACATGTTTGTTGAGTTCGTTGATTGTGCATACTTCCATTTTGATCGAGTTCATTCACTTTTGAAAGCATTAAAACAAAGTAAACCAGCATACACCTTAGCTGATCCCTTGTTTATCCAAACCACAACTAAGGCTCGAAATTCGATATAAAAGAACGACCAGTAAGAAAAAACTTGTTTTTAAAGAAAGAGAGACATGGACCATTATACCATACAAGCATTATTAGTGAAGCAATCAACCACACAAGCTAGTTTGCCCTTTCAAAAAACATACTCCCTCCCGTCCCGCTATTTCTGGCCCATTGTTTTTCAAAACAATGAATAAAGAACATAAGACAAGCAAATGAGTCTAAAAAAACCAAATGTAAGTGGGCAAAAGAGTACCTGTTGTGGTTGTTGATAGTTTGCATACCCAGGATAGCCTCCATAATACATGTTCGGGTCTTGTGGTGGTGCAAATCCACCTTGCACCTCATGCCCCTGTGTATATCCGTAGTAGGGCCCACCACCCCACTGGTTTTGATCCTGCTGGGTCTGATCAAATAATAATGAAATCAGAAAACCAATTCAAGTGGAGTAGCAGTTAGGTAAACATTATTTAATGATCAACCTGCTTGTTTGAAGGACTGCGTCCCCATGAGAGACGGATATTCTGTCCTCCTAGCATAGTACCATTTAAGCTTGATAAAGCTTGCTCTGCACAGGACCTGGCACAAACATTTACAAGAAACACATCAGTAGGAAGTTGGACCATGAAAGTTATAACTGCTGGAAATACCATAATACCTATCAGAAAACTGAACAAATCCACAACGCTTTCCCACAGGTATTTTAACATGTACCACATCACCATACTGGGAGAATACTTGTCTCAAATGGTCGTCTGTCACATTGGGATCTAAACCACCAACAAATATCTACATTTGCAAGGTGACAAGTAAGTACCAGAATGTGAGAAAACATCATATAAACTGGTAAAAAAGTTACGCACTGTTGTATTATTGGGATCACTTTCGCCCTGATTTCCTTGAGGACTTTGATATGAAGCTGCAATGCAAATAATCGAAAAGATTGAAGCCATGAAATGCTACATAAAATTCTCTCTCAGCTCTATAAAGCAAATCAAATAAGGCACAAAATTATGATGCATTGTTATTTACTAGCCAAAGCTGCCAAACAGAGAAGCCAGCTTGTCTGCTAAAGATTTTGTCTGAGTTGATCCTTCCCTCCCTTTGTCCTCACTTTCTCTTACTTGCCAAGCAAATTTTGATATAAGAATAATAATGCTTACCTCCTTTATGCTCCAAGCATTTTGAAATTTGAACATACTAATGATTCAAATATTCCACTAAACTGAAACGAACTTCCCAAAACCCAGCCCATATTATGAGAAGAAATAAATTTCATGCCCCAACATTCTATTTCCTCAGCTATTTTCCAGCAGAAGTGGAAATAAGAGGATAAGAGCTTCAACCAGAATGCTGAAGAAAATTGACAAAACTACAGAAAAAGCAAGCAGAAACAACTACTAAACATTCAATAAAACGAATAGGTAGCAATCACAGCCAAGTCTTAACTCTCTACAAGGTCAAATTTCTACCATAAAGGCATACAAATAAAGCATCTCGAGGAAATACCTAAAATTCGAATTAAAAAGGTTAAAAGATTTTGTGTCAACAATATGAAAAGCAACACAGTTTTTATCTTCCTCCAGCACTCAAGACTATACAAAGGGTATAAATAGCCTGCCAAACATGTCATACCAACTTAAAAGATGATAAGCTAGTTTGAAGATAATCAAAGCATACATCAAGCTTCCATAATCTAAAATTTGAAGACTCCATAAGCTATAGACTCATCAATACATATCCAGATAAAGAAGTGATAACAAATAAAACTTCAGCAATAAAAAACAATGGTACACAAATTCAAATTCACACAGAGATCTGCGAATGCACAACTTCTGCACTAATACTGAAGTCAGGTCTGAAAAGATATATTAGGGCTCCGAATATTTGCTTAAATTGCAAACATTACATCTATTCACAATAGGCTACCAAGAGTAGAGAGCCTATGAAGATGGTGTTATATATATACATCGATGTCTTTTTTTCAAACTAAAAAAGAAGTGTGAGGGAGTTGAGAAACTAGCAGTGAAAAACGGCCCACTAAAAAATTAAAAGGATGGAAGACATGGACTTGCTGACTGAAAAAAGAGGTATTAGAAAGGTAAGCTTGGTGCGAGAAATGGTATCCAATTGACTGGTATCTTAAAGGGAAAACTTGTGAAAGTAAAGAATATCTGTAGCAAACGAAATGCCACAAAGGAATGAAGGAAGCTTATGACATAAACAAATTTAACTGACCTAAACGGAGGCCACGCATTATAGGGGAATCATTTCAGCTGAAACCAGTCTCAGGCTCCCGTAAATGAGAGCCTCTCTCTTCCCTGCTTCGAGACAACATGAGTTTTATAAGTCTTTTTGTGTTTTATAATTATATTATTCCAATTCTATTAAAGAACTGGAAGGAAATGCTCACGAATCTTCGATTTTATAACTAAAAGACCCTTCAAATCTAAAACTCCAAGAAATAACCCCACAAGAACATACTGGCAAATTGGAATATCTACAGATTCACAAACACCCTGTAGAATTGTATAAGCATTTATAGGAGACATATAACAAACACTGTTAAACCTGTCCTGACAAGAAAGAAAGAGTGATGATGCAAAAATTCATCTTCTCACCATTTTGAGTTGGTGCATTCATAGGTTTTTTGTTAGCTGCAGGCCCAATCCTCATGGGCCTAGTTGAACAGAGAACACCATTCATTTCAGTCATGGCACGCTGCTGCTCTCTCTCATCCCCAAACTTAACAAATCCATAACCCTTCGAGCGTCCAGTGACCCTATCTATAACAACTTTTGCACCCTTGACAGATTGGTAGACAGCCTTAAAGGTTTCCTGCAGGACATAATCCGTAACATCACCCGCCAAATCTCCCACAAAAATTGTGTACTCGGGAGAGTCGTCCGTACGCTTATCACCCGCACCAAGACTAGCCCAATTCAGTCGGAAGCTCGATTCAGCATTAGGCATAATTGCACCATTATATGATTGCAATATATTTTCAGCAGCACCATGAGTCCTGAATTCCAGGAAGCCATAACCCTCAGATTGGCCTGTTTGTTTGTTGCGAATTACCTTAGCAGATACAAGCTGAAAACAACAGGAAAATAGTGAAGATTACAATAAGTTACAAATCAAACAAGACTGACACACATGGTTGACATCAAATCGCAAGAAAATTATGAGCAAACCCCACCCCCGCCATACATACACACACGGAAGAAAAAGAAAGGGAAAAAAAAAAAACTTCAATCCAAAATTATGTGCAACCCCCATCCCCCGACACAACTTTCACAAGTCATAACTGACAATTATCTTCTCCGAGGAAAGACCCGCTTCTGAGAAGCTACATCAAAATCCAGACAACAATTTCTCATTGGGGAGGGGGAAACCCAAGGCAAAAGGCAAAAGCGCAAAAGAATCTTCTACCCTTTTAGGAAAAAAGAATCCAAGAGTCGGGAAAAGAATTCCGTGCAACGACATATCCACAGAATCTCAAAAGGAAGTTAAAATATACCTCGCCGGTGTTGTAGAAGCACGATGTGAGATAGTTTTCGTCCATCCAGTACTGAAGGTCCCCAATCCATAGAGATCGAACCTCTTCGGCTCCGGCGCCACCAGCGGCGTTGGCTGGCGGCGCGCCGTAGTGCTGCTGTTGCTGCTGCTGCTGCTGAGGCCAAAAATGAGGCGGCTGCGGCGGCATCGTCATCCACTGCTGCTGAGGTGGCTGCTGCTGATCCATCCCCATAGGCGGTGGTGCCATTCCTCCTGGCTGCTGCATCATTCTCGACTGGAGCTAAACCCTAATTGAAACCTAGGGAGAATTTGGGGATTTGAAAGGGAGACTTCGACTGCGAAACGGACAAATAAATACGATAGGGTTTCGAGTTTTATGAAGGGATTTTATCCTCGCTACTGCAATCCTGCATTTAACTGAAATCGCTATTGTGCAACCGCGATTTCATTTTACAAACTTATTTTCCTTTTCAAATAGGCAAATATGACCGGCTAATATTTCTACGCAAAAACTTGTGTCAAATCTGGTGTTTTTAAGACCTACAAAAATAAATATTTGAAATAATTCGACTAAAATGTATACCTACACAAAAGAGGAAATTTTTTACTTACTCAAATCAATCATACCCACTCGACCTACTCGGATCAAATATACCTTTTTAAGACATAGTATAATGTAAAGCTATCAAAAAGAAAATTTAACTAATATTTAGTTATTTACACAGAACAATTGTCTTAAATTGCCTAACAGCCTCTAGGGCTGAGCAAAAATATCCGAAAATTAAACCAAACCAAATCGAAAAAATAAAATTCAATTCGATTTGTTTGGTTTGTTCAATTTTTTTTTTAATGTTGATTTGTTTGGTTCTATTTGGTTTGATACTTTATATATATATATATATATATATATAGAGGAATGATATGTCGCTCACCTTATGTGAGCACCTTTCGTGGGCACCGATCACCGTTCGTCCATATTAGCATCATTCTTTTCAATTTTTTTATTGATTTATATTCTAATACCCTAAATATTAATATTCGAATCATTAAATATACAAAATACAAAAAATTAAAGCTCGATTTGTCTTATTATTCATTTCTTTGAAGTTAGAGGGAAAATGAACAAATTGAGCTTACGGAAGGTGAGCGGTATATCATTCCTCTTCCTATATATATATTAATTATATTTATATATAATATATTTATGTTAATTTTTAATTAAAATACTATTATTATTTTATTGTATTAGAACATATTTTTGTTTATTTTGGATGGAATGTTTAGAACATATGTGAGCATTTGGTTAATTCATTTTGTTTGGTTTGATTTGATTTTAATTTTAAATAATTTGGTTCGGTTGATGATTTGGTTTAATTTTAATTTTAAAATTTTGATTTATTTAGTTTGGTTTGTTTTAATATTTAAAAATTTAATTCATTCATTTTAATCAAAACCAAATGGAATAACCAAATATTCACCCAACTAACATGTCGTAATTCGTGATACGAGTCACGACCCATCGGATGACATATTCAATACTCAAAGTCGTGTTAATGGATTCTGGTTTGGATGACATAGTGTGATAGGAAATTGACCCAAAATTCAAAGTATAAAACTCTATTAGAATAATGTAGAGTTTTAATTTTGTACTTGCACTTTCCTTAATTGAGTCTTTGTTATTTTGTTAAATTTAAGTCCTTGTATATTTTAACCAAAATGATAACCAATAAAGTGTAGGACCTAAAGTATAGGAACTCAAATTAGCATTATTTCCAATTAATAATCGCATTATTACAACTTTATTTGTACAGATAGGTATATTTCATTATATAAATAAATCCATTATATGTATATATGTACACACACGTACTTTTGGATTGGTCTTTTAGTCTGGGAAATTCTATTATACATGTACACACACTACACCCATTTTTCACATGGTTACTTTAATAAATATAAAATATCACTTTTATTCATAAGAGTGTCACTTTTATTCATAATAGTGTCAGTGTATCACTTTTATCAACAAGAAAATAAATGTAATAAATCTTAATTGGAATTAATAAATCCTAATTAATTAATAATAATTACTTTAATCCCATGTGAGAGGTGGGTGTAGTGTGTGTACATGTATAATAAAATTTTCCAGACTAGTAGAATCACATGAGATTATTTAATAATAATTATTAAATAATTCCATGTGAGAGGTGGATATAGTGTGTACATGTATAATAGAATTTTCCAGCCTAGTAGAATCGAGGTGTCTGAAATCAAAATATCTCAATTTTAGATCTTACTAAAGATAAATGCCACTAATGCAAATCTGTCATTTGTTGTCTTTCAAAATACCATATTCGGATCAAAGTTGGATTTGCCAAAACGTAATTACATCCACTAATGCAAATTCGACGAAGTAAAAATCCACTAACTGCTACTAAAACACTCTAATTTACTTGATACTCAAATGTTTTTTTGAATTTCAACATACGCATACATAATTCGAACCCCTAACCTTTACATATTTGAAGGGGATATCTAACCAACTGAGGTGCGCTTTGTTGTCTAAATCGCTCGAAAAATTCAATGTTTATAATCTAACAAATTAAAATATAACGAACATCTTAAAATAAATAATAAAACCTTAAAGCCTCCAAAAGGTCCCACTTAACACAGAGGATTCAATGGTTATAACATTGTTGGTAAAATACAAGCTATTTGCTAAATTTAAAATTATATTAAGTCAAAATTAAGTATACTTCTGTAACCTTAACAACGAAGCACCCTTCTACAAAATAACTCTGCAGCACAAAATTTGTTGCCTTGAGCAAAACATTACTCTCCAGGCAGGAAAATATACAACGTCACTTTCTACCTCTCCCTGCATACACCATCAGCTTCATTAGCCGAATGTCGAGCAGCTACGATAGACACGGCCGACAAACCATAACAAAGAATTACTGCATTGAGTTCAACAGTTTAAGGGCCAGTTCTTCTTGCTCTGCCAGTGTAATCGGACCTGTACCCATGCCAGTATCATTCTCGCCTTGCCTCCTCTCATCGTCATCATTGTCACTATCGCTGTTGAAATATTTCTTGCCTTTTTTATTTGGTCCGTTCTTAGTTGCTCCTCTGTCTGAACCAGATAGATCGTCTTCACTATCATCATCATCCTCATCTCTACCTCTTTTCAACTTCATCTTTTTCTTGATACGATTTTCCTTCAGACGCTTGTGTTCCCAGGCTTTATCTTCCTTGTCCACAACTTTCATCACTTCTCTCAACTCTGCATATCGTTGACTCACTGCAAGACGGGATGCACAGAAACAATTAGGGAAACGGAAAAATTTTCAACTCAAATACATTAATCAGTTATTTTCATGTACTTTACAGGTCAAGCATCCATGAACGTTCAAACTGCCCTCGTATCTCCACAAACTATTTAACTTATCAAAATATCAGAGCCTTGGAGGAGCATAACGCCTCATATCACTCTCCGCCCAAAACGAAATATAACAACCAAGTAAAAAATGCATAGGGCCCCACATATAGCTTGCAAATAAGAATAGAAATTTTTGCTCTTCGAACTAGCATATTGCAAGGTAACAAAAAAACACATTGAAGCATTAGATCTACCTCTGTCCTTGTCCAGCTTAACGGAATCAGATCCATTATTGGAGTCGGCTAGTCTTGCAAGAGGTGGTAAGGTGTTGCCTTCATCATCAAATACAACCCTAGTACCCACAGGTCTGTGCATATTGATCTTCAACTTCTTTTTCTTTAAGACCCTTGTAGCAGGCCTGCAGTAACCACCAGAGAGAAAACTGTCAAACTTATGGAACGAATACCGTGACAAATGGTTATAACGGGCAATACCAGAAAAACCATAAAGTAACACAAGTATCTACCAAATTCGATTTAAACCTTGAAATGTAATATTTCTCTAGTGAAATAATGTGAAAAGAAAACGCAGGCAAGAAGATAGTGACCTTCTCCACCCACTGCAAGAAAGGCACCTGTTTATATCTTTAAACTGAAGTGGGAGTAATGAAATTCTAATATGTGAATACAATGCAAAATATTGATGATTACTTACACATCAGTTCTAATATTTATATCAGTTTCATTTTCTGCCTCAAAAAGCTGTGCTTTCTTTTCTGAAAGAAAACTCTCATCCAAATCGACTTTTACTTTCTCAGGCTTCACAGCATTCATAGTTCCTTTTAAGAGTTCGGAAGGATTTACATCAGCATGGCTTTCTGGCACCAGGGCAAGATCTTCAGAAACTTTTTTTCCCTTATTTTGTTTGAGAAAACGAACTTTGGGAGTCAGGGGAAGACCTATTGATGCACCATATTCATCAATTGGAAGTTTAGTGACATCAAAAATGTCCTTATCGCGCTGTTTGTAGATGGACTTCAAATAAGTAATGAAGGCTCTCTGAGCCAAACTCTGTAGAGTAGGGTACTTGACTAACAAAGCTGCCAACGAACCAGAAACAGATTCCAATCTTTTTGTGTTTGCCTGCAAGAAGAATGCAAATACTTCACTCATAGATGAGTCACAATGAAAATAAGGGAGACAATATGGTCTACATAACATAATTCTTTTTTATTATTATTTTTATTTTTAACAATCAGCTACGTTGTCGAATAAAGAGACCGGTGGATAACTAGTCTAATCAACTTCGGAGAACATCATAGAGCATGACAGACCTTAATGAGTCGAATAGGAATCTTTTTTTCTTGTAATTTGTCCAGCATCTTAGTCTCTGAGGGTGCAAGGAATAAGACAGATCTCCCACCCGAAAGGTAACGAGCAGTTCTCCCCACTCTGTGTATATAAGAAGCAACGTCTTCTGGGCAATCTACCTGGAAATGCACATGCAATTGAAAATATAGGTTAGAAATATAATAGATTGTTACTGAAAAATTGTAAGTCTTGACTTGCTGATGAGACTTTAAAATCTAATTTAGGGGGACATGGTGGAGTCAAACCTGAACAACCCAGTCAACAGCCTTGTTGAAATCAAGCCCTCTAGATGCAACATCGGTGGAAAACAAAATGGAGCGCTGCTCACAGAATGATGCATATATTCCCATACGTTTGTCCTGCTTCATCCTTCCATGGAGATTTTTCAACGGAATTCCTGGTCGGAGTTTCTTGAAAGCTTCATACACAAATTTTACCTGTTGTGTTGCACAACTTCCAGATAAGCATAGTTCGCAGGATCATATATTGAGAAGACAAATAGACAATAAAAGACTGAAGGCCCAGGACAACTTGAAAACCTAGTATACATTACAATCAACTAAGATTTGGAGTAAAAATGCAAATGGTAGGATGCAAAATGAAATAACAATCCATCCATATATCCAGAAATAATAAAGAGGGGGATAGAGATGACACATATAAAGACCAGACAGAATTCAATGCATCTCCCTAGTAAAATGAAGTAAATGACATCTTGTAAACTATAAAAGTAAACATAAAATCGCATGTCTAGATACTGGAAATTTAGATGATACAATCTAATCCCAACTATCAACTCTCTCACTATTGAGAAATAGATTTAAAAAAATTACCTGCTTGCAGCTCGAAAGAAATACCAGAATTCTTGAATTTAGATGTGTCCTTATAAAGCTCCAAAGCATGTCTAGCTTTTGTTCAAGAGGAACAATCATAGCGGTCTGGTCCAAACGATTTGGAGTAGCAGTTGCAGACTCCTCGTGCACGCTAAGATACTCTGGGTCTTTCAGACTGAGTCTTGCAAGATCCTGAACTGACTTTGTTTGAGTGGCTGAGAAAAGGAAGGTTTGTCTATCTTTTGGTAATTGAGATATTATTGCATTTAATTCTTTCTTGAATCCCACGTCAAGAATACGATCTGCCTCATCAAGAACTAAAACCTGTTCACTGACCAGGAAACTTAAGTCAGAAACTGCTGACATCTGTTCTAAGAGGGAAGATAAATGGATTCAGCAATCAGAAACCCCAAAATTCATGTTAGCAGGCAGCTAGCATAAGCACAACAAAGGCTCATTTAGACAGTATTTAGATATCTGTTAGTCATCTAATAATTCGCCCCATAACCCCAGTAAAAGTTAGCAATATTGTTGGAAATGTTTAGAATCACTATAAGAATATGATGCATTATACAAACATGTCCAACATTGCATTATAGTTGTGTGAGAAGCTTAAATCCACTGCACAAGCTTCAATTGAAATGAGGAAAAATTACAGCACAAAATGTTACCTAATAAAAGCATCCATGGGGGAAACACAAAAGAAAGTAGCACACCACAAGTCAGCAACTATGAGAAAAATTGAGGGCAACAATTAGATGTATAAGCAAGGCACCTAGAGCTGAGGAAGACAGACAATCTAAAAAACCTTATTCACTTTTACTTGCTCCATAACAAAACAGGCAGGCATCAGAGGCAAGCCAAAAGCTGAAAACAGATACATCACAGTAACTTCAAAACGAAATTTACCCTGTCAGCACATCTATAATACAACATAAAACCACGATGGATGGAAAAAGCAAATACAACAAGCGACTTTGTCGAAAGAAAGACCTGAAGTTGTGAACATTCAAAATTTGGAGTCTCGTCCATGTGCTGAAGAAGTCTTCCGGGGGTACACACCAAAATGTTCAACTCGTTTACTCGCTCTTTCTCTGCGTCAACATCTCTGCGACCACCAATTAAAAGGCCAGCACTAAATCCATGGTGCCTACCTACATTTTTTAGAACGTCAAAAAGCTGGCTAGCTAATTCCCTTGTAGGAGACATGATGATGCATCCGACCCCATCCTCTGGACCCCATCTAGCTCGATACAACTTCTCTAAAACCTGACGAACAAGAGTGAAAAACATTCCAGCGATCATAATACTGCATAGACTTCAAAATTCATGAATCCAATAATCTTGAAATAACACAAAAGGATTTAGCACATCAACACATATTCTCAACAATGCCACCCAAACATATATAAAGTTGTCTCAATAATGTACATTGAAATTTTTTACTAGTTTTTAGCTAAACGAAGATAGCATATTTAATCCATCATATTGCCAAATATGAACGATGAACAATAACTGACCGGGATAACAAAGGCCAAAGTCTTGCCGGAGCCGGTTTTAGCAGCTCCCAAGATATCTCTGCCGCAGAGGGAGTGAGGCAGAGAAGCCCTCTGAATGTCGGTCATTTTGGAGAATTCCATGGCGGCCAAGCCATCCTTGGTCCTCTTCGACAGCGGGAGTTGGAAAAACTTATCGGCTCCGGCATATGGCGAAAAGGAGCCGTCGGAAAGCCTGCCGATCGGCGACTTATTTGGCGGCGGAGAAAGGGAGAGAGGGTTAGAGCCGGAGTCTGGTTTGCAAGACTCAATCCATAATTCGAGGAGCTCGATTTCTTGGGCCTCGGAGAGGCGCTTCTGGAGCTTGAAATTCCTCGATTTAGGTTGCCTCATTGTTCCGGCGATCAAATTGGGGTTAGGGTTTTAGAAATTTGAAGGAGGAGAAAGGGGTTTATGCCTTTAAAGTGTGTGTGTGTGTGTGTTTTCTTTTTATTTTTATTTTATGGATAATATAGCCTAAAAAAGGAGGAAAAATGAGAGGGTTGAAATCAGGAAATTCATAAATAAAATTTAAATATTTTTACCATAATATGGTGAAGTCTAAAAATATTTTTTTATCTCTTCGAATGTCGAAAGTATAGTATGACACTACTCCACTATTTCACTATTTTTTAAGATGAAACAAGATTTTCGGAGTATTTACTTTGGTTGATAGGATATATAGATAAAAATAATATAAGCTAATTCACTATTTACTTCGATTGATTGATTACTTATGAACATGCTTGATCATTTAATCTTTTATTTAGTCAATCATATGTTATATCAATCTATCCTATCACCCAAAGTAAACGCTCCAAAAAAAACATGACTAGCGTATTTAACAACAATCCGCCACAACGTTATAATAAGTGGATTGTCTGCATCAAAACAAAAGTTTGGATTACGAGTATGTGAGACAATAAGTGAGCAATATCATTTTGATGCAGCCAATTCACTGAAAAATAATACTATGGAAATCAAGAGATATGAAGAAATATTCGCAATCAGGGGCAAAATCAGAAAATTTGTTCGGAGGAAGCCGCACTATTGTGTGACGAGGAGACGTTCTCTTTTTTATAGGCATGTATGTTGCATTTTTTTTTTTTTTGTGTTTTTATTAAGAAACAATGTCATTTCCTTTAAGAACGTTTCTCCATGACCGATGGTAAAAATTTATGACAAATCGTGATTTTTTCAAATGTAAAAAACACAAAAGTTGGGGAGGCTCCCAAAGCATGGTTGTTAGGTCCGGCAATGTCCACAATGATTATATCGATCGAAGTCCTAGGAGTAGGGGTGCATATCCGGAAAATGGGTTTTTGGGTAATCCATACCCTACCTGTACTCGGCGAGGTAATAAAAATCCTATATCAGTAATTTTCGGGTATAGGTAGGGTACGGGTATGAATTTTTCAAAAAATTTGAGTATCGGGTATACCCGTTAGGGTATCGGGTATCCGGTCCATACCTAGTCAAATAATTATTTTATTATTTATATAATATTTAGTATGTTTCCATCAAAAAAAAATAATATTTAGTATGTTTAATTATTTTTATAGTGTAGAATTATTATTTTATTAATTATTTTTATATTTAGTATGGATTTCATTTGTTTGCTACTTTGCTTTGAATATTGAAATATTTAAAATTTTGTACTTTATTTTTATTGAAATTGAAGTGTTTGAACTACATATTTGGTATTGATTTGTTGTTGTTGTTTAATTGTTGATTGTTATTTGCATCGTTGAAATTGTCGAAAAATCAAGCTGAAAATAGGTGGAAAATTGAAAAAACACAATTATCCTTTTTTTTTTTTTTAAACAGGTAGTTCGGGTACCCGTTACCCTGGTCGGGTATACCCGGCCGGGTATTGGATACTCGGTTGGCTAAAACGTACGGGTACGGGTATTCATTTTCAGCTTATTCAAATACGAGTATCCGAAAAAAATGGATAGAGTACCCATGAATACCCGTTTATGCTGCCCTACCTAGGAGTGAAGCCTTTTTGTAGAGCTGAAGCAAGCAGTTGGTTATCCATTTCGACATTGAGATCGAACATGCCAACATCACGAACTTTGCAGACGCTTTGAAGGCATGCAACTTTTTCCGCTATTAAATCATCGAAATATAGAGCTTGCTTAGACTTTCGTATCACATTTTTGTGGTAATATTAGGTACATGAAAGATCTCCATTCCAAACTATTTTTATCATCTATTTTCTTATTATCCATGTATACCACGTCTATTTGATGTTATTGTAAATATTCATGTGACAATCGAAATTGGAACTACATGACAATATTAATTTATCAAATTTTAAAAACTTTGAAATTACTGCATACCCCTAAAAAAAAAAAATTACTGCATACCCGATCAAACGATCTGACAATGTACTGTTTATTATTTGTCCTATTTTTTCTTAAGTATTTTTCTTAGGGTTATTTATAGTTTGTGACCTCAACTTTCATCATTTTTCTGTCTGTAGCATGTAATTTAAAAATTTTCAAAAAAATCATGTACTTTACGATTTTATCTAAAAAAGGTTTGCCTTTATTTTCCGACGTTGAAATGATAAATCAGTTGACCGTTTATCTGATGTGGATAATAAAATGACAAGTGTACCGAAACGACGTCGTTTCAGTTTGGACAGAATTAAATATTGACAAAGTCATAGGACTTATAGCTTTTACGATTGAACCTTAAATGTCTTTATATTCTCTTTCTAAACCATACGTCGACTTTTGGGGAAGAAAAGTGTTTAGAAAGAGAATATAAAGACATTTAAGGTTTCATCGTACAAGCTACACGTCGTACAATCTTATCAATTTTTAATTGTGCTCAAACTGAAACGAGGTTGTTTCGGTAAACTTGTCATTTTAATATCCACATTAGATAGTTGGTCAGATGATTCATTATTCCAACGTCAGAAAATAAAGGCGGACCTTATTTAGATAAAATCCTAAAGTATAGGATTTTTTTGAAAAATTTTAAAATACAAATGGAAAAGTGATGAAAGTTCGGACCACAAACTATAAATAACCCTTTTTCTTACCTCTAAAAAAAATAAATAAAGAACTTTTTTCCACTTTTCACTAGAGCTGGCAAAAAGACCGGGCCGGGCCGGGCCGGGCCTGGCCGACCTGACTCCACCGGGCTTTTGAAAAAAAATCGGGCCAGATCGGGCCGAAAATTCATCGGGCCTGAAAAATTGGAGCCCAGCCAAGCCCGAAAAAAATTTTGTAGTGTAAATATTCTGGGCCGGCCCAAGCCCATCGAACTTTTGCTCCTTTTAGGATAGCACGGCCCGACCCGAAATCTCATCAGGCCTATAATTTTTAAATTCAACCCGGCCCGTCCGGACCGATTTTGCCACCTCTACTTTTCACTTATTAATTTAACACATTTTCCTTAATTTCTTATTATTCATCTTTCCCACTCTTCCTTGCAACCCCCAACCAGAGATCAGAAGTCGGAAGTTTGCTTCAGCAGCTCGGCCTTCAGCCTTATTCCTTTTCGACGTCCGACGGGGTCTAAGCCCTAAGTTTTCCGGCTATGGCTGATTCGTCGCACATTTTGAAACAATTGTAAGCATTCCACCTGAATCCGCAATAGAGGAGTTTCCGAGAATTTCATCTTCATATAAAACTTTCTTCAAATTCCAAATTCGAGCTTGAAGGCTGTGTTGCACACTCAAGATTGGGAAAATCTCAATGACTACCGATGAGAATCAAGCCCCAGGTGTGGTTTAGCTTTTCCCCTTTCGGTTTTATGTAAATAAGTCTTTCCATTATGGTATAGCGCAAGAATTTGGGGTTTTTTTTTTAATTTAATTTTAATAATCTTCTAATCTGGATGGCCGTAAAAGAAATTGAGATTGAAATTGGAATTGGAATTGGAATCTGAGCACACTGGCTATATTACTCTCACTGTGTTTTCATAATATAATGTTTTTTAGGAACGTTTTTTCATAATTTTTTGAGTTGCTTTGTTGCTAAAATTATATTTGCAAATTGCAATGACTTTCAACTGTTCTCATTTATAATCCAAACATTCTGGTATTTTAATGACTTTCAATTGCTAAAAGAATGACAGTTTTCCATCATTGGAGCATACAACCATTGTACCTGTTTGTATTTGCAAAATACTTTTGTTTTATTTATGATTTGACAGAATTTGTACCTTTCTGAAAATCTTGATAATGTGACACCCTCTGAATGATTTTAGCCATATGAATAAGTGAAAGTTTGACCTTCCCTTGGCTTCCCCAAAGTTATATTGGATATAAAGTTCAATTATCTCTGAATGATGAACCCACCGTGACGGTGTCTTGGTAGCTCGTGGCGTTCCTAATCCGTGGTTTCCACTTAATAGTGTTTTCGTTGTGAACAAAAAAGATTTCTTTATGCCTTTCAAACGTTTATATATGCTAATTGAGTTCTTTCTTTCAAATTCTAAATGCCAAGTGCTGGTAGATTTTCCGATGTAATTCACACAATTGAACAGTGCAATATCCCAATCGGGTTTATTTTGAGTGTGCATAGTGTAAATTACCCTTTTGTTTGTGGTACGGGATCCTTTTACATCTGCATCATGCACGATAATGACCTCAAGGAGTGAAAAATTAGAAGGATTTTTATGAATGCTTCTTGATTAGGCTCTCAACATGAACTGTCAATGTTGTCGTGCTAAAAGTCATAATCTAGTGATGCTCATTACTGACATATAAATGCTTATGGCCCTAATAACTTTATAGTCGCATACATGTAGGCTGTAGCCTTGATATCCTCGTTTCTTTCCCTTTTTACTTTTGGGTTTGTAGGTAGGTTAGTGTCACCTGAGTTTATTGGTGTATCTTAATCGTTTCACTCCTCGTGCAGAGGCTGAAGTCAAAGAAAGATGTTGGGATCAAAGAGAAGCTTTGCCTGGAGAACCTGTGTGTGCTGTATGCGGCCGTTATGGTGAATACATTTGTGATGAGACTGATGATGATATTTGCAGTCTCGAGTGTAAGCAGTCTGTTCTCAGTCAGTTAGCAAAATCAAACGCTTCAAATGCTCAACCATCCTCTACAAAACTTCCAGCAACGGATGAATGCTACTACGTTCGAGATGGAAAGAATGAATTAGAACTTCCACATCTAAGTATCAGTCAGACTGAACTGCTCAGGAGAAAACTAGAAATATCCGTGCAGGGAGAAAATACCCCAGACCCGGTTCTGTCTTTTGCTTCGTGTAATCTTCCTCAGAATCTCCTTCAAAATTTAGAAGCAGCAGGATATGAAATGCTAACTCCTGTCCAAATGCAGGCAATCCCATCTGCGCTGACATGCCAGAGCTTGCTCGTTTCAGCTGAGACCGGCTCCGGGAAAACTTGTTCCTTTCTCGTCCCAGTTATCTCTTACTGTGCAAAGGTAAATAACAACCCGCAAAAGCCACTAGCAATGGTCCTCACACCTACTAGAGAACTCTGTATACAGGTGGAGGAACAAGCGAAGTTACTCGGTCAAGGTTTACCCTTTAAAACTGCCCTCGTGGTCGGTGGTGATGCCATGGCAGGACAAGTACATCGAATTCAGCAGGGAGTGTCGATGATCGTGGGGACCCCAGGAAGACTTATTGATCTTCTCACCAAGCATGATTTTGAATTGGAGACTATATCAATTCTAGTGATTGATGAAGTGGATTGCATGATCGAAAGGGGATTCCGTGAGCAAGTCATGCAGATTTTCTTGGCTCTGTCCCAACCCCAAGTTTTGATGTACTCTGCTACGATTTCAAAAGAAGTCGAGAGGGTGGCTGATTCGATGGTGAAAGATCTCACCATAATATCAGTCGGGAAGCCCGGTAAACCTAGTAAGGCCGTTAAACAGGTGGCAATATGGGTGGAGTCGAATAAGAAGAAGCAGAAGCTCTTCGACATACTCACGAGCAAGCAACATTTTAAGCCACCAGTGGTCGTGTTTGTGGGTTCTAGACTCGGGGCAGATCTCCTTTGTGAAGCTATAACAGTGAAAACTGGGGTGAGAGCTGTATCAATACATGGAGAGAAGAGCATGAAGGAGAGAAGAGAGATATTGAGGTCATTTTTGGTAGGAGAAGTCAGTGTAATCGTGGCCACCGGAGTTTTGGGGCGGGGAATCGAGCTGCACGGTGTGAGGCAGGTTGTCGTGTTCGACATGCCGAACTCCATGAAAGAATATGTGCACCAGATTGGGAGGGCGTCGAGAATGGGAGAGGAAGGTACAGCTTTGGTGTTTGTAAATGAGGAGAACAAGCAACTATTTCCTGAGTTGGTGGAATTTTTGAAATCAAGTGGTGCTGCCATTCCTCCCCAGCTTACCAATTTACGTTTACGTTACATGCCCACTTCTTCCTTGCCGGCTCACAAGAAAAGAAAGCATAGGTAGCGGCCGTTGATTCCTGCGATATATAGAAAAAAGAAAAGAAAAGAGAGAGGGAAAAAAAAGCATGCTTGCTGAAAAATATGTAATGTTGTTCTTGTTGATACCTTCGTATGGATTTGGATTTTATACATATATATATATATATATATATATGGGTGGATTTAACTTATGAACCGTTTTAAACCATAGATTGAGTGTAGATAAATGGGTTGGATGAAATCTTGGTTTTAAACGGAAGTATTGTAAATTTGAGTAAAAACCGACCTAATTATGCTATTAGGGGTAAATAGGTAAAATTAAAATATCATGAACGGAACGTACCTTAGCGCAAAGCAACATATGGCTTAATTTCAATTTCTATTGTAGAGAGATTTTTGGAACCCAAACTCAAAGCAGGATGCTTTCTAAGTTTGTTATATTTGCTTGGTAGTATTATTTTTGTTTTAATATTATATATCATATTCTGAATGCTTTTTAGATTAAGTTGTTTGCTTAAATTACTATTTAGATTTCCTTTTCTATTATATCTGATATTTTGTTTGTTTTCTAAGTTTAGTCTATTTGCTTGATATAATAATTATTTTTGCTTTTTTATTACAAGTGATATTTTGTAAGCTTTTTAAATTAAATTTACTTGTTTAAATCACTAATTAGATTGTATAAGTGATATTCTGTTGGGAAAATTAATAGAGTTTTGATTTGATACCAAAACCCAGCAGACCCCAACTGAGTAGATGATTGCGCAAGCCTAAGTGTTTTTTCAGCTTACATGTTTGAGCTTATAGAGTTTCTAAGTTTACAGGTAGAGTCGCTGAAGACAGCAGTAGACATAGCAGAAGACACAGCTAAGCGGACACAGTTGAGGAATGCAGCAGAGCAAACTCAGCAGAGCAGACCAAGCAGAGTCAAAGACCCAGCAGTATCAAGACCCAACTCAGTGACGGAAACCCAGCTCAGTGTCGAGACCTAGCTCAGTGTAAAAGACCCAGCTTAGTGTCGATGACACAGCTCAGGTTAATGTTACAGCTCAGGTTGAAGACACAGCTCAGGTTGATGATACAGCTCAGGTTTAAGACACAGCTCAGAGTCGAGATGCAACAGAGTCGAAGTCAACTTGAGATAAAGTCAGAACTGACCTGGACCATCAGGAACTCGACACCTTAGCACCTAGAAGTCAGACCTAGGATTGCTTTACGAGGAAATCAAGGAAGAAGACAAGACCAACTTGTCAGAAGTTAGGTAGAGATTCAGAACGGCTCTTTCCAACGGCTAGTTCTAATCTCTCTCTATAAACATGAGTCTTCTTCATCATCAGAAAGATATGAGAGAGAGAATATACAAGAGAGATCAACATAGAAAGAAGTCTAACCAAAGATCAAGATCTCTCAGAAAAGCTTCAAGATCCAGCAGTCTACATCCTTCTGAGTACTTATTCATTCTCAGGCTCCTGAAGTTCTCTCCCATTAGTATCTAGGCATAAAATCCTTCCTATCTTAAGCCTAGTTTGAACGAGTTCATCATACTCAAAGTTCTTCATTTTAAGAACTCGTTCATAGTTGGAAACCCCAAAACCAAACCCTCAAACCCAGAAAAAGAATAAGGTTAGGTTCTGTAGTACCCGTAAACTACAGGTTAGGTTCTTCAGTACCCGTAAACTGAATGTAGGCTTCAGCTGTGCCCGTAAACAGACTTGTTACGTTTCGATACAGTACGCATAAACTTGTATCCAGCTTGAGGAACTAAGTTGCAACGCTTGCTGACTGCGCATAAAGTCAGTGGTATCCTTAGTGGATTACCAGATGGTTTTCTGGTCGTGGACGTAGGAGTAGTTGCTCTGAACCACGTTAAATAGCTTTGTTCTTTACTGCTTTATTTATGCATTCAGCTAACTCTTCATAAGCATTCTTTCAAGCTGCATAAACTGACTAACTGAAAAGAAAAACAAAGCTTTGCAATATATTTGAAGTAACATACGGACTTTCCAAAAACCCACCACATTCCGCACACAGCCAGCTGTGTCGATCAAGCTGCCTTCCAGCTGGATCGAACACAGACAGCTCACTCAAGAGTTTTAATTAGAAAAGGTTTTAAACCTTGGTGTATTCACCCCCTCTCTACACCAAGGTATCCGTCTCGGGACCAACAATTGGTATCAGAGCAGTGGTTCAAAAGATCACTGTATCTGTGTCAAGTCAGCCTCTTTACTGATAGTGGTCACCTGAACAGATCCTTCAAAGTTTCAAAATCTTTTTAAAAAATCATTATATTGCATACTGTCATGGAATCTTCCTTGTGCAGGAATCTTCCGACATTCTCTGTCGATGATTATCAGATCTAGAAGTTCCGACTCAAAAGCTTTATGTGCGCATGACACGACATGATGTGGGATATTATCACTAACGGACCCATCGTCATCATGAAGTCAGAAAGAGAAGCAGAAATCACACCTAGAGCTGAACCAGTACTTCGGCAAGTTGTGAAGCCCAAAAGGGAGTACTCTCCAGAAGAAAGAAGACAAGCTGGATTAGACAGCTGCGCTCGCAACGTCATTTCCTCAACGGTGACGGACGCTTATCTCAGCAAGATCATCAACTGCGAGACAGCTAAGGGGATGTGGGACACTCTAGCCAAGTTATGTGAAGGCTCAGAGGAAATTCAAGAGAACAAGTTCTCAGTTGCATGCCAGAAATTCGACAATTTCAAGCAACTCCCATGTGAGTCCATCGAGAAAATGGAGCTCAGATTCTCCAATCTCGTCATTGAGATTGAGACGATCCGAACTGGAAAACATACAGTTCGAGATAAGAACTTGAAAGTTCTTGCAGCTCTCTCCTCAGAATGGTGTACATACAAAGTGGTTCACCAAAGCAGAACTGATCTTGGCAGCATGGAGACGGAAAAATTGTTCTCCATCCTGAAAGCCAACGAATTTGATCTGGGGATCACAAACGGAGAATCATCCAGCCAGATGTCTCAAACAGAGTTGACTTCTAAAGCAAAGGAGACAGCTCTCAGTGCAGAATCAAGAAGATCAGCTCAATCAGCTCAGCTTGGAAGGACCAACAAGGAGCACAGAAATATGAGCAAAGAAGAATTGCGCGAAGAAGTTGCCAAGCTCGTACGGAGCATCAATGGGCTGGATCACAACAAGGAAAAGTACAAGAAGATCGTGAAGGTTCATCACGACAAGGAACTTGACCCAAAGAGAAACCTAGCTGACTCATCTTCCCGAAGAAAGGATAAAGGACTCGAAGCGAGCGAAATGGATGATGATCAAATCTCCTTCTCCGACTCAGATGAGGATGATTGCTCTTATTAAGATGTCTGAAACATCTTATTAAATCAACCGATGAAGAAAATGAAGAAACCCAGCTAGCTGACTGGGACCAGCTGTGAAATAAAGACAGCTGGATACAAAACTAAAAACTCAGCCAGTCTCACTGTTGAGTACATTGGTCTCAAGAGAAGAATTCAGAAGCAGCAGATGAATCAACTTGATTTGGGACAGCTGACCTTATCAAAGGAATGAGCCAATGATGAGAAAATCCGTTCAAAGGAAGTAGGATGCAACTGAAGAAAAAGCCACCTGCTATCAAATCAAGGAGAAACTCTACTTAGCTGGAAAGAGAACAAAAATCAAGTAGAATACGCAGCAGGATGCACTCACCAAGATAAAACTCAGCTGGAATCACCAGCTGAAGAGAAACCTGATCCAGCGGAGCAATCAAGCTGATTCTCTAACCCAGCTGACGACATGAAAAGCACCCAAGAGATTTCTCAACATCTGAAGGACACCGTTGTTGGAAAAATTCACACAGAAGCACAACATGCTGAAATCTAAATCAAGATGATGTGTGAATTACTTGGACTGCTCAATCCGGATGAAGAAAAATCATCCAGCTGAGGGGGAACAAACTCAATTGGATCTCAAAGCTCAGTTCAGAAGGATTACCCAAATGAAGGCTAATCAAGCTCAGCTGGACATCAGTCGCAGAGCTCAAAGGAACTCAGCTGAAGGAAAATCAAGCTAATCACCAGATACTCAGCTGAGGAGAAAACTCAGTCAAACAAAGGAAAAGACCGCCGTGGTATCAGTTGACTTCTATGTCCAAGCTGACCGGTTTGAGTCTCATGCATTTATTGCTCTGAGGAATATGCTATTTAAGTCCAATTATTTTGAATTCTTATTTTAAGCGGACATATATTCCTTAGTTAAATTGCTTGATAAGTTTCCTTTCCCATCGCATTAATTATAAAGTCTGCAGAGTACTGTAGCACGGTAGGATCGAGGCAGAACGTCAAACGTTTGAACTGCCTCACGCGCGGTTGTAATACACTCGCCGTAAGCACGTCAACAAAACGTGATGAGTGAATCTCTCCTAGTCGTTGATCAGAATATCAGAGCATATAAAATGGTATCATACGCTTTCTAAAATGGTATCAGAGCATATAAAAAACCCTGATCCTCTACTACGTGACTGCGTGCATGAAGCGTAGCTCTCCGTAAGGGGTGACCTAACTCCGGTGCCACTAAGGACATAAGAGCCAGAGGTGGGCCGGGGCTCTAGGTTTGTAAACTGATAGGTATCATTTGCTGTGCTACCCCTTAACTGGGCCGGAGGGACAAAATGGTAGCAGTTATATACCTCAGATGAGAGTATATATGAACAAGAAGAAGTCTTCAGCGAAGAAGATTCAGAATGGTCTGATGGAACTAGATCGGAGTCAGACTGATCCAGAGATTGTTCATCAGGAGAAAGAGGACATGACAGGATTCTCCAGTCACACAACTCTCTCTCAAAGTCTGATTGATAAAATCATGAAGAAGAGTCTGAATATACAAAAGTATCAAGGCTTTTCAGCAAACAACATAGATCAAGTTCTAAGGAACTTTAATCTAAGGAGCAGGAAACAACAAATCGTCTATGGAATTTCTAGACGAGAAATGTCGCTTCCTATAGAGCTTACAGGGAATCAAGTGGAGATGCAGCTGATTCCAGCTAGTGACATCAGGGAAGATCTATCAAAGATGAAGCCTGAAGTCGCTGAAAAGATGAACTGGATCCATATTGGAGCAATCCAGTTGATGTTAAAATCGGCTCTCTTTACCGGAGTTCACACGCCGATCGATATCGCTATATGCGATAAAAGAGTTAGAAATCTGAAGATTCCGTATTGGAAACAATTGCGGGAGATCTTTGTGCAGGACAAGTAGTGGGAATCATCTATCTAAAGATTGCTTACAATCTTAATGATACCCATTTCAGCAAAGCCCTGATGCTTTATTAGGACTTTAAACGCAAGGATTTATTAGAGGAAGGAAATAGGCATTACTCTATTACTTATCAGGTAGCATATGCTCTTTCCAACTCACATCACACTGAGTTATTTCTGGGAAAGAAGTTCATTGAGATACCAGATATATTCAACAAGGTGACAACGGCGGTTTGTCCCGATAGAGTGAAAATTGCTCGGTTAAGGAATGTGGATATTCAAATCCGAGATAGAGAAGTCATGAGACACGACCAAAGTCTCATGATAACTTCAGGAAGATTATCCTTTCAAGGAGACAGAATTATGTCTTTGCCATATGGGAGGAGTCGGAGTCTCATTCGAAAAGCACACCCTCAAACATCTCAGAGTAACAAAGTTTCAGTAAATCTGAAATGTCCCGAGGGATGGAGAGAAGTGATAGTAAAATTTGACACTACAAGGTGGGAAACCAACTTCCCTTGTAATGTTCTTTACTATCTACAGCAGCCGGAGATCAATCATTACAAAGGTACCCTGGAAATTGGGGGACAAGTGATGGAGATCAAGGGTAGAGCTGGAAGAGAAACAGTTTTGCTTTTGGGTTTGGATTTTCTCGAGGATCACAAACCTTGGGGAAATAAAGAAGAAGGAATGGAAATCACGATTAATGGGAGAAAACTATTGATCGAATGACAAGTCCATTCTCCATATACATCTCTATAGGGATGTTATATGAAAAATATAAAGCAGAATATTTTGCTGCTTATATTGATTCAGGTGCAGGAATTTGTACTGCAAAACGAGGAGTCTTCCCAGCAGAGGTAGAAGATAATCTACCCCGAATTGCAGGAAGAGATTTCTCAAAGAAGATTTTGCTCCTTACTAAAGGAGTAAAAGAGACGGAAATTCTGATTGGCGGAGCCAGAGGTACACCTTGGTACAAGGTTAAAACTCCACCAATTTATTTCCATGATACAGGTGCAGATATTCTGTTAGGAAACAATTTCCTACAGATGTTCAAAAGATACATGCAGGATAATGAAAAGAGGCAATTGGTGTTTACAACCATTTGCGATCACAAAATCATTGTTCAGAGGCTCAAAGGCGCTTTTAATCGTCAGATACCATTGAGTTTTCGCAGCAAGCGTGGTGATGAAGGAAAACTTCGGAACCCAAAAATGAAGGATCAAAGGAGATTCAGCGAAGCAGTGCTAAGCTGTATTAGGGATGAGGATCTTAATGTTGAAGAGATCCAGATTCTCAAAGCATCTTTGATATCTCATCAAGATATTAAAGAAGAGAATGTGTCCCTAGAAGATGTCAAAAGAAAGATTAAAAGGAATTACAATGAGAATCCTTTGGCATGGTGGGACAGAAACAAGCTCAAAGCTACCTTGAAGGTGAAGCCAGAAAAGGAGTATGAGTTTGTTAGATACAGACCAATCCTGATGAACCTCAAAGATCAACAGGATATGAAGGAGATAATCAAGGAACACCTTGATTTAAAATTGATCGAACCAGGGAACTCGCCTTACAACAGTCCTGGATTTCTGGTAAGGAATCATGGGGAGATCAAACGAGGTAAACCCAGACTAGTTATTAATTACAAAGGAATTAATGATATTCTGGAGTTTGATGGATATTTTATCCCTAGTAGGGAACACCTTATTAACTGCATTAGAAATGCTAAGGTATTCTCTAAGTTTGATTGCAAGTCAGGTTTCTACCAGATTCGCATGGAAGAAGGGAGTAAGAAGTTTACAGCCTTCTCTACTCCACAAGGGCATTATGTTTGGAAAGTAATGCCAATGGGGTTAGCTAATGCGCCTCAAATATTTCAGAGAAAGATGGATAATCTGTTTAAAGATTATTTTTCTTTTATGTTCGTCTATATTGATGATATTTTAATATCATCAAAAAATATGGAAGAACATATCAAACATCTTGAGATCTTTGTAGATGTTTGTTATAAAGAAGGTTTAGTACTGTCTGAAAAGAAGGCAGTCGTGGCAACTCGGAAAATGGAATTTCTGGGTATCGAGATTGATGAAGCAGGAATTATTCTGCAGGACCATATTGTTCAGAAGGTCCAGAATTTTCCTGAAGATCTAAAGGAAAAGAAACAACTTCAGAGTTTCCTGGGAGTTGTTAATTTCGCGGGACCATTTATCAAAGATCTCGTGAAACATAGAAAAGTTTTCAGTACATTACTGAAGAAGGATGTTCCATTCATCTGGACAGAAGAACATCGACAGGGTATGAAGGAGTTAAAAGAGGTTTGCAGAAATCTCCCAAAACTCTCGATACCACAGGACGAAGATGACTTGGTCCTGTACACAGACGCAAGTGATTATTGGTGGGCAGCAGTCTTAACCAAGATCACTCTTAATGGAGAAGAACCCTGCAGATACTGTAGTGGTTTATTCTCAGATGATGAGGCCGTGCGATAGCACATCAACGAAAAAGAATTCTTTGCAGTCCGAAAGGCTTTTTAAAAATGGCCTTTATTTTTATTAGCAAAGAAATTTACTTTGAAAGTCGATAACACACAAGTTAAGGCTTTCTTAAGAAACAAGATTGAATCTAAGCCTGAAAAGGCTAGATTAATTAGATGGCAAGCTGAATGCCAATATTATATTTATGATATTGTCATTTTGAAATCTCACGAAAATGTTCTTGCAGATTTCCTAACAAGAGATGGAGCAAACTGATGTGAACTCCATTCTACTGGCCCATAGACATCTCAGAGAGAATCTGGAGATGTTAACGGGAGAGTGGGACGAGTGCATTCTGAATGCAGAACAAGCAGGAAGATTGCAGACTCTCGACAAGACGAAAGTCACCGAGAGAATACGAGCTTGCATATGGTCTTAGGGGCAACTCTGGGCTGCATGCCAAACACCAATCCTTCGGGTGGCCAAAGATCATTTGGTAAAAGAAGAGTTTCGAGTACATGACTCTAAACCTGTAGCAGAGGATTCAAATACCTATTGCCCAAGTTCTAAGGTGGTGGTATCTTCGGAACCATTGCCCCAAGAAAAAGATGATATTCAGGGGTCACACTCTGAACCATCATGTCAACCCAGCACCTCTAGGGAAAAAGAAGGAGAGATTAATCTTAGGCCAATGACTGACAGTTCTAAGATTAATAATGATAAGATTGAAGTTTCTTCTTCGTGGCAGGTTTATCAAGCTAGCTGGGAGAAGCTTAATACAAGGATTGGAATCAACCCAGAAAAAATAAGGGTTGATGTTTCGGGGAAATATCCTCGGGTGTGGATGATGCCAAATTCAGATCCACACGAAGTCAAAAGATGGTATGAATTCTGAGCACTTGCTTCAGTTTATACCACATCTCCATCATTCGCCGAAATCAAGAATCTACCCAATTGGATTCAAGAAGCGGTGTATGATACCTGGGCTAACAATCCACAGCTTAGCCGAGGTGACATTTTGGAGCTGTATTTCATTAGTGCAGCCCCAGAACCAGCAGGGAAAGGAAATCATGAAGTCTTTCACTATATTAGGCTTCGGAGACCAGATGCACGCGCCCTTGAAAAGATCAAAGCGCCTGCAGAAAAAGAGACTGCTTTAGTCTCTACATTACCGGAAGACCTCATCTCTACCAGAAGAGCATGGGGATTATGGGTCTGTCTCACAGAGATGGACAAAGTCAAGTTTCCGTTCAAATTCTTTCAAAATTCAGTGAACGGATCATTCCTGTTAAACACTATGACAGGAAAATCGACAAGATTCGCAGATGAAGCTTTCGAAAGAAAGAGAACCTTGCTCTGGGAAAACAAGATTGCGACGAGTAAAGACACTCATCGCAAATACTGCAACATGGCTCATTTTGGAAACTGGTCTGAGCGCGTTTGTTCGGATTGTCAGGACCAGAAGGAACCAGAGTTCGGAAAGGGGTTTATGCCCAGAAAGGGAAAAGAGAAGGCTCGGTCCAACGAGCATCTTGAACAGAAGGCGCTGCCAAAAGCCAGGACGTCCAGGGCCCCGGGAAAAAAGTAGATTCCCGACACAGGTTGGTGGAGTCATGTGACTCTAAGATGGAGTACCCACTAAAAAGAAAAAGACAGTAGTGGGTGGAGGGAAAAGCAATTACCCACTAAACAACAAATGGGTAAAAGCACAGAAGGAGCATTATCAACCAAAGATAATGCGGTCTGATAAAGAAAGTAGCACCGAAAGTTTGGTGTCCTTATTCAATAATGGACGACAGCAGTGGTCCTACGCTGAGTCAGATACAGGCTGGCCGCGGAACAAAGGTATCCGAGGCAATAATGAAGGAAGGAGGTTGCGAATTGAAACCTCTATATAAACCAAGAGGATGGAGAGCAGAAGATCATCGAAAATCCATCAGAAATCCTCTACACCATCTCCTCTGCTCTCTCCAAAATAAAATTGTTATAGTATAGTATAGTTTATGTATTTCAATTCCGCTACCATAGGTAGCTAAACAAGTCTGTCTCCTCCCTAAAGGAGATATACTTATGTTGTAATAAATATTATATAATTCCTAAATAAAAGTTTGGGCTTTTGTTCATCCCTTTCAGTATATTATTTTCTTTGTGTACCGACCGAAAACCCTACGCCCCGAGTAGGAAATGAACGAGGGTTGTGCTGTGTGCTGCTGAAGGAGTCTGCATCTGGAAACCATCGGTTGCGATCGTGTGGTTGGACGAGGTCCCTAAAACTTTCGGCGGAAATACCCGACAGCATTCCGGTCAAAAAGATATGAAGTTGGTATGCTTTGATTTTAGTTATACGGAAGTGTGATGGGCCTGATAGTATTGCATGATTTATCTCCAAATTGAAAAGTGAATTGATAAATCAGAGTATGTAATGAAGAAATTCAGTAGAAGGGTAAAAGAATTTACGCATATTGTATGATTATAAGGTTGACTAGAATATATCAATATTTCCCCTTATTTTATACACAAAAAATGGATATAATAATCTTATTGGTGGGTCAGTGGGTACTGCTTATACCAGCTATCAAAAGTGGTCGTAGGAGGTACATACTATCTCGATACTGGATAGAATGAATTTTCTCTCATAACTTTTTGGCTTAGTAAATGGCTTAGTAAATGAAAAAAGAAACAGTAGAAGTCATCAATCAACCATAAAAGTCTCTCCTTAGTGAGAGGTATTGAGTTCAATCCCGCTTGCGTGTAGTGTAGTATTTTTCCATCTTATTTGGTGGTGTAGTGGCCCCGCCTGCGTCCGGTGTAGTAGTCCCACATTTTTGTGGTGTAGAGGTCCCACCTATATAGTGGTGTAGTGCTTTATTTGACATTATATATATACATTTGTAATTCTCTAAAAAAAAAAAATAAGTCATCAATCAACCATATACGTTGATTAAAAGAGAATGAGGGCTTTGATTAGTTCATAGGTTAACACCTAGAGAAATAGATATAGATATAGATATATAGGGAGTGATTCTTGTACAAATAATCATTATCCTAATAATAAGCAATTAAACACAGAAATTTGATGCATCTAGTAATGTTATCTAGTGCATCAATTTTATAAATGTAATGCATCAATTTTGGGCATGTGATAGCATCTCATTTTTTTGTTTATTTCAAAACCCTAAAATAATTTTTTTTTCATATTTCCTCTCGTTACCACCTCCCACCACCACCACTACTAACTCGCCATCACCGTCATTATCGCTCGCCGTCGCGACCATCGATATTGCGCGCCACTATCAAGCATGAAAGTTAAAAAAAAAAAAAGGTAAAAACGTTGTCTAGTGCATCTCAATGCACTGTCTGGTGCATTCCGTTATGATGTCTGATGCATCTGATTTTTGAACCATATTAGCCCTACTTAAGTCAAAAAATCGGGTTTGGCTAAAAAACATGTTTGACTAAGAAAAAACGGATTTGACCATAAGATTAAGTCACATCCATTAGATCTAGTAGGATGGATAGTTAAGATCTATTCTTATTTCTCACTTTAACATCTATTTCTTATATGATCCATCTCCTAAATATATATTACTATGTATCTAATGAAGTCTGGATACATGGTTGATTTAGCTCGATTGAGTAATATTTTAAATAATTGATTGAGTAAAAATTTAAATAATTGATTGATTAATCAAACTTGATATCTAATTAAGTAATATTTGTAAAATGTTAGTTATTGGAATTGAACAACATACAAAATAGAGTAGTAAATTAATTAAAATTAACTTTGTTGATTGATACTTGTACTATGGAAGAAAATATAAAATCTAGTACAGACTACAAAATACTAATTTTTCAAATGTGAAATACTGATCCTGTAATACTTGTACTATTGAAAATGAAGAAAATATATAATCTAGTACAGACTATAAAATATTGATTTTTTAAGTGTGATTTACCTATCTCTTATTTTTTGCAAACTAACTTAGGGGTTCACATCGTTGGGGCCCACTATAAAGGTGCAAGCGATCCCCATTTTGTGAGCCTCCCATTCTGAATGCTCTAAATGGCAAAACATATTCGGAATGATGTTCGACAAGATTTTTTTATCCTTAATTTCATAACATCCAAGACCGAGATTGCCAAATAACGAATGTATATTGCCATAAATGAATATGAATTCCTTCAATTTTGACAAAACTTCCCTCATTACAAACTCAATTTTGTTAAAATCGGATGGAAGAGCAAAAGTACTGCATGCCACCCATATAAGAAGCCAAATAAGGGAAAATGGTACAGAATGGTCATCAGAGAGGGGAAAAAAAGGAAGAAACTTTCGATAATAAAAAGATACGAGTTTCAAAATGGTAATGAGAGAGAGAGAGAGAGAGAGAGATTTGCATCTACAACACAACATAAACATATCCCCTAAATTTCATCAGTATAATCCCCTTGCGCCCCGTTGCTCCGAGAATTCCAATTACAACTACGCTATACAAGGAAAACTGGCATCACCTGCACATGTTAAAGTATATCAATCATGGAGCACTCGTTTCCAGCTTCGGGTCATTTTCTGCCCCCACCTTTGTTATTTGCACGTCACAATTTGAACCAGAGGGTGGATGTTCAGCAATTTGCACCTGGTTCTCTTTCATATTCTCCTGCACAGCCTAACACAGAGCATCCAGCTTAAGCAGAATTTATATTTTAAAATCATTTTAACAAAGACTTGCTGCTTTCTCTTACCTGTAAGAGCTCGGTCATCCTGCCAGTTCCATAATTGAAGAATGGTTTCGTTACAGAAGCACTTTGCACGGACTCAGTTGAGAAGGGCTCATTAGTATTTCCAGTGTCTTGCTTCGAATCTTCTGCTGATGATTTAGTTGCATCCTTACCACTATCAGTTTGAGTATCTGATGTTTCTGAAGAGCTCGTGTTCTCATTCTCAGTTGATTCAGATGGATTTACCTTTTCTCCTTGTCCGACATTAGAAGGGCCTACATTGAAGGGTGGTTTATTGTCAATCTGCTCGTTCCCTCGAGAAACTTGATGCCTCGTGTGGGGTTGTGTGCCTAGAAATAACTGGCCAACAGGTATAGATCTATCCGGAGGTAACATGGATAAGGGTTCAACAATATGCACATCTTTGTCTCCAAAAGACATCACATGAGAGGTCCTGGATGCATCTGAAGGCGTTTGGTTTGAAGTCGGCACCCCATTCTGAAAATTAATGGGTTGAAGCACAACAGGAACGACAGTGCCTCTCGCACCCACTGGGGGGACAGAGGGAGCTGCTTGTGGGGTTCCACTTTTGCGTTTTGAAGGCACCAGAGCTCTACTTTGGATAGCAAGTTTCTGGCGACAGGACCAACCATGGTTTTCAGCAGGGAACTGGACGTCATTTCTTCTAATCAATTGAAGATGAGGAGCAACGTCATTTTCCCCTGTGACAGGAACGTAGTGTCCTGGCTTAAAAACAACACCCCTCAATTTTGTAGTGGAGTTGCCAATTCGAACAGTAAGCAAATAACCAGCATCGAATGTGGCCTCAACAACACCACTTACAGCCTGGCCCACCATACTGTTGACTCCATCGGTTCTGTCAGCTTTCTGGGGATGACATTCTTTTGCTCCTTCAAAACCAGGCGGTGCATGGGCAGCTTGTGCACGCTTTAGGCTCGGATCTTTGCGAGGACGACCGCGTCTACGTTTTAATGGATGGATAGAAAGGCCACTTGATCCCTCCCCTTGATTATATTGATTCATCATAAGAAAATGGTGAAGTTTCACCTGCTAACCAACTCTCGTATAGTCCTTGGCTCCTGCCAGGCACAACAGAAATGTTTTTCAGAATTATAAATGTTTTTCAACCAAAACACTCAGCAAACCACTTATATATAATATATATGTGATTGTGTTTTTTCGGCCAAAAAGGTATTCTGATTCTGATGCCAGTAAAGACATGATATATACAGAGTAAAGGCGTAGACATACTATATCAACCCATTTAATAATCAAAGCATAATTCAGAATGCAAAGATGCTGATAGTCGAAACAATGAATGCAGACACGCGTTTTAGTAACAAACTACGACTAAGTAGCAAACAAACTACAAGTCCCACGTCACATTATTCTTTTTCAGTAGCTAAAAAACCAGTCCGTTAAAATCTTGACAGGAAATAAGCGTAAAGAGCTGGTAATATGTGAAATTAATAAGGTAAACATCCACCAATTTAATTCATTTGTTAATTTGTACGGGTACACATTTAGAATAAACTGAATAAATTGAAGGCCAAAATGCTGAAAACGCGTACGCCTTTCAGGTTTTAAACAAAACCACGTGGCATTTAAAAATTACAACATAATATCAGTATTCCAAGTTCACCACCAAAATTCTTCCAAATGATGCCTTCAGAGTGTTTATTTTCCTCATGTTTCCATACATGGGCCCAACAAATGTGCATCTCGGAAGAGTACAGCTGTAGAGCTGGCAATCAGGCAGATCGTGTTTTTTAACACCCGTGTTAGCCTCATTTCTTGGCCAATGAACTAGCGAGCCAATTTGGCCCTTAATCAAACTTATTTATTAAAAAGAACATGCAAAACAATTCTAATTAAGCACAGTGTACCCTTCTTCAAAATGCAAAATTAAGTGATATGAACTAGACTTCCATTTTAGGAAACATCTAATGAAGGCACTGAATGTCAAAGATTGAAACAAATCTTCTCTACCTAATAAAATAATTGTACACACACATGAAGTAGTAAATTAGCCAAATTACAAATGAACTACACAAAAATTTTGCAAATGGAAAATGTAGAAAAGGAAGTTCAATCAAATTTGAACATCAGAATATATTTCGTCAAGCGAAAAACTCCCACCTGTTTCATTCAACTCATTATACAAGGACTAAACTTATACTATTAAATTTTTTCGTTAACCTTTATGAGGTTGAAACGGACTATATGTCTGAGGGTGAACGTCGTGGCTGGCGGCGACGGCGGATTGGTGGGAGAGAAGACGAATTTATGTTAGATTCATTTAGACCTAAGAATTAACGGAGGCTTTTCTCGATTCTGAAGAGGGGAGGGTCATTTACTAATTTTTTTATTTTAAAAAATTCTGGCTAAATTGGCCCGCCGGGCCTGCTAGACCGGGCCAGGTAGGCCCGATTGTTTTCGGGCCGGCATTTTCAAAATCTAGCTCAGCCCAGCCTGACGAAGCAAAAACAACCAAACAGGAAAAATTTAACATAAACAGCTAACGAAGTCCAAAATTAGTGATCAACAACAATCACCATCATTCCACTTAATAAATTCCCCAACAACAAACCTTCTTCACAAAAACACTCGATTTCCCCATTAATATCGCTACCAACATACACATGCAAACACAAATTTTGTCAATTCGGAAAGCGGACTGACCTCAGAAACTCGAAACTCAGATCCACGCTGCTGCGACTATCCTCCCGAATTCGGCAGATTTAGAGTTCGCCGGAAACTGCACTGCTGCGGCGACTGTTCTCCCGAATTTGGTTCTATTTCAAACAAATCGGCCAGAAGAACAAGAGCTTGGCCTCGTGGTGAAGGATTGAAGTTGACAAACTGGCTAAATAACCAATTCTGTTTCAGCAATTTCAGCAAATTGGGATGAAGGTTTGAGCTTAGGGTTTTTGTGGAGAACTAAAATGTTTTGTACTAATTATTTCCGACTCTGAAGCAGGCGGACTTTCTTATTGTTGATTTTTCATAATATTTCAATAACCCAATTTTCTAATTTGACGCCCCTCTCAAAAGAATAAATAAACAAGAGATATGCTATTTTGTCCGCTTAGGGAAATTTTAAACATACCCCATAAAAAATAATAATGAAATTAATTATAAATATACTATTATGTCTTTATAGCCCTAATTAAATTTGTAAATAAAATAAATTTTAAAACCCTTATAGCCCCCACTTAAAATTTAAATAACATAAATCCTAAAGAAATATTATCGGTTTATAACCTTAGCCATCAGACATAAGAACTCGTACGAAGTCATGAAAGAAGAAAAAACTATCGGTATTTCAATTGTTACTTTCTTATGAATCTTTTTGTTTTTTTATAATTTGTTTAAGTTTGTCATGATATTAAAGAAAAATATTGAATTGCGTGAAAAAATAATTGTTCGTGTATTTAGCTTTCTCATGCGCCGCATACTTTGGGAGTTATCTCAAGCATTCATAATTTGATAAATCCCTTGTCTCCTATCTCAATTTCTGACATGATTAATAGTTCTCATGTATTAGCAAAGACTTAATTGCAAACAAAAATAATGGATAAATGTAAAAAAATGGGAAGAATTATCGAGCTAGAGTTCCGAACTTTAGGTGCTTATAAATATTATGTATGTGTAGTGCAACTCGTACGGTAAAAATAGTTATTAACTAGGATCGAAGAACAACTGTGAAACAACCATGTTTGTAATTAATTTCATTATTATTTTTTATAGGGAGCTATGTGGAGTAAAATGGGGGCTACGTAATTAAATTATTTAAAATTTAATTGGAGGCTATAAGGGCATAATAGTATTATTTGTAATTAATTTCATTATTATTTTTTATAGGGGGCTACGTGAAGTAAAATGGAGGCTATGTTTAAAATTTCTCGTCCCTTTATTAGAGTTTTAAGTTCTCAAAAATAAAAAATAGTATAAATAAAAAAAATTTGAATCACGAGATGATCAAATGTTTTTTATTTGAATTTCATGAATATGCAACTCTTTGGGTCGTTTAATAAGTCTCATCAGATCAGACGTCAAAAGTCGCATATCAACAAAATAGGTAAATTATTTTATTCACCCTTAATTATGTAAAAATCTAAAAGTTAAAGAATTTACATTGATAATAACGTAGATAAAATCGAAAGTTTATTGGGTAATTTTAAATATAGCCTTCAAATTTCTCTTTATAGCCACATATTTAAAATAATAATAAAAATACAAATAAATGTACATTTATACCCTTATAGCCCCACCTTAAATTTTTAATAAAAAAACATAGTAATTCCATAGCCCCTTACCGACGTTAAACCCTACAATGCACCGATTTCTCTATAACATTCTATTGATCAAGAAATCAGACTGAATTTGTCGCCCATCGCACAATCCCATAATTCAAATCAATATTCCATTAAACCACAAGTCAACATTATGTTATAATTAGGCTGTAAAACTTGAAATAAAAATTATCAATGATTCAACTCCGAATACCAAATTTGGTCGCCATCTTGATAAAATATTCATACATGCACTAAAAACTGAATCCACAACAAACGAAATAATATAGAGAAAATGATATAAGGCGGCACCGGCGACTTCAACACCCACAATGATGATGTCATCGGGCCATCCTCGATCTGCATTCCCTCCCATCGACGATGGTGGTGTAGGCGGCGGTGGTATCTCCCTTCTCCAACTGCTAACTCTCCTCAATTTTCCTCAAGAACCCATGACGACAAAAGAGGAAAAATCTCAAAACTGCAGCTAGCAGAAGGGAATGGATTAATTTTTTTAAAATTAAAAAATGAAAATAGGGAGTTATAACAGGGGTATAATTGAACATTTATTTTTATTTTTATTATTAATTTAATTTAATTAGTAGGCTATAAAGAGATATTTGAGGGCTATATTTAAAATTACCCAAGTTTATTATGTCAAAAATGAGCAGGCCCTTAATTTTGGTCCAATACTTTGCCCATTCCCTTAGGGGGTGACTGGTAGACATGAATGAAATTTAGTGGGAATGGAATGACACTTGTAATGGAATGAAGATAAGAAATGAATCAATCAAGTAATGATATTCTTATGGCTGGTATACATGAAGAATGGAATGACAGGTTTATTACTATTATTTGTATTATACTTATTATAATTAATTTATTAATAATAATTATAATAATATTAATACTAATAATAATAATAAATATTAATTATATTTCAATATTATTATTTTTATTATAATGATAATAATTAGCTTAATAATACAAATAATAATAATTATTATTTATTATTATTTTAATTATTATAATTAGGTTAATAATAATTCAAATAATATTAATACTATTATTATTTTAAAATATTTTATTATAATTATTATAATCATCTTAATATTAATTATTATAATTATAATAATAATATTATTAATACTAATGATAATTATTATTGTTTATTATTTTTTAATAATTATAGTTTTTATTTTAATTATTATTAATTATTATTGTTTATTATTTTTTAATTATAATAATTAATATTAAGATAATAATAATTATTATTATATTAATGCTAATAAATATTATTAGTTAGTAGTTTTATTATAATATTATAATCAGGTTTATAATAATATTAATACTAATTATTATTATTACTTTAATCAGTTATTATTATTATTATATTATTATGTTTATTATTTTTTTATTATAATTATTTTCATAATAATTAATATAATAATATTGATACTAATATAATAATAAGTATTATTATTATACTAATAATAATAATAATAATAATAATAATAATAATAATAATAATAATAATAATAATAATAATAATAATAATAATAAAGTTCATTCCTTAAGATGAGGAATAGCTAATACCATGGGGAGGAGAGAAATGACTAAACCCATGCTCATGGGATTAGTCATTGCTAAAGGAATGACCACACCTTGCAGTAAAATGATACCAGTAATGGGATTAGGAGTAACTGTATGAATGACCATTCAATTCCAGCCTTATTCCTACATACCAGTCACCCCTAAATTTGAAGCCCAATTTTTGATCCAATTCCTTTTTCAATTGAAACCAACACTTCTTGCCCACTAATCTTTTTTTGTTAAAAGTCCAATATGCAGCCCACTTCTTATAGTTTAATTCTGCGTGGCAGCTTCCTATTTTTCTCTCTCATTTTTCTATTTTGGTAATCCGATTCTTTCCTTTCCTAATATTTTATCATTTCAAAAAGTCATTTGGATTTCATTTGTCAGCCTCATCATGATCATTTTTTCATTTTTCTAAAAACACTAGAAATTATAAACCGATAAAAATTACTAGGAAATATGCTAAAATAAGAAATTCACAAACTACGTGTGTAGAAATAAACAGTGAATCTATTTCAATAGAAACAAGAGAAATAAATCGTAAATATATGGAAAATCGAAAGGATCCAAACATAAATTACAACAATTGCAATATGAAATTAAAAATAAACCACTGATGCCCATTGCCAAACTTTTAGGAATTTGAGAAATTAATTATTTGGATCCGTATGAAAAGAGAGAAAAATGGAGTTTTAGTGAGGAAAATAGATGTAATATATAGGAAAATACTCCTAAAAAAAAACTATGTATAGGAAAATAGAGAATTGTAGATGAATAAATATGGAAAATGTGGTCTCTATTTATAAAGAACGAATAAATACGAATTTTGATATTTATTTTTTAATGTATTATCCAAAAGATATTAAGATTTATCTTAATATCTAATATAAATTCTACTCAACCAATCATCAATGGACAAGTGACACCATAAAGAAATGAGATCACGAGGTTTAAATATGCATGTGGACGGTCTCATTTTCATGATAAAGCGTTATTTAAAAAAAAATACATCTGATGTGGTGGTTGTCCACGAGTATAAAGTGATCGCCGTTAAATCTTAAATGTAGCCTTTGTCTAGTTTATGGATTTGTTGGGATTTGGAAAAAAGAAAGGAACCCGATAAAACTGATCTGATCCGAGATAGAATGGATTGACCCGATTGTAGTGTAGCTGTTCACCAGATGTTTTGGTCGACAAATCCGGAAATAGTAACAACCGTGGATTCTTGCCTGCAGCCTATACCATACAATAGTAGACTAATTAATTAATTACCTTAAAAAGTATATAATTAGTCGCAGTCTGATATATACGTTGCATGTGCTAAGTATATGTATATAAAATTAATCAAATTCTTGGATGCTTTCTGTCTCTATTATTCCTCTTTCTTCTCCCACGTGAGCATCATCACCTCTGAGACAGACTGCTCATTTTCACTATTTAATACAATGCATATTACTATGTTTTTAATATATTAACTATTTGAGAGTCAAATATTTTTTGTTAATATTTTTGTACATCTATTTGCCAGAATTATTAGTGTCTGTAACAAATGCAAATAATCCGAATTTTGAAAAATGGGAAAAATCTGTGATGATGATTTTTTTTTTTAGCATATTGTGATGATGAAATTGATTTATATTATACCCCACCAAACAAGCCCCTAAAAATTGACGACACGTCAACACATCTTACTTGTTTTTTTATGTGTGAAAAAAGTTGCTATGATTGTGCCCAACGAAATGTTGCAATTATACGATATAAAGTGAGCATAAAAGATTACTATTTTGAATGTTATGTAAATTTGAAAAAGTAAGATTTTTTCTTTTTTTCTTTTTTTCTCCAGGTTTGGTTTGGTTTGATTTGGAAGGTATGGTAGGCTATGTTTTTCGGAAAAGTAACTCACTCATATAATAAGTCAAATATTAAGTTAGTAACACCCTCCAATTGATATATCCTCAAAAAATAAAAAAGAAAAAAAACCTCCAATTGATATATCCTCAAAAAAGAAAAAAAGAAAAAAAACCCCTCCAATTGATATATACATTTTTTCAATCTTATATTTGATTATTTCATATAATTCTTTTAATTCTAGCTCGTATCATCGTCGGAAATTTCTTACTTTAGCACCTCCACATAAACCAATGAGTATATAAAAATAGAACACGAAAGTATAAAATTATTTTTTTATATTTCTAAACTTGTATTATTGCAACATAAATAAAATTGTTATATTAAATATATGACCACTTATCCCGGAACGGATGGAGTATTTCAGTATTCTAAGAAAAAATGTATGAGGCACTTTTCATTTTGCCCTTATTTTTAATACAAAATCTTGAATTATTTCAGATTGTGAAGTTGTTGTGGATGCTATTGTTTCAAGAGGTGAGAATATGTCAAAGATAGGAACCATTGTTAGCAGCTGCAGAATTCTAATGGAGTCAAGTTATAATATAATCAATGTTGATCATGTACGTCGGGAGGTCAATATGGCTGCTCACCAACTAGCTAGAATCGCTAAGGGTTTTCAGTTATCGCATGTTTGGAATGAATTTCTAACGTTTGTGGAGGGTATTTTCCATTTACCATGCTCGTGTTGATTAATAAAACGAGTCTTACTTTAAAAAAAATCTTGAATTATTTGGTTTTGAATGCAATAATTAGAGTAAAAGTGTAAATTTATCAACTTCTTTATAAATGAATGTTGACGCAACTTAACACTTATTCGTGAGGCGAGAGCAATGGCGGAGCCAGGGGGCAGTGAGGTCACTGGACCCCCTGGACTTTTAAAAATAATTAGTAGTATATATGTGATTGTCATTAAATTCAAAGATGAGAATGCGGTTTTTTCTGAAATGTAGAGCGAGAGTTCGGAAGAGGGAAGAAGATAATGAAATTGGGGGAGAATTGGTCAAAAGTCAGATTGAAAAATTGAAATTACAAGAAATACAACTTAGTTGTGTGGATTTATGTGAGTGACAGATGTATCTCATCTGGATCGTAGTTGCTTTTTAGTTACTCTAGGCATGTGGCCCATATCATTTGCTATTTTATTTTCACTTCTCTGCTTTCTTTTATGAGTTTATCATATGAAATAGCCACTATGGATAGTGGAAAAATAAAAGTTGTCAAAAAACATAATTTGTTATAAATTTTAGCAGATTTTAAAGTGATGAGACAATAATACCCTTAACTAAAGAAATAAACTCCACCATCACTTTTCTCTCTCATATACTCCTCTCCACCGTGATTTTTCAGATTTATGTATTCCATCTCTCTCTTTTTCTTTCTCTCTCTCTCTTCCATCGCAACACAGATCTTCTTCGCTGCTTTCTGCCGCCACCACCACCGCCATCGCCGCTGCACCTCCATCACCGTCGCCTTTGCCGCCTTCGCCATCGTCATTCTTTTTTTCTCTCTCTCTATTTTCCAGTGCCACCATCGATCTTCTTTGATGCTTTCTCCCGTCACCGCCGCAGCCACCGCCATCATCATTTTCTCAGTCATTGGGATGTATTTTTCCAGATCTATTCCGCCCTCAATCTGCTCTGTTACTTCAGATCTAAAGAATCCAACGATGATGCTTTACAAAAAGAGTCGTTTAGATGTGTTTTTCGTTCAAATTTTTATCCAAATATGTTTTCTAGTAGTCTCCGATCATCTTCTCCGGCGTGACTTTTTTTCATCTCTACAGCAACTGTGGTACGAATGAATCCATTCGTCCCGTTCGCACCAACTAGTTGTGGTCCATAACTTTGTACGACTGGTACGAATGAACTCATTCGTCCCATTCGCGCCAACTAATGGCGTACCATAACTTGGTACGAGTGGTACGAATGAAATCGTTCGTCCCCTTCGTACCATCTAGTAGCGCACCATAATTTGGTACGAATGAGCTCATTCGTATTGTTCGTACCAACTAGTGGTGCACCATAACTTGGTACAAGTGGTTCGAATGAATCCATTTTCATATCAATCTCACCTAGATCTCGGTTATCTGGTTGTGAATCGTCGACTTTTGAATCGGGCTGAATCGAGGATTTTGTGACTGGAATTCGATGTTTGTCCCCGGTTTTTAAGGTGGCACCGTCGCCGGAATTTATGAATATGATTTTGAATTTCTGTTTGTAAATCCACGAAGCCGTGATTGGATGGAACGGTGGTTGCGGTGACGATTGGACAACGATGGCGACATAGGTGATTGGACAGCGGCGGTGCACGCGGTGGATAGTAGAAGTGTTTCAAGTGAGAGAGGACAGACGAAGAGATGGGAGAAAGGAGAGAGAAATAGAGTGAAATGAGGGTTAAGGGCAAATTTGTCCAAAATCTTAAAATCTGACAAAATTTATTATAAATTAAATTTTGGACAACTATTAATTTTGACTATCTATAATGACTATTTGACATTTTTACTCTTCTTTTATTGGTCCCAACTCTCAACTCCCAAATATTGGATTATTAGCACTAGTCGTGAAAAATAAAATTAGATCAAGTTGCAGTCTTGCACCCGTCTTTGTTCTATTAATCATTTTTCAATTCTTCTCTCATCATTTACAAAATACCGGTTCGAAGTTCATCGATAATTCAAAATCATCTCAAAAATTCTTTGATCATTTTCTTGACATGATTGGACATTTTTATCTAGTTTTCCATTTTAGTTAGTAATTTGTGTCTAGATTTGTGGATTGTATAATTTGGATCCAATGATGGCATGATAAAAAATAGTTTCCAATTAAACTAAATCTTAAGTTAGTATGATTAGAAGCCTTAATTAGGTTGGTCCAACACATGGGTAGAAACATGATAAGTTATTGTGTATGGTTAGTGAATGTTATATATATACAATAAGAAGACATTCAAATGTCATATTTTATGGGAAAGTTAAAAAAATGTGAGCTCAATTGGCATGAAGAAGTTCATGTTCAGTGGCAGTATTGATAAGTAGGATATCAGTTGGACTTATTCTAGAATATAATTCTTATTGTTCAATTTATTTAATAAAAATATTCAAATAGTTATTTAACTTTAATGCTCTAAAACAAAATTAAAGTTTAAATTCGTTGGACACTACTGAAATTTTTTGTAGGTCATCTTATAAACCAGATGTAAGCTCGAGTTGGACCCCGTGGGTTCAAAGTCTGGCTCCGCCACTGGGCAAGAGAGTATTAATAAGAATCCGTTATAATAACTATACTTACCTATAAGTATATGGTAATTTTTTTTATTTTTTATTTTTAGAACACAGGTAGTTGGTATTATTCTGTTTGGAAATTATATGAAAATTATACGAACCGAAGGGTTTTGGTCGGTTCGGTTCGGTTTTATTATCCTTCGGTTTTCGGTTCGGTTCATCATTTCTTGAAAAGTCAGTTTTCGGTTTCGGTTCCGGTTTCACAAAATTCCATCGGCCGGGCACCGAATCGACCGAAATATTACTATTTAATAATATAATATATTATATAATAATATATAATTATATAAATATATATAGTAAAAACCCTAATCCTCTACAGTGTTGTATTCTATTCTCGCTCAACTCTCAAGTCAGCCGACACTCACCTCTCTCTCTCTCATCTCCTCTCTGCTGACTCCACACCGTCCAGGCGTCCACCACTCCACCTCGTCGGCGCTCTTCTCTCACCGGCGCCCAGCACCCTTCTCCCATCGCCGGTGGCGAGTCACCTCTCACTCTCATCTCCTCTCTACTGACTCCACAGTCCACACTGTCTAGGCGTCCACCACTCTACCTCGTCGGCGCCTTTCTCCCACAGTCCACACCTTGATGGTGGATAATCAACAATGCGTGTTGCTTCTTTCCAAGGGCAAATTTGTCATTCCTGGCATCCACCCCATGCTAGCCGGCGGCGCAGCAGCGGTCGAAGCCATCGGGACTAGAATTAGCGAGCTGAGCAGAGCGATGTTCGTCTGAGGTGGCGACGGAGGATTCTGACGGGATACGGCGGCGTGACCCTCGCCTTCACGGCATTTGCTGGCCTCGCGTTAGCAGCCGCCGTGTTCTACACTACTAGGTAAAGGAAAAACAAAATAAGCAAGGAAATCTGTGATGGAAATTTTCTGAATCTGGTGTTGTAACCCTAGGGAGAGTAATTTAATTAGTTTGAGAAAAAAATTAGGACTGTTATTTGTAGATGTGAGTGCAAGTTTTGGAATTTCAATATTTTTTTTTCATATTTATCGATTTTTAAAATAACTGACCGAGCCGACCGAATTTTTCGATTCGGTTTCGGTTCGATCCAAAAGGTGAAGTCGGTCGGTTTCGGTTATAAATTTTTTGGCCGATCGGTTGAACCGACCGACTGATGCACACCCCTAGTTTGAGCATTGGATTCCAATTATGTAAATACGAATAAAAAAATACATGAAATTCGCCGTTAATGTAGCAATGGCCGCCCCAGATGCTAGCTAAACTAATCACCCATATATATACGCATAGACTTGACATATTTTCTTTAATTTTAATTTAATTTTTTTTTTCTCTCTAAAGTCAGAAGTTTTTTAACACGGATGATGTCACAATCAGAAATATTTATCAGGAGCGAGTCTTGGATGCGGTGGACCGCATCATAAAATTGGTGCCGTCCAATATAATTAAAATATATTTATTTTTATTTTTAATAAATTTAATTAATTAATATCTAATTAAATTTTAATTAGAAATTGATAAATTTTAATTTGATCAATGAATTCTAATTGAGAATCAATAAATTTTAATTGGACACTAATAACTTTTAATTTAAAATTAATAACTTTAATCAAGATTAATAAACTCCAATCACCCTTCTAATTACCCCGATTTTTTTAATTAATAATTAATTACGATCGATTGGCCGTAATGCTTTTTATTAGATGTCGTACTTACGAAGATTACAAAATATCTTTTTATTTTTTTTGGAATTATTTAGTTGATAGAGTGAATGAGCTTGTTGTGGTAGAAAGTGATAATTTGAATCTTCAATCCATATTTTTTAAATTAAATGTGTTGTACATGACCTAGTGCGTTTCTCATATATTGTTTGTGGTTGGAAAATTATCTCATAAGTCATACCCAAAAGACCACTTTCCCCAAATTAATTATTTACTAAAAATAAAATAAAAAATATTACCCATCTTTAATTTTATAGCACGAAAAAATACAATTCAAATGAGCTACTTTGGTCCGGACAATAATTGAAGATCTCATACCTTAACAATAATTTGTTCCGTATCACTTGTTTATAATAAGAAATTCAAAATATTAATTCAAAATAGTACAAAAAGGAACATAATAATTAACATTTAATTATAGCTAGCTAAAATTAAAGAAAACTCCTCAATAACAAGTAGTACGATATTTTTCTATGATTGAGAGTTCAAGTTATGCGTATGTGTACTGTTGAAACTGTGAAAAAAGGAGTACTATACTATGGAAAAACACAAAGATAAATACTTTCGAAATTTAAAAATCTTAAAATAAATTCCAACTTAATCAGTACCATAAAAAGAAATTCAAATTATTTTCGGATTCCCAAAAAAAACTTCACATAACACGTTAAATAATCCAAATCTGGACCAGTTTTGAGGGCCCCCCAAGTAAATTATTTTTTTCTAATTTAAAATTGGCTCACTGTCGCTAAGCTGTAAAACGTCGCCGTCTTGATACCATGAACCCATACGACGTCGTCACGCCTCCTTTATTACACGCAATACACAATCCATCAATTGATCTTTTGATGTAATAGAAAGCATAAACCGTTGACCGTACCAATCTACTCTCACTACACTACCCAGCCCCACCGCAAAGATCGAAGCTCCGCCGCCGTCCTCCGCCTCCTACGTCGCCGGGAAACACTCGAAGATCCGATTCACGCGACATTTCGAGCTCCACGCTGCAAAAAACGAGGTTAATTTGAACAGCTGTGTAATGGCGGAGCGTCTGCAGCGGCGACAATGAAGATAACGGTAGATAAAGCCGCCGGCCGACAAATCCAGTCCCCTAGAAACCCTCCGCCGCCTCCAGATCTTCCCGGCAATCCCGGCTTTCAGCGGAAGCCGCCGCGCCGCAAAACCCGGTCGGGGGTCCGGTTGAGGAGGGAATCCGGGGCTCCGAGTGCGAAGCGGAGCAGCCGACCCGAGACCCCTTTGCTTAGGTGGAAGTTCAATGAGGGCAGCGAAGTTGACCGGAGCAGCCGGCGGAGAAATAGGGCCGCGGTTTCCTCTAGGAAGCTCGCCGCCGGCCTGTGGCGGCTGCGGCTGGCGGAGCTGCAGTCTGATGTCGGCCAAAGGGTAGGGCTTGAGGTTGTTTCCCATTCTCTGACACTAAGATTATTTTTTTAATATTTCTTCGAATTAGCTTATAATTTATGCCTTATGTGGAAAAAATAATATGATTTTCTGTTAATTAGGGTTCTTAATGACACACATTTTGCCGTGATCAGAATTGATTTCTTCATTTATTATTGGTTGGCAGTTGTTTGAATTTAGGGTTCTTTTTTACTATTTAAGTTTGATGCTTGTGATAATAGAACTTCTTTATTGCATCGGTATAGACTGCTGCTTTCGTGGTTGTGATGCTATTTCTATCTTCTGCTTTTAAGTTCGTGGTTGTGGCAGAATAAGAGTCATATTTCGGAATTTTATCGAAAAATTATGTCGAACTTCCCATTTTGAACTCTTCTTTAATGCAAATTCTTTAGTTATTCGGTTTTCATGTAATAATTAGGGGTATAAAGAGTAAATTCGCCAACTTTCTTGATATATGAGTTTTGACTTTTGACGGGAGGGGGACGATTATTTGAGGACGGAGGGAGTGTTGTTTGGAAGATCATTATAGCTAGTTTTTCATTTCAAGGGATTAACTTTGTAGTCCATTTTGCCCTTTGGTTCTTGCTTTGCAGTCTGTAGGTGGCCATTTTGGAGCTTCTATTCATTGTCATCATATTGATAGAGTGCATCATTCTCCAGCTGAGGATCCCGACTCTCCGCGTTCTGTTTCTGGTCCAAAACATGGCCTTCTCTACAAGGTATATGTACTTATTATTGGTGTTTATTTTCCCATTATATTTTGTATGAGTTGGTGGTTGTTTGCATTGGAGTGTTGAATGAAGAACTCTGAGCTAATAGAAACATTGTCTTCTTAAGTGATAACGTGTTTGCTCGATCACATACAAGCATTATGCAGAATCTGTTACATGCATGTTTTTAAGCAGCTCTGTCTTAAAGATTCATGTATTTGTTAAACTCACAGGTGCTACTTGCGAGATATTGTGTCTTTTGCCTTCTTCCCTCGAGCAAATTTCATTGTGGCTTCGTTTTTCTTGCAGACTTTGAATACATATTATTCTGAAATTGAAAATCCTCTTTACACAATGCAGTTTGAGCCTTCTTTTCAATTTCCGAACTATGCAATGGAGGGTGCAACGAAGTGGGATCCCGATGGATGGAAAGCATCGGATGAAGTGAAGAAAATATTTGGCCCATCAAAGCCTAGCGACCAACGAGAAAGTTCTGCTAAAGTAATATCTGCCCTTGAGGCAGAGCTCGAGCAGGCTAGGTCAAGAATCAACGAACTTGAGACTGATCGTAGATCTTCGAAAAAGAAACTAGAACAGTTCTTGCGTAAACTCAGTGAGGAAAGATCTGCATGGCGGAGCAGAGAACATGAAAAAGTTCGTGCTATTATTGACGATATGAAAGGTGATCTCAACAGGGAGAAGAAGAATCGTCAGAGATTGGAGATAGTTAATTCGAAGCTGGTAAATGAGTTGGCTGATGCCAAGTTATCAGCCAAGCGTTACCTGCAGGAATATGAGAAGGAAAGGAAGGCGAGAGTACTGATAGAGGAGGTTTGCGATGAACTAGCCAAAGAAATTGGAGAAGACAAGGCTGAAGTGGAAGCATTGAAGAGAGAGTCGATGAAACTCCGGGAGGAAGTGGATGAAGAGAGGAAGATGTTGCAGATGGCCGAGGTTTGGCGTGAGGAACGAGTTCAGATGAAGTTGGTCGATGCCAAGGTGATGCTCGAAGAGAAGTACTGCCAAATGAACCGGCTAATAGCAGACCTTGAGCCTTTCTTGAATTCGAGAAACGCTGCGTCAGATTCGCAGGAGATCAAGAAAGCGGATTTTCTCCGACAGGCTGCTGCCTCTCTTAACATACAAGATGTCAGGGACTTGACATATGAGCCCCCAAACTCCGACGACATTTTCTCTGTCTTCGAAGATGTCAATTTTGGTGAATCCAATGAGAGAGATGTCGAACCAAGCGTTGGCTACAGTCCTGCAAGCCATGCCTCCAAGATTCACACAGTGAGTCCTGAGATAAAAATGCTTAACAAAGATGGTGGTCATAGGAATAGTAACTCCAATGTATATATGAATCAGAGCGGCGAGCTGGAAGAGGACGCCAGCGAGTGGGAGACCGTGAGCCACCCCGAGGATCAGGGCTCGAGTTATTCACCAGATGGAAGTGATCCTTCTGTGAACAAACATTTAAATTTTCGGGCCAGCAACGTTTCAATGAATGGAATGGTATGGGAGAAAGATGGAGGAGGGCATGAGACACCCATAATGGAGATTGGTGAAGTTGATTCCGCAAGACTGAGGCAGTTGAAGAAGGTTTCTTCGATATCCAAACTATGGAGGTCGTGCCCGAGCAACGGTGATAATTACAAGATCATAGCAGTCGATGGAAAGAACGGAAGACTCTCAAATGGTAGACTTTCTAGTGCAGGTATCATGTCACCTGATCATGGTTCAGCAAAAGGTTGCCTTAGTCCCCAAGATTTATCGGGGCAGTGGAGCTCGCCCGACTCAGGAAACCCACATGTGAATCGTGCTAAAGGATGTATTGAATGGCCGCGGAGTGCACAGAAGAACAGCTTGAAGGCTAGACTGCTCGAGGCGAGGATGGAGAGCCAAAAGGTCCAGTTAAGGCAGGTTTTGAAGCACAAGATTTGAACTCAGCAAACCGCATTCAGTCTATAAAGCTTTTCTTGCTTCTGAATGGTAAGTTACTGCTCTTCCGCCTTCTCGACGAAGTGCACGGCAGCGTGACGGTGGCCGTCACCTCGTCGACGAAGCTTGGTTATCAGCAGATTTGTTTTTCGCAGAGCTAAGTATGATTATTAGCATCAATTTTGCGGATGACCAGGTCAGCAAATGGAGCACTATTTGTAAGTTATCATGTAATGTGTAAGTTTTATTCAAGATAAACCAGTTATTGATGCAGGTGGAAACATTGTATCTCTAATTTGGCTTCAGACAGTTACTATCAGTTAGTTGCTTCTCTCTCATTATTCATAAGCCCCCTGTCTGGTAGATTGGAATTGAATCTCTCTATATGTCCTCGAATAAATTATCCTTATTATAGAAATTTATAAAAAATGATGTCAAATTTGTTATTAGTCTCTTGTTTGGTTCGGTTTTCATTGCAATAATTAGAAGTAAAAATTAAAAAAGAGTAAATTTACCTATTTTTTTGGTATACGAGTTTTGGTGGTAGGGGCACTCATTCTAAGACGGGAAAGTAGTAGCACGCATGCAGCAATTTGAATGATCACAAAAACTGCTTTTTTAGAAATATTGCTGCTACATGGCAGATGTGAATTAGAGAGGTAGAAGACTAGAGAAAGTGTTTTAGGAGAGATGAAATTGATAGAAAATAAAAGGAAATAACATCAATTATTACTTCTTAATGAATAATAGATGTTCACCAGCTTATGATTTCACATAATTGAATATTTTTCTTTGTTTTTGTAAGCTCTCAGTAGCTACGACTCCCTCAGTTCCATCCATGGATAAGTAATACAATGCCATCAAAAATTGCATACTAAGGAAATGGGCAGACGAGGGATAAGTAATACCATGCCATCAAAAATCGTATACTAAGGAAATGGATAGACGAGTGTATTCGCTAGTTTCAAATTAGGTCACATTGAAAATAGGATCATGCAGAACGAACACAAATTGTGAGTTGAGGGATCTCGGTTAAAAATCTCATAAAATTCTGAATTCTCCAAGTAAAAATGTGTAGAATTCTTCAAGGTTACTCTCATAGTCAAACAGATTGAGGGGCTATTACAGTATGGCTATGCACTCGATTTCAATTCTTGCATCCATCGGTAAGGCCGCGACCTGGTAGGTCGAACGTGCTGGAGCTGGTGCTGGAAAATCTGCATAATTTAGCAACAAGTTGTAATATGATGTAGTAACATGGTTTATTGATAATATGCTAAAATATCTAATTTAACATAATTCAACTTTTTATGCGCCGTGACTTAACAACTTGAAATGTAGTATATTATAAGACAGTTTAACAACTAAGGAAACTGGACATAGGAAACTATATACAAAGGTTCAAGAACATGAAAAGATCTTGAGAAGCAAAGTAATATTCACTACTTAAATTATTAAGTTGACTTGAATTATAAAACTCACATTTAGCATATATTTCATTGACTGTCTTGAAGTCTTTCAGATCAGCCAACCTAGACAAGCAAGAAACATAATGTTAATTGGGACAATAAGAATTATTTAAAAGAAACAAGGTTCGGGATCGAGAGTGTGTGTGTGTGTGTGTGTGTGAAAGAGAGAGAAGGAAGAAGAAAGGGAAGGGGTTCTCGGAGTGCAACAAATCTACCCACATGATTGTTGTCTTGACAACTGAGGCATAGCTGCAACCACTTGCCTTAAGTATCTCACCCATATTCTTAAGTACCTAGTAGTATGCATAAGCTCGAATATATATCAGCAACCCTCATTCAAAAGAAGAACATCATAAAAATATAAACTATCTGCAAGTAACTAGGATAGCATTACATGTATTTTCTTCACAAAGTAGTGGAGTCTCACATTATGTTAGTCTTAGAGCTTCTTAACATACGTAGGATGGCTCATTGATATACTAAGTTCTACAAAGAGGCTAATTTAAAATCTGGTACTCCAAACTAGTTGACATTGCTAGGGTGCTCTGTGGAACATCGAGCCATGACAATGCATCAAATCAAGATTGACAAATTGAAATGGACCAGCAATAACTGATGATGATGGTTGACTCAAAGAAACATGATCTATAAATTGTTTATAGATATGAACTTTTTAAGTTTATACATAAAGTTAAATCGAAAAACAGCCAAGGGCAGGTATAGCTGCTATAACAACCAAAAATGCCCTGACTGTGCATGAGATTCATAGTAACAAATCTTATCTTCATCATAAAGCTCTACATGTAATGAGATATTTTGCCATGTATTACACAAGCATACGCGTGTTACAACTATACATGTTTGCTACTATGTTTCAAGACAGAATTTTCCCAAAAGGATTCCATAATGCGAGAGAGGGTTTGGACATACCTGCTCAGTTTGATCTTCTACACTATCTGAGACGAACTTTCCAGTCTGCATATTAAACAAAGAAAGAACCTTGTAACAACCTTGACACATATTTATGGACTTCATTCCAAAGAAAAATTCTCCAGCATATCATATATATATATATATATATAGGGTGTGGATCTGGTAGGAACTCATCCTTATATGAGTCCGTAGAACCATGCATTAATATCACTTCGGGAATACACAAAATGCAGTAAATATGGCAAAGGACATATTACATTAACTTAATGCACAAATATTTAACACATTTTTAATGCACAACATCTAATAATATAATACACCAATTAAATCTCAACTAGGGATGTAAACGGGTCGGGGCGGGTATTGCTTCCCCATCCCCATACCCGCATGAGAATTTTATACCCGTCCCCATACCCATTTAAATCGGGGCGGGTATTGCTTCCCCATCCCCATACCCGCATGAGAATTTTATACCCGTCCCCATACCCATTTAAATCGGGGCGGGGTCGGGGATTACCCGGTGGGGGAGGTTACCCGTCGGGTACCCGCTTAAGATAGAATTCAAAAATTTAAACTAAATATTAAAGTAGAATTCTAAATTTACTTTCTTTCCAAAAAATAAGGAAAAAGAGTAAAAATTGATGAAGTTAATCTTATTGAAGACAGTCTTATTTATAAGCCAACTCCTATCTTATTTTCCTTTCATTTTCGATGTGGGACAAAATATATTGAGAGAGGAGAAAGAAATGAAGAGAAACAAGTTGTCTCACATCGAAAATTGATGGAAGAGGAGAAGGAGAGTTGAGTTATATAAAGGAGGAGAGGAAATAATGTACATGTATCTAACTAATTTGGATTATTGGTCAACACCAAAAATCCGAATTTCCATATTAATAATTTTTTTAATTAAATAATATAAGTACAATTTAAAAATACATAATATAATATTTTTTCGGGGCGGGTTCGGGTTGGGGACCTATATACCTATCCCCGCCCTGAATAATCTCGGGTTTTCATTTTCGTCCCCATCCCCGCCCCGATACCCGAAATGTAGTCCCCATCCCCCGCCCCATTAGGGGCGGGTACCCACCCCCGCGGGTATAATTGCCATCCCTAATCTCAACAATGCATAAAAAAGATCAACGGTTATATTTTTTCATTAACATATGTTTGTGTGTTAAAATAATGCAATTTGTGCTGGTGTGATATAAATGCATGGTTCTTATGGACTCATATAAAAATGAATTCCTATACGATCCTCTCCCTATATATATATATATATATATATATATTATAACAAACCTCAGGAACAAGGCCTAGACAACCAGACATGAAAAGCATGTTATTTGCTTTGATGGCTTGACAATACGGCCCCAATGCTGCCGGAGCTTTTTCTGTATGAACAGCTTCCTTCAGACCTAGGTTCAATAACAAATTAAAAATGAAAAAATCATTTAAAAAAAAGAAGAAGCTGAAAACGTAGAAATAGCTAAACAGATAACTAAGGCGAACCAAAATTTACTAAAGCTTCCCTATTTCAGAAGACGCCGCGTAAAAAAAAAAAATTGAACAAATTACGAAAATTGACGAACTCTTCTTTCTTAAAAACTGAAATATCCAATCGCATGTCATTTCAATTGGATAATCACAAACAGTCATCAGCACTTTCCGGTGAAAAAAAAATCAGCAGATTTAGCAATAAGCTCGTAAAATTCGAAGCATAAGTATAATCGACCAAGCGTAAGGTACAATTCCGTAATGCAAGCAGCGAGACAAAAATAATTAATTAATTAATAAAAAACTGATTGAATCATATCGAAAACAGAACAGAAATCAATTGGTAAGATGACGATGAGAACGCCAAACGACTATGCCCGCAGCTCACCTGCAGTAGCATCAGTCGAGATGCCTAACGAAGCGAAAGGCGGCGATGCGGCGGAGCGGCGGAAGTTAGCGCCGGCCAACGAAACGCAGCCGAATCCGGCGGCTAATGGCGCACGAGAACGTAGAGAGGCGACATCGATCGCCGGCAAGTGGAAGCTCCTCGCGGCGGCGCACCACGCCATTAATCTTTCTCAGTCGCAGTTAGTTGAGAGAGTGATTAGAAAGTACACTCAGAAATCATAATGGTGGTATCTTATTGGTTATGGGCTTTGGGCCTAAAATGTGAGAAAATAATAATAAGCCCAAATGATGAAATATTAGGCCCATATTCATTAGGTTGAGGTTCAGTTCACGGCCCAATAGTTGAGGCACACTTGGGTTAGGCATGTCAATGCCGGACCTACCCGAAACCGTTCATAATTCAGTGTCATACAAAGTTATGGTTCCGATTCTAAACTCGCTCAAATCCGGAACTGCACCAGTCTAGAAACAGACCGACCCGCTCATCTCGGTTCCGGTTTGACCTGGCCCGTTTTTTTTCTTTTGAATTGATGTTTTTTTTTACCTGGAATTAAGAATTGATTAATGGAATCAAGTAAGCAATTGAATAAGAAAACTAATAGCTCATTCATTTTCGTATCAAATTGAGAAACCTTCAGTCACAAATTTCCATACATGGTTGCACAAACAACAATAAATATATCACAAAGAATATATTACACAATGTTGAACAATCCCAGATACATCAAAAAGTATACATCACCGCGCAACTACTTCCTAGTTCCTACACCCAATTTCTGCAAAGAATCCGACTAATTCCATGAAATTCGCTGCTAACCAACGCAATTTATAATGGGTTTTCAGTGAAAAATCGAAAAGAAATAGTTGCTAAAGTACAAATAATACGAATTGAATCAAGAAAGAGAGAAATTGAGTAGCAGCGATGGCTTTGCAAATTGCTATGGAGACTCAGCGACAGCGACACCGGCGAGCGGCGGCAGCGAGCGGAGACGGCGACGGCGAGCAGCGGTGGTTGAGATATGGGTTTGGTGAAGAAGTGGTTCTGGCGGTTCTCGTTCATCATGTCATAATACAGTCAAATACCCATTACCCAGAACCGATCCCACCCATTTCCTTTTATAAATTAACGGTCCGGGTCTGGTCCGGATCCGATCACTAACGGTCCGGTTCTGGAACCAGATCCAAAAAAAATTTAACGGTTTTGGGCAGGGTAAAACCCGCCCATTGATATGCCTAACTTGGGTGCGGCAGTCGCACGAGGCACACTTGGGTGAGGTTGTCAGAACAAACCTATATGATTAATGTCAGACAACTATATTATTGGATATAAGTTTCCGTCATGCAAAAAGATTGTTGCATGCAACTATGCAAGAGTTCTTCATCACTTCATGAATTAATGTTACGGGTAAAAAAACATAAAATATATCAAGATTCTGATCAAGAATGTGGGATATTTCACTGTGAGACGAGATCTCATACAAGACTCGTTTACTATTCCAATATTAGAAAAGCAATGAGCAATTCATATAACCAACCCCATAACCGAAAATATCCAATTGCTAATGGATGGTTCTAGTGTGGTAGACTGGTAGTTTTGTAAATTTGGCCAATCGATTGTTTCCAATTTGTTCACCAATAATTTAGATGTTAAGAAAAAAAAAAACTATGAGAATCAAGTTAGGTGTACATGAAATAGGGGAATATCTCGTAATTAATAAATTTTCTTATAATATATATATCTATATATATATATATATATATATATATTAAAATTACGTCCTCGCCATTACCACAAAGTCAAACTTGGATTTGGGAATTATCGAGAGAAAGATGATGTTATTGATATTTTTCGTGTGTAGAACCCTCTCTCATAAATATAAATAATTGATAAAAATTTCAAAGTAATATAGAAGGTGCAAGAAACAAGAGATCTTTCTTAATGATTCCTGCATTTAGACGTGATTGTCATTATCAAAATTTTAATGTGTCTCTTTATAAGCAAACAAGATTAAATTGGATCAATCTAAAATTAAGTTCACAATATTTATATTTTGGGATGTTTAGATGCTTAGTCCTATTATTATTTTTATTTCACACCTTTTTTGCAGTCATGCAAATATACTCGTATTTCATCATGGGCTTTTGAAATGTTTAAACACTTTAGATTATTTAATCATAACAGTTTCAATGATATAAATTCAAGGCAAATTTATTAGAAAATCATTTTGTCCAATGAAATTGCAGCTAATTCTTTAGACATTTTTTATTTGTAAAAGTCAACTATTTAAACGTAGAAAAATTAACATTCTTTTATGATGAAAATGACATTTCCGAGTATATATTGTGTAATATTTAAACTATGTGATAAATTCCTTTAAGCAAATGCAATATTTCTCCTGATTATGACTTGAAAAGATCAACTTTCCATCAAATCCTTTTGACAAAAAACAGTTCCTCCTTTTACTAAATTTATTGCAGTGTGTTTGTTGCCAAAAGTTGGTTAGCAATACAGTACATAAAAATATATACTCCTATATAGGGTTATAATTAATATATACATATATTATATACATGAATTTAAACCAAAATTTCTTATATTAGCATCTTCGTTCACGGATAAATTAAATTAAGTTTCTTACCTTCACTTTCACCATATCTTTGCCATGACAAATATTTGAATAATTATACTTTTACAACTGAAGACTGTGATGACTCAATATTTATAAATAAAATTTAATGACCAAAACTTGATGTAAATAAACGTGGAATAATAATATCTTCACAGTAAAAAATGAAGGGGCCAAGTTTAATAAAAAAAAGGAAAAACAAAAAGTGCAAGAGCCTAAAATATGTACGTCTTTTTTCTATTTAAATAACGAAGAAGTTTTAAAAAAATTTCTGTTGAGGTTAGTAAATCAATGGGATTTTTTATTACAGAAGGCAAGAAAGAGAAAGAGACAGCTATTATTAGAAATTATTGATATTTGGAATTTCTGTTGTATTCTTTAATTTTACTGGCATTTTAATCATCACTGCTTTTCTTTTTTTGGAAGGAAACCCAACTTACAAGGCAGAAGCCTCGACAAAAAACAATGTCACAAAAATAAACTTATGAAATTGGTTAATATCCTAACGCCTTATGATTCACAAATTATCAGAATATTTTAAAAATTATGTCACTAAAATAAAATTGTGATATCTTGTGATCTGTAGCTATTATAATATCACAAAAATAAAAATATATCACAAAATTTAGTTACATTTTTATATGTAGCAAAAGTATATAGATGCATGTGTGAATGATCACTAAATTAATTTTGTTACACATAAAAAGATGTAACAAATTTTATAACACTTTTCTTGGTGTCACTGTAATTTCTTGTTGTGGTGGTTAAGACATAATTTCAATTCTCAATCTATGAAAAAATTAGGGTTAATTTGGTATAAATTCATAATGAATTCTGAAATTCCGGTTTTTCCCATGAATTTTTAATTTTGTTTCTAAATTTATAAAGATTTCAAAATTCCAATTTTTCTCACGAACTTTTAATTTTGTCTCTAAATTCATAAACTTTCAAATTTTCCGGAATTTTCCCTACAATCAGATTCCGGCCAAATCAAGATTGACGTGGCGCCAGAATCGGTGACATGAATTTTTTTTTTAGAAATAGCATTGACGTATAATTAAGAGATTTTTCTTTATGGATTTAGAATTTCAGAGGAAATTCCCAATAATTTTAGGAAAAATTTCAAAAAATTTGAAAGTTTGTAAATTTAGAAACAAAATTAAAAATTCGTGAAAAAAACTAAAATTTTGAAATTTTTTATGGATTTAAAAATAAAATAAAAATTTTATGGAAAAATTCGGAATTTCGAAATTCTTTACGAACTTATACCAAATTAACCCAAAAAATTATAATATTCTCAATTCTTTCCAAAGTAAACGACATGCATTAACGGTATACATCGAACTTCTATCGGAAAAGTTACATATGTTGCAGTTAGACATATTAAAAGATAGTTTTATAATTGGGATATTTGAAAAATCATGTTAAAATTATAAATAAATCCAAAATTTTAAATTTTTTAAACAATTGGTCGTTTGAGGGATAAGAGATGAATTGAAATATTTGGCGACTAATAATTTAATTAGCTATGCATGGCGCCGTAGCGGCCCTCGAGCTTGGAACAAACTTTAATGCTTCTCTCTCTCTCTCTCTCTCTCTCTCTCTCTCTCTCTCTCTCTCTCTCCTCTTCTATAAATCCCCAGTACTCTTGCCATCATATATTATACATTTTTCAACTACTTCATTTTCTGTCGCATTATTATTCATATATACATAAAATTAAATAATACTCCCTTACTGATCAAACTACTTGTGTTCTGCATAAATGTCTTTGATATGCAGAAAACTTGGCATCTCTGAGAATGGAGTATTCAACAAATTCTTTATCGCTACATTTACTTGTATTTTCGCTTTAGGTTCGTCTTTTTTTTTTTGATGTTTTTGGTGATGAGAAAATATATTGACAACAATATAGTACTCTTTTATATTAGTTTAGCATAATTAACATGATACAAATTAAGGTGGCCAAAGTAATTCGTATACATTTTGCAGGTGGAGCTGCGGTGGGGGCGATCGCCGGAGCAATCAAGGGCCACACGACGGAGACCGGCCTCTCACGGGGGTTCGTTGTCGGGGCTGTGGCGGGGGCCGTCACCGGCGTCCAATTGATGGACCTCGTCGTAAATGGAGAGCCTTTTCCTAAGGTAAAAGATAATATATATGTATATAGAATAAAGATCAAATACAAATAATGAACCTTAATTATAAAGTGTAGTGACATTCAATCCCATCAACCAATTCTTTTTTTATAACCATCAAATTGTTGCTCTGCAAATATCCCTTATCATTAAATCAAATTGCAGATAAATTACCTTCTCAAAATCTCTAATTCGAAATTCAAAAATACAGCGCGTCCATCAAAAAAATTTCTGCGTCCGTCCATTCTATGTAATACTACAAGTTTGTACCATGCTGTTATTTAATATTATATGCCATTGTTCACCTGCTCGAATATTAAATATTAATTACTCCATATACATGCATGTAAGGTGAATGTATTGTAATAATATTGCAATACTATTTTGTAATATGTGTACTAAATGAGGCAGTTTGGATTTGAGTAGAGAATCTTGTAAGAAAACATCTTATGGTGGAGCAATATAACTTCCATTATGGGCAAACTTCAATAGTTACCAAAAATCCAAAATTTGGCTAAATTATTACACCAACTTGCTACATTAATTAATATAGTTTTACCTAAATTCTTAGGTAAACACTATTCACTTACCCAACTTTTGGTGAATGTGGGTCACATGCATTGTTCTATTATTCAAAATTATTTGTGTGTCTGAATATGTATATTTTTCCTAACATCAATTATCAGGTTTATATTAATGTGTATATATTACAAAATAAATAAGTTGTCTAATATTATATTGATATCATTTATAATTTCAATATTAATATATTATGCGCATTGATAATTACAGCATCTTGATTGTAAATGAGAGATCTATTATAAATATTAGTATATTTTTATTGATTTGTATATGTATTTATGATCTAAAACGATATTTAATTTCCAGGTTGCACTACTATGTAGTCTCATAAATGGGAAGGCATTTATGGAGTGGGTGAGCCCTGCAGTGCTTAAAGCTTATCAGTGGCAGGTCATTCTTTTTTCTTTCTATACGTTAGTAATGTCAATCGAGTCAATTCACTCGATTTTTGGATCAATCATATCGAGTTCTTGAATTTTTCTGTTGTGGCCAACAGACTGAATTTTTTCGGGCTACAATTTTTTGACCTTAGCCTTCTTCGTTTTGGTCTATATTGATCGATTTCACTGATTGACATTGCCAATTTCATAAATTGTTTTTCCCTAAAAAGATGAAATTGACTAATAAGTTGTTACAGATTAGCGGTACGGAGACAAGCTTGAGGGAATACTCGGACATTTTCGATGTTGATACATTCAAGGGATTATCTCATGATTCAATCAAAGAATTACCAGTTCACAATTTCCATACCACGTCTAATTCGGAAACTAGTTGCACAATTTGCATGCAGGTACCTCGTTTGTGTTTCAATCTCGTATTTCAGAGGTTGGAATTAATTTTGTAATAAATAAATAATTGATATATAAAAATGAATGGTAGAATTTGAAGAATGGAGAAGAGGCGAGGAGGCTTGGGAGTTGTAAGCATATATTCCATGTTGAATGCATAGATGAATGGCTAATGAGGCAGGGCAGCTGCCCCATATGCAGAAAAGACGTGGGCTGACGACGACGACAAGATATATATTCAATAAAATATGCAAATTGGGTAAACAAAATACGGTGGTCTTGGAAATGTTGACACCTAAAGATTTTTTTTTTGAGAATATTTTATGAAAGATGTATATAATAATATCCTTTGCCTTGGTTCCAGTTTTGCTTGTGCTATGTAGATAAACTATATGTAACTACTAAGCAGTAGTGTTTAGACTTCTCAATATATAATCCCATGGACTCTGGCTGTAATTTTGTTTTTCTTACAATATATATTATATTTACAGCTCGTTTGGTAGGGGTGAGTAGGGTGTATAATATGTCTATGACACCCTAATATCTTGTTTAGTATGAAGTATACGGCCCTTTATAAAGTTTGAGCCCGTATGAATAATATTTACTTTTGTTGTTATGTATACTACATGTGAGGTGGTATAAATAATACTGCAACTAATTATAGCAATAAATTACAATAATTACTATGTGTTGCAGAGAATTTAATACTTCATACCAAACCGAATATTAATTCTTTAAATTTATAAGACATCTCAGTCAATAATATCAGGCCTTATCCCATACTTTATATCAAACGAACCCTTAATATACTAAAAATAACCCTCACGAATCTAAATTTAAATGCTCCTTAGTAATTAAAAATAAAATATCCTCAAGCGCAACACTGTGTTGCAATGGAATCCATCCTATTTTTTAATTAATTAAAATTTAATACTCCCTCCATTCCTCTCATTGAGCTTTACGGAAGGAATATAACTTTTATTAAAATTAATAAACTTTAATTAGAACTCAATATACCTTAATTAAAATTAATAAACCCAAATTAACAAACTCTAATCATAACAAACTCAAATCATTTTCTAATCCTGTTAATTACTCAGAATTTTGATTACTCTAAAACATCTGTACTCTCTAATCCACTTGATTATTTTCCAAAAAAATATTCTCTATTCCTCTTAATAATACTCCATATATGTAAACTAAATCACCACATTTAAAAAACAAGAGTTTTTGTACCAATGTTAAATAAAATAACTAAAATGTATCAAATCGAATTTTTCAGAATCACAATTGTCACAAAGTCAAGTTACATTTTTTACCAATGTTTAAATAACATAAATAAAAAAAATTGTGTCGAATCCAATTTACCAGAATAAAAAATGTCACAAAATCGGAAAGTGAAGTCTGAAAAACAAGTGTTCGTAAATAAGTAGCAGTATTAGTATTAATAAAATTCACCAAACACCCCATAGCATATCATCAATGGGGCAGTAAAACAACAAACTAAAAAAACCAAACAACCAAATCTCAACGATCAAACACAAATATAAGAAGACAAATGAAAAACACCATAAAACGTTCAGCTCAAGATCCTAGAAACCATGAATCTTGATCTGATCCTTCTTGACGAGGCCAGCAGTGATCAAGAACTGGGAAACATTCTTGCGCTGATCGCCCTGCAGCTGAATCACCTTGCCCAGCTCCTTGTCCTGCACGACGTTGCCGTTGCAGCAGAACTCCTTCTTGAGATCCTTCAGAATCTTCTCGTAGCTGAATTCCCTCCTCAGCCCCTGCACCGTCGTCAAGCTTTTCTTTCCATTCCTCTGCTGGATACGTATATGCACATACTCCTTCGTTCCCGCGCCGCCAGCGTCTTTCGCCTCAGCAAATGGATCAAAAGCAGATGGAATTTGAATGTCTACCTCAACCATCAACCTTGTTGGATTTTGACTTGGTAACCGAGATTCGATAGCTTTCTTTCTGTCTGCAGGTCAATCATCAACATCGATCAATTAATCAACAAATCAATCCAAAAAACTCATGAAAAGGAGGATTATCATTCTGTAACGCATGATCACCAATCAAACGAATATCATGATCAAACCCTAATTTTGACTTCGCCGCACACATAAAAAATTTTGACTCCTTAGAAGAGGACGATCGCGTCTAATTTCAAGAACAAAATCTAATTTTAACTTCCGCAAATCAATCCAAAACAGATACACACCGAATCAAATCAAACAAATCCAAAAACATCTACCGCGGATCACGAGAACTGCACCGACAAAAGAATTTCAAGATTCAAAGAGGAAACCTAATGAACAATATTAACGCATGATCACGAATCGAACAAATCGACAACAATTTCATGATCAAACCCTAATTCTGAATTCCGCAAACGCATAATAAACAAAAATACCGAATTAAATTGACGGATTAAGGAAAAAACATGTAATAGACTCCGGCGAAGAGGACGATCGCGTTTAATTTCAAGAACAAAACCAAATTTTGACTTCCGCAAAACAATCCAAAACAGAAACACGACGAATCAAATCAAATAAATCCAAAATCATCTACCACGGATCACGAGAACATCATCGTCAACAAAAAGAATTTTATGATTCAAAAAAAACATCTAAGAAACAATATTATTTCGAACAAAAGGAATAGAAGTAGAGAGACATACCTTGCGAATTGGGAATTTGAAAGGCTTTCGACTTTCGCTGAATGAAATATAATGATTTAGAGATTAGCTCGGGAGTTTATTTATAGAGGAAAGAGAGGCGGTGCTTAGCCACACAATTAAAAAAGAAAAAAAGTAAGTTAACTAGGGTTAAAAATTTCGAGGTTCGACCTAACAAGGGTTAACTACTCGGACGGCCAGGATTGGATCCAAGTTGGGCTTTGCGTAGGTTCAACGCACTCGCACAAAAGAAGTCTCATTTTCGGTATTACTATATTATATGAGAGGAAAATAAAACTAGATAGTGTGTACCACTCATACCCAGTTTTGGTGGCATGTATAAGCCATACCCACTGACATCTTTTTTGCACTTTTCAGAGATAAAAAAAATAAAAAACCTGATTTGTCTGCCTTGAATCTAGCAAAATGAATTTTTTTTTACTGCCTTGATCACTCAACCGCCGCCTCTGCCATTCCACTCATGCGAAAGAAATCTGAGGATGAACGGCAACATGAAAATGAACGACGTATGGAAGAGGTTAGTACTTCGTACCGAATTGAATATGGACGAAAGAAAAAACTGTACCGACCGTCATAATATTGTACCGATAGGTTTTTTACCTGTCGGTACCGTTTTTCAACCTATTTACACTTTTTTTTTGTACAGTGTGTTTCTGTCCTTATTCCGGACGTTGTGTTATGTTTATTATATTTTTTAGGCACGCTTAATAGTTAATTTAACAAATAAGATCATTTGGTGTAACGTTTTCAATTATATATAACTCATTTATAGATTTAAAAATCATGATCAGTTGACATATATTACTACAATGTGTGGTAATTATGAAAAAATTGTACCGATCGGGGAAAATATTGTACCGCTCGCAGTAAAATCATGAGTTGATTTTACTGCGAGCGGTACAATATTTTTCCCGATCGGTACAATTTTTTTTTATACAATGTGTTATGTTTATTATATTTTTAGGCACTCTTAATAGTTAATTTAACAAATAAGATTATTTGGTGTTACGTTTTTAATTATATATAACTCATTTATAAATTTAAAAATCATGATCAGTTGACATATATTACGACGATGTGTGGTAATTTTGAAAATAATGTACCGACCGGGGAAAATATTGTACCGCTTGCAGTAAAATCATGAGTTGATTTTACTGCGAGCGGTACAATATTTTTCCCTGTTGGTACAATTTTTTTTCTCCATTGTGTTTGTGTTCTTATTTTTGAATCGTATTGTGTTTGTATCAGTTTGATTGGATCTGGATCCGTGAAGATGCACAACGCTATTCTCCGAGTATTAACATGTACTACAAAGTTTCGATTATAACAGATATTAGGCAGAGACAATGATGCACACAGAAAACAATACATGAATTTGACAATTAAGCTATTTTAAAATAGCCGAAAAGTACAAAAAAGAATCTCAAAAAGTTGTCAGTGGTTATGGCTTATATGTGCCACCAAAAGTGGGTATGGATGGTACACACTATCTTCATACTGGATAGTTGTGTGCATTGTCATATATTATATTATATATATATATATATATATATTTAGGATTATTATATTATATTGTTGAGAGAAATAAGAATTCTCTTCTCTCACGTCTCCGAATAAATATCATCTTCTATCAAAATTTGTATATCAAAGACATGAAAGAATTTGAATCAAGAACAAAGACAAAATATGAAATTCTAACATTATATCATATTTACATAAAATGATAAAAGTCTAAAAATTAACGTTTGAATATTTCTTAATCATATATATGCCCACCATGTTTCTTTTTTCTTTTTTTATAAATTAACTATTAAATTTAAAACTGCTCCACGATGAACTAGAATCCAAAATCTTTGACCCAATACATTAATTATTAGGCCAACACACACTTCCATATTTTTTTTGAATATCATTACAAATATTAATACTCACACACCCCACCTAGAATTTTTTTGTGGCCGAGAGTACTCGAACCTCTGACCTATTGGTCAACAGGCAACCACTCCACCACTAGGCCATCCCCACTGGGACCCACACTTCCATATTTTTGTTACCGGCAACACGTTCTTATATTATGGATGATAACATGATGAGTTGACATAAAATGTTAATTATAAATAACTTAGGTAGGATGATGTGGGTATAAATGAGATTATGAACGGAACTAATTTGATATTAAGTTTTTGACAAAAATTTGGATACAATTAATTTCACGATTGTAATTAGAAGATAATTAAAAAGATTAATAAAGATAATTAGAGTTTATTCAATTAAAATTTTAATTTTAATTAGAAATTTATTAATCATAAATTAAGATTTATTAAATTCCAAATTGAATAAATGAAGACACAACTAGAATGAATGAAATATTAGCTAATTAAAAAAACATGGTACAAGGCTACAAGCATCACGGTGCAGTGCACGCACACAAGTGCTCCTTTTAGGGGGCGTTTGGTTTGCATGATAAGGAGTGATTGATAATATAATTCAACCTAATCAAATGTTTGGTTTGAATGATGAAACCCGTGATGAATAACTAGGCCCGTAATCCAATCATTCAAATGGATGATAACTTATCATCCCAAATTTGGGGTGATTATTAATCCTTGTCTAATCCATGATGCAAAATTCCAAAATAATCACACATAAACACATACACACACAAAACACACACACACACTGCACACAGTAGCACACACACTCACACACACAACACATAGTAGCACACACTCAATTATCCTACACCACAATCAAGCAATCCCAACACAAGACTAATAATCTAAATAATCACAGCCTACACTATCCTATCCAACATTATCTATTCCATCCATCAAATCAAACTGTTGGGAAAATTATAAGGTTTCGATTTGATACCAAAACCCAACTGATTCTCCAACCGAATAGATGATCGCGTCAACCTAAATAGTGTTTTCCAGCTCGCCTGTTTGAGCTTTAGATTTTCTAGGTTTACAGGTTAAGGTAGCGGAAGACAAGAATCGACCTACCGTGTCTACAAGCAGAGTCACTAGCAAAAGACAAGAAAGGCGTCAACCTTCACTCGAGTCCTCCAAGAAAGCATGATCAAGTCGAAGAGAATTCGAGCCGAGTTCAAAACACAAATGGTCCAATTGCAGAGAACAAAGGGAACTAACCGAAGACATCACTTCAAGTCGGTCCGGCTCCGAATTCAAAAGCCGGCTACCAAAGGCGAGAAGATCCGGCGTCAGAGGAAGTCAACATACCTCGACCAATGAGGGATTGCCAAATCAGCATCCTAGACTTCAGGACCTAGGATGTGACACAAATGAAGACAGGTGCAGATTCGCCCAACGGCAGATCTTGAATTTAAGAAGAGTAGGTAAGATTCAAACGGCTCCTCCAACGGCTAGTCTTGAATCTCTACCTATATAAACCCGTCTTCAACCTCAGGATCAAGTACGGAAAACTCTCTACAAGCTTTCACTCTCTGAAATCCTCAATCTTTCAAAAGCTCTCAAGCAGTTCTACATAGTTCAAAGAACACTATATCTTAAAGTGTTTCTAGTTCAGAAACTGCTTAGTTTTTCGTCTGATCCCTAGGCCAAAATCTTTGTATATCTTAAGCCTAGATTTCGAACGAGTTCATCATACTCTAAAGTTCTTAATTGTAAGAACTCGTTCACAGTTGGAACCCCAAACCAAACCCCTCTTACCCAGAAAGATTAGGTCAAGGTTACGCTTGCTTGAAGCGAGAAATTCAAGTGTGTAAGGTTTTTTCAGTACCCGTAAACTGAAAGGTTAGGCTTGACAGTGCCCGCAAACTGTTGGAACACAGCTCGGGTTAGAGTTGTGAAGTTGCTTGGTACTTGGAAACCAAGTGGTAGTGGATTACCAGTGAACCTGGTCGTGGACGTAGGAGGTGTTACTCCGAACCACGTAAAAACTCGCGTGCACTTTATTTTCTCTTTATATTCAGTTTTGTACTAACTATTTCATAATATTGCATATTTGATCAAAACTGCATACGCAGCTGCTCTCCAAAGGCAGCTGTGTCTCTCTGAAAGTTGCACAACTTGACTAAGCTGAAAACCTAAAGTTAATCTTTTCAAACTGAGTTTTTCTAAGTAACCGAGCTAAGTTTTCAAACCACCACTTTCCGCACCGCCAGCTGAGTTATTTACCCAGCTGACCCTCCTCAGCTGGATCGATAACTGAACTCACCATCTCTGTGATTTAACTTGAAATTTTTTTTAGAAATCTATTTGGTGTATTCACCCCCCCTCTACACCAAATACCTAGCTCAGGGACCATCAATTGGTATCAGAGCAGTGGTTCAACAGACCACCGTTTCTGTATCAAGAGATCTCTCTTGACAATCTGTCAGTGGTCATCTGAACAGATCCTCTTTGTGAAAAACTCATATTATTACATACTGCATATTTCTATAGATTCTTATCTTAACAGGAATCTTCCCACCTTCTCGGTAGACAATTATGCAATATGGAAGTTCAGACTGAAGAGCTTTCTCTGTGTGCATCACGATATGATGTGGGACGTCATCACAGACGGACCCATCATCATCTACAAATCAGGGAACGAGCTTGTCCCAATTCAAGATGGCGAACAACCAAGATATCAGCTCATTCCCAAGCCCAAGAGTGGGCACACCTCAGAAGAAAGGAAGCAGGCTGGACTAGACAGCTTCGCGAGGAACACCATATCTTCAACGGTCTCCAATGCCTACCTCAGCAAAATCATCAACTGCGAAACCGCAAAGGAGATGTGGGAAACCCTAGCAAAGCTATGCGAAGGGTCGGAGGAGATAAAGGAGAATAAATTCACGATTGCATGCCAGAAGTTTGATAACTTCAAGCAGCTGGTCAACGAGTCCATCGAAGGGATGGAACTCAGATTCTCCAATATTGTGGTGGAAATAGAAACCATCAGAACTGGGAAATACACCCAGCGAGAAAAGAATCTAAAAGTTCTTTCATCGCTCACAGCTGAATGGAACACCTATAAGGTGGTACACCAAAATCGAAGTGACTTAGGTGATCTTTCAACTGAAAGATTAGACTCCCTGCTCAAAGCCAACGAGTACAACTTGAAGATTACAATGAAAGAATCTTCAAGTAATCAGAATGATGGAGAGCCGACACCTGCAACAAAGGAGATTGCGTTCAGAGCCAACTCTGACAAATCCGCATACATGCAGTCAGCTGAGTCATCGAAGAAGGATAAGAAGGACATGAGCAAGGAAGAGCTACTTGAAGAAATAGCCATGCTGGTCAAAAACTACAACAGACTCAACACCAACAAGGGCAAACACAAGAAGTTCGCAAGAACTTACAGAGACAAGTACGCAGCAGCTGATGAGAAGTCAGCTGACAAACGAACAGAAGAAGGTTGCTTCAACTGCAAGGAACCAGGACACTACCTGCTAGATTGTCCAAAGCTGTCCAAGAAAGACAAAGACCAACTGAAAGCTAAGGCAGCTGACAGAAGGAGAGCTTATATCGCCGATTAAGAATCAGAGTGCAACAAAATGGATGACATGCCATTTTCAGACTCGGAAGAAGAAGCCCTGATAGCCCATGATGAACCTGATTGGGATACATGCTTCATGGGATAAACAGACGGCATCGATGAAGATGAGGTAATGTCTCGAACTCAAAATCTATCTAACACCTCACCATCACACGAACACTCTACACAGGTCTCAGAATATGGACTACTTGATTGGAGTCTAGTAGAGAAAGTAATGAACGATTCCAATGAGCTTCAAGAGATCCTTGACGTCATTATGTGTGAGAATGCCGAGCTGAAGGCAGAACTGGAAAAGACAAAGGTATCAGACGCAACTGATACAACACAGCTCCAACTGGAAGTTGTTTCACTAAAAGACAAAATAGTGAAACAAGATCAGCTGATGAAGGAATTCTACTATGAGAAGAAACAGCTGATGGAAGATGTGGAAAAGGTCACAGCTGAATCGGAAAAGAAGTCAGCTGAGATCATTGAGCTGAAAAGCACCGAAGAGGTACTATCTAAGAAGATAGTAGCTCTCATCAAAGCCACGTCAACAATGGACGAGATCATTAGTGCTCAACGTCCAGCAGCACTCAAAGCGGGACTGGGATACAACGAATCAAATGATGCCTCAAACATTGCCTCCACAAGTGGAACAAAGGTAATGTTTGTACGTGCAAACGAACCTCCAATCCCAACAACTCAGCATCAACAGTTGAGGACACAACAGGTGTCAGGAAGACCAGCTGTGAAACATCCTCAAGCTCCGTCGAGGACACAACAGGCATCAAGAAGGTCAGCTGTGCAACAACCTCAAGCCCAACTCAGACAGCAACATGCTCAACCTCAACGAAGACAACAAGCTGGATTTTACAGATACCAGCAACAACAACAGCACGTTGAACGATATCAATCGAGATATCAGAGATACCCAGCTGGATATCACTCATATGAGTACCAGCTGGATAATCATTTCCAGCCACAGCATCACATGAGACAGCAGAGACAAAGAAACGTCTCAGCTAGGCACACAGCTGGAAACCAAAAGAAATCAAGACATCAAAACGGGAAGACACTGAGATCAAGACCCCGCCAGCAACAACCGAAGAACACAAAGAATGTGTATATCGACTCAGCTGGGAGAATTATCAGATCAAATGACCCAATTCGAGTCATCAAGCAGATCTGGGCCGTCAAAGGATCTCTGTCTAACCCACAAGGACCCAATTAAAACTGGGTACCTGAATTTTAATTTTTTGTTTAGGTTGCAAGGAATCGACGCATCTCTGAGGAGTCGATGAGAACGCTATGGTACTTGGACAGTGGATGTTCCAAGCACATGACGCACCTAAAGCATTTACTCCAGGAGTATATCGAGCGTACAGGTCCACAAGTAACATTTGGTGACAACTCCAAAGGCCTAACCAAAGGTTATGGTACATTTAAAACTAGAAATGTTAGTATCCCAAATGTTTCTTATGTACAAGGATTGCAACACAACTTGCTTTCCATTAGCCAATTCTGCGACAACGGTTTTTCTGTCAAGTTTGATGCACAGTGAAGCACAGGGAAACCAAGCAGATACTCCTAAGAGGGAAAAGAGAAGGAAATATGTATTTTGCCGATCGGAATGATCCTCCGGAGACTTGTCTTGTATCGAAAAGCAGCAATGAAGTCAGCTGGTTGTGGCACAGACGGCTGAATCATCTCAACTTCAAGACAATCAACAAACTGGCTAGGAACCAGCTCGCTAATGGAATTTCAGATCAAGTATATGACAAAAGTCATATGTGCAGCGCGTGTCAACAAGGAAAACAGACAAGAATTTCATTCTCTCTCAAGCCAGTTCAGTCAACTGATCGAGTACTTCAACTCCTTCACATGGATCTTTTTGGTCCATTACTCCAAAGAAGCTTCAATGGCAGAAAATATACTCTGGTCGTAGTGGATGATTTCTCAAGATTTACATGGGTATCATTCTTGTACCAGAAGAGCGAAACCAGGACTAAGCTGCCTATCCTGCTGGAAAGATTATCAACACAAAAGGAGTGCAAGATAATGTCAATAAGATCAGATCGTGGAACGGAGTTTCTGAATGAAACTATTTATTATTACTTCGAGAAGAACGGAGTTCAACACCAAACATCTGCAGCACGCACACCTCAGCAGAATGGTGTAGCAGAAAGAAGAAACAGAACACTCAAGGAAGCAGCTACCTCAATGCTAGCTAGCTCTGCCATTCCAAAGAAGTTCTGGGCTGAAGCAATCAACACAGCTTGCTTCACTCAGAATCGCTCCCTACTCACATCAAGGCAAGGAAAGACTCCGTATGAGCTATGGAACAACAAAATACCATACATTGGATATTTCAAGGTATTCGGATCCAAATGTCACATCCTTAACAATGGGAAGACACAGCTCAAGACGTTCGACGAGATCACAGACCGAGGAGTATTCCTTGGTTACTCCACTGTGAGTAAAGCATACAGAGTCTTCAACAGAAGAACTCAAATAGTCGAAGTAACTCCACATGTTACCTTTGACGAATCCTCCTTCGAATATAGAGATTCTATCAAACGAAGAAACGAAGGAGAATCTTCAAGACCGATTCAGACAAGAGCTCAAGAAAATAGAATCAGGAATCTGGCCGAACCATTAATTTGAGACGATGAGCCAGAGGAGGAACTTCAAATCAACCAGGAAGCTCCACCAGCTGGAAATCGAGAAGAACCTTCAACGCCAAATCAAGGGGGAACATCATCAGCTGGAAATCCAGACACAGCTGAATCCCAGCTCCATCTCCAGCTGAGCCTCTACAGAAGTCTCCTCAAAATCTAAATCAAAGAGAACCAATCTCTCAAGACTTAACTCCTGAGCAACTCCAAGTCAGACGAAATTTAGCCACGTCAAGCATCAATCAATTGGAAGAAGAAATTCGTAAGAGGAGAAGATGGATTGAAGATCATCCATCATTAGCAATCATTGGAGAACCATCTGACCAAGTCAAAACTAGAAGCTCAGCTGCTCAAGCTTCATCGGATCATCAAGAAGCAGCTGACACAACTCAACTCTCAGTAGAGCTAGAACTGACGGTCTATGATGAAGACACAGCTCTAATGGCGTGTTACGTAGCTCAAGTGCCAGAGCCTCAATCAATTCTCGAAGCTTTGAAGAACGTGCCTTGGACTAACGCCATGCAAGAAGAACTGAACGAATTCCTCAGAAATTGTGTCTGGGAATTGGTCGACAGACCTCAAGAAGTCAAAGTCATAGGACTAAAATGGATATTCAAGAACAAATTGGATACCCTGGGAGTCGTCATCAGAAACAAAGCTCGACTGGTTGCCAAGGGCTACACTCAGTAGGAAGGAATTGACTTCGAAGAATCATTTGCTCCAGTAGCACGATTGGAAGCAATCAGACTCTTTCTCGCCTATGCAGCACATCACAAATTCAAGGTCTATCAAATGGATGTGAAGTGTGCATTCTTAAATGGAGAACTCAAAGAAGATGTCTACGTTGAACAACCTCCAGGATTTGAAGTAGAAGGAAATAAAGTCTACAAGCTAAAGAAGGCTCTTTATCGATTGAAGTAAGCACCTCGAGCTTGGTATAACACTCTGTCAAATTTTCTTGTATCCAAAGGATTCAAGAAGGGCTCAATAGACAGAACTCTCTTCACCATCAAGTCAGGAGAAGATATCCTGGTTGTTCAAATCTATGTAGACGACATCATCTTTGGATCAAGATCAAGCTTCTTGTGCCAAAGATTTGGAGAGATGATGTCAGAGAAGTTCCAAATGTCCATGATGGGAGAAATGAGTTTCTTCCTAGGACTTCAAGTCAAGCAATCATCAGAAGGGATTTTCATAAATCAATCCAAATACGTGAAAGACTTGATCGCCAAGTATGGAGTTCAATCCAGCAGAACTGTAAAAATTCCAATGAACACCAACTGGAAGATTGAACCGAGGCGAAGAAGTCGGTTGATTCCGGCAAATACGGAGGATAATAGGATCCCTCGTATCTAACGACAAGTCGTCCGGACATCTCTTTCGCAATCGGAGTGTGTGCATTTCAAGTTGATCCAAAGGAAGATACATGCAGCAACCAAGAACATTCTCAAATATCTCAAAGGAACTCGAATGTTGGGGTGTGGTACACAACAAGACAATCTACGGTATTTGGATACTCAGACTCAGACTTCGCTAGAGATCGGTTGGACAGAAAATCAACTTCAGGAACTTGTCAGTTCTTAGGAAGTAAGTTGATTTCATGGTTTTCAAAGAAGCAAACGTGCGTCGCAACTTCCACGACAGAAGCAGAATATATGGCCATTGGAAGGCTATTTCTTCACAAATTCTCTGGCTGAAACATCAGCTGGATGACTATGAAGTGAAAACTGGACAGGTTCCAATTTTCTGTGATAGCTCAAGTGCGATTGCCATTTCAGAGAATCCAGTACTTCACACAAGATGCAAGCATGTAGACGTACGACATCATTTCATCAGAGATCACGTAGAAAAGAGGGATGTGATTGTTGAGAAAATTCACACAGACATACGTAGTGATATTCTCACAAAACCGCTGATAGAAGCAAGATTCAAAATGCTGTGCGGATTACTTGGACTACTCAACCCAGACGATGCTTCACCTGGTGAATGGAAGAGACCCGAGTGAATGGAAACGAGACCAATTGAATGGAAGAAGACCCAGTTGAATGCAAGCAGACAGCTGTAATTCAGAATCAACGTCACTGATATCAGCTGAGAAAGAATCCAGCTAAACCAGATGCTGAAATTGAAGGATTATTCAGCTGAGGGGGAACCAGCTGGAACCACGATGACCCAGCACACCCACTCAACCGAGGTATCAGCTGACTACAATGATCAGCTGAGAGGTTTGCAACAACATTAACTACACCTACTCAATCTGTTTTCAGTCAACTCATATCTTGTCATATCTAATCAAATTTAATTAAAAGTCTGCAAAGAATTGAATCATGGGAGTTTCGAGGCAAAAGTCAAAATGCCTCAACCGTTCTCTCTCGCGCATTAACTCGCATCTTCTAATCAAGAAATTGACATGACGCGAGAATCACTCCTAGTCGTAGATCTTCTTATCAATAGACAAATCTTGATCGTCCATTCATCAAGAAAGCTCTATAAATATGCTAGAAGATATACGTAAAGCATTGCATCAACCCTAAAAAGTTTTTCGGCATTCTTTCTTATTTCCATCAATTGGTATTATTTGTTTCTACTAACAAAAGTTGCAGAAGAAGAACATGGAATCCAGAAAGATATCTCCCGAAGCCGATCAAACTTGAAGAATCTGTCAAAGCTTCAAGATAAGAGTTGCTTAACTCTCAGGAACCTCAAAGAAGACGGAAGTCCAGAAGAAGGTGAAGCCCATCGACAGATCCAGTCCAACATAGTAAGAGACTGCAAAGCTCAAGAATGTCATTCACCAGGAAGGTGCAGAAAACTTCCTGGGAATGTCAAAGGAAAAAGACCTCCTCCGCCCCACTGTTTCTCTCAACATAAAAGAGAGAACGGGACATACAACTCCCTGGAATGCAAAAATCAACGTCAACAGACCTGGACCAGATGTTGATAAAGCCGGAGTCTTCAAGAGCAGTCATGTCAAAGCTCTTGCTCCACCACAGGAGGCACAGAAAAATATGCAGGAGACAAAGCAGCATGCATCTATCTCCGTCCCAGCTGGGAATCAGAGACAACTTGATGAGACAAAACATGCTGAAGCACCGTCTTCAAACAGAAGACTCAAGTCAAAGGTGCTCAGTCAGTCAGTCGAGAAGCCAGCTGACATTATGAGAGAATTCGTAATTACTCTCCGAGGAGCAGAAGGCCCACAAGCGGTCGTTTCTTACGGTGGAGGAGAAGTTCATGCGCCTGCGTGAACATCATCGTCATCAACACCGCAAGAGAGTATTCCAGTTGGTCAACTAAGCTTAAACCCCATGACATGGAATACTTCAACCTGGCTCTCCTCAATCTTCTTCAGCTCCATAGGGACACCAGCTTCAAGATCTTCCAATGAAAGATGCTCAAGCCCCTGCACCAAGCTAAAATGAGAAACATCACCCAGCCAATGATCACCTGCAGCTGGATGATGATGATATGAGCTGAACCCAAGTCCCTCAAGTGCTGAATCAGACTTTCTCATTCAATCTAAGAAGTCTGAAGAAGCAAAATTTGCAAGGAATGAAGTTGTGCCCGACTCAGAAGATGCTATCTTCCGTGCCAACTCATCCCTCCAAGCACTCACCGGATCGCCCCGAATCAAAGCCAAGGACGCCGTGTCCGCAATCACGAACGAGGCTAATGCTACTGAAGAAGAGCCAGCTAATACAACAGCTGAGCCACCTAGACTCCAAACCTCGCTGCTCAGAGCCGAAGACCACAGTTTCGCCAAACTAAAACATCGCAACAGCCGATGGTGTATCTCTCCCACCCTGTTTGATCATGCCAAAAAGGGGAAAGTAAGGGAGAAGAGACAAGTCAAAGAAGAGGCAAACTGTTGAGCTAGAGGAACCGAATTTGAATCGAATCGAGTGAAGAAGAGACGAGTCAAAAGAAAGAAGCAACGGATGCGAGAAGAAGACCCAACCAACTGGGATTGAAGACTGAAGGATTGAAGACTGAAGATTTGAAGATTTTTTTTCCTTCTTTCTTTTTCCTGTGTTATAATGTATATTCTTACATTAATAAAACACAAGTTTTTCTGTGTCATAAGTTGTCTCAGTTAGGTTTTGGCATCATCAAAAAGGGGGAAATTGTTGGGAAAATTATAAGGTTTCGATTTGATACCAAAACCCAACTGATTCTCCAACCGAATAGATGATCGCGTCAACCTAAATAGTGTTTTCCAAATTTCGCCTGTTTGAGCTTTAGATTTTCTAGGTTTACAGGTTAAGGTAGCGGAAGACAAGAATGCCGACCTACCGTGTCTACAGCAGGAGTCAGCTAGCGAAAGACAGCAGGCGTCAACCTTCAGCTGAGTCCTCCAGCAGAGCATGATCAAGCTGAAGAGAATTCGAGCTGAGTTCAAAATACAGCCAGTCAGTCCAGCTCTGAATTCAAAAGCCAGCTCCAAAGGCAGAAGATCCCGGCGTCAGAGGAAGTCAACATGCCTCGACCAATGAGGGATTGCCAAATCAGCATCCTAGACTTCAGGACCTAGGATGTGACACAAATGAAGACAGGTGCAGATTCGCCCAACGGCAGATCTTGAATTTAAGAAGAGTATGTAAGATTCAAACGGCTCCTCCAACGGCTAGTCTTGAATCTCTACCTATATAAACCCGTCTTCAACCTCAGGATCAAGAACGAAAAACTCTCTACAAGCTTTCACTCTCTGAAATCCTCAATCTTTCAAAAGCTCTCAAGCAGTTCTACATAGTTCAAAGAACACTATATCTTAAAGTGTTTCTAGTTCAGAATCTGCTTAGTTTTTCGTCTGATCCCTAGGCCAAAATCTTTGTATATCTTAAGCCTAGATTTTGAACGAGTTCATCATACTCTAAAGTTCTTAATTGTAAGAACTCGTTCACAGTTGGAACCCCAAACCAAACCCCTCTTACCCAGAAAGGTTAGGTCAAGGTTACGCTTGCTTGAAGCGGGAAATTCAAGTGTGTAAGGTTTTTTCGCACTCGTAACCGAAAGGTTAGGCTTGACGCTCGCAATGGCTTGTTGGAACACAGCTCGGGTTAGAGTTGTGAAGTTGCTTGGTACTTGGAAACCAAGTGGTAGTGGATTACCAGTGAACCTGGTCGTGGACGTAGGAGGTGTTACTCCGAACCACGTAAAAACCCGCGTGCACTTTATTTTCTCTTTATATTCAGTTTTGTACTAACTCTTTCATAATATTGCATATTTGATCAAAACTGCATACGCAGCTGCTCTCCAAAGACAGCTGTGTCTCTCTGAAAGTTGCACAACTTGACTAAGCTGAAAACCTAAAGTTAATATTTTCAAACTGAGTTTTTTTAAGTAACCGAGCTAAGTTTTCAAACCACCACTTTCCGCACCGCCAGCTGAGTTATTTACCCAGCTGACCCTCCCCAACTGGATCGATAACTGAGCTCACCATCTCTGTGATTTAACTTGAAAAAGTTTTTTAGAAATCTATTTGGTGTATTCACCCCCCCTCTACACCAAATACCTAGCTCAGGGACCATCACAAACGCTCCCTTAAAGGATTGTATTTGATGTGGTCCCGTTGAATAAGATGCTTAGAAACATCTAGATGGATCATCCCATTTTTTTTTTTTTTTTTTGAGTCACAATTCTCCCATCTTTTTTTTACTTTTTTTGAGTTACAATATGTACACATGATTTGAACTTTCAACTTCAAGTTTGGGGAGAAATGTCTTTATCACTAAATTGCGCTTAATTGTCGGCCTGATCTTTTTTCTAATTCTAAAGGACATGTAGGTCGATTTTTAGGAGTTATTAGTCTTATTTTGTACCTTCCAATTTTTATTTTTTATATATGCACCAACATAAATATGTAGGGCCCCGATGATTTTTTGGGTTGGGCCCACCCGGCCTGAAATGGATAAAGCCCGGTGGACTTGGACCGGCCGGGTAAAAATTACACTACAAATGAGTTTTCGGACCGAGTTAGGCTCCACAATTTCAAGCCCGGTGAATTTTCAGGGCGGGGCCGGCCCGAGTTTTCCCAAAAGCCCGTCGGGCTCGGGCTGGGCCAAAATTTTGACAGCTCCATAAATATGTACACGAACTTGTAAATTATTTTCCCGCCATATCCCACAATTAATTCAGATGATGCATGCTACCACTATCGTGAATTGATACGAATTACGAGGTCAAATAATAGAGTTCATCTTTGAAGCTTTTACTTTCATTAAATTGTGTCTGTACTTTTTTGTATGAAAACGCAAAAATAAAAGGGTAAATATCCTTATTCATCAAAAGCTGAATAGCAGGTGTCCTTTATTAAAATAAATAATCTTTTTTGAGTGAATTTAAAATAAATAAATTACATTGGGTAGGCATCATAGATTCTGATAAGAACAACTAGCCTAAAAAATGCCAGACTGTCGCATCATAACTACTCGCATTGTAGTCACGCGAGTTTCGCCAAAACTGGCCAACACAACACACAGAAATTCTATTAAATTTATTGATTTTATGGCATGCCACAGTCGGACCAACTATTAGAGGTTAGATTCCAAAATATTTACTCCTTCCATTCATAAAGGTCCATTTTTATTTTAGTCCGTTTAATTCGTAACATCTCTTTTTTTTAATAAGAAAATAATTAGGGCCTTAATAATTTAATGTTAGTTTGGTTAAATAATTAGGAAACTAAAATGAAAATGAGCCTTTATGAATGGGATGGAGGGAGTAGTATAACTCGATAAGTAGTTTCTTTTTTTGAGCCGTGCCACATCAAATGGAACGGAAAGAAAATCTTTTTTTAGCAATATACTTTTTCATGGTTTCATCAAATAGTGTTCAGCATAACTAACCGTTTCATCAACATTATCACATAAAACTTGAAAAATATTACTCCTTCCATCTCATATAAGTGTCATGTTTTAAAGTAAAACTCATCATATCCTATTTCGAAATAATATAAAAAAATAATGTTAAATCAAACTCTAAATATGCCCTTGTCTTGTCTTTAATACAAATATTCCAATTCTACGATTTTCTGTATAATAATTAGAAATAAAAAATAAAAAAAATTATCCGCTGCTTTCAGGCTATGCAAGTTTGACGAACAATAACACTTAACCGGAAAAAGAATGAGTAGTTTTTTTTTTTTTGAAGAAAAAAAGAATGAGTAGTTATGTCGACTACATTCATAAAAGATACTTTCCTTGAACAGTCAAGAGAACGGATACCAAACGATAGAAATAGAATCATAGAAGCAACATAGCTGGGAACAGAGTGGGACCGACTAAATTATGCTGTCAAACTCAAACACTTGACGCTACTAGAAGTCTAGAATTCTCTATTTTATTCAAACATCAGCATCCACACATATCTGATGAAGTAAGCATGAGCTGGGATGGATAATCCTCAACATTTAAGGGGCAAAATTATTAGTAAAATTATCGAATTTATTTTATGTCAAAGGCCACAACAATTAAGAATTATACACCCTTTATTTAAAATTTTAAACCCTTCCCAGAGGAGAGGAAGCGTACATCTTCCAAAGCATAAAGTACAGACAGTTATATATATCATACCTGCTAAGTTCACTACTTGGCCAAATTCCTAATCACATATTGCAGAATGCCTCCATGATCATAGTATGCCAGTTCAACCTGCACAACCAATTAAACGGATTGTAAGCCAGCATCCAGGGACTGAACCGGACAAAATCATTGGCAACCTGAATTTTCTAAATTTCAAGTTCGAGATTTCAAAAAGATAAATTTTCAACCCTTCGGTTTGGTGACGGGGACTTTTATATTGCGATTCACACAACAATTTGATGATGTTATAAGAGTTTAAAAAATAAGAAGACTTGATTGGGAGGGGCTTAAGCGAACCCCTCCCTCTACTTGTCTCTGCCATCGATCAAATCGACAGTCAATTTAATCGACATTGAACTTAAGTATAATTAACGAGTAAATTGCAAAATACACCACTATTTTCTCTAGAACGTGCAGAAAACAACCTTGTGTTCTTGAAATTTGTTTTATGCAATTTCAAGGACACATGGGTGTTATCTCAAAATAAAAAAAAAATAAAAAAAACACATGGGTGTTTTGTGTACGTTTTAGAGAATATGGTGGCGCATCATGCAATTAACTACGGATTGGCCCGAAGATCATCAAACGTTCTGCTTTAGGCTAATATATGGATATTACTTCCATCAAGATATCAAGATTAAAATGGAGGCATTTCCAGAAATGTGTACCTCTGTGTCAAACCGCAATACACATGTAAAAGATTTTCCATCATCAGTTGTCACGGTAACATCTTGACCTGGCCTTATCTCGCCTACGTTTGATGGAAGGTTGATCGTGTAGTGCTCGTGCCCCGTCAAGCCAAGAGTTTCTGCATCCTCACCAGGCTTGAAGCAGAGTGGAATGATGCCCATACCGACCAAGTTACTGCGGTGAATCCTCTCAAAACTTTTTGCGATCACAGCTTTTACACCCTAAGTTACCAAGAACAAGTTACTGGTAACTGGATAAACCGGCTCAGATTCAAGTCAACATCTGAAAATGCAAGTAACTCTCACCTGGAGCATCGGCCCCTTGGCAGCCCAATCACGAGAGCTGCCACTTCCATATTCTGCTCCAGCCAGAACAATGGTGTCCTGCCCAGCTGACTTGTATCTCTGAAAACATGTACTCCAGTTATTCGCCATTTTCCTTATTTTTCCTTTTTGGGTAGAATTAAGTAAATTTTGTTATGCAGGATGTAATAAAATCATTATCCATGACCGTTGGCACATGCAAGAAGAAGCATTGTATTCTTGAAAAGGCGTACGTACCATTGCAGCATCATAAACATAAAGTTTCTCCCCTGTTGGAATGTGGATGGTCTTAGGGCCCACTTCTCCACCCAATAATTTGTTGACGATTCTAATGTTGGCGAAGGTACCCCTAGCCATCACTTCATCATTGCCACGGCGGCTGCCATAAGAATTAAAATCCTTCCGATCAACTCCCCGCTCCATCAAGTACTTTGCAGCTGGACTATCCTTGTGGATACTCCCAGCAGGAGAGATATGATCTGTGGTAATACTGTCTCCGAACAACAGCAGGCAATAAGCATCTTTTACTTGGAGGGGACCAGGAGGGTCCATACTCATGCCATTGAAGTACGGTGGCTTGTGGATGTATGTCGAGTCGTGGTCCCATGCATAAAGACTTGATGAAGGAACTGATAATTGATTCCAGAACTGGTTGCCCTTTGTGATGGCTTCATATGTGCTCTTAAACATTTCAGGAAGTACACTAGATTGAACAACCTACAAAAGTATTTATTTTAATGATTTGTGTAATAAGAAAGACAAGTCGCGATTTAGTGTTAAAAATCAAGAAAGTTATATTACCTCAGCTATTTCTTCATTAGTAGGCCAGATATCCTTGAAATACACACTTTTTCCATCTCTTCCAGTTCCAATTGGCTCGTTCTCAAAGTCGATGTCAATCTGGAAAGGGAAGAAGGGTACATGACAACTTGAAAGCCAGTTCTCAATTTTTTTCCCGGTTGTAAATTTTCAGTACCAAGATAACAATGACAGCACGACAAAGATCTGAGGCATACCGTGCCAGCAAGTGCATATGCCACAACCAGTGGAGGTGAGGCAAGATAATTTGCTCTAGTCAGAGGATGAACACGACCTTCAAAGTTCCGATTTCCAGAAAGTACAGCAGCAGCAACGAGGTCTGGAAATAAATATGAAGCAACTAACTCAGATAAGAGATTAGAGCCAAGAAAAACATCCTCATACTCTTCTCTAATATAAGGTTTATTTGGTACCAGTTCAAACAGATTATGCAAGTTCTGAGAATATTCCTCAGAAAAATCTCTGTTTACCAAAATGCATCTCCCACCCTCACCACCCCAACAAAATGAACAAATAAAAAGAAAGAAAAAGCATACCATTTTCAGCTATAGCAGAGGCAACTGATTCATCAAGATCTCCAGAGTTACCAATACAAGTTGTGCAACCATAGCCAACAATATGAAATCCTTGCTGGTTCAAGTACTTTTGAAGGCCACTACGAGACGTCATAAACAAAATTCAGTGCCTAAAAACCATGGTAGTATCACGGAGAGGGGAAGAGAGGATGATGTATCTCATGACTCAAGTCTCAAGTTTATACCTCTGAAGCAAATATTTTGTTACAACTCCAGAACCTGGGGCGAGACTAGTTTTTACCCATGGTTTCACCTGTTCAATTATCATCAGACCCCTCAGGAAAAGCTAAGCACCAAATCAAACTACCAGAGATGAGTAGTATCAAAATACCAACCTCTAATCCAAGTTCAGTGGCCTTCTTTGCAACAAGACCAGCTCCAAGCATCACACTTGGGTTCGACGTGTTTGTGCAACTTGTAATAGCTGCTATAACAACACTTCCATGCTTAAGTTCTGCAGGCTGTCCATGGAATGAAAACTGTACAACTTTCTCCTGCTCTTTCTTTGGTACAGCAAACCCCTGGATAAATAAAGCAAGATGTGACTATTTGTATTTGTCGGTGGGGTGAGGAGGGGGTGAAAATAATTAGGTGCAAGTAAAAAAGATGTTTGATTTACACATCATACAAATCAATGCATATGACAAATTCAATTCTCTGGAAAAATTATCGTTGTACCAGAGAGGTCAATATACTTGATGTACAAAAGATTTACCACATTTGGATGAAGAGTGTATTGTGTACCAAAGTCTAAATTCTACCTTGAACCCAACTTTATTTTCCAGACAAGAATGCCAATCCACCTTCATATCTTTTAGAGGAACACGATCATGAGGCCTAATGTCACAGAGAAAGAACGCATGAGCCAAATGACATTTACCTTTTCCATGCAAAGTAGGGGCATTTAGACATTCTTACAAGAATACCTTTTGGGTCCTGAAATACAGGGTTCAACATCAGCAAGATCTAACTCCAGATAAGATGAGTATACTCTGTCTTGTTGAGGCTGTACCATGAATTTCATTCCAATGAGCTCATATTTATACCACTTGAATTCATCAATGGAGAGCAAGACAGAATAAGCTGAAACGACTTACCTCATTGTAGTCCACAAACATATTGTTTGCACGTAAATAGGCCTCAATCATTGCTACCTATCAAAGTAAAGTAAATATGTCGCAACTGTAATCAGAACCATGGATACATAACACCGAATGTGATACAAAAAGAATCTCCGGCTAACCGTCTCATCGCTTCTTCCAGTCAATTTTAGGTACTGCAGAGTTACATGATCCACAGGGAAGAACCCCATGGTTGCTCCATACTCGGGGGACATATTTGCAATAGTGGCTCTATCAGCTAAGGATAGCTGACTCATGCCTTCGCCTATGTGATGAAAAAAGAATATATTGAAATAAAAACAAGATGGAAGTCTTAAAGCATTACAGAGAAGAGAGTTACCATAAAACTCAACGAACTTTCCAACCACACCATGCTTTCTCAAAATTTGGGTCACGGTTAAAACCAAATCAGTTGCAGTCACTCCATTGCGTAATTTTCCAGACAACTTAAAACCAACAACGCCAGGCAGAACCATGCTCATCGGCTACCAAATTTCCAGAAATACCGCCCCCCAAAAGAGATGATGTTATATAAATATCTTACAAACATAATTCTAAAAGAGTGAAATAATAAATCTAAATAACTGCATATGTATTGTTTGATGATAAATGAAAAGGGATATCGAAGACTCGAGAGAGATTAAACTGGGGATAAAGGCTGAGACGGCTGATAGCGCTCTTATCTCTCTGCTATAGGCCAGCTAGCAAATATAAATATCTCAAAGCAAGATAAAATTGTCACCTGGCCAAGCATCGCCGCCTCGGCTTCAATTCCTCCAACTCCCCATCCAGCCACACCCAATCCATCTATCATAGTTGTATGAGAGTCCGTTCCAACAACACTATCAGGGTACAAAAGACCTTCTGTGTTGAAAACAACCCGTCCAAGATATTCCAGATTAACCTGGAATTTTTTATAGCAGTTCATGAGTTGAAAAATGTAATATCAATATACACATCCAGAGATCATATAGATGTCGAGGAACAGCTACCAATAAATATTAAGTTAGATACACCTTGTTCAAGTTTTAGAGTAAAAATTATAATAAAACAGATACAAATACCTGATGGACAATACCAGAACCAGGTGGAACAACCAGCATATTGCGGAAGGCTGTGGATCCCCATTTAAGAAAAGCAAACCTCTCCTTGTTTCTCTTGAATTCAAGATCCATGTTGGCCTGCACAGCATTTTCTGATCTTGCCACGTCAACTTGAACAGAGTGGTCGATTACAAGGTCGACAGGAACCTGGGGGAGCAACATGATTATTACATAAACTAACTACAACCAAGAAAATCATGGTAGATATGTATTTATGCATCATAAGCCAAAAAAAAGTAGCAATATGTTACAAGTTTATTTAACAGTGAAAAGCCATATACCAGAGGATTAATCTTGTCTGCGTCATTACCAAGGTCGTTTATTGCCTCCCTCATAGAAGCAAGGTCGACCACAGCAGGAACCCCAGTAAAATCCTACAAAACAAAATAAAACCAAGTTAAAGAGAAATGCAAACGATCAGGAGACTGATGTAAAAATCTGCAATATATGCAGTACAAAGTGTGCCCTCTTACCTGCAAAAGAACCCGAGCTGGTTTAAAGGGAATCTCAACTTGTTTAGGAGCAGAATTTTCCCAATCAATGATCTTTTCGACATCCTCCGTATTAACTTGGAAGTTGTCACAATTTCTTATAGCGGATTCTAGAAGTATCCTGATTGTGTATGGAAGTTTGTCTGCAACAATGGAAGTTTAAACGGAGGGGAAAAAAAAGTGGGAGATCAAGACGGAAAGCAACAACCGTGAACCTGAAGATTGTGGGCATATATGTCAAACATGATTAAATTAATAGTGTGGTCTTGATCATGACAATTAGAAAATAAGAAAATGCACGGAGCTGTAGCAAACATGATCATATATACTCGCAAGTCATGTATTCATTTCATATTTACTGCACAAGAATGATAAATGATCACAACAATAGGTTGCAGTCATCAAGTATTATATATTCATGGTGTATCAAAAACTGGAAGGAGAGAGTGGAGATGAAATGGTATATATACGAGTCCGTACCAATTCTAGAATCATTCAGGGCAGGAAGGCTATAAAATTTTCCAAATTCACCTCCATCAGGCTTGGGAAGACCAGATAAAATTCCCTTGAAAGGATGTTCAGAAGCTGCAAGAATTGGTCAACCTCATGAACACACATTACAGAAATAATAAAATAGTATCTATTTTAAGCATAACATACCAACTCCAAAACATCACAGCTCACATCTTAACAGATACCAATATGAAAAAGAACAGGACATCTTCATCCAATACCAAAGGGACCTAGCATGCAGAGCTTATACATACATATATATACATATTTTCGCAGGGCTATTATACTAAACAAAAACACTAATTTTTTTCTCTATGAACACCGAATAAAAATATAACTTAGATTTCCCAATAGAGGAAGTCAGAGACAAATCTTTTAGTTATGAATACCAATATATAATATATTGCGATCTCAATCCATGAAAATCACATTCTTCGAAACAGTTCTGTGGGAGTCGATTCATACCACCTCCGATTTTGCCAATTTTTCTCAATTACCAACATCCTCAAGGTCATTAAGTAATTATAAAAAGTTTCTAGCATAAATAGGGTAGAATAACCAGCAATTCATCCTTCTATTTGAATTCTCGAAACAGAATGTATTATTGCAGTCCAGAAAAATATATGAACCCAGTATCCTGCAAATCTATACAAGTCGTTGAAAGTGATCATCAGTCGTTCATGTTGTTCTAAGCTAAATTACATCAAAATCAAATCACGGTACGAATTTGACATCAAGCAAATCGGAAAGTCCAAAAACACGCAGTGACGAGACTATTGCGACTAATAGAAACTCATAAAGCAATTCCCCCATAATCAAAACAACGAGTTTAGAAGAGTATGAAATGCCAAAAAGAGAATACCATAACTTCCCAGTCAATCAAGACATCCGTGAAAGAGAACGGAATTCTGACATAAAAGTTCACGGCACGGCACTATCGCATAACAAAAAACAAATACTCAATCCTACCCATAGTAGCGAGGTTTCGCTCGAACCGTTCGAGAACAGGGGAAGCAGTCCTGATCTGAGCTCTTAGAGTGACCGGTGACCGCCAGTTAACGCCGTGGCTCCACTGCGGAGCAGAAGAACGTATCGATCGGCAGCTGGAAGCGGACGGCGGCGAATTACGGAGGAAGGTTTGAGAAGAATGGTTAAGCGAAGAAGAGAGCGTAGAAGCGAAGCGGTGCCTGCAAGCTCTGAAAATGGAGGAGGATGATGAAGAACAGTACATGACGTATATATATATATATATATATAGAGAGAGAGAGAGAGAGTATGAATGTCTATATCCGCAAAAGAAACAAAACCCCGCGAAAAACCCTCGTCATCAATTGGAAATCAAAGAGAGAGGTGCATGTATAGTCTATAAATGGATGAGCACGAGTTGAGCTGAGTATGACTCACAACTCACAACAACTTGTCGTTTGTGTACAATTCTAGAAGCTACATTTGGACGAGCACGAGTTCAGCTCAGCAAGAATCACAACTCACAACTCGTCTTTTTAATTATGAGTTGTGTACAATTCTAGAAGCTAAAATAGTATAGTATAATCCATCGTTTATTTGAATGGATTAATTACTTTTGAGCTTATTTAATCATTTAATATTTCATATAATCAATCATCGAGCCAGACTCGTCAAGAACTCGATTTTATTTAAATTTAGTTCCATATATGTTAATCGAGCTCGAGTTCGCTTAAAACTAATTTTTTTGGTTTTATGTACAAAACTCGATTATCAGACTCACGAACAAGCTCGACTAAAACTCGATTTGTAGGCTCGCGAACATACTCGATTGTAGGCTCGCGAAAATGCTCGATTAAATACGAGTCGAGCATATTCGCGAGCCAGTCGAGTCGAGCAATACGATGCTCGAACTCGGTTCGATAAACTTATCGAGCTCGATTTCATGCTCGAACTCGACTCGATTAGTTATCGAGTCGAGTGTCGAATGAGCTTTTTTCGAATCGATCGCCGAGTAGTTCATGAACGGCTTGACTCATTTACAGCCATAAACGAAAAGAGCCCAATTGCGGACGGTTTGTACCGTTACGGGGGGAAATAGCTAGCTCAGATTTTGGAAAAACCTAGAAAACTCCATATTTCATAAAGCACAAACTTGGCTAAAATAAATTATAAAGATACGATTCATTACTACGGTTGGTAGAAACTGCTATTTTGGATATTATATTTAATTTCGTTGGATTATTATATATGTTCGCGGGGATACTAATAAAAATTAAAAACACTAATATAGCACACAACACTAAAAAACGGAAATTTTGCAACCAATTATATTTTTGATTTTTTTCTTTTGCTGAATATTTCCAGCCAATTTTATTTTTTTGGGGGGAGGGAGGAGGTAATAAGGGATTAAGTGTAATTAGAAGTATTTAAGAGATAATTAAAATTTATTATTATTAAATAATGTTTATTAATCCAAACTAAAATGATTAATCTCTAATTATAATTTATTAAATATTTATTAAATAAATAATAAAACAAAAAAATGAATTAAGGAGTTGACCATATGGTAAGGCCGGCCACAAGGGAGTCTGCCCTTTCAAAAAAATGCAGTATAACCTCTATAAATTAATACAGTTAGGATCGGAAAAAAATATTATCTTATAGAGGTTATTACTTTATCGAAGTGTTAATTTAAGAGACAATAATGTAGTCGGAATAGGAGAAAGTTATTATTAATTTAAAGAGGTTCTAATATGTGGCAATGGAACAGATCCCATGTCAGAAAGCTAAAAAAACCTTATTCATACAATATGCGATATGTAGTGGGCAACAAAAGTTTATATCATAATACGAGTACATGAATTTTCTAGCAAAAAGAAAAGAATAAAATGGCTAAGCAAGAAATTGAATAAAAATTGAATAGCTCAGCGATCATGATTGAGCGCTAGTGACTGAATATATCCTCCCAGAACTGTACCTGTCACATTGGTGGTTGCCATGTCCCCGGTCGGAACGATTCGCCAGATCCTGTAGGCTCCGACGACCTGAAAAAAAGCCAACTCCGACAAATTAAGTTGGTTTTGCATGTCAAAACTACCTTCCTATCTTCTTTTATATATTCCCTATGTTCTATTTCAGAATTCTATAGAAAAATGATGTCAAACTTTCCATTTTGCCCCCTATCCTCAATGCAAATTCTTTAGTTGTTCGTTTTCTATGCAATAAATAAATTTGCCTACTTTCTTGGTACGTGTTTTGATGGTAGGTGACAGTTATTCTGGGACAGAGAGAGTATTATGATACTTGAGAATGTATGTGATCATGCCTTGAAACTACGTATAAAGGGACTAGAGTTTGTATCAACTTATCACAATCTAGGCAACTACTAATAATTGAGATTTGAGAGGTGTCTTTCCCCAAGTATTAAATCAAACAACTTACTCCGGCTCGTCTGGAACTTGTTTCTTCTCACGAGATCCTTCAGATGCTTCTTCAACTTTGTTACCTATGAAGGAAATAAATAACCATTGAACACAAACGCATACTATAAATGCAGCGGGAAATAACACTCATGTATACGAAATAGTAAACCCAGGTCCACTAAGAAAATTCCTCAACTAAAACTGGGCGTTCATACAAAAGGAAACCCTGGGAAAACTCATGCTCATCACATTTAAGTAATGAGCTAATTCTGCAACTTAAGCTCAGATTTTAGTATTGAACTGAATGCATGCACAGTAAAGGTGTTTGACGCTCTGATTCTTTGAACTTAGCTCCACGAGGAAAAAAGAGAACTTATTAGCAGATACTAGTGGAGGAATTAAATAAATTAAGTTCCATATGTCAATATGTTGTTCTTTATTATGTCAAAGATAAATATGTTCGAACTAGCAGCTCTAATTTTGTGACTCGGAACGACATCAACCAATTAAAAGTAGAAACCATTTCATACCTTCTGAATCAGTAGGAAATTGTTGAATAAAACTTTTCAAGTCAGGGCCAGCCTCTTTTCCTATTAACATACATTCAAATCAGTAAGCAAATAAATCATATAACTAGAAGCAGCTCTTTCTGATTCATGTTGACGTAAAAGTAAGGGGACAACTCACCGATTTTGGGGGCTTTGCCTTCCCTAGCTTTCCTTTCTTCTTCTTCCTTTTTGAGAACTGGTGCCAAACACGAAAAAAGTGAGGATTCTTCTTAAGAGTATAAATTGACCAACATTAATAAAACGAAACAACAATGACAACTCTCTTACTGAATCTTTAACAGTAATATTTGGATGCAAAACTACCAGAAATATGTGACATATTATAGTGAAAGGAAGAAGTAATAAGGCCATCACAGTACACAGCAGTAGCATGCTGATCACTCATGATGCCATGACTTTACAATGAAGACAAGCCAAGGACAAAGGAAAAAGGAATCAAAGTGTACCAAGGCCAAAGTAGTTTTACGGCATAAGAAGGGCTGTGAGTGAGAAGGGATAGTTCAACAGCTATAATTCCTGTTAGCATTTTTAATCTTTGATAATCTGTTGGAGAAGTTCTCATTGATATATACTTAGAAAAACCTGAGTCATTATCAAGCATTCAAGTAGGAGGAATCTGATTGAAAAATAAAGATTAAAGTCAGCAACTTACGAGCAACATTTAGTTTAACACGTTCCCTCCTTGCCTCCAGCTGAGCCAATTCCTGTAAAGAAAACCAGAATATTAGCATTTCTCAATCAAAATCCAGCTGTAGGCGGAGATCCATGCAAAACATAAAAAACAGAAGTAAGTTTGATCAAGTCCCCTGATGTTTGATGTGCATAAAAATTGCTACAACTACTGTAACGCACGAGATCAACAAAATAAAGGAAGAACCACTAGACCTCTACTCCTACCTCTATATGCTTGACAGCTTGAGTGGGCCATAACAGTCACTAATTTCATATCTTCAATGACCTAATTTCTTGATGGTTAAATCACAACTAAGCCAATAGGAAATAAGGGCATAAAAAGCACGAACAAGTAAATGATCATTGATCAAGATATCATCCAAATGCATTTCAAGCTAGAACTGAGGCCAACCCATTACAAATTATTAAGGTTGACTAAAGTACATACCCGTGCACACTAGGGTAGTTCGAACAAAAATTTATTTGAATAATACAACAAAGTTGGGATTTGCTACACAAATCAAGAATCTATCAGATGCTACACCAATTAAAGGGCTTGAATTAAGTAAAATACTTGGAAAGTATTCTGGACCAGCCTTTTCTAGAATTAGGACTTCAATTAACACTAAATATTATTGCAGAGGGGAGACCACATCCTCTATAGAAAAAATAATGAATGTCTGTCGTACCTCTGGTGTTGGAGCTATTTTACGCTGCCCATTCAGCCAACAGATCCATTCAACTATAACAAAACTATTGAAACATAAATAATTACCAATTACAAATAAAGATAGTCAATGTGAAACACCAATAAATAAATATAAGCTGAACGGGGTCTTCTTTTGGGCATTGAAAAAAACAACTCTTGTTGGAAGAATCAGTATTTAACTTTCTCCACTAATGAGGGGGTCATGGGTTTGACACATGTGCCGCCCCTACTTTGTCATTTTTGACAGGGTTCGAAGTAAAATCGAATGAGAAAAAATAATTTTGACATTGAATAAACATATTGAAGAATAATTAGAATCCTAAAGCAGTGAAGCACCAAAATATGTGGTTCCATATATAATACATAATGATATAGAAAAAGCCATATGTGCAGTGACACAATAGTCCTCTTAACTTCACCAGTGATGATTAAAGAACCATAATCAGGAACCAGTGAGGAGTTCAATAACTCGAATGGATCAAATTCAGGAATATCAAACATACCCGGAATGGACGTAGGATCCTGGTCTCCTTTAAATATCACCCACCTTTTCTCCTTCACTGATGAATAAAAACAAGAAAAAAAGATGCATTATAGCAAATACTCACAACGCAAATAGCTCAAATATCTCTTGCTTATGCACCAAAATTTCCCAAGCTGGCAAGATAATACAAAGAAGCAGAAATCTAGAATGCATAGAAAAAGATTGCTTAAATGTCATTGTGACTTGGAACAAGTATAAGGCAATCAATTGCTACTACGCATTTATCTGGGCATAGGCAGGAATAAATACAAGGAATCTAAATGTATAACAAGTCATCGTCCGAATGAAAATCATTGAAGAAGAAAAAACATGACATATTCACAGATGCCCTAGGAACCGTAATCGATAACCACCAACAGCTCGACCAAGTAACAAGAAACAAAAACTAAGAGCTGCATCACATCTAATCCAAAAAAAACTCCCACATGATAAAGAAAATACACTCAACAAAAAAGCATGGAAACACCAGAAAGCTTAATAACTCCAGCTAAATTGATGTAAGCAGAATCCAGAAAAAAATTATCTGACACACTCAACAAGCTAATACATGCAATAACGAACTAACCATTCCTCCTGATTATTAAAACAAATAAAAAAGAATAATATCATTAAAAGCCAAACGCATATTTGATAGCATCATCAGTTTAAGAGGTCTAATTTATAATGGTACATGGGAATTCGCACCTTTTTTATCCATGTGTTCAAAACACACACACACACACACACACAAGAATAATACAGCAGAATTAAAAGATTGAAGAAGATAGAGGCACTCACTTATACCGTCGATTTCCTCAGTCCTGGTGAAGTACCGATTGCCGGTTTTGTCAATTCCGACAAACGCTCGATTGCTGAATAGCCCTACGAACCTCGTCCACAGCCGCGACATTATTACGCCCCTTTATTTCACTTCAAAATTCCTCCACCGTAGACTGAGATTGATCAATGAGAAATCGAACGAAAAAGTAACGATATTGCAAAATGATAACGAATTCAAGCAAAGAACACCAGCTGGAGTTGTGTTTATTGATCGGCGAGCAACAACGTATAATTTCTCTGACAAAATGCGAATCAATCTTAGCTCGATTTAAGTACTAGGGCGCGAGATCATTTACCGAAGTCTGAATATGAGCTAAAATTTGATTTCCACCATGTTTAAAGATGCTCTTAATAGGGAAAATGAGTTGGTCGCCCGTATTGAGGCCCATATTATGAACCTTATGAAATATTTGGGCTAGGCCATTCAATGAGGGCATTCTCTCTCTCTAACAAATACGATGAATATAGTGTGTATATTAGTCTAATGATAGAGTGGTTAATGTCCGGATCAAAAGGTTAAAAGTTCAAGTCCACCGTCACGTGACTTTTAAAATTTCTTGTAATGTTTATTAAAAAAAAAAATACGATGAATATCGTGTGCATGTGTTGGTCTAACGGTAAAGTGGTTAATGTTCGAGGCCAAAAGTTTCGGGTTCAAACCCACCGTAGCATAGTCTTTAAATTTATTTGTTACTTATAAAAAAAAAAATACGATGAATATTACTAAGCTACATTTATCTGAGAACAAGTCATTTGAACATAAGTTGGCCTCTAGTAATTCACATTCAAACACATTATTTTGATATAGGAATCTCGCTCTGATGTCATATTTGGACATTGGAATAAAGGCTGGAGTATTGCTTGTTGGTATCATATTTGGACATTCAAATAAAAAATTAGGGTTTTACTAGTTGGATAATTTTTTATATTTAAGTCAAAGATCGGATCATAAAGTATATATTTGTTCTTCTTTTTTAAAGGCGTTTTTTTTTTCAATGACAAGGAATGATTTATGAAATGTTAATCTACTCAAAATTATGGGTATTTCAATAAATTTTTTAGAATATACATGTATCGAAAGTTGGGTATTGAACTTCGAAGGACAATCCAACTTGTCCAATTTATTGTTTCATTGAAGATGACCTAATAGTAAAGTGGTTATTCTTGATAGATGTATCAAAATTGATCCGATCAATTCAAAATTAGACGAACTTGAATTGTAAAAAAATGAGGTTCGATAGAATTTCAGATCGACCTAACATGTACGAGCACTCGGCGGCCGTTCCGACCTTGCTCAGAGAATGACCGGTACCCCTCTCTATCAATAGAAGAAAAAATTATCCCAAAAATTTGCACTAATTGCACTGCCCAAGACCTTAATTAAACCGAATCATCGGCGAGAACCGGTTTTCTTGATTCAACAACCTTAATTATTGTTCTCATAATCCACTTGGCGGCGATTCCATCAATTATCCGGTCATCGGAAAGTATCGCCGCCGGAATAAGCACCTCACAATTATCAAGAACTCATTCTCTTCTTCTTCTTCTTCTTCTTCCATGGCCTTCTCTTTGCTTTTCCGATCAAAACCTGCCTAACCAAAAGAGCTAAATTTTTTTTGAGCAATTCGATAAGATGTCTTGTCTCAGCTCGTCGACGGCTCTCTCTCCTAACAACTGCGGTTCAATCTCTTTCAAGTCTCAGCTCAACCCGTTTCCGTCTCTCGACCTTTCTCTCTCCTCAAGGTCTCATTCCTCTCAGTCCCCACCGGTCCCGTCGATTCAAAACGGGCTCCGTAAAATCCGAGAAAGAATCGAGTCGGTGAAGAACACGCAGAAAGTCACCGAAGCAATGAAGCTGGTGGCGGCGGCGAAGGTGCGGAGAGCTCAAGAAGCGGTCATTAACGGCCGCCCCTTTGCCGAATCCCTCGTGGAGATGCTCTACACCATCAACGAGCAGTGCCAGCTGGAAGACGTGGAGGTTCCGTTAACCGCCGTAAGGCCCGTCAAGAGAGTCGGCCTCGTCGTCATCACTGGCGACAGAGGTCTCTGCGGGGGTTTCAACAACGCGATTCTGAAGAAGGCCGAGCTGCGGATGGCGGAATTGCGAAATCTCGGATTGGATTCCACTCTGATCAGCGTGGGGAAGAAGGGGAATGCGTATTTTAGAAGGAGACCTAGTGTTAATGTGGATAGATTTGTTGTGGGTGAGAGCTTTCCCACTACTAAAGAAGCTCAAGTTATTGCTGATTATGTGTTTTCCTTGTTTTTATGTGAGGAAGTTGATAAAGTCGAGCTATTGTATACTAAATTTGTGTCGTTGATCAAGTCTGCTCCGGTGATCCATACTCTGCTCCCTCTCTCCGCGGAGGGGGAAGCTCGTGATGTGAATGGGACGAGCGTTGATGCAGGCGGAGACGAGTTCTTCAGACTGACCACAAAGGGGGGGAAGTTGGCGGTCGAGAGGGATAGCTTGACAGTGAAGAACAGGGCAATGCGGCTTAATTATGAGTTTGAGCAGGATCCTGCTCAGATTCTTGATGCATTGATGCCGCTGTATTTGAACAGCCAGATCTTGAGGGCGTTGCAGGAATCGTATGCTAGCGAGCTAGCTTCTAGGATGAATGCAATGAGTAGTGCAACGGATAATGCGGTGGATCTGCAGAAGTCCCTTTCCATGACTTATAATCGCGAGAGGCAGGCGAAGATCACTGGTGAGATATTGGAGATTATTGCAGGAGCAGAGTTCCTTAGAGATTCGAATTAGTTTGATGGTTTCACTTATAATGGTTTGGCTCTATCTTAAATCTTAATGGGATTTACTATGATTTTTCATGAATTCATTCACTGTAGAGAAGTTATGTACTTTTTGCATCTCCTCAAGTTATACATTTTTACTGTTTTGCTGAAGTAGGAGTCTCATTGAGTTGTACTTTATTGTTTATGTCTAATTTGAATAATCGCTTGCCACTTATCGACTTGCCAGCATGCTTTGCTTTAGATGATTGATAAGCAAAATTAGTTAAAGTTAATGCCTTTTTATTTAGTAAGGTTGTTGTGGTAAAGAGTCTGAGATGAGATACAACAACGAGATTCTAAACTAGGCCGTTAATCTAAAGTAAGAAGTTGTCATAATACTATTCTTTTTGGGATTTATTATGAATTTTCCTGAATTTATTCAAGATTCCTACTTTGGAGAAGTTATCTACTTTTTGCACCTCCTCATTCACTTCATTGGTATACTTTGCGATTATCCTCTACATTTCTATTGTTTTGCTGAAGTAAGTTGTGCCATATTGTCTATTTCTTATTTGAAAATAGTCGCTTGCCACTTATCGACCAGCCAGCATGCTTAGCCCTAGATGGTTGATAAGCAGAATTAGTTAAAATTACTTACCAATGTATTTATGTTAGACATTCCTTCTTGAGGTTAAATCAGTAAAGATGCTATTATACGAGATAGACACCGTATCCTTACTTCTCTTGCTTGGCCTCCACCTGAGTAATTCTGCATAACAGGACTACATTTTTAATTTCAAAAGACTTTTGTTTGTATCCTTAAGCTTGAATTCCTCCTTGCTAATTGCCATTCAAATTTAAGTAAAATCATTCTAGAGAGTGGGAATTATATTATTATATATGCTGTTTTATTTTGTCAAATTAATATCCAATTTCGACTGTTCTATTTCTGTTTCCAATTAAACTCCTGAAGCTATCTGCTGAATCGGTTATGCTGTGTTGTTTACATGGTCAAGAGAAGTACTCCTGTCTATTTTTCTGTCTCGGAATCGATCACCTTCTTTATCTAGTTCAGTAACTTTCAACATAGATATTTTGCCTCTACCTGCATGAATTAGCAACTGTTGTCAATTCCTAGTGAAGTATAGATTTCAAAAGAAGTGTGAAAAATGTTGCCCTTTATTGGGAGGGAAAAAGTGTGTATGCATCAGTCATCACGGAAACAGCAAATATTATTGTACAGTACTTCAGCAAATATACGGTGATGATGGAATCCACGCAGTCCCTTTGTTCAATGCCATCCAAAGAATATGTTCGTAGAGCTACTGACTGCAACATAGTTGAAGGAAAGACCAAATTGATGATAGTCCTAAAGACAAATGATTGCACAGATGCATTACAGGTACTTGGCTAATTCGACGTTTATTCTTACTTCTTTTGCAGCTTTTCGCTATCTACTATTCGTGAAAAGTATGAACTTATATATGTGTCTGAATGTATAGACATAAATTATGAAAAGAACTTATGAACATGAAAAGTAGATCCTAAGGTAACAATAGAGTTTGTGTCATCTCTAGTTTGTGCAACCAAAGTCAAAATTATTGATTCTGATTTGATAGTCGATTTCGATTTTCTCAAGAACATATTAGAGCTGATCCAACATGGCATTGCATAGAAAATCTAAAAAGTAAAGAAGCTGCATTGATGACAAGGGTAATATTGGAAATTTGACACTGTTTTATTCTAGAATTCTGAAATTGGATACTTATTCAGGGACAATATCTTTTTTAGGACGGGATACTTATTAGGGGATGGAGGAAGTACTTGGTAACTAAACGAAGTCGATTTGCAGGTTTGCATGATGATCAGGTATGCTTGTAAGTGATCTTTGCTCCCTATGATTCAATGTCATTGAGGAAGAAGCATATGCAATTATGATGCTTTTGTTGTTGTTGATGCCAAAGTTGTTCTTAAATCTTGTAAAAATAAAATGTGTATGTATTTAATTCTTCACGCCATTATAATCTTGTAAAAATAAAATTGTTTGAATTTGTTTAATGAAACTCGTAAAGAATAATTTTTGTTAGAAATATAGTGTTATTTATAGTATGATAGAATAGGGTTTAATACTTTCCTTGTTTAGCTTAGTATTTCTTGTATATATAGGTGCTTTGATAAGTAGAATAATATAGAGAAAATCGTCCCAAACTATGTTTTACATTACGTTTGAACATGATACCAGAGCAAAAGATCTAGGGTTTGGGATTTAGCAAATTTTTTTTTTCTTTCGAGAGGGTGCCGCCACCCATCTCAGTTCTAAGCATCTCCGGTCGACACCTCCGGCGCAGAGAGAAGCGCCACCGTCTGGCGAGCCGTCGCCAGAAATTTTGCGGCCGAAAACCGCGCGTGTGGGCCACACGCGCCACCGCAGTCCGTCGTCGCCAGAACTTCCGTCGGCGCATGAGGGCGCGTGGCTTGCCGGAATTTGGTCCGGTCAGTTCCGTTCGACTCGTCTCGACATATCCTCTCGATCCGTGTGCCTGTTTGGGTCAATACCAGGTCGGTGTTGGATTCCGTTTCGGTACAGTTCGATTTTTGTTGGGAATTTCAGATTCTGTTTGCGCGTTGATTTGTTGTAGTCCATTATGTCTGAAAACGAGAATAGAACGGTTGATATTGTACCTGTGATGACTAGAATCACAGAACACAAACTCAATTCTAAAAATTATATGGATTGGCGTCAGACTATTGAACTTTATCTGTTGAGTATGTCTATGGATACACATATGACCGATGATCCACCTTCCTCTGCTACGTCTAAACCTACTTGGCTTCAAGAGGATGCTCGATTGTTCTTGCAGATTCGAAATTCTATCAGTAGCGAGGTCGTTGGGATGATTACTCACTGCAAGACAGTCAAAACTCTCATGTCATATCTTGACTTCTTGTATTCGGGAAAAGAGAATATTTCTCGAATCTATGATGTGTGTCAGGCATTCTATAGGCCAGACAAAGGGGATAGATCGATTACGGAGTATTTCATGGAGTTCAAGAAGACATATGAAGAACTCAATGCGCTTCCTTTCAGTACTGATATCAGTGTCCAACATGCCCAACGAGAGCAGATGGCTGTGATGAGTTTTTTGGCAGGCCTTCCGGCGGGCTTTGAGACGGCTAAATCGCAAATTTTGTCTGACTCTCAGATTTCGTCTTTGCAAGAGGCTTTTAGTAGGATTCTTCGGACTGAACGCCCAACCTCTGTCCCAGATTCTCACCTCGGAAGTGTTCTTTTTAGTCATGCTTCTACATATGAGCCTGAGAAGACTCGGTACAAACCTAGCGGGACCAAAGAACAAACTTCAGCATCTCGAGGGCATTGGTCAGCCTCTATAGAGTGTCATTATTGTCATGAATTTGGACATATTAAGCGGGACTGTCCGAAATTGCGTAATAAGAAGTCTCATTCGTCCGCTCATGTGGCTGACAGTGGCCATCATACTGTCCATCTAGTGATTCCATCACTATTTCAGCCGATGAGTATGCCAAGTTATTACAGCAGCAGGGGATAAACCAATCTCAATCCAGCTCTGTCACCGCTATTGCCGAGTCAGGTAAACCTAATGCTTGTCTAGTTTCCTCACCTTTCAAATGGGTCATAGATTTTTCCCGGTGCCACTGATCACATGACAGGTAATTCCCAAGTTTTTTCTACCTTTGAGTCTCATACTACTCATTTTCCTATTACTTTAGCTGATGGTTCTCAATCTCATGTCGTTGGATCGGGAACGGTCAATCCTACATCGTCCCTATCCTTGTCCTCCGTTCTTAGTCTCCCTAAACTCTCGTTTAATTTGGTGTCTGTGAGTAAACTCACTCGCAATCTTCGTTGTAGTGTCTCATTTTTTTCCTGAGTATTGTTTGTTTCAGGATCTTGCGACGAAGAAGGACATGAATCAGACGGTCTCTACATTCTTGATACACAACCATCTTCATCAGTAGCATGTACCGGAACCGTCTCCCTATGGATGCACATTGTCGGTTGGGGCATCCTTCTTTATTATCCTTGAAGAAGTTGTGTCCGCAACTTTCTAAGTTGTCGTCTTTAGATTGTGAGTCATGTCAGCTTGCAAAACTTCATCGTGTTAGTTTAAGTCCTAGAGTCAATAAACGAGCTAGTGCTCCGTTTGAGTTAGTCCACTCTGACGTTTGGGGTCCTTGTCCCATTACATCAAAACCCGGATTTCGTTATTTTGTCACTTTTGTTGATGACTATTCTCGTATGACATGGTTATTTTTTATGAAGAATCGTTCTGAGTTATTTACCCATTTTTCTGTCTTTTGTGCTGAAATTAAGACTCAATTTGGTGTGCCTATCAAAATTTTGCGAAGTGATAATGCGAAGGAATATCTATCCGATATATTTCACAATTATATGATGCACAATGGTATTCTTCATCAAACTTCTTGTGTTGATACACCATCTTAAAATGGTGTTGCCGAAAGAAAAAATAGGCATCTTCTTGAGACTGCTAGAGCTTTGTTATTTACTCGACAAGTTCCTAAATGTTTTAGGGTTGATGTTGTCTCTACTGCTTGTTTTCTCATCAATCGCATGCCATCTTCTGTTCTTCACGGTGAGTCTCCATTTCATGTTCTTTTTCCATCCCAACCTTCGTTTACCCAAAATATTTGGTGATATATGCTTTGTCCGAGATGTTCGGCCTCACGTTACAAAATTGGATCCGAAGTCTTTAAAGTGTATATTTTTAGGCTATTCTAGAGTTCAAAAGGGTTATCGGTGTTTTTGTCCTATTCTCAACAAATATCTTGTGTCCATTGATATCTTTTTTTCAGAACATATACCTTACTCTCCCGACCCCACTCCTAGTCCTACTGAGGAGGAGGATCCAGACTTTCTCAGTTATATAGTTGCCTCTCCGATTGTTCCTCGATCCAAGTATGCTAAGCCACCCATCATGCAAACCTACTCCCGTCGTCCCCCTCCTCCTTCTGTACCTGCTACTGTTGAGATGGTTCCTGAATCCTCTGTGTGTCCCGATGAGCCAATACCTTCGTCGTCAGATCCGACTCCGAGTGATGATCTTTCCATTGCTCTTCGCAAAGGTAAACGCTCTTGTACTTATCCCATTGCTGCTTTTGTCTCTTATGCTCATTTGTCTTCGGCCACTCGTGCTCTTGTTGCTTCTCTTGTTCGTATTCCTAAAACTGTTGCTGAAGCTTTGGCTCATTCTGGTTGGACTGCTGCTATGGTTGAGGAAATTAATGCTTTGATCGCTAATGGGACTTGGGTTCTTGTTGAACTTCCCCCCTGGTAAACGATCCATTGGATGTAAGTGGGTGTTTACAATTAAAGTTAATCCTGATGGCTCCATTTCTCGTTTAAAGGCTCGTCTTGTAGCCAAAGGCTATGCTCAGATACATGGTGTTGATTATTCTGAAACTTTCTCTCCTATTGCTAAGTTGACTTCTATTCGGCTCTTGATTTCGATGGTTGCTTCTAATCATTGGCCTTTGCATCAGTTAGATATCAAAAATGCATTTCTCCATGGTGATTTACTTGATGACATCTATATGGAGCAACCGCCTGGCTTCGTTGCTCAGGGGGAGTCTCATAAAGTTTGTTATCTTCGTAAATCATTGTATGGTTTGAAACAGAGTCCTCGTGCATGGTTTGATACATTTACTCGTGCTCTTGAGAAGTTTGGTATGAAGCAGAGTAAATCTGATGATTCGATTTTCTACAAACATTCTGATCATGGCATTATCCTGTTGGTTGTTTATGTTGATGATATTGTGATCACTGGTAGGGACTTTGAAGGCATTGCCTCTCTGAAAGCTTTTTTCTCTACTCAGTTTGATACTAAAGATTTGGGAGAGCTTAAATATTTTCTAGGTGTTGAAGTGATCAGAAGCAAGAAAGGACGAATTTTCTTGTCTCAAAGGAAGTATGTGCTTGATTTACTGTCTGACACGGGAAAGTTGGAGGCTAAACCATGCAACACTCTAATGGTTCCTAACTTGCAACTTACAAAGGATGGTGTTCTATTTGATGACCCTGAGAGATACAGAAGAACTGTTGGAAAGTTGAATTATTTGCGGATGACGCGTCCTGATATTGCTTATTCAGTAAGTGTGGTAAGCCAATATATGTCATCACCAACAGTTGATCATTGGAGGATGGTAGAGCAGATTTTATGCTATTTGAAGGGAGCGCCTGGACGTGGAATTGTGTATGGTGATCACCAACAGTTGATCATTGGAGGATGGTAGAGCAGATTTTATGCTATTTGAAGGGAGCGTCATGACAAGATTGAATGTTTCTCAGATGCTGATTGGGCTTGAGCAAAAGAAGATCGAAAGTCTACCTCAGGATATTGTGTGTTTTTCGGAGGGAATTTGATTTCGTGGCAAAGCAAGAAACAAAAGGTGGTCTCACGCTCAAGTGCAGAATCAGAATATAGAGCTATGGCTAAATCTGCATGTGAGATTATGTGGGTGCGTCAGTTTTTGATTGAAGTGAGCTTGAATGTCTCAATACCAGTTAAGTTGTGGTGTGATAATCACGCTGCACGTCATATTGCATCTAATCCAGTCTTTCATAAAAGGACGAAGCACATTGAAATTGATTACCACTTTATCCGTGAAAAGATTCAACAAGGGCTGATTACTACTAGATATATGAAGAGTGAAGATCAGTTGGGAGATATCTTCACAAAGGCTCTTAATGGTGTTAGGATTAATTATCTTTGTAACAAGCTGGGCATGATTAATATCTATGCTCCGCTTGAGGGGAGTGTTAGAAATATAGTGTTATTTATAGTATGATAGAATAGGGTTTAATACTTTCCTTGTTTAGCTTAGTATTTCTTGTATATATAGGTGCTTTGATAAGTTGAATAATATAGAGAAAATCGTCCTAAATTATGTTTTACATTACGTTTGAACAATTTTCACTACAAAAAACACTGCATATCGTGGGAAATCATCGAATTAGCGATGGATTTACGACAAAGTATGGATGTTGTTGAATGACGCGTCCTTAAGATCAATAGCGATGGAATTTTGTTCCGTCAATGGAATTGGTGATGGACGAACCGTCGCTAAGATTGTGTCATCCGAGGTGTCGTCATGTGATTTCATTGGTTCTAAGAAATTGATATATATCATTAATTTATTGCCAAAGAAATAGATATATATATATATATCACCATATAAATATATGTTTATTAATTAAATAACTTATTTTATGGATTTCATAAGATTCCATAATCAAATAATTAGTAAAATATATTCTTAAATTTTCGGTTCCTACAGAGATCTCCATGCCTTATCTTCTCTCTTATGTTTCTTCCTCTCTCTCTCTATCTATCTCATCTCATTCATCCATCCGCCAAAAGGGCTCCGGAGATCCGAGAATTCTGTCTCCCGGCTCCACGGGCTGGCCGGTTATCGGAGAAAATATGGACTATGGCATCTTAGGCTCTAAGCAATTTGTCGAAATCAGGATGGAAAAACACTCGCCAGATATATTCAAAACCTCGTTGTTAGGAGATAAAATGGCGGTAATATGCCGACCACGAGGCAACAAGTTTGTTTTCACGAATGAGCACAAACTGGTCACCTCGTGGTTCCCGGGATCCGTGAAGAAGTTGCTTTTCCCCGGTTTAGACGACGGTAAATTTAAGGAACTCATGGCATTCTCCCATGGGATCCACTACGAGTTCCTAAACCGGAGTGCGCTAAAACAGTACATCCCAGTGATGGACAGCTCGGCTCGTGAGGTGCTAGACGACGGTTGGAGGCCTGACACCATGGTGAAGGTCCTCCCGTCGTCCATGAAATACACCTTCGAGCTGAGCTGCAGGGTGTTTCTGAACATCACGGGGAGTTCGGAAAGATTGCTGGAAAATTATACTCTGTTGAGTAACGGGATGATAGACTTGCCCGGGACGGCCTTCACCCGCGCTATGAAAGGTGTGAGAGCCGTGCACGGGGAGGTGATGAAGATCATTAGAAGTAGGAGGTAGGAGATGATGGATAATAAGGGGAGAGAGAGAGGAGACATTCTATCCAAATTGCTGCTTAATGAATATGGCAAAAATTTGAGTGATACTATGATTGCTAATATTGTTGTTGCTCTGCTTTTTGCTAGCCAGTTTTCGACTTCTGCTGCTGTTACTGTTGTTGTTGATTTTCTTGCTCAACTTCCACATATCTATGATAAGGTTTTGGAAGGTGAGATTAGTTCAATTAGTCTTGATCACTAAGTATTTGGTTTTTTTGTTAAAAAAAATATCATCTGTTTCTGAAACAGAATAAATGGAGATTGCAAAATCGAAAGGCCCCGATGAGAAGCTGACATGGGAGGATGTCGAGAAGATGAAGTACTCGTGGAACGTTGCGCGTGAATCGCTCAGGCTGGTACCCCTTGTACCGAGAGGATTTAAGGAAGCCATAGCTGAATTCACCTATGCAGGTTTCACCATTCCTAAAGGATGGAAGGTGCACATATATACATTCTTTATACATTTTTCTTATACGACGTTTATCACGTCTAATCCTCTATCCAACTTTTGGTGTCTTACGATCAAATTAATTTCGATCTTATGTGTTATATTCTAATTTTACAATTTTTAATTAGGATTCATTAATCCAATTAAAATTTATAATTATTTTTTTTACATTTAATTTGCACATTTTTAGTTAATTATTAATTATTTCAAAATTAGAGTATATAATTTTTTAATCTTCAACTTTTAGTAATAAGTGTTAATTAGCATTCCTTATCTAATAATAGATATTGTTAAAATAGTTAAATTAACATTGGACAAAGAAAATTATGAGACAGAAGATCTGAACCACATTTATTGATTTAATTCATAAAGAAGTGTTGGATTACGGAACTCGAACTTTAGCTAGTGAGGGTATTTTGGGTAGTTCTGGTGAAATTTGAATAAATAGTCTCTTATTGTAATTGTAATTATTATCAGAATATCTGAATCTCTAGTAAAAATCTAGCTTGGTAGCACCGCTCCCGGATGAAGTAACATTATGACGAACTAGATCAACAATTTATGTGTTGGTTTCGTGTTTTTCAATATATTATGTCTTTATCCTAACAGAATAATCACATATGAAATCCCAGGTATTTGGACGACTCATTCGTCACACAACAATCCTACTACCTACTTTCTGGAGCCCGAGAAGTTTGATCCCTCGCGTTTTGAGGGGAGGGGACCGGCATCTTACACGTTCATTCCGTTTGGAGGAGGACCCAATATGTGCCCCGGAAGAGAGTTTACTCGAATCTCAATATTGGTGATGATGCACAATGTGGTGACAAGGTTTAGGCTTGAAAAGGCCATCCCAAGTGAGAGGATGGTCTTCGGCGCTAGGGCTACGCCGGCTCACGGCCTTCCGGTTCACCTCCATCCTCTTCAAAGGACAAAGTTAATAATAACTTAGCTTCATACCATGCATGGTTGTGTTGTTTATATGCCAATGATCTTTGATAATTTAGAAATTTGAATGTTAGATGAAGTGAGATATGTAGATATAAATCTACTTTTCTTAATATATCTATATTAATATTATGTGTTATGTGATTGTATGTTTATGTAATCGGGTAGTAAAGAACATCCGCCAAGACAATTGAGATTGATTTGCCATATATTTTTGATGCAGTACAATATAGTTATAACTTCCTCTCTCTTTCTCTCTCCTCATCCTTTTCATTGCAAAAAAGCTCATGACATCTGTTGGGAAAATTATAAGGTTTCGATTTGATATCAAAACCCAACTGATTCTCCAACTGAATAGATGATTACGTCAACCTAAATAGTGTTTTCCTGCTCGCCTGTTTGAGCTTTAGATTTTCTAGGCTTACAGGTTAAGGAAGCGGAAGACAGCAGTCGACCCAGCTGTGTTCACAGCTAGAGTCAGCTAGCGAAAGACAGCAGGCGTCAACCTTCAACTGAGTGATCCAGCAGAGCCTGATCAAGCTGAAGAGAATTCGAGCTGAGTTCAAAACACAGCTAGTCCAGCTGTACAGAACAAAGGAACTATCTCTGAAGACTCCACTTCAAGACAGTCCAGCTCTGAATTCAAAAGCCAGCACTAAAGGCAGAAGATCCCGGAATCAGAGAAAGTCAACCTACCTCGACCAATAAGGGATTGCCAAGTCAGCATCCTAGACTTCAGAACCTAGGATGTGACACAAATGAAGACAGGTGCAGATACGCCCAACGGCAGATCTTGTATTTAAGAAGAGTAGGTAAGATTCAAACGGCTTCTCCAACGGCTAGTCTTGAATCTCTACCTATATAAACCCGTCTTCAACCTCAGGATCAGATACGAAAAACTCTCTACAAGCTTTCATTATCTGAAATCTTCATTCTTTCCAAAGCTCTCAAGCAGTTCTAGATAGATCAAAGAACACTTTATCTTAAAGTGTTTCTAGTTAAGAAACTGCTTAGTTTTTCGTATGTTCCCTAGGCCAAACTCATTGTATATCTTTAGCCTAGATTTCGAACGAGTTCATCATACTCTAAAGTTCTTAATTGAAAGAACTCGTTCATAGTTGGAACCCCATACCCAAACCCAAACCCAAAAAGGTTAGGTAAAGGTACGCTTGCTCGAAGCACGTAATTCGAGTAAGATCATCAAGTGCGAGACAGCTAAAGAGATGTGGAAAATACTTGCCAAGCTATGTGAAGGATCTGAAGAAATTAAAGAAAACAAATTCACAATAGCTTGCCAAAAATTCGACAACTTCAAGCAGCTAGCCAACGAGTCCATCGAAGCGATGGAGCTAAGGTTCTCAAACATAGTCATCGAGATAGAGACAATCGGGCGGGAAGTATACCCAGCGGGAAAAGAATCTAAAGGTTCTTTCAGCCCTTTCAGCTGAATGGAACACTTACAAGGTAGTTCACCAAAGTCGAAGTGACTTGGGTGATCTATCTACAGAAAGGTTGTTCTCACTCTTAAAAGCCAACGAATACAACTTGAAGATCACTCAAGAAGAATCTTCAAACAGACAGAATGACAGAGAACTCACCCCAGCTCCAAAAGAAATTGCTTTCAGAGCCAACTCTGAAAAGTCAGCTCATGTCAAGTCAGCTGAGTCCTCCAAGATGAAGAAGGATAAAAAGGAAATGAGCAAAGAGGAGCTACTCGAAGAAATTGCCATGATGGTGAAAAATTATAACAGACTCAACACCAGCAAGGGCAAATACAAGAAGTTCGCAAGGACTTACAGAGATAAGTACGCGACGAGTGATGAGAAATCAGCTGACAAACGAACAGAAGAAGGTTGCTTCAACTGCAAGGAACCAGGACACTACAGACAAGATTGTCCAAAGCTGTCCAAGAAAGACAAAGACCAATTAAAAGCTAAGGCAGCTGACAGAAGGAGAGCTTATATCGCTGATGAAGAATCAGAGTGCAATAAAATGGATGACATGCCATTTTCAGACTCGGAAGAAGAAGCCCTGATGGCCCATGATGAACCTGATTGGGATACATGCTTCATGGGACAAACAGACGGCATCGATGAAGACGAGGTAACGTCTCGAACTCTAAATCTATCTAACATCTCACCATCACACAAACACTCTACACAGGACTCAGAATCTGGTCTACCTGATTGGAGTCTAGTAGAGAAAGTAATGAACGATTCCAAGGAGCTTCAAGAGATCCTTGACGTCATTATGTGTGAGAATGCCGAAAGAAGGCGGAACTGGAAAAGACAAAAGTATCGAGACGCGGTGATACAACTCGGCTCAACGGAAGTCGTTCCACTAAAAGACAAAATAGTGAAACAAGATCAGCTGATGAAGGAATTCAACAATGAGAAGAAACAGCTGATAGAAGATGTGGAAAAGGTCACAGCTGAATCGGAAAGGAAGTCAGCTGAGATCATTGAGCTGAAAAGCACCGAAGAGGTACTATCTAAGAAGATAGTAGCTCTCATCAAAGCCACATCAACAATGGACGAGATCATTAGTGCTCAGTGTCCAGGAGCACTCAAAGCGGGACTGGGATACAACGAATCAAAGGATGCCTCAAACATTGCCTCCACAAGTGGAACAAAAGTAATGTTTGTACGTGCAAACGAACCTCCAATCCCAGCAGCTCAGCATCAACAGTTGAGGACACAGCAGGCGTCGGGAAGACCAGCTGTGAAACATTCTCAAGCTCCGTCGAGAACACAGCAGATGTCAAGAAGAACAGCTGTGAAACAGTCTCAAACTCCGTCGAGAACACAGCAGACATCAAGAAGGTCAGTTGTGCGACAACCTCAAGCCCAACTCAGACAGCAACGTGCTCAACCTCAACGAAAACCACAGGCTGGATCTTACAGATACCAGCCACAGCACCAGCACGTTGATCGATATCAACCAAGATATCAGAGATACCCAGCTGGATACCACTCAAACGAGTATCAGCTGGATAATCATTTCCAGCCACACCATCACATGAGACAGCAGAGACAAAGGAACGTCTCAGCTAGGCACACAGCTGGAAACCAAAAGAAATCCAGACAACAAAACAAGAAGACACGGAGATCAAGACCCCGCCAGCAACAACAGAAGAATACAAAGAATGTGTATATCGACTCAGCTGGGAGAATTATCAGATCAAATGACCCAATTCGAGTCATCAAGCAGATCTGGGTCGTCAAAGGATCTCTGTCTAACCCACAAGGACCCAATCAAAACTGGGTACCTGAATTTTAATTTTTTGTTTAGGTTGTAAGGAATCGACGCATCTCTGAGGAGTCGATGAGAACGCTATGGTACTTGGACAGTGGATGTTCCAAGCACATGACGCACCTAAAGCATCTACTCCAGGAGTATATTGAGCGTACAGGTCCACAAGTAACATTTGGTGACAACTCCAAAGGCCTAACCAAAGGTTATGGTACATTTAAAACTAGAAATGTTATAATCCCAAATGTTTCTTATGTACAAGGATTGCAACATAACTTGCTTTCCATTAACCAATTCTGTGACAACGGTTTTTCTGTCAAGTTTGATGCACAGGGATGCACAGTAAAGCACAGGGAAACCAAGCAGATACTCCTAAGAGGGAAAAGAGAAGGAAATATGTACTTTGCTGACTGGAACAAGAAATTCTCCCGAGACTTGTCTTGTATCGAAAAGCAAGAATGAAGTCACTGGCCGTGGCACGTACGGCCGAATCATCTCAACTTCAAGACAATCAACAAGGCGGCTAGGAACCGGCTCGCTAATGGAATTCCGGATCAAGTATATGACAAAAGTCATATGTGCGGCGCGTGTCAACAAGGAAAGCGGAGACAAGAATTTCATTCTCTCTCAAGCCGGCTCGATCAAGCGATCGAGTTCTTCAACTTCTTCACATGGATCTTTTTGGTCCGGTTACTCGAGAAGCTTCAATGGCAGAAAATATACTCTGGTCGTTGTGGATGATTTCTCAAGATTCACATGGGTATCATTCTTATACCAGAAGAGCGAAACCAGAACTAAGCTGCCTATCCTGCTGGAAAGATTATCAACACAGAAGGAGTGCAAGATAATGTCAATAAGATCAGATCGTGGAACGGAGTTTCTAAATGAAACTATTTATGATTATTGCGAGAAGAACGGAGTTCAACACCAAACATCTGCAGCTCGCACATCTCAGCAGAATGGTGTAGCAGAAAGAAGAAACAGAACTCTCAAGGAAGCAGCTACCTCAATGCTAGCTAGCTCTGCTATTCCAAAGAAGTTCTGGGCTAAAGCAATCAACACAGCTTGCTTCACTCAAAATCGCTCCCTACTCACATCAAGGCAAGGCAAGACACCGTATGAGCTATGGAACAACATAATACCATACATTGGATATTTCAAGGTATTCGGATCCAAATGTCACATCCTCAACAATAGGAAGACACAGCTCAAGACGTTCGACGAAAAGACAGACCGAGGAGTATTCCTTGGTTACTCCGCCGTGAGTAAAGCATACAGAGTCTTCAACAGAAGAACTCAAATAGTCGAAGTAACTCCACATGTTACCTTTGACGAATCTTCCTTCGAATATAGAGATTCTATCAAACGAAGAAGCGAATGAGAATCTTCAAGATTGATTCAGACAAGGGCTCAAGAGAATAGAATCAGGAATCTGGCCGAACCATTAATTTGGGACAATAAGCCAGAGGAGGAAATTCAAATCAATCAAGAAGCTCCACCAGTTGGAAATCGAGAAGAAGCTTCAACGCCAAATCAAGGGGGAACATCATCAGCTGGGAATCCAAACACAAATGAGTCCCTACTCCATCTCCACCGAGCCTCTACGTGTCTCCTCAAAATATAAATCAAAGAGAACCAAACTCTCAAGATTTAACTCCTGAGCAACTCTAAGTCAGACGAAATTTAGCCACGTCAAGCATCAATCAATTGGAAGAAGAAATTCGCAAGAGGAGAAGATGGATTGAAGATCATCCATCATCAGCTATTATCGGAGAACCATCTGACCAAGTCAAAACCAGAAGCTCAGCTGCTCAAGCTTCATCGGATCATCAAGAAGCAGCTGACACAGCTCAACTCTCAGTAGAGCTAGAACTGACGGTCTATGATGAAGACACAGCTCTAATGGCGTGTTACGTAGCTCAAGTGCCAGAGCCTCAATCAATTCTCGAAGCTTTGAAGAGCGTGCCTTGGACAAACGCCATGCAAGAAGAACTGAATGAATTCCTCAGAAATTGTGTCTGGGAACTGGTCGACAGACCTGAAGGAGTCAAAGTCATAGAACTCAAATGGATATTCAAGAACAAAATGGATACTCTGGGAGTCGTCATCAGAAACAAAGCTCGACTCGTTGCCAAGGGCTACACTCAGCAGGAAGGAATTGACTTCGAAGAATCTTTTGCTCCAGTAGCACGATTGGAAGCAATCAGACTATTTCTCGCCTTTGCAGCACATCACAAATTCAAGGTCTATCAAATGGATGTGAAGTGTGCATTTTTAAATGGAGAAATCAAAGAAGATGTCTACGTTGAACAACCTCCAGGATTCGAAGTAGAAGGAAATAAAGTCTACAAGCTAAAGAATGCTCTTTATGGATTGAAGCAAGCACCTCGAGCTTGGTATGACACTTTGTCAAATTTTCTCGTATCCAAAGGATTCAAGAAGGGCTCAGTAGACAGAACTCTCTTCACCATCAAGTCAGGAGAAGATATCCTGATTGTTCAAATCTACGTAGACGACATCATCTTTGGATCAAGATCAAGCTTCTTATGCCAAAGATTTGGAGAGATGATGTCAGAGAAGTTCCAAATGTCCATGATGGGAGAAATGAGTTTCTTCCTAGGACTTCAGGTCAAGCAATCATCAGAAGGGATTTTCATAAATCAATCCAAATACGTGAAAGACTTGATCGCCAAGTATGGAGTTCAATCCAGCAGAATCGTAAAAATTCCAATGAACACCAACTCGAAAGATTGAACTGTGAACTGAAGGAAATCGGTTGATTCCAAAGCAAATACGGAGGGATAATAGGATCCTCGCCGTATCTAACAAAGAAGTCGTCCGGACATCTCTTTCGCAATCGGAGTGTGTGCCGGATTTCAAGTTGATCCAAAGGAAGCACACATGCAAGCAGCCAAGAACATTCTCAAATATCTCAAAGGAACTCGAATGTTGGTGTGGTACAGTGAAGACAATCTACTGGATACTCGGACTCGATTTATTTGGAGATCGGTTGGACAGAAAATCAACTTCAGGAACTTGTCAGTTCGTAGGAAGTAAGTTGATTTCGTGGTTTTCAAAGAAATAAACGTGCGTCGCAACTTCCACGACAGAAGCATAATATATGGCCGCTGCCGCTCGCAAATTCTCTGTCGAAACATCAATGGATGACTATGAAGTAAAAACTGGACAGGTTCCAATTTTCTGTGATAGCTCAAGTGCGATTGCCATTTCGGAGAATCCAGTACTTCACACAAGATGCAAGCATGTAGACGTACGACATCATTTCATCGTAGATCACATAGAAAAGAAGGATGTGATTGTTGAGAAAATTCACACGTACATACAAATGGTGATATTCTCACAAAACCGCTGATAGAAGCAAGGTTCAAAATGCTGTGCGGATTACTTGGACTTCTCAACCCAGACGATGCTTCACCCAGCTGATTGGAAGCAGACCCAGCTAAACGGAAGCAGACCCAAATTGACGAGACCACCGAACGGAAGACCAAATTGAATGCAAGCAGACAACTGAAATTCAGAATCAACGTCACTGATATCAGCTGAGAAAGAATTCAGCTAAACCAGATGCTGAAAGGAAAGGATTATTCAGCTGAGGGGGAACCAGCTGGAACCACGATGATCCAGCACACCCACTCAACCGAGGTATCAGCTGACTACAATGATCAGCAGAGAGGTTTGCAACAACATTAATTACATCTACTCAATCTGTTTTCTGTCAACTCACATCTTGTCATTTCTAATCAATCTTAATTAAAAGTCTGCAAAGAATTGAATAATGGGAGTTTCGAGGCAAAAGTCAAAACGCCTCAACCGTTCTCTCTCGCGCATTAACTCACATATTCTAATCAAGAATTTAATATGTAGAGAGAATCACTCCCAGCCGTAGATCTTCTTATCAATAGACAAATCTTGATCGTCCATTCATCAAGAAAACTCTTTAAATATGCTAGAAGACATACGCATCAACCCTAGAAAGTTTTTCGGCATTCTTTCTTATTTCCATCAATTGGTATTATTCGTTTCTACTAACAAAAGATGCAGAAGAAGAACATGGAATCCAGAAAGATATCTCCCGAAGCCGATCAAACTTGAAGAATCTGTCAAAGCTTCAAGATAAGAGTTGCTTAACTCTCAAAGAAGGCGGAAGTCCAGAAGAAGGTGAAGCCCATCGACAGAACCAGGCCAGCGCGATGGGCGCAAAGCTCAAGAACGTCATTCACCAGGAAGGTGCAGAAAACTTTCTGGGAATGTCAAAGGAAAAAGACCCCCTCAACCCCACTGTTTCTCTCAACATAAAAGAAAGAACGGGACATACTACTCCCTGGGATGCAAAAATCAACGTCAATAGACCTGGACCAGATGTTGATAAAGCCGGAGTATTCAAGAGCAGTCATGACAAAGCTCTTGCTCCAGCACAGGAGGCACATAAAAAGATGCAGGAAACAAAGCAGCATGCATCTAACTCCATCCCAGCTGGGAATCGGAGACAACTTGAGGAGACAAAATATACTGAAGCACTGTCTTCAAACCGAAGACTCAAGTCAAAGGTGCTCAGTCAGTCAGCAGAGAAGCCAGCTGACATTATGAGAGAATTCGTAATCACTCTCCGATGAGCAGAAGGCCCACAAGCGGTCGTTTCTTACGGTGGAAGAGAAGTTCACATTCCTGCGTGAACATAATCATCACCAACACCGCAACGGAGTATTCCAGCTGATCAACCAAGCTTAAACCCCAAGACAGATGTGATACTTCAACCGCCTTCTCCTCAGTTTCCTTCAGCTCCACAGGGACACCCTCTTCGAGATCTTCCGATGAAAGATGCTCAAGTCCCTGCACCAAGCTCTAATGAGAAACATCACCCAGCCAACGATCACCTGCAGCTGGATGATGATGATATGAGCTGAATACAAGTCCCTCAAGTGCTGAATCAGACTTTCTCATTCAAACTAAGAAGTCTGAAGAAGCAAAAGTTGCAAGAAATGAAGTTGTGCCCGACTCAGAAGATGCTATCTCCAGTGCCAACTCATTTCTCCAAGCACTCAGCTGGACTGCCCCAGCTGAATCAGGCCAAGGACGCTGTGTCTGCAATCATAGCTGAGGCCAATGCAACTGAAGAAGAGCCAGCTAATACAACAGCTGAGCCAGTTAGACTCCAAACCTCGCTGCTCAGAGCTGAAAACCACAGTTTCGCCAAACTAAAACATCGCAACAGCCGATGGTGTATCTCTCCCACCCTGTTTTGATCATGCCAAAAAGGGGGAAGTAAGGGAGAAGAGAGACAAGTCAATGAAGAGGCAAACTGTTGAGCTAGAGGAACCAGCTGAATCAGAATCAGCTGAAGAAGAGACGAGTCAAAAGAAAGAAGCAACGGATGCAGAAGAGAAGACCCAGCCAACTGGGATTGAAGACTGAAGGATTGAAGACTGAAGATTTTTATTTTCTCATTCTTTCTTTTTCCTGTGTTATAATGTATTTTCTTACATTAATAAAACATAAGTTTTTTTTCTGCGTCATAAGTTGTCTCAGTTAGGTTTTGGCATCATCAAAAAAGGGGAAATTGTTGGGAAAATTATAAGGTTTCGATTTGATACCAAAACCCAACTGATTCTCCAACTGAATAGATGATTGCGTCAACCTAAATAGTGTTTTCCAGCTCGCCTGTTTGAGCTTTAGATTTTCTAGGCTTACAGATTAAGGAAGCGGAAGACAGCAGTCGACCCAGCTGTGTTCACGGTAGAGTCGGCCTAGCGAAAGACGAGCGTCAACCTCGAGTGATCCGGCGAGCTGATCAAGCCGAAGAGAATTCGAGCGAGTTCAAAACACGGTGGTCCAGTATGAACAAAGGAACTATCTCTGAAGACTCCACTTCAAGGCAGTCCAGCTCTGAATTCAAAAGCCAGCACTAAAGGCAGAAGATCCCGGAATCAGAGGAAGTCAACCTACCTCGACCAATAAGGGATTGCCAAGTCAGCATCCTAGACTTCAGAACCTAGGATGTGACACAAATGAAGACAGGTGCAGATACGCCCAACGGCAGATCTTGTATTTAAGAAGAGTAGGTAAGATTCAAACGGCTCCTCCAACGGCTAGTCTTGAATCTCTACCTATATAAACCCGTTTTCAACCTCAGGATCAGATACGAAAAACTCTCTACAAGCTTTCATTATCTGAAATCTTCATTCTTTCCAAAGCTCTCAAGCAGTTCTAGATAGATCAAAGAACACTTTATCTTAAAGTGTTTCTAGTTAAGAAACTGCTTAGTTTTTCGTCTGTTCCCTAGGCCAAACTCATTGTATATCTTTAGCCTAGATTTCGAACGAGTTCATCATACTCTAAAGTTCTTAATTGAAAGAACTCGTTCATAGTTGGAACCCCATACCCAAACCCAAACCCAAAAAGGTTAGGTAAAGGTACGCTTGCTCGAAGCGCGTAATTCGAGTGGATAGGTTCTTCAGTACCCGGAAACTGAAGGTGTAGGCTTGACAGTGCCCGCAAACTGTTGGAACACAGCTCGGGTTAGAGTTGTGAAGTTGCTTGGTACTTGGAAACCAAGTGGCAGTGGATTACCAGTGAACCTAGTCGTGGATGTAGGAGGTGTTACTCCGAACCACGTAAAAACTCGCGTGTTTCTTACTCTCTCTCTTTACTTTCGCTTTATATTCAGCTGTGTACTAACTCCTTCATATCATTGCATATTTGTTCAAAACTGCACACACAGCTGCTCTCCAAAGACAGCTGTGTCTCTCTAAAAGTTGCATAACCTGACTAAGCTGAAAAAGTTAAGTTAATATTTTCAAACTGAGTTTTTCTAAGTAACCGAGCTAAGTTTTCAAACCACCACTTTCCGCACCACCAGCTGACCCTCCCCAGCTGGATCGATAACTGAGCTCACCAACTCTGTGATTTAACTTGAAAAAGTTTCGAAAAATCTATTTGGTGTATTCACCCCCCCTCTACACCAAATACCCAGCTCAGGGACCATCAACATCCATAAGTCGAGTTTGTTACACTTAACGGCTGCATGTTCGACAACATAAAAAAAAATGGCTACAATAATAACCTTCAATATACTCCCCTCTATTCAATTTATATATCGTTAAATTTTATCTTTTTTGCACACAATTTTTTTTTTTACTTTAATATGATGAATTGAAATAAGTGAAGAGTGAAAAATGTGAATTTTGAAGTGAGGTGCAATTATGAGAAATACGTTAAAACGTCATTTGTTTTGCAAAAATAAAAAATGCATAAAATGACATGTACACATGGAGATTGGAGTATATATATATATAAGAACAAATATCAAATACCTTCACATTTACACGATATATATAAAATAATGATAGAAACCTAATTGGGAATCACACTATCTCAAACTCATCTCAAACAGACAAACACTACTTTAGTGGGATGGAAATTAAAAATAAAGAATTTTGCTCTTAAAATATACTTCCTCCGTCTCAATAGCATGGTTTCACTTCTTTTGGGCACGGTTAAACCCAATAACATGGAATTTTACCCTTTACCTGTTTTGGCTCTAAATTTATATGTTTTGGCTCCAAATTGACATGAGATTAATCATAACACGGACACGGACTATAGTATTTAATTTTAGTCACTTTGTTGCTGAAAAATAAAATTGACGTATGACGCTGAAAAACTCCAAGGTAAAGTTGCTGAAAATTTAATTTTTCCTCAAAAAAATGTAAAAAAGGAAATTAAATCAAAATAATTATAAATTCGATTAATTACACCTAAACACACCAAGATTGCTCAATTAGTCGAGTTCATGAGATGAGAGAGAAATTATTCTATTGTTGACAGTTAGAATACTATAGTCCGTGTCATAGGAAATTATTCTCTTTTAATTACAAAATTAAATAAATAAGTAAAACGGGTCGAACCACTTCATTTTCTGAGTGATGTTATTCGGACATAAATGTCCGGACATAATCTAGCTAGTTTAAGTAAATGATTCGGTTTGATCCGTTTAATTTATTTATTTAATTTTGTAATTTCTCCACATTCATTCAATTTATTTTGTAATTCAAGTGAATGCATAAATATCTATTAAGTAATAGTATTTCCGAAAGATTAGTGAAAATTACAAAATAACTTTATTAGTTTAATTTCGTATTTTTTGTATTCATATTTCTCTCTTTAAAAATGACGGTTTAGATTAATTAAGTAAATACATTAGAGTACTAACCAACACTATTATTTTATTTGATAAATTATAGGTTTAGATTATTAATATATTCATTTTATGTCCGGACATATATGTCCAAAAAGTATTAGTGTTTTTCTAAATGGGCTGGATTAAGTCCGGACATTTATGTCCGAAAAGTATTATTGTAAAAATTAAGGAGTATTTTAATTAAAAGTAATACTCCTAACCAACAATTATTTCCCCCTTATTACATACTAATTATTTCCTTATTTGGACTGAGACCTTGCTATTGGGACAACAAAAAAAGGAAAGTTATTTAGTAAAAGTTTATCCAAATCAGTAAAAAACACAGAGTTTAAAATGTTCAGTGACAAATCAACTAACTGTAGGTTGGAAAAGTTGGTTATGGCTGTTATTCAATTCATAAAATTTTCTCATAAATAGTTTAAATCTTGGGAGTTGAGACTTCAAATCGAAGCTGGTACTAAAAATCAAAGATTCAGAAGAAGACGAAAAAAAAAATTGTAAAGACAAAAAACAAACCCCCAAAAAAAGAGTAGAAAAGAACAAAAGAGTCTCAAGAGAAACAGAGAGCGGTTGTAGGCTTGCAGCAATAACCTCAAATTCAACGCCCAACATCTCTTTTTCCTCCTCTTCTTCAATTTCAATTTCCACTCTCATAGAAATCTCATCACTAAAATTTAAAAACCCTTTTCTTTATATTCGTATATATGTATGTATCACTACGTTTTTCTTGAATTTAAGCTTATGGTTCATAGTTTTTCTGATCCCTCCACGCCGCTTCGAGATAGAGTGTTGAAGTTGCTGAAATTTTTCTAATAATCTTCGTTTTTTTTCAAAAAAAAAAAAAACAAAAAATCTGGGTCGTTTTGGAGTTGAAATTGGTGGCTGCCAAGTGAAAATACTGAGCTCTTTACAACTGTTTCTCGATTTTGATAGCTGGGTTATTGGGATTGGAGATGAATTTGTGGTTTGATTAAGTAATTTAAAATTTAACTGAAAAATAGCAGAATGTCTTTGAAGAGCAGAGGGGTTGAGTCGTCTTCGAAGAATATTGTTTCAAGAAAATTCACTCTTTTTCTCTGCATTGGATGTTTTTGTGCTGGGATGCTCTTCACCGACAGGTTCGCTCTTTCGATTTTTTTTTATTTAATTTCTGCTTCTGATGTGTGTAAATTGATCGAATATTATGATTCTTTCTCAATAAAATGTGGATTGGTGTCATTGCTGTGTAATGCTAGTTGTTATGGATACAGATTTGGGTGATAATTGTATTTGGGGTTTTTGTTGTTATTTTTTGTACCTATTTATTTATTTTTGGGACTACCCTTACCTGCTATTGATGTATGCACTACGGGTAGCTCGACCTAGGTGTTGACATGATACGAATTCACATTATATATGATCTACATGTAGCTCGACCTAGAAGGTGTTGACATGATACGAATTCACATGATATATGATCTACATGTAGCTCGACCTAGAAGGTGTTGGCATGATACGAATTCACAACATGTCGTGGAGTATGTGTTCATCTTGGAGTTTCAAATGTGATGTATAATGTTGCGGTGTGAAAATGTGATATTATGATGCTATTTTTAATTGGAAGTTTTGAATTTTGAGTTTCATGGTAGAATTGAGGAGAGAAAGAAGAAGTGGTTCAGCCACGTGGCCTGCATTTATGGATGAATGTCTAGATTTGGAATTTTCAACGAGCATCTAGTTATGTAGATGAAGTAGATTCATAAACATTGCAAAAGAAGGAAATCAACTCAATTAAATTGACAGTAACAGTAATAACATATAGATATATTGTGATCTTATATTATATGATTATATGAAAGATTAAATTCTTGATTCTCAACATGCTGCATGAATGGGAATGAATCCTAGATTATTTTGCTATCACAAACTTAGATCTAAATATGATTATAGTCCAATGTAATTCGCAGTGCCGGTTAGTTCAGAGATCCAGGGACAGGAAAGCCAAGTCAATTGTGGTATTAATGACTTAAATTCTCATACTTACCTTTTGTTATTGTAATCTCCGGAGTGTTAGGAAATCAAATGACTGTCTTTACTTTTGCACTTTACCTAGGTTTGCGCTTGCTCTCAGTTCAGCTGTGTGTTGAATTTTTCTAATTAGATTTAAGATGCTGTCGTTCTAAATTCTTTTTAGTGACTTGATGGCAGACAGACACCTCACTTTGGATCACATACGTCACTTTTAATGGATTGGTCCATAAAGTTTGTATCTTTTAATGATACTTGTCGATAAAATTTGCCACAAAGTTAATCGATAGAAGTTTCTTCCATGATGCACTCCCTTTTCTCGATCTTCTTCATAAAGTTTCCATGCATGCACTTTGTAATTGATTTGAGTTTATTTTGACAGAATGTGGGCAGTGCCAGAAGATAAAGACTTATCACAGTCTACTGGAGTTCCGGACGAAAAGCCTAACTTATTTTCAGATGGTTGTGATCCAAAAATTGTAAGTATTGATGCCACAGGCATAATACATGTCGTGTCTTTTCCTTAATGTGTGAAGAATGCTTGTTTATTGGTTAATGAAATTATTTTCATTTTATCAGAAGGGGGAAAAGGGTGAGTCGAGGGATGCTTTCGTGAAAGTTTCAAAGACACCTCATGCTACAGAGTAATTTCTTCCAGTCCTGTGACGTGCTTTATATGTTCACAAGTGACATATATGCATCACTCATGGCCATATACAAAGTGCAGGGCTCTCGATAAAACGATTTCAGATTTGGAGATGGAATTAGCTGCCGCAAGGACCCTCCAGGATTCCTTACTCAGTAGTTCTCCCTTATCTCAGGAGTTGAAGATTCCTGGGTTAGCCAAAAAAAGAAAATACTTGATGGTGGTTGGCATTAACACTGCTTTTAGCAGTCGAAAGAGAAGAGATTCACTGCGCGCTACATGGATGCTACAAGGTTTTTGATAATTAGATTTCTTTCTTTACGTAACTCTCTCCCAATCTTCTGTTAATTGCGCTCCCCCCATGAAGTTATTCCTATTCATTGTGCAATTCAGGTGATAAACGCAGAAAGCTCGAGGAAGAAAAGGGCATTATCGTCCGATTTGTGATTGGTCACAGGTTGAACACATGTCTCTCGAAATTTTATAATTGCAGTGTTTGTGACAAAATCAGTATCTTTTTAGTTGTCAATAAAATGTGTATACCTCTATTCTTCATTTGTTCTTATCGAGCCTTAGGCCTTCTCTTCTCTTCTCATCCAGTCTTTTACGTTTCTCCATTTTCTTCCTTAAGCATAATTAAATTCTCATGGAAAACCTTTTAAGTAATTCTAATTTTCGATCTGAAGTTGTTAGGATTCTAAAAGTTACACGGCATTTATTAGTGCTCATAATTTCATGCGTGTGCAACTTAAACTGAATTATGTCTATATGGAAGACCTTCTTTTTCACATTCGATCCTTCGGTGACCAGTGCAACATCAGGTGGTATTCTTGATAGAGCCATTGAAGCAGAAGATAAGAAACATGGAGATTTTCTGAGACTGGTATTTACCGTTTGCTTCAATTCATACTTATTGTCTTCAAGTGCCATAGACACATCAGCTCATTTCATTCCAGACCCATCATAAATAATCCTTCGAATACTCGCACTACAATGTTGATCGTAACTGCTATCTTACTCGCTAGAACAATATGTGCAGGACCATGTTGAGGGCTACCTTGAACTATCAGCCAAGACAAGGACCTATTTTACCACAGCCCTCACACTTTGGGATGCCGACTTTTATGTGAAAGTTGACGATGATGTGCATGTAAACATAGGTAAGCTGCAATTGTAATTTCCGTTTTCGTTTATTCTAAGACCTGTTTCTCCACTCTCACACTTTGGGATGCTGACTTTTTTATGGGAAAGTTGATAATAATGTACATGTCGACATGGGTCAGCTGCAAGTATCATTCCTCGTTTAGTTTCTACTAAATATGTACCTTCATGTTTGTTAGAACTGATGGATTAGCTTCACATTGGTATGATATTGGGTCGGATTGTGAGGTCTTGCTTTTCGATTTCTCCAAAAAAGCATTCTGCACAATGTTTGTTATCTCCTTGTGTTTACGGAATGAATCTGCAGCAACACTTGGAGCAACTCTCGCTAGGCATCGTTTGAAACCAAGGGTTTATATTGGATGCATGAAATCCGGGCCTGTCCTTGCTCAAAAGTAAGTAAGCATCTGTGGATGATTGTCTTGTAACATTTTGAGTAGATATATTACATAGGTAGCACGAGTTGGTGTTCCCCGCATTCCTGTTCGTGCTCCATACTTGCATTATGTTTGGCATTTTGTCGACAGGGGAGTGAGATATTATGAACCCGAATATTGGAAATTTGGTGAGCAAGGAAACAAGTATTTTCGCCATGCTACGGGACAAATATATGCTATTTCAAGGGATTTAGCTACGTATATATCAACAAACAAGTAAGTTAGCTTTTCTTCTTCTCTTCATCTGCCTCAATATGAATATTTATAACATAATGCCATTGTTGGTAGGCATGTATTGCACAAGTACGCAAATGAAGACGTCTCGTTAGGATCTTGGTTCATTGGATTGGATGTGGAGCACATCGATGACCGAAGATTATGTTGTGGAACACCACCTGGTAACATCTTAAATACGGATGTGTATTTTAATTGTGCTCGTTCCTCCTTGTCTCGATTGAACGACAGTAACTTCAATAAGTGTCCCGTTTCGGAATTCTTTAGAAAAATAATGTCAAATTGGGTTCGCTCTTGTCCTCAATACAAATTCTTTAGTTGTTCAGTTTTTCATGCAATAATTAGAGGTGAAAAGAGTAAATTTGTTTGTTTCCTTGTTGCACGAATTTTGACGGCAGAGGACACTTATTCGTGGACGAAGGGAGTAACAATTTAGTATGTGGCCTATTTGACTAATACAAATCAAACATCAGATCACATTCTCTCTACGTGAAAAATGACATCCGATCAAATTCCGGTACGTGTAATGTCGCACGTTATCAGAGTATCCCTTTGCATACCTCTCAACTGTACATCTGGCACTCCACGTCATTTCTCAGGTACCGGGGAATTTGATCCGTTGTTAGATTTGTAACAAGTCAAAGAGGTTAGGTACTAAATTGTTATTTTCCAAAGGTCGGGACAGTTTTGAAAACGATCCTAAAGATCAGGTTAGAGTATGGTAACGTAAGAAGTAACACAATGCGTTCTTAATTCTACTGAAACCCGTTGCAGATTGCGAGTGGAAGGCCCAGGCCGGCAACATCTGTGTTGCTTCGTTTGACTGGACCTGCAGTGGAATCTGTAACTCTGCTGATAGGATTAAGGAGGTGCACCGGAGATGTGGAGAAGGCGAGAATGCTCTATGGGATGCCGCTTTCTGATGTGTATTCGTTCTCTGAGTTTGCACGTGATGGCGAATCATCCATGGAACGCAGCTCTGCCGTGCTAGATGCAGCATGTTTATCCTATCTCAGGACGACCAGGCAAGGTAAATACTGCAAATTTGATCGTACACTCTTACTACGTAGTACGTACATGTAATGTATAGAGACGAGAGACGGATAGGAGAGAGGCTCTGCAATAGACGTCGTCCCCGTTTTAGGCAAGGAGACGGATCATTGCAGCACCTTACTTGGGAGTTGGGAGCAAAATGTTGCTAGGTTTTTGGGGCAAAGTACAAACTCATAATAAAGTGTTTATTCTTCAGCTGCATTTCTTCTTTATCATTACAGTTCTTCTCTATTTATTACTTTATCGGTGTCTGAATAAGTGTTATATTTCGAAATAAAATTTGTCCCCTTTAAAGACAGGAATACTCCACCTTTCCAACCACTTTGTAATATTTATCGTATTGTAAAGACAGAGACTTGGGTGCGCTGCGCGCCCCCCTACTCCTAATGATAATAATTAATTATGGGCTCCTAATCTCAATTAGGGCTGGATTAAAGAGGATTAAGAATAATTCAGGATAATTAAGAGTAATTGAGGTTTATTAATCTCAACCAAGTTTTATTGATCGTAATTAAAATTTATTAACCATTAATTAGGGTATATTAATTATAACTAAAATTTATTAATCACGATTAGAATTTATTAATCTGTTAATTTATTAATCTTCTTTTAGAATTTACTTTTTATCAATTAGATATGTTTTAATGTTAATTAAAAATGAAAAAAAAAATTGCATGACGCGTACAGTGCGGTTGAGCCCTATTATAAAAACATTGTTAAATAGCTATTTAATTTAAGGCAAAACCTTAGGCATAGTGGAATGCACTGTACGGTTGGTGCGTTTTTTTTTTTCAATTAATATTTTATTATTAAAATTTATTAGGAGTAATACTTTATTAAATTAATTAATTATTAATTAATTACAAATTAAAAACATAATAAAAACATGTTGGACCGGAGTGTCTCCTTTAATTTAATCCAACCACAAATTCAAAGAAACAATTTCACTTGTCCACGCGTTTTGTTTTTGTTTTTTTTTTTGTAGGGAAAGAAAGAGAGAATAAAAAAAATACTATTTTTTTTTTTTAGAACAAAAAATTATATGTCTTGAAAAAAATAAATACATAGGTAAACTATGACCTAAGCATGAGATGAAATTATAATTGAGGGACACCTTAAATAAAACCTATCATATACATCCAAACATGTTAGATACTTACCTATACTCGCACTTCCTTAATGGAAAGATTGAGTGTCCAGAAATTCAAATATTTCACACTAATTATTAGCTCGGACTATTATTTCCACAAAATAATAATAATAAATTAATAACGATGCAATGTATTTACTCAAAAGAGAACACGTGTCGCAATCACAATGCTCCACACCTACCAAACAAGGCGACAGCCGTTGGATCTTGCAAATGTTTCAGTAAATTCATACTTCCATAATCACCCTTTCTAATAATAAAGCTTCTCTCCATTATATTTCCTCACATCTGTCAATCCTTTCCGCCCCACTACCAATATCAGATCATCTCTCTCTCTCCCCACTTGTGGCCCAGTTTCTCTCTCTCTCTATACCTTTTCTCTCAGCTCCTCCCCCCCGCCCCCTCTCTCTTCTCTCTCATTTTACTACTAATATTTAGGAACTCGTTTTCTGCTGTTGCACAACATAAAATAGGAGGATGGGAATTCTTCGTGGTGATGCAATTTTCGATCTCAAACTGTTGGATTTGTCGCTCAGACTTTTCGTCATCCCATTCAACGTTGCTTCCATATGGATTGCTGTCAACAATCGCCAGGATAACTCTGACTATGGTAAATTGGAGTTCCGTGAGCTCGTTGGGCTGAAGTAAGTATTTTCTCTCTCTTCTCTCTCTCTTCTTTCTCTCTCTCTAGATAATCGTTGATGTTTGTCATGGGGGCAGGTATATGGTTTGCGTGAGTGCCATTGCTGCTGCATACGCTCTGTTTGCTGCCGTTTCTTCATATCTCAGATGCTTCTTCACTAAAGCATGGTTTTTCTTTGTTACTGATCAGGTTTGCTTTCATCTTCGAATTCCTATTATAAGTCTTATCAAGTTTATTTCGACTTTTTAGTGTTTGCGCCTGCATCCTACTTTTAATTTTTTTTTAGTTTTTTTTTCTCATTTTTTAAATTTCTTGTGCTTTCATTGGGGTTGATTATATGCAATTACGGTGCATAATTATTTTTTAACAATTAAATTTTTAGTTTAAATTGATTAGCAGAGTTGATTATTCCCATTATGAGGGTATGTAGTTTTTTTTAATTTTAATATTTTTAGTTATAAATATTAATTAGAAGTTTTATAATAAATACTACCTCCGTCCCATTATTGTTGTCTCATTTCTTTTGGGCACGGGTATTAAGGAGAAGGGTGTTTAAAGGGTAAAAAGATAGAATGTGATGGACCCATAACTTTTTATAAGAGAAACATATTTTCTTTTATGGAAACACGACAAGAATAACGGGACAGCCCAAAAGAGAATACAAGACAAGAATAATGGGACAGAGGGAGTAGTATTTTTAAATGAATTAATGACATAGAATTGTTACGACGGAGGATATGAACCGGTATGTTAGTATTGAAGATCAAAGTATAAGAAAAGTTAGTTTGATAGTCACACTTATTTTATTTTTAATTTTTTTTAAATTCACAACACACGTATACTCCCTCCGTTTTTTTTTAAGTGTCCTATTGAGAAAAAATTCTTGTCATTTTTAAGTGTCCTATTGCGGAATTTGAGATTAAAATAATGACAAAACTCTTATTTTACCCTCAAAAAAGTTATTGGAAAATGTAATTATTAGACTTTGAAAATAATAAATATGGATATAAAAGTAATATATCATGCTTCATTGGTTTTTGTAATTTTTCTCAATAGGACACTTAAAAAAAAACAGAGGAAGTATATGACTAGAAACCCCGATTTTGAGGGAAGGTGTTCTTCGTTGTCGATGGTCAATTTTATTTAAGTGCACGGTGCATTATAAGTGCTGATTGGTTGAGGCAATAAATTTTCTCAACTAAGTCAAATTCAATTCTCATCTTCCAATTAGGAAAATCTTGAATTTTTAGTTGGTAAGTCATAAATGCATTCCAAAACATGCCCTATTTCATGGGAGACATTAATTGATGTTGCTTTGACCCATTTTAACCAATGTTTTCCTTAGAGCTGTTAAAAAGCTGGGCCGGCCCGATCCCATCTAGCCGACCCGAAAATCAAGTTATTTAAAATGGCAGCCCAGCCCAACCTAACCCGACCCAGTCATGTGTCACATGGGTATTGTCATTTGAATTCGCATGGTGTATGCCAAAATCATAGTAAAAGAAGATAAAATACAATATAAAACATATATTCTCGCACGACCATTCTCTAACTCGAGTTTATCTCGCAGACTCTCTTTAGTGAGAGGTCTTGGGTTCAATTTCGCATGCGTGCGGTATAATATATTTTTCACTTTGTCTGGTGGTATAGTGGTCCCACCTTTGTGTGGTGTAGTGTCTCATTTTTTCATGTCTCATCGCGTACGTACCACTTTCAATTTCTTCCATTTGTGTTTTAATTTAATTTGTACTTGCTAATTAGGATTTATTATATTTGATGAGGGTATACGATTATTCTTTTTACTAGTATTTAATTTTAGTTTTATTAGTTAATAATTGATTAATATTTGATTATTAAGATTCATAAATTGATAATTGGAGGTATATGGTTTTTAAAATTTCAATTTTTAGTAAATGTTAATTATAATGTATTTTACTATAATAATTTTTATAATAAATATTATTACAAATTTACAATTATGAATTTAATAGGGACATAGAAATTGTTAGGACACGCTATCCAAACTGAATTTTTCTAACATAAATGGAAAATTTATTCCGATGCTTCCACGCACAGCGTACATTGGTGTTGTCATTTCATTTGAATACAGAATTCACATGGTGTGTACGCCAACATTACTGTAATAGAAGATGAAACACGAATATAAAATAGATAGTCTCGTTACGATCATCCTCTGACTCGAGTTTATCTCGCACGAGCAGGTGTTTGCATACTTAATGGTGACCTCCATGGCAGCTTTGGTGGAGTTTCTCTACTTAGCCTACAATGGTGATCAAGTGGTGTCATGGAGTTCAGCTTGTGTTTCTTATGGGAAATTCTGCAGCAGATTGAAAGTAGCTTTGATTCTGCATGTAATTGCAGTTTGTTGTTTTCTGGTTTTGGCTGTGATTTCTGCTTATAGGGTATTTAGAAGATTTGATCCTCCTTTTGTTCCTTCTAAAGAGGGTCAACAAGATAGGATTTGAAATTTTTTTACAAGCCCTTTTCTGTGCTAGAAATGATGTGAGTTGAGACTTGTGTTAGTACTTGAATGTTAATTTCATTAAAAACTAAAATTAAAATTAAAATGTGACAATGTATAAAATATATTATGTGTTTGTTTGTTGTTCAATCTTCTGTTTTTCTGTATGGTACATGATAGTAATGTGGTAACGTGCTTTCGCCTACTTCTTTATATTCGATTTTGTAATTTTCAAATATCATTTGAAACATCGTGGTTGTAACATCATCTTTCTTTTCAGTTATAACATCTTCGTTTTTCGGTGAAGTTTGCCTGGTGTGTACAACGAGAATGATGTCATTTTAATGATGAAACTATAATTTTTACCACTAAAAAATTGAAGGACGTGCAAAGATGATTTTGTAATTGCAAATCCGACCATCTAAGCTTTAGATAATTTTTAATAGACGGGGATTTGTTTGGTTCATGAGATATGTTTTATCAATATAATATATATATCATATAAAGTCCCTATGTCACTGGAGTGCCCTTTGGCACCAAATATCTAAGGGTAATGCACGAATTTTGATCTAATTTGTAATTTTAACTTGATTCTTCAAACGTAGGGCTGGCAAATTTCCGGGCCGGGCCGGCCCGGCCCGAGCCCGGCGGGCTTTTTGGAAAAATCGGGCCGGGCCGGCCCGGCCCGAAAATTCACCGGGCCGGAAAATATGGAGCCCAGCCCGGCCCGAAAAATCAATTTATAACACATTTTTACCGGGCCGGGCCGGGCCGGGCCGGGCCGGCCCGAGCCCACCGGGCTTTTGTCTATTTCGGGCCGGGCCGGCCCGGCCCGAAAATCCGTCGGGCCTGAATTTGCTGAGCCCAGCCCGGCCCGAAAACAGGCCGGCCCGTCGGGCCGGGCCGGGCCTGTTTTGACAGCACTATTCAAACGTTTCAATAATGACACCATCTTTTGATATGCAATAAATTTGATTCTTCTAAATTCGGGATCTTGAATTAAATATGCTATAAATTGAAAGACAGTGTTGTTATTCTAATTCTAATATTTTAAAAATTGAATTAAATTATAATTGAATTAAAATTCGTTCAATAACAAACTATTTAACCTAATATTTAAACACGCTTGTGTATTTAGGGTTTGGGGTTCGTGTATTTGGAGACTTTGTCAAACACTAGTTTGTGATCAATAAGGAAGAGAGAGAGAGAGAAAAAAGTAAAGTATTGCTCCACACTCTTCCCCTGTTTCGTATACGTAGGGTTCAAGTCATTATTTATTTTCGCACATTTATTTATTTCCGTATCGATTCAATCAATTCTAAATTTAGGGCAAGAATTCGATCCTAATTTTTCTTCTTCTTTTCCTTTCGCTGTTAGGCAAATCGGATTGCTGCCGCCGTACGCCATGGCTAAAAGCTCCTTCAAGTTGGAACACCCTCTCGGTATAATCTGTTTTTTGATCGTTGATTAACCCCAATTCTCTTCTAGGTCCTGAATCGGTTTATTTGATCGGTAGATTATACGTTTAGGTCATTGAATTTCGCTTTTTTATTTATAAATCCAAATTAGACTGTCTTCAGACTTGCCCGATCTTGGATCGGGTGTTTTATTTTGTTTGTATGGATTGCTGCGCATGATCAATTATATCGGTATGGTCTGTATCAAATAATTGGGGTTTTGTGTGCGATTTAGGAGAATTGGCTCTTTCTGGGTTCTATATTTTAGTTGCTTGATGTAAATTATTAATTTCACCTCACAGTAAAGTGGTGTTCACCTTATGGGTGAGTTTTATCTGCCTTGTAATCAGTAAGTTGTGTGAAATTTCTTGGTTAGTAAGAAATTTTATTGGTGCAGTGCCTGTTCTAGAATGGTTTAAAATGCTTGTTCTGTTATTGTATAATTTAATGATAAACTCTAGTCTATTTTTCTGCTGAGGAGAAATTGGTTTGGGAAAGAGGGAGTGAACTTCAACTCGTTTTCATCGTTGATTGAGTTTGTACGTAAGGTTTGCCGGGGCAGTTTTGGTTTTTATTTTCTTGCTGTTGATGAACAGCATTGAATTTCACTAAGCAGCAGTTCTGCACTTGTATCATTGTTAACTGCGCCTCTGTTTTCCTTTCTGTTGATTTTTGGTTGTAGACATTATGGTGGTGTTTTACATTTTGCAGAGAGGCGACAGGCTGAAGCTGCTCGTATTAGGGAGAAGTACCCCGACAGAATCCCGGTACTAATGAGTCGATACTATTTTGCACTTATGCCTTGGATACTTGATCTTCCCCCCCCCCCTCTTAATGCTTGGTTAATAATTTTTATTTCTCATGCCGTGCAGGTTATTGTGGAAAAGGCTGAAAGAAGTGACATCCCTGATATTGACAAGAAAAAGTTAGTTGTATATCATGTTATTCCCATACCTGGCCCTTCATAGTACATGTCTAAAATAGAACATCAATTTTTTATTGGTTTTGAAATTTCAGCACCTTTAACGTACATGTCCAAGAAAAAAGCTCTAAATTTTTTAACTTGCGAGAATAAAACCTTAATCCTGGAAACTGGTATTAGCAGCAGCAAGTTTCAGGCCGCAAGCACTAGTTTTGTCCATCTTCATGCAAGGGAGAAATGATGCGGTAAATATTCGACCAAGTCTTGTTCCTAACTAGTTGCAATCTTTTTCTGCAGATATCTAGTTCCTGCTGATCTTACTGTCGGGCAATTTGTATATGTTGTGCGGAAAAGAATTAAGCTCAGTGCTGAGAAAGCCATCTTTATCTTTGTGAAGAATGTGCTTCCTCCTACTGGTAAGGAGAAACTTCAGATGTCTTAATCCAGTATTCTTTTGCTCGTTCTTGTTTGCGTAGTCTTTTTTTTTTTTTTTAATATGCTCTTTATTTTGTAGCTGCAATGATGTCGGCTATATATGAGGAAAACAAAGATGAGGATGGATTCCTATACATGACTTACAGTGGCGAGAATACTTTTGGATTGCTCTGAGATTGAAGCTCAGTGGAGCTATGTATATAGTCAAATAACGCATTGTAAATACTTTTTAAGTTATCTTTCTTTCCGGAGTTATGCTTCTCGAGAGATTGTTCGTAACTTCCTTTAATTTGAAAATGTCAATACTTTGGTGACCTCTAATTATATAGTCCAGTTCTCTTATCAGTGGCTTATTTTGTTAATGCTTTAATTGGAGCAAATGCTTCCCTGTATTTGTTAATCGAAACTATCATCCAAATAAACGTCCATTAAGACTTAATGCTTTGTCTTACTCTAGAAGCTTTTCCTTGCATGAGAATTAGTACTCAAAAGTTTCCTAGTAAAGATAATATGATAATACTCTGATGCAAGTTGTGAATGGAAGTTCTATATGTAGTCTGCAATGGTAATAAGTAATTACTGGCATGTGGAGATGGAGCTCCAACTCAAACTCGAACTTGAACTCAAGCTCATCAGAAGCTTGGTTTGAGTGGTGTTAACAAGTGAAGTCAAACCTGTCTATAAAGAATGTTTGATCTTCCTCCCATAGCTTCTCTGCCATAAATTCTTGTTTCCAGGTTTCTTCTCCCGAAGCGCCTTCTGTTATCCCTCCGTAGAATTCATCTGCCTGAGATCTTGGACATTCCACATATCTCATGCTGGCTGAAGGAGGCTGATGTACTAGGTATTCTGAATTTTGGTTGCTCTTTGGATAACTGGAATTGATCAGATCAGCTTCATGGTACTGGTGCTGTATGCTTGATTGATAGAGTTGTGTTGCTGCTGAATGTTCTCTAGAGGTTTGGAGAGAGAAGTGTTGGCCTCCCAGAGAGTCATGTACCAAATTGCTCGATTCTAGCAGATCGACTGCATTGTTTTGGTGCACAGGTAAAGATTCTGCAGCCATTATTAAGCCTTGTTCTGGAAATCTTATATCTGAAAATTCTTGTACATAGCTTAGTTGACCACTCTCATCTTCTGCTTTTAATAGTCTTTGGCTGTAGACTGGAGAGGAGGGTTCGTCTATTTGAAAAAAATCTCCCTCCAACTCCTGCAAAAGAGTGGAGCTCTCGCTGACTAAGCCTTCCTCGTTCCACAGATTCGAGCAGTGGCTGTTACCATGATTGAGTAAGTCAATTGAATCCTGAAAAGTTTCTGAGTTTTTCATCTTGAAGATTTCATCCAATGCTTTTGAGTCTGAATTTTTTGACATTTCTGAGTTTATGCTTCCTTGTAGACATTCTCCACTCTCTTCTGGAGTTTGGATGAAGAAATGTTGGTTTCTTGAACTTTTCTTGAAGGGATTTGTCTTGTTTGAAATTCCTCTTTGCCTCAACTTTCTCTTGAGGAACCTCACCCGCGTTTGAGCTTTTCTCAGCTCATCGATGATCTCCAAATCGCTATGGGGTTCTGGTTCGTGCATGTAGCTATTTTCATGTGGTGTTTGTGGTGGATTAAATTGGCTTGGAGGGACTACGAGAGACGGGAGAGCATGATTGGTGCTTGGTTGAGTTGGTGGAGACAAATTCATCTCATGTATCGAGTCTTGACTCGGTAGACATGATTCGGGCATTGAGAGACGCAGGTTGAGTGGAGAAAATGGTGGGAGTTTGAGATTAATGGGTTGAGAGGAGAAGAGTGTATTTGAGAGTTGTGGTGTGGAAATCAAGATTGATTCATCGCTGTAATTTGTATGGTTTTGGTTGTTGGGTTTAGGCGTTGGGCAGATTCGAAGCTTCTCTCTTTCACGTTTCTTGGCTCTCTTGTGCCAGAAATTCTTTATTTCGTTGTCTGATCTTCCGGGCAGCTGCATCCACATTGACTCGAATTTCAAAAATGGTCTGACCTATGTCTTTAAAATGTGCAAAAAAACATGGTAGCGGGAAAGTTGTAAATATGGCACATAAAAAAAAAAAAAAGGCTTGAAAATATGGTTTTGATGCATATGTTCTCATAATAACTCTTAATCACGAATGTGGTTCTAAAGTCGAAATTATATAACAATTCTTTATCTTTTTTAAACTGAATATTTCGTCAAAACGATATTAAGGTGTAGTCGTGTTAGTTTCTTTGAGTATCTTTATCCAACAAAGTAAAAGCCACTCGATACTTCAAAAATAAGTATTCAAGAGAAGTATCATAATTTTACTCAAGCAATATCTTTTGGTCAATGCTTAAAACTTAAAAGCAATCTTTAAATATCTAACGATTCTGAAAATAAGCATCGAACTAAGTATTTTACAACTTTACCCTTTTTAAATATACAGAACTACACAACCCTTAAATTTCTTGCCAACTATTGCATTCACAAACTAAACCAAAAACTGTCGATACATGCATGCATGGATGATGCAGAGAGAGAGAGAGAGAGAGAGAGAAAAGTAATTAATTTGTATGTATACCTACAATTTTAGAAATAAAATCGAACTGAGAATTTAACATACAAACTACACAAACCTTGTCAATTAATTATTGCATGATTCTCAGATATATATTTCAAAAACTATACCAAAATTAAATTGTTGATACTTGCATGCATGCATCTATGAGAGAGAGAGAAGTAATTAACCTTGGATGCAATGCGAGACCAGGTGTTGCCATATTTTGCATGCAAGTCGAAGATCAAATCCTCCTCTTGTTTTGTGAAGGGATATTTCTTCAAATTAGGTCTCAAATAATTCAACCATCTGAGCCGGCAATTCTTAGCCGGTCGCGACAAACCGGAAAATCTCTCGATCTTCACCCAATTTCTATCCCCAAATTCCTCCACCGCTCTCTTCAGCTTCTCGTCCTCCTCCTTGCTCCACGCCCCTTTCTTGTACGCCGCCTCCTTGCCGCCGCCGTCATGTCGTCTTGTTTCCGCCTCCGCCTCCGCCATCGAATTATCGATCGGAAGGGGAAACAAGACCATGAATTGTAAAGACCCCAGGTATTTGGGGTTTTGTATATATGTATGTATTTTGATGGGATTCAAACTTTATATATATTTCTTTTTTGTGCTTATATATACATACATACTACTCCCTACGTCCCATTTATATAGGCTTGTTTTTCTTTTTCGGATGTCCCAAATATATAGGCTTGTTTCCATAAAAAGTAATATTTTTTAGCTCATTTACTAATATATATCCCTATTTAATTCTTTGATTAACTCATAAAAAATACATAGTCAAATAATAAATAGGGGCAAATTAAGAAATTTACTATATAATTTACTTTTCCAATAAATTTTCTTAATCCATGTGAAAATTTCAATCCGCCTATATAAATGGGACGGAGGGAGTATATTATTTGGATAATTTGGAAATGTTATCTCTGCGTGAAAAACCGTAGCCTGAGAATTTACCAGGTGGTGAAAATTTCAAGGGAAAATTGTTGAGGGGAGAGAAAAATTAAAATTAAATAATAAATGTTGGGATTGAAGAGAAGTGTCAAAATATACGTACTGGTATTTTCGGCTGATTCAACTCAAAAATTTATAAAATCAATTATTATAAAATAGGGTAGTATCATTGATAGAAAAAGAAAAAAATGTTAATATTGTGTCTGATTTGGGTCAATCAAGCAATACGCAGAAAAACAATTATTATTATTATTATTATTATTATTATTATTATTATTATTATTATTATTATTATATAATTATTATATAATTATTTTTAATATTTAATTTCAATTTTTAATTTACATTTGATTATTGCGATTGATTATTTCACGATTATGATATATAATTTTTTATTCTTCAACTTTTAGAAATAAATTCAATCTAGGATTCATTTATATATTGTTAAAATAACTAACTTAATAGTGTGATACAAAAGATGTCGAGACACTGGATTCCAACCGCTCATTTTTGCATTTCCAACAGCCCTATAAATGTCGGACCACATTCTGCACTATAACTGAAACTACATCTTCAAGAGAACGGAAGAAAATTCCCCAAAACTAATTTAATTCATTCTCAAACATCATATCATAGGCATCAAAATTAAGTGCAAAATCAGTAGCCTAGTAACAGAATAAACCATCAAGAGAATTAATTAAGTTAATAATAATAATAATAATCCTCTCGTAAACTCTTCCTTTCGATGAGATCTAACGATGTTTGATGAACTTGAGTCGAACGCATAAGACGAGAGAGCATCTTGGGATTTTTTCGCAAACTAGTAATATAATTTTGGCCTTGTTCCTCAACCAAACACTAAAATTTAGCTGCAACCACAAAATTATTCTCATCAAATCCCTCACCTCCAAGACAAAATGCACTGCTAACAACTAAACCACTAATCCATTCTGCAGATCCACTATTTTCTATCTTTTATCTACTCTACAACTAAACCGAATCACAGGATACCCCGTACGAAGGATACCATACGAGCCCCTCCTCCAAGGATCGCAGAGGATTTCTTTCTCTCTCTCGTACCACAACATGGCTCCGTTGCACCCAAGATATGATCCCAAATGCAGTTTCTCTCAGAGTTGGAGAGCCAAATCGGGCTGCTGAGAATCAACGAGAACACCTGCAGACGGCCTTCCTGGGGACCCCGATGATTGGAAACCAATGTTCAAATCGGGAGGAAGGGATTCCTGTTTCTGTCTTGAATGCATCTGCATCTGCATCTGCATCTGCATCTGCATTTGCATTTGCATTTGTGGACTAACATTGCGCCAAGAAGACTGCAGCTGGAACCGAGACAAGTCAGCCGGAGCCAGCTGAGGAAATACCATTCTCTGGTTTTGAAACTGTATCTGGTTCCCTACTAGCATCGGTATTGAACCTTGTGGTACGAATGAGTGCATTGGAGCGCTGTTCTTGTCTGGCCGAACCTGCATTCCAGAAGAAGGAAACTCTCCACGAATCTGTGATACTTGTGACTGGATGTTACGAGAAGGGTTGTAGAGTTGATCACCATACATGTGGTTCTTGTTCGGATTAGCATTTTCAGCAACCGGCCTTAGCCCTCCTGCCCCTACAGACATCCATGCGCGCGCAGCAGCCATAGCTGCGTTATTTGGATCGTTGCCATTCCATCCATTGCTGCCCAAGGACGGTGCTGATGTTAGAACTTGAGGAGCATCAGCTGGTGACTGATTCGAGGATCTTTGTTGATTATGATCGGCCAACATTCTCATCAACTGGACAGGGTCGCTGAGACCCTGACCATGTTCATGGGGATAATAGCTTACCGGCTTTGTCAAATCTGCAGACGGAGACGAACTAGGTACTGTATTACCATCCGCCTTATTACTGACGACTTTTCCATTAGGCAATATGCCTCCACCCAAAGCAACCCCTTTACTATGATCAGGCTGTTTAAACGATCCAGATTTCGAGAAGTTAATGTTCGGCCGGGAAGCTTCCACTTCTGAACTCCTTGGAAACTGCCTGTTGCCAGCAGAATCAGCTGCAGTTTTATTTAATGTGCGTGGACTGTTCGACTCAACCTGCTTCTGAGCCTTCTTGTCGGATTCAAGCAAATCCCTGGATTGTAAATTTTGATTAAGGTACCTGAGATTATGAGAATCACTAGGTCTGATCCCAGGAGATAGAAAGAACGACGGCTTTGTCTCCAACATACTACCTCTGATTGACTGAGCTGTGATGATAGGAGCAGGTGATCTAATTCCAGCAGGACCAAGAAACGGCAGCTTTTGTTCAAAGAAAGGTAAATTACCTGGGCTTTCCTTGGAAATATTAGAGACCATATGTACCTTCTCGAGGTTCCTAGGTTCCACAGCATGCTGTACTTTTGTAAAAAAAGGTGGTTCCTTCACGCGGCAATTTTCCAGCATTAATACTGGAGTTGGAAGTGGCTCATAGTCCCCAACCCAACCCTGACCAAACTTGAATCCCTGAGGTAGTGCTTGTTCAATTCTTTTAGAAGCAACTTTCCAGGCAACAGATCCGAGAGTTGCAGCAAATCGGGCCAGGCTCCTAGCATATGAATGATCCGAATAAAGTCCTACCTGGATGACCAAAAAAAATACCAGTTAATCTAAGAGGGAAAAAAATAATAATACTTGATGATAAAAAGTAAGACACAAATCTCTACGATTCGTTCATACAGGCATCAGATGCTTGGTTTCACCATCAAAAGTTGAGAATATAGATTCTGAGCTTGCCACAGGCTGAGACAATGATATGTTATATGTTGCACGACGGTTTTCATCTTGTACAAATGATGATCTCCTACCAAATCGAGATGGGGGGACCCTTCCTACAAGAAGAAGAACTGGTAGTCAGGAATGACAGCATGAAATGGAAAAACTTGTAAATCGGATATCTATGCTCGAGTCACCAATTCTCTTTCCCAGGCGCCTTTAAAATTACAAGCTGAATAGAAAAATGAAAGACGGACTGCAACACATACTAGCCATGCTGCAAGAGGTTTCGATTTTAAGGTAATAAAGCAGATGACCACATCACCAAAATAATTAGGTTCAGGAAGTACCTGGCAGCGAGTCTTCTGCTTTGTCCAAATTGTTGTCATTTAAGAAAGAACTTCCATCAAAAGGCCCATCCGTACCACCGGTTTTCTCAGACCCGATAGAGTGGAGTGCACTGGCAACATTCTGAATATCTCCTGCTGTCGCAAGAGTAGCTCCTGATGAAAAATCAGAGCCAACAGGTTCTTGCCCCGTTCGGATCACAGGCCTTTTGATTTGCTTTTTAGAAATAGAGCCAGATCTCGTTTTCTGCTCGGGTTTGTTTTCTTTGTCATTGCGTTCAAAATTTAGCCTTATCTTGTGAAATTTCCTTGTTGCTAACTCTTGGATGGTGCGTGCCTTTGCAAATAAGTTGATATTATCCGACAGTGGCCTAATTGTATAATAAATTTTCTTTGAGAGGAGAGAGTGCGAGCATTTACCTGTTTATGATATATGGTATCCGGTGCATTGTATTGCATTGCATTTGAACAAATGAGGAAAACATCACTCTGCATAACAGAAAAAAGGTTTCAGAACTTTTGAACAAAAAAGGCCAACCACAAAGGAAGTTGTTTTTTAAACGACCTGTATAAAGAATTTACAGCAGAAAAATTAAAAAGCACCTTCTGGCAATTATAACTACACTATTAGGATAGGTGACAGAAAATGCAAGGATCAAATTTCTTTCAAGCTGAAAGCGCGGCGCTGAGAAAGAAAACATAATAAATAGAGTTTTACATTTTAGGATTTCCCAAAGGCAGGCCACCAGTAAAAAAGCATGATAGAACAAGCAAAAGAGCAGGCAGTTAAGAAACTTCTAGCACATGATCAGTCTCTCTTCATCATATAACGTTCAGAAAAACACAGCTAAAGCCTCCAGCAAGACGAGAAATTCAGAAAAGGTTATATACACCAACTTGCAGAGAAAGAAAACCTGCACGGGTCATATTAAGAACCTTGCAAATTGGTATTCTAAATATTCACATCTAAGGGCCTCAGTAATAAAGCAGTTTTGTTGGTTCTCTCTGAAAGCAAGCAAAGTCGTCACACGGTATGACAGTAAAGACCAAAAAAAAAAGAAGGAGGAGGAGGAGGAGGAGGAGGAGGAGGAGGAGGAGGAGCTAGCATACTAATCTCTTAGCCAACTTCTCACCTTCAAATGACAATTGAGAAACCAAAATAGCTCGCTAGTTTGCATTTGAAATCATAAACACCATTACATGAATATCAAAAAGTAAATTTGCATGTACTCCAAAGCTTACAGAATATTCCAGAGATAAGCCCTCCCACAAAACACGCAGCTAAATTATTAAAAAAAAGGGAGTTCCCTATGCAGAACACATGCAGCTTAACAGATGCAGGTAGGCTAAAAATATCTCTTGAGACATCATAATTGGTATATAAAGAAGTTCACTAGCGCCATAATTACTCTTATCACTAAGAAGGCTTACATGTGAGAAACAGGACACCGATTTCAGCTTAGCTCACCGAACACGTAGCATGAGAATTTATGCAAACATAAATTAGACAAAGCAGCACAGCTCAAAAATTATATAAAAAAGGAGGAATCGATCAGCAATAAACAAGAAAAATCAACAATAGAATGACACAGATTTGAAGAAGCCAAGTTTTGCACAATAAAACAGAAATAAGGATACACCGTGATCATTAAATGTCGACCCTGTGCTTCCCATACAGCCCAAAACAAAAGCAAAAGGCAAAAATTAACAGTTTAACACAGAGTTACCAAAAAGATTACATACAATACAAGTAACATTCAAGACACATGGCCCCTCTTGAAAACAAAGGGACATTAACAATAAACAAAAACAAAGTCAACACAGAAAGGGGCAGAAGGATCAAACCTCAAATTGCTCGAAGGTTGCATACAATCCATTTCGCAGATTGTTCCTCACAGTAGCGAAATCCATTGGATGATCTATCACATCAAGGTAATCTGGAAGCTACACCAACAATGAACCACCTGATTTAGAAACTCAACAGAGCACAATGCATACCAAAAACATTCCTCAACAAACCCCCAGCTTACCTCTTCCGTATCAACCGGTTCTGCATAAACACCATAAATATCTTTCCTGCGCAAAACAGGGAAAAGGAGCGGCATTAAACATTACGAAGATACGGCATTATGCAATCCCATACATTTCATAAAGAACTAGAAGCATACCTCTGCAACTTATCCAAAATTAACTCCAATGTCTTCTTATCAGGCAACGGCAGTCCACACGGCGCCTCCCCAGGTGTCCCTGCACCATACGAATTCGAACCAATTCAACAAATGTACTGCAAAAGAAGGTAAGCAAGAAAGCTTGGTCCTGAGCCATGATTAAAAGAAAAACAAACCTGGTAATGAGTCTTCTGCTTTGAGTTCTGGCCTTGTTTCTCTAACCTGTGAAGAATGAAAAAGCAGCCACCAATAAATAAAGAGGTGAAAACAACATAAACTAATAAATGCTAGAAGAAAACGCTACTCCCATCCCCACGCAGCATAGGAGAACAAAAGTCGGCGTGCCTATCAGACAGAGTCAGAAAACGAAGGCAGACAACATGCGTGAGTAAGTGGGAACGTGAGTGTGTGCGTACAATACAATACATGCTGTCTGTGACATTCTGCGTAGCGTGATTTAGAGAGAGAGAGAGAGGGTGGGGGGTGGGGGGGGGGGAGGAGAGAGAAAGATAGATAGATATATATAGAGAGAGAGATAGAGAGAGAGAGAGCGTGATCAGATTCTGTGGGGGTTAGTTTTTTGACAGTTGACCCGACCGTTACATATACATACATCAACACAAACACAAACACCATCCCACCCCACACTCCCCAACCACACACAGACACACACATTCACTCACTCAACCTATACATACAAAATACATACAACAGAATCTCCCTGCCCAATTAGAAAAATCCGAGCTTCAGCTCCAGCTGAGCTGGACCTTTTCGGAGTGCCTCTCATTATATCTCTGTAACAATAAAAAATTAAATGCATATCTATATATTAATCCCACTTCACTCCAATCCCGCTTCATTTCATCATCCTCAATTAGTTCGCGCACTTAAATTTTTTTCCATTTTTCGCCAATTTCCCACTTCCAGAATCGAAACAATTATAAACTGATAATCACCTCTTCTTCGTCTTCATCATTATAATTTTCTTCCTCATTCGCATCGTCAATTTCGTCATCCACATCCTCGTCCATTTCTTCGTCGATTCTCCGCTTCTTCGATGGCTTGCCGCCGTCTTCTTCGTCGTCGGAGGACGCCGCGGGCGCGTGCTGCACGCGCCGATCCCGCGGAGCAGTTGACTCCGGCTCCTCGCCGCCGCTCTGGAGCTTGAGCAGGAGCTTGAGCTTCTTCTCTCTCCGCCGCTGGTCCTCGTCGTCCACGAAAAGCTCGTCCTCGTCGAAGTAATCGTCGAGGTCGAAGACGTACTTCACACTCCGGCGGCGGAGGCTCCGCCGCACGTCACGCTCCGTCTGCGGCAGGCCTCTGGCTCCGGGATCTGTCTTCGGTGGTCTCCCTTTCTTCTTCTTCTTCACGATCTGCCCCATGTTTTCCGAGATTCCTTCAAGCTCTAGCTGTTTCTCTCTCTACGGTTTTTCTCTCTCTAGAGAAAAGGACAATCACTCTCACCCCTATTTCTAAAATTATTTTCCTCCTGCTGTCTTTCTCTCTCCTCCTTTATTCCAATATTATTATTTGTGCGGAGGGCGTAGCGGTGTGGTTTTGGTTTTTGCTTTGGCGTCAGCTGGAGTATATTTCTATTTCAAAAATTTGGTGGTCCGGGCCTGGTTCCGAAGCAAACTGGCTCGGAGCGGCTGGCGTTAAATAAAATGTGAATTAGAGAGAGAGAGAGAGAGAGAGAGGGAGAGAGATAGACGGCGTTAGTGGCTGAGAATAACGGCGTTAGTTGGTGCGTGGCGAGAGTGCCCGTGATTGAATTAATGGTCTGACTTTTCACAGCGCTATATTTCCGCAGATCTTTTGTCAATTAGTCGCGGCGCGTGTCCTCACCGCTTCACCTCTGCGCGTGGTGTTTACTCATGTCTGTCCCGTCCCTCTCGGGGTGGGGACCGCAACATTGATTTCTCAAACTAAATTGGTGTCTGTTTCTCTGCGCTATTAATATTTTTGAATTTGCACTGAGTTTCATCTATTCATTTATTCCAAAATTCATTCTCCTCTATTTACTTATTTTTGTTATTAATGATTCTTATAAATTGTATTTTATCGTACCTTTATTCTTACATATTGTATTTTAATATATCTTTAATTGTATCTTTATTCCACAAATTATATCTTTAACACTACTATTCAAATTGTACTTTTATTTCACTCATAACAACTCTAACAGCTTTTTTAATCTCCATGTCCAGCATATAATAGGACTTTATATCGTAAAGGAGGGAGTATAAAATAACGACAATAGAAAACGACATAAAAATTTTGTGTCGTGGTTTCTTGGCAGCTATAGTCTATATCAATAATTTTAAGATTTATCAGAAATCACTCAAATAATTACACAAATTTATATGTTTTCTATAATTTTCTTTAATGATTCTCATTTAAGTCATTTATATAGTGATACACAGCGGCGGTCACCACCCCGGTCGTTGTGCATGGTCGCAAGGCATTGACCTCCCTTGTGACTGTAGGGGCTGGCCGCTCTACCGTTGGGGACCGGGGGTAGGTCGCAAGCCTGGTCCCTGTTGCGACATAGGTCGCGGCCGTTGTTTTATTTATTTATTTTTTATACGTTGTATAATTAAAAAAAAAATGTTAACGACTAGTTTAGCTTTTTTTAATTCTATCATATTTCCTATCTATAAATACTATATCTCACGATTTGAAGCGCACATTCATGATGCGAGAACGTCTTGAACACGATTTGATTAAGGAAATTTGGACACGTTTCGGTTCGCTCAACTAGTTCTACCTTAATTTTAAATTTAATGTATTTTTCTTTATTGATTATAATTTTTCAATGTTTCAATACAATATGGTATTTTAATTATAATTGTTTTTATTATTCAAAATAAATATAAAACATAAAGATAAAAACAAAATACAATTAAATAATGAGAAATCGGGAGTGAGAGACCGGTACCATTAAAGATGATTTAGAGACCGGTCTCTCAATTATTGGGACCCCACAAAAAACACCAAAAATATTAATAAAATATTGGCAGACCTACTTTTGGTAGGTCTCCCATTGTGAATGCCCTAAATGACCTCTGGTGGACAATTGAATTCCTTTTTTATTATATACGTATGTCTCCCATCGTGGATGCCCTAAATGACCTCTGGTGGGCAATTGAATTCCATTTTTATTATATAGTTTATTTATCTTACAATGTTCGATGACGGTATAATACTATTTACTTCATTTTCTATAAGTAAATGCTTGTTACATAATTTGGAATTTTTATGTAATAAATGATCATAGTCTAAGAAGAGAAAAGGCTAGTTTGGGAATAAAATTAGGGGTTGTCACGAAATAACTTAATAGGAGTGACCCTAAGTGGACAAGTCCAATTCACATGTCCATTTGAGTAATTAATGAACCATCTTATATTTATATGAGCCACTTTTTCTATGCTTTATTAAAGTTGTGTGACAATGATATGATATGTTCTCTTTTGGGTTCAATTAGAATTAAAGTGATGTATGATATAATTTTAAATTTAAAAAGATTTAAAGTTCTTAAGATATAAATCATTCAAAAAGGAAAGAAATCATAAAATTGTAAAATGTTTTGATTTGTTGCACTAGGATTTAAAAATATTAATTAGTGGAAGAGAGAAATAAAATTATTTGAAGTTTTAATGGGAGAGTCTTGGAAATTTTAATGGGAGAAAAGAGTGAAAGAACAAATCTCAATAATATTTAATCATTCAATTAATGTTCAATAATATTTCAATTGATTCGTCGGTATTTGTTTAGTCAAAGAGGTGTTATAATTAATTGAATTGTACAAAAACTTAACCCAACAAATCTCAACTAAAGCTACTTTTTGTCAACACTGTTCTATTGACTGTTTTTAAATTTTCCACGATTCAATTTACTTTATCTTTTTTTTTTATATTAAAATGAAAACTTAATATTGTACTACTAATATTCATGCTAGGCAAATTCAAGTATGTGAACTTTTTGAGCACCATTCATCGTATTTATTTGGAAAATTTATTATTTAATACTCAAATTATAGACTACATAACAAAAATATTACTATGAAACGAGCTGCACTACAACCTCCTTAAACTAAACTAATAACCTTCCAATAATAACTTTCTCCCTTCTCGACTGTATTACTGTCCATTAAATTGTAATTCGATAAATTAATAACCTTTATAAGATATTTCCTCCATCCCGTTATTCTTTTTTTAGGCTAAATTAAGGGTTATTAAGACCCTATTTATATTGCTATTGTGGCCATCATTTTTCCTAACTAGTCCACCTTTCACTATTCTTCTCCTCATATTATGTGTGGTTCACTATTCACTCTCTCTACCTACTTTATTTCACTATTTAACTTTATTTCACTTTTGTACCTTATTAAATATTCAATTAAAAACTCCAATACCACACATTCTACCTCTAATTCCCTTCTCTTCAATATTCACGCTCAAAAGAAATGAAACAATAATAAGAGTAATAATTTTATTCGATTCCGATTTTATTAATTTACGAAGGTTCTAGTGTATTTCTAAATTTGAAACTGAATTATAATCATCGAGTTCGTTCCATGATTAAATTTGCACTAATACTTTTGCTCATCTCAAAATTTTAAGATTATACGGAAATGGAGAAATTGAGAACAACTGTGAAGCAAATAGCTCACACCCCACAATCGCTATGGCTCTCCAATCTCTCAGCTTTGCAGCTCTCTCTCATCCCACTTCTCTCTCTAGCTTCTTCCCTCTACTCTGTCGCCGTCCGCCTCCGCCGCCTGCTCTACTGCATCAATATCCTCCACACTCACCGGTGGTTTCTTCTAGCCCCACATCTTTTACTCCCCTCCTTATGCAGTGAATTACATGAATGCAAAACCCTCTCTCTCTCTCAAATTTCGGAGAGGCTGAAACACTTGCAGGATTTTAATTTTGCTCTTCTTTTAAATGGGATTTTTGTTATCGTCGACCACGTGTTTGATTTTATGTCGCTATGATGGTTAAGGTTGCCGGTGCCGGTGATTAGCGTTGGGAATTTGACGTGGGGCGGCAATGGGAAAACTCCCATGGTGGAGCTCTTGGCGCGCTCATTTGCTGAAGCTGGAATTTCACCTCTCATTCTCACTAGGGTATTTTGTTTTTTACCTTTTGGTTTATTTTATATGAGTTTGCAATGTCTCAAAATTTATTACATTCTGTCAAAGGTTTTAGAATGTCAATGAAAATACATAGAATTTTTTTGGTTGAAATATGGCATTTCTGAACAATATTTGGTGCAGGGTTATGGTGGTGCAGATGAAGCTAAAATGCTTCAGAGGCAACTGCAGGGAACATCTACGAAAATCGGTGTCGGTGCGAATCGATTTTCCACCGCTGTTAGATTTCTTGAGCAATATGGTTCTCGTGCTACATTTGGGGAATTTGAAAGGACTGAAATTCAATCTAGCAATGATCAAATTGGTGTTGCTGTTCTAGATGATGGAATGCAGGTAATAACTTAGTTCTTCTTGGGGTCTTGTTCTTGTAGCTCAACTCTAATGTTAATCTTTTATTTCAGTTAGAGCAGTGAACATTCTTTAATGATGAATGCATTTTTGAAATCTGAGAAAAGAAAATGTTTTTTCATTTTGTTGTTACTCAAGATGTGTGTAGGAAATCTAGTGAACCTGTGTTGACATCTCTGTGATATGCTCCAAGTTAGTGTTTATCGGAAATTCGGAGTTTCGTTTCTTGGAACTAATTGAAACGTGGTTGGATTTGTGCGTATTTTCTATGGACTGGAAACATTTGGAAGGCAGCATCTGAGTGTACGGCGTGATCTGGAGATTGTGATGGTGAATGCACTGATGCCGTGGGGGAATCATCGCCTACTTCCTCTTGGGCCGTTAAGGGAACCTTTGACTGAACTCTGTCAAGCTGATATTATAGTCATACATCATGCAGATTTGGTATTCAACTATTCATAGTCTGTATCTTTACTATGATTCCTTCGGCAGATAAGTGAATGGGGTAATGTCTCTGATTCTGAGTTACCTATGTGTTTCAGGTACAGGAAAAGGATATTAACGCCTTAAAATCTACAATACGGAAAGCCAACAAAACTGCTCCGATTTTCTTCACTAAAATGACTCCAATTCACCTCTTCCCATGTCGAGATTTATCTACTAAACTGTCAAAGACGGCTGTTGAAAATGAGACTGTATTATGCCTTTCAGGCATTGGTTATGCAGATTCCTTCATTCAGACGATTAAAAGGGTACTCACTTTTTTGTTCGTAGGCTTTAATTATCCTTTTTCTTGCCTTAATGCAAACTATCATTGTAAAAATTGGGCTCATTTATGTTTTGTTATCACCGTATTGTTAATGTAACCGAGGAGGTCCGACGAATTTGCAGATGGGACCAACATTTGTGGATCACCTAGACTTCAGCGACCATCATTTATTTGAATTGCAGGTACAAAAGTCCTCTTCTCGTTGCTCTCTGTCATTATTTTAATTACCCAAAGTTGAGGCTTTTTAACAGGCCTTATATGACTATGACTCGCCTAAGATACACCAAATAGGTGCAAGAAACAATTTTGATATAGTATTTTACATGATGCAATGCTCTGTTTTTCAAAGCTTAAAATGTTGCATTGAATGTCATTGGCACATCAAGGGAGTATTCGTATTCTTAGTACTTGATTCGTCTTTGCCCTAATGCCGTCTTTGTTTAAACTTTGGAATGTTTCCGTTGGGTCATGTTGTTTCATGCACTATATCTATATATCTACGATTGTAGGATCTTGAAGTGGTACGTACAAGACTTGAAGCACTCGAATCCAAGTTTGATGCTAAACCAGTTGTTGTTGTGACTGAAAAGGTGAGCAAACTCTACTCTCTCCTTTCAGCTATTGATTTTTGGCTCGGATAAAATCACACGACACAAACTTTAACTTCGAACGTGGAGGTATGAATATGATTATCCGAGACAAAAACTTGAGTCGTGTGCTGAATGTGTTCGGTGGTTGTCTGTTCAGGATTACGACAGAGCCCCGGAGGTGCTCGTTCGTTTGAGACAATACGAAGTTTTGGTGCTGTGTAGTCGCCTGCAGTTTCTGGACTACATGGGGAGCACGGATGATGGATTCAGAAAGACTGTGAGGGAGTATTTGAGCCAACGATCGGCTCTAAACATGTCATAATATTTTGATTTTCTGCTTTAAAAAATGACTAGAAAATACACATTTTCTTTTACTTTGGAATGGCTTTATTTGTTCTTGGCAATATTCTTTATATTTTCATCTTGATTTGTAATATTGGTGTTGATAATAATGTGTGAACTTTTAACAACTATTTTGTATTGAACAAATTTGTTTGTGACAGATTAGTGAACGGTTTAATGGGCAACCTCTTCCTAAAATTATTATTTGTAGCAAAAAGTAAGAAAAGCGAAAAATTCGTCTTTAGCTCGATAGATGCAGCGGTGAATAACAAAAGAAATACTTAAAAAAAAATGCAGAAATTGTTCAAAAATAAAGAGATAACAGAAGTAATTCATTAAAATAGAAATAATGAAAGAAATGCGAACAAAAATTCGTAACATTTAAAAATAAAGCAAACAAATAAATCAAAATAAAATAAAGATAAAAAATGCAGAAAATTGTTCAAAAATAAAGAGAGAACAGCAGTAATTCATAAACATAGAAATAATGAAAGAAATGCGAACAGAAATTCGTAACATTTAAAAATAAAGCAAACAAATAAATCAAAATAAAATAAAATTTAAGTAAGAAAAGCGAAAAATTCGTCTTTAGCTCGATAGATGCAGCGGTGAATAACAAAAGAAATACTTAAAAAAAATGCAGAAATTGTTCAAAAATAAAGAGATAACAGAAGTAATTCATTAACATAGAAATAATGAAAGAAATGCGAACAAAAATTCGTAACATTTAAAAATAAAGCAAACAAATAAATCAAAATAAAATAAATATAAAAAATGCAGAAAATTGTTCAAAAATAAAGAGATAACAACAGTAATTCATAAACATAGAAATAATGAAAGAAATGTGAACAGAAATTCGTAACATTTAAAAATAAAGCAAACAAATAAATCAAAATAAAATAAAACTTAAAATATGAAATTGAAAATAAAGCAAACAAATAAATCAAAATAAAATAAAACTTAAAAAATGAAAATGAATGAAATGCGGTGAACGTGGATCGAACACGTGACCTTCAGATCTTCAGTCTGACGCTCTCCCAACTGAGCTATCCCCGCTTGATGATTATTTGGTCACTATTTTTATTATTAGAGAATAAACTATATCGAGATCAAATTAAATCCTGTTTTATTTAGTTGCTGAAAAAAATAAAAGAGTTACATTCTTCTAAATTAAATATAGCATTCTAATTTATTAATTTAATAATATAAACTTAATGATATAGCTTATATTCTAACCCGTAATAAAAAAAATAATCAAAACACATATAATCTAGCTTATTATTTTATTTATCTATAAAATCATAACGTATTTTTAACTTTATTATAGAAGAATGTCCCCATCGATAATAAAGGCTTTTAAATGAAGCAGGTTAGGCTAATATTCAGCATGAGTGTTGCTGACTTTTGGATGAAGTCAAAATTCTACAGTGTCATAACTCAAATTCAATCTATGGAGTCAAACTGTCAAAGGTTAAGGTTTATGAAGGTCCAATTTGAATTGAATTAGTGGTATTTTTTTGAGTTGGGGGAGGTGGTGTGGGGATTGATCCCCGATCTCTCATTCTTAAATGGATGAAGAATACCACTAGACTATATTGTATAATTAGTTATATTTTATGACATCATATTTGGTCCGAATTCTAAAAATTGTTCAATTTTTAAATAATGCAATAAAAAACCCTAACTTTCTAATAAAGTTTTATTAATTGGGGGAGCAAATTTCTCATGCCAGAATATTGCACAATTATTCGTTTATTGTCTCATTTTCTTCTTTGTTTATCTTTTTATGGAATAGAACTATAGAAGAAATTAATATACACACCATTTTAGTATCATAATTCGCTTCCGTGTCATTCTTTAAACTTCGATGAATGGTCACAAATTTTATTTTATTTTTTCTAAGCGGCAAATTATTTTTGAAACTCGAACCAAAGACAAACCATGAATTATAGATAACGTTTTAAAACATGAAGATGCGATGAAGAAATAACTCAATAAATGTGCGTATATCCTGTAAAAGCTATTCAATATGTTATTTATTATGCTCTTGAAACATTTAAAGTTCTATACTACAACAGTCTTGGCTTGAATGTAGTCTTTAATGAGTAGAAAGTGATTGAATGTACATGTGACATTCAATAAGTACTAAGACCAAAGTTGTGTATATATAAAGGTAACATAACAAGTTGTTCAAATTTATGAAAAACTAAATCAAATCTAAATAGGTAAAATATTAATTATAATAAAGTATAATAATGCATGGATAATACGTCTTTATAGGCCGAACCTGTCACACCTCATAATCTAAATGCGATTTATTTTTCATATGATTTACAAGCTATTGCAACACGGATGATGGTTTATCTAATGAACACCGAAAGTAATGATTGCAGATTCCATAATAAAAAAAATAAAAAATAAACATTACATGGATAATGTACAAATTGGAGTGATTGCTACAAGAATCACATTAGCTTGGAGTAGGTTGTAAGGTAGCAAAAAAGACAAACACACAAGTCAAATACTTCTATTTTTTGAATTTTGATAAAGCCATTATTGACCCATCAATCTAAAAATAAAAATAAAAAATAGGCAAAAAAAGAAACTCCCCATTTTAATGTGGAACGGTTGGCGTAGTTCCAGTATCAGACTATCAGTCAGCATATATTTCTTCCTTAATTTGATTGTTCCGATTTCATCTTCGATTCCGCGCTCTGCGGCTATGGCGTCGATTTCGTGATACGGCGCAGTATCTCTTTCCCCACCGCTGAAAATGGAGGCGTCCTTCGTATCCAGAGCTCGGACAGCCATCAATTCCGCCGCAGCTAAAGCGGAGAAAGTCTTCACGGACATTAAAAAATCTGATTCCAACGCGCATCACGGTATACGCTGATAATATAATTAAAAATTTTCCTCCTGTTTATCTGCGCTGCCTCTGATTAAATCTCATTTCGTAGTTTGATTTTACTATTTTTAGGATTCATTAAAACTATCCGTTTATTGTGTTTTTGTTTGGATTTTGTTCAAAATCTGAAGATTTGGATGAACAATCGCCTGTCGCGTTAACAGCGGAGTGCCCGAGGGATGCGGATGAGTCGAAGGTGAATTTGTTTGTGCTTCTATGTTAGATTCGCATGCGAATTTATGATATTTTGATCGTGGAAAATGTTTGACCAAGCCGTTGAGTTTGGAGATATTTATAATTGAAGTTGTATCTTTTCGTAGTGATTAAGACTCGCTTTGGATGAATGGTGAAACGAGGTTATGAAACTGGATTTGGAATCTGACTTTGATGTTCATTGATTTATGTATTTGATGTTTGAGTTGCATGCATTGTTGAAATTTCAATGTGGTTCATTTATCACTCATATTTTGATGTCATTTTAGTTATTCGGTTATCTTTATTGAGTTTCTTTCATCAAATCTTGTATAGGCATGCAGGATTTCATGAAAATTCTGCATTGTGATATAGTTGGGCATAACTGATACTTATTTGTGAATGAGATTATTTGATTTTCCTGGTTTCATGGTTGCTTTGTCGATCACTAGCTGAATTCGTGGATTTTTGGATGGGATTCATTTATGTTTCAGGTGCAGGATTCAGACGGAGCAAACAATAAGAGAGCACGACCACAGCCAATAAAAACCAAGCAGGACTGGCATGAGAGATTTAGGAATTTAAGATTAGGTAAGAAGGGGGCTGAGGACTCCGCGAAGCCCGATAATTCAACAATGGCATACGCAATTTTCGATGATAATTTATACATGATGCATGAGAGAGAATTCTCTCAGTCAAATGTAAGTCAACTATCATTTATTCACTACGCTATTTTTTCTAAGTCTCTATTATGCAAATAAGTGCTTGTTATTCGTTTGATTCAGAAAGGTCAAAGAATTCAGCAACCTGGAATTGAAATTCTCATTGTAGTAGTACTTCTTGTGAATTATCTAACTACTTGTGTCTTTTCCGCCCTACTTAAATCCAATCTGTTTGGACCTCTTAGAGGTTCTGAACCCACTTTGAAGCTCATAATATCTTTTGGTGGTTGTAACCCATGTTCATCTATTGGATATAATGGTAAAAGAATTGTGTTGTCAATATCTTCAAACTGTTTCACATGCTTTGACTGAACTGTGGAGTTTCTGCTCTTCAAATTACTGGAAGTGCTTGGTAATGTACAGGATGAAGAAGGGGAGCTGGAAAGCACAAAGGCTGCTAATGCAGATATTATTCCATCATCAGCTATTTTGAAACAGTTAGCTGTAGCAGTCGAGTAAGCATTTACACTAGTGATTGAAACGTCTCTTCTACTACATTATATATGATTCCTTAACTAGAGCAGCTGGCTAGTTGTTTTGTGCAATTTCTTAAAATATAAAAAAATAAAAAAACTAAAATAACTAGTTTTCTCACGCTCTTCAATTATTGATGTTCTGTTTAAAGTATGGTTGAGACCAGGAATATGTTTATTACTAGTTTCATCAATATGAGTGATTTCCATTGATGCCTTTTCATCTTATCCGGTGTCCTATCCTATACTCCAAATACTGATACTGCTATGATCCTTTGACTATTGGCCTTCTCAGGGCTGGATCCGGATATAGCTCCATGAAGGATCTCCTTGCCTCTTCTAAAGCATCTTCACCCATCAGGGAGAAAGCTAGCATGAGCATTTCAGTGATGAAATCACTAGTGCTGCGTGAAAAGGATGATAAGATGATACATGAGTTTGGTTCTGATGACAAGGTTTTGGCACTGATGAACGCATTGGTTAATGAAGGTAGATAATTTGGTAGCCTTGCGAAAATGTGTAGTCTCTCTCTACCCCCTCCCCTTCATGTTAGTTTTAGATTGACAGTTTTCAAGTTTTTCATTATTCTGTGTTGATTTTCACTTCTGGTGTGATATTGGCAAGGTACTCGCAGAAGGACAGTTTACAGGTAGGACTGTCCCTGGTCTGGAGACACAGATAAATACCACTTCTCTGATAAAGGATATCCATGGCGCTCCTTTGGAAAGTTTTGTAGTCAAGCTCTCTGAAGCGATTAGTTGCTTAAAAACCCTGCGGAAAATGGCATCATTTTGGTCAAGGGTTGTTTCTGAGGTAAGTGGAGACATATGGAACTGTATTTGAATCCACATTATTCAGGCTGACCTGTGAATGCTTGGCCTTGTTTGTCAAATTTTTTCCATGGGTATTTGCAGCAGCTAAATGTGCAAGTTGTCTCTATTGCTTTGGTTCTATCATTTGAAGTTATAGATTCTTAGGCCGTGTCACCAATTTCATGGTATTGATAAGTCACTGCATTATTTCAATTAAAATTATCTCGGAACCTTGAGAAAATGATGTCTCTCTTGGTGAAGGCTTTCCATCCGAATATCCACTCTTTCAAATGGCAAGGTGAAAAAAATAATATGCATAATATTTTATCAAAACAAAATATGAGGATTATTTCCCTCTGACTGGGCTTTATTGCATGGGCTATAATGAAAAGGTAAATCATGTTATAGCTACCGGAAAGCTTTGAGGATTTCTTGGGATTAACCCTCCAACATATTTGAAATACAATATCCGCAGAAAAGTTTATAATCTATCATAGTGTAAGATGGTTCTTACGTAATGACCTAGCTTTTGCTAGAACTTGTCACAAAAGTTCTGCCAAACATACTTTGAAGAAACTTCATTTCCTATAAGGATCCTTATGGTAGACTGTTCAAGTATGAGATTGCTGAAAACCTATTAGATGACTAACATCTTGCACTGGGAGCCTAATGCATTTAACTGCTCCTTTGTTTCTTTGACTCCAACCTTTTATCACTCCTCAATCTTTTGATTCATAAGTATCATTTACCGCTAGCATCTGTAATATATCAGCTTATGACTTATTTACTCAACCCTTCACCCTGCAGATCAGAAGACTTTGGTACGAAGGGCAATATATCCCAGGGATTCCTCCAGGAGATTTGCCTGACCTGAATTCATGTCTTTTATATCAGCAGTTACAGGTCATTAACTGTTGCATTTCCAGAAAAAGACGTCATACTGCTGCACTTGAATCCCTGGAGTCTGTCACAGCTCAAGCAGATGCCACGGGTTCTTCAGATTCTGAGAGCACACTTCCCCTTGATCCTTTTTTTTATGCCAAAACTAAGTCTGGAGAACTTGTGCTTAGATTAGGAGCTGATAAAAGATGTGAGAACTTGACAATGCTTGAAACTGGTGAACCTATTTATTCACCTGTGTTGCAGGTTGGTCAAACATTTATCTTAAACATAGGAAATCATGTTGGAACGTGTAACAAATGCTTAGCTTATGGTCATAATCATATTTCTAGGAACCACCTCTGTTGACTGAAGACTTAATCAAGGAGACAGAGGAGTTTGTGCTAAGGACAGGAAGGTTGGTAAAGTTGAATTTCCCTCTTCAATTGAGTTTTTCTAGGGATAATTCTATGTTGTGTTTCCTATCATCTCTCTTGATGCTAAAGCACAGTTATCAAATCTTAACTTCTCTACTAACATATGTTTTTCTCATGATTTATCTGCGTTAAAATTGCCTCTCATGACTTCATTCTTGATGGTGACAAAATGGCCATTACCATTGTCTGACATAGCACATTTAGATAAATTAGTCTTTGGCAGTATATGACAATCTAGGTTTTGCTTTTTTCTTTATCTCTAACTTCACTTGTTTAAAACTTTCAATAAGCTATCCCTCATTCTAGGATGCTTTTACTGTTTCAGCAGCCTACTTGTGTCGATCTAGTGTTTTGCATGTATGCGGCATTATATGTAGTCAGTATTCCTTTCCAACTCCAACCAAATCAAATGTAAAATTATATATTTATATTCAAAATCTTTTTATTGCATTATTAGGGCCTTAATCTAGTTCCACTTACTGTTATTTTGGCATTGCATTAAACATGTACACACTTCTATATTGAAGCTGTCAGTTTACTTACACGACTAATTAAAAATTCTAAGTTTGAGAGTTAAAAACCTCTATTTATAATTTGGGCTAACCAATTTGGTTTAATGCTAACTAGTTGTTAGAGGACCCCCTTGTGCCATCTTATTGCTAGGCCCCACCCATGGGAAGTATATTCTGACATAAACTGCCTGTTTATATATGCTCAGTGTTGGCGCAGGATGCTCCCAACTCCTTTCCGACATGCAGGCCTTCAAGGTGAAGTTCCATTACGAGCATGCACAATAGTGCTGCCCCCTCTTTTCTTCTTCTTATTATTATTCTTCCTTTTTGTTTGTTGTATCTGTGTGTCGTGGAGGCCTTTCTTGTTTGTGGTAGGATAAAGTTTGAGGACACTGATTGATACCTAGTTTGCCATGCTATTTTTGTCAGGCAGCAAATCCAGGTTGCATATTAGAAGATTTTGTAAGATGGCACTCTCCTCCCGATTGGATGGAAGATGAAACTAGCAGCGATTCGGGTGATACCTCTGAGGGTGGTGATTTATCTTCCACCAAAGGTCAACTTAGTAGCCGAATGCAAAAAGAAGGTAATACTTGAATTCAGTTGTACCTTGAGTTTGGGCTCCCTCTTCTTACTTAAGCATTATCTACACATACTCATTACTGAATGCAACTGTTGGAGAAAGGTGTTTTTTGACCTTTCTGAAGTTAATACAATATTATTTTTTGTTTCTTTCTTCTTATTATTCCCAGATAGCTGTTACTTTACCTTTTTTACTAGAGAGAAGTTTAAAGAGTTCAACTAATAAAATCCTCAGCACCCCTACTTTTATGTGTCAAAAGGGATTGAACTTATCTTTCCTTTATGAGTACCACTTGATTAGAATCAGATGCAACACCAGTGTTATGTAAATATAAAATGCTAATGTGTCTATGTTGCACTAGAAATGGCAAAAATGGGTGCTCTTAGAAAGGTCAGGTAAAAAACGAATTATATGGAATGGTGATGAAATTCGGGCAACTGGGTTCTTCGTAATAAGGATGAAAGCACCTAGTGTGCTAGAACTAAGGAATACCGAGAGGGTGTTTCTATAACTTAATAAGAAGATATTATATCGTTTCAGAAAAAAAAAAAAATGGACGTGTTTTGAATTTGAACGTGTTACGTGTTAGTAATGGTAATTTTTTAAACTACAGTGACTAAAATATTAGGCGTTTATTACTTTTATAAAAAGAGCTTATAAGCTCCTATATCTTGTTTGGGAGAAAATATGATTATTTTATGTGTTGCCACTTACCAAACATATCTGATGAACTTATAAGCCCTAAATCATAAGCTTAGCCACACATCATCTAAATCTATTAACAAATAAGGACTGAATCCTGCGTTTTCAGATAGAATAGCTCCCCGTACTTGAGAATGCATGCTGAAGTGAAAGATTACTTGATGTGAAGCAATTTGAAATGAAAAATGTTCACATCTCAGTCGAGTTTTTTTGCATGATAACATAGTTGCCGTTTATATGGCATTTGGCTGGTGAGAAAGATTTAGACATGGAAAAAGATGGGGAAGTGTTTAAGGTAGAAGTACTAGATAAGAGATAAGTAAGTTTGTTGATTTCACCTCGTCAAAAAAATTTTGTTGATTTCACTCCCGTGGTTAAAAAAACCCATTCATGTCAATGAACATAGTAATGAGCTTATTTATCTTCCAAATTGGCGAAGATAGATAGTTTATTACTTCTATTCTAACCTAAAGATTTTCTGCTAACTGGTTGCTAGGCAATTTATGGCGTGAACTGTGGGAAACATCGAAACCAGTGCCAGCTGTCAGACAAGCTCCTCTTTATGATGAGGACCTGGCTGTGTAAGCAAGCTAAATATAATGATATTGTAATCTTAACTTGTCGTCGCTGGAAAATGAGCAATAATGCAACACATCAATGTAGGGAAGGTATTCTGGACTTTCTGGAGGTAATCTCACCTTCTGAGCTTTTGAAGCAGCTCTTCATTGTTGTTGTAAGTATTCCATTGATTTTTTTGCATGCTCTCAATAGATGTGCTTTTGGTTAATATACTTCTGAATCCACTCGATAAAGGCATTACAATAAAGTAGGAATTTGTTCCCCGGGCTAGAAAATATTATTAGTCAGTTTAATCCACTGTGTGGCTTGATCGAACACCAATCAGTCAGCCAATCTCTGTCAGAAAAACTTGTTGTTAATTCAGAAAGAATATTCAGGATACGCGAGATACACATCCTGCAGCAATGTAGAGCAGCGACATTACTGGAAAGCTTCTGACCATGCATTTCTCCTCAATTTCGTGCGAAATCTGATTACAGACTTTCACACCGAGTTCTCCCGCTCACATGTCTTGCAATATTTTTTGGTTTGCTCAAGTATAGTAATAAAGTCTAAAAGCAACAGATAGAAATGCATAAAATGAAATATCTTACAAGAGATACTAAGAGATGTATGTATGCTTTTGTTCTTTTCAATACTTGACCTATTTCCCGAATTTTCAGTTGGGTGCAGGGCTAATGATTGCTGAGGCCATGCTCTCGACAAATCCAAATTTGTCAAATGTTTTCAGTAACTGCAAGAACTATATCGTTGTCACGTGTCAGGGCAGCAGCTGGGTCGAGAAGCTTGACGATATATGCCAAGTAAGTTTTATGCAGTTGAGGCTTGTGTTGGTATGAATCTGGAATACGGTCATAGATGAAAAATTTCAATGATATTTTTTATTAGTCTCTTCTGGTGTACTTGAAATTCTTCATTTAGGCTCGTTTTTTTGATAATATGGGATAAGGTTTGATAGGTTTGATTAAGATGTCTCTAACCGTATAAGGAATCAATTATCTGCAACATATATAAATTATGTTAGGAGGGTGAAATTATAGTAGTTTAGTCTACTGATAAATTAATATATGGTATAATTATGTTTTGTATCACGTATCCCACCGGGCCCTTGCTTTGTAAAAGGTCTGATATTAGAGTGTCATAGGTATCTAATACACCATAATACCATAATATCTAACAGGTATATGAAACGGTGGAGACAATGGTCCACAATCAAGACGAACCAATAAACATTTCTGCCCAACCAGAAGAAACCACCACTACAGGCGAAGTGAAGAACCGTTTCAAGAAACTTACCCTAATTTTTGGAGGGAGATCGAAGGCCCCCTCCAAGGATTCGCCAAAGACTGAGGAGAATCCTGATCGGCAACCATTCTCAATATTTTCGAAGAAGCCTCCCAAGCCCATCTCGTCTCCATCGGAGAAACCATCCGGTTCCATTGAAAGTGAATGGACAGTTGTATAAGTATGCAGTTGTATTTTGCTCTACAAGATAGCTCAAGGAAGTTGTTTAATCTATAATAGAGAGCAACTGATTTCCTAGGGCTTTATTGTGGAACAATTGAATATTAGATATAGTGTTATACCTTAATTTAATTGCCAACCATATATATGGTTGAAATCAATAGTGACCAAAACCCAAAATTGTGTGAAGTTCCCATTGCTCATTGTAAACACGAAGAGAATATGGTGTATCTTGATATACATTCACATTTGTTAATTTGTACCTCATAAATTAATATATTTGTGTTTGGAATCGAAAATTGAGATCCAAAAGCAAGTTTGATCCTCTATTACTTCTATGTGCAACATCTCCTATTTTATCTACGGATGATTGTCACGAGTCTAGAATAGTGAAGAATCTATCAAATTTTATATAGAATCTTATCGCATTCGTGAAATAGAAAATGCAATTTGATAATGAAATAGAGGACACGACTTGCCTTTTCAATCCTGTTGAGCCACCGACAATTATTTCGATCAAATTGTATTATTGTAAGGCAAAAACTCATGTACATCATGATGTACCATACATCCGGTTCGACCCGACCCGCGCCTGACCCTCGCGTGTTTGTATGTATATATTGAGAAAATGGAAATGATAAGCATATTTGGTTGTTTGGTGTGATGGTTACAGCTTACTCTTTCAACATGGAGGTCACGTGTTTGACACCCTCAAACTGCAGACTTATTTTTTCGCCTTTTCTATTTCCTTTTCTTTTTTTCTTTGTTTTATTATCTTTTATTTTCAGTTTTTTAATTCTTTCTTCTTTTTTTTTTTAAATTTTCGAATTTCATTTTTAGTTTTTTACATTTTTAAGGAAAAATATTACTTTTATCTTTTTCTATCTCTTTCTTTTTTCTTTTGTTTTATTATCTTTTATTTTCATTTTTTTTAATTCTTTCTTCTTCTTTTTTTAAAAAAAAAAATTGAAATTCATTTTTAATTTTTTTTACATTTTTAAGGAAAAATATTACTTTTGTTCACAACTATTGTTACTTTTTTCCACAATAAATATTAATTTTCGTATTTGGATGAATTATTATACGTTCAAATGTTAGTTTTCTTCACGAAAATTGTTACCTTTCATCACAACAAATGTTACTTTCACAAATATTACTACGATAATTATTACTTTTGATCACATCAAATGTTATTTTCGAAAATATTACCACAATAATTGTTACTTTTGTTTAAGAAAGTTGTTACTTTTCATCACATCAAAGGGTACTTTCGAAAATATTATTTTTGTTTATGACAATTATTACTTTTGAAAATATTATTTTTGTTTATGATAATAGTTACTTTTCATCACATCAAATATTACTTTCGAAAATGTTACTTTTATTTACGACAATTATTACTTTTGAAAATGTTACTTTTATTTACGACAATTGTTACTTCTTCAGTCCACGATAAGTGTAACACAATTTCCTTTTGCATACGTCTACGATAAGTGTAACATTTTCCATTTTGAGAAACGACTTCACCCACTACTCTTATTTTAAATATCACAACAATTCATTATGGTGGTTTTGTTTCTCTACTCAAAACCAATCTACCAATCATTTCTTAAAATCCTTATCGAACCCAAAGTATTACACTTATCGTGGAAGGAGGGAATACTTTTTTATCAAATGAAATGTTACTTTTAAAAATGTTGCTTTTGTTCACAACAATTGTGACTTTCGAAAATGTTACTTTTTTTACGACATTTGCTACTTTTTATCAAATCAAATGTTACCTTTATTTACGATAATTGTTATTTTTGAAAAATATTACTTTTGTTTACGATAATTGTTACTTTTTATCACATCAAATATTACTTTGAAGTATTACTTTTGTTTACGATAATTGTTACTTTAGAAAATGTTGTTTTTGTTTACGAAAATTGTTAATTTCGAATGTTACTTTTTTTATACGACATTATTTGCGTTACTTTAGTTCATGACAATTGTTATTTTTTATCACATCAAATGTTACTTTGAAAAATATTACCTTTATTTACGATAATTATTACTTTGGAAAATGTTACTTTTGTATACGATAATTGTTACTTTTCATCACATCAAATATTACTTTCGAAAATGTTACTTTTGTTTACGACAATTGTTACTTTTGAAAATGCTACTTTTGCTTACGACAATTGTTACTTTTGAAAATGTTACTTTTATTTATGATAATTGTTACTCCCTCCGTCCACGATAAGTGCAGCACAATTTCCTTTTGCGTACGTCCATGATAAGTGTAACATTTTCCATTTTGGAGAAATGACCCCACCCACTACTCTTATTTTAAATTTCACAACAATTCATTATGGTGAGTTTCTTTCTGTACTTAAAACTAATCTACCAATCATTTCTTAAAATCCGTTTCGAACCCAAAGTATTACACTTATCGTGATTGGAGGGAATAATTTTTATCAAATAAAATGTTACTTTTAAAATGTTGCTTTTGTTCACAAAAATTGTGACTTTCGAAAATGTTACTTTTGTTTATGATAATTGTTACTTTTTATCACATCAAATGTTATCTTTATTTACGACAATTGTTATATTGGAAAATATTACTTTTGTTTACGACAATTGATACTTTCGAATGTTACTTTTGTTTACGACAATATTTGTTACTTTTTTTTATGACAATTTTTATTTTTTATCACATCAAATATTACTTTGGAAAATATTGCTTTATTTACGATATTTGTTACTTTGAAAAATGTTACTTTTGTTTACGACAATTGTTACTTTTTATCACATCAAATATTACTTTAAAAGTATTACTTTTGGTTACGACAATTGTTCATGACAAAGACAAGAAAAAAATGAAATTAATAAATTCTATTGATTGAATTAATAAATAATAATTGTAGTATATTTAAAAAAACGTAAAAGAAAAAAAAATAAGACATGAAATTTATATAAAATAAGAAAGAGAGAAAAAAGAACAAAAATAAAATAAGAAAGAGAGAAAAACAATTGTTACTTTTTATCACATTAAATATTACTTTAAAAGTATTATTTTTGTTTATGATAATTGTTTATGACAAATACAAGAAAAATTGAAATTAATAAATTCTATTGATTGAATTAATAAATAATAATTGTAATATATTTAAAAGAACGAAAAAAGAAGAAAAAATTAATAAGACATGAAATAAGAAAGAGAGAAAAAAAGAATAAAAAATAAAAAGAGAGATAAAAGAATAAAAATAAAATAAGAAAGAGAGATAAAAGAATAAAATCAAGTTAAGAAACACTAAAACAATGCTACCAAGAATTGAACACGCAACCTCTTTGATAATAGGCAAAGTCCAAAACCACTTAGCCAAATGAAGCATATGTTTCACTTTCAGCATATATTTTTATAAATTTGTTATACAGGTCGGATGCGGGTCAAATCTGACCCGACCCGACCCGGCCCGGCTATATGTGCAGCCGCTGCACAGGAGTGCGTCTCTTATTGTAATTAAGTGAAAAAATGGTGCTCTCCTTTATTATCATGGTTCCATCACTAACAATCACCCTTATACTTCCGCCGTCTCCGAATAAGTGTTCTACTGCCAAAATTCATATATCAAGAAAATGAGAATTATACTCTTCTCATCTCTAATTATTGCATAAAAAATTAAAAAAAAAAGAATATGCACTAATGACAAAGGCAAAACTGAGATTTAAATATAATTTATTTTCTTTCAAATTCTGAAATATGACACTTATTCAGAAACGGGGGAGTATTGAGCAATTTCTATTTTACTTGCCATAAATAAAAGTAGAGGTTAATGATTCAGGTTAAAAAAAACATGCAATTAAGTGGTTTTTACATTGAAAATCCTTTTTCTTTATTTTTTTTATTTCATGGGATATATACACTACTTGAAGATGATTCTGATTAGGGGGAAGAAAAATTATTGTGAGAATAATAAGAAACCAATTGATCACAATAGTATTAAAGCATTTGTTATGATGAGAATGAAATTAACCAATAGTTGTTGACTAAAAAAGCCATAGTATTTTAGAGACAAAAGGCATCATATGTCGGATTTTGTTGGTGGGAAAAAGAAAGAATTAAACGTGACAGAGTTGCAGCAGTGTCGGCTGCCCATTCAACATCTCTGATTAATACAAATCTTTCCAGATTTTTAACTTTTTTTTTTCCCATGATTTTCTTTTCTTATGTTTGTCTTTTACATTCTCTACTAATAATGTCGGGATAACAAAAATTTCTGTGACTTGATAGTAGGTGTAAGCCAGTTATTCACCTGATCGAGCGTCCACGTTTATGATTAAGAGCTACTATCAGAAGTACAAATGCATGATGTATCAATCTATTAGGCATATTTTCGAGTTTGAAAGATCTTATCTTGTACTCCTTCCGTATCAAAATATAAGACGTTTTAATATTTTGATTTTGTTTTATAATATAATATTTTCTCTTCTACGGTTCTACCAAGATTAACTATCATTATTTTCTCATTAAATTTTTCACTTTCCAATTCCATCATTAAAATTATAATTATTTTTATTTCTCTCTTCCCCTTCCAAAATTTCTTTTAATTAAAATTTGGTGAGACAAAAGAGAATGAGTTCTTAAAATTTAGTGTTAATTAATATTTCTTAATTCTAATGCAAAAGTCTAAAACATTTTATATTTTGATACGGAGGGAGTACCATATTCGCAACTTCTCTGAAAATCAAATATATATATATAAAAGCAAAATCATATGCTAAATATCGAGACTTCTATTTTCCCGCTCATTTTTGCAAGTAGAATGTGCAATTTTTTTCTTAGGAATTCGCGCCATTATCATTCACCAACAACTACACAGAATACTAAATTCTTTATGTATCATAAAGAATTTTTTTAATTATACCTTTTCATTACAAAATGACATTATATTAAAATTAATTAAAGATTTTTAAATACGGTTGAGCGACCCTTCATTACAAATTACATTTTACGTGAGTGACAAATAACATATACAATTAAACATTAATGATGAAAACAGGCGGGGGATCCTATAAATACGTCGATTACATTTTTTTTTCATTTTTTTCCCCATTGTTCTTGTAATTGAAAACACAGAATACTTTTCAATTCTATCCACACATAGGAGTGTTATTCGAGTCATCAATTATTTATAGCTTTTGAAAAATATTTTAATGCAGTTAAACAATATCACTTTTATATTTTTAATTCTAGTACGACAAAATTCAAATCAATATAATAAATCTCAAAGGGTCAAATAATGTGCTGCTATCAGTCAGATTTAGAACATGCGCGAAAGGTTAAATGCCTCAATAATAAGTGGCAGCGGCAGCCGCGTTTACTTCTCTTGTGCAAATTGCACTACCTATTGTACCTACAAAGGGTTACATTCCCACCCCCCACCCTCTCTCTCTCTCTCTCTCACACACACTCAAATCCAAGTTGCTTATAGGTCTAAATATCTTATTTCAAAATTAAAACTTATCATTAAAGAAGTGTCATAATTATAAATTCTGTAAAAAATTAATATCAATATTTCCGTTTTACTCTGTTCATCAATACAAATTCTTTAAATTATCATGCAATGATTAGTAAAAAAAAGAAGTAAAAATTTACTTTTTTATTTTTATTTTTATTTTTTATGTATGAGTTTTTACGGGAGAATATATTTATTCGGGTACGTATGCTATAAATTAATTAAGGCGATGAAATATATGTAAAATTGACAAGAAAATTAATGTAGACAAAGCATGCAAAGTGGGGCGAGTCAGCGCCTTTACCTTATATCAAAACAACTAACTAAAGTTGCATGTAACATGAAACACGACAAAAATAAAACAAATAATGAAATAGATAAATAAGAAAAAGAATATTCGAAAATGGGGAGGCACCAATAGTGGTGGGTGTTTGGGAGTCAACGAGAGAAATAAATAAATGACTAAATGAGATGAAAGTAAGTGGAATTCCGAATGTTTTGTGCTTTCAATCAAAGCTAGCTGCATAGGATTCTCAGCTTACACAAAATTGTGATAATATTCCTAAACAAATTTAGAGCCTTGAGATTCATGTTCCACCATACTATATACTATACTAAGTGGCCTTCTAGAGAGAGAGAGAGAGTAACATTGGTATATATCAAAATATCTAGGTATCATCACAAGATGCTATGTATACTACTAGGAAATGGGATCTAACAAAGGACCCGAAACTGTGTTGTATTGTGACGGATTTACGATGACATAATTCAAAATTAATGATGGAATAACAATAATCTTCGGCCCGAATGTTGCGATAGAATTAGCGACAACAACATTAGTGGTAGTTGTCAAAATATTCTAATAATTATTTTTTATTAATATTAAAAAACAAATTTGTAATAATAATAATAATAATATATGTGTATGACAATTTTTTGTTAAAAAAGGGGAAAGGAATGGGAGGAAACATAAGTTTAAATAACCGGATGGAAAAAATATAGCCTGTTCTTAGTGTTAATACTTCAAAAATCAAAATAAAAGAAAAATTGGCATTAAATTAATTGGAGTGGTAACAGTAGAGTCATGTAAGCTAATAATTTTTCAACATTAAAGCATATTTTTGTACCTAAAAATTGAAGAATTTTTAGATGTATACGGTGACAATTCTGAAATTAAAATAAAAAGTGAAACAATATTTTGGATATTTTCTAACCTACTTTTTGTATGAAGAGGAAAGTATATATCTTGTTGACGCCTTCGTTATCTTTATATTTCTTTCTTTTCCTTTTGGATTAGGATAGCTTCATACCTAATTTTGTTATGCAAAAAAGCACGAATGAAAAAAATATTACTTGGTTTACATTTGTCCCATTCATGCTTTTCTTGATTAAATAAAGTATTAGTTAAAAAAATAAAATACAAATATAATAAAGTTTTGCTAAAATCCAAGTTCTCAAAGGGCCATTAAATTAAAAATGGACAGCGTGACGATAATGTGGTCATCTTGTTTATTTTTAAGTTTTATTCTACAATTTGCATTATTAACCTAACTTTCTACTTCTCTAATAAAATAATTGTTGACTTCCATAAAGCTAAGATATTTTAGTTTCACTTTTATGCTTCAAGTCTTCCATGTTCACACCTAAATGCCTAATTGTCTGAAAACACGCAGAAGTTGACTTTAGGCAGCTCTATTTTTTAAAACTTTTTTAGGTTGACTGTAGACAATACTTGTTAATTTATTTTTTTATTTTATTTATTTATGGAGAATAGACCATACCTGTTATTATAAATACAAAGTCACAACATTACTATTTTTCACAGTAAATATAGTCAACCAAAATCCGGCCTCATCCCTAGCCGCCCTTCCACACGGTGTCAACCACTTGTAATAAGTTTGTTATCAAAGTCAATTTTATACTTGTTCAAATTTTGCTTCTCGTATTTTAAAAGGGTATGCCTTTCAATTTAAATAGCAACTTTTATACAGAGCCAATCACTAAGTAAATATACCAAAAAATACCATATGTTCTCATAATATTTGGTTAATTTTATAATGATAACGTAATATTTAAAATTTGATAAATTAAAAAACGATATTTTAATATTTGTACAATAATGTTATCAAGTACAAACTCATGAATAAGATAGTCTACTCTATCATTGATTTGGTCGCAAAAAATATTGTCTATTGGCCATTCATATCGTGTCTGTCCCAAGGAACGTAACCGACATCCTTATTATTCTTATTGCCAATAGAGATTAGAGAGAAATAAAAATGCATTTTTGAGTTTCATAATATCATCTCAAAAATAATGAAGCATTATGTATAATCTTTTAATATTGTGATATTATAGCAAAATCAGCTAAACATTAATTGTGCAAATATATGATATTGGTCGTACTGTATCAATATTGGACACTTAAATCAAGCTTCTTTGAATGTTTATAGTGAAAAAATATGATATTTGTCCAAATAGGAGCCAGCAAACAAAATAGATAATTTGAAGAACAATGACAATAAATTAAAGTTTGAAAATGTTGTCTGAAAACATGATCTTGGTGAAGAAATAATTCTATTAAATTATTAAAATATGACAATTCTGAATACATAAAATTCTCTACACTCTGATTATGTGCAATTGGAGAAATACAATTAGTATCTCCATTCAAAAAATTATAACAATAATCCTCCATTAATTCCAAATTAATAGAAGCTAAAATTCCTTCTTCCTCAAAATTTTGATTAAAATCTTCACATTCTTCAATTCCAATATTACCCCTCACAGTCACCCAATCCTGATCCTCCTCAAGATCCCACCACCTCGGAGCATCGTCGCCGATCAAGGCTCCGATCCGCCGCGATGGAGATTCAGACGGCAGCGGCGGTGCCACCTCCGTCGGAATTTCTAAAGATTCCAACACCTCCACCGTATCCCAAAACCCTTGATCCGTCACACTAGTCGGAGATCTCCTCGCAACTTCTCCAACACCGCCGTAACTCTCCAAAAACGGATGCCGCAGCAGCTCCGCCGCCGTCGACCGCCGCTCCGAGTCCCTCATCAAACACTTCCCCACAAAATCCCTCGCGTCACCGGAAAACCAGCTCGGCAGCTCCGGGACTTCGCCGGAGTACCCGATACGGTAAATCGCCGCCGCGGGGTCCTTCATCTCCGGCCAGGGGTGGCAACCGGTGGCCATTTCAACCACCGTGCATCCCACAGCCCACACATCCGCCGCGAAACTCTGCTCCTCGCCGCGGCAAACCTCCGGCGCCATGTACGCCGGCGTGCCGGAAAACGCTCCGCCGGATTCCGCCCGTTTCGCGCAACCGAAATCTGCGATCTTCAGCCCGCCGCCGCCGATTAAAATATTCTGCCCTTTGATATCGCAGTGAACAATTCCATTGCGGTGGAGATATTCCAGCCCTAGGAGTAGCTGCTGCGAGTAGAATCGAATCGATTCCTCTTCCAAGGCGCCGCCCTGCTTTCTGATCAAATCGGAAAGCGATCCGCCGCCGGAATATTCGAGGAATAAATTGAAGACGGATTTATCTTCGTCGGAGCCTAAGCATCGGATGATGTGAGGAGAGGAAAGTTGAGAAATTAAGGATTCCTCCTTCCGCAGCAAGGCGGAGGAAGTAAGATCGGTAGACTTGACGGCGAAGAGATCGCCGGCGGAAGTGGTGGCGATGGAAACCGTTGCGGTGGAGCCCCGGCCGATGGTGGGACCCCTCGTCCACGCCATTGAAGAGAGAATATTGGAGGTATTGATGAAGAGTGGAAGGTTCAAATTTTGTTGGAATCGCTAAAGTTTGGTTTGTTGGTGGAAATATTTATAGGCGGCAAGTTAAATACACTAAAATTAATTTTGTCTTGCGATCATACAGAGAATCTTTTTTGGGTATTCCCACTTGTATATGAATAGTATATGGTGACCGCTGTACTTTCTATTTAGGGAAAAGGTGCAAATACCCCTCATGTTGGTAGCGTCGGGCAAATACTTTTCTGAACTTTGTTTAGGTGCAAATTCACCATTCCTTAAAATTTTCGGGTGCAATTACCCCCTCGCCGTGACGGAAACTACACTTTCGTTGGCAAAAAAAAAAATTGATTCATTTTTATTCTTGTGGACCCTTACAATTTCCAAAAATTAATTGGTGCTAAAAACTCAAATTAGGATAAAAATTGTTTCGAACCCTAGCTTACAACTATCAAAACTCAGGCGAAGCTCTCTAATAATTTGCAATCCAAGCCAACTATTTGTTGTTGACATTGATGATCTCATATTCTTCAAGTGGTCCGTCATCCTTTTTCGTGCAAATTATTGGAGAACCTCATCTGAATTTCGATAGTTATGAGCTAGGGTTCAAAATAATTTTTTTCCTAATTTGAGCTTTTAGCACCAATTATGTAATATATAACCGTTGGAAATTGTAAGAGTCCACAAGAATAAAAATGAATCAAAAATATTTTTTTGTCAACGAAAGTGTAGTTTCCGTCACGACGAGGGGTAAATGCACCCGAAAACTTTAGGGAAGGGTGAATTTGCACCTAAACAAAGTTCAGGGGGTATTTGTCGGGCGCTACCAACATGAGGGGGGTATTTGCACATTTTACCTTCTATTTATATATTCTGCCTCCGTCCCCGTCTTTAAATAACTGTTTCATGACGTTAAATTTGAATACTAAATAAGTGATCAAATTTATTTACTTATTTTATTTTGATTATTGTATGAAAATTTTGATAACTAAAAACTTAAACTTTTTTAACAGCATAATTAGAGTTTGAGCTTGACAGTTTTTGGCCTGTGAGAAAGTTCGTTAAAAGAGTAAGCTTAAAAATATAAACTCATTAAGTAGATATGCAGTAATTAACTATAATTAGTATTAATTGTATCAAATCTCTAACTAATTTTATTTATTTATAATAAATGATTAATTTTGGTGAATATATTATGTTATTGTGAATAAAATAATTTATTTTTTAAAGAAAATAATTCATATTTTCAAATTCACAACTGTCAAAATTCGTATACCAAGGAGTGGACAAATTTACTCATTTTACTCCTAATAATTGCACAGAAAATCGAACAATTGAATATTTTGCATTGATGACAAAGACAAAATAAGAAGTTTGACATCATTTTTTTTTATAGAATTCAAAATATGATACTTATTCGAAAATAAATTTTATTTCGAAATATGACACCTATTTAAAAAACAGAAGGGATATTGAAGACAAAAAGAAAATGAGAAGTTTAATAACATCTTTTTGTAAACTTTTAGAATATAGTACTCCATGGGTCCATTGAACTTGTTTCTCTTTCCTTTTTAGGTTATCCCATTTAACTTGTCTTGTTTCCAAAAAATGAAACAATTAACTCTTCAAAAATAGTGAGACAAGATATTTTCTATCTTTTTATCATACTCTTTAATAACCGTGTCAAATAGTAACAATACAAGTTCAAATCCTATTTTTTCAATTAAATAAAATACTATAGTGTAGTTACATGTATGGCTCTACCTCTCTAAATTGGTATGAGAAGAGTACCACGTGGCAGGAGGAGAGAGGGGTGGAGGGTTTGGCCGACTGGGGCGGCGCTGCAAATAACGCCGTCCAGATGAGGACACGTGGACACGTTCCTTCGTCGTTAATTACGCAATCACTAACTAATTAATCAGACAAATGCGGCATGCGATTTTAATACATTGCGGCGCGTCTTCTTCTTGTTTCAAATTACAAATTTTGTTTAACTGCGCTACAATTAAAATTGTTAAAAAAAAACAAACAGTAATAAATTACAAAATTTTAAATATACTAGTACTACTACTTTGGAGCCTCCCATTTCTTGTCACGTATGCTCTCGTTTTCCTTTTGATCTATTATACTCTTTTAGTATCTCGCATTAAAAGAATACAATATGTACATATTAGGGCAACACGCAGTCCAACCTATATAATAATAATAATTAATTTTTTAAATTATTAATATGTTTAATTAATATTAATTATAAATTAATAAATTCTGACTACAAATTAATAAATTTAAGTAGAATTAATAATCATAATAAAATTAATAATTTCTAATTATAGATTAATTCTAAATGTATTTAATTAAATATGAGTAAATTAAATTAAAAAAATAGAATGGGGCCGCTCTAGATTGAGTTTCACCTACATATTATAAATTGAGAAATATAGGAAAATAACACTATGAATTAAAAAGTTAATTCTAGCACATTTTGAAAAAAGTAATAAAAATAACACTTCTAAACATATTTATCCTTTCTCTTCGATTTCACATTTTTTTGTCAACGTGTAGTTATTGGTAAAAGCTTTTCATAGTATAGACTTAGTTGCAACTAAGTGTAATGCACAAGCAGTCTTTGCGCTGAACACGTGTAAAGTAGCATAATTTGTTTATTTTGAATTAAAAGTTTTATTAAGCTAACTCCGTTAAGTTTGCTTTGAAACACTATTCATATTTCGACAAAATCTCTTCATCTCGGACTAGAATATTCTCCGGCCATCTGACTACCGGCGAATTAATTTTTGAGACCAATATTTCCATTCCGACTATATTTGGCCGTCGGCGTAATGAAACCTTTTAATATAAAATTTTCAGTTCGACGTCCATAGCTGGAGAGTTTTGGCGGGATTCCAAATTTTATTTGGCTTCCTAGAGAAGCTTTTGTCATCTCGGCAGAAATAATTTTGCAGGTAAAATTTATTGGCATAATTGCATTTTAATCGAAATGTCTATATTACCCCTTAATATTGGGGCAGTTGAGGGTATATGATGTAATTTCACCCAAATATGGAATATACTCTGCTTTAAAATTGTTGTTCTGAAATCAGTATGAGGAGTTCGCGCCGTCCCTTCTTCTCCCCGATTTCCAGTTCCCATCGATGTAATCCAACGATTTCTTTCTTTCTTTCCGTTCGCTTATCTTGCTTGATTTAACTCTTTTTCGTCTGCAACCGTGAAAGGTAATGTTTGAATCGATCTGAAAGTTAATGTTTGAATCCAGGGAAACTCTTAATATAGTGTGGATTGATCTGAATTTCGATGTCTTCATCCTCCTTTTCAGAAATAGCACTACACTCGACCTTGGATCTGTTTTCTAGTAATGTCTTCCCAGAGCAGCCAAGTCCCAAAATTAAGTTCGTAACTCTAAACGAGAATCCTTATTTTGGACAATTTTTTTTGCATGCTTTTAGTTTCATCAGTGTTTTATTGGATATTTTTTTCAGTTAAATAGGTTATTTAATCCTTCTCTTTCATGAGTTTGTGAGTGAAATCGGCTTTAAATTCTTTGCCCTAATTTATTCAAATGTTGATGGTTGAACTTGAAGTTGTGTTAATTTTGAGTGCTTTGGGTGAAATAGATTTCTAAACCTAAGCTAGGATTTTTGTGATTTTGTTTAAGGAATTTGTTTTGTTTAATTTTCCCTTGTCGCATGATTTTGTTTTATTTTTAAAGTCCCCTGGTTTTGCTGAAGCTTAGTGTAGTGTAGTGTGATTGTGTAGTATGACTGAAGCTTTGCGCTATAAATTAATTTATGCTATTATGAACTATAATCGGTTTATGTTATTTATAAGCCTTGTTTTACATATTCTTTCCTAACCCCTAAACCCCTTTTGTTTGTTCCTAACTTCAATTTTATTTTGTAGGTGCAAATGTATCTTGTCGAAATCAAGATGATTTTATTACGGACATTCGCACTAGATTAGATGAAGTGAATTTAAAAAAGTTTTCCGAGTCTTGTTTTGGGCAATTCCTACATGTTGATACTAATCAGAACTAGGGTCAATTAATGTATTTGATGTACAACCACATAGACTTAGAAGCTGTCAAACATCGTAAACTATCTTTTGTTATAAATGAACGTCGTTTAGAACTTGGTCCTGAGGAGTACTACACAATTACAGGTCTTGGATTTTCAGGTTGGGAAGAGCCCCCTACATCTTCTGAAATTCATGACCAATATTTTAGTGGTAAGCAAACTCTCTTTGTGAATGACATATATGAAGTTTTTGATGAACAATGTCATAAAAATAGTGGTGGGGGTGTTCTTGTTTACAAGCTTGCATTATTACTCGTCTTATACGGTGTACTACTAGTGAGACATAGGACGGGAAATAGGATTGAGGTGCAATACTTGCACCTTGTAGATGATGAGGAAAAGTTCAATAGGTTTCCATGGGGATTGGTGTCTTATCAATTTTTAGTGACCGTTAGTCATAATGCGAAGGTGCTTATAGATAAAAAAAATTGGGATCAGAAGCGAAGCCTGCATTTGATTTATATGGTTTCACATTTGCTGTTCAAGTGTTTGCTTACGAGATTCATAAAGATATTGCCCTCCATTGTGCTGTACCAATTGATGGGGCTGATGATGCTTTCCCGAGAATGCTACGGTGGAAGTCCAACAATTTCTTTCGATTCACTGAAATTCGCATGTACTTTCAGATTGCTCATGCACCATATCTGGTAATATATATACATTTGAACAATTTTATTTTATTAATTAAATATCAATCTTTGAGGAATATAATCTGTGTTTTTCATATGCAGAAATCCTTGGAGCATAATGTTGTGGAGTTAGAAAAGCTCGTTGCTAATGATGTATCCAACAACATCTCATGTCCTGTTCCCATTCATGAATTGTTACAACATGTTAAACTATTGAACCCCGATAAGTATAAGAATCCTAAGAGAAAGCGACAGCCAAGTCTTACTAAATTGAGTAAGAAACAAAGAGCAGAGGTAAAGGGTAAGGATAAAGATGAGAAATTCCAGGATACCGGTTGTCTAAGCACTCATACCCGAAGGTCAAAAAGAGTTGGCAGGGAACCTTCTTCCTCATCCCACGATGATGAAATCCCAATTGGAGAGGGCGCATCATCCACAAATGTAATTATTCCTTATCCATTATACTTGTTTTTGTTAATGGTTAGGTTCCATTATTTTTTATATTTTTGTTTATATTTCAGGTAATCAATTTGCTGAATGTTGTACTTGATAAGATAAACATACTTCAAGCAGAAGTGAGAGAGCTACGCTGTGAGATACAAACTTTGAAGAAAGAATGCAGCAAGGATCCTGGGGTTGCCTTAGCTGAAGACATAGATATAATGGTCAGCAAAGCATCTGTGATTCCACCAACTTCACTTCCAGATCATATGATTCCAGACCCTCAAATTGCTGTCCCTGTGACTAGACCACTAGTGATGCACCACTCATGCTCACAACCTGTGGTTACAACACCAGTCATCTTCTCCAAGCCTCTCCTGAGTTCTTCCATTATGTTATCTAGTATTAAGCAAAGCCCTCTGTGGTGCGAGCAAAATGAAAGCCGTCTGCCTCCTGGTGCACCTTTACCCCATATCCTAGCCAAAAAGGCCGTGAATCTCAAGAGGGCCCATGATAATGAAATGAGGTCAAAGTATTCAAATGACAGAGCATGTAAGCAATCTGGAGACAAAGATGTTGTGGGGATTCCTGCTTTGATGAAGGAGATACAACATGAAATGGAGAAAGACAAAGAGGAGGACAAGGATGAAGTACGGAAGAGTTATAAACAGCTGCAGAAGAAAACCTATCCTAAAAGGCCGTCTTGCAAATTGTTTATAGGAAATGAGTATATCAGTAATGAAAAGATGATTCAATCTGTGGTGAAGGAGATACAAGATGATATAAAGAAAAGCAAGTTGAAGGACAAATATGAGAGTGACAATGAGTGGGACACAGACATGTTTGATGAAGAGAATAAGCTACAAAGTGATGATCATAAGAAGAACGCCACTGATCAAGAAAATATTGAAGACGAGTGTAGGATAAAGAAGGATGAAGTGAAGGAAAATAAGAATGACAAAGAAGAAGTGGATGGGAATGATGACCAAGAGAGGATTGATGCTTACCAGGAGAATGACAAGGACCAACAAAAGCAGCCTAAAGGGAAGGAAAAGGTGCAACACCAGGCTCTATTGCAACATTCCACCCTAAATTCAAAAAATAGGGCATATCCCATCATCATCCAACCGAAAGAATCCAGAGATAGGTTCAAGGATTGGTATAATGCCAATAACAGATAGGGGTACTATATTCTAATTAGCACATTATTTTGTTTAAGTTCATGAGGCAGTTTTTTTAATATTTATTTAATTTTTTGGGCAGCAACACAAATACTATTCCTGTGCCTGGTGATGTAGGTGTTATAGCTGATTGGTTTAGGCCACTATGGAGTCGTTATGGTTTGCTAAACACTGTTGTAAGTACTTTAAATATGTAGTTGTTATTTCTTTTTGAAAGATTTGACTTCCTGAATTATTATTTTTTTAATACAAATTAGGTTGTTGAAGTAATCATGAATATGGTTGTTATAACTGCGACTGAGTCCCCAGAGATATTCATTGACAAATGGACGATTATTGGGCAATATGGCTGGGTAAGTGTTATGTTTGATTGAAATTCATTCATTACTCGTAGCGATGCCACAAATATATCTATATATCTGTTTGGGTAGCTTTTTGGTTGAAAAATGGTCATTTTCATTGATTCCCCATTTTATTTGTTTTAATTGCAAACAAATAAAAGTTAATTTAAACTCAATTAGAATGCATAACTATTGATGTGATGAATACTGCATGCAATTACATATACACAGCTTTCCAGATATACAAAAGGTATACTGAACAATATCTTATAAAAATATTTTGATTGTTTCTTTTCTTATTAATAAGATTATAAATTATTTCATGATATCTATAATATGATTTGTCATATTTGTTGTATTCAAATTTATTCACTACTTGTAGCAAGCAATTTGTGAAGAAACTATGCAGCAGAGGGTGGTTCTTCCATTTGTCAATTGAGAGTTGCCAAGAGAGAGACCTATCCCATGGTCCGCTACTGAAAAGATATTTGGCATTGGACATCTTATAAGTGATCATTGGGTTTGCTTGGAGATTAGGTTGAAGACAACAAATTGTGGTTTATGATTCTCTGTCTAGATCTCCTATGGAATACAAGGATGTCGAAGATACTTTCAAGCATTTGCAGAAGAACATACCTTTGTTGTTGGAGAAGGCCGGAGTTTGGATTAAGATAGGTGATGGAATGGAATTGAACAAAGTCTGGCCTATTGTTCACTTCAAACATTCCCCCAAACAAAATAATGGCCATGATTGTGGAATCATGGCTTTGAAATTCCTCCAATGTCTCGTTTCTGGACACTCGGTATCTATTTTGAGGCCCCCGAAAATGACACATGATGACTTCGAGACATTCTGTGGTTACATAAGACAGTCTTACTGCATTGAATTGCTAGAGGCCGGGGAGAAAATTGATTGGTCGATGTACAAAAAGAAGAAACTCCCTAACCCGAAGATGAAGAAAGATCCTTCGTGGTCACTGTGAAGTGAATAAGTTTTAAAATTGTGGGTACTGGTTCCTAGTGCAATGTATATTTTTGTCAAAATGATTGCAAATCACTATTTATATGGTTTAACAGTAAGTAGTACATGTGTTTATTTTGGTGGGTTTAGCGGTAAGTAGTACATGTGTTTATATGGTTACTACTATATGAAGATTTCACTTTGTATTAAATTTCGTCTTATCTTTTATCACCACTGTGGTTTTCATTGATGATGATGTATTATGCCCATGTCTTCATTAATTTGATTGGCCATGTATATTAAATTATGGTTAGTTATAAAGAAACGCACATTAACAGAGTTGCTCTTAAAGAACATAAATTGCACGTCAACATAGATAAGTCGAGCCATTATAATATAGAGGAAATTTAGCTGGACACTGGAATACAAAATACTTAATACTTACTAAGCATAGCTGGACACTGGAATACAAAATACTTAATACTTACTAAGCAAGCATACATAATATAGTAGACATAATATAACAGACAACAACTTACTACTAATTAGACATAATAAAGCAGGCCCCAACTCAGATTAAAGTACTTAATTATCCGTGTCATCTTTATCATTTTCATTTTCATACTCATCATCTTCATCGACATCCCCCTCCGAATCGTAGTTATCACTTTTCTCGAAACTAGATGGCCCCGATCTCTCCGCAAAGATTTCCTTCATGAGGTTCCAGTTCTCCTCACCTTTTTCAAGGTAGCACAATTGTTGTGGGTTCTCCTGCATTAAAAATCTTTAGACGAGGCCTCACAACTAGTTGATAAAAGAGTATAAGAAAATTAAAATGTATTATATTACCTCAACAATTTCGTCCCATACTGAGGCAGGAGCATCGACCTTGTTCTTTTTGAAAGGATTCAGTGAAACAAAGTCCCTTCCTAGGAGTTCACTGAAGTTTTTATAACGTTGCTCCCACTCGACAACTTTGCGCTGAATCTCCTCCATCGTCACTACTACATGCTGCTTACGAAGCTCTTGTTGAAGTACCCTCATGCAATGCATCTTGTCCTCCTCGTTATGGAGGTTCCATCTTTGCTCCTTCCAATCATCGCGGAGATCTAACAACGATCAATATCAAAAGAAGATCTATTGAAAGTAGGTGGTTTGGTCAAGCTTGGATCTAAGCCCATGATTTTATATACCTCTGCACGAACCCTACCACTTTCTTCCAGAATTAATGAACGACATTTAGGATTATTTTTGGCAAATTCAACGAGGTCAAAAGTATCTCGCATTACATGACTGACAAATGATAAGTTTTGAATAGAGTGAGCGCCTAATTCCTTTGCAACACGAGGTTCATAAATCTTGCAATTACGTTGCTTCGCTGCTCTAGAATACCTCTTCAAAAGATACCTATCAGGAATTACTTCAATATGCAAATCCAAGAATACCCTAAAAATATGACGGCATAGCACACCACTCATCTCCCACATATGACATGAACATTTTACAGAATTATCTGCTTTATAGACAGTGAGTGTTCTTGTTCGTCCATGATCAATATAAGCTAAAACTGAATATTCCAAAACTGAAGCAGAAAGATCAGTGGGCTGTTTAATTATCTTGACATTAATTAAACATGTTTGCTCAACCTCGTACAACTTGAACACATTTCTTGTAAAAAATTGAGCAGCCTGATTTAGCAATTTGTTATTCGGAATAAATTGTCCAGGCACCCCAATGCATAACATATCATTCGCATGCTCCTTTGTACGCCAATTACTCAAAACCTCTTCATACCCAAGAACAAAGTCGTAGAGAGATCCACTAGAACGAAACAAATCCTTAATAACCTTGTTTGTTACTTCAACCCGAGAATTTGCTTGCAACCCGGCACAAAATCTGTCCCTTGTGAATGCAGTGGACCAACTTCGTCTCAATCTATATTGTTTATTGAACCACCTCTTACTCTTTTCAGACAATTCATATCCAAGCAATGATCTCCATTCTATCTCAAATTCTTCAGCGCTCTCGCACTCATTAACGCAACGATGCCATTGTTTCTTGAATTCCTTGTTGCCGTTCCACTTTCCAAAGAATGAAGGAGCATTCCTATTAAGATGCCATTGACATAGGCGATGACTTGAAGTTTTGAAATTCAAGTCAATCTCTTTCATTAGGGCTCTACACTCATCGGAGAATATCACATCCGGCTCTTTACCATACATTGAATCTAAAAAAGTGGAGAACAACCAATCAAATGAAGCAGTGTCCTCGTGAGACATAAATCCAATGCCAAACAAAACATTCTTCTTATGGTGGTTGATGCCTACGAAAGGAGCATAAATCAACTTGTACTTATTAGTTTTATGTGTGGTGTCAACACACAAAACGTCACCAAAATACTCGTAATCTATTGCACATCTGTAATCCCTAAAGAAAAAAAATTCATTAAACGGCCATCGGAATCGGACTGCGTGTTCCAATAGAAAAAAGATTCATGATTCGCTTTCTTCAAAAAATAATTACGAAGGGCATCCGCATCAGCATTTTCAAGTTTGGTCTTCGCTTTCAAAACTGTTATATGATTGTAGGCATCCTTTCTTGTGAAACCAATATTATTAGCTCCTCCCGATTCCTTCTCCAAAAATCGACATGCATTGTTAATCTTAATTCCGGCAGAATTCAGGGTTTCTATAAGGCTTTTGCTTGCGTGTGTCATCTGCCGACATGAACGCAATAGATAAGTCTGATCGTGAGAAACTAATTCATGGTTGTGTTCTTTATCAAATTTTAGGACTTTCCATGGCTTATTCCTCTCCCGAACTACAAGTAAACGAGCTTTACAATCAGTCCTATGAACTTGTTTTTGAAAGTAGGAAATTCTACCACAAAACTGCCCTGTGGACTCTGACCATGACAAGAACAATTATAAGTTTTCAGACGAATTTCTGTGGTTTTATAGAAATAATCCTGAGTCCCTTTTCCTGACGCTGAACCCTTTAAGCCTTCCATACTCGCAGTACAACAAGTAGGCCTGCTCAAGGGAATCAACAATGGATTCAACTGCCAATCTTTTCTCAATGGAATTGGTTAAAGAAATTACAAATTCTTCGTTACCTTCCGCATCCTCGTTACCTGGAAAACCATCTCCCCCATCTCCATTAATACGAGAACCATCTCCCCCATCTCTACCATCTCCTCCATCTCCCACGCTAACATCATCATCATCACTAAAAGAATCAACTGATTTTTGGTCCTGATCAATTTGTTCTTCGAGGGGAATTTTAATATTATCATAATCTAAATTCTCACCTGCTATTTCATAAAAGCCCATCTTGTACATACCGTCATCATTATATAAGGATTTTAATAAATTGAAGTCTTCAGAATTGAAACCAACGTTGAGGTCGATATCCATCCTTTTCTAAAAATTTACAGAAATGGCAAACATACATACGTATAAATTAATTCATTCCACGATTATGACAAAACACACATGTAAGCACCATAAAGAACCTTAATTTTGCCATTAAAACATAGACATACCTAGAGTCAGAGATTGAAGACTTCAGTCCTGCAAAGCAGGGGCAAAAAAAAAATTAAGAAATTAAATTAGCTTATATATACACATATTATAGAGTCAGAATATTGGCTAAAATCTAAACAATTTAAATTATCTTCATGATACACAATGTTCACGTATTAGGGCTAGAGTTAAAAAACCTGTTTTACTACATTCGTCTTCGTTGTACTCATCGACGCCATTAATCACCTAAAACCGCAATTCAATTCCAAATTTGCAAATCTCATAGCCTGGAAGCAATGAATGATTGGGTTGGGATTATGAAGAATTACAAAAATTTATTGCCAACCTAAAAAAAACATACAAAAATTACCTTCACGTAGGAGCCTCAACTTCGATTGAAATAGACCACGTCAACTGAGATCGGAAAACAGAGAAATGAAAACCAGAAGAGTAGAAGAACTTGTAGCAAGCGCGAATTTCATATGTGAGGGGAGCCAAAATTTGAAAAATAATAAATGTTACTTCCAAAAATGAGAGAAACTTACTTGTAATGAATGACTTCAAATGCCCTCAACAACCATGAATAGTGAGGTCAAAATAGTCATATCGCATAAAATAAAGCTTCTCCAATAAGCCAACTTATATTGGGAAGTCCGCCAGACGTCTCCAGCGAAGGTTGCCGGACGGGCATATCGAGAATTTACTATCGGGTTGCGTCGATGAAGGAAGATGCCCGGACTAGAAGAGTTGGTCTGAAAACCCTAGTTGCCTGTAGGAAGTTGGCCGGAAAATATAGGATGCCGATATGAAACAATTTTGCCGGTATAAATAGATGGGACCTATGGATAAAAATTTGAATTTAATAGAAAAGTGGACGGCGTAACCTTTTTTTGCTAAAAAATAAAGAAAAAAAAATTCTGCCACTTTACACGTGTCAAGGTTTTAGATTGCTTGTGTAGTGCACTTGGGTGCAAGTAAGTCTCACTCTTTTCATCTAACTACACAAGTTATCTAAACACCTTATCAACAAGACAAAAGTAATAGACAGAATTTGTTGGATTTCAGTTCAACGGTTTTAGGGCTTTTTCAATGTGAACAAACGACAAATCACATGCTTTGATTTTTGTGATTTTATTTTGTTGAATTCCGCAAGGAAGAGAAACGACAAGGAAACGACAAATGCGGTACATTGTTTGCCGCCAACAATTAGCTGGAATATGCTAACACCAAATTAATACACACTTGTTTAATTTCGTTGAAATGATTAGACTACTTTACGACAATGAGTAACTGTACGTATTTAGGGGTGGACAGTACGGTATACCGTAAAATTTTTGTCATATCTTATTATACCGAAAGTAACGGTATAAATATTTTTAAAATCTTTACCATACTGAACCGTTCGGTATACCGAAATTTCGGTATGGAGCAAATCACAAAACTTTACTGTACCGTATTTTCGGTATACCTTACCGAAATTCGGTATATCGAAAAATTTCGGTATTCCATTATACTGATATACTATTGCATGCTGAAAGTTCATGGTATATCAAGTTACCGTTTCATGCCAAAAATCTATATGTTTAAAAAATATGTGCATATATATATATATACACGATGAAAATTCCAACAATTAAACTCTCAACAATATTTATACCTAATGCTGACATCAAACAAATATAATAAAAAAATATTATTTATTAATTATAACTAATATTATTAATACTTAAATATTTCTTATTGGTTCAATATGGTACGATATTACAGTATATACCAGTAATACGATATATACTAGTATTACAGTATAAACTGAATTTTCGGTATGGTACGGTATGCCTCTGGTATCTGAAAATCAATACTGTTACCATACCGAAATTTTTTGGTATGGTATCATACCTTACCGTAAATTACGGTATACAAAAATTTCGGTATATTCGGTATTTTCCTGTATGATAAATGCAGTATAACGGTATTCAGTATTTTTTCCAGCCCTATTTGTAATCGCATCGGTTCAAGATTAGAATTGTCAAATAGACCAGACCAAATTCCACCCGGTTCAATTAGTAACGTGCATTGGATTGGGCCACCCTTTTGAAGTGGGCCTCATCAGAGCCTTTTTTTCAAGTCCAAGAGCGAGCGCAACAAAGGCCCGCTTTCAATGGGCCCCAATTTAGTACTTCATCCGTTCCAATATTCATGGCCTATATTCTTTTTTGGACCGTCCCATGAACATGATATGTTTTCTTTTTGGGCTAATTTAGAGCTTACTTAGATCTTAATTAAAGCACTTTATTGACTAAAAGATTAAATATTGAATAAAAATTGCACTAAACATATGAGTGACACACCTTTTGATCCCTAATTTTTTTTCCTTAATACACGTGCCCAAAAGAAATAAGCCATGAATATTTGGAGGAATGGAGTATATATTTATGAAAAAGTCCGGCTCAATCCCCCTTCAGTAGTATAAACAATTAATTAACACGTTTTAAAAGTAGGATTTAATTTACAATAATACTCCCTCCTATTCTTTATAAATGACGTTTAAGGCTTTGAAACTTTTTGTTTTTTAAATGTCATTTAATATCTTTGTTCCCATTTTGACCTTAATTACTCTTATTCCATTAATTACGTTTTCATTAACTTTTTCTCTATTTTGATGAACCATTTCTCATCATATAGAAGGCCAAAAATCCCAAAAGGCGAGATTTCAAAATTTTATTTATTTCTCCCACCCGCTTTACTTTAATAAATAAGGTTAATTAGGGAAAAAGAAAATTTTCTTAATAGATGTGCCTAAGCTTAGGGTGACATATAATTTGAATAGGAGGGAGTATTGAAGAAATCTGATTTAAAATGTAAATTGATAGTGAAAAATGGTGTCCGCAAAAACTTTATCTTTTTTTGGAGTCATAAAATTCATTGGCATCTTATTAAAATAACTAAAACTAAATGACAAGTTACTCCATAAAAGGTTTTAAGTGCAAGTGGAATAAGCTAGCGTATCCATTCATAAAAAAGCAGATTCTCATGAGCAAAAAAGCTCAAGAACAACGCAACCGCCCTACTATTCACAGCTAAAAAAGAATCCATTATCAAAATGTATAGGAAATCATGGGCCTTATGCTTAAAGTAATGGTATGCCTATCAAGATCCAATTTTTGAATGTGTAGACCACAACCACAACCACAACCAAAGCCAATCATCAAAATTATATACTCATTTCAATTTTGTGTGCGTGTGTTGGGCCAGCGGCAGTGTGATTAATGTCTGAGGCAGAAACATATAAGGTTCGAGTCTACCGTGGCGCAATATTTAAATTTAGTATTACAATTACAAAAAAAAAATCTCCCTCCGTCCACGATAAATGTGCCAAAATTTCATTTTTGGTCCGTCCACAAAAAAATTTGCCACATTCATTTATAGTAATAGGCCTCACACACCTCACTTACTTTTCCATTCACAACACAATTTAAAACTATATAAAAGTGGGATCCTTATTCCATTCACAATACAATCAACCAACAAATTATTAAAACTCGTATCATCCACAATGTGGCAAATTTATTGTGGACGGAGGGTGTATAAATGCATTCTTCACCAAGAAAGGCATTCTCATACCTTTCAGAACTCGTATACCAAGGAAGTGGGCAAATTGATTCATTATACCCCTAATTATTGTTTGGAATCTGAATTGGAAAACTTTGACATCTTATTATGGAATTTTGAAATAAGACACTTGTTCGGGAATTGTACGCGAAAGGAAAGAGCTCCGGTGGTATTGGTTGATCGATGGGATCCATATACGAATGTGGGAATCTTGACACACTTGATGAAAAGCAGGGTGAAGCTTTTCAGTTTTCAGCTTATGAGTGGTGATGACTTTACCTCTGGCTCTGGGGATTCTTCCGCCCATTTCTTTCCCTTTCGGCTTCTGCAAGGCGATCACTTGCTACTGTTGAAGCCTTCAAGAAAAAGGGGAAGGCTTGCCATCTCATAAATCCTTACTTTCCAAGTCGGATCCATTCTTTCAACACCTCTTTACCAAAGCAAGGAATATCTGCTCACGTTTCTCATCAAGAACAAGCAAGAATTCGATCAATATGAATATTAAAGGAGAAAAAGGGAACATAGTTCTTGAAATTTAACATGTGAATTTTTCATGCATGCAGCTTTGCCTAATCAACTCATTTCTGTCCTCTGCCTAAACAAAGAGCTTGCTCAAGTTCACAGACAGCCATACAAACTCACACACACACAAAAGGTGAGAGAGAGAGAGGAGAGAGAGAGAGAGAACATGATTAAGATAGAGAAAGTATGTCACCTATCACTAACAACTCAAATGATCAAATCAGTCCCTTAATCTTTTATCAGATAAAAGGAACAACTCATTCTCAACCAATCTCTTTTCTTATCTTTTTCATAATTCTGTGGTCTTTTTAAGGGACCAGGATGAGACAGGGGTGTCCCTGTAGTTCAGACAATGAAAATTGCATTCATGATATAAGTTCGAATTCCTGCAATAGAAAGCTGGGTACAACATTGCTACAAAACTTTAGCTTTAGGCATTGAAAAATTAAAGATATTTATGAACAAAACATACTATAACATGATTCTGTTGTGTGTCCTAGTATGAATAGAGGGTGATAAATTGTTCCACAGTGAGCATTTGGAAACACAGAATTTCATTTGCAAAGGGTTAAACATGATGTTCTTGTCTGCTCAAATGACACAGCAAATGCAGCAGGTTTGTCGACTTGTCCAAACTTACAGTAACAAGTTTCAACACAAAAGTTCATCATCACATCTCGCACAAAACAGAAGCCAGAGAAAATCAGGTCAATTTCCATAATTAAAGAATCTTAGTCTATATTTCACCGAAGCTTATATTTCAAAGGTGTCAAATATTTTCCTAGACTAATAGAATGCTGAAAATAGACAAGGCAAAGTACTCAAACAACTTCATTATTCGACTGCTACCCGATAAATACAGAATCTATATCCCGTAGATTATAGAGAAAATTCGTGCTGATGCAATAAATACTATAGAAAAAAAGGTTGAATTGTTAGGAATCGGGGCAAGAACATAAAGAATGCAATCAAGGATATATATTCAAGGAAAAAGATAAATCTTCTAGTTGCAAATCCATCATATCAAATATGTTGAGCAAACGTAAATATCTTCTATCACAAGTAAATTTTTTTACCTAATTAGGCAATTCAACATATACAAATCAGCCAAAACATAGTCTATGGATGAATAAGCAGCAGCAAGGTGAGCTTGGTAATATGGACCGTTAATGGCAGCAGCAGAGCAAAATAAAATCCGGAATTCGAAAATCAGGAAACGTTGTAGAGAATCGAAAACTAGAGAGAGAGAGAGAGAGGTTGATTTCAGCTCCCTCATGCATGCTGGTAAATTCCGGCAATGAAATTCTGGTCATAATATCGAACAATTTCCGCCGTGTAATTGGCGGTTAGATTATCGTCAATAAATCTTCGAAAGTAATGGTAGTTAATTGGATGTTCTATTAGCTTTACCTTCTCCAATATCGGCGCAATACGATGCCATTTTAACCGGCATCGAAAGACGGCGCCGGCGACTAGTTCACGGTTTTTTTGGAAAACCAAGTCATACCCGCCGCCGCCGTTACCGTCAGGTCGCCGGAAAATTTTGATCATAGCGTTCGATTTTCTATTGGGCTTCTCAAGATGACATTTGGGCGTTTGGTTGGGTTGATAACGAGTGATTGATAATATAATCTCACCTAATCACATGTTTGGTTTGAATGATGAAACCGTGATGAATAACTAGGGGCGTGATCCAATTATTCAAACGCAAAAACTTGGGTGAGACCGGTCTCAAGCTTGAGACCGGATCTCACCCGGGTTTGTATATAAATAATATATCCGAAATCTTCATTACTTGACCCGCTAGACTAGTGGCCTTCCGCTCCGCTTACTGTCCTCCATGTCTTGTGTTCGAATCCCATATGGAACAAACCTTTTCTTTTGTTTTTTTTTCCCATTGTTTGATCTATTAAGACACTTTAAAGTGTCCTAATAGTTATGTGATAGGACAATTTATGTGTCATATTATCTGTTTTGTTTATTTTTTCAGTTTTTTCGTTTTTTTTTTAAAAAAATTATTTATTCCAATAATATTTGTTAATATCCAATTAGAATTTTTTCATCCCCAAATATTACTATTCCTCTTGTTAATTATTACCTTTTACCTCGTCAAATATTACTTTGTTTACGATAATTGTTACGTTGAAAAAAATTACCTTTTTCCTCGTGAATTGTTACTTTTTATCCCGACAAATATTACTTTTTGACAAATATTACTTTTGTTTACGACAATTGTTACATTAAAAAAATATTACTTTTCTTCTCATAAATTATTACTCTTTATCCCGACAAATATTACTTTTGAAAATTATTACTTTTGTTTACCGACAATTGTTTCATTGTAATAACTTATTACTTTTTTCTCGTGAATTATTACTTTTTATCCAACAAATCTTACTTTTTTTATGAAAATTGTTATATTGAATGAATTATTACTTTTTTTCTCGTAAATTATTACTTTTTATCCCGATAAATATTAATTTTGAAAATATTATTTTTGTTCACAAAACTTGTTACATTGAAAAAATATTATTTTTTTTCTCGTGACTTATTACTTTTTATCCCGATAAATATTACCTTTGAAAAATATTACTTTTGTTTACAATAATTGTTACATTGAAACAAATTATTATTTTTCTTTTCGTGAATTATTACTCCTTATCCCGACAAATATTACTTTTATTTACGACAATTGTTACATTGAAATAAATTATTACTTTTCTTCTCGTGAATTATTATTTTTTATCCCGATAAATATTACTTTTGAAAAATATAACTTTTTTTACGACAATTGTTACATTGAAATAAATTATTATTTTTCTTCTCGTGAATTATTACTTTTTATCCCGATAAATATTACTTTTATTTATGACAATTGTTATATTGAATGAATTATTACTTTTCTTCTCGTGAATTATTACTTTTTATCCATATAAATATTACTTTGAAAATATTATTTTTGTTTATGAAAATTGTTACAATGAAAAAATATTACTTATTATCCCGATAAATATTACCTTTGAAAAATATTACTTTTATTTACGATAATTTTTACATTGAAATAAATTATTACTTTTCTTCTTGTGAATTATTACTCTTTATCCCGATAAATATTACATTTATTTACGATAATTGTTACATTGAAATAAATTATTATTTTTCTTCTCGTGAATTATTACTTTTTATCCCGATAAATATTACCTTTGAAAAATATTACTTTTGTTTACGATAATTGTTACATTGAAATGAATTATTACTTTTTATCCCGAGAAATATTACTTTTGAAAAATATTTCTTTTGTTTATGACAATTGTTACTTTGAAAAAATATTACTTTGTAACCTTTAATCCCGACAAAAGTTACTTTTAAAAAATATTACTTTTGTTTATGACAATTGTTACATTGAAAAATGTTACTTTTCTTTATGATAATTGTTACCTTTTATCCCGACAAATATTACTTTTGAAAAATATCATTTTTCTTTTAGTGAATTATTATTTTTTATCCAAACAAATATTATGACAATTGTTACATTGAAAAAATATTACTTTTCTTTCCGTGAATTATTACTTTTTGTCTCTATAAATATTACTTTTGTTTACAATAATTGTTACATTAAAAAAATATTACTTTTATTTACGAAAACTATTATTTTTTTAACTCGATAAATATTACTTTAAAAAAAATTACTTTTATTTACAATAATTATTACCTTTGTTAACCACAATTATTACTTTTAGATGAATTATATTTTAGATATTTTTTTAAAAAAATAAAACAAAATAAAAAGTGAAAACTAAAAATAGAAATAAAAGTAAAAGAATGGGGAGATGAATTATATTTTAATATTTCTACAAAAAAATAAATAAAAAGTAAAACTTAGAAAAAAGAAATAATAGTGAAAGAAAAAGGAAATAATAACTTTGTCAACCACAATTGTTACTTTTAGATGAATTATATTTTAAAGATTTTTTTTAAAAAAAATTAAACAAAATGAGAAGTGAAAACTAAAAAAAGAAATAAAAGTATAAGGGGAGATGAATTATATTTTAATATTCTACAAAAAAATAAATGAAAAGTGAAAATTAAAAAAAAAATTTGTGAAAAGAAAAAGGAAAAATATAAAGACTGCATTATATTTTAATATTTCTACAACAACAAAAAACAAAAATGAAAAAAAAAAAATATATGAAGAATTGCTTTAGTTGGGATTTGATCCCAGGCTGTTTCCAAGAAGCAAGGCGGAAGGCGGATAAGCACCCCACTAGGCTAGTAGTGTGTTTTAACTATTTCTTAAGTATTATTTATATATCCTATCAATAAAGCGGGTCGACCCGGATCCGGTCTCTAACAGGAGACCTACTCTTATTCAAATGGATGATAACTTATATGCCAAATTTGGGTTGATTATTAATCCTTGTCTAATCCATGATGCAAAATTTCAAAATAATCATACATAAACACACACACACACAAAATACACACACTGCACACAGTAGCACACACACTCACACACATCACACAATAGCACACACACTCACATAGTCCTTCAATTATCCTACACCAAGCAATCCAAACACAAGACTAATAATCTAAATAATCACATCATACACTATCCTATCAAACATTATCTATCTCATCTATAAAACCAAACGCCCCTGAACAAACAAAACAAAATTGAGAATTCAAGGATTTTTTTTTTTTCACAAATTTACAATTTAGAGTTAATTGTAGGAGAGTGCACCATCTTTGAGCTAATTTGTAATTTGAGCACGAGTTTTGAATCGTTTCAATTTATACTAAAATCTTCTATTTTGTAGTTCGTCGCCCCCATTTTTTTCAAGCATTTGAAAAATTGATGTGATACAAAACGTTATTTTGCTCATGAAAAATAAATAAAAATCTAAATTTGAATGTCCTCTCAGTCTTCTCTCTATTCTCTCTTTTTTGTTTTCTCTTTTCTTCCCCTCTCAGTCAACAAAAATGATGTTTTAAAGTCGCTTTATTCTTATTTTCCGCTTGATTAATCACTACTCATTTCGATTATGAGTAATACTTTCTTTGGTTTTGTATGTTTTTTTATGTGATCACTTAATTTCCTTTCACTTGGTTAATATATTTGGTATGTTGTTGTCCTTAGAATATATCTTTACTATTTGAGTTTGGCTCCCCACTTGAATAACCTCACAATGATTATCAAGGTGCTCAAAAACTTTTTATTTATTGCATTTTCTTTATTTTCAAAATGAGAAAGATTAATAATCTTGAATAGCATCACTTGTGACGTCAGCGTAGAGTCAGACATTGGAAAATAGATGTATATGAAAAATTAATAATTTTAATTTTCGTTTAATTTTCATTATGCAAAACAACGTCATATGAGGCACCTTGGTGATTTACGTGTAAGATTATCTTAAAAAATTTTGAAAATAAGAAGAAAAAAAATGGAGATGAAGTGCAATTTAATTTTTTTTTAAGTGCAATTTAATATTTACCAATCATCCTTTCAAAATTTTTTTACCAATTATAATATTTATTGACTCACATGTTCACTTTCACATAAAAGTTTATTTTGAATAACAATTAAATTATAATAATAATGTAATATATGTGCAATGCGCGCTGCATTTGTATTATTATAAAAATTAAAAGAGTGTAACTTGTAAAATTGCAAAACCACTGATATTAGTGATTTTTACTGCACTCGATTAAAATAATTAATAGTATTTGTTTTCATAATGAAAAAAAAAATCATCCCGTGGAAAAGACTATATATATATATATATATATATATATATATATATATATATTTTTTTTTTTTGAGGAATGGAAAAGACTATATTTATTGCCTTCACTAATGAAATAACTTAATTATAGTCAAGAGCTCAATTCTTCTTTGCATGAAATCCACCTCCTATTCCACCCCCAACTAGAGGTGTTCACGGGCCGGTTCCGGTTCGGAACCGGACCCGAAACCGCCGGTTCCAGTTCGGAGAAATTGGAACCGGAATCGGCCCGCCACATACCACGGTTCCGGGTCGGAACCGGCCCGTATTGGACGGTTCCGGTTCTGGGTCTGAACCGTCGGTTTAGGGCCCGAACCATTTTTTTTATTGAAATGAAACACATAAATCATCAATGTAATGTATAAGATCGAAATAGAATAATATATTTCTTCATTTATAACAATGTGTAATCAATTACAAATGGAAATATATTATTATTTAAAAACTCGAAATCCTAAAACCCTTGGAATTCACAAAGTTTGAAAACTCAAGGGCCGAGCCTCGTTAAAACCTTCTTGGCAAAAACCCAATGGAAAAAACACCAAGTAAGGAAAAAGAGTACTCGTCTAAAATTATTTAGGACTACCCGTTGATGTCGGCGTCAAAGTCCCAATCATCTTCAAATTCATCGGTTTCAGTAGTGGCTATAGAGTCGGTGTCTGTGCTTTCGGCCTCGGTTGTGCTTATGGGATACTCCGCAAATATTTCATCCCAATTATTTTCTTGTTCACGCATTTCGGCCAGTGAATCTTTGAGTAAAACTTGAGCTTCTAGGTTTCTTAGCGTCATCACCGATCTTCTTTCATCGAGCACGTAGCCTCCAACACTGAAAGCTTGTTCTACCGAGACTGTTGATGCCGGAACGGCTAAGATCTCCCTCGTCATCATTGCTAAAATCGGGTATTGGTTTTGTCTCCTCGACCACCATTGCAAAACATCAACATCATTTGGCCCTTCACCTGCTAAATCTGTACTTTTGGGTTCTCTAAGATAGATATCAAGTTCACTGCTTATATTACTACCCATACCCTGATTTTGAAAGAAACTTTGAAGTCTTTGTGCAGCTACAGAACTAGAATCTATTCCTAGATTAAAAGAGCTTCTTGGTCTTTGACTAGGCCTAGATGATGACCCTCTATCCGAATACTTAGATTCATATTCTTGAAAAAGACCCCTCAATGTCGTATCTAGAGAAGTTTTAACAGATGCAATATTAGGCAATTCAAAAGAGTCTTCACCACGCTCACCCCCCCTCCAAATGTCATTTCACGAAGATAACTGTAATACAAGTCTAATAGACCACAAACCCCTTCCAATTTCATAGATGGATCTAAACATTTTGCAATAAAAAAGACATCGGGAATATAAGTAAAATATTTCAACCATTTAATGACCATCATAGTTATTGAATCCTGCAACCTTGGGTTAGTACTGCATATTAAGAATTGAAGAACGATAACAACACAATGATATAGTACACGACATGAAGTAGGATAATAAACTCCAGATAAATCTTTAGTTGCAGTTTCAAAAAAAAATTTAAGAGTGCAATCAGACCTGAGCATTCATCCCAATAAGAAGGCAATAAGAACATGTTGCTAACCTCAGTTGAAAAGAAATCACATAATAAATCCTTATATTCAGAAGTTGTTGCCAACATTTCATAAGTAGAGTTCCATCTAGTGCATACGTCAATGTTAAAACTCTTACTTTTTCCAGTTTTTTGCTTACAAAATTTTAACCAATTTCTGTGTAGCTTAGCTTTATCCCTTAACATGGCAACACATTTTCTAATAGGCGTAATTGAACCTTCTAATTGCTTTAATCCATCTTGCACACATAAATTTAGTATGTGACATATGCATCTAGTATGAAAATATTTTCCTCCTAGAGTTTGATTACATGCAGCAATTAGAGCAGGCACACTTGCAGTATTAGCAGATGCATTATCAAAACCGATTGAAAAAATCTTAGAGGTTAATCTAAATTGATTCAACACTTTTATAATGCAAAGAGCAATGTTTGCAGCATTATGAGTACAATTAAACTTCCTAAAACAAAGTACGCGTTTGTTCATACACCAATTCGGATCAATCCAATGCACAGTCATTCCAAGATATGAATTTTGTTGCCAAGCACATGACCAAATATCAGAACAAACAGAGACTCTATATGGCAGCTTAGCAAACATGTCTCTTAATGCTTTTTTTTATATCTAATAGATAATTTAGCAATTGTCCTAGTCATGGTACTTCATGAGATTTTTTTATATGCTTTTTTCATGGAATTTCCAAAACGCATGCTATCGGCAAATTGGAAAGCAAGAGATTCAGTAGCAACAAACTTAGCCATCACTTCTCTAGCTACTATATCATTATACTTAAATAAAGTGAGTTCATTACCTTGCGTGAAGTTTAGTTGAGTTTGAGTTTGTTGTTGTGTACCTTTTTCTTGATCCTTCGGCTTGTGTTTGAGTATATGGCGGTTATAAGTGCCATACCCATTTCCTTTCTTATGCTCGTATTGCTGGTCGCAGAAATTGCAGCACGCCATTACAATTGGAGTTTCTCCTTTGGCACAAGGTAGTGTTACCTTTTTGAACCATATTGAGAACACTTCGGATCCTTCCTTCTTTCCTTTGGCCTGCAGCTTCGCCTTTCTGGTACGACAACCCTTGTCGGCAGCCATTCCGCCGTCCTTTTGCTTGTCCATTTCGTCATCCTCGTCCAAGTTGATTGCCTCTTCGTGAAAGGGGGACGACTGCATAGTGCTGGGAGGATGCATTTGGTGGGGCGGATTCATCTCCACTTCGAGGTCGGCAACATATAGGCTTTCAGCAAGTAGCCTATCCGCTTAAATCTGGTGGGCAGCAAAGGCAGCAGCATCTTCGGCCATCTGCTGGTTCTCCATTTCTTCACGTTGGCGGCGAGTGGGGACCCTCCGGTATTGAGGATTCTGGCTTGTGGGAGTGGGAGTGGAAGAAGTATCATCATTTTCGTAGTAGTCATCCTGGAACGCTTCTCGTTCTCGAATGACAACACCACGAGGACGACGAGGAGGGTTACCACTACCACGAGTACCACGAATATTTTCGACGGCCTTTTCCTTACCCTTACGAGGGTTGGAGGAAGACATTTTTGCTATAACTACTAAGTGACTCTAGTAAGAGCTAGCAAATAGAACAATGAAAACTGAAAAGAATGAATAACTTAGAGAGTAAGAGAAGAGAAGAGAGTAATTGGTGTGAAGAAATAGTTGTGGGTAGGGGTATTTGTAGTTGAAAGTGGGAGGAAATGGGGGGAAAAACTTTGAATCATAGCCATTGGATCACAAGATGAAATCCTAGCCATCCATTTTGAATTTCAAATGGGTGCAAAATCCTAGGCGGTTGAACCGGCGGTTCACACGGTTCGGCGGTTCCGAACCGGAACCGCCGGTTCAACCTCGAACCTTATTTTTATTTTTTATTTGTTTTGACATTTTTTCGTTCCATTTAGCATTCTAATTGTCATTATTGCTTGTTTTAGGATATAATTAACATGGATAACACAAAACATATTTAAAAAAAAAATGGAACCGCCGGTTCACGGTTCCTAGCCCTTGGAACCGGAACCGGCCCGTCCCAACCACGGTTCCGGGTCAGAACCGGCCCGTTGACCGCGGTTCCGGGCCGAAAACCGTTGACCACGGTTCCGGTTCCGGGCCAGAACCGGCGGTTCCGGGTCGGGTGAACACCTCTACCCCCAACTCCACCAAATCCACCACCAATATCTCCACCCACTCCACCGCCGCCACCGAAGCCCCTTCCTCCACCGCCACCGCCAGCACCACCGGCACCGCCGTACTACCACCACCTCGGCCAAAGCCGCCACCAATTCCTCCTCCAAAACCGGATCCATCGCCACCAAAACCAATGCCTCCACCTAAACCAAGCTTCCTAGAAGTGGTGGTGCAAACAAGAATTGAGAGAAAAACAACAATAACAAACTTGGTGGCCATCAGTATTCTATTTTTGTTAGTTATAAGGTTTGGAATACAAAATGGGAATTACGTAAGTCATAAGAAGAGTCATTATTTATTGGAGAGGAAGTCTCCTGTGAGACCGCCTCATATAAGTGACCGGATCTTTGACCCGATCCGGTTGGGTCGACCGACCCGCCAGGTTTTTTTTTAATTCGATATTTTTTTTAATTTGTTTTTCTTCTCCGCCTTCGGCTCCGATTTTAATTTATAGATAATGATTGTGGCAACATTAATGTTTTTTAGCTCGCTTTGAGGCCTTCGGCTCCCCTAACTCGACTCTTGAAAAAAATAAATAGAAAAAACTGGAAAAAAGAATTAAAAAAACTGAAAAAAAAAATTAGAAAAAAAATTAAAAAATCGGCGCGTATAACACACTCGCCAAATAAAAAATAATTGTCAAGCGCGTGCACGTGCCTTGAGGGGCGCGTGTGATGCACGCACCTGACTTATATGCTCAAAATGGGTGTGTGTGTGTTACACGCGCCCGATGCGCGTGGGGGCGTCACTTAAGTGCGACGTGTGCAGAGGAGTTTTTGCCTTTATTGGAATAACAATCAATGCACCGCTCGTTTCTTTTCAAAACTTCAATTCAGAGTTATGTTGGTCATTTCACATTTTAACCGTATTTTTTTATAACTATTATGGTTTATTTCTTTTTATATTAATTGTATTTTTCAATTATCTCTAAATTTTGAATAATTTGATTAAACATCATAGTTCATGATCATATCTCTCAACCTACCATTTGTTTGTGTCTAATTTATTTGTTTTTCTTAGGTAAGTGTGTTATTTTTTTCTTAATTTTACTAATTATGTATAGTTCATTTAGTTACTCTAATTTATAAAGATGCATTCTTACCGTTCTCTAATGATATATTACGGTGTGTTAAATTTTTAGTTCCTACAAATTGCTATTTATAATACTCCTCATTTTTCAAGATTTTAGTCAACTTACCAAAAATTTATTCCATAACCTTTCAAAATAAAATTTAAATGTTTATGCAACACGATAACACCATATTACAATCACAAAAACAACATACGAAAGAGAGCAGTTATGGCTTCCCAAGACATCAAAATAAAAAACAATGTGGAAAGGAATAACCGATCAAAAATAGCAAACATGTCACAAGCAATGTAATTCATTTCCTCACAACAATAACTGTCTAATATCTTTACAATGTTACAAAGACAGCATTTTTTCATATAATTTGCACCGACAGCTATGACCTCGCCGCCATCAACATTGCACGAATTTTGGCCCTTAAATCAGCAGGAACCTCCGTAGTTTCTGAGGGTAGAGATGGAGCTCTCTGCTCGGAAGTCGTTACGTCGACCAGGGTTCCTTTCAACTCGTCCTGCGTGACCTTCGAGCCGATCTCTCCCTCCTCCAGTTCATCTCTCACATGGTGGGATTCTTTTCCGGGTTGGCCAGAGCTAGCACGATGTCGAGTTTCATCTTCTGAAGAGCTATCATGCTTGTGGCGACGACGGGATTCTCTGTCTTTAGAAGAACGCACGTTCCTGTGCTTGTGCTTGTCCTTGCTGTGATGTGATGAAGTGTGGCTCGAGCGGTGCTTTTTGCGCCGCTCGGGGCTTGCACTGGAAGAATGGTGAGAATGGCAACTCTTCCGAGATCGTTTACGATCCTTTTTCTCTTTATATATGTCTTTACAACCATCACCCTTGTGCTTTGAATGAGAAGACTTGGAGTGGTGAAGGTCCGTATCATCTCCGGTACTTTCTCCTCCATTTTCGTCATAAGAATGAGAGGAGCGCTTCCTCCTATAGTACTTATCCCCCTCCTCTACTGCATTTTCGGTTTCACTGTTGCCCTCGTGTCTTCTGGATCTTGATCCGTAACTCCTTCGGTGTTCCTTATCTCTTTCCTCATTATCATCATGCTGTGACTGACGAGAGGGGTGTTTTGATTTGTAGTGCTTATGCTCTGTAACTTGTCCATCACTTTCTTCTCCACTCTCACTTTCCTCTGAAGAAGAATGAGACCTGTGCCTCCTCCTACGGTGCTTTCGATCCTTTCCTAGTGCATTTTCAACTTCCTCATCCTCCTTGAGTCTTCTTGATCTTGATTTATAGTATTTTCTTTCTGAGTGATGCTCATTGTCCTTATCTTCTCTTTCCTCTTTACACACGCCTTCAGACTCATCGTTTTCAGTGTGCTTATGGTCCTTGTTCTCTTCACTACTTTCACCTTCATTCTTATTTTTCTCGGTTGAATGAGATCGGTGCCTTCTCTTTTCCCGGTACTGCCTATGCTCCTTTTTCACTGCATTTTCATCTTCATCATCCTCGGGTCTCCTGGATCTTGATCTATGCTTCCTGACCGAGTGACCCTCTCTATAACTATCTAATTCATCATCCTCGCTTCCAATGGATCTTGAGCGATACTTTCTTTTTGATTGTCTCTCACTTTGTTTCTCACCAAAGTTAACCTCGGGAGCAGACTTGTCGACAACTGCAGGAGCTACGCTGCCTTCTCGTTCTTGGCTAGCACAACTAGCCTCACCAGCAATGTTCAGCACTCCGGGTTCTACAGGTTCTGCTGATGAGCCCCTCGATGTTCCTGTTCTAGACGGGAGTGCTCCACTTTTCAACATAGCCACAAACATTTTAGCCCTTTTAAGCCTCTCAGCTTTCAGTTTCTGCTCTTCTGTTCCAGCCATTGCCTTTTCAGTGGTACTATACGGTCCCAAGGGTTGAAGACTTCCTAAATTTGCAGGCTGCCCATCCTCATTCCTAACAACATTATTATGAGAATTCGAGGCGGTGTTTGTGATGAATCGCAAACCAGAACTCTTAATTCCTTTTGTGGCTGCCTGAAGGATAGCAGCTGCTGCTGCTGCATCTACAGTGAATCCACTTTCTTGGGATTCTTTTTCTGTCTCTTGCGCTTCTTTCTTTGATTTGCCAATTATCATCTTGAACTTCTCTTTCCTGTCAGATTCAAATGGCACGTCAATATCGTTTTCTTTGAGCACAGAAGCCTTTTTGCTTATCCCACGTCCACCAAGATCCTCCTGTCCAGCATTGAAGATCTTGCCATTTACTTTTAACTGCAAAGCAATAGAAGAAGAGGTTAGGACCACATGGAGGAATGGAATGCCAAGCCATTTCTGTAAACAAGTCAACCAAAAGGTAAAAATACACATGCAGGTTTGAGACACTCAGGATAAGATCAGCTCATTCCAGAGCAACTGAGTGGATCAGTATGTTTCAGTAATGCAGAATTTAGGACCTACTTGCCTATTTCAATGAAACAAATACACCATGTTAGCCTAGGTACTATACAATTCAGCTTGAAGATATTTAGTCAAGCTTCTTCTAGCACAAAATACCCAAGCTTACAAACTGATGATGCTTTAACACTATATCAATTCGAGCTGGAACTATATTAGACCTTCACAAGTAAAAAAGTTTACGGAAACAAAAGTAAAACTATCAATATTTTAGGTAGGGGGATGCTGGAGTGAGCATACCTCTTGACCTGCCTCAAGGGCTTTTAAGTAGTAAGGATGATACTGATTGGATGGAAGAAGGAAAGGAAATCTCTCAAGCTTACTGTCCTGCTCAAGTAGTGTTGCCTCAAACTGTCTCCCATTTCTCATCACAAATTCAACAAGCTTATCAATCAATCTCTTTAGTTCAGGAGGAGGCTCTAGAATTGGTTTTGAAGTGGTTCCAATACCATGATCCCTTAATTTCTCTTCTTTAGCAGAAATTAAACCAGAATTATCTTCCTTCTTGGTTCCTTTTACACTTTTATGTTTGGAACCCATGATTGAAGAATTCTTCTTGACTGCAGAAACCTTGTCCTTTTTAGAAAGGATCCTAGATACTGACTCATCCTTAGCAGCAGTTTCCACAGATTCCATATCTTTTGAGTCATGAGAGGGAGAAGCATTAACAGCATCATCACCGTCCTCGTCCTCCCCAGACCCATATATAGACCCCAGCAGCGACAAGGCTCCCCCAGCATTACCAGAATCATTGTGCTCCGTACCAGCCATTTTCCTCCCATCTTGAGATTTTTCATCAATTGCAGTATGCAAAAGTTCAGGGTGCTCAACAAGATATCTGAAGTATGCATGAAGATGATGATCGGGCATTAAAAATCCAAAAGTTGGGTTGTCTCCTTGTTTCACCCGCAAAATGATCTCTGTCTGGCCACCATGTTTGCTCACAAAAATGGCAGTTCTTGCAATTATCTGATGCAACTTTTCTGTTGGAGGCTACAAAAATAGAGGCAGAAAAGCAAAGACAAAAGAAGGGGCACTTTATTAGTATCCAGAATTTCCAAAACCTCTAGAAAACCAAAAACAAGTAACAAATTAAGCTGAAAGATTAAAATTATATGGAGTGACAATATCCGCAAGCTCAAGATAAAAACCATAAACTGAAGAAAGGGCAGTAAATGTCTGGCACAACATTTGCCATCTGAACTACAGAACTAGTAAACTGATAGTCCTCAAAGGAACTTCTACTTTCCTAATCCCACCTGCACAGCCCTTTGCCATGACAATCAAAGGGACAGAAGGTGCCCCTGTACGGCAACCTTAGAGCACAAGAATTGCATCCCTGCTCCAAGCATCTGAAAATCTGACATGGTGAGCCTCAGATAACAAACACAACCTTGGCAATTATTATGGCAATACTGGGAAAACCAAGTCAGCACATAAGAACAACAAGTTCATCCTAGAAAGCATCAAAGCTTTAGATTTCAAATGAGCTTACCAAGCTTTGGACAATGTCCCCAGGAACAGAGAACGGAGGGAGATACCCTCTGGCTTCCATCCCAACATCAGTATTCTCCTGATCAGCTGAATCACCAGTATCTCCATAGGAGAAGGGAACAGAACGATAACCGCCACTGCTGGATGGTTTTTCTCCTTCTTCTTCTAACTCTGGATAAAAGATAGTTTATATAATTTTTTAGATGCCACATTAACAACCAGAAAGAATAGTTGCAACTTACAGGACCTTTAGAACTTTAAAAAAAAAAAAAATACTGTCTTGAATTCGAGAAGGCTTACTTGTAACTGGAAGAAGTCACATAGTTTAATCCCTCCTGCAAATTTTGAAGCATATAGCAAAGAAAGTATGATACCAGCACAAACTAGATAGCTACCACACCTCTTCATCTGTCCTACCTGTTTCTATAAAGAGATTCCAGGATAAACAATTGCTTGACAATGGGCATAGCCAACTCCATGAAGAACATTCATGGATTTGGAAGCATCAATTTACTATTTATACTAATTGTTACCCATAGCACCAAATTGACACAACAAAATCTCTGTTACTTTTCTTTTAAGGCCTAGGTTAAGGGAATTGAGTTGATTAACACTTGAGCATACTTTTCTAACTTAAGAAAGGTACACTTATCAACATCTTTATTAAAATTATATATCCTTCACTGGTTCTGTATCAACAGAATAATGGGCACAAATTATCCTTACTTCAATGTTCCAGCATCTTAACACCACCATTCTACCAAGTGTTCTGTGATTAGCTCTTGGCGAACTCTCTGGAGCACATTAATCTCACAAAGTAGTTAATTGATAACATTTTCATTTAATTTCAAGGCTCTCCACGCTCCCAACCCTGCGGCCCAGCAAATAACTTCAACAATGCGGTACTTATGCCCTTACAGCTATAATCAGATTTCAAAACGCGAAAACTAAGCATTCAATTAACTAAAAGAAGAAAAATGCAAAAGTGAGAAATTGATGCAATACCTGGTTGATCGGACTCCAGGGGAAGATCGAGATATCGCTCCTGATCGATTAGAAATTCAACGGCTGGGTCATCGGAGATTCTAGGTTCGTAGCTGCGATTGCGGCGGCGCGGTGGAGGAGGAGCAGAGAGGAGGTGGCGGACATCGTAGCGGTCAATGTTGAGGGAGTGCCACTCGACGAGGGCGTCGCCGGAGTTGACGAACGCCGCCAAGGCATCGTCGTCGAAGAGCAAGGCGTGGCGGCCGACAACCTCCATATCCATATCCGCTATCTGTTTTGGCAAATTGAATTATGGCGTTTGATTGTAGATTGAACTCAAACCACAAAGAAACCCTAAAAATGGGGAATTTTGGATTTGTACGGCAATTGGGGATCTATGATTCAACAAATGAAATTTCATGGCAAATTGGACTATTTGTTGGGTTCATGTTAGCGATTGGGCCCGTTCAACGTTTTTATATAACTGGACCGGGCCTGATTATTGGGTAATAGCCTAGACAAATATCTTTATTCGCGTACTCGAAAAAATAATTTGTTTTTAACACATAAATTTGAATGAGACGTAGAGCTAACAAAATGAATAGTAAGACGGTCCAACGATGAGATGCGTCAAAAATATCAATTGATATGAATTTGGGCATGGAACATTGACTCGTCTCACTAATACATCATTTTATTAGGAAAGTCCATGCTAGGTCGATCTCTGGTACGTAGGTCAATCAACAAAATATTTAACTAGTATTATAAATCATTGAAAATATTGGGCTATGAAAAACTAAGAAATTATTGTATCGGCCATAAATCAAGCTCTCATAATTTTTATATTTTTTGTATCGCCAAAATTATATCAAAATTAAATTTAATGTGTGAAATCATTTGAAAACATTGTCCGAGATTTTTCGATTGATTTTATGGATCCACCTACCAAAATTGGACCTAGCATGGACTTTACCCATTTAACATGTCTCATTCGAGTATTTGTACAACTTTTAATAGGGTTGACTAATTTTTTCTTCAGTAATTTTCCTTCAAACCAATATTAAATTAAGTACTTGTATAAAATTAAGCATTAATATTTTAAAATATTTAGTTAAAATTAAATGTAAGAAAATAAAAATTAACAATAAGTAAAGTTAACACACAACAGAAATAGGGGTTTATTCAGTGCGAACTGTAGATAGCGGCTGCGGGTTTCCATGATATTAAAAAAAAACGAAAAAAAGCTAGTGTTACAACGATAATCTCTTTAAAAAAGTTCGTCCTCTACCAAATATTATGTCATATACTAGTATTCGACACAGCCTGGAGAAAAAAAGCGACACTAAAGAAAAAGAACATATTCAAAACTTGTGCTCAACTCATAAAACTATGCCAAAGAATAAAGTTTGCTCTGCCAATTCAGACAGCAAAGAATTATTACATAAAACGCAAGAAGCAATACACTACTAACAAGAATGCATCCATCCCACTAAAAAAAATAAAAAATCATGCCCTCTCTTCACCCACACTTAACCCTTCTCCTCTCTCTCTTACTTCTCTCTCCTCTCGCCGCAAACGCCCACCAATGCACCAATGAATTCAGACAAGAAGTACTCAACAGAACACACTCCACGCGAATAATCCAACACTGCCGCAAGAAGACTCTCGCGGCAGAATTCGCGTGGAGTTTCGACAAGACGTCCCGAAGGCTCGACATGGCCTTCGGGGCGAAGCTCCGGCACAAGACGGGGTGGCTCGCGTGGGGCCTCAACCCGCGCGGGCCACAGATGGTCGGCACCCAAGCCCTCATCGGCATCAAGCACCACAACGGGTCGCTCGGGTGCCTCAAGTACAACGTCTCGGACGCGACGAAGTTCGAACGCTGCCCATTGCTGCCGTCCGAACACATCGGACTCGAATTCATCGAGTATAAATTGGAGTTTTTCGAACAGATTCAGTACTACGTGATTCTGGCTACGGTCGTTGTGTCGGAAGAGTTCAACAGTTCGAGGACGTATGTTGTGTGGCAGATTGGTGAGGCCATCGATGGGAATCAGCCGTTGATGCACCCCAAGTCTCTCAACAACTTCGACGGCACTGAGACTCTTGATCTTGAAACGGGCGCGATTGTGAGTTACACTCGTCATCAACGTCGGTATATGAGAATAGTACGTCTTTACTTCCTATCTTACTCTAATTTGATGAAAATATTAAGGGATATATCAATATGCATGTTTGTGTTCCAATATTTTTGGATTTTTACTTTTGTTACTTTTATAGATACTGGTAGAGTGGTACGTGCGATACACGTAATATTGATAGATTTTAATAATATATATATATATATATATATCAAACATAAAATAATCATATGATAATACATACTAATAATAAAATACTATAATAAAAATATAATAGGCAAATTGTAAACAATACACTTTTATAATAGGTATAGATAGATTGAGTCTATACTTCCATTTCTTTTATTCTGAATTAGGTTATTGAACTATTTTCGTATTAATGTTAGGGTTCCTACTTAATAAAAAAATTCAATTCTAGAGACTTAATTGAAAAGGAAAAACTTAGATGTACATGAAACAAAATATACATTTATTAAATATTAAATGGCCAACTGTTTCACCATCACTTTCTACTTTATTTTACAGATTTTACATGACTTTTCATTCATTGCAATTATATGTATCACTACTTTTCACTTCTTTTTTTTTATAATTTTTAGCACCTTAAAAATATTTCCAATTTTTATATAACACCATATAAATTTTCTAACTGAACTAAACATAATTATTACTCCAAAAAAAAAAAAGTTAGACTCACAAGACGAAATATACATTTATCATAAATAATAAATGGTTAACTATCGAGTTAAACATTAATTCTTACGTTATTTAGTAATTTTTACATGACGACTTTCAATCATTGCAATTATATAATCTTTTAATTTTACCGTATTTTATAGTTTAAGATGCATCAGAGCATCATACTTTAGTAACTGGAAGTTGTATACTTGCATAAAAAGCTAGGTACACAATCGTCTCGGATTGATCTAGCCGAAAAACTCAAACAATGTGAAATTTAAAAAAAAAAATTGAAAAGTGGTGCTTTAATCGCAGCGAAAATTATAAGTTTTCCATAATGCAGGCTCACGGGGTGCTAAACATAGTGGGATGGGGTACCCTACTGCCGAGTGGCGTAATAGTGGCACGTTACATGAGGATATACCCAAAGCCATGTAAACGGTGGTACGACGTCCACATCAGCTTCCAGACCACCGGATACATTATTGGTTCGAGCGGGTGGGCCCTCGGATTATGGTTGGGGAAGACTTCGGGAAACTATAAGTTCAATATCCATAACAACCTTGGATTGATAATTTTTATCTTCGCAACCGTACAGATGTTGGCATGGAGGTTAAGGCCGGCGCCCGACGACGGGTACAGAACTTACTGGAATATGTATCATCATTTTCTAGGGTATGCGATTCTGGTGTTGATATCGTTCAACATATTCTTGGGGATTAAGATTTTGGAGCAGGAGCATGTTTGGAAATGGGCTTATATTGGAGTTCTTGGAGGATTGGGAATGGTGGCTTTGTCATTTGAAGTTTTAGCTTGGATTAAGTTTTTTATAGAGAAAAGTTATCATAAACAAGGATGAATAACCCCTATGTGACTAGCACCTTCGTTTTGTGGCGGGCGTAGAAAATAATAGTGAGTGTTTTTTTTTTTTGTATGAAAAATTTGTAATAATGTCATACAATTTGACTGATTTATACACAATGTTTCAATATTTTTGTAATACTAGTATTCGCTTCCGTGCAATGCACGGACAAAAAATATGTTATAATTTTAAATAATAAAGATAGTTTATTTAGAATAAAAACTAATATTTTAAACAAATCTAAAGGGGGGTGACAAATTAATTTGATAAAAAAAATCAAAAAAATAATAATCGAAAACACATACTTGTTAATTGGATAATGTACACTTAGATAACCAAACATTCTTCGAATTTTTTACAATTATATTCCAGTTTCAATTTTTCGGGAAATGGATATCCCACGTGACACTCCGAAAGTTGATGTGGATTTTAATAAAAAAAATTAGTGACATTAAAATGACTCATTTTGATGATATAAATAAAAAAAAATCAAATCTAAAAATCAACACCACATCATATCCAAGAAAAAAGAGAAAAAAAAAACATAAAATAGTTTTTTTCTTACTTCAGGACCATTTCTTTCTTCAAAAAATTATTTTCATGTTCTTTCAGTTTGCAGCGACACTTTGCCGATCAACCGACCACCCACCACCAATCGGATCTCTCTCTCTCTCTCTACTCGCTTGATTGCTTCTGCCACAGTTTCAGCTCCGCCAGCAACTTCGTCTCACGACGTCGTCACCTCCTCTATCTCCCTTGTTTTCTATTGAATCTTTGTTCCCTCATCTGGGTCCATGACACTTAGGCTTGATTGTTAAAGTTTAAGCTAAAGTTTAAAATTTTTAAATATATCTTTGTTTTATGGTTCTTTCTGGTTTTCTGGTTCTTTCTTTCTTTAGTTCAGTAAACTGGAATTTACTTGAATCATAACTGCATGATATGGTGAAAACACCATATTTGTTAGATCGAGCAAGTGCATTTATATCAAAATGTTACAAGAGTTTACAATTAACAGTCTCCGCACACATATGTTTATGAACACTCCTGCCTCAAAAGCTCATCTTTGTTGGGCGTTCATTTGTTCTCGGCTTTCATTTTCAGTCCGGATAACCTCAAGATATTTATTTTTGACCTACCCATTACGAATTCCCTACCATTTTTAAAGGAGGTTGAAAGATAACCTTGAGTTAAAAAATTTTAGGGGCCACTAACTTAGGGTGACTTGCAAATATAGGCCATAATTTTTCGGGCTTGCAAGAAAAAGACAATAAGTTTTTTGAGTTGCAAAAACAGGACACAAAGTTTTGAAAATTGTAAATTAAAAGCCCGAAAACATAATACTCACTTGCTTTTGATCTAATATTAAAATACACATTTGATTCAAGTATATCAGTTCGAAGATATACCCTCAGATGAGAGTATATATGAACAAGAAGAAGTCTTCAGCGGAGAAGATTCAGAATGGTCTGATGGAACTAGATCGGAGTCAGACTGATCCAGAAATTGTTCATCAGGAAAAAGAGGACAGGACGGGAAAAGAGAATTTCACTTTGCAGCAATAAGAGTGGATTGTGAATCCATTATTTAATATCTCATCAAGATATTAGGGAAGAAATGCAGGTGTCCCTAGAAGATGTCAAAAGGAAGATTAAAAGGAATTACAATGAAAATTCTTTGGCATGGTGGGATAGAAACAAGCTCAAAGCGACCTTAAACGTGAAGCCAGATAAGGAGTATGAGTTTGTTAGATACAGAGCAACAACCTCGTTCCAGTCAAAGGAGTAATCCTTTTGGTAATGAACCCACTTATCCATTTCCAGAGGGAAAAACCAAGAAGGATCCAAACATGGAGGCATTGAAAAAAATGATTCGAGAAAAGAAAAAATGAATAATCTCGAAATGATCAATCTTGACAACCTCCAGGAGTTAGCAGAATCTTTTGCTAACATGACGATGATTGATTTAAAAATGAACCAGAATGTGGTCCAAAACCCACAGCCGGTGAATCAACTTCCACAAGGAGCTATCATTGGAAATCAGCAAGATTTTCAAAATGCACCCGGAGCCATTAATGTAGTCCAGGATTTTCAGACTGGAGCAAGGTATGATCAACATACCCCAAATGATGCATATATGGCGGCAAGAAGGACAAGGGCAAGAAGGTCACAACCAAAGGTGCAGGATACACCTTATGGTAAAGCGACCCTAGATCCAATTCATCCTTACGGAGTGATGCTTGATCTTGATGAAGTTAATTTCAAAGATCGAGATTTTGTAATTGATGAGTGGACGTCAGCTTTGAGAATTGTGGCAGCAGCTCTCGATTTAAACAAGGAAGGATTCGTAAGAATCCTCAAAATGAGCCTTGCAGGAATTGCCAAGATAGCATGAGAATTCTTCCTCTGGATATCAAGAATGCATGTTTTGAGAGTGAAAACTTCACTGAACATGTTCAGAATATGGCAACGATTTTTAAAAGTCATTTTCTGGGAGAAGGATATTTCGAAGGATTGATCAAGAAAAGAGAAAGAAATATTTGATGGCCTTGTATAATCTAAGACTTGCAGTCTTAGATCAACAATCGCTTAACAAGTTTCTACAGCTCTTTACTCTTTATCAACATCAATCTAAAGTTGATGATAGAGTTGCACTGGAAATTTTCTTTCTAAAATTTCCGAGCCCATGGAAGGAGATTCTGATTCGAGATTACGAACCAGGAGATCCTGAAAATGTCGCGAGAAGGATGTCATATGTACATCGAAAGCTCTCAGAATGGTGTCAACAAGCAACAGCTCTGAGGAAAATAAAGAAACTGAGGAGGATTAACATGCTAGATCTTACAAATCAGGCCAAAGAAGTGGACCATCAAGAAGTAGGTATCCATTCCAAGGAGCTAATAAATCCCAAGGAAGGATACCTGCCAAGAAAACTTTCAGAAGAACTCACACTAAAGTTAATTAGAGTTTCAAGGATTGCTACTAGGGCTGGCAATTTTCGACACGACACGATAACCCGATACAAACCGACACGAAATTAATGGGTTTGGGTCAAGCCTTATTGGGTTCGGGTCCTTATCGGGTTGACCCGATAATGACCTGAAAATTTCGGGTCGGGTTCGGGTTGGGTTCGGGTCGGGTTCGGGTTACCTGATAAGGAATTATATTTTTTAATATTATATTTATTTAATTTAAATCAAGCTTTTAAATTGATGACATATTTATTTTTCATTCCAAGTCATCAAAAGATATTAAATTTTTGAATATTTATTTATTTTTCTCTATTAAATTTTATTTTAAAATATTTTTCTTTTATTAAATCTTATTTTAAAATATTTTTTCTCTTATTAAATTATTTAAATTTGGGTTCGGGTCATTATCGTGTCGAGTCAACCCGAATATTATCGTGTCAATTTCGGGTTCGTGTCGTGTTCGGGTTTAGTCATTTCGGGTTGGGTTCGGGTTCGGGTTGAGCATATCCTTAACAGGTCGGGTTCGGGTTGGGCCTTAACAGGTCGGATCGAAATCAGGTCGACCCGAACCAGACCCAACCCGACCCGATTGCCACCCCTAATTGCAACTGCTGGACGTGCGGTGCGAAGAGGCATATTTTCACAAATTGCCCTGACAACGAGAGAAGAGGCATCAATAAATTCGAATCCACTTCGGATATCGAAGATGCCATCTACTACCAAGAACTGATTCAAGTATATCAGTTCGAAGATATACCCTCAGATGAGAGTATATATGAACAAGAAGAAGTTTTCAGCGGAGAAGATTCAGAATGGTCTGATGGAATTAGATCGGAGTCAGATCCAATTTCGAAAGCTTCCTCTGCAAATCTTGTCGATTTTCCTGTCATAGTGTTTAGCAGGAATGATCCGTTTACTGAATTCTGAAAGAATTTAAACGGAAACTTTACTTTGTCCATCTCTGTGAGACAGAATCCCCATGCTCTTCTGGTGGAGATGAGGTCTTCTGGTAATGTAGAGACTAGAGTAGTCTCTTTTTCTGTAGGCGCCTTGATCTTTTCGAAGGCGCGTGCATCTGGTCTTCGAAGCAATATAGTGGAAGGCTTCATGGTTTCCTTTCCCTGCAAACTGGATCCATATTGGAGCAATCCAGTTGATGTTAAAATTGGCTCTCTTTACCGGAGTTCATACGCCGATCGATATCGCTATATGCGATAAAAGAGTTAGAAATTTGAAAGATTCCGTATTGGGAACAATTGCGGGAGATCTTTGTGCATGACAAGTAGTGGGAATCATCTATCCAAAGATTGTCTACAATCTTAATGATACCGATTTCAGCAAAGCTCTGACACTTTATCAGGTCTTTAAACGCAAGGATTTATTGGAGGAAGGAAATAGGCCTTCCTCCACACCATCTTCTCTGCTCTCTCCAAAATAAAATTTGTGATAGTTCCTATTCTAGTATAGTTTAGTTTATGTATTTCAATTCTGCTACCATAGGTAGCTAAACAAGTCTGCCTCCTCCCTAAAGGAGATATACTTATGTTGTAATAAATGTTATATAATTCCTAAATAAAGTTCGGGCTTTTGCTCATCCTTTCCAGTGTCTGATTATTCTCTGTATACCAAAATAATTACCATACGCCCCGGGTAGGAAACGAACGAAGGTTGTGCTGAGTGTTGCTGAAGGAGTCTGAGTCTGGAAACTATCGGTTACGATCGTGTGGTTGGACGGGGTCCCTAAAACTTCCGGCGGAAATACCCGGCAGCATTACGGTCAGAAAGGTACGAAGTAGGTATACTTAGAATTTTTATACGGAAGTGTGATGGGCCTGATAGTTTTGCATGATTTATCTCCAAATTGAAAATTGGATTAAATGGGAAGAAATGATAAACTTGAGTATTTTCTATGGATTTTATTTCAAATGTGTCATTAATGGACTTGCGAGTACTGTTCGGGCTGAAATATAGCCTATTAATGCAACTTTTAAATCTTAGTGTCCTACTTTTGCCAGCCCGCAAACATATTGGCCTATTATCCGAAAAAGGTAAAGTTGGTGGCTTAAAAGAATTTTGTACTCAGATAACCTTGGCAAGGCACCAACTTTCTATGCTAGTTTCAGGTTCTTTAATCAATTAATCTCTCTAACTTTTCTCTATGTTAATGCTATATTAATATATTATATATCAGAGACACATGAGAGAAAATAAACATATACTGACATGCACATTTTAATTTATTTATAAAACTTGCTCAATATTTACACACAGTGGTCCAACATTACTATAATGAAGTCAAAAAAGGTCTTGTTATGATTTTCCAACACACTGAGATAAGTTCTCGGATGAAACCGTATGCATGCATTTCTCAAGGAAAAAAATAGCAAAAAGAACCAGTCCATCTCTGTTTGCTTGAAGTGCTTCCTTTTTTTCCTGCAACAACTATTCGCATGGCATATCAGAAAAAGTGTAAAAAACAATGTTTAGTTCAATTTGCGTTTTTAGCAATAAATTGTGAATAAAATGAAGCTGCAATATATTTTCTCATTTTCAGCTAATAGATAACACATATCAAAAAGCAGTCCAACTCTAAATTGTGGAATAGTCTTACTTCTATAACTAAGTAGTTCACATCTTAGCAAGTGCATGTACAGGAAAATACATCAACTTATTTCTTCTCCACATCAACCAAGACAGAAACACACACAAACACTCACAAATATATAATACTACTATTGTATTGCTTTTAGCTCAGAAACCGCTTTAGCAGCCGAGTCAGAACCCAGAATATGAGAAAAGCTAAAATCAAGCAAAAGTGATCCACCTGCCCATGCCATACATGCACTTGAGAAAAGTAAAAGAGAAGACATTATCCAGATTCTATTGAAGAGACATGTTCATTTGTTAATGTTAGAAATGACATTGTTGCTGTTAAGCACAAAATGGAAGAGAGCAAGAATAAAGATTGTGTTCGTTCCACGTCAGCCATTCCATCTCATAGTCCAGCTGGATTAAATGTTCCAAGTCATGATCCTAATAAGCCAAGTCTATATCAGTTGGATAAGCTTCACAGGAAAGCAAACCATGCAGATAGCAAGTGATTTGTTTGGGTTTATAGTACGAGTTTGTTTTGAACAGCTATTAAGAAACTTTGTCCTGTAGTTTTGTATTGTCTGGGGTTTTGTTTTCTATCCGTTGGTCTCTAGAATCTTCCGTTGGTGATATATATTAGTCTAGCATTTGTCTTGTAAAGTGTGAAGTTTTATGTATCAGTTTTAATGTTTTGAGAAGTTCAATGGAGAATCTTTCTATTTTTATGTATGCTGCGTTTTTCTTCATGGTATCAGAGCAGGTTTAGGGCCTGACTCTGATACTCTCTCCTCTTCCTTGTTTTATATCTTGATCTATCTTTTTCCATGGAAGATAACAACTCATTTCAGACTTCTCTCTCTCCCATTCCTATAATTCCTCAAAATCATCAAGTTTTTATTAAACTCACCGATACTAATTTTCTCATGTGGAAACAACAAGTCATAACTAATGTTAGAGGTTATGGGCTTGAAGATTATCTTACTAAAAATCCTCCTCCTTCCATTATCGATCCTTGATGATAATGCTCAGCTTATACCGAACCCTGAGTTCACTACTTGGCATCGCCAAGATCAACTTCTTTCGGCGTGGATTCAGTCATCTCTTAGTGAAAGTGTGATGGTTCTTGTCGTCGGCTTATCAACCAGCAAAGAGATCTGGGATTCTCTTTTGCTCAACTTCTCAAATCAGTCAAAGGCAAAGCTCATGCAGTACAAACTTCAACTGCAAACTTTAAAGAAAGATTCTCTTCCTATGAGAGAATACCTCAGCAAGGTCAAAAATTGTTGTGACCTTCTTGGTTCAGCGGGATACAAAACATCAGAAGATGACCAAATCATGCATGTTCTTGCTGGGGGACAGAATACAATCCTGTCATGGTTACTATAACTTCAAAACCAGAAGCTTGGACATTAGGGGATGTAAGCTCGTTGTTGTTGAGTTTTGAAAACTGAATTGAAACAGCCAAAGGATCTGTTATCAATACAGAAGGTTCACAACCTTCAGCGCATCCTGCTTAAACTGGATCTCAAGGTGGAGGAAATTCTAGTCATCAGAATGGAAAGGGTAAAAGTTTTCAAGGCAATAACAACAATTTCAGTCAGAACTATAGAGGAGGTTTTGGAGGTCGTGGTAGAGGAAATGGCAGAGGTCGAGGAGGCCGTTTTTCTGGCAACAAGCCCACATGTCAAATCTGTGGAGTTAGTGGTCACACTGCTGATCGATGTTGGAACAGGTTCGAGTCCAATTTTGTTCCAAGGAACAATATGAGACCACCACAAAATCAACAAAATTTTCCATCAATTTCTCAGGCAAATTTCCAGCAGCATCATGGCTTAAACCTTGCTCAGATTCCTCCCGCACCACCATCTTCTGAGTACAGTGTTGACAACTCCAGCCACTCTCTTTGGTATCCAGACTCAGGAGCTACAAATCATGTTACTCATGATCTTAACTCATTCCATTCAGCCAGTGACTATCATGGAGGTAAAAAACTTCAAATGGATAATGGCTCTCTTGTCAATATAGCTCACGTTGGGAATTCTTTTCTCTCTTCTTCTTCTTCTCATTCCAGAAATTTTGTGTTAAATAAACTACTTCATGTCCCTCACATCACCAAGAATCTTTTGAGTGTCTCACAATTTGCTTTAGATAATCATGTCTTCTTTGAATTTCATCCTCACTTTTGTGTTGTAAAGGATCAGGTCAGCAAGGACATTCTACTCAAGGGCATCCTTAGGAATGGTTTATACCATATTTCACTTCTCAAGTCTCCTCCAGCTGCATCTTCCCCTGTTTCTTCTCATTCAATCAAGAGCATTGATGCTCATTCTGCCTCTTTAGTGCAGTCTTCTTGTGAAGCTCCAGCTGTGTTATCCACTTCTGTTTCTACTCTAGGTTCTAATTTAGATGTTTGGCATAGGAGATTAGGACACTGTGCTGTTGATATTGTTAAGAAAGTTCTGCACAGTTGTAATATCTCTTTTCAATCAATGAAATCTCCCACTTTTTGTGATTCTTGTTCTGTTTCTAAGATTCATCGAATGCCTTATTCTTATTCCCAAACTGAGTTTAATTCTCCTCTTGCTCTCATTCATAGTGATCTGTGGGGCCCATCTCCTGTTCCTTCCTCCAATGGGTATCACTATTATGTGTCTTTTATTGACCATTATAGTAGATATACTTGGCTCTATCTATTAAAACAAAAATCTGAAGTAAATATTGTTTTTCAACAGTTTAAAACCATGGTAGAGAATCAGTTTTCTCATAAGATTAAACTTCTTCAGACAGACTGGGGTGGAGAGTATCGTGGTTTAACAACTTTTCTTCAAAACACTGGTATTTTGCACAGAATTTCGTGTCATTACACTCCTCAACAAAATGGCCTTGCTGAGAGAAACCATAGACATATTGTTGAAATGGGTTTAGCTCTCTTAGCTCAATCTCACATTCCTTCCAAGTATTGGGATGATGCTTTTACTTCTGTTGTTTTTCTCATTAATAGAACTCCTTCTAAAGTTTTACAATTTGTCTCTCCTTTTGAGAAACTTCTTCATCAGAAACCTGATTATGCCTTTCTTAAAGTGTTTGGTTGTCTTTGTTATCCCTATCTAAGGCCTTATAATAAGCATAAGCTGCAGTTTCGATCTTCTCCAGGTACTTTTATTGGTTATAGTAACCATCATAAGGGTTACAAAGTGCTTTTGTCCACTGGAAAGATTGTTATTAGTAGAGATGTCATTTTCAATGAATATGTTTTCCCTTTTCACTCTTCTGATTCTTCTTCCACTTCTGTTCATTTACATGATTTTTATTCTCCTGTCATTCCTGTTATTCCTTCATCTATTGTGTCTTCTGTACTTGCTTCACATTTTTCAACTTCAGCTTCATCCTCTACATCCTCTCATGTCAGTTCTTCTCCTGAGTCATCTTCTCCCCCTCCTCATGATTCCAACCATACTCCTTTTCCCACTGTGAGTAATGATTCTTCAGCTTCTGATCATTCTCCATCTCATGCTCATGTAGCAAAACACCCCATGGTTACTCGTTCTAAGGCTGGAATCTTCAAACCCAAGGTTTATCATATTTCTAAACAAGGTGTTAATTACTTGTATGTTGAACCTAAGACACATACTCAAGCCTTAAAGGTTGCTGCTTGGATGAAAGCCATGGGATTGGAAATTCATGCTTTGATCAAGAAAGAGACTTGGATTTTCTGTCCTTTGCCTCCTGGTAAGCATGCTATAGGTTGTAAGTGGGTCTTTAAGATTAAAAGACTTGCTGACAGAAGCATTTCAAGATATAAAGCTCGGCTTGTGGCTCAAGGTTTTTCTCAGGAACCTGGTTTTGACTTTACTGAAACTTTCAGTCATGTTGTGAAGCCTGCTACCATTAGAATTATTCTCACTCTTGCTGTGAACTTTGGTTGGTCTATCACTCATATGGATGTTGATAATGCCTTTTTAAATGGTGACTTACAAAAGGAGATTTATATGTTGCCACCACCTGGTTTTGAACCCCCAAATTCAGGTTCTACTCCTATTGTCTGCAAGCTCAACAAGGCTATTTATGGTCTAAAACAGGCTTCTAGATCATGGTTTCTCACCATTCGTTCTGTTCTTCTCAAGCTTGGTTTTCTCAATCGAAGGCTGACAATTCTCTCTTTCATAGGACTGTTGGTACTTCTGTCATCTATCTTCTCATTTATGTTGATGATATGCTCATAACTGGAAATGTTTCTAATGATATTCAGCAGGTTATCAAGCAATTGAGCTCTCATTTTTCCTTGAAAGATCTTGGTGAAGTTCACCATTTTCTGGGTATTGAGATCACAAAGACAGCTCAAGGTCTTCATTTGAGTCAAGGAGGATATATTAAGGATCTTTTGCATAAACTTAACATGGATGAAGCTAAAGGTTGCCCTACACCTATGGTATCTTTTTGTAAACTTTCCAAAGGGGAAGGAAATAGTAACATCGACGGCAAAGTTTACAGAAGCACTGTAGGAGCTTTGCAATATGCCACAATCACTAGACCTGAGATTGAATTCTGTGTAAATAAAGTTAGTCAGTACATGGCATCTCTTCTTGACACTCATTGGAAAGCTGTCAAACGCATTTTGAGATATCTGGCTGGAACTTGTGATCATGGTCTCCACATAAGAAAATCAAATTGTGAAGTTACTGGCTTCTCAGATTCTGATTGGGCATCAGATATTGATGACAGAAGATCTGTAACGGGTTATTGTGTTTATCTTGGTAAGAATTTGGTCTCTTGGAGTTCAAAGAAACAGCCCGTTGTTTCCAGATCGAGCACAGAAGCTGAGTATAGAAGCTTAGCTCAAGTTGTTGCTGATATCTCTTGGATTTCTTCACTTCTTTGGGAGTTATCTATTAAGGTGAAACCTCCTGTAGTTTGGGTTGATAATTTGAGTGCTATTTCTCTTGCTTCGAATCCTATTATGCATGCGAGAACTAAGCATATTGAGTTAGATATGCACTTTGTGAGGGATAAAATTGCAGCTGGTTTGATTGATCTTCGGCATGTTCCAACTCAAGATCAGCATGCTGATATTTTGACAAAACCTCTCAGTTATCAATTCTTCTCGCGTCTCAAAAATGCTCTAGGGGTTTGTTCTTTGGCCGCACTCGAATTGCGGGGGCCTGTTAGAAATGACATTGTTGCTGTTAAGCACAAAATGGAAGAGAGCAAGAATAAAGATTGTGTTCGTTCCACGTCAGCCATTCCATCTCATAGTCCAGCTGGATTAAATGTTCCAAGTCATGATCCTAATAAGCTAAGTCTATATCAGTTGGATAAGCTTCACATGAAAGTAAACCATGCAGATAGCACGTGATTTGTTTGGGTTTATAGCACGAGTTTGTTTTGAACATCTATTAAGAAACTTTGTCCTGTAGTTTTGTATTGTCTGGGGTTTTGTTTTCTATCCGTTGGTCTCTAGAATCTTCCGTTGGTGATATATATTAGTCTAGCATTTGTCTTGTAAAGAGTGTGAAGTTTTATGTATCAGTTTTAATGTTTTTAGAAGTTCAATGGAGAATCTTTCTATTTTTATGTATGCTGCGTTTTTCTTCAGTTAAACAATTTGCATATTTTTTATGCTAACGATCTTGGTTGAGGAATAAAAGTGATTATTTTGCCATAATCCCATGAGTAATATCACCATACAACATAAATTATCCAATAAGCACAATCTTTTTGTATTTAAAACTTATTTTAAATAGAATCATAATGCTTTCTAAAAAGAAAGAGATCCAGAGAAAAACAAACATATAGAAGTGTACACATTACGTGTAAGAAACCTGAAATTTCTATACCATCAATAGTAATTTCTCGAAGCTTTCACCTGAAAACCAAAACCCTTTTCGAATGGAGAATGTGGCAATTTTGAATTCTTAAAGATCAAGTGTTCTAGAACTGTTAAGGGCGGTCACACCTCTCTTTTCTTTTATTGCAACCTATCAAATTCCATCATCAACGCAGAAGTGGCCACTGGAAAATTTCGATTTAGCCCATTGTTATTACAGAATGATTGATAAAAGTATTTTGACGTAAAAAGAGTGCCTTCATTGAGAGAATAAGATGTGACTTCTCAGGACACGACCGACTGATGATTCCTTCTTCATAGTTACGTGGGTTTTTCAGACTTGGCAAATATGGAAGTCGGCTTAGAGCTCTGTCGTGATATTTTCGTCCATGTTGCAGTCGAATTTCGAGATGAAAAATTGGGCATATCGATTTAGAGAAAGGTAGAACTTGTGATTTTTATTTTGAGCGCGATTTGATTGTTCTTTGCTTAGTTTGTTTAGCAAGTTTAAAAATTTCTGTAATTGCAGTTGCAGAGATGAGGCAGTACACACGTCCATAACCTCTCCTCTTTCGGTGGAGATTAAATTTAACTACTTAATAAAATAACCTTGCAACTTATTTTAATTACAAAATTACCATTGAAATTGATTTGAAATTGAAAACTCTCTTTTTATATATATATATATATATATATATATATATATATATATATATAGATATATAGATTATTATGATATTCGAATTCAGGAATGATATAGTCTGATTTGTCGCACAAAATATTATCTATCGATATCCACACCATTCTCATCATCAATAGAAAAGAGATATGACATGTATTTTTTAGGTTTCATGACATTATTGAAAAATATTAGTAAAAGTTTATGATATTATAAGAAAAACGGTCAAATATTGTAACAATATACTACTTCCGTTCCAATAGCAAGGTCTCTCTTTTCTTTTTTGTCTGTCCTAATAGCAAGGTCTCATTCCAAAAATGAAAATTATTAACTCTTCAAAAAGCTTGGGACCTACCACTTTTTATCTTTTTACTCTTGTTTCTCAATAATCGTGCTCAAAAGAAATGAGACTTTGCTATTGGGACGGGGAGTATGATATTGTCCTTTCTAATATTGGATTTTGCAATGTTGCGGCTATGGGGCAGTCATCCCCAAAATTTCGTCGACTCTCCGATTTTATAGAATTTTTCAAAGATATTAGTTGGTGTTTTTTGGTTGAACCACAAAAAAAAAGTCGTACCAATATGATTTGAAATTCCATTTTTCAATAGAATTTAATTTTTTTAATGTTCAAAAAAATAGAATTTAATTTATTTTCGATGAAAGTCCAACTCAGAATTTCGACATATCATGTTGCTTTTCGGTGATAATAGAAATGATAATTTAATCAAAAAAATATATAATAAATTAACAAACCAATGTGTATAAGTTGGGCGAATCTTTAAATATGGCACAAAAACAATTTTAGGTATAATTAACATCATGAAAATACTAGAAAAAAAGCATGGTAAATCATTGTTTGCCTTTTGAGTAAAAAAAATTCAATTTGATCCTCGTTATTAAACAAAAAATATTAAAATTCAATATCTTTCTAGAGTACGTATCCATCCATCCATCCATCTATTATATAAAGGAAAATGGATTTGGAGCCCTCTCTCCTATGTGGCACTCCTCTAATCCCTTCATTCATATTTTTCTAAATTTTCCAATTTTCTGAATTAAAACTAATATTTATCATATTTTATATTCTATATATATGGTATAGAGTTCCCTCTCTCCTATGTGGCACCCCTCTAATCCCTCAATTCCTATTAAATAATTTTATTATATTTTCTAACAATAAATATCAAGATAGATAATCAATTATTGTATGTACTTATATTTAAAAATTTAGATAGTTTTATAAATTTAAACGAGTTTTTATAATGAACGAGTATTACAGTACGAGTTTGAAACGAGAACGAATAGTAAAATTAATTTTTAAATTGATTTGCGACATGTATGAATATATAAATTCTAAATGAGCTTCTTAGTCAATCAATATTTAAAAATATATAGATTTATTAACATATATTGATAATCATTATTATGGACCAAATTACATAGGATTTTCCTTTCTTTTTATTGAGAGTAATATTATAGTTTAATCTAAATAAATACTTAGAATTCATTTCGCAATACTGATTTAATTTTATCAATAATTATTGAGTTGGCCAAATAAATAGTCAACATAAACTAAAGATTTTCTAAGTAAAAAATAAAATATAATTAATTTCAAAATATGGTATTTTAAGAGAAAAATATTTTATTATAAAATTTCTTTTCAATAAAAGATAGAAGATTATAATTTTGAGACATAAAATTGGAACAAACGGAATATACAAAAAATATGTGTTGGATTTTATATTTAATTACTTATTTATTAAAATTTCAATCAAGTTCATTTACAATTTTCATTTTTCAAAAATCTTAAATAACAAGGAACTTCGCATGGATTTTTTTGTAGATTTCACTAATTGCATAATACAACTGGATTATTTATACGTGCTAAGATGTACTCCTTCCGTCTCATATAAGGTGGCACATTAATTTTGGACACGTATATTAAAGAGAAAGATATAAAGTGGTTAAAATGGTAAGGTCTACAACTTTTTATGAGATACTAATTATTTTTATTTTGGTTATGTGCCATTTTATATGGGACACTCCAAAATGGAAAAAATGTCACCTTATATGGGACGGAGGAGAGAGTATTTGAATAACGACAAATGTACTATCAAATTAAACGGGTGACCGCGTTAATCAAAATTTTTACGTAGATTTTTCTTCATTTTTCTATTCTTATTTTTTCTAAAATCTAAAATAAAAGTAATTTCACATTGATTTTTTAGAAGACTTCATCAATTGGAGAATACAATTGAAATTATTAATATGCACTAAAATACGTTTATATAACATCTGAGATGATTTTAAATTAATTGGGTGGTCATATATATGTTTGCGTGAATTTTCCTCATTTTATACTCATATTTTTTTTTCTTCTAAAAACTCAAATAAAAGGAATTTCATATTGATTTCTTAAAAGACTTCATCAAATGGAACCTAATTAATAAAAAGAATAATATTTTCTCCCAATATTCTATTCCTATTTTTCTTAAATGTTTGATACATGAACAAGAGAAAATTACTATTTAATTAAGTTCATGACGAGTAAATATATTAATTTAAATTAAACGGATTTCATATATTGTATGATTTAGGTACATCTATATAATCTTAAATTCATAATTAAATGAGTTCCATAAATTGTATGAACTTCAAATTGATACTTGATGAACCCATATTTTGTGTTCATTTTGTGTGTGTTTAGGTAGTCTAGATCGAGTCTTTTGTTGTCTTTTTGTATTGTTTCAGTGCCTGGGAGGGCACTATTTGGGCAACAGGTCTATCTGGGCAGGTAAAGAGCATTAGAGGGCAAGACATGACTGAAATCTACTGAAATGGTATGAGAATCGATACGAGGCAATGAGCAACCGATGAATCTCCAGCTTGGGCAAGAATGATAGCATCAGACGCGTAGCTGTGAGGAGGATTCGCTGGCTCAATCTTAATACCAGGGGCAGTTTGGCATGTTGGGCATGAAGCAGAGCAGAAGATGTGCTGATAAGAGAAGGCAAGATGGCGGGGCAAATGGCGTATTTCTCTCCGAAGCCTATTAGGAAAAGGAAAAGAAGATCTAACCTAAGTTTCTTTCCTAATCCGATTAGGTGGAGGATCTGTAAGGGATCTTGAAGATCGACGTGATATGCCATGTTGGGGTCGAGCTTATCAAGTAATTACTTGCACTCCAAGGTAGCTCATTGACTTACCATGCAAAGGACCGAGGGCCCAAACCCTAGCGCGTCTCAGCCTATAAATATGGTGCATGACTGCAGCCATCATGAGATACTTTTGCGATTTAATTTCCTAATCTTTTACTTCTGCTTTGCTTTGCTTTTATTCTCGAGGGTTTTGTGAGGAAGAAACAAGTCCCCTAGGGCAATTTAGTTTATGTTCTTTATTTTCCGGTTGTTATTTCCAGATCAACACTTTTGGTCGATCGATACTTTGATATTTCGTAAGTTTACTTTTAATATCATTCTTATGTTTTTCCCCCAGAATTGTGTTTGTTCGATTTACTTTATGTCTAGCTAATTTTCTATACTTGATCTGGGCAACAACTAGTTGAATAAGAACCAAAGCTCGTGAGGTCGAATTGGATGAATTAATTGCTTGTTGCATTCTAGATCTGTTTATGTGCTTGTTCCAAAACGGTTTAATTTGTCGAGGTAGTTAATAGGCCGTTAATTACTTAGATAATATTAAATCACTAAATTGACTAAGAGGTAGGGAGAATTTTCTCAACTGATCTTGGTATGGATTAATAAGCAGTGAGTGAAGGTGTATGTTTTGGGCGAGACAGGCTTGATTATTCCTTATTGGGCCTTTCTTGTGATTAATGCTCTCGGGGCAAGAAACTGGACGATGACTCGGGGACAGAGGTATTGCCCAGAGTAGGGAGCAGGCGGTGCGTCGCCAATTTAGTAAGGATAGGTAAGGGAAGGGTTTGTTGAGAGCATGACGAATAAAAAGGGATCTCGGCATTCAAGTCCTATAACCAACGATGCACGCATGTAATGAAGATTAATGCACCAATGATCGAGCTAGTATTTTTATTTAATCAGTTTGTCCAGGTCAAGTTCTTTTTATTATTAATCAAGTTACTTGTTTAGTTTCAGTTTTAGTTTTGTTTGCATATTGGGCAAGGTAGACCCAGAGACCAGCACCAACCCAAAGTTTGAACCAGATTGTGGAGGATTCAAGAGATAGTGGCAATCAACTCCCTGAGGATCGACCATGTACTTCCAAGCACTGTCTACAGTATTGTGAGCATAGGACAATATATATATTTATTTTGCCGAGTGTTAGCGACAGCGTTCGTCAATACTTCAAATTTAATTTTAATCTTTTATTATTTATATTATTCATTATTAATATTTACTTTATTGTGTTCGAATTTTAATTGAGACAAATAACCTATTATTTATAGTTTATTATTTTGATATTTTATAATTAAACAGGTTCGATTAATTACGAATATTATTGTAGGGGACGAAACGGGTAGAATAATTACTTATTAATCGGACTTAAAATATGCACGATTATTTATTTTAAACTGGTCTGGGTAGATGAATCCTAGCTTCATCATCTTGGTTCATCGATATCCTCTACCACAACCAACAACTTAGACTGATTGGATGCTACTTTCGGTTAAATAACAAAAAAAACCAACGATTTTCTTGAATTTAATTAGAAACTAAAGATATTGACCTTGAATTTTTTTTTTATAATTATCAATCATATTGCATCTAATAATTTAGTTAAATAATGAATTCCCGTCGATTTTCGACGGACTACACGCTAGTATTAAATATAAATTGAAAAATAAGAGCAGACATCCATATATTATTAGAACGATTACGGATTCAGGAGCTCTCCTTAATTCGAGGTCCTACGTGGCGCTCTCTCCTTTCAGTATTCTTATTTATCTTTAATCCTTATTTTGAGCATTCTATTCATTTATACTATGTATATTTAATATAGATTTTCTCATCTCACATTGATTTTTAATAAAACTTCATTATTGGAGAACCTATATAAATACTCACAATCTACGTGTATTTTTTCATTCCGCAATTATTTTGTACAACCATTATAATTTGGCAAATTAATTTATTGGCCAAATAAATAGTTTTATTTTTATTGACAATTTTAATTTGATCAATTATGTAGTTGTCAATATTAATTTGTTTAATTTAGCAAAATTTTAAATTGACGTAAATAAAAGAAAAATCTCAAAAATACGTATTCTCAATTATAATTTTTGGATTTGTATATATATATATACACGTAGGGATAATTCTCGAAATTTAACTTTGTGACGAGATGATCAGACGTACACAACAATTAACGATGTATATAATGAAATATTTGACAGATTGTGAAGTAAAAAACAATAGTTTGATTTCTATTGATTTTTTTGCAACTAAAGAAAGTGAAATAAAATCAAAGAAACACTCTTTTTGATCAATTATCGAAATATTATCACTCCAAAATAATATTAAATTATTTTTAATGTTCATGCTTATATATTACAAAATAGTAATAAAAATAAAAATATTTGTTAAGGAAGTACAAAAAAATCGAAGAAACAACTTTATTAATATATTTTATTTTAATAACATAATTCGCCGTCGATTTTCGACGGGATACACACTGTTAATTTATAAAAACAAATTACTAGATTATTTTTCTAATCTAATCCTACATTTCAAATGGTTGTCAGTTTGTTGTGGTGGAATTTGGAAAGAGGTTTTGTTAAACCCCTGCAGCTGCCTTCCTCTCTCTCTCTCTCTCTCTCTCTCCCCTTCCCGCGGTCTCTTATCTCCAAATTCCGCCATGATTTCTCTCACGCTTCCGCCTCAAATTTCTTGTCTCCCGATAAACTCTCCGTTTCTAAATGGAAATTGCGCCGCTCGCTCTACCGGCGGCGGCGGAGGAGTCATCCTACCGCCCTACCGCAGAAGCAAATGCAACCGAGGCAAATGCTTCGCCGCCGAACAGTCGCAACCGCAGCCCCAAGGTCCGCGGAAGCAGTCTCAGAGGCCGCGTAAAAAATCTCCGCCGCCTGATTCCGATAGAAAAGATGGCATTGATCCCGCCGGATTCCTCGCTAAGCACGGTATTACGAATAAAGTCTTCGCACAGTTCCTTCGCGAAAGGTAAGTTGAAGAGCTTATGTGATTGAACTGTTAATTATGCTATTTTTTTATGCGTACTGCAACATGAAGTTTGGAAATGTACTGAATTTTGTGTACGATGGTGGATTGGTGTTGGATTATGGTTTTGGCAGGTATAAAGCATTCAAGGACTTGAAAGAGGAGCTTTTCAAGCAGTATTACGATCTGCAGGAGCTGGTTTCTGGGTTGGTGCCTCTCTGTGTGTTAATTGGAATTTTATTGTGGAAGTTTTTAAAAGAAAAGACAATAAAACCTTCTGTAATAATTGCTGTTGCTTGGATTTTGCTTTTGTAATGTGCTAATATTGTGATTCGAGTCTTCAAGATCATGGTTTGTTTATTAGAGAGCTGCATTCTTGAATGTCTGATGGAACTTGGGCGCTGATTGATTGTCAGATACTCAAGTTTAGAAATGATTCATATTTTTATTTGGTTCACATTTATCTTATCCTATTTTTTTATTTTTATTTTTAAGGTTTGAGCTATTGGGAATGCATCGGAATGTTCAGCATCGTGTGGATTACATGGATTGGGCTCCAGGTTTGGCCAACTTTTTCTTGTCAGACCTATTGGGATAGTATGGTCTTGAATATTTGAAGTGTTACCTGCTGTCTAATTAAATGTAAAATGCCCGACTGTTGCCGCATATGTTTGGAAGATAAAAATGCTCTTTTATGTTGAATAAAAGACTGGATCTTTTGGATTTAGGTGCTCGATATTGTTCTCTGGTGGGGGAGATCAATGATTGGTCACCAACAGAACATTCTGCCAGGGAAGGTTATTTAGGCCATGATGATTTTGGATACTGGTTTGTTATTCTTGAAGACAAACTTAGGGATGGAGAAGAACCAGATGAAGTGTTCTTTCAACAGTATAATTACATTGATGACTATGATAAAGGTGATAGTGGTCTTACGGTTGAAGAAGTTTTTCAAAAAGCGAATGATGAGTACTGGGAACCTGGAGAAGACCGCTTTGTAAAATCGCCTTATGAGCTTGCAGCTAAACTATATGAGCAAATATTTGGGCCTAATGGGCCACAAACAGAAGAGGAAATGGAAGAAATACCAGAACCGATGGAAAGATATAAGGCCTGGAAAGAGGAGCATAAAGATGATCCACCAAGTAACTTACCACCTTGTGATGTGATTATTGAAGATGACAAAGATGACGATGAGTTTGAAATCGTAACTGATCCTGCTTGGAGAGAGAAATTTAAAAAAAAGAAGCCTCCTATCCCTTATTGGTTGGAAACACGAAAAGGAAGGAAAGCGTGGTTAGAAAAGTATGTACCTGGGATCCCCCATGGGAGCAAGTATAGGGTGTACTTCAACACTCCAATGGGTCCTTTGGAGCGAGTTCCTGCATGGGCTACTTACGTTATTCCAGGTGACATAATGTTGCCTTGGTACTTCTTTGTTGCTTCCTGCGTCTCTGGAATGTTCTTCCATTTTCTTTTGTTATTCGGAAATAGTCATAGAATCTACTTTCTCAAATATGCATAGGGCTGAAGTTTGAGGCTTCTCCATAACTGGGAAAAGCTGTATTTCTTATGATATTATTCGCAACACATACGATAATAGAGATACTGATAACCATGCTATAACTGTACTCTGTTTCAAATATAAAATTGAATTAAGTTTAAGATGAGCAAGATCCAATTTCTTTTACATTATTTGCTTGTTTTGGCAGGGTTATAAATCATTTATTGATAAGGATAATTTGAGATCAAATGTGCATGATAGATCAGGTTTTCACTTCACCAGCCTGTCTAGATAAAGATAGCTTCAACTTCTTTGCACCACCTTATTGACGTCAAATTAATGGCGCGCCTTGTTTAATTTATGAAAAAGATTGTCTACCATCTACAACATGTTAGTTCCAAGTTCACATATCTTCTCTTGGCGTATCGTGTCAGGAATATGACATATATTAGTATGATACTATTTGCTGCTTATTGATTCCTGAAATTTGTAATTATGTCTTTAACTTTCATTTAATTTTCAATAAAACATAATAGTAATATGCAAGAAGCTTCTTCTTTTCTAACGTTGGCTTTACCAATGATACAATTGGTTCTTGCCATTTGGTTCCCCTTGGGTGGCTTTAAAGGAAGTTCAGATGATCTTGGTTTATAGGCAGCAAGCATTAAAATTTGGTTAACAATGTTTTATATTCTTTCTAATTTTCCTTATTATATTTTTGAACAGTAAACTGTCTATCAGATTTGATTTCTTCTACGATTCTTTGTAGTTCACTTAGATGGATTCTGATTTCCTATATCACATACAGAGGCCGATGGGAATCAATCTTATGCTGTCCACTGGGAGCCACCTCCGGAAAGTGCCTACAAATGGAAACATAAACATCCACGAAAGCCAAAATCTTTGCGCATATATGAATGCCATGTTGGGATAAGTGGACGGGAGCCTAGAGTTTCTACTTTTAATGAGTTCACCCAGAATGTAGTGCTCTCATGTTTTCGATTTTCTTACCCTTTGTTTCATGGATTTATGGCTGTTCTTTATCTCTTCTCCTGATTACCTAGTAATACGTGCTTCTGCACTTCACCATTGTCAATTTAGGTTCTTATTCATGTAAAGGAAGCTGGGTACAATGCAATCCAATTGATTGGAGTTCTTGAGCACAAGGATTATTTCACTGTTGGGTACAAAGTAAGTGCAACTTTTCAGATTTAATGTTCTATACAATTTTGAGTTACAATAATCTAGTTTTATATAGTATATGGAGAAGAGTGATAGAATGTCAGGGTAAATTAGTCTTTTTAATTGGCAAAATTTTCTGGAGAAAAGTGGTAGAATGTCAGGTTACATTAGTCTTTTTTAAGTGGTTGAAAGTATATGAACCTACATTAGTCTTTTTAGTTGGCGGAATGTCTATGAACCATATATCTAAATTTTTGGCTGTCTACCATACTATTTCAATATTTTTGTCTGCTTTAGCATCACATGTTTGATTTGTATTTTACATTTCTTACATTTTCTATTTAAATTTTCCTATTCTTTTTTCAATTATTATTCTGCCTCTCTTCTGCAGGTGACAAATTATTATGCCGTTAGCAGCCGCTTTGGTACCCCTGAAGACTTCAAGCGGTTGGTGGATGAAGCTCATGGTTATTTCATATTTCTTCCAGTCAATAACAATTTTTCACCATTGCTTTCTTCTTCTATCAATAGAATAATTCGGAAGCTCAGTATAATGCCGATTTGATATGCTTGAATTGATTCTATAAAAAGAACTTAACACGTTGATTCGTTGAACTAGATAAGGATATTTCTTTGTTTCCTCATGGGGGGTATAGATAAATATTGTACTACTATGATTTCAGCAATCACATGTCTCACTAACTTGATGAGACCGAAATAATTACCTTCAACAGCAAAGAAAGATTGAATGGCCATTCCTTTGGTCAGTGCTTTATACTATTGACTTCCCGTATTTATGCTTGTTGGTCAGTTTCAACCCTTGGATGACTAATATAGCTGCAGCTTTTAACGTATTTTACTTGTATTTTATCAATGTTAAATTTGAGTAGGATGAAGCTTCAGTCATTAGCTTGTATTTTTTTTTTTCAGTATTCCAACTCTTTAGGCTTTATATAGTATATACATAAATTCACAAGGTTTTTCTGAATTTATTAAGTATTGTCAGAACAACTTTTGATAGATTTTATTTCTGCAATGTATGAATTTCTGAATTTACTGATTTTGAGATTGTTACATATGTTATTTGTTGATGTGCAGGACTTGGTCTGCTTGTCCTTTTAGATATGGTTCATTCTTATGCTGCAGCTGACGAAATGGTTGGATTATCATTTTATGATGGATCAAATGATTGCTACTTCCATTCTGGTATACTTTTTTCAGAACTAATCCGTTTGAGTTACTTCTAGTCTAGGTTGAATTCATTTAATATGCTATATTAGTTGTAGGAAGTAGTCACTTCAAGATTGAAAATAAACAGATTAAGCCTTCGAGAGAGGGAAAAAAGTCTTTGACAGTTCTTTTTTTTTTTTCTGTCAAATAATGTTAGAGCCAAGTCTATCTTTAAATGCTTCTAGATCTGAGATTACTCTTGGTGTCTCTGTGCTAATATTCTTCTTCACCTTTCTGTATGGTTATTACTTGGCTAAATTCCTGGATTCAGTATTTGCATGCTCCCAAGTCCCAAGCAGAAACTAAGTTAAGGGATATTCATTGCCTTGATTTGTTACTTATGTAGCTGTTTAAAAGCTGTTATGATGTAAAGAAGTCTTGATCGATTATAATGATCATAATTGCTCCTAATGCAATTTACACCCTGATGATTCATTTTCCACTTGCCATTTACAATACTGCATCTGCAATTATGGGTTCTCGTTCTGTCCCAAAGGTTCTTAGACAAAAGAAATAGAGTTATGTGATATGGAAACTTTGCACATTAATGGTTGTTGAGTTTTTAGAAATACAAAAAGGAATTAAGTATGCTTTGTCACTTTTGCTTTTCCAGATTCTAACCTGTCTGTTACTCAATTCTTCTTTTTTTTCCTTTTTTTTTATTTACATTTTCCAGGTAAAAGAGGCAACCACAAATTTTGGGGCACACGCATGTTTAAATTTGGTGATCATGATGTATTGCATTTCCTTCTTTCAAATTTAAATTGGTAATTATATATCCTTTCACTGTCTTTTCAATTCTTCAAAAGTTCATTCTTTTTTCACTTTATGTTTGCCACAAAGTCTTTAGGGTCACTATTAATTTGTCGAATAATTTCTTCTGTTATTGTTTTCCCTCCTTAAAATTTTGGTTTTAACAGGATGTATGACATTTTCCAGGTGGATGGTGGAGTACCAGATTGATGGCTTCTATTTTCATTCTCTTTCATCAATGATGTATACACATAATGGATTCGCTACTTTTACTGGTGATGTGGAGGAGTAAGGCTTCTGAATACTTAAGAATCACAGGAATTAAATGCCGTGGAGTATATTTGTCATGGCTGATGATGATATATACTGCAGTGCATTTTATACCTTAATCTTAGAATAATTTTAATGCCAAGTTATTAGGCCTCACCTCATCAAGCTTTGCTAGAGACTTGATTTTCCTTTCTTCTTTAAAAAGTAAAAACTCTATGTTACATATGATGACGGTGTACATATGTACATTTTGTCCTGCTTATTCCTAGTTATACCGGGCTGATTTAATCTGTAAGCTGACCAATTATATCTAGTTGAGATTGTCTGATTATCAATCTGAAGACTTGAAACTTTTTTGTGCTTGTGTGTCTTTCCTTTGGCAGGAGCTAATGTTTCTGTGTCTCAGGTACTGTAACCAATATGTGGATAAGGATGCTCTGCTGTATCTAATATTAGCAAATGAGATATTGCATGCTCTTAACCCAAATGTAGTAACGATTGCTGAAGATGTAAGTAATTTTTACCCATTCTTATCGTGTCGGCAATATTGACATGAAATGATAAGCCTAAATACTAACCCATTATTTGTAGTGTTAAGAACTGTCACCCCCAATATATGTGTTTATTGTGTGCATACTGGAGCGCATACTCATATGCTTGTGTATGCCTCAATTTTCTTCTAGTAAAAGCTAAATGGCTTCATGATCTGATCTCTATTAGTGATTTATTGGATTTTTTTCTTAGGCCACACTTTATCCAGGACTTTGCGAACCAACATCTCAAGGTGGTTTGGGATTTGATTATTTTGTTAATCTCTCTGCATCAGAACTGTGGCTGTCGATGCTCGAGAATGTTCCTGATCATGAGTGGAGTATGAGTAAGGTTGTTGCTATAATCTGAGAGTTTTACTTCTTGTTTGACACAGTTTATGTAATATGTTGGTTCACAAGAAATATTGTAACTTATGTTTTTTCTAGCTTGTGAGCACATTGGTGGGAAACAAGTGCAATGTTAATAAAATGCTTCTGTATGCTGAAAATCACAATCAGGTGATCAATATTATATTCCTCTACCAAAGATGGCTATTGTTTATCTCCTCTCTCTCTCTCTCTCTATATATATATATATATATATATATATTTCCTTTGAAAGTTTTAATGTGGTTTACTTTTCTTGCTTTCCAGTCAATTTCAGGGGGCCGCTCTTTTGCAGAAATACTCTTTGGTTCTGCTAACACAGAAGTGGCCTTGCTTAGGGGTTGTTCATTGCATAAGGTAAGTGGAGTTGATTCACTTAACTATATCATATATCTATACTATATATTTGCAGCATCTCTTTCTGACTTTTGGGAATGCTAGCCCCTTTTGACACCTCCATGATCCATCTAAGTCTACTTACTCCTATTACTCATAATTAATTATATTATTATTATTAATGTAATTATTATTGTTACTTTAGAATATGTAATAATTATATTTAATATTATTTCAAATATCCAATATTATACTAGTAATTTTAGAAAAGAAAGTAAAAAACAAGTTGCCATATGCTTAAACACACACATAAAAAAAAAAAACCTTTGAGGCCTTTTTTTTTTTTGAACAAACATTACAAGAAATTTTTAAGGGCCGCTTGACGGTGGACTTGAACCCGTGACCTTTGGCCCAGGCATTAACCACTCTACCACTAGGCTAACACACGCACCCTTTTAGGCCTTTTTAGAGTCAAGAGATGTCCTTCTAAAGAAAGATAGCTTTTCAGAAAAACACCCGATAAAGAATATTTGTTGGCCTTTGCAGGCGAGTGCATTGATTAGTACATGCAATGCATAAAAGTAGGATCGTTTCCTTTCAATTAATTGGTCTCAAGTTCACTTCAGATGCTGTGTTGCTTTGAAGTTGTTGTGTGCAGTATGGGCGATTTATCTAGCGTGATTTGCCTGTTTTACAGATGATCAGATTAATCACTTTTACTATCGGTGGATCAGCATACCTCAATTTTATGGGCAATGAATTTGCCCATCCAAAGGTGAATTGCATTAATTTGGCACATTTAAGGATGCACGTTTCGATGCTTGACGGTTTTAACTTTTAATGTTACAGAGGGTTGAGTTCCCAATGCCAAGCAACAACTTTTCTTATTCACTTGCTAATCGCTGCTGGGAGCTTTTGGATGATGACCTTCACAAAAAATTATTCGCCTTTGATAAAGTGAGTTGAAATCAATAATTATAGACTGGTTTTGATTCTACATTGTTTATCTTCTCGTTAGAATTTAGAGCTCTATATTAGTTTTAACCTACATCCAGTCGGACTCATATTTTCCAAGATATAAGCACACACCACATGATTTTCATATTTCATGACGTTCAGAATCATTCTTTCAGGATATGATGAAACTGGATATAGATGATAGAGTACTTCTACGAGGGTCAAGGGGCCTTCCGAATATTCACCATGTCAATGATTCTACAATGGTAGACTCCAGTTACCATATAAATGATCGATTCTTCTTGTATATACGTGCAGAACTGAATAACTTTGTTGTACCAGGTGATATCTTATTCACGCGGTCCATTCGTATTCTTCTTCAACTTTCACCCCACAAATTCATATGAAAGATACAGTATAGGTGTTGAAGAAGCTGGAGAGTATCAAGTAAGTGATGTTTTAATATTATCAGATCATCCCTAACCTGAAGTCCTGAGTCTCCATTTAATGAATATAAAAAATGAACATTTAAGAAAAAAATTTGTTTTCTTATTCCTCTTAAGTATACCGCACTTTGATTTTGGTATTGATGTTTCCCCTTTTCTGAATTTGTTCCTATTATCCTAGCTTTTCCTGGTCATGAGATGTGAAGATGAACAATTCCACATCATGAAATTCCCTGAAAATTATCGAATAAATCTAAAAAATTCGATGAGTAAAAATCATATTAACAAATTTCAGATATGACATAAATCTGAAATTGGCTTATCGGAAATATAAAATAGTTTAGAGTTTAATCTAAATGAAATATAAAAATATCAAATATTTTTTCCCAAGAACAGCTATGGTGACCAGATTTCAGAAACAGGAGATAAATACGTTAGAGAAAAGCTACAAAATCACTTATCATTTACATATTAAAAATGTGGTTTGTCTTCTCTCATACTTGGACCTCAGCTTCTACAGTGTAGCTCATTTTTTTTTTCCTTTTCTAATCCATGATAACTGGTGCAGATAATATTGAATACTGATGAAGATATTTATGGTGGTCGAGGATTAATTGATCAAGACCAATATGCTCAAAGAACCATTAGCAGAAAGTAAGTAATGGTGTTCTACGACTTTCTTCTTTCAACTGGTGTATGCAAGTCACTGAATTGTGATAAATCTGTTGTTGTAAATGTTTCTTGCATAGAGTTCTAGAGTGTTGCAACCTTAACTTAATCAATTGCTTATGTTAAGAACAAACCATCAATTAGGATCACTTTATTGGAGATAGAGTTCTAAAGCAATTTAAAAAGACTGAAATTCCATGTACTAGTTCTGAACATCTTCGTAAAGTTGTCGTGAATCAGCATCGTCAACTGCTTATCTTTGATATAATAATCTTAGAAGATCCACCTACATCTTTTCTTTTCTTATCCTAGCAAATCATTTCCTTTCAGCAGTTTGATTTTCGAACATAGTTTTGACTTGCATCTCTAATGATAAAATTATCAAAGAACTTGCAGAGTATAGTTTAATTAATTCACTTATTGAATATCTTTTAAATTATGTACTGTGGCACCTCGTGCAACACTATCTATTAGTATACCAACGCCTACATTTTAAGACGTTAACGTATTGCTTGGATTTGCAGAACTGATGGAGCCAGGTATTGCTTGGACGTGCCGCTCCCAAGTAGAACTGCTCAGGTTAGTAATGTGAAATATTTAGCATTTACAACTTCTTTTTCCCTTTGCCTGGACAAAAGAAATACTACTATATATAGTACAAGGAACATAAAATTTGGGGATTACTCCAGCTCGTTGCTCATATGTGTGAAAACTTCAAGATACTCGAGCCATGATATAGCACCATGTCATTTCATGCAGGTGTATAAGCTAACTCGGATTCTCAGAGTCTGACTCGAATCAGCAAGATTCAATATTCTCAGATCAGGCCGAGCCTCTTGTGTTCGAATCCTGATAGTGGAATCGGCCTCGTTCCCATGCCAAGGAGCTCTTATGCTTTGGCATGTTCTGGTATGTTCTGCTTTGCCGGTTTTTGAGTTATCAACGTATAACCGTAAATGGAGCTACACCGGATGGATTACTTTGATGTAAATACTGAATGAGTGAATGTAGAATGGTGAAAAGTAAGATGTTTAGGAAAGATAATACTACATTTTTACTGTTATCTGTAGCATATATTTTCTCTGTTTAGATGAGAGTCTTATTAAGAAATGCTAATAGTTTCCACAGCTTGAAGTAATATGGATTTTTTGTGAAAAAGTAGAGATAAATAATTGGTAAAATCACTGTAGCAATTAAGGCGGGAAAAAAATATAATTTATTTAATTACAAAATACATTAATTAATATATTTATTTTATATCCTATAATTTAAATATAAAAACAAATTCAAAATTAATAATATTTCAAAAGAAAACAATCAAAAACGATTGAAATGGAAATTAAATGCTTCGTATGTCAGACAATAAATCTAAGTATAACATTATTAAATATTTAATTAAAGAAAATGCCAAAATGCATACAAATTCCTGACATTTTCTCAAATTCTGGTTTAATTTCAAACCTTTTAATTTTTGCAAAATAAATCTCCACCTTTCAATTTTGCTTAATGTTCTTCCGACGATGAATTTGGGTGAAAATCAAAGTGACGTGGCGTTCAAAACGACGTCGTTTTGATTTTAAATTTAATTTTTTTTTAATTATATGACACATTTATAATTATTGCCACTTCATCATCTCTAACACCTTTCTCTCTCTCTAATCTCCCGAAAACGGCTGCTGCCGGAATCCCATCACCTAGGGTCGTCGGAAATGCGACTGGGCAGCCCCGCCTCGCGCCTGAAAACGCGCTGCTCTCTCCAACCTCGGTTCCCGTCGCCCCCGCTGTCGATTGTGCTAAAGCCGCTGCAGCCCATATCCGCTCAAGTCGCCGGAAAACGCGACCAATCAGCTACCCCGAACTGCTGCTGCTGCTGCGCATCGAACTAGCGCTCTGGCGCCTCCATTCGCGCGCCACCGCAGCAGATCTTGTGCTGCACCGTGCGTCGCCGGGAACGCGACAACGAAGAGCCACTGCCTTCCTTCGTCCTTGGTTGCCGTCGCCGGAAACGCGCTGCTCGCGCCACCGCGCGGATCTCCTCTTCAGCAGCAGCCATGGAAGCCGTTCGCCGCCGCCAGAAAAGAGAGAGAGCTTGAGAGTCGGCAGGGAGAGAGAGAGAGAGAGAAAGGGGAAGAAGATGATGATGTGACATTAATTGTTGATTAATTTGTTTTATTTTTAAATTCTTAAAATCAAAACGACGTCGCTTTGAACGACACGTCACTTTGAATTTCACCCAAATTCATCGTCGGGAGAACATTAAGCAAAATTGAAAGATGGAGATTTATTTTGCAAAAATTAAAAGATTTGGAATTAAACCAGAATTTGAGAAAATGTCAGGAATTTGTATGCATTTTGGTCTAAAGAAAAAGAAGAAAATAGAGACATACGGAAGAGAAGAAAAGTGAGAAAAGATTATTTATCTTAAATCTTCATTTTAAGTATTTTTATTCATATATTATAATTATATTTACTATAAAACTTTATATCCATATCGCTTCTTAATAAAACTATACGCTCTTTGACAACCTATATAAATACTCAAAATCAATATATATTTTATCATCTCACAATTGTTTTGCACAATAATTTAATTTAGCCAATTAATAATTAGTTGGCCAAATAAATAATTTTATTTTTATCGAAAAATTTAGTCTTGAATTCAATAAATGTAAATTATATCAATAGTCTAGACAATCTTGAATTCAAGACTATTGTGTAGAAAATAATTTTACAAATTGTATCATTTTACTTGGAATTCGAATTCATTAAGTAAAAATCGACGTGATATTATATCTTTCTAAATCTCATGAAAAATGTGGGATTTCAAAATTTAGAAAATTATGAATATAAAATCCTAGAAATGACAAATTGAATTAAAGAAATTCTTTATTTCAAATTAGTTTGAAATCGACTCTTTTTTGAGATTTTGAAAGAGAGGAAATTCATTCTATCCAGTATCGAGATAGTGTGTACCTCCTACGACCACTTTTGATAGCGGGTATAAGTAGTACCCACTGACCCACCAATAAGATTGTTATATCCATTTTTGTGTATAAAATATTGTATAAAATAAGGGGAAATATTGATATAAACTAGTCAACCTTATAATCATACAATATGCGTAAATTCTTTTACCCTTCTACCGAATTTCTTCATTACATACTCTGATTTATCAATTCACTTTTCAATTTGGAGATAAACCATGCAATACTATCAGGCTCATCACACTTCCGTATAACAAAATCAAAGTATACCAACTTCATACCTTTTTGACCGGAATGCTGCCGGGTATTTCCGCCGGAAGTTTTAGGGACCTCGTCCAACCACACGATCGCAACCGATGGTTTCCAGACGCAGACTCCTTCAACAGCACACAGCACAACCCTCGTTCGTTTTCCTACTCGGGGCGTAGGGTTTTCAGTCGGTACACAAAGAAAATAATATACTGGAAGGGATGAACAAAAGCCCAAACTTTTATTTAGGAATTATATAATTTTTATTACAACATAAGTATATCTCCTTTAGGGAGGAGACAGACTTGTTTAGCTACCTATGGTAGCGGAATTGAAATACATAAACTATACTATACTAGGAACCATACTATAACAATTTTATTTTGGGGAGAGCAGAGGAGATGGTGTAGAGGATTTCTGATGGATTTTCGATGCCCCTCTGCTTTCTTCAATCCTTGTTTATATAGAGGTTCGGATGTCCTCTATTCATGCATTATTGCTTTGGATACCTTCCTCAGCCAGCCTGTTTTCCATGTGAAGCTTGGTCCACCATTGAGTGCACCCAATAGACTTTCGGTGCAGCCTCAATCATGCCGCATTATCTTTAATAATGTTCTTCCTGTGTTTTTACCCGTTTGGATTTTTATGGGTAATTTCTTTTCCCTCCACCCACTACTGTCGTTTTCTTTTTAGTGGGTGCTCCAGCTCAGAGTCACATGACTCCACCAACCTGTGTCGGGATTCTACTTTTTTCCCGGGGCCCTGGGCGTCCTTGCTTTTGGCAACGCCTTTTGCTCGAGATGCTCGTTGGACCGAGCCTTCTCTTTTCCTCTTCTGGGCATGAACCCCTTCCCGAACTCTGGTTCTTTCTGGTTCTTTCTGGTTCTGACAATCTGAACAAACGAACTCAGACCAGTTTCCAAAATGAGCCATGTTGCAGTATTTGCGATGAGTGTCTTTACTCGTCGCAATCTTGTTTTCCCAGAGTAAGGTTCTATTTCTTTCGAAAGCTTCCTCTGCGAATCTTGTCGATTTTCCTGTCATAGTGTTTAACAGGAATGATCCGTTCACTGAATTCTGAAAGAATTTGAAGGGAAACTTGACTTTGTCCATCTCTGTGAGACAGACCCATAATCCCCATGCTCTTCTGGTAGAGATGAGGTCTTCTGGTAATGTAGAGACTAGAGTAGTCTCTTTCTCTGTATGCGCCTTGATCTTTTCTAGGGCGCGTGCATCTGATCTTCGAAGCCTAATATAGTGGAAGGCTTCATGGTTTCTTTTCCCAGCTGGTTCTGGGGCTGCACTGATGAAATACAGCTCCAAAACGTCACCTCGGCTAAGTTGTGGATTGTTAGCCCAGGTATCATACACCGCTTCTTGAATCCACTTGGGTAGATTCTTGATTTCGGCGAATGATGGAGATGTGGTATACACTGAAGCAAGTGCTCCGAATTCATACCATCTTTTGACTTCGTGTGGATCTGAATTTGGCATCATCCACACCCGAGGATATTTTTCCGAGACATCAACCCTTATTTTTTCTGGGTTGATTCCAGTCCTTGTGTTGAGCTTCTCCCAATTGGCTTGATAAACCTGCCACGAAGAAGAAACTTCAATCTTATCAGTATTAATCTTAGATGTGCCAGTCATTGGCCTAAGATTAATCTCTCCCTCTTTTTCCCCAGAGGTGCTGGGTTGACATGATGGTTCAGAGTGTGACCCCTGAATATCATCCTTTTCTTGGGGCAATGGTTCCGAAGATACCACCACCTTGGAACTTGGGCAAGAGGTATTTGAATCCTCTGCTACAGGTTTAGAGCCCTGTACTCTAAACTCTTCTTTTACCAAAGGATCTTTGGCCACCCGAAGGATTGGTGTTTGGCATGCAGCCCAGAGTTGACCCTGAGACCGTAAGCAAGCTCGTATTCTCTCGGTGACTTTCGTCTTATCGAGGGTCTGCAATCTTCCTGCTTGCTCAGCATTCAGAATGCACTCGTCCCACTCTCTCGTTAACATCTCCAAATTTTCTCTGAGATGTCTATGGGCTAGTAGAATGGAGTTCACATCAGTTTGCTCCATCTCTTATTAGGAAATCTGCAAGAACATTTTCGTGAGATTTCAAAACGACAATATCATAAATATAATATTGGCATTCAGCTTGCCATCTAATTAATCTAGCCTTTTCAGGCTTAGATTCAATCTTGTTTCTTAAGAAAGCCTTAACCTGTGTGTTATCGACTTTCAAAGTAAATTTCTTTGCTAATAAGAATAAGGGCCATTTTTTAAAAGCCTTTCGGACTGCAAAGAATTCTTTTTCGTTGATGTGCCATCGCACGGCCTCATCCTCTGAGAATAAACCACTACAGTATCTGCAGGGTTCTTCTCCATTAGGAGTGATCTTGGTTAAGACTGCTGCCCACCAAAAATCACTTGCGTACGTGCATGTGACCAAGTCGTCTTCGTCCTGTGGTATCGAGAGTTTTGGGAGATTTCTGCAAACCTCTTTTAACTCCTTCATACCCTGTCGATGTTCTTCTGTCCAGATGAACGGAACATCCTTTTTCAGTAATGTACAGAAAACTTTTCTATGTTTTGCGAGATCTTTGATAAATGGTCCCGCAAAATTAACCACTCCCAAGAAACTCTGAAGTTGTTTCTTTTCCTTTAGATCTTCAGGAAAATTTTGGACCTTCTGAACAATATGGTCCTGCAGAATAATTCCCGCTTCATCAATCTCGATACCCAGAAATTCCATTTTCCGAGTTGCCACGACTGCCTTCTTTTCAGACAGTACTAAACCTTCTTTATAACAAACATCTGCAAAGATCTCAAGATGTTTGATATGTTCTTCCATATTTTTTAATGCTATTAAAATATCATCAATATAGACGAACATAAAAGAAAAATAATCTTTAAACAGATTATCCATCTTTCTCTGAAATATTTGAGGCGCATTAGCTAATCCCATTGGCATTACTTTCCAGACATAATGCCCTTGTGGAGTAGAGAAGGCTGTAAACTTCTTATTCCCTTCTTCCATGCGAATCTGGTAGAAACCTGAATTGCAATCAAACTTAGAGAATACCTTAGCATTTCTAATGCAGTTAATAAGGTGTTCCTTACTAGGGATAAAATATCCATCAAACTCCAGAATATCATTAATTCCTTTGTAATTAATAACTAGTCTGGGTTTACCTCGTTTGATCTCACCATGATTCCTTACCAGAAATCCAGGACTGCTGTAAGGCGAGTTCCCTGGTTCGATCAATTTTAAATCAAGGTGTTCCTTGATTATCTCCTTCATATCCTGTTGATCTTTGAGGTTCATCAGGATTGGTCTGTATCTAACAAACTCATACTCCTTTTTTGGTTTTACCTTCAAGGTAGCTTTGAGCTTGTTTCTGTCCCACCATGCCAAAGGATTCTCATTGTAATTCCTTTTAATCTTTCTTTTGACATCTTCTAGGGACACCTGCATCTCTTCTTTAATATCTTGATGAGATATTAAAGATGCTTTGAGGATCTGGACCTCTTCATCATTGAGATCCTCATCCCTAATACAGCTTAGCACTGCTTCGCTGAATCTTCTTTGATCCTTCATTTTTGGGTGTCGAAGTTTTCCTTCATCACCACGCTTGCTGCGAAAACTCAATGGTATCTGGCGATTAAAAGCCCCTTTGAGCCTCTGGACAATGATTTTGTGATCGCAAATGGTTGTAAACACCAATTGCCTCTTTTCATTATCCTGCATGTATCTTTTGAACATCTGTAGGAAATTGTTTCCTAACAGAATATCTGCACCTGTATCATGGAAATAAATTGGTGGAGTTTTAACCTTGTACCAAGGTGTACCTCTGGCTCCGCCAATCAGAATTTCCGTCTCTTTTACTCCTTTAGCAAGGAGCAAAATCTTCTTTGAGAAATCTCTTCCTGCAATTCGGGGTAGATCATCTTCTACCTCTGCTGGGAAGACTCCTCGTTTTGCAGTACAAATTCCTGCACCTGAATCAATATAAGCAGCAAAATATTCTGCTTTATATTTTTCATATAACATCCCTATAGAGATGTATATGGAGAATGGACTTGTCATTCAATCAATAGTTTTCTCCCATTAATCGTGATTTCCATTCCTTCTTCTTTATTTCCCCAAGATTTGTGATCCTCGAGAAAATCTAAACCCAAAAGCAAAACTGCTTCTCTTCCAGCTCTACCCTTGATCTCCATCACTTGTCCCCCAATTTCCAGGGTACCTTTGTAATGATTGATCTCCGGCTGCTGTAAATAGTAAAGAACATTACAAGGGAAGTTGGTTTCCCACCTTGTAGTGTCAAATTTTACTATTACTTCTCTCCATCCCTCGGGACATTTCAGATTCACTCAAACTTTGTTACTCTGAGATGTTTGAGGGTGTGCTTCTCGAATGAGACTCCGACTCCTCCCATATGGCAAAGACATGATTCTGTCTCCTTGGAAAGATAATCTCCCTGAAGTTATCCTGAGACTTTGGTCGTGTCTCATGACTTCTCTATCTCGGATTTGAATATCCACATTCCTTAACCGAGCAATTTCCACACTATCGGGACAAACCGCCGTTGTCACCTTGTTGAATATATCTGGTATCTCAATGAACTTCTTTCCCAGAAATGACTCAGTGTGATGTGAGTTGGAAAGAGCATATGATACCTGATAAGTAATGGAGTAAGGCCTATTTCCTTCCTCCAATAAATCCTTGCGTTTAAAGTCCTGATAAAGCGTCAGGGCTTTGCTGAAATGGGTATCATTAAGATTGTAAGCAATCTTTGGATAGATGATTCCCACTACTTGTCCTGCACAAAGATCTCCCGCAATTGTTCCCAATACGGAATCTTTCAGATTTCTAACTCTTTTATCGCATATAGCGATATCGATCGGCGTGTGTACTCCGGTAAAGAGAGCCGATTTTAACATCAACTGGATTGCTCCAATATGGATCCAGTTCATCTTTTCAGCGACTTCAGGCTTCATCTTTGATAGATCTTCCCTGATGTCACTAGCTGGAATCAACTGCATCTCCACTTGATTCCCTGTAAGCTCTATAGGAAGCGATATTTCTCGTCTAGAAATTCCATAGACGATTTGTTGTTTCCTGCTTCTTAGATTAAAGTTCCTTAGAACTTGATCTATGTTGTTTGCTGAAAAGCCTTGATACTTTTGTATATTCAGACTCTTCTTCATGATTTTGTCAATCAGACTTTGAGAGAGTTGTGTGACCGGAGAATCCCGTCCCGTCCTCTTTCTCCCCGATGAACAATCTCCGGATCGGATCGACTCCGATCTAGTTCCATCGACCATTCTCGAATCTTCTTCGCTGAAGACTTCTTCTTGTTCATATATACTCTCATCTGAGGGTATATCTTCGAACTGATATACTTGTATCAGTTCTTGGTAGTAGATGGCATCTTCGATATCCGGAGTGGATTCGAATTTATTGATACCTCTTCTCTCGTTGTCAGGGCAATTTGTGGAAATATGCCCCTTCGCACCGCACGTCCAGCAGTTGCAATCCTTGAAACTTTCATTAACTCTAGTGTGAGTTCTCCTGAAAGTTTTCTTGGCGGGTGTCCTTCCTTGGGATTTATTATCTCCTCGGAAAGGATACCTATTCCTTGATGGTCCACTTCTTTGGCCTGATTTGTAAGATCTGGCCTTCTGTCTTGACCATCTGGTTCTTGGTTTCCAAGAATTTCTTTTTGGATCTCCACCTTTATAATAGGGCTGAAACCTATTTTTCTTGCTTTTCTTCAGCCTCGGTGGTTCTCCTCCAATGATCGTTGGCAGATCATTGTCATCACAATTTAGAGGAGCGAATTTGTTAATTCTCCTCAGTTTCTTCAAGTTCTTCAGAGCTGTTGCTTGTTGACACCACTCTGAGAGCTTCCGATGTACATATGACATCCTTCTTGCGACGTTCTCAGGATCTCCAGGTTCATAATCCCGAATCAGCATCTATTTCCATGGGCTTGGAAATTTCAGAAAGAAAATTTCCAGTGCAACTCTATCATCAACTTTAGATTGATGTTGATAAAGAGTAAAGAGTTGTAGAAACTTGTTAAGCGATTGTTGATCTAGGACTGCAAGTCTTAGATTATACAATGCCATCAAGTATTTATTCCTATTTTCTTGATCAAATCCTTCGAAATATCCTTCTCCCAGAATATGGTTTTTAAAAAGCATTGCCATATTCTGGACATGTTCTGTGTAGTTGTCACTCTCAAAACATGAATTCTTGATGTCCACAGGAAAGAATTCCCATGCTATCTTGACAATTCATGCAAGACTCATTTCGAGAATTCTTACGAATCCTTCCTTGTTTAAATCGAGAGTTGCTGCTGCAATTCTCAGGGCTGACATCCACTCATCAATAATGGATTCTCGATCTCTGAAATTTACTTCATCAAGGTCGAGCATTACTCCGTAGGGATGGATAGGGTCCAGGGTTGCCTTTCCATAAGGTGTATCTTGTACCTTTGGATGCGGTCTTCTTGCCCTTGTCATTCTTGCTGCCATGTATGCATCATTTGGGGTATGTTGATCATACCTTGCTCCAGTCTGAAAATCCTGGGCTACATTAATGGCTCCTGGTGCATTTTGAAAATCTTGTTGATTTCTAATAATGGCTCCTGGTGGCAGTTGATTCACCGACTGTGGATTTTGGACCACATTCTGGTTCATTTTCAAATCAACCATCGTCATGTTAGCAAAAGATTCTGCTAACTCCTGGAGGTCGTCAAGCTTGATTCTTTCAAGATTATTCACCTTTTTCTTTCTCGAATCATTCTTTTCAAGGCCTCCATGTTGGGATCCTTTTTGGTTTCTTCCACTGGAAATGGATAAGTGGGTTCATTACCAAAAGGATTTCTTCCTTGGCTGGAACGAGGTTGTTGCTCCAGTTTTTCGATCCGTGATTGGATCTCTTTAAGGATGTTGTAAATTTCATCCTGTTTCATAGCAATCTTGTAAAGATCGCGTGGTACACCATACAGGCTATCGCCATAATGTTGTACTTTCTTCTGTATTTCTCTTAGATCTTCCGATATCTTGGATGAATCTGGAGTAATCTCTTGATATAAAAGAGTAGATGATACTCCTTTATCTTTCTTTGAATCCATCAGAGCGATTCAGCTTAGAGCTGATTCCAATTTACTCCCAAATGGATCCAATGGTCTCTTCTCATGGCATGTTCTATCTCCCATTCAAGGAGGATACAACTATGGAGAAGATCTTCTTTTCTTTTGATTCCTTGGAGGCAGGAATCAATTAATTCTTTCTCCTGATTTTGTTGGATTAGGATATCCAACTGCCTTCTCCAGTGTGTTAGCACACTCTGGTATCTTGTCCTTCTTTTCTCCAAGATTTGGAGACGTTCCTGGAAATGTCCACACCTTGGACATCCTTCTAGGTCCATCAGTCAGTATGGTTCTAATGGTTTTCTTTCATCACGTACTCCGTCCTTAGATGGAGATACTTCAACTCCTCGAGGAAGTTCTCTCTTCTTCTCATCTCTTGGTGGCAAGAGATAATAGATTCACAATCCACTCTCAATGCTGCAGAGTGAAATTCTCTTTTCCAGATTGCTAGTGCAGTCTGGGTTCTTGTTTTTCTGTACCTCCAAATCATGGAGATAATTCCTGTAACCTTCGCATCTCAGACAATTGTCCGGATCCATGTTTTTCTTGATGTCTCCCCCGTTAGGATAATACTTAAAGCAATAAATAAAATATAATTCCCAGATAAACCTAAGGCTCTGATACCATTCTTGTAGCGTAGGATCGATTAGCAAAATATGTAATAAAGAAGTACGTAGCTATCTTTTTAAATAGCTAAAATAGGAGGGTAAATACATAATTTTATATGATTTTGATTAACTAGTCAATTTTTCTCCATTTCCACACAAATAAGACACATTTTAAGAAAGTGTCACAATAGATATAATTAGGAAAGTCAAAAGTCAAAGTGGTTATGTGTTATACATGCACTCAAAACTGGTTATGGGGGTATACACTATCCCCATACTGGATATACATAAATAATTCTCATTTTGAAATAGAATTTAAGATGATTATTAAATTTTAGTTTGTCATATTATTAATTAAATATAAAGCCAAATCTTAAGAAATTCATCTACTAAAACTTTAAAAAATGGTCCAGGCACTAAATTGCAGATTCGGCAATGTGAAATTAATGGTCAGGGAAAACAGATATGTTTACCCTTTCAATTGTGTTATAATTTTAAACTAGTGTATATCCCGTCGAAAATCGACGACGAATTATATTATTAAAATAAAATTTATTAATAAGGTTGTTTCTTCGATTTTATTGTACTCTCTTTAACAAATATTTTTATTTTTATTATTATTTTGCAATATAAAAGCATGAACATTAAAAATAATTTAATATTATTTCAGAGTGATAATATTTCGATAATTGATCAAAAAATGAGTGTTTCTTTGATTTTATTTCACTTTCTTTAGTTGCAAGAAATCAAACTATTTTTTTTTTCATTATATACGATGTTAGTTGTTGTGTACGTCTGATCATCTCGTCACAAAGTCAAATTTCGAGAATTATATATCCCTACTTGTATATATATACAAATCCAAAAATTATAATTGAGAATACACATTATTGAGATTTTTCTTTTATTTGCGTCAATTTAAATTTTTTTAAATTAAACAAATTAATATTGACAACTTAATAATTGATCAAATTAAAATTATCAATAAAAATAAAACTATTTATTTGGTCAACAAATTAATTTTCCAAATTATATTGGTTGTGTAAAATAATTACGGAATAGAAAAATACACATGGAATGTGAGTATTTATATAGGTTCTCCAAGAGTGTAGTTTTATTAAAAATCAATGTGAGATGGAAAATCTATTACTAATACGAAAATAAAGCTGCCCCATCCACGGTGCTCCGTTCAGATTTTCCTTTATTCTGGTAATTTGTTTAATTTTAATTCATATGTATTCTAATTTTTATTTTTATTAATTTCATATTATTGAAATATCATATGTTTATCTATTAATCACATCTCATATTTATCTTTCCCTCTATTTAATTAAATTCTTCCATTATCCATATTAAAATAATAACAATTTCGGAATGCATTCTTATAAACCCTTATTTTATACATTCTTAATTCATATATAATAATCTATAGAAAATTTGTAAATGAAAATCTCTATTAAGACTAAATAAATATATTTAATCAACATGTCTATATGGAATCATTTTTAAGTATTTTTCATTCATGTTTTTCTAAAAAATCGATTAGTGTTTTATATAAAATATATACATTGAATCAAATGTGGGATATGTAGCTAAAGAAAAGAACAAAAAAATTTGAAGATGTAAACATATTTTTTTCCGCATTTTGACAAAAATTAGAGATATCGATTTAACATGAACTAACGAGACGGTTCAAATATACTTAAAAAGAAAGATTTTTACTAATTTTAATTAATACTAACTTTGTTTATATTTTTATAGAGTAATTTAGCATAAACCAACGAGACGGTTCAAATAACATAGAAAGAATGATTTTTTACTAATTTTAATTAATATAATTTTGAAGGTGTAAACATTTTTTTCCGTATTTTGGCAATGATTAGAGATATCGATTTAGCATAAACCAACGAGACGATTCAAATATACTTAAAAAGAATAATTTTTACAAATTTTAATTAATATTAACTTTTGTTTAGATTTTTATCGAATAATTTAGCATAAACCAACAAGACGGTTCAAATAATATAGAAAGCAAGATTTTTACTAATTTTAATTAATTTTACTTGGGGTGTTAATGATTGAGCATACCCGATCCATTATCATTCATAATTATAAATTTAGATACGTGAAATAAATTAATTTTCTAAGTTTGATTAATAATTAACGCAAACAATATCACAACTTTTAAATAAGATATAAAATTATTTTTAAAATATATACATATAAATTAAAACATAAAATTATCTCCCGTCGAATTCCGGTGGGCTACTTGCTAGTTTATATTAAATATACATAGAGTAAATGAATAAAAATGCTCAAAATGAAGATTAAAGATAAATAAAAATAATATTGAAAGGAGAGAACGCCACGTAGACCTCGAATTAAGGAGGGGGCTCGAATCCGTAATCGTTTTAATAATATATAGATTTTTATATTCTACTGAAATGATAGGAATATTCAGAAGAAATCAAGTTTCAGTAATATTCATCTAATGCATGAAAATAATTAACTGGAACACCAATGGAGAGATTTTATAATTTCATCAATCATATCATTTTGAGGAAAACTAATCTTTCATTTCTTCCTAACTAATCACTCTCGCTCATCCTAGTTTTTTCCTTTCCCTAGACCTAGATTTCGTGTATGCTGGACAGTGTTTGGATTAATAATACAATTGTTTATATATAACTAATTTGTATTCTATAGTTAATCTATTTAATTACGCAACCTTCCATAATTCAAATAAAAAAGTAAGTCAATCTCGGATCTATATTAGAGTAAATTAATAAATTTGATGAAAAACATAATTACACATCCTTGAGGATTGTTGTTGATGATATTGATATGGAATTCACTAATTTCTTTTACCAGTATAGTTTGTGCGAAGCAATAACATTTGTTTATCTTTAACATGATAGGGTTTAGTCTGGTACTAATTATATATAATAATGTTAATGTTTCGTTATCAAGGAAATGAGAACAATGGTATTTTAAGTAATTATTAGAATAGTAACAATACTATTTTATACTTTTACAGAAAAATTATGTAACTCAAGCATATATGTTATGCTAACTTTTAAAATTTAACTTTAGACATGAAATGATATTGGGTTTACCATTTATGTATATATAATATCTAGATAAAATAATAAATATGTAGATAAATTTCATAAATAAAACATGAGAAGAGTCAAGAAGAAAGATCACCAACGTTCGAGTTCCATTCGTAATTTTTTCGGCTATAAAGTGTGATTAATTTGTTCCAGAGTGGTAAGATCATTATGTGTGAAATCTTGCTACTTGCTACCATAAAACTATCAAGCTTTAAATTTTATTTTGCTACCTATTCCCATTAAAAAAATCAAAATATAGAAAAACAGCACACACAAGCACCTAAAAAAAAGAACTTCAAATTGTGATACCAAAAAAAAAAAAAATCACATAAGCAAATGATCACAAAAATTGAAGAATGTAAGAAAGTGGTAAGTGGTAAGAGAATAACTAAAGAGAAAGCGAAATTAAAAACTAAATTGACAAAAAATATAATGCAATGCAAGAAAAATGAGGATTAATGGAAAAATATGTAATAGGAAAAAATTCATGGACAATGGATGTGTTTAGAGGCACGAATTTTGAGTCTCTTACGATAAAAAAAAAAGGGTCAAGTATTACTTATTGAAAATGTTGAAAAATGTTGATGTGGCTGGGGGATCCGGGAGGGAAGTAATATATTTTCCGTATTAATTTTATTTTTTATTTTGTATTTTTTATTTTTCTGAATTTTCAATTCTATTTTTAATGTTTTGATTTATTTTGAAAAGTATAAAATAATGTTGTTTTGATGACGTGGAATATTTCAATTGAGATTCTGATTGCTAGTTGGATTTTGTGGGCACCAAAAATCACTTAATGGCTAAATTTATCACAAAATTCAATTTATGGAGATTGAATTTGTATTAGATTCGTTAAAATTGTTAAAAAGTGTATACTTTTTCTAATTTGAAACGTAAAATTATTGGAATAAATCTAGGTGGTCATAATATGGTCAACCATAATACCCTTAAAATTTTTAAAAACGGTCGATTTAATTTGAACCGATTAAGAGAATTTTTTTGTATTAATATGTCCCTGTATTATTTTTAGCATAGATTCTCCTACTTAAATTTGAAAATATTTTCTTTTATATATTTGGTAACAAGATTATTCTACTTAAATTTGAAAATATTTTTTTTTATATATTTGGTAACAAGATTATTAAATTGATATAAAAAAATATTATAAAAATAAAATCCAAGAAAAATAAGGATTACGTTTCTTAATTGCATAAAAATTGGAACCAGGTTCTTAAAAAAAAATATCTGCAGCGCTCATCTACCGTTTTCAATTTCAGTAGCTCCAACCAAGTCTCTCATGGATGAATATCACCGTCTTATGCATGATATATTCGGTGACATGGTCTCCAAGAGACTCATATAACAGACAACTCTCAAGATGTTTAACTGCACGCTCTTTTATTCTATTTTTTCAATTTTCTTTTTCTTCAGTTTTTTAATTTCACCTTTTTTTCGGATTTTTGTTTCCTACTTTACTAACCAAAATAAAGGAAACATTTTTTGTTTTGGGGTACAAATCGAAATTCTGATGAAGTTCAAGAGTAAAAGTCAAGTATTTATTGAATCAAAGTTCTTGACATGTATTAGGATTAGCAGACAATTAGAATTTCATATACCATTTGGAACAAAAATAAACAAACGTAGAATTTGATGATGTATGAAGACGGAAGGATGAAGAAGGGCAAAAAAAAAAAAATGAAAAAAATGGAAGAAATCGTTTAAAAGTTTAAAAGAGATTTGTTTAACTAATTAATGAAAATTACAATTTCTATTGGTGCAAATAAAGATTTGATTTGATATGTAATTTTAAAAATGATCTTGGATTAATTTTTTCTATAAATAACAATAAGGGTATACATGTAAACTAATAATTTAATTAATATTTATTAATTATAATTGATATACAATTACTTATATATTCTTATATGGCCGGCCATAATATGACCATCTAGCAAAGTTCTAATTATTGTGACATGTATTAATTTATTATTGAACTGAACTAGCCATAGGTAGAACATAAAGTTATCATATTACTCATGAATATATCATAATAATATTTCTACTTACTGCTTATGCATTGTCATTATTACGAATTATTAATGCATTATCGGCTCCATTAATTACCAGCATTTGTTATATTGTCCCTTTAACTAATAGTATATTTCCTGTAATAAAAAAAACTAATAGTATATTTAATCCATATACGGACATTAATTAATAAAATATAGTATAATTTTCTTTGGATAATAAAATCTAGAGCATATGTCAATTTTATCACTGAAAAAATAGACTAGCAATTTCACATCTAATATATACAACACAATTTTTAGTTTTTACAAGATCATCTCCCCAAGCCGAGAAACACAATTAGCAACCGAAAAATTCCAATTTTGCAAATTAAAAGTTTCATGACACAATTCAAACATTCGAAGCTAATAGTTGAATTCATTTACAGCACGTTTTTCGACATCAAAAAATAACTTTTTACATTTATTGAGTACAAAATTGTCATTATTTACTTATATTAAGATAAAATTGACACCAAACTATATTATTATTAAGACTTTTTATGTTCTTAATACTATTATATCTAGCATGCATCTTGATAACTAGATTATTTAAATGTACTTTATATATATTAACTAAGAAGTACAAATGATTATATTAAAATCGAAACCAAGTTCAAACACCTTAAAAAGTGTAATATGATTTATGCTTACATTTGTCTCACTTCATGTAAAATGATAATTTGTGGTGGATTTCTGAAATAAGATTTGACATACTAATGACTAGGTAAGTAGGTATATCTAAAATACAAATTTTATTACAACACAAATTTTTATTAATGAGTATTACATTTTATTTTTGTTTTTATCACAAAACTTATCTATTTGTCAAATAAAGTCTGCCTTTATTTAATTCACAATGAAATGAGATAATAACAATCTGCATAATCTCTTATCATTATTATTATTATTCTCCTAATCCGTCCAATTAAGCTTCTCTCTCTCTCTCCTATAACTCCCAAAGCCCCTTCCTTCCTTTCTCCATTTTACAAGTGTTTCTTCCATCTCACAACGATATTTGCAGCGGAAGCGCGTGTCGAACACCGCCATACGGAGTCGACTGACCCCATCCCCACATCTAATCCTCCACAGCAATACTGTCTGGTACGGCGGCGCGTGTTGAACACGCAGCTGACGCATTCCTGTACAGGTGTCGAGCAGCGACGCGCATGAACGGCACGTGTTGGACAACCTCCCCTCCCTCCCGCTCCCCTCTTAACCGGACCTCAAACTTGAAACGTAAATCAGAAAAAGCAAGAAGCCTAATTGCAAGTAATTCGTGAGAGAATTGGCACAAATGGCGAATCTTCCTCCGCCGCTGAATTTGAAAGCCGCCCCATTTGAGGTTAGCGGCAGCTCCTCCGCCGTCGCCGCCGCCGCCAACAAGGACCGCAGGATGCAATCCGCTGAGCAGCTGGTTCTCGATCTCTGCAATCCGGATCTCCGAGAAAATGCGCTTCTCGAACTTTCCAAGGTGAAATGTTTGAGTGTGTGTATATATATTTTTTTTCACAAATTCGATTTCTTCTCGTGCAAATGCACTCAATTGAGTGTGTCTGATCTTTTTTTATTCAGGCTTATTCTTTTGACAATAGATTATTTTCCCTCCAAATTCCCAGTTTTTATCATCTTAATTTATTTTTTACATTTAAGAAAATCATCGGTAAATCCCTTCTACAACTCTTCTACATTCGATAAATGAACTAAATTTGATAAGGGAAATTTGGTGCGAGGGGATATGTAAAAACAAAATTAAGAGTTTCCTTGTGAGTAATTGTGTGTGGCATGGATGTTAATTTGCAAAGATGTGTGCTTTTTGGTTTGGTTACTGCAGAATTGCATGGTGGCATGGTTTCTAAGAAGCAAAGTTGTGTCTTTTTGGTTTTATGTTCTATTCTCTCTCTTCATGATATTTATTATTATTATTGATTGATAAATATTTGCAATTATGCTTCTACGTCTTATTTTTGATCGAGTAGAAGAGAGAATTGTTCCAAGATTTGGCTCCATTGCTGTGGAATTCCTTCGGTACCATTGCTGCTCTTCTGCAGGTTTGTTTATATAACATAATAACTTGCCTGAAATCGTTCTTCCCTCTTTCTATAGTGGTTTATATACGGATTGATGGTGATTAAAGTTTATCTATTTTTGATATATCTTCATTTCTCAATTCTAGTTTTCGACAGCTTTTATTTAAACTACATTGTTCATTTTGTGCTCCAATTGATGCTTCAGATATTCGATACTTTCATCTTGGAACCTCGCAAAGGTTTTATAACTGATTGCCTGACCCACTACCTTGCAGTATATGTACTCTATGTTTTCTGTTGTGGCTAAAATTAGCTGGTTGTGATAGCACCAAAAATAACTGAAAACAGTAAGAACTCAATTGAACCTGGAAAAACGTAAGGTCCTTGCAGTATAGCTTCTTGTTTGAGGCACCTGTATCTTTTCCCATCATGGCCTCGTACTTGATACAATTTCATCTCACTGGATTTGTGGGTATAGTGCAATACGACTTGAAATCCGGGATGGAAAATTTGGCATGTTCCCCTTTTTGCTATATTCTTTACCGTTGAGCCTTAGTCTTATCGTAAGGATTCTGGTGTTGCATCCGTGTTTTCAATTGATACAAGTTTTGTTTTTTCTTGACCTCCTCCAGGAAATAGTCTCCATTTACCCTGTTTTATCACCGCCGAATCTGACTCCTGCACAGTCGAACAGAGTTTGCAATGCACTTGCTTTACTTCAGGTAATATCTGTCTCTGTTTCCATACAGTTTTTCTTGTCTTCTATCTGCAAATTGATTTGGTGATTATTGATTTTCCCACGAACTCTCTGCCTAGTATGGCCCTACTCAGGAGTTATCATTTCACAACTTCTCTAATATAAAAATAACATCACCAGAGCGTGGGAGAGTGGTAGGAGTTAGAATGAAAGAGATTTACCTGCCACTTATCCTTTTTCATGGATAGTTTCTTGAAGAAAAAATTGTGAAACATGCTTAATCTCTCACAACTATGCTTTTGTCTCATGCCACTTATTCTGATCTCTAATCTAGCATGCGCATTGCTCTAGCTAAATGTCTTTGGATGTACTGGATTCTCCACTTTTCACAGTATCGGTACATACGAAGTGGAATGAATGAAATAGAATAATTTACATAAAGAAGCAAAGATCTTATGGACCTTCTTGGACTTACATGCTTCTTAATTTTGTTGCAGTGTGTAGCCTCACATCCGGACACAAGAATGTTATTCCTCAATGGTAATTTTCTTGGTTGTATGGAAATCTAAATTATCTTTCCTAATTTAGGAATACTACCTATGTCAGGTATCTACTGGAGCCTCTTATTTTTTTCCTTTTGTAGGGACTGAGTTCCTATCTTTGTGGGTACAGTGATGATTCCGTTCTTTCAAATTCAGTCTTATCATGCGATTGGCCACATCTAGCGGTGCTGTACTCCGTTTCACCTTTTATTGGCAGATTATCCTGTCATTGATTTTTCCTTATGTTTTTTCTGACAGATCAAGTTTTAGCTATGAATGTTGGCCCAAGTTTTTTGGGAGTTTTTATATCACGTGACTTGTCAGTGTCAGTGGAATCTGTCCCTTTTCATATTCTTGATTGTAGCGTAAATGTAATGCCTTGGGTTCACGGGATTGGGAGGGCCCAGTTGTGATATGGTAGCATAACTGCTTCTGCTAGCAACTAGTTGACCTCCATTCTTACTTTGCCGAAAAGGTTAACCCAAGTTATTGAAAAAGATAATTTCACACATGTATAAATCTTTCCTTGTTTCCTTGTGGGACATGGGATTCCGTATCAACCCGTTGAAGATGTGATGCCCTCATTCCTTTCCTTTCTTTGTAGTTACCTTGGGGTGGGGTGGGCTCTGATACCATTTGTAATGCTCTAGCCCCTTGCAGTGGGGCCTAGTAGTGCTACTACTACGGTAGCACAAAGGGCTTCATTTACCAAAATGGTTAACTCGTGTTGCTAGAAGATTCATAAATTTTTCATTCTTTCCTTACTTTTTATATGTCGGACATGGAATACTATGTATTAAAAATGTCTGTTTCAATTAATGTTTCCCTGTTGCAGCCCACATTCCTCTGTACTTGTATCCTTTCCTTAACACGACCAGCAAATCGAGGCCCTTTGAGTATCTGAGGCTTACAAGTTTAGGCGTGATAGGCGCTTTGGTCAAGGTATTTACTAATCACCTAATTTTGTTAGAAGTTGTTACTTATGCTCTATGAAAAGTAAAATCCTGCTATATATCTAAAACTTGCAAAAGTTCTTTCCTTAGTAATAAGAGAATGCTTGGTTGAGGGTAGTAGAACTAGGGATTAAGGAAACCATTACCATTGATGGCGTGTGGTATGTGGGGCCCGGAATCAACAGAATAATGACTACCCAATTTTCATGAATCACCCCTCTCCATTAATCATTTTAATTCCTGTTGACCCCCACCCCCTTCACTAGTTCGACATAAATTTGCCAATACATGTTCTGCTTCAAACCTGGCTTCTCACAAACATCCTTTCTTCTCCTCATCTCTGTCCTCTCTTGACTGAATTCAAGCATAGAACTTTTACACTCCTGTGATCTCAGTTATTGAATTGATGGTAGTAAGTAATGGAAATACGAGAGTTTTAGTAGCAAATACTCAGTTGCCTAAACTACCACCAGAGCAACAGTTTTAGTTTATGTCTTTTCATTCTACATTCCCTTCAGGTGATGGCCATGTTGCATTATCCTTCATGATTTTGTCCCCTCTATGGTCGGAATATATTTCCCCCGACATAAAAAACCTATTGTGTGTTTGTTTCCCAGGTTGACGACACTGAAGTTATCAGCTTCCTTCTATCTACTGAGATCATTCCCTTGTGCTTGCGCACAATGGAGATGGGAAGTGAATTATCCAAGACGGTGAGTTACTTCTAACCGTTTTTTGTAGTTCCCGATTCTCGTTTTCGTGTAGCCTTGTTTTGAAAATGCAAGTGGCGATTTATAATTCGTCTCTAAATATAAATCAAGTATATTTTGTTCGTTTTTTGGTTTACACCATTTTTTAGTGTTTGTGGAGCTCCCAATTGGCCAATTTGTGATTATATAGACACCTCATCTGAAACATACAGATACAGATAGATTCATATAGTTCTAATTACTGGCAGGTTGCGACATTCATCGTGCAAAAGATTTTGCTTGACGATGTGGGCCTAGAGTATATATGCACCACTGCAGAGCGTTTCTTCGCAGTAGGTAGAGTGCTGGGGAACATGGTTGCTGCACTTGCTGAACAGCCTTCATCGCGGCTGTTGAAACACATAATCAGATGCTATCTTCGATTGTCCGATAATCCGAGGTTCGTCATGGAGACTGGTTACATTACCGCCTTTTCTTTCATACATACTTAACATAACCAATCTCCTTGTCTGTACAGAGCTTGCGACGCCCTCAGAAGTTGTCTGCCTGACATGCTTAGAGACGCGACCTTCAGTAGCTGCCTTCGTGTAAGTGCTTATGGATAAAGTTAACGTCGATTTAGTTGTAAGGCGATCGTCTAAATGTTATTGTTTCAGGAGGATCCAACGACGAGAAGGTGGCTACAGCAATTGCTTCACAACGTGCAAGGGCCTAGGGTTGGCATGCAAGGAGGTGGTTTTGATCATATGATGGTTAATTAAATTGTGACATTTCTATATTTGTTATATATATTGTCTCTATATTTATGACTGATTTTAGGTTTGGAATTAACCCAAAAAACTAGAAATCGTGAATGGCAGGACGTAGTTGAAAGCTTTGTATATCTGTTTGAGCACATTCCTGCACATATTTTTCATCCCTATATCATTTGTGTCCTAGTTTTTCTTTTCTGAATTATCTAACGCAATTTGCAATTTCCTAATTAGTTTGTGAGACTGTGTCACGGTGAGACGTGCCAAGATTCGATCTCAAATCCATAGACAATGGCATATGGATTCGCATCTTGACCCGTCTCATGAGTTTTGGTCCGCGGTGAGACGGTCTCGCACTTGTTTCTATGTCAAAATATTGGTTCATGAAAACTAAGAAAAGGATTTAATACTGCAGTAGTGCACAAATGGAATATGAAATATGCAAACTGAAGGGAAAAGAAAAGGGCTTCACCTTTTGTGTCACTAAGAAAAATGAATTAAAAAAAAAGAATATTCCAATAAAAAAGATAAAATGAAGATTCTAACTAAAGATTTATATTGTACTTACTTTCTATTTTAATAATCTAGGCATGGGTGAGGGGAAATTCTATTATGGGTGTATATGTAATACATCCACTATCCACATACAATATTTTATTAATATAAATTATAATAATAAAATATTATCATGTGAGTGGAGCAATATATTAATAAAATAGAGGGCTGAGGGGTGTACTACATGTACACTCTTAATAGAATTTCCCTGGGGTGAGATGGAAGAATTTGATTTGAAAAGGGTATGTATTCATATTTTCTTTGCAACTTTATTTTATGACGTAACGTTAACTTTCAGCTACTATCTGAAATGGGCACCGAGTAAATTTTGCTCTTATATAGTAGCTTGCAAATAAAATAAAAAAATGAGAGGTATATCGCACCAAAAAAATTTAATGTGACAGATTTAACCTGTAAAATATTGGTGGAAAATGAATCAATGAAAATCGAACTTAAATGAAATCTTTGATTATTTAGACTATAAAGTTTTGTGCACTCAAATGGTGACATCAAACGTTTTTTTAGGTTGGAATAATTTTACCCATTCATCAACTTTGAGAAAAAAAGAGAAAAGGTAAAAAGGTGATATTCTCATCCTTCAATTTTTGGAATGCAAAGGGAAAAAAAAATATTCACGGCATATTTTTTGTTGCCATTAGTCCAACCAATTTCATTCAACGGCGATTATACCATTATTTTGGCACATGACTGTGAAGATCTTTCATTACAATTCATGTCTCAATCTTTATAACAATAAATTTGTTGGCCTTATATCACAAATACATTTATTTTTCCACAAAAAAATTCAAACTTATTCGATTATTTTAGAGGAAACAACGACTAATTATTAGTAAAATATATTACATGTTCTTATAAAATTATCAAATTCTCGAACTCAGAAATTTAGAAAACACATCCCCACCGATAACTTTTTTTTTTTTAACGGAACTCGTTCCACGATTCTTCTCTCTGCATCTTGAGCTGCTTGTAAAAATTCCCTATAAACGTCTCAGATTTTTGGTACAATTCATGATCTTCAATAATATTATTTTCTTCCACGATCAAGATATCATCATCATCATCATCACCACTCTCACTGCCTTCAATGAAGAAAATGGTGGTCTCCGATTCCGAAGCTGCTGCAGAATAGTTCCGGACAACATGATCATCCTTAATTACCGGTTTCGTAACGTCATCTTTGAAGACATTGTCGGAAGCGGGTGCCGGCGCCGGTTTCCGGTTATCTTGAAAGAAGGAGAGGAGGCCGGCGTCTGCTCCGACGGAGATGATGAGAATGTTGACAATCAAGTAGAGATATTTGAATCTGAGGGATGTGGAAAGGAGGGGTGTTATGATCAGAAGAGCTGCTAATGGTAGAAGCTTCAAATTCTCAGATTTTATCTTCAATTTCTCCATTGCTGTCATATTTTGGAATAATATGATTTTTTGCATTGGACATGGAGGTATATATATGAATGACGAGCCTTCACTTGAGTTTCTGTCTTATCTACATTAATACTCGATAAATTAATAAATTCATTGAAATAATATTCCTTCTGTCTCCGAACGTTGTCTGCCTAGTATAGAAAGAAAGTGAGCAATTTTACTTTTTTATTCCTAATTATTGCATGGAAAATCGAACAATGCATAAGAGTTCTCATTGAGTACAAGGGCATTTATTCGGGGAAGAAGGAGTAATTTTCTTCGGTTCCGACTTGGAACAATTCAAAAAATCAACTAATTTTATAAATTAATAATTCTTAAATATTACAATCACGAACACCACATATGATAACTAGTTTAAAATAGGAATTTATTGTTATCTATTTTTTTCCTTTAAATTTAAATCATTCATGGATGATTTTTGCATACCTCGTAGATGAGAAGCTATGGTAATTGGGTGTTATGATCTTTAATTTTTATCCATATTCAAGTTTATATTATAGTTTAATTCATATAGCATATATGAATATATTTTAGTTACAGTAAATTGGTAGCTAGATATAGAGATGTTAATTCAGTTTGAAATCAACGAGTTGGTCCGAATAAATCGAAAAAGGTGGGTTGAGACCGAAAATTTCTAGCATAAAAAAAAAAATCTTCCTAATTCACCCGAATCAGATAGCATAACAGTCCGATATGGTTGACCTGAAAACCTAGTGAAAGAGTCTAATTAACCAAAAAAAATCACATTACTTGGCTGTCGAACTTAATAACTTTGCTTCTGAATTTGATAATTAGTACTTAGATACTCACAGGATGTGTTTTGGTTCTAATCATAATAAATTGCACTCATTATATTCACTTCTCAATTTTTCACTCCAATGTTTAACGAAAAATTTATTGGATGTAATTTTTTTAAAATGAAATTATTAAATAAAAATGTGTATATATTATTTCCCTCATATAGTTACTTATTAGTCCTTTAAAAAAAAGAAGAATTATTAGTTACACCCTGGAGTCTGTACATTGTAGCCTTGTAGGTCAGATCATAGTAGATGAATAATTCAGTAAAAAAAATATATTGTATTAACTAATTCCTAATTAAGGGTGAAATATATCCCAGACATTTATTATTTGTTTTGCTTAATTTACTGTACATAAAATTAAATTAAGTTTTCCTTATGTAATTCATGTTATTGGTTCAGTTAGCTTGTCGTTTTGTGCATACTATGATACCAATACGGCAATGCTAAGTAGTTAGGTCTTAGTGATGTACTTATGTCTAATCAAGTATTTTATGATTTATCTTTTCAAAAAAGAGTATTTCATGATTTATATCGTTAAACAAGTGGCTGAAGAAAAGCTCCACCGGATGTATATATTAAAGATTTTTGTTTTTTCAGAATTATTGTGCAAATAGGCGGGAAATTTTGCTCACAATAATTTCTTTCGTGAGAATTAATAATGGAATTGGAAATTTAATATGATAAGTATAACAAGTAAATACGAATATGAATTTTTTTAATGAGATTCGAAGTTTATTTCGAGAGCTTGTTGAATAGAAGTATATCAAACTAGAAAAGATATATCAAATAAATTTGAGCATTATAGGTTTCGCATTATTCCGAACTCTTTGAATCTACGTGCGACATAAATTCGTTTGAGCTCATTTAGTAAAACTTGTTAATATAAAGAGTCAAACTTGAGTCTAATAATATTTTATTCGTTAAAAAGTGAGCAAACTCGTTAAACGAGCTAGGTTGATTTAACTTCATTTTATTAAAATATAACAATATTATATTTTTTAAATAAAATAATTTGTTTGTAAAGAAAATGATGAAATGATCAAATTTTGATTTATAAATATAATTTAAGTTCGATTAGGCTCAAATAAGTCCATGAGCCTAGAAGTATCTGTTAAAAAAAATTTAAGCTCAACTTGACAATAAACGAGTCAAACTTGAGCTAGCTATACTAGGCTTGGTCGAGCTACACCCTCAGTACAACTTCTATATTGTAACAATTACTTTTTTTGCTACTAACATATCACAAATTGTGTGCACGATTAATATAATATTCGGACTTTACCTATGGACATTTTTGTCTCATTCAATTCGTGCATTCACATAACTAAATTTTTAAATACAAAACACGAAATAATAAATAGATGTAGATTTGAGTTGTAACAACTTAAAATCGGTGAGGTTAAGTAGTGGTGGAGAAATGGGCCAAATTTCCACCCTATATATCTACTTTGGCTTTTCTCAATTTAGAGGCTATTGTTACCATCCGCACATGCAATATCTACAATTCCTAATCCAATTTGTCTTCTAATTATTAGCAATCTAATTAATCAGAGTGACTCAATTGACAGTCCAATCTTCTAAAACTAATCCTTTTTGTTAAAAAAAAAGAAAGAAAAGAAAAAAGTATCTCAATTATTTGTGAATAATTCGTGACAAATTGGCGATTCATTGAGCTCAAAGTCAAAATACAATATTTGTGGAGATGTTCGTAAACAATAAGGGTTGATCATCTGTACAAATCCGTACGTATTTATTTCGTGTTCGTTGAGTTGCTTAGGAAGATATTTCACCAAGTTATGCATAAATTTATAAACAAACACTTGATAGATTTGTGCTGAATTTTAACATGATTTTAGAGAAAATCACAAGTGAGAAATCATAACTCACACAGGTCGATTCATCCAAGAGATCGTAAGGGTGAAATGACGATGATGTTAGGAAAGATGAGTCCAGCGTGTAAGCATATATTAAGCGAACATTACAATAGAATAGCGAGTTATTACTCGGATCGGGCAGTGACCCACACAGACGTAGGTACATGCGTCAACGAACGTGTTGGGCCAACCAGAACCAAGCCAACCAAGCCAATCGGGCTGCACGGAGAAATCCATACATAGCATGCCAACTTTTTTTGACAAACATTGCATAAAAATTTGACTAGGTAAGAAGATAAAAACGAACCTGTAGAATAAAAGGCTAGACGCGCCAAAAGCATTCAGAAACTTAACAAACCTTATACACAGTTTCGCAATGCCATTAAAATTAATATCCGATCTAAATCAAACCACCTCTACACAAATAAATTCTTCATTGGTAAATCTTTTTCTTGCATTTCTTTCTTCAGAAGATTATATGCAATTTTGATATATCTAGGGAAAGTTAAGCACCTTTAAGTAGTACTTTTCAAGAGCAATGCCACCATACATCCCAGCAAAGCACCGGCAGAAACCTGGAGTCGGGAGAGGAGCAAACCATAAGTTTGGTTGGCATGGTTTGAGTTCACAGTCAAGGATTCAAAGCCATATCTTAGCGAAACCAGTTAAATAATAGAAATATATATTTTTTTTATAGGGTACTAGTCTGCTAGAAGAGAAGTAATAGAAGGCATTCATGTAAAGTCGAAAGAACAAACTTCCCAGAAGGAACCCCACAACCGAGGGAGAAGATGCTCATTCTGACTCCTCATAGATAGAACATATTCTACTTGCAGTCCATAGATTCAAAGTTATATTCATATTAATTCCTAAGAGATCATTTATTTGCAAGTAGAATTAATCCTCCATCAGACGACAATATAATACCGAAAATGGATGAGGACAATTCAAGTAACGATACTACTAGTATGAGAATATAGTGTGAAGTAGTCATCATCTAATGTAAATAAGCATGAAAAACTATACCTGCAGTGGAGTGTGACCTAGAGAATCTCGAAGAGGTCTGATATTAGCAACAGGATGCTCAGGAGGCAATTCGCACACAATTTGATTCAATAACTGCAGTAATAGTAGGAAGAAATGTTATCAGATAAAGCAGAAAGATACCGTACCAATAACAATTATCTAATATTCGACAACCCAAATTTAAATGCCAAAATAACGCCTAAAATGGCCAATAGAAGACCATCCCATCATCACAAAACAAGATCTCACCTCAGCTTGCCGACCAGCATGAAGTCTGACACCAGAAGCATCATACATCACCTGTGGTATATCAGAAATGTTAGCGATGAAAACATTTATTGAAAAATGTTACAAAGCCTAATATTAAAGAATTATACCCAGTAGAGTCTATAGATGCAATTCTATCACGACATAAAAGCACCAGCCTAGGAGCAGGAGGCTTGAAGTGACCAGCAAACAAACAACAATTTATAAGAGAAGTCACAAGCACTAGTTTGATAAACAAAGTTCAGTCACAAGGCAATGCACTAGTTTTCAGAACAATAGATCATAAGTAACTAACATACAATGATTTCTTTTGCGAGTTGAAATAAATAATTTATTCCACTTTGTGAAAGTAACAGGTAGGAGGAAATCAAATAACAACCAGAAAAGTTACCATATCCGGTGAGATGAAAAGATAGTTTAGAACTCGATAAACAAGCATGCGATGCTAAAAGGATGGAGAAAACCTGGTTTAGAAAGTACATACAACACATGCCAAGACCACTGCAATGGCAAATGATGCTCCTCCTACTCCTTCTTCCAAACCAATTGCAGTTGCAAGAGCAGTGACAGTCGCTGAATGCGATGATGGCATTCCACCTGAGCTAACCATCTTTCTGGAATCCCATTTTTTATCCTTCAACCTGCATATCTAAAGGGGCCATATTGAAAGATCAAAAAAGAAATAGCTTGATGAAAAAGACTGCAAATTTCCATCTAATACGAGTTGGCAGGTTAACTAGTTGCCACTACCAAGTATCTTCACACCGAAGCAATGAGAGAATGAATTTTTTGAGATGGCTTTCAAAAAATGTATCCTTCTCAAGAACATGTAAGTTATCTATTTTTCATTTTAGTAACTTTGTTTGCATCATTAGGACTCCATTAAATCAATTCCATAATAGCATTTCTAGCCACCATGAAGTTCAAGAGAAAGATTAAGGTCACAAAAATTTGCTTCCCTCTGAAGTCCCGAAACTTGCAGTGAAATCTGAGTGTTATAAATACAGAAGCCCTTACACGTTTTAAGCTGATGCAATCTATCTCCATTCATGATTACGTATACAAAACTTTATATCTACATTTCAAATATTAGTTTTAGCATCTAGAGAAAGAACAAGATTCAGATTTAAAAGTTTGATATACTAGAAACACCCTCCTCGTGTATTACTACTGACCTAATTTTAGGAGTCCACACTCGATATTCGATAATAGAAGAATCTAATATACCAAAGTGTGACCATTGGAGCCCCTTAAGTGCGAAATTAGCAGTCTCGATTCTCCATAGAAAGACAACAGTAAGTAAGGAATATCTTGCTACTGGACGAGCAGCTAAGAAAAGTAAGAGCAATCGGTATTTTTTCTTGGTATTTAAAGTGTAAACTAACAAAGACACAAATAAATAATTATTTTTAAAAAAATCATATATCCTCATGCCATGTGAAAATGCAATGTAATGCATAACGATCGAGACAATATCAAACGCCAAGTACGCTAATTTATGACGCAATGCTTCAAATAGCAAACAATTGTACGGAAAATAAGAGATTCACTACAAATTGCAAACACAAAATTGAAATATGAACAGACGAGAATACATGTCACTTCGTACATACAAATCGCAACAATGTTAGAGCGAAGAATTAGACCGATCGAGACAGCAACGCCGACAATGTAAAATGGCAGAAGAAAAAAAGAGCTGAAACCAGAAGAAGTGAGACAAGAAAAAGAGTACCAAGTAGTGAAGGGTTTGAGGAACTGAGCAATTGCACAAGCGAGCAGGGCGGAGACGAGCGACAGGTTCGCAGGTGCAACCGCCGAACGGAGACTCACCGCAGCATCAGCGCCGGACATCACCTCGCCGCCGGATCAGATTTGTGCGATTGAGGGAATGAAACCGATTTCGGAATTGGCGGCAGCGGCGGTCGGGCGGTGAGGATTTGGAATTTTAATTTGGGGAAGATTTGAGGAGGGAGAGTCACGCGCAGCCAGTTGGATGAGGCAACAACCTTCTTGACGGTATTAATTTACTACTATTATTTGTGGAATTAATTAAATTTAAATTGGCACGTCGGCTGTTGGGAAGATTTGACCTGTCACCTATCCACACCGCCTTTTCTCATCCTATAATTATTTTTTTTTTGGTAAATAGAAGATTTTATTCACCAATTGGCAATCAAAATTGATTTCTTACAGACTCAAAAACACAAAACAATGACTCAACTACTCTTAGTTAGTTAACATGCAAGCTAATCTAGCATCTTTGCTACAACTCAAAGCAATGAGAATCTTGCACTGGTGACTCACACTTTCCACACTGTTACTTCTCCTTTGGAATCGTCTTTGGTCTCTTTCTTTCCAGATCTGATACATGGCATTGGTCACTGCACATCTATACATCATTTGCTTTCTGCTATTTGATCCACATTGCGTAATCAAGAAACTTTTCTCCAGATCCCATGTTCCTCTAGCTCGCAGCAAACCACACCAAGCTGTTACATCCTCCCAGATTTTTCCAGAAAAATTACAACAGAAAAAGAGATGATTCCAATCTTCAGTTGCATTTTGACAAAGACAGCAAGTCTGATCAACATGGATTCCTATGTTCATAAGATAATCACATGTAACCATTCTTTCTTGTAAAGCCAACCACATAATGAACACACATTTTGGAGGGGCAATGTTTTGACATGTAATCTTGTGCCAAGCAACCTGCTGCACCTCTCCCCTCAAAGCCTTGTACATCTTCTTGATAGAGAACTGAGGTGATTCCAGCCATTCCATTCCATCAGAGAGAGAGTTCAAATAATTTCTAGCACCAATAATTTTCTTCATGACCCAAGAAATTTGGGTAGGGATAGTCATATGTTTCACATTTTGATTCTTGACATAGAAGCCATGAACCCACCTCACCCAGATTTTGTCCTTTTTTTGGGCTAAACTCCACAAGAGTTTGCATATAGCAGCTCTGTTCCATATCTGTAAATTCACCACACCCCAACCTCCAGCTGATTTAGGTAAACAAATTTTGTCCCAAGCTACAAGTGCTCTCTTGGATTGGCCTGATTTTCCTGTCCTAAGAAAGGACCTGCAGGCAGCCTGCATTGCTTTGATCACTTTTTGAGGGAGGAGAAACACCTGACTCCAGTAGATTTAAATTCCAAATAAAACTGACTTTATTAGTTGGAGCCTCCCTGCATAGGACAGGAGCTTGGCAGCCCAACAATCAATTCGAGCTAATATCTTTTTGATGAGGGGCAAACACTGCATAACAGACAACTTCTTAGAGGAAAGAGGGACCCCTAGGTATTTGAAAGGGAGTTCCCCTTTGGTCGTACCTGATTCTCTTAAAATTTCTTCCTGAAGTCCTTCATGAACTCCTCCAAAATAAATGCAGCTCTTTGATTGATTAACATTTAATCCAGACACATCTGAGAACTTCTTAAAAACTTTCAACAGTTGTCGAATAGAACTAGCATCTCATCTTGTGAATAACAACAGGTCATCAGCAAAACACACATGTATAAGTTCCAACCTCTTGCACCTAGGGTGAAAGTGAAAGCTTCTATTAACTTTAAGCTCCTGCAGACACCTGTGTAAGTACTCCATACACAACACAAAAAGATAAGGAGAGATAGGATCCCCTTGTCTTAGCCCTTTTCTGGCTTCAAATGGTTCTGTGAGATCACCATTAACATTGACTGTGTAAGAAACCGTGGTCAAGCAGGCCATAAGCCATGAGACAAATCTATAAGGAAATCCAAGCTCAACCAACAAATACTTGACAAAAGGCCATTCCACAGAGTCATAGGCCTTTTGTATATCCACTTTCACCATGCATCTAGGGGATATATATTTCCTGTTGTACCCTTTTACTATTTTATGGCTAAGTAAGATATTGTCAAAGATAACTCTTCCTTTCACAAAAGCGGATTGGTTCTCACTTATGATCATCCTATAATTATTCCATACTAGTATTATATTATTTTCCCAATAATTTTAAATACGGATCACTCATCATTTGATTGGGTAATTAGAACACTCGTAGTGGGGGACTCGATCCCCGACTCGAGTCAGCTGGAGATCGAGCCCCCCTGATAACGAGCCGGACACAACGTATCTCGACTCATTCTATCGCGCTTGAGAGAAATGTAAGGCACGTGCAATGCACGTGCCATTTAAAAAAAAATCTGGAGAATGGCATCCAACGGCCGGATTTTGCAACAACTAATGTTGACGTCAGTTGGTTGTTGTAATTTTTGCAAGGGCTAATGCACATATTTCCTTCACAAGTTCCACACAATTTCATTCAAATTCCTCTTAACTTCTCTCAATTTACATCTTCAATACACTCAAATTCTCCAATTTCATTTTCAAATTGTTTGTCAAATGGATCCCAACAAACCTGATTACTACTCGTCAAATTGGGACTGCGATCTCTCGGAGCCAACATTGAGAAGATTCGTTTGAAGTGCGAGACTATATGGACTTAAAAGTTATCTACATGGACACGTTGAGAATGACCCCCGAGCAGCTCGCCATACACGAGCAAAAACGTCGCCAAAATCCTCGCGCGGAGAGCCGGAAATTTGTAGTTTTTTATTTTAATTATGTATTTTTTTTTATTTAAACTATGCAATGTTTTCAATTTAATCAAGTAATTTTATTATTTTTATTAGTGTGAATTTTGTATTTTTAAAATTAAATAAAAATTCAATAATTCAAAACTAATTAGAACAGGTGAGCGAATGAGCAACCACGAGAACGAGACCTGGTCTCCCCATCCAATGGAGTGGATAAAGTTCAACTCAGATGCCTCGTCAATGGATCCCAACAAACCCGATTCCCTAGTTTAATGGATGAATTAGTCTGTTGTAGTCTCTACTACTGCTACAAATGCTAGAATCATGTTTGCCTTCATAACGACATATTCTCCAAGGCATTTCAGGTGAAGAATTTTATCTGTTGTGAGCATTTAATGTTGAGGCCTATCTTATATAGTATTGCCTATTTTCGAATCAAATTTATTTAAGAGTATATTAAAAGCTCACTCGTATTCTTGTTATTGTAATTGCATATAATAAATTGAATCCATTGGGTTTTCTTAGTTCCGTAGTTCTCAAACAATGCATGTTAATTACTTGCTTTGTAATGGTAGCTTTATCTAGTCAGTGACTCAGTGATAAGCTTGAAAACCAAGCTGAGAAGATATGATATCAGATTCTATGCGAAACTCAACGTTTCTGGAGTCAAATTTCCTAACAAGATAGTTAAATGTTCTGTCACACATAATTTTGGAGAACATCTCTTCCTTTCTTTGTCGAGCAATATGTTTTCTGAGTCAAGTAGTTTCTAATGTTCTCTGCAGGATGAGAAAGAAGTTATGCGGCTGTTGGATACATTACGTGTCTTTCTCTTGTCGTGTTTGGAATCCTAGGGTAATCTGCTAAACCTTTTTTTATGTGTTCATTCCTAGAAGAGTTGCACTTGGATATCAATACATGTCATTTATAATTCAATTGTTAATTGTACTTTACTTATAATTGACTTGGTTTTATTATTTCTCTAGCTTTGGCAATTGAAATGAGAGAATTGTGAGTGGTGCAAATAATCATGTAGCAAGTTTGACTGTGTTTGTCCATATCACATATACTACTGGTTTTTCTCATCTGGAGCTTTAACATGGTTTGATCACATTATAAATCAGATTTGGAATTGGTTCTATATAGTTGCCATAATATTTTTGCAGTAAACATATGACAGACTGACACCTTTTTGAACAACTTATCTATGTAAAAAGATATACTTGTATGCAATGAACTTGTGCTTTCTATTTTAGAATTTTACATTCTTGGCATCTTGAATTACTGGCGTCTCTAATGCATTCTAGTCTCTTGACTTGTTGGGTTCTAAATTTTGTAAATATCTAGTTTTGTAAACTCGAGCTCTTTAAATATCGTTATTGATTGATAATATTTGGATTATTTCTTATTCCTTTCTCATTAGAAGATGGACTGCACACTTATTCAAGAGTACAACTTAATTAGTTTTTAAGGGTTAAGGAAGATAAAGCCCATTTATCAAAAGACAATAGTCAATCTCAGCTCATCACAAATAATGATAGACCTGAAGAGCATAGCCAACCAGCTTTGAGAAAGCAGTGATAGTTACATCCTTTCCTTCTCATTCTATCTGCCAAAATATTAACAAATTATTAATAGATAATCACGGGAACATTGAAAGTTCAATACAGGAACATTTTAGCACTCCAGTTTCACCACATAATACAAATTCAAAACCTTAGCTGCTTCCACAGCTTTTGAAACTTCAGCTTCCTGGCTTTCATGTTCTCACTTCTTTACATCAATCTGTATGTTAAACTACCAATAAAAACAACCAACAAAATACACTACAAAGATCAGCCAATTCAAAATTACCAGAAGCAAGAAAATACACTACAGAGATAAGCCAATGAAAAATGACCTTCATTTGAACAAGGCTTAACTCCAATAAAAACAAGCAAGCATGCAATTGAAATTGTATATAGATTTTTTTTTTTTTTTTGGGAAATTTGACCGTTTGATTGCAACGGAAATAAATTAGATAAAGTGAAATGTAGCATAGTGGTGTCGGATATAGGCATATTGCCGTTTGGAAATGATTTATCAAGAATTTTTTTTATTTTTAAAATTTATATAATATATAAATTATGAATTTTTCTCTTTAAAATATTATAACTAATTCGTTTGAACTTCGTTTTCTATGATTTTTATGTCGAATGAAAGCTCTCGTTGTAAGCTTTAATATAAGATATATATTAAATATATTTTATTGGAATTATAGACATCGAAATACCGAAAAACTAAACGAACTACGAAGGTACGAAATGAAAAGAAAATATAAAAAAATAAAAATTATTGACTTAATAATTGCTGGCACTTTTCGTCACCAACTCCCGCTCGCGCTTGGAAACACGCACCCTCATCCTTGCATCGTATCCTCCACGCCCCTCTCCACTGACGCTCGCCCTGGCCCACCTTCTGCTTGGAACACTACAAAAAAACTCTCTTTTACCGACGGATTTTTCCGTCGGTAAAACAAAGGAATCCGTTGGTAAACAGATTACCGACGGATTTATGCCGTCCTTAAATACGTCGACGGTAAAGATTTATTTCCGTCGGTACATTTAACGACGGATTACCGACGGAAATTCCGTCGGTGACGTTCTGTTTTTTGTATTCCGTTGGCTGGAAATAGCGACGAAATACCGACGGATTATTCGTCGGTAATTACCGACGGATTAATATCCGTCGGTAAGTTTTGAAGAATCGAAACACACATTACCGACGGATTTTCAGTCGGTAATTACCGACGGATTTAGGTCCGTCAGTAATGGTTTTAACAATATTTTTTTAAAAATTGTATTATATATATATATTTATTAATTTATTTTTGCAATATTTTTGTCGAATTAAAATTTCCAACAAAAAACCAAACATCAGGCGAAATAATTAATTTGCATTAAAAGCGATTTGTCATATATCAAATAATATCATGTTCGACAGATATAAATGTAAAAGGTAAAGTAGTTTAAATATTCTAAAATAATAAAAATACTAAATAATTAAAAAAATATCCAACAAACAAGTTAATCATACATCAGGACCAGGGGGTAGAGGTGGACGAAAAAACTGCCCTGACGCCAGCATCTGCTGGAACTCGACAAACTGCTGCTCCAGACGTGCACGTGCCTCGCGTTCCGTCTGCTGCTCCTGCTCGGTGCGGGCACGTGCCTCTCGCTCCTCCTGTAGCTGCTCCTCTAAGCTGCCGATTCGTGTCTGAAACATCTCTTGTGTCAGAGCAGCCGTAGAACCGGAGCTACCACTGGATGCAGTCTGTCTGAGCTGGCTGCTGCCGAAGTTTCCAGTGCCGTAGCGCCTCTGCTTCGTGGGCTGTGTGATCTTCAAATAGATCTCGTTCAAATCGGATCGTCCCTCCGCAGCAGCCCGGCGATGAACCTCGGCCTAATTCATAAATATAAATGTGTTAAAAAATATATTATCATCAATTATAACAATTAGAAAAACTTAATTAAATACTTACATCAATTTTTTCATCCCTCGGCTTCAGATAAGTTCCATCGGCGTTCACGTGCAGTCGGCAGAAACTCGCATAATTCAATGCATCCGGTGCGAGCCCCTGCTCTGCTGCCTATTCATGCATTATTACAAAATATCATATATAAGTTTTAATTATAAATTAAAAAGTATAATATATACATATAGGGCGCGGATAAAAAAAAAACACTTTCTTATGTGAGAAATAAGAACAAATCTGGACCCTTGATCTATGCATTTAGTTTCTGCATTTTATGCATCTCCGATGTAATAAAAATGCATTGTTCTTACGTTCTTATATAAGATGTGTTCTTACCAGATCCGCTCCCCATACATATATATATATATATATGGTGGATCAAATAAGAACACATTTTTAAATGAGAAATAAGAACAAATCTCAACCTTTAATATATTATGATCTATGGCCAATAATTAATCATACAATTACAATACAATTATTGCGGTGAAGGATAAGATTGTAAAATACGTCAATTGTAACCTCCAAGTTCCATAAATTATGGGATTATTACCATAACATTGCCAACTTATTTTTGGTACAAAAAATAGATTTGGTATTTCAATTCCACCGATATTATTATCATTCTGCTAATTTCTTTATATTTATACTTCAACCAATTTTTATCAAATTCACACTTTTAATATTCATAGTTTATTTATTAAGAATCAGTGATATGGGCCATGAACATCAATTTACCATGCTTTCATGCATGCAATAATATGACATGCTATGCAAATCTTACTAATTTCAATTCAAATGGTATCACTGCAAGTTTGACTTATCATGATGCAGTTAAATCCCAAATAATGTGACCTAAGAAAAAAAAATTAAAAAAATAATCCGAAATGGGTTATCTTTTTAAATTATGTAATGCATGTACATTAGGGACTGCACTTGATTTTTGTTTGAGATAAAAAATAATCCCTTTTTCTTTTTTTTTTGAATTGTATAACTAGGGGTGTCAAAATTGGCCCGAAATGGCCCGGCCCGACGGGCCAGCCCGGCCTACCCGCTATTTTTACCGGGCTGGGCTACGATTTTAGAGGCCCGAAAATTTTCGGGCCTATCAGGCCCGGCCCGCTTGGCCCGCCGGGCCGCGGGCCGAAAAAGCCCGCCGGGCTTCGGGCCAAAATGGCCCGTCTGATTTGTAGAGTGTGTATTTGTATTTGACTAAGTATTTGTTGTTTGTTGAGTGTTGACAAACCCTAAAGGCTAAAAGGATGAGAGAGTGAGTGAGAGATAGAAAATCAACCACAACTCCCAAATCAAACCACAGCGCCGCTACCCATCCACAGCCGTACGCCGCCACCCATCCCGATTCCCGCTGCCACAGGTCCGCCACCGTCACTCCACCAGTCTCCAGCCACCGCCGGCCACTTCTACAGCCCTACGTCCCCTACCCAAACCAAACGGCAAACCCCCAGGCCGCACGGCCCCCAGCCCACAGCCGCTCCACCAGTAAGCCGTCGTGCTGCCACCATCGCTCCACCAGTCTCCAGCCACCGCCTGTCACTTCTACAGCCCTACGGCCCCTACCCAAACCAAACGGCAAACCCCCAGGCCGCACGGCCCCCAGCCCACAGCCGCTCCACCAGTAAGCCGTCGTGCTGCCACCACCGCTCCACCAGTCTCCAGCCACCGCCTGTCACTTCTACAGCCCTACGGTCCCAACCCAAACCAAACGGCAAACCCCGGCACCGCTCCTACCACCACCGCTCCACCAGTCTCCGGCCCACCGACTGTAAGTTTTATTTGTTTCTATTGTGCGAATATTATTTATTTGTTTGTTTGTCTGAATATTATATGCTGCAAGTTTTATTTATTAGTTTGTCTGAATATTATATGCTGTAAATTCTGGTAGTTTTGTTTGAATTTTAAGCTGAAAATTTCAGTTTGGTAGTAATTTCAGTTTGGTAGTTTGGTGGTAATTTCAGTTTGTCTTGTATGAGTGTAGGAATGGATACCAATGAAAGCAATAATATGGTGAATGAGAAGGAGAATGAGAAGGAGGATGACGTGCAATTATTGGATACTCCTACTTCTAAGAGTACACCAGTCATTCCAGGTAATTCTTTCGTCGATTGTAACAGTACGATAGGCACTACCAGGACGGCTGTTGATTCTGTTGAAATTGTTGATAAGGGAACTTCGAAAAAGCAAAAATCTGATGTGTGGATGTATTTTGATCAACCTTGCATGGTAGATAATGTTGAAAAGTGTAAATGCAAGCATTGCAATAATTGGTACACTTGCAAAGCTTCGAATGGCACCACTCATTTAAAGCGTCACGTTAAATCTTGTTTGAAAATTCCTAAGTATCAAGATGTGAGTAGTATGTTTGATAATCGAGCTGCATTTTTGACAAAATGGAAATTTGATGCTAAGGTATATAGGGATAAGTTGGCTAGAGCTATCATTAAACATGATCTCCCATTTTGTTATGCTGAGTACGATGGAATTAATGACCTGAATACAAGCTTGAATCCTGAATTCAAATCTATCAGTAGAAACACAGCAAAAAATGATTGTATGAAAGTGTTTGACATCGAAAAGGGTAATTTGAAGAGGTTGTTAGCTGCTCATTCTGGACGAATATGTTTGACTTCTGATGTGTGAATTTCTTGTGACCACAGTAGGCTATATGAGTGTAACTGCGCATTTTGTTGATGAAAAATGGGAGTTAAATAGCAAATTACTTTCTTTTGTTGAGTTAGATACTCCACATTCTGGCATTGAATTATCTGGAAAGTTGCTTGAAGTCCTTAAGGATTGGGGTATAGAATCCAAGATATTTTCATTGACTTTGGATAATGCTACTTCCAATGACAGCATGGTTAGATTCTTGAAAGATAGGCTTAATTTGCAGAATAGTTTGCTGTGTGGAGGTGAATTTTTTCATGTAAGGTGTTCTGCACACATCTTGAATTTGATTGTTCAAGAAGGTCTAAAGGCTGTAGAAAATGCATTAAAAAGAATAAGAAATAGTGTGAAATATGTTAGGGCTACAGATGGGAGGATGAGAGAGTTTCGAAAGTGTATTGAGGAGGTTCACTTAACTGAAATTAGTGGGGGTTTCTTGAAGTTAGATGTGTGTACTAGATGGAATTCCAACTATTCAATGCTTGAAAGTGCTATCAAGTATCGTCGGGCATTTACTTGTTTGAGCTACAATGATACAAACTACAAGTATTGCCCGACCAATGAAGAGTGGGAAAGAGCAGGTAGAATACGTGAATTTTTGGAACCTTTTTTCTCCATCACTAACTTGATATCTGGGACATCATATCCTACCTCCAATTTATATTTTATGCAAGTTGCACAAATAGAAATGAAGTTGAATGAACTTGCTAATTCGGAAGATGAGGTGATTAAAGATATGGAGTCAAGGATGAAAGTTAAATTCGATAAGTATTGGGATGAGTATTGTGCCACTCTTGCCTTCGGAAGTATTCTTGACCCCAATTCAAAGTTGAAATTCTTGAACTTTTGTTATAAGATACTTTACCCAAAGGATTATGAGGCCAAGGTGACGAAGGTAAAGAATTTGTTGTATAAACTCTTTGGTGAATATGACAAAATTGAAACCCCATCAAGCTCGTGTCCTACTATCTCTGCAAAAGGGACTCTTTCTCAATCTCAACCACATGGGGGCACAAGTACTATCTCCTTTATGGATGTAAGTATGTTTGACTATTAATTATGTGTTACTGTGAAAGTATCAAATTTTATTTATATGTTCTAATTTAACTCTTGTTTATGCTTGTTTGTCTGGTAGTTGTTTAATCAAGAGTTGAACGAAGAGGATTCAACTAGTGGCCAAAGTGAACTTGATTTGTACTTAGAAGAGCGTTTCAAACCCTTTCCGAAGATAAGTGTTTTAGAATATTGGAAAGTGAATGCTAATCGGTTCCCTCGGCTTGCAAGGATGGCTAGTGATATTTTGAGCATTCCAATCACCACGGTTGCTTCGGAATCTACATTTAGCATTGGTGGTCATATCTTGCAAAAGTATAGAAATTGTATGCTTCCCAACACCGTTCAAGCTCTCATTTGCACTCGCAATTGGATACATGGTTTCAAAGAAGTTGAAACTTCGGGTAATGACATATTAATCTTATTTTTTTCACATGTAATATTTATTATAGCTACTAACTTGTTTTTCATTAATTTTTTTTAAATTATAGATATGCAAGAAGAAGAAGAGGTGGAGGAAATAAGCTTGTCTAAGGAAGATTCAAGTAACATGGAGAGTTGAAGACTTGTAGAATTTCATTTATTTATATGTCGTTTCATGTTTGTTTTTGAATTAAGTAGACTTGTGGTTGTGAGTTTTGGAATTAGTTCATGGATTTATGGATTATCTTTTTATTATGTTAGACTTGTTGGAGATTTGAAATGTTTGTTATGTTATGAGTCTTATGACTTATGATATTTTGTAGTTTAACTGTGTCGTTATTGGTTATGTATTTGTGGTGTTAATGTTATGTGATTTACATTTTATATTTTGTAGCTTCGGGCCGTTTTGGCCCGGTGGCCCGCTGGCAGCCCGGTGGCCCGTGAAGGGCCGGGCTGGGCATCCATTTCAGCAGCCCGATAGAATTTCGGGCTGGCCCGGCCCGAATATATGCATCTGGCCCGTTGGGCCGGGCCGGGCCAGCCCGGCCCGAAGGTTTTGACAGCCCTATGTATAACATTACATTTAATGACCGTACCACGGACTCGAACCTGAGACCTTTGACCTCGGGAATAACCATTCTACAGCTAGGCCAACTCACGCACACGTTAATCCCTTTTTTTTTGGTGCATTATGTCAATGCATTAAATATATAAAACAAATGCATTATTCATATTCATCGTTTTATATGTTCTGAGTCAATACTTCGTTGTATATAATTCATTTTAACATTGTTTGCGTCTTCCTTTGGCTGATCCCGACGTTTGGTTCCCGAGAGTAAAAATATCTAAAATTGTTTGACATTTATATCAAATTGCACAATATCCATTAAAAAGATTCCTCAGTTCAGAAGAAGAGCAAAAAAAAAATGATAAATGCATTAACCATACCAATCAACACATAGCATAATATAATGCACAAACCATACCACATAAATGCATTTAGCATAGATACACAATTCTCTACATATCTAATGCACTAATATGAACAAATCGATGCATAAATTATTAAATACTGGGCTTAAAATTAATATTTGAACAATATTATGATAAATGAATATTTCAGACCTTCCAAAATCAAGAAAGCAATAAAATAAACATTAGGGACTGCACTTGATTTTTGTTTGAGATAAAGATTCTACAAATTCTCTCATCATTACAAAAGACTTCTGCGCCCATATTCTTTAACAGTCTTCCCACTTTTTTTACATTACTTTTAAGAGTTGCACTCTAGTACAGCCGGCCCGACCCGACCCGACTCGCCCGATCCGTCTCGGTCAATGTTGACCGGTCAACGGTCAATATTTGACTGTTGACTTTTACGTTTCTTTCTCCGCCTTCGGCTCCGATGTTAATTTATAGATAATGATTGTGGAAACATTAATATTTTTTAGCTCGCTCCGAGGCCTTCGGCTCCCCTCGGTCGCCTCTAAAAAAAATTAAAAAAGTCACCGGTCAATGTTGACCATTGACCGGTCAATGTTGACCGGGTCAGGTCGGGTCGGCCGGCTGTACCGTACAGCCTGCTGTACATGAGTTTTTGCCTACTTTTAATTGGCCTCTTTGGAGCTATGCTATCAACAAAGTCATCATCCTCAATACGACATGTATCTTATCGTGCTTAAATTTTGTCATATGAACACGGAATCAAAACATAATGTTAAAAATGGAACAAATAATTGATATAAATTTAAAATATATGGTACTAGTTATATGTTAAAACTAAATGCACAATAGCCAATAAGACAATGCAAAAAGTACAAAAATGATTTATATTAAACATATTGATCTCGCATAAATTATATTTGCATCAATATTTTTTTTGAAATATGCATACATATTGGACCTTAATTACACTACTTTATGACTCATTACTGTTTACGTAGTCATAGATTATTGACATGCTTGATATGTTTGATATATATCAATTATACCAATCTGCACAATATCCATAAATACAATGCACAAACTACAACAAATAAATGCATTTATCATATGTGTACATTTCACTACAAAATAATTCAACAATATGAACAAATAGATGCATACTTCATTACAGACTCAACTTAGTATTAATATTTGAACATTAATATGAAAAATAAACATTTCTAATCAGTGCATTAATCAACCTCCCAAAACTCTGAATAAATCTCTATGCCCTCTCATCCATACAATAATCTTCAGCCATATATAATATTGGGGTAATGGCCTGTAAATTCCTCAACTTTCAGCAATTTCTGGTTTTGCTCCCCACCTAAAGATTCTGCCTGTAAATTCCTCAACTTTCAACAATTTCTGGTTTTGCTCTCCAACTAAAGATTTTGCCTGTAAATTCCTCAACTTTCAATTGTTTCTGATTTTGCTTCCAGCGATGAGATTCGACAAGAATAGTTTTGAAAATTTATAGACGTGGCTTAAATTAATCTATGTGGCACTCTCGTGGCATATATGTAAATTAAAAAAATAAAAAATATTTCATATCATCATCTCCACCCCTCTCTCAGTCTCGTTCTCCCCTGCTTTCTTTCATTCTCGTAGAGATAATTCAACCGAGAAAATACAGATCATGCGCTAGAAGGCACCCATAAAAGCACAAGAATTTTAAATCCTACTCACACCCATACAATCTTGCGCATGATCTGTATTTTCTCGGTTGAATTATCTCCGCGAGGATGAAAGAAAGTAGGGGAGAACGAGATTGTGAGAGGGGTGGGGATGATGACATGAAATATTTTTTATTTTTTTAATTTACATATATGCCACGAGAGTGCCACATAGATTAATTTAAGCCACGTCTATAAATTTCCAAAACTATTCTTGCCGGATCTCATCGCTGGAAGCAAAATCAGAAACAATTGAAAGTTGAGGAATTTACAGGCAAAATCTTTAGTTGGAGAGCAAAACCAGAAATTGTTGAAAGTTGAGGAATTTACAGGCAGAATCTTTAGGTGGTGAGCAAAATTAGAAATTGCTGAAAGTTGAGGAATTTACAGGCCATTACCCCTATAATATTCTGCAATTGTTGCAGATTCTTCTGCACGAATCAATGAATTAATCTCATTTCTAAATGATAAATAGATAAATAATCATTCTAATTCTCATACCATCATACAATGCATTATGATATATAACCAAGTGCATTATTCTGTAAACTAAAATGCATTAAAATATGTATTTACTTATAAACTAAAAATCACGAACACATATCTCCGAAATTGATTTCACTGATTAATTCTATCATTCTTTAGGCGCAAAAATTTATGTAGTTTTCAAAGCTTTTACTCTTCCAGTCTAAATAGTATCGCATCACCCAATCAATCTCGAATAAACATATTTGATGCATTACAAATCTCACAAAAAAATTCAAATTGAAACCACATAAACCCTAATAAACAAAGCTTCGACAATATTTTTCTTTTTTCATATTGCATAATAAATTACGTTCAGATTGAAATAAAATACAAATTAATGCATCAATCACGAACCTTCAAAATTATCGATCAGTTTCTTCAACCGACTCGTCGAAATTGCTCTCCAAGTAAGCTTAAAAATCACAAAATATGAAAGAAACAGATGAAGAACACCAAGATTTGAGTACTCTAAATATGAGTATTAATCTACTGTAGAAAGAGCGAGAATTGGAGAAGAAAAAAATAATGAAAGATATCTTGCAGATTTCTCTCAAAGATACCGTAAATTGATATACTCTGATTTTGGTAAATCTTAATTTTTTACTGTTATACCCTTTCTCTTTGTTAATTATTAAAGCTGAATTTTTTTGGTTACTAATCGAGTAATCCGTGTTAAATTATTGCATTAAAAATCAGCCATAGATTTATGGATTATCAATGGTCCTAGATTGTTCTTATTTCTCATCTAAGGGGGTGTTCTCACCAGATCCACTATATATATATATATATATATATATAGCGGATCTGGTAAGAACACATCTTATATGAGAACGTAAGAACAATACATTTTTATTACATTTGAGATGCATAAAATGCAGAAACTAAATGCATAAATATTTTAATGCATAAACTACAATAACTTAATGCATTAGCATTTAAATGCATAAATTAGAGTAATTAAATGCACGGTTAAATCTGGACCGTAGATCAACAAGGATCAAGGATCCAGATTTGTTCTTATTTCTCACATAAGAAAGTGTTCTTATTTGATCTGCTATATATATATATATATATATATATATATATAGGAAAAGGATCATATAAGAATGTATCTTAACCTAAGAAATAGGAATAGATCTCCACCATACATCTACAAGGGATGGAGGGTCAGATCTGACCCAGGTCAAATCGGGTCGGACCCGGTCAGCCCGTTGACTTTCGGTTTTTTTTCGAATTTTTTTTAAGAGTCAGATGACATGCACCACACTGTGCAATGAGATGCACCACTAAGTGTATTGGTATGCACCATTTTTAATTTTTTAATATTCTTTTTCATTATTTTTATTTTTTATTTTTTATTTTTTATTTTTTTTCAAGAGTCGAGCGAGGGGAGCCGAAGGCCTCGGAGCGAGCTAAAAAACATATAATGTTGCCACAATCATTATCTATAAATTAAAATCGGAGCCAAAGGCGGAGACAAAAAAAAAATTCCAAACACTTGCTTATTGATATGGTATGAATACAATGATTTGAAAAGTAGTTTGATTTCATCATACCAAATCACCCCAAGATTTTCCTTCGTTTTGATATAGTTATACACACACACATAGTGTATGAGATAAATCTCCATGTATTATGAGATGCACCACAATGCATTTTGAGATGCAACACTATGTGTAATGAGATGCACCACCATGTATAATGAGATGCATCACAATGTGTAGATGCAACACACTGTGTAATAAGATGCATCACAACATGAAATGAGATGCACCACACTTTATTAAAAAAAAACGGAAAAAAAAATTTCGAAAAAAAATTTTCGAACCATAAAAAAAAGTGAAAAGTCAACGGGTTGACCCGGGTCCGACCCGGTTTGACCCGGATCCGACCCGATTCAAATCTAGCCATCCATCTATTGTAGATGAAGGGTTGGGATTTATTTCATATTTCTTAGTTTAATGGCTATTTTCACTAGAACCACTTCATATATATATATATATATATATATATATATATATTGGTTAACAAGTTAAATAAAAATTACGTACCAACGACTGAACGAGGAGACGAGTGGATCTTGATCCTCTCCTATGCTTGCTAATCCCTGTGCCGGGTCCATCGGGCTCAGCCAACCGATTTGCACGAGCTTTTTCTGATCTAGCAATCACATCTGGATTCGCCCAATACTCTTGCAAACCCGCCCAAAACTCATCAGTCAAGTAAGGGGGTTTTGTGTCAGGGTTTTTGATCCACAGTTTCTTCATATCGTTCACCCACCCACTGTATCTGACAAGTGCCTTGGCCTCCCACATTTTATACACATCTGCTTCCCACTCAGCTGGCCAACTAAAATATTTCTGTTGAACAAAATATTAATTAATAAGTTAATCACATTTTATTGATAATAGTAGTAACAAACTCCTGAAATTTTATTACCTTAAATTTTTCAAAGAATATACCCTTGATGCTATCTGGAGTCAATTTCCAACTAAACCCTCCTAGATTTTGAATACTCTTAAAATTCAATGTAGTAGTATGAGAGATCCCAGGTACCTCTAGTAGATAACTTTCCATTTGTAAAAAAAAACAAAAAAATTAGACAATTAACACATAAATATATATAATATATCATATATTATAATAAAAATTTCAATATTTATTATATATATTAAAATTTTCAATATTTATTATATATGATCCCTAACTTTATCAACCCCCCGAAATGCCAAATGCTTACACTTCTTACATGTACACCTGATTTTATCTCCATCCATGTACTCTTTCTGATTACTTGCATACTCAATAAAACTATCAAGTCCCTTCTCAAATGCAGGACTATCATGATAACAATAATACATTCACTGACGATTTTCACCCATTCTTGTAAATTCTAACAAAAATATAATAAATGCATTAATTACTTTAATCAAACAAAATTTCGGCAGCATAACCCTACTATCCTACCTACCAAGTGCTCGACTCTACCAACAGCTATAGTAACCATAATGGTTCTAAACGTCTATATCTACCCCCAATGTGAATGTCCTTAATTAAGATGTAATTAATTTATATCCCAATAGGAGTAGATCCTTAAGAAATTAATTACATCTTTCACCAACAAAGTTCTAAGTTCATCCCCAACTTATCATAAATAACGCGATCTTCAACATAATATATTCACATAAATAAATAATATCACATTGTTGGGAGACGATCCTTAAGATGTAATTAATTTATATCCTAATGGGAGTAGATCCTTAAGAAATTAATTACATCTATCCCAAATTTATACTTACACAATTGCTACATACTTTAATATATACATCTTAAAACAATCTCATGCTATTAACATCATAGATCAAAGTTACACTTATACAATTACTATAAAGTTTTATTATAAATAAATCATTTTATACAACTACACTATATATACAATTAAATCATCATCATAAAACAAACTCATGCTATTTATAATAAATTAATTTACACTTATCAATTATACTGCATGTTATACTTATACTTCATCATAAATAAATTTCATGCTATTTATACTTATACTTCAACATCAAACAAACTCATGCTAATTTTTACATCATAAAATAAACTCATGCTATTCAAATCATATTTTATTGGCAAATAATCGAACAAATACACAATTCATGAACTACAATAATTTAACTAGATTCAAATTCTAATTATTTATGGAAACTAACTTGGAAACAACGGGATAGGAAAACTAACTTGGAGGGTTGATGTTTCAACTCTAAACACCTAGAATTGACTCGCAAGAGAACGAGGTCAATGTAGGGCGTCAAGCTAACCCAAGTCGTATTCTCAAGGAAGGCTCAACAGGGCTAATGCAACTCGTATTATTTACACAGAACAGAAAATAATCCTAAACATTCTAAACCAAGATTTTGAGAGATTAAATATTAAACTAACAAATGAGATCAAAACAATAAACGAATAAATAAATTGGACAATGAAATAGGATAAATATATTAGGATTTAGAATCTTCTCCTCGAATTCTCACCTAGCTTGTTTCTAATCAATTCCAATAATCAATCACGCGTAATCAACTTCAACATAGGGCAAACATCAATTACTTTCGCTTCAATCCGTTAAACCCTAAAGACTAAATTACACGATGACGATTAATTATTAGACATGCGTTTCCGATCAATCTAATGTTGAAAGAATCACGATCAAGCAATAGAATCATCTATCGATCTCATCTATCACTTAACAATATCAAATAACGAATACTTATTCAATATAATAAAATAAATTCGATCAACAGAGGAATTAATAATTAACAAGCATGGTTCGAACACGATTCGAATATCTAAACCCTAATTAAAGAATTAGCTCAACATCGCACAATTCATCCGACAATAATTACAAGAATTCATCGATAAAATTGCAAGAAATAACGGTGAAGAAATCCTTACAATAAAACGGATATAATCCTTGATGATGATCCTTCGATTTCAAGATAATCAAAAAGAAAAGAAATGAAATAGCAGACTGCTGCTGTCGAGAATCGGATGAAATTATGATGCTGCTGCGTGAGCTACTGCGTGTTGTCTTCTCTCCTCTCCAGCCAGCAGCCGAGCGTCAATCCCCCTTTTAAACGCGTACAGCCGTTACTCCAGTCCAGCGCTCGCTGGTTTCCACCGCCGGCTGCCTTCCAGCGCTGGCTGCCTTCCAGCACCGGCTGAGAGTGAATCCCCGAACACACCTCCAGCGGCCGCTCAAATCCAGCGTCGGCGGAGTTCCAGCCGTCATCTTCCGCCGGCCGCCGGAATGATGCCGTTGTTCGTCGTTTGTCGCTTTCCGGCTCGTCTCCGCCGCGGCCGTCCGTAGCCGCCGCCGCCGTGGTCGAGCCGTCGTCCGTAGCCGCCTTCTTGTGGTCGAGCTGCGCCGTGGTCAAGCCGCTTCTTCTTGTGGTCGAGCTCGCCGTGGTCGAGCCGCTGTCCGTAGCCGCCGCTTCTTCGTTGTTCTAATGCTGCTTTTCAACGTCCAGCAACCGATCGAGAAGTTGTTGCTGCTGATGTGTGTTGTTTGAGCTGCGTTGTTTTCTCCAAAGTATGAGAAATAGCTGGTTGCTGCTCTCGTCTTTTCTCTCCTCGACTGCTGTTGTCGTTCTTCTTAGCTAGCGATCGTTGTTTCCATCACCCACGTATTTCTTTCACTTTATTCACCACTTTTACGTTTTTTCCATAACAAACTCGAGATCCTACACAAACGACATGAAAAACCAAAAAGAATAAAACAAAGCCAAAATACGAATAAAATAAACGGGAAACATAAATGCAAGCACAAAAATACGACAAACTAAACACCTAAAAACGACACAAATAACGACTAAACAGTTGACTATTGCAGAAGCCGGCGACGATGGCTGCAATTATGACGGGAGTGACAACTGCAAATTTGGGCCGAAAGAGAGAAACAGAGAAAGAGACAGTGAGAGAGACAAAGACAGTAATTAAGATAGAAATGGAGAGAGAGAGAGAGTGCATACCGTGATGAGATAACCTGGAAGGCGGTGACAGCAAGGCGGCGATGCGGCGGCGGCGGCGAGGCAGGGGCGGGGCGGAGGTGAGAAAGGCGGCGAGGCGAAGACAGACAAGGCGGGGCGGTGGCGCGGCGGCAAGGCAGGCATGGAGGTGAGGCATGGGCGGGTCGGGGCAGGGGCGGGTCGGGGCAGGGGCAGGCGAGGCGGAGGCGGGGCGAGGCAGGGGCGGAGAGTGAGAGAGAGGCGGACGGGGCAGGACGGCAGGGACGGGGCGGGGCGGTGGCGCGGCGGCGAGGCAGGGGCAGGCGAGGCGGAGGCGGAGGCGGGGCGAGGCAGGGGCGGAGAGTGAGAGAGAGGCGGACGGGGCGGGGCGGAACGGCGGCGAGACCCCGAGGCGGTGGGAGGCGGGCGGCGGAGGAGAGTGAGAGAGAGAGGCGGATGGGTGAATGAGGGAGAAATTAGGTCTGCTGGGTATATCGCAGATTTACCGACGAAATTATATATAATTAATTTTTTTTTTCGGATTACGATTACCGACGGAAGTTTATCCGTCGGTAATTAACGATAGATAAATTCGTTGGTAAATATATATAATTAATTTATTATTTTTTTCCCGGGTTATGTTTAACGACGGATTTATCTATCGTTAATTATTATTTTTTATTAAATATTATTTTTCGCCTGTTTACAAATACCGACGGATATATCCGTCGTTAATTACCGACGGCAAACGTTCCGTCGGAAGTTTGTTTTTTTATTTTTAATTAGATATATTAAATATTACCGACGGATAATTTCGTCGGTAATATTACCGACGGCTAATCCTTTTGTAAGCCGTCGTTAAGTTCTTAATAGCCGACCCGCCTTTTTTCTGTCGGTAATTACCGACGGAATTATATCCGTCGGTAAAAACAGTTGGTAAACATGCATTTTTTTGTAGTGGAATCCAGGGTCGGTCCTGACAAAAAATGGGTCCTGGGCGAAACATAAAAAATGGGCCCTATATTTACCGTATAAAATCGCAATATCGTACTAATTTAAACACACACAAAATTCGTTAATTACTTGCAAATATATATAGAACACTTTTACATGAAAATGATGGATGAAATATCAAAAGTAAAATTTTGATTCGGAAAAGAAAACAGATGTAAAAGTTTTAAGAGATATAACAATAGATATATAGTCCGTGATAACCATAATTTTGAACGTGGGGATCCAAATATTTATTTCTAGTTATAACGTAGTAATATAAATCATATATAATAAAATTCAACTTTTATATGAATTAGACAAAAAACTTATACATAAAATAATACATTAGGACAAATCATTAAAAGAATTAGCAATTAAATTTGTGAGATTTTTTAAAATAGTGTCTAGAATAATAATTATTAAATATAAAGATAGATTTTTAAGAAATCGAAACACATATAAGTATTTTATTGGAATTTTTGATTAAATTTTATAATCCTCTTATTCTATATTATTAATTAATATTTTTGTAAAATAAGAAATTGGAAAAACCAGATTAGAAATAGTGTCTAGAATAATAATTATTACATAACATAAAGGTAGATATTTAAGAAATTTAAAATACAAGTATTTTGTTGGAACTTTGGAATAAATTTCTTAATCTTCTTATTCTATATTATTAATTAATATTTTTGTAAAATACCTAGTTATATATGTATAACGAAATAAGAAATTGGGGAAACCAATAAAAAAGTTGGGGGGCCAATGAAAAAAATTTAACTAAAAAATATGAAATTTAACTAAGAAAACTAGTTATATATATATATATACAAAACGAAATAAGAAATTGAGGGCCCATGCAAAAAAAATTGACTACAAATATGAAATTTAACTTGGGGGCCTTGCAAAATATATTAACTAAAAAATATGAAATATAGCTAAAATGATCTATTGAAGAATTGAACACAGAGTAAACGGATAAACAAACAACATCTCCTTTGCCAACTAAGTTAAACTACTATATTGTTATAACTTTTATAGTTAGGCCAAAATGCATACAAATTCCTGACATTTTCTCAAATTCTGGTTTAATTCCAAACCTTTTAATTTTTGCAAAATAAATCTCTACCTTTCAATTTTGCTTAATGTTCTCCCGACGATGAATTTGGGTGAAATTCAAAGTGACGTGGCATTCAAAACGACGACTGTTCTTCGCCTGCTTCGAATTGAGATTGTCGCGGATCCCTCCGACGCCCGACCCCGAATCCAACGGCGTCGTTTTGAACGCCACGTCACTTTGAATTTCACCCAAATTCGTCGTCAGGAGAACATTAAGCAAAATTGAAAGGTGGAGATTTATTTTGCAAAAATTAAAAGGTTTGGAATTAAACCAGAATTTGAGAAAATGTCAGGAATTTGTATCCATTTTTGCCTTATAGTTAATATATATAATGGTATTCATATTTTTGGGCCCCAAAATATTTAGGGCCCTGGGCCGTCGCCCAAGCCCACCGGCCCTAATAACTTCCATTTTTTGGAAGCTGCTACAATGGTGGGAGTTGGGTTCTATTTTTTGGAACCCAACCATTGGAACCACCCTAACGGTTGCCAAATAAAGTGAAGCTTCTCGAGGAAGCTTCAATACATCGAGAATGACAACGGACTGAGTCAGGGAAGGGTGTCGGATCAGAAATCAGAATATTGGGAGTGTCGGTGAGGCGATGCCGAATCTGACCAGTATCGTAACGCTGAGTCGGAAAATATTTTTGCCGGTGAGAAGTTCTTCGATGAAATAAGATGTCGGTGAAATAAAATAGGGCTCATGGGTTAATGATTGACATAACTGAGCCAGTTAACATCGTATGCCTTAAAAGAATTTACAAAAGGAAAAATTAAATTTAAAATATGGAACACATGGCAATCATCCAGATTGGCTGTGCAGTACAAGTAATTGCACCATAGGCTCTACCAATATCATGTCATGTCTGATCTAATAAAAATATGATTTCGTGTAATATTAATTGACCAAAAAAACTCGCCGATCACAACTAAGTTGTTCAGCCATCCAAGTCATGGGTCCGTTAGTAGGGTAAACACAAAAGTATGACTTAACTTGATCATGGTAAATCATTTAATAATTAAATATAGCGCATGATACAATAGATAAAGAAAATGAAATAAGAAACTCATTCCACATGTACGGTGGATGCTGTGCATATGGTGGTAGAATCCAGAGAGCCGTCCAAATTAATTAATTAATGATGGTATTTATCGTTTTTATTGTATTAATATTTTTTGATGGTTTAATAAAAATAAGAAAAGAAAAATCATGTGGTTTGTGGGAGATTGGATTGACACCATATGCCCATCATGCCTTGTCGTATCAACTATATGGCTAAGAAATTCCTTTATTTAGTAAAATTCTTGAGAAAAAGAAAACATATATAGTGAATTCTAAATGAAAGACGTGGTCATGCATGCCTTCGCTAATAAGCAAAATTTTGATTTGATTTGATTTGTTTTGTTTTTTTCTTTGTGTGTTTTTATAGGTCAAACAATATATGTTTGGATGCATAAGTATTTATGAATTTATACTAAAGTTCATGTGTTTTTATGATACAATAACAAACCAACAAAAGTATAGAATGTTAGCGACGTTAGGTTCAAGATTATCATAGTGATTCGTATTGAGTCTCTTGATTTTATTTTTTTACATTAATACTACTTTTGTTCGTACAATCCGAAAAATAGCTAGCAAAATTTTTTATATTAAGCAAAAAAAAAAAAGTTGTCAATATTGTCAAAAATAAGTGGCCACACACCAAAATACAAAATACTAAAAAAATAAAAAATAACTGAAACTGAAATCCCGTCTACGTGCTCAAAAATAAATCAAGTAAATGTATTAAATAACCACAGCCACATTCTCTCCCCCTCTCTCTCTACTATTTAAACACCTTCATTCACCACATCACATAATTCACAAACACCATTCAACATTCTCTCTCTCTCTCTCTCTAACTTTGTCGAGAGGGGCTTAAAAGCCCGGGGAAGAAACATTGTCAATCACGGCTATATTACGAGTAAACCGGCCCCTTGTGCACGTCCGAGCAGTTCGACGCAAGGGTTGTGTGACTGCGACCAACCCTTCGCCGCACGGCGGACGCGGCGCTTCCCCCGCCGAAGGCGGCAAACCCTCCGACCTACTCTTCCTCGCCGGCGGCGGTTACTAGCGCCCTTTCTTCTTTTTTTTTTTCCTTTCGTTTACGTTTTAGAGGGTTACTGTGTATACTGTTCAGAACGAAGAAAAAGTAGTTTAGATTACAAAGAATTAGATTTTTCAAGATGATGCTGAAGATTAAGAGGGTTCCTACTGTTGTCTCCAACTACCAAAAGGAAGATTCGGAGCAAGGCTGCGGCCGCAATTGCCTCAGAAGCTGCTGCCTACCAGGTGTTTGTTCTATTATCAGTTTGATTTTATTGTTCTTTTTTCTTTGTCAGTTTAGTGTTTGTGGAATTTACTGTGAATTGTTCTTTGGTTAGGGGCAAAACTACCTCTGTATGCTTTTAAGAAGGCGAACAATGTTATTATTGATAATGAATCTGTCGGAATTGAGAAGAATGAGCTCGAACCCGACTTCCTTGATTCTCTTCTTATTGGAGAGGTAGAGAAAATTTAGTAATTTTTTGTTTTACTGGAAAAAAAAATTGCTTGATTATTGAAATATTCATGATTTTCTTGGTGGCAGTGGGAGGATCGAATGCAGAGAGGGCTCTTTCGCTATGATGTCACTGCTTGTGAAACAAAGGTGTGTTTCCTTTTCTGCAAACCAATCTTGTTTTCGTTTATGCACTCAAATTTGAAGGTGAATTGAAGTAATTTTGTGTCTGACCTCTTTGTTTGTTCGGTGATGATATTGATTTGCAGGTAATTCCTGGGAAGTATGGATTCGTGGCGCAGCTGAACGAGGGCAGGCATCTGAAGAAGAGGCCGACTGAGTTTCGTGTTGACAAGGTTCTGCAGCCCTTTGATGAGAACAAGTTTAACTTCACGAAAGTCGGGCAAGAGGAGGTGCTATTCCAGTTTGAGGCGAGCGAGGACAATGAAGTTCACTTCTTTCCAAACGCGCCTATTATTGTTGATAACTCGCCCAGTGTTGTTGCCATTAACGTATGTTCGTGTTCATATCTCGTATTTGGATTTGATTTCATTTGCCTACTAGCTCTATATGAGAAGAGTTCTAGCTATGTTGTATAATGTAATGATGTATGTGTTTGATTTCACAGGTTAGTCCAATTGAATACGGGCATGTATTGCTCATCCCTCGTATTCTTGAATGCTTGCCTCAGAGGATTGACCGGCAGAGCTTCTTGCTCGCTCTCTACATGGCTGCTGAATTCGGAAATCCCTACTTCCGATTGGGTTACAATAGCTTGGGCGCGTTTGCAACCATCAATCACCTCCACTTTCAGGCTTATTACTTAGAGATGCCTTTCCCTATAGAAAAGGCTTCTTCTAAGAAGATAACCATGACAAATGGTGGCGTTGAGATCTCTAATATTCTCAACTATCCAGTCAGAGGCCTCGTTTTCGAGGGTGGAAACTCCATGGAAGAGTTATCCAATGTTATCTCAGACTCCTGCATCTGCCTGCAAGAGAACAACATCCCCTACAATGTACTCATTGCTGATTGTGGGAAACGGATTTTCGTCTTCCCACAGGTGAAGATTCTTCCTCAATGCTTCATGAAAAACAAAACAAAATTTTCGTCTTTCCAATTTGCATTATTGGCCTATTTTCTAATTTTGGGTTGTGTGAAAACAACAGTGTTATGCAGAGAAACAGGCTCTAGGGGAAGTGAGCTCTGAGCTTCTTGACACTCAAGTTAATCCGGCAGTGTGGGAGATAAGTGGACACATGGTATTGAAGCGAAAGACGGACTATGAAGAAGCATCGGAGGAGAATGCATGGCGGCTTCTGGCAGAGGTTTCCCTCTCTGAAGAGAGGCTACAAGAAGTTGTGGAGCTTATCTTTGAAGCCATTTGCCTCAACGTTGAGAAAGAAGTCGACCCTCCCATCATGCCAGACGAGTCAGATGCCGGCCCTCAATCACATGAAGACGGAGATTCCCTTAAGAGCTTGCAACCTGCTATGGTGCCTGTGTAGGCCAAATAAATGGTCATGTCTTGAGCTTTGGATATGTTATGATGCAGCATAGATATTTCCATTATTTTTACATTACATATTTTGCCCTAAGTAATAGCAAGTTGTGTTTGCTGTTGTTATAGGTTGATGCATGTAAGTTTGGTATACTATATTGTTTCAATCGCTTGCAATTTGTGCCTGTGGTTTATGTGCAATATCATGTCAATGGAAGCTTGGATTACACACAGTTGAGGTGTATCTGCAATTTCTTGATATGGTTTAAGAATAATTAACAATGCATCAATGTACTAGCTGAATGATACGTTCATCATGATTTCGACTTTTAGATACAAAAGATTCTATCTTATCAAATTAAATAATCTATCCGTATACAGTATTAAATTACTAAATTATCCTTAGACTTTAAAACAAGTGAAAATTTTGTAGGTATATTAAAATTTGTGAGAATATTCTCTTTTATAATAGTAATAATAGAAATAGAATGTGAAGCTCGTCTCGTAGCCTTTTCTGGACATGGCATAGCGAACAAGTCGATGGCACCTTCATATCGCAACGAGTTGATGTATGTATGGAACTCGTAATCAAACGAGATCGTCATCTTCACGGACTTTTTTGTATACATTTACTCGGTGATAGAATAGATTGACAGTTCATAATATTGAATATTTGAAGGATTACAGGATTGAAAAATTCAAATTTTTTCATTGATGAGATCAACCTAAACTATTTTTTTTTTTATCAATCTTAAGTATCATCTAGAGGGAACATCCTTAAAACGATCCAATTGATATTTTTCTCATTTTTTGTACTCAGTAGTTTCAAGAAAAGTTTCGACTTTAGCACCTCTCGTCGCTAAAAATTTCCGATTTCAACACCCCTACAATCTATTTCAGTGCCCCCCATATACTCCTAAAATCTTTAGGGTTACTTTAGGTGATAGTATAGATAAATAAAAATAGTATATGTCAATCCACCGTTGATTTTAATGGATTGATTACTTTTGAGCTTGTTTGATCATCTAATTCTTCATATAATCAATCCTATGTTTTATCAATCTATTCTATCACGCAAAGTAAACGCCCTCTTAAAAAAGTACCTCATGTCATCTACGAAATCGACTTAAAGTACTATATCTTTCATGCTCATAGTGACAAAAAAGGTTCACATGTAACCACAACTATAAATTTGGTCCCAAGAAATTCTAGTGGTCTATGTTTCTATATGAGAAAATGTAGCTTTCAATAATAACTTTCAGACACACTGTCACACAATTTAGTTCTAAATAGGTTTTGTCTAGACATATATACATCTCTTTCCCCTTTAAGCTAGCAAGGACCACATTTTGCCATTATAGAGTAAAGAATCATAAAATTCTGCAAATGCAGAAATTCCACATCCACTTGTTTAGGATATTCCACAAGAAAGAAAGAATTTGTAACCTCCAAACCATATATTCTATTTTAGCATCTACAGAGAAAAATCAAGAGTTTGAAAAATTTAATGAGTTGATTTTACAGATATGGAAATGCTATAGCAGGAAAGAGATATTCCAATGTTCAAGAGTTTGAAAAAATTTGCGATGGAGTTCTTTGAGGCATCATACTATTTGATTGTTGGAGTCGAGCTCACTTTCTTGGATGAATTAATTTTAGGATCACTTCGTTTTAAAAAAAAAGTTAATTACATGTAAATACATAAAATATGCAAATTATTATCCCATTTTTGACTTAATCAAAAACTATAACCGAAAAATACATGAAATTGAATTGAAATTTTGACCAATTTGAAACTCAAGTGGCATCATAAATTATGACCACAATCGGACACCCCTCGGCCTGTACTACCAAACCACAAATCAATTTTCAGATCTAGCATCAATTTGATATTCGAATTTCAACTAAATTGCCCAAAACCCTACTTCCATTGCACCAACTTTCCGACTAATTACTTCATCGCACACGTTCGACGACAAAATTAAAAGTATGGGCGGACAGCCCTCACATAGGTTTCAATTTGGACATTGAAGAAAGTTGAAATTTGACTATAACCAGCGCCAGAACTCGTGCGCATTGCTCCGCCATCCAATTTTCGTGGCCAATAATTTGGTCGTTTGAAGCCCAATAATTAATCTGAAGGGATTGTTCAAAATCTCTCAACGATATCTTTCTAATGATATCCATATTGTTGGATTTTGGTTGGCGAAAGTGGTCGGAAGATGAACTGAAAGGGACTGTCTTGACTTGGCACACCTTATGTATTATTTTGTTGCAATAAGAATTTAAGCCAAATTCCAAAAAATTAAAAAGTTTGTGTATTTTTTTCCAAGTTTTGTAGCCAAGTTAAATAGTCAATCATGTGAGAGTATAAGTTTTGTAGCCATTTTTTATGTCTTTTGATTATCACGTTTCTTAAACATGTGAAACAACTTCATTTTGGTATATAATCAGTTTTTCAACTACCAACTCAACCATTATGTTGAAATGAATTGTGTCTGTGTGATAAATGATAAATCTAGGGTTTGCGAAGGTAGCTGAAAGAAATAATAACACGATGACACAAGGATTTACGTGGTTCGATCGATGTGATCTACGTCCACGGGAGAGAATATAGAGAGCTTTTATTATGCTTGAGAGTACAATGAGTGTTGAATCCCTCTTACACCTCTAATCTTGCATCTATTTATAAGCCTTGGATTAAGCCCTAATCCTTCTAGGGATCGGACTCCTTATACATATCTAGTTTCTTAATACATGCATATTCGATTCTCATTCGTAGTAGAATTCTATCTTCTTCCAAAGTAGGGTTTCGTTACTTGGTCTTCAAGGCAGATGTTGACTTTGTTTGGGCCGAACTCTGTGGGCCGAGCTTTAATATATAGGCTCAATTAGCCTTAGGTCGGGCCCAGGATGAGGCCGGTACTATCACATCCCTCCCAAAAAAAGTAAAGAAGACATGTAGACGCAGACTACGAGGTCTAATTATTCGAGGTGATTGATCGCGCAAATCACCCATGCGAGCTGAAGGTCCGATCTGATGTTCCGATCTGATGTTCTGAGTTGAAGTAGCATGTAGCTGCTGTGTTATGTGGTTTAGGTAGGTTAGTAGACACGGCCCATACCCGATTTAGAGGGCGGGAAAAGTAATGGGCTATTTGAATTTTGTTGAGGGACGGTGCATATTCCGAGAAAGGCAGGCCCACGTTCACACGTGTCAGATGCAACGGCGGGATTCAAATGTATATTCACAGAAGTTGAAACGTTTCTTCCCCTATCACATCATTTCACATCCACCATCGTTAGCAGAAAAAGCCCTTGCTCAGAAAAGTTTTCTTCTTCCCAAAAATCCCCAATTTACTGTTCCTGTACCGCCGGTGTTCACTCCGTTGGTTCCTCTTTTCACAGCTGCAAATCACCTGCCGGAGCATTTATCTTCTATTTAACAAGTAAGTATGGCTTCTTATTCTCAGTCTAGTAGTAGTGGTAGCGAATCTCCGCCGGCAGTAGGCTTGAGTAGAAGCGTTGATTTTAGGATTTTTTCATTAGGATCTGCTACTCCTTCTGTCGAAACGTTAACAGTGTCCCCGTGTGTGAAGGGGAAAGTGACTGATTACCCCTCAATCTAAAACAAATCTAGGATTAGGTTTCTTGCCCAAACGTATAATTTCCCTATCGATGCTGAATTAATAGAGCCTTGCCCAGAGGATAGGGCTTGCTCTCCCCCGATGGGATTTGTTCTGGTCTGCGACTACCCCTCCCTGAGTCCTATTCCGAGCTCCAGAAGAAGCTTGGCTTAGCGTTAGGGCAGATAATGCCGAATTCGTTTAGGCAATTCACCGATTTGGGTGTGGCAGCGGTAGATAAGGGTTACCGAATATCCGCCGAGCTCATTCACGAGCTCTTTGTCTTCAAAAAGGCGGGGGGCTGGTACTACGCTGCAGCCCGGACTGGGTTCAAGGGGCAAACTCAAAATAAAGTGGACAAATGGCACAAGAAATTTTTCTTTTGCCGCCACAATAGTTTTGTCGACCTGGTTTGGAGGCTAGAAAAGCCTTGCGAGTGGGTAATAGAAGAGGTCGATAAGGATTTGGAGACCGCTGTGAAAGCGATGAGGGATCACGGTCCTTTTGAGGGGAGCTACAATGAAGACTTCCTAGCTGAAGCGGGGTTGAGCCCGTATGAGCCCCAAAGTATGGTGGATCCGGCGACGGGTGAGGCCCCGCTAGTGCTATTAGGATTGTTGTTCTTTGTTTATTTATCGTCCTAACCCTTCTCTTGATTTGTATTTGTAGTGAAGTTCGGGAAGATAAAGGGGGCTGATGGCAAGGCCGCAGCTCGTGGGGGTAAGAGGCCGAGGTCGTCAGGCCGATCTGCTTCCTCGTCTGATCTGGTTCAGCGAGCTGAGGTAAGAGATCCTAGAGCGACAGATGTTCGCTTTCCTTCCCCCACACCACCTCAGAAACGATCGAGGGTCGGGGACCAGGTCGAGGTGGACATTATAGACGTTACGGGAAGTGACGCGAGCCCAGTAGCTCCTTCGAACAAGCTGGCTGGTCTGCCTTTTCCCGAGGTAAAGACTTAGTGATTTCATGACATAATTTTCCTTAAGTCTTGCCTGTGTATCTAACTGCATTCCTTCTTGCAGGGTCTCGATATGTTCGTGGGTTGGCTGAAGGACAGCGTCGGGGAGATGTCCTCAAAACACGAGGACGAGAAAAGCCAATACTCCGAAAAGCTGATGTCGGCTATTGCCCGGGCGAAGAAAGCTGAGGCCGAGCTGATTAAGGCCGAAGAGGGCAGGAAAGCTGTCAAGTCCGAGCTGGTTGCTCAGCTCGCGAGGGCCGAGGCGGAGGCCGAGAAAGCTCGGAAGCTTGAGTCCGAGCTGATTGCGGCGAAGGACCGGGAGGTCAACCTTGCGGCTAGCCAAGGTGAGCTCCTCCGGGCCTACACAAAGAGGTTCATGTTGTCGGAGAGTTTCTCCGAGCTTCCCAATGACCTGGCCATGCTTATCAACGGGAACTTCGCCGTGGCTGCTTTGGAGCGGGCTGCCAAGGACTTCCCCGACCTGGACGTATCCAAGTACGGCTTCGAGCGGCTAGGGGATGAAGCCCTCCCTTCCCGGTACGCCAGGGTGGTCCGAGATCACCTCGGCCAGTTTCCCATCCTGGAAAATCTTGCCGGCTCGTCCACGCTTCTATCTGTCGAGCAGATTGCTGACTGCTCGATAGATCGAGACCTCGACCTGGACGCTGCTTTCGATTCTCTTCGCGACGAGGAAGAAGAAGGCGAGGACCCGGAAGAGGAAGTGGAGGAGGAACGAGAGGCCGGGACTGGTGAAAATCCGACCGCTGACAAGGATGTTGAAAATTCCCCCTCTGAGCAGCCACCTTCTCAGAACAAGGAGGTCGGCGATGTTTAGTTTTTTTTTTCATTGTACATTGTATTTTTTTGTACTTAGCATTCTCGATCAATGGAATCTGTTTTTCTTTTCTTGCGCGTAGACCTTGGATTATGTCGGTGTCTCTTCTTTACGCATTCAAATAGCTCTCCTTTCACAAGATCTGCTTGAACAACGATCCATTGCTCAGCAATGGAGGGAGAAATACCGCCGAGCTGAGGAGCTTTTCAGCACAAAGTGTACTTTGTTGAAATCCCAAGAAGCCGAGCTGAAAGAGTGGCAGGTGAAGTTCGAGGCGCTTTGTGAGGAGGTTGAGGTCAAGCGGCTTGCTTTTCAAGAAAGTACCGACTTGCTTCAGGCTAAACTTCTTCAGGCTGAGGAAGAGTTGGAAGTTTCCCGAGGTCGAGCTGGCCGCATTCCCAAGGATCATGAGAAGATCGCCGAGGAGCATGCCGAATATGAAGATATTATTCGTCGCGGCAGTGGTATCACCATATTCGAGGCGGAATTAAAGACGAAAGAGGACTTGGAGCAATATCTCGAGCTGAAGGAGGCACTCGGGTCCGAGTCTTTTGGGCTTCAGGGTGCTTTTGACATGATGAAAGAGAGTGCGGGCAGGTATAAGTGTATTTTGGACCGCCGACCCAAGTTACGTGCGCTTCTGGCAAATGGCGCGGGCGCGGCCATTCCTTCTTCTTCTCGGACAATGCCTGCCCGCGAGGTGAAAACGGTGTCGCGGGGACTTCAGGTCGGCCCGAGCCAAGGTAGGCGAGCTGTTGGGCGAGGTTCGGCTACTCCGCGAGGTCGAGGCTTTCCTGCTGGAAGAAGTCGAGGTCGGGGACGGAGCCGAATTTCGATTGATGATCTCTTGGGGCCTTCCTCATTTGAGGAAGATTGGCTTAGCTTTAGCAAGAAACGTCATCCCCCATAGATTAGCTTGATTCTGCCTGTAATTTATGTACACACAAAACTGTTCTAAATAGTTAGAAATAAAGATATATATATTTGGTTTTTTTTTTAACTTCCTGTCCTTTGTAATTTGCGTCCTTGGTTTATTTGCACGTTGTATTTTGAGGGAGTTGAACTCGGACTTCTTCGTGCGGACAAGGGAACTATGGTTCGGACTTTATTTTATTCTCCGGGGGGAACTTGGTTCTGACCCCAGTTGAGAACTAATTATCCTTATGAGGGAGTTTGACTCGGACCTCGTGGGATTTGCCTTTTTGGAGGGAGACGAGCTCAAACCTCGGAAAGGTTTTCCTTTGCGCATTATAGGATATTATTACCCCATGTCGGGTCATTACTGACCACGCAAGGGAACCGTAGTTCGACCTTATGAGGGGATTTTTGATATTATGGATACTTCGTATAAGCAAATCAAAAGACTCAAGATGCAAAACAAAAAAGACATTTTATTAAAAAAGACCAAAACAGAAAAGAGTTTTGACGAGCTCGTAAAAAAAACAAAACATTAAGGAAAAAAAAGAAAACCTAAGACTCTATATGCAAGACTTTGCTGCTTATACGAAGAACCTCTTTAGATGGGCGATGTGCCACGTTCTGGGTATTAGCTCGCCCGAAAGATAGGCGATTTTGTAAGCTCCTTTGCCGAGGACTTCGTGTACTCTGTAGGGCCCTTCCCACGTGGCTTCGAGCTTACCGAGCTTCTCTGAAAGGCTTATCTCATTGTTTCGAAGCACAAGATCACCGACCTGGAACTGTTGGGGTTTAACCCTTTGGTTGTGATATCGAGCCATCTGCTGTTTGTATCGAGCTTCTTTTATGCTGGCTTGTTCCCTTTTTTCCTCCAATAAGTCCAGGTCGGTTCGGCGCTGTTCTTCGTTAGCTTCGGCGAAGAAATTGATAGCGCGGGGGCTGGGTGCTCCGATCTCGACGGGTATGACTGCTTCTGACCCGTATACTAAACGGTACGGGATTTCTCCCGTTGGAGTTCGGGGTGTAGTCCGATATGATCACAGGACGTTTTGGAGATTATAGATCCACTCCGTTTTGTCCTTCTCTAGGCGGGCCTTGAGTCCGTTCACTATTGTCCTGTTGGTGACCTCGGTCTGGCCATTAGTTTGAGGTCGGTTGACCGAGGTGAAATTTTGCTGGATATTGAGTCTTTCACAAAATTCTCGGAATTCTCTACTCGTAAATTGCGTTCCATTATCCGAGATGAGGACTCTTGGTACTCCGAACCGGCACACAATGTTTTTCCAGACAAAGTCAACGGCTTTCTCACTTGTGACTTTTGTGGAAGGTTCAGCTTCGACCCATTTGGTGAAGTAGTCGACGGCAACTATTAGAAACCGTTTTTGCTTAGGTACCGGGTAGAAGGGTCCTACGATGTCAATGCCCCACTCCATAAATGGCAACGGGCTTTGCATAGTAGAGAGGTCGGTCTGGGGTAGTCTCGTCACTCTTGCATGCAGCTGGCATTTTAGGTACTTTTTCACGAATTCTTCCGCATCTTTTGCCATTGTTGGCCAATAGTACCCCCATCGCATGACCTTCTGGGCTAGCATCCGAGCTCCAATGTGGCTTCCGCACGATCCTGTGTGTACTTCATTTAATATGTAGTCTGCCTCCCTCGGTCCAACACATCTTAGGAGAGGCTGTAAATATGACTTTCGATAGAGGATCCCTCCCTCGAGGACGTACTGTGTGGATCTAGTTAGAATTTTTCTAGCCTTCGTCTTTTCCTCGGGCACTTTCCCGCTCTCCAAACATCTTTTTAGGGGGGTCATCCAATTTGGGTCGTCCTCTATGATCGCATTGACTTCTGCCTCCTCTATACTCCTGTTTCGGACTTCTTCTACTAGCGTCGAGCTAGTTGGGGAGTTTGCCAGCTTGCTTAGCTCGTCAGCTCGGGTATTTTGGCTTCGGGGAATGCGAACTATTTTAAAGAACTGGAAGGATTGTTCTAGGAGCTTTACCTTCTCCAGGTATTTCTTCAGCTTCTCACTTTTCACTTTGCACGTGGTTGACTACAACTTGGGAATCGCAGCGGACTTTGACAGCTCGTACCTGGAGGGTTTGGGCGAGACGCAGTCCGGCAATAAGAGCTTCATATTCCACTTCGTTGTTCGTAGTGGGGAACTCGAATCGCAGTGAGTATGTCAACTCCTTTTTCTCCGGGCTGATAAGGAGTATGCCAGCTCCACTTCCCTTCTTTCCCGAAGCTCCATCTACGTATATCTCCCAGCCGTCCGGGGGTGTTTTTTCTGGGATTTCTTGGAGTTCGGTTTTGGCTTTGATCTCTTTTGGTTCCTCGAGGTCCTTATACTGAGCTTCTACGAGGAAGTCTGCCAAAGCCTGCCCTTTTATAGCTCGGCGGGGACCGAACGATATGGAATGCTCTCCTAGCTCGATTGCCCATTTCGCGATCCTTCCTGAGGCTGAAGTGAGAACTTGCCGAAGTGATAGATCGGTCAGAACTTGTATTAGGGCTAGAGTGACCTTCTCGAGAGGCTGATACCTCGTCTCTGGGTCTTTGAGAACTCGGCTGACGAAGTACACCGGTAGCTGCCGATCTCCTTCGTCTCGGACCAACACTGCACTTATTGCTTCCTTCGATGCTGCGAGGTACAGAGAGAGGGGTTCTTCCTTTTGAGGGACTGACAAGGTTGGTAAGTCCCCGAGGTGGCGCTTGAGCTCCTCAAAGGCTAGCTCGTGCTCTCGTCCCCATCCAAATTCCGGTGCCTTCTTGAGAATTTTGAAGAATGTGAGTTGTTTCTCGGCAGCCTTGGAGAGGAAATGACTTAGTGCGGTTATGCATCCTGTCAACCTATGCACGTCGCGGATAGTTCGGGGTACCTTCATCTCCTGCACGGCTCTAACCTTCAGCGGGTTGGCTTTGAGACCCTCTGGCGAGATCCAGCACCCTAAGAATTTTCCAGATCGCACGTTGAAAGTGCACTTCTTTGGGTTCAGCTTGAGGTTCGCCTGCCTTAGTATGTTGAGCGTAGCTCGTAGGTCGCTCACCGCCGAAGCCTCTTCTTTACTCTTGACGACAATGTCGTCTACGTATACTTCGACAATCTTGCCGATATGATCTCGGAAGAGGAAATCGACCATTCGCTGGTATGTTGCCCCGGCATTCTTTAATCCGAAGGGCATATATTTGAATGCAAAGACCCCGAAGCTTGTTGCGAAAGCTGTCATGATCGCATCTCCCTCATCCATTAGAACCTGATAGTATTCTTTGTAGAGATCGAGAAAGCAGAATACTTCGTGTCCCACTAAGGATTCGATCTTTTCATCGATGTTGGGGAGAGGATAGCAGTCCTTTGGGCAAGCTTTATTGAGGTAGGTGTAATCTACACACATCCTCCACTCTCCTTCTTCTTTCTTTACTACTACCGGATTAGATAGCCAAATTGGGTACTTGACTTCAAACAAAAGCTCTGCTTTCAACCATTGCTGCACCTCGTTGTAGATAACTTGATTTCGTTCGACAGCAAATGATTGCCGTTTCTGCTTGACCGGGGTCGAGTTCGGGTTAATGTTAAGCTTATGCGTAATGATTTCCGATGACACCCCCGTCATGTCTGTTGGAGACCAGGCGAAGACGTCTTTATATTCCCTAAGGAGCTGGATTACCTGCATGCGAGTTTGAGGTCCCCCTGCAAAGCCGACCTTGACGACTTTCGCTGGATCTGTTTCGGATAAGGAAACCTGTTCCGCCGAGGTGTCTGGGATCGACGTCGTTTCCTCCAGCTCCTTGGGATACTTTGATTGCTATGCCTGTGGTTGACCTCGGAGAGCAACCTGCATGCACTCCTTGGCCTTGATCTGGTCACCTCGGACGATGGGATTCCGGGAGGTCGGGATCTTCAACAGCAGGTGGTAGGGCGAAATGATGGCTCTGACTGCATTTAGCCAATCCCGACCTAGTATGATGTTGTAGGGGGAGTTCGCTTTAACCACGTAGAACTGAATCAGTTTATTGACGCTGGTCGGCGGGCTGCCAATGGCAACATCGAGCGCGATGGTCCCTTCAGGTCGCGTCTCGTGCTGTGTAAAGCTCTTGAGGGGCAGGGAAGTGGAGTTCACCCGAGCTGGGTCGAGGCCCATTCTATCCAAGCAGTGTTGGAAGATGATACTCACGCTGGCCCCACCATCGATGAATACGCGATGGACCATCTTGTGGTGTAGCTGTAGGTACAGGATCATCCTCAGAGAATGTGACTGTTTCTCCCTTCTTGAACCTCTTCTTTGTTTGCTCCCCACCCGATGGGACTGGTGGTCTGCGAGCTTCTGCCTTCAACTTAGTTTTTGTCATCCCTGGGGGTAGTCCGGTGATGGTGGAGACCACTCCGTCGTACTGTGGTGCGTCGTACTGAGGGTCGTGATCATCCTCGTCTTGATCGACCTTAGCTCGCTTATTGTTTGGGGCACAGCGACCCTGTCCTCATTTCCGTTTTCCTTTTCTGCTTTTCTACCCCCCGGCTTCGTATTTCTTCAGAGTTCCCTCCTGGGCTAACCTCTCTATCTGTTCCGCGAGTTCGCGGCAATCCTCCGTGTGGTGCCCATGGTCGTCATGGAAGGAGCAGTGCTTGTTTCTGTCCCGAGGTTTAGACCCTGACATAGGACGTAGTTTATTGAACCAGTCCTCGTGGAGTGCGAAGATCTCAGCATTCGTTTTCACAAAAGGAGGCCGTTGAGACGGCTCTGGTCCCACCCGAGGTTCAAGCCGGGACTGGATAGGTCCTGATCCGAGCCGGGACTGGATAGGTCCTCTTTGGAGGCGCTCGTGAGCACTTCTCCGATCACGATCATTCCGACCTCGATCCCCTTCAGTTCTCTTCTTCTCGGTCTCTTCCCGCTTCAATCGGTCCGCATCTTGGCCATCAGCGAACTGGTATACAATCCTCCACATCTCCTGGGCTGTCTCGGGTTTCTGTTTAGCGAGCTCTTGGTTCAGGGACCCGGGAGCAACTCCATTTCGGAAGGCCGAGATGAGGAAGACATCGTCGATTTTATCGACCTTCAAGCTTTCCTGCATGAATCTGGAAGCGTACTCCCTTATAGATTCTTTGTCCTTTTGCTTCACCGATAGGAGGTAGGCTGTGTCTCGGCGAGCCTGAACCTTTATATGGAATCTTTGCTTAAAGATTTTTTCCAAATAGGTCCAGGACCCCACGCTGCCAGTTGGGAGGCTGTCAAACCAAGCTCGGGCATAATCGATCAGTATCTCAGGGAATAGCTTGCACATGTGTTCATCTCGGAGACCCTGGTTGTGCATGTTGTACCTGAAACGCGTTAAGAAGTTAAGGGGATCATCCAGCCCATTGTAGGCTGGTATGTTTGGCAATTTGTACACCGTGGGAAGTTTGGCGTTAAGCAGCTCGTCGGTAAACGGGCTGACAAGTCGAGCTGGTTCCTTTTCACGTCGGTGCCGGTTCCTCAGGGGACTGCGGCTCTCGGAATAGCTCGGACTTCGGCTCCTTCTGGGGCTCCGAGGTTGCCTTTGGATGTGATGTCGCCTGGGACTCCCCTGCGGGCTTGGACTCCGACGCTGGTTTGGACCCCGTCGGGTGTCGTGCTTTCCCCTTGGCTCTGGCTCCTGCCTCTTGGTGTGATGAGGAGTTTTAGGTAGGGATTTTCGCGTGGAACTCTCCCTTGCCTCGGGTATGGGAGACATCCGGGTTGTCGCGAGAAAGCGTTTGAAACGCTCCTTGTTCGCTTTAGCGAATTCGGCGGCGGCGTAGGTGGTGGCAAGGTCAAAGTCTCTGGAGAGATCATCCTCCTTCGACTCGGATTCCTTCGGCTCTGACTCGTCGTTGATTTCTTCGACGTACCCTTCTGGAGTATCACCTGTTCTGAAGGACTGTCCGTTATGTGTTCACCGACGCCGGTTTTGCGGGAGGTTTCTCTGAGGGATGTACTCTAGCGCGGGCATCCCTTCGTAGGGATTTCCTTCTATTGGGTCACTGGTGTGCCCCTCCTTTGGAACCGAACTGCCTTTCTGGCAATTCTCCTTGCTTAGGGGGCAGCTTTCTGCTTCGTTGGGATTCCCGCGTTGGCTTTGGGCCTCCCGCACGCTTTGTGATCGTGTTACCATCATAAATCAGCTACGAAAGAACCGTCGATCGTTCCCACAGACGGTGCCAATGATAAATCTAGGGTTTGCGAAGGTAGCTGAAAGAAATAATAACACGATGACACAAGGATTTACGTGGTTCGATCGATGTGATCTACGTCCACGGGAGAGAATATAGAGAGCTTTTATTATGCTTGAGAGTACAATGAGTGTTGAATCCCCCTTACACCTCTAATCTTGCATCTATTTATAAGCCTTGGATTAAGCCCTAATCCTTTTAGGGATCGGACTCCTTATACATATCTAGTTTCTTAATACATGCATATTCGATTCCCATTCGTAGTAGAATTCTATCTTCTTCCTAAGTAGGGTTTCGTTACTTGGTCTTCAAGGCAGATGTTGACTTTGTTTGGGCCGAGCTTTAATATATAGGCCCAATTAGCCTTAGGTCGGGCCCAGGATGAGGCCGGTACTATCAATAAATGAAGAAATACACCTCTGTTTCTGAGTTTTCATATCAATATTTGGATATTGAAAAATCGTACTTGAAACATTTTAGTTACATTACAAAAGACTTTTGTAAAATGTTGGACATTTTTTTGAATTTCGACAAACGTTAAACATTTTAGAATATATTCTCCTAAATAAAATCTAACTTTCCTCAGGCCTGTGATAAGCTTTTTCCCGATTCATTTACTTTCTATAAAGAGTTCCGACTTTTTTAATACCAAAATATAAAAGAGACAAGTTATATATCCTATTCATAAAACTAGATCTTTTGCATACCAAAAATGTGTTAAAAGACTAAAATAACCTTAAGTAAAAAAAAACAATTAAAAGAAACAATAAAAAGACAAAAAAAAAAACAAAATTGGTCCCCCCAAATCACAATCGGTCCCCCCTCCCAAACCCCACTTTCTCTCTCTTCGACTCTCATTCTCTGTCTCTTCGACCGCCTCTCTCTCTCTCTCACGAAACCAACAAGTCACGACAGCCACCATCTCCGCCCACGATCTTCGCTTCGTCGTGTCTGCAAAAATGAGCAACTGGAGAAACGAGAGGCAACCCGCGCCGTCGTCGTCGGACTCCGACGAGGAGGATTTTGAAATTCCTCAACCGCCGGTTAGTGCCCTAAATTCGACCCCAATTTGGATTTTTTTTTCGAAATTTTTGTTGAAATTTTCTGTTAAATGCATGTTTATGTGTTAAAAATGTGTTTGATGATCATGTTTAGTTCGATTTTGTTGGATGGGTGTATAGTTCTTGTTTGTTTAGTTTGAAATTCTTCGGTGTTTAGTTCGAAATTTATGTTGGTTGGGTGTATATAGTTCGACATTGTTGGTTGGGTGTGTTCTTAAGTTCTTATGGGCACGATGGAGGTGAGGAAGACGACTCCATCGAGCTCACGATCGTGGGGTACAATCGTGGCCACGGTCGTGAGGTACAATCGTGCCCACGATCGTGGTGGCGACCGTGGCCACGGTCACCACCGTGCTCACGATCGTGGGCACGACCGTGCTCACGATGGTTGTGACCACCGTGCCCACGATCGCAGCCTCGATCGTGGGCACGATTGTACCCTTTGATCGTGGGCACGGCAGACCCCTCTCCAATTTCTTGCATTTTGTTGCTTTGGTTGGTTCCAACACATGATGATGGTCCTAATGTTTTGTTGCTTTGGTTTTTGTAGGTTAATTGTTCTTGGAAGAGACCTACATTGCTCTATGTCACTCGTGGAATCAATCTTTACATGCGGGTTGAAATATTCCGAGAGGTTACAAAGATTTTATCTAAAGTTGGTGGTAATGAAGCATTGGAGATATTTAAATCCGGCATTGTGGGGCGCTTGATTGACGTGAGAAGAAGTCACAGTGCAAGTAATGCCCTACATCACGTTCTAGCCCGACAGTTGAAGGGTGATGATATACCCAGATCGAGAGTTGGTTTCAGATTGGTGGAGAGACCATTCGTTTTACGGCGAAGGATTATGCCCTCATCACTGGGCTTCATTTCGGACTCTCCGACTTTGATCCACACTCAAGTCATCAAATTCCTAGCGGCAGCATTTACTACACATATTTCAAAGGTGAACCTACAAAAGTAAGTGAGCTGCGCAAGAAATTCAAAAGCAAAGAGTTGGGCAAAAACGTTGAAAACTATTTGAAGGAGGCTAACTTGTTAGTTTACTATCTCTTCCTCTTATGTCGGGACGATCCCGAGATAGAGGATTGGGCATGGACATTAGTTGAAGACTTTGAAACTTGGGATAGTTTTCCATGGGGCTCGTACACGTATGGTACGTTGTGTTACTATATAGACAACGTGGCGATGCGCCCTAATCAAGCGAAAGAGATTACCACTTCTACGGTCCGGTTTGGGCTTTGCGGATTTGGTCGTATGAGGCCATTCCAAAGACTCGGAGACGTGTGTGGATTGCGAGACCCACAAGTCAGATTGCCCCGATGTTTGAGGTGGAGCACAAGGCAGATGAAAATGGTTGATTTTAGTCGTTTCTTGGACAATCCACGGGTACATTTATTTTATTTTATTTTATTTTATTTTTTAAATTTGATTGTATGATTCAATGTTGAATATGTAATATTAAATTTTTATTATTTTTTGCGGCTTGTAGTATATCCCTCGTTGGAACCTATTCTTTGAAGAGCTAGAAACGTGGTACATGATGAGCTTTGACAACGGAGAGGAGTTTGATGTGAGATACAAGCCTCCTGTACGAATTGCAACAAGGAAAGACCCGAAAGGAAAGTCAAAGGCTATGGGAAAATTGAAGAGTATAGTGGGGAAGGTGTTGACTCACCGAGGCGAGGCGACCAATGCCCAAGCGTCGCCGTGAGAGTACTCCACTAGGTGCTACGCACGAGCCGCTACACTCAGGGCAGCCAGACAGGGTTTTGTTGTGTGCACGGACGGCCTTGTCCAGACCACGAGGAGGGCACTAGCGGCGGGGATGACATAGAGCGCCGGCTGAGGGCAGTTTTGAACGACGAGTCTGATACTGGCTTCCTTGCTCGACTTACTCGAAAGATGTTTGCTCAGATGAAGGACTACTTCATTCCTAGGCGGTCTATCAGTCCTCCACAATACTCTCCACAAAGACTCGGTTGGGAGTCGCGGAATGAACAGAGAGCCACACCGTCACTCTACGTCAGCCGTTGACAGACACAGATGGTCTGGTGCGCAGGAGCCCATCCAGGATCGTCCCCGTCACTCTTTTGGTGTCAGTCTGCAGGGGCGCCATTCCCACCACTCTCAGCAGGGTGCCCCTTCCCACCACTCTCAGCAGGGTGCCCCTTCCCACCACTCTCAGCACGACCGTGCCCCTTCCCACCACTCTCAGCACGACCGTGCCCCTTCCCACCACTCTCAGCACGACCGTGCCCCTTCCCACCACTCTCAGCACGAGCAGGCTCCTTCCCACCACTCTCAGCACGAGCAGGCTCCTTCCCACCACTCTCAGCACACGCAGGCCCCTTCCCACCAGTCTCAGCACGAGCAGGCTCCTTCCCACCAGTCTCAGCACGAGCAGGCTCCTTCCCACCACTCTCAGCACGAGCAGGCTCCTTCCCACCACTCTCAGCACACGCAGGCCTCTTCCCACCACTCTCAGCACGAGTTATTTGTTGAGCTCTTTCGGCCCGTGCAGCCTACTTACCCGTACTTTCAGTCTGAGGGGCCATCTTATCAGAACTACCAGTCGTTTGGGCCCGAAGTCTCTAGTTCACTGACGCCTCATCCCATTTTACCTGATCAGTATTCATCGCACGAGCTTCAGGATGAGGATGATGATGAGGATGAGGATGATGAGGAGGTGGGTGACAGGAGCTTGGGTCTTCGACAACCCAGACCGTCTGCTGCTCTAAAGACCCCTTACAAGGGCAATGTTCCGTCTAATGCCGAGACGTTGAGGATTGAGTACAGAGCCTTTAGAAATTCAGGACCCGAGGCCTATGCAATTACTTATGAGACAAATCACGTGCTAACTCAAAAGTTCTTCGACACTCTAGAAGATCTTCATCAAGACTTTACTGCTGAGGTAACATCCTTTATATTATCAGAAGCATAAATTAAATTGTATTTATATTGTCATCTAATATAAGTTTTATGTTTGTTAGGTAATAGACTTGTACGTGTCTTCCACTCGCACGAGGATCCGGCGGAATCTCAGTACTCGGTCAAATGTTGGTGCAACTGTCACGATCGTCGTGGGCTCTGCATTTTATGTAAGTTTTAATTTATTTATTTTTGTTATTATTATTTTTTATAAATAATATTGATCTTGATCATGGTTACTTTTCTAGGCGGCTTTAGTTTCCGAGCTACAAAAGCTGCATCCGAAGGATCCACAATTTAGACGAGTGAAGGGAAAGCCAACATACAACAAATGGAGAATGCCTGATGGAATAGATGAGTTGGTAAAAGGGCTAGATACGCCGACCGCAGTTCCATGGTCAAATGTCTATCATGTAAGTATATAATATTTTAATAATATTTACATATACTGAATAACATGTTACTTCATTGATTTATTTGAATATGTTTTTGCTTGAACAGATTATTGCAATTTGTTGTATTAATGAGAATCACTGGGTCACTGTGAGGATTTGTCTTCTTGACTGGAAGGTTGAGTTGTATGACTCAATGTCACACCAGTATGACAATGATCGTGTGACAGAGCGCGACTTCCAGATGAAGCCCATTACTCGTCTTGTGCCTCGTATGTTAGCTCTTTCGGGTTATTGGAGAAACAATTCATCAAGAATCAGGAGAGACGATGAAATGGAGCTTGTTAAGATGCCAACTAGTGTACAGTTCGCCCAAACAGATAGCCACAGCTGCGGCCCCTTCGCTTGCATGTATTTGGATCGTCTAGTGGCCCGTAGAACTTCCAAAGTCAGACATTCGGGTGAAATCGACGAAAAGTACGTTAGAAGATATCGATGGCTCGTATGGTGTAGGATTTTTTGGCTTAGCATTGATCCACGATAGATATGTATTTACGTTTAAGACAATATTTTGCTCCGTGTTTTGACATTACCGACATTACCTACATTATATTATATTTTCTTAAGTGTTAATCTATGTGTTAATCTATATGTTAATCTATTTTTGAATACCAGTGTATATTTATGGAGTACATAATTAAATAGACAGTGGGCTGCCGATCTCACGACCGAGGCCACGACCGTGGCTACGGTCGTGGGCTCGATCGTGGCCACGACCGTGACCACGTTCGTGAGCTCGATCGTGGCCACGACCGTGGCCACGGTCGTGACCACGATCGTGGCTACGGTCGTGGGAACGATGTATTTTCCACGATGGACACCCACGATCATGCACCATATTCGTGGGGTTCTCCAAAATCGACCAATTAACGACATTTTTTTGTTTTTTCTACCTTGAACGTATTCTTAACCCCTTAGTATCATGTTTATACATCATTGATCGAACAATATTATCTTAGAACACATAATTTAATATTAGTGTGGACTTTTGTAATATGATGGTAACATTAGAGAAATGTTACATAATATATATTAAGAATGTGAAAATCGCAATACATCAATAAATGTTAAGTTTTTTAGTGTTATTTGTATATTACAATTTGAACTTTGTTAGCATAATGATGTTTGAAACATGATATAACATACGAAAAGACATTAATCATTGTTTATTAGTCGGAATCGGAGATTGTTCTTCAGCTCACGATGGTTGGGCATACGACCGTGATTACAGTCGTGGCCAAACCACTGTGATCACGATGGTCTACTCACGACCGTGATCACGATAGGGCTGCGTGATCGTGATCACGGTGGGTGTTCCATCGTGACCACGGTCGTGGGCGGCTATCGTGGTCACGGTGGTTAGCCACGACTGTGGATACGATTGAGTTTGTCCATCGTGATTTCGGTAGGCGACGACAAAAAATACTCATGCAACACAAAACTAATCAAACTCAAAGATAAATGATTATAAAGAGAGATATCATTGACGGAAAAGGTCACAAAATATGATACATTGCCCTCAAACACAACAAGTTCAATAATTGCTAAATTTCTTCTCGGCGGGGAAAATGACATCCTCTTATATCATGATCTTCTCTACGACAATTGCTACATCTTTTTTTCTTCCGTCGTCTTTGCCTTGATTGTTCTCCACATGTTTCTTCAGGGGGGACGTTTAAATCGACACCACCTATGGGAATAGATGTTGTGCAAGATTTTCTGTTGTGGCCGGGTCCCTTACACCTAGAGCACACCTGATTACGTCGTATGGTCGTCCTATCTTCAACTGCTGACCGAGCACGACTCATTCTTGGACGGCCGGCCTGACGCACCTCATCTGGAGGGAGACATATGATTGATGAAATCGAATGCGGCGCATTCCACTCATCAGGATGTGGTATTGGAAGAATATGCTCCGCATAAGTTTGTCTAAAATTGTGTTGTTTGAAATAATGACTAACGAAATCGTACACAGACAAACCATTGCTAGCGCGCCTGTTACAATAACGAAAATATTATTAAATGAAATTTAAAAGAAATTATAGCCAAAGATAAACAATTACCTTATAGCGGCGACGGCATGCTTACATGGAATCTGATCCTCATCAAACTCCCGACACTCACATGTCCAACTCTCAAGGTCGACTTGATAAGGAATATTATCTTCTTCGACTTTATAAATATGTGTTGTTGTAGCTCGAACAGTTAGATGAACACTAGCTTGCACAGATAAAGAAAGCTTATCGAAAGAATTCTTTGTCAACTCATGATCTCTCGATGCAGCTTCTTCCCGCCTCTCATCAAACCAATTCTCCGTACCCCGCGAAATATTTCAAGTAACGAGCAAACTGGTAAACGTCTGGCCCACAACAAACGAGAGTTCAAGACTTCGGCTGCATTGGAGGTCAGAAAGCCATAGCGTCGTATGGCACACTTCGACCTAGCCCACCTCTCCGGTCCAATTTGAGAAAGTCGTCTGTAAGCCCCATTAGGGCTTTCAACATGCAGCTTCGAAAAGAGATTTTCGAACTCTTCAACCCGATAACAGTATGACGCTTGTTTGAAGAGTGTGGCAACAGTAGCGCCGTAGCCTATTAGATTTTTCTGTAGATGGTGGTAGCACAACCCATGCACTGCATTCGGATAGACGGCTTGAACAGCATTCTCGATGCTCTTATGTTGGTCACTCACAATCAATAAATTTTCTGGAGGATTGAAGCATCTGCGCATGTTGTAGAGAAAATAAGTCCACGACTCATCGTTCTCTATCGAACCAAATCCAACTGCAAGCGGAAAGATTTGTTTGTTCGCATCTTTTGTGACGGCGACAAATAAAACTCCTTTGTTTCTTCCCTTAAGATGGGTCCCGTCAACTACAATCACCGGCCGAAGATGCTCAAATGCTCGAATACTCTGTCCGAGGGCAACAAACATGTGACAGAACACTCCTTCACTAGTCATCTGCAAGTCATAAATAGTCCCCGGATTATGCTGCTTCAACAAATACAGATACGATGGGAGCCTCTGATACGACTTGTCAAAGTCGCCGTACGTCTTCTCTATCGCTATGTTCCTCGTCCGAAGAGCGAAGCTGTATAACATCCCAACGCCGTACCTACTACGCATCTCTGTAATCATCTCCTTTGGCCTCAAAGTGACACCCTCACCGACTAATTTTTTAGCAAAATAAAATGCAGCAACCTCAGAAGTCACCGACCGTGCAGCAACACGATTCAAGTCCGTGTGACAACTGTGATCCAATGTCAACTTACTGATTCTCCAAAGAGTTGCTCCCTCACAAGCACACAATCTAAATGTGCAATTTTCTCTACCACTCCTGCAGATGAACACTACACGTTTTTCGGCGGAACGATCAGTGGCACACTCTAACATGTTCTCCAAATGATATATTCCTACAGCTATCCTCAACTCTTCTTTGGACCGAAATATAGACCCCACCTCGAGCTGACCAGTGACTGGCGGAGGATGTTCAACCCATCCTAATGGTAATGCGCTGTCATAGTCGGGAAATGGAATGATCCAATTGCGCAGTGAATGCTGACTATCAGCATCGGTTCCAGACTGATGATGGTCCGATGAGAAGTGTCGTTGCCCGATAATTCTATCCATTTGTGCCGGTTGTCGAACCCAAGCAAAAAACTCCTCTGTCAGTGAATCAATCAAGTTTTTGCGACGATCTTTCTCTTCATCTTCGGATGTAGACATTGTCTCGTCTTCATATTCCTCGTCTTCCTCATCTTCAGATGGCATGCTATGTTGTGGCATGTTATGGTCTATGTTGTCGTGCTCTACTCCCGAGCTGCTACCTCCCATATTAACGTCGGGGACGGATGAGCCGCTGTTCTCAATCACATATACCTCTGGATCTTCTTTGTGTTCCACTAGCAATCGAAGTAATTCGGTATCGCCTCGCAATAAAACTTTTACTTTGTTGCCGTTGGCCATGCGTGTCAAATACCATAATACGTACTCAGTCTCATTTCAACCACCCAAACCATCTCTAATAACATCCACGAGGTTAGCTCGGCTAACTTTGCCCGCATCAATGTAGCCAAAAAATGAATCTCCATCTATATACGTTGAGCGCTCCCAGCGACCGCCGTGATGTATCAAAACACGCTGCCACGACATATGCGATTAACAAAAAACAAAAAGAATCGTCAGCAATCAATTGAATTCATTTTTAGGGCTTCACCTGCCATGCCCACGACCACTGCCTCGATCGTGGGCACCATCGTGGTCACGATCGTGGGCACGATCGTGGTCACAATCGTGGGCACGGTCGTGGGCACGATCGTGGGCACGGTCGTGGGCACGGTCATGATCACGGTCATGGCAGCGGTCGTGGGCATGGCTGAAGCCCAGAGAAAAAAAAAACTAAAAACCCTACTCTTAGCCTTTTGAACTGATTTTACCCTTGCATAAACATGAAATTTATAATTCTTTATCTAACAAATACACATATTTCATGCAAATATTCCTAGTACTAAAACCCTAATGTTATCTTAAGAACGTGCCATTAAAATCTAAAATCATGTGCGGCCTATTTAACATAAAATAAGCAATATTCATGCTCAACATACATATCATCATGAAATCAAACCAACAAACAATCATAAAAGCCGACAATAAATCACCATCGTGGGGTTTAAATCATCATCGTGTTCACGGTCGTGACTACTATCGTGACCTTAAGATCACGTTCCTCAAAAATATATTTTTCGACTACTATACGTACCTTTATATAAGATGGAAACACGAAGGCACCCCCTTGAAGTTGATCTTCCCTTTTGGCCTATGTTTCGAATGGTTTTTATGAGGATTTTTGTTTCTTTTTCTTGTGTCTTTTATCTATATTTTGAAGAGAATATTGGTTGATAAATGTTGATTTCATTGATGTTATGTGATTTAAATAATAGCTCTTTGCACCAACAAACTCTCTGACAAGAATTTATTAAAGTAGCTTCATTAAATACGTAGTACATCCGAAAATCTTCATCAAATCCGAATTTGCAGGGTCAATAAATGGAGGGTTTCGGAGATACGATGCATGACACGACCGTGGCCACGTCGTGGCCACCATCGTGGCCACCATCGTGATCACGATCGTGGCCACCATCGTGGCCACCATCGTGATCACGATCGTGATGACAATCGTGGCCACGATCATCGCACTCCGGCGTGACCACTGTCGTCCCGCGTTGACCAAGGGTTATTTTTGTCTTTTGAGTGATTTTGGTATACAAAACATCTACTTTTATGAATAGGATATATAACTTGTGGCTTTTATGCTTTGGCATTTAAAAATAGATTAACTCTTCTATAAATGTGTTTATTCTTCAACCATTTTTGAGTTAGTTCCTTACAAAAAATTGACCCATGACTGAAACAATAAAAACGAACACTCTATTTTATCATATAAAATCGCAATATGACACTTATTTAAACACACACAAAATGACAAAAATATAAATTTATTAATCATAAAAATGGCTTCTCTCTAGCTCTTTAATTTACTTGCAATATCGTTTATAATATCATTTATTATATAAATATTCTTTTTAAGAAGAATTCAACTTCCTAACCCAACAAAGGAATCAATAAGTTGCATATGTATTTAATATCAAAATAATGATGTATAAAAATAAAAGGTGGTGTGAATTGTTTTTTCTTGTCCAATTATTATATAAATTTTGTGATTTTTGTATTTATTTTCAATCTCAAACGTTCAAAAATTTTCTATGAAAAAGAAAAGAAAACGTAAAACTTAAAGATAGAGTAATAGATATAGTCAGTAGCCCAATATCCTCTTAGAGCACTCACATTGGTGGGCACAACTTAATTTAATATTTGTGGGGTATTGGTGGGGTAGGGTCGGCACAAAAAAGTTGGCCACATTGGTGGGCACACCTATTATTTTAATGATTTTATTTTTCAATTTCATTTTAATTTTCATAATTTAAATAACATTAATTTTTAAATGCATTTTATTGAATTGAAAAAAAAAACATTACATAAAGATAAATTAAAAAAATACATTAATTCTGCGGCGGCGAGGGGTCGGTGAGTCTCATTTCTCTCCTGAGCATTGCACAAAACACAAGATGATTTTGGAGCGCGTCGGGTCCCATTTCAGGTCTGCTGCTGCTGCCGCCGCCTCTTTTGCCTCGGATAGTGGCTTTACCCCGACCCTTTTTCTTGGGTGTAGAAGTAACTGCGGGCTCCTCGTACTCCACGTTTACTTGGTCCTCGGACAAGTCCAAATTGACGGTCGATTGGAAGTCGCCAGGAGAAGGTGCCGGATGTGTAGGATACGTGGAGAAAGCCCCCAGTGAAAATTGAGGGACATAGGAGGAACCCGGCGGAAATTGAGGACGGTTGGGGGTGGGGGTGGAGACGTTTTGGAAGGATGGAGGTCGAAAATTGTAGAAATTTGGATTATTGGGATCGAAACTTGCATCACTAGAACCGAACCAAGACCAATTTTGATTGAGATCCATTTGTAGCACAAAAATATAAGAAGTTGTAGAGATAATTTAGAAGAAATTCAGATAGAAATGTAGAGAATGTGGTGAAAATGAATGGAATAAAGTGTAATATTTATAGGTAAAAATTAGAATTAAATTAAATTAAAATAAAAAAAAATCAAACCGTTGCCCAGTACCCAGCCGCCACGTGGCCATCCACCCCTCCCCGCCCAGCAAGCCCGCCCGGGCGCCAGGCCGCCCACCCCTAGGCGCCGCGCCATCAACAGCGCCCACCCCCACCCGCCCACCGTTGCAAGTGCTCTTATTATGTAATGATGGTATATATTTTATTAAATAATTAGTGATAAATATATAATTAAAAATGAAATTAGGGGCATCCATATTATGTGGAGATATAGCCGTTACTAGTATTAAGGAAAAGTATTAACTCCTGCGTTACCCTCAAGAATTTCCATACAAGAGAAGAGAGGTGCGACTGATGTCAATTTCTTTTATCTTTATTTTTTCCAGTAAAAGTTTATCCCATATATTTTTATTTTTTGCATAGAAATTTAGATTTCAACTTGAATGTGATGTGATCTTCATTTTCTTGTTCGTACGCAAAGTGTTCGATGATATGCCTCAAAGGGTTTTACTTGCTGCTTTTTGGTACAATTGTATATTGGGCAATGCGACGCAAAGCCAAAAGCTAAAAACGTGGTTAGGATTATTGAGACAAGAAAACGATTGTAATTCTTTGATAATGGTGGGTTTTTATTCATAAATCTTGTAGAATACATAATTATTTACTTTTTTTTTTTTGGGAAGCTTGATTACAAAGGTCTGCTTTCTGGAGATTTAAACTGCAAATATTTTTTATTTCTGATTGTGCTTGAAACTTGATTAATAATATATGTTAAGCTTCTATATTTGATCAGGTTTTGTACTGTCTGTTGAGATGGCATCATCTTCCGTATTCTCTGCTCCGACCATAAATGGCAGTGCTCTTGCGCGTAAGGCTTCGAAGAGCAATGCTGAGTTTGTTTGGTGTTATTTGAATGACAGTTTTAAACCAACATATAATTCTCTGTCCATATCTGCTTTGGCATTTCCAAATGGGAAACGAGGAAGGTCGTCTCTCAGGAGTGGAGGCGAATGCAGAGCGCTGGATGTTGAGACGAAACCTTTCTTTTCAGTGGGGAGTAAATTTCAACTTGAAGACATCATTGAAGCTCAGCAGTTTGATAGAGATACTCTCAGTGCCATATTCGATGTGGCAATGGAGATGGAGAAGATTGAGAAGAATTCTACTGGTAGCAGCCTTCTTCGGGGGTATCTGATGGCAACATTATTCTATGAGCCCTCAACGAGAACTAGGCTTTCTTTCGAGTCTGCTATGAAGCGTTTGGGTGGAGAAGTATTAACTACGGAAAATGCCCGAGAGTTCTCATCAGCAGCGAAAGGGGAGACACTTGAAGGTATTCAATCAAATTTTATTTTATTTTTTATTTTTTTTGTTTTTGAGTCTACGAGACAACGTGCTAATACTGATCCATATTGATCTCCAGACACCATAAGAACAGTTGAAGGCTATTCTGATATCATAGTGATGAGGCATTTCGAAAGTGGTGCTGCAAGAAGGGCTGCAACGACAGCCAGTATCCCCGTTGTTAATGCCGGAGATGGTCCTGGACAGCATCCAACACAGGTCCGTGAACTGAAGTTCTTTGTTCGATACTTATATTTGTAAATCAAGTTTTCAAAATTCAACAATGAGTTTTTTTGCTAGTTTACATGCATTGTTGGTCGTTAGACGGAAACAAATTCGTTTTTAACAGGTTTTTGCTCATTTCCATTTATCTTGGCCTTGAAGAATCATATTAACTCTTTGCAAGGATATATCAATGGCTTGTAATTTATCAAGATCAGAAATTGCAGCTGAAATACTTAGTTTTGGAAGGGTGAATTTATACGTATATTCATATCTAGAGTCAGTTATCAAAATAGAATTTTTGTTTTATTTAAGAAAGTTTTATTTTTTACTTGTATATTGGAAGGTCATTATCTTCATACCTATGATTTACACGAAAATGGTTGTGAACAGCTCTTTGTTGGTTTTAGTCTGGGTGATATCTTCATTCTTGCTATTTTCATATTATTGCTTCTATATAGTCACTTTATGTTTTTGTTTATGAGTTTGGTTTTAATAATATAAGTATCTCTTTATCAATTCCTAAAGGTCAGTCTCTAAGCGCTTGGGCAAGAATCTAGAACGAGGTTCACGTAGGTAGAAGGTATTATGCTTGTATGCTATTTAGTCCATTTCATTGCATCCAATGAACTTTTCTTTTGGTTTGTGTAGAAAATGCAACTGCTTGTCGTAGTTTGTAAATTTTTTTGAGAATATCTTCATGAAATCGACACGTCATACTTCATTTAGTCCCATCACCTTACTCATTTCACACATCCTCTGTGCTAATTTGTTTTCTTTTTTCTTTCCTTCCATTTTATTTGCAATCTAGAGCATAATTTAGAGGTTGAGTGACGAGTTACTATCGTTTCTAGGCTAAAATGGATCAATACCGTATTGATTTTGGTATGATGTGCTATGTTCATCTAAATGTATTTTACTCTATGCTTTCTATGGTGATGAACAGGCTCTCTTAGATGTGTACACTATTCAGAGAGAGATAGGAAAACTCGATGGAATCAAGGTCGGGCTTGTAGGAGATCTTGCTTATGGGAGGACAGTCCGCTCACTTGCCTATTTGCTGGCCAAGTACGAAGATGTCAAAATTTACTTCGTCTCACCCGAAGTAGTGAAAATGAAGGTAATCATAGTATTGAATTTCTTCCAAAAGTAATCAATTTGGGGACATAAAATTTTGTCGAGATACCTCATGAAATGAGGTTGCAAATTCTTTCTTCGTTACAGCCGACAATAAGTTTGAGACAATATGGTTATAATATCAATGCAGGACGACATAAAAGATTATCTAATATCCAAAGGAGTTGAATGGGAAGAGAGTGCCAATTTGATAGAGGTGGCTTCTAAATGCGATGTGGTATATCAAACCCGTATTCAACGGGAGAGATTTGGAGAAAGAATTGATCTTTATGAAGAAGCTAGAGGCAAGTATATAGTGGATCAGAATGTACTCGATGTGATGCAGAAACATGCAGTCGTAATGCATCCTCTACCACGGCTTGATGAGGTAAGCCTTGTCTTCATTGTTTGTGCTACCAGTTTTCGTGTTGTTATCTTCAAACTCTTCATGTCTCTATCTTGGGACGGATTTCAGATAACTGTCGAGGTTGATGCTGATCCAAGGGCTGCCTACTTCAGACAAGCAAAGAATGGCCTCTACATCCGTATGGCCCTTTTGAAGCTTTTGCTTCTTGGCTGGTAAAAGATGCAATTTCGCCAAAAGATGGTAGCAGATCGCCTCGTTGAAGACGAAAGGTTGAGGAAATGGGGTAAATTTTGAGACATGTCAACACTTTTAATTTCATGAACTTATCATTTTAGCATCATAATATGTTTGTAAACGGAGTCATATAACAATAAATCTTATGTAGGATTTGGCTTGAGTTTCTTAGTTAGTCCGTTTTCCGCTCGAGTTTTCTGTCGTGGAGAATGTCATTAGACGGCCTAATTGTTTGGAATTAGTTTCTTAGTTAGTCCATCTTCCTAGTTTCTCTCACTAGATTCTTGAATCAATGAATTTAGAAAGCAAAAGTAACTCTTGTGGTGAGCTTATGAGTAAACACATGCATAATGTGATATTATTCTATAATTCCATTAATTGTCTACCAAAAATACCCCCCAAATTGCCATACATGTGAAAGTTCTATGCAGATGAAATCAAAGGTAGATCAGCAGCAGAAGGGGGACTAGAACTACTACCCTTGTCTAGTGCATTCAATTTGGCGAAAACTCCGACGAGAGGCGCCGTGTTGTACGTGCAGGCTTCAGTTTGTGCAAAGTTAGTCCTTCTATCCCTGAACTCGTCCTTCATGTCGGGCCCTCCGACTAGGGCTCCGAACAGGACATTAGGGTTCGGAGCCTGGCGTCCGAGCCAACTATGGTAGCCCTGCATGCACCCAACAAAAACATTGCTATCACCGTATGATACTGTCGATGCTCCCCTGTGGTGCACCCTGTTCGGGTACGTGGGCCCGAATCCCACCAAGTAGCTCACTTGCATGGGATTCGCGCCCAAGATGTAGTGGACTTGTGATTTTACGAATAAGAGGATCTCGTGTGGCCCGACCGAGCCAGCGTGGCAGTTGATGGTTTGGTTGGTGGAACGGAGGTGGTCGGAGTAGGCCGTGAGCAACAGCATGCCGTTGGAAACGTACTGCATGTTGTTCCACCGACGGGTGTAGAGTAGCCCGGCCGGGGTTCGCTTGACGTTGGTGGAGTTGTTCATTTTCAAGCAAGCACATATGTAGAATTCTGCCTTCGAACGGTATTGCTGCAGGGTTTGCTTTTCTTCTTGTGTTCTTCCTTCCGCCGGTAACTGCACGGTTGCGACGGAGTTAAGTTGGTAGACAGACGAGAATGTCCCAACGGTTTGCCGAAATTTTCAAAAAATGTCACAACGTATAAAAAGTTTTATTTTTGTATGCAATGTAACTAAAATATTCCCACTTCAATAAGGAATAATGATCCTCTTCAACACTAGAACTATCAAAATAAATTAATAGGATATTACCAAAATCTCACTTCATGACCTAACAAAAGAGAGAAAATATACATTAGCTTATTTATTATAGATGGTATGTCATTAACACAGACTACAAAATAAAATGTCATTTAGTACCGTATCACTACTCCTTTTTTCTACAAAATCTAAACAATAAGCAATGCCCTAAATCACAAATCTTGGAGTTTAAAATCTAAATGCAAATCATGAACCATGGTTTGTTGCTCACTTTTGTGTCACCACTCAAATATTAATTCATATCTTTCTAAGTAGTAGGACATAAATGAGTCATTAATAGTTGATAGAGATATTCACAATCAGTCTTGTAGATGCTACACCTAATGAATTATACTTGACATCAAGTCTACTTATTCTACATATACATGTGTAAGTTTGCAATTGTGTATTGTTAAATAATAAACATAATGCAAAAATAATTGATCAAGTGTAGTATATATTAGAACTGTCAAAAGTGATCTGGCCCGATTTCGGCCGCAATCTTACACCTTAAATAAGATATGTCGGGATGAGCTAAGTATTTCGTGACATGGAAAACTTTCAGGGTTGTTTGACTCAGCCCGGTCCCTTTGACAGCTCAAGTGTAAATATATATATGTATGTATTATGTATAGATAGATAAATAGAAGGCAAATAATATTAGTATTACCATGGCGGCAATGACTTGAAGACCAGCATATTTGACATCCCAGCTAAACTCGGTGATGGCCCAAGTGGTCCCACCAAATGACTCGGCATTTTGAATGGCATAATCGAAATAAATTAAATTATGGGTGGCTTTATATAACCACAATGCTGCCCACAACAACTCATCCTTGTATCCACTTGCAGAAGGATAGTACCCTTTTACCATTTCAATACTATCGTCATATTTTCTTCTGAATTTGTCACCAAACTCGAACAACTGCAAACATATTAATTTATGATTCACATATTAATAATCAATAGAGCACGGATCAAATAAGAACACTTTCTTAGGTGAGAAATAAGAACAATTCTGGACCTTTGATCTTTGTTGATTTACGGTCTAGATTTAACCGTGCATTTAGTTACTGTAATTTATGCATTTACATGTCAATGCATTAAGTTATTGTAATTTATGCATTAAAATATTTATGCATTTAGTTTCTGCATTTTATGCATTTCCGATGTAATAAAAATGCATTGTTCTTACGTTCTTATATAAGATGTGTTCTTACCAGATCCACTCCCCTAATCAATATATATATATATATAATGTATTTTATTTTTAAATTTAGATTAGATGTATCTATATTATTCCGGTACTTGATAGTCGCGCTGACAGTCAGACATCCATGTCATTTGAGTTATTAAAGCTAGTTACAAATTAATCATGGCTGCCAACACGATTATCCGGTAATCCAAATACATTTTATTGCTTATTATTATATCAAAGTCGAAAATGAGTTCAAATTTTCAAAAATTAGAACAAATTTCAAGTTTAAATTGCTAAAATGATTAGTAATTACTTGTAGCGCGTGTTCCAAGAGAATGTGCGAGTAATGTGGATTTGTTTTCCTAAACACGAGGGAGGCTGCAGCCATGGCCGCCGCTGTCTCCGCCGCCACTTCGGAGCCGGGGTTCTCCTCGTCCACCTTGTAGGCGCGGCGGGACGTTGTCATGTCCTCCGGCCGCTGCCAGCAGAGGTGATCGGTTTCGCCATCGCCAACCTGATCATCATCTTTTAAGTTATTAGACATAACAATTTAGTAGAAAGTTATTAGATATCACATTAATTCTCTATCATATGAAACCCAATTTATATATTAAGGCATTTTGCTTTAGATAATATACGTGATGAAATATACATCATTTACTAATGATGCGTGTAAAAATACATGTTTAATTTTGCATACTCAGGTTCAGATCTTCCATCCCACTAATAATTTAACTATTTCAATAATATATATTATAAAAATAAAAATTATTATTATATAATGTACTATAGTAATGTTTTTACCAAAGATTGAAGCTTAACAAAATCGTATACCCCCAATTATGAAATAATCAATCATAGTATTCAATTATTAACTAAAAAATGGCAATTATATCTATATAAAATAATTAACTATAAATCCTAATTGGATCAATAATTGCAAAATTAAACTAAAATATAATAGATTGAAATCGAAGGTGATATTTGGGGGAAAAAAATTGAAAATAGGATACAAATGTGACACTTTACGGGAGATAGAGGATCTCAAGTGAATATGATCGATCATATATTTTATCACGTGTAGTATCTAGAAGATCTCATTACTTGTCAAAGCTTTTGAGCACTTAAATTCATTAGGAAAAGTTTTCACAAAGAAAGAAATAATATGAAGAATATATGGAAGTGTATTTGAGAGAGAGAGAGAGAGAGAGACTTGAGCCCATAGAACATGAGGATGAGGATGAGCTTTGATGAAATAATCAGTTCCCCATTTGATGGCTTCAAGGGCATGATCGAATTCACCGGCGGCAACTAATTCATCTTCATATTCCACAACACTCCATGCAAGCAAAGTAATTGTGTAGGCCATTGGCAGCCCAAACTTCACATTGTCACCTGCATCATAGTAGCCCCCCACCAAGTCCACCTATTTCCAATACAACATGATGTCGTGTCAGATGAAATACGAGATTGAAACACATAAAATTAATTACACATGCTCGTAATTATATTGTTGTGGTCAAACAAACCCCTTGTTCGAGGCCATCAAGGAGGCCGGAGTGGTGGCGCCACCTCACTCTCTGGTTGTAAGGAAGGTGGCCGGAGCGTTGTGCCTCAAAGTAGAGGAGGCTCTTCGAGAGGGCGTCTATGTAGTCAAAAGATTCGGAAAATGGAAGAGTGGTGAGGATTGAAAACACCAAAACTAAAGAGTTGTATTGGCGCTTTTGCATTCTTTTGTGTGATGTAGGTGTTTCCTTTCTCTAGATCTCCCCCAGCATCCCTCTTTATATAATAGTTGACACGTGAAACGCACGCTGATATTATTTCTTTTCTTTTTTTTGAAAGAAAATTTATTAAGCATAAAAACAAGGTACATTGAGAAGACTCACCACAAACAGCGGTGGTTCATTCCATACATACGTGAAACATACATTGATATTATTAATATATACGCGACATGTACAAATGATGAGTAATGCAACATTTCTAGAATATTATTTTGCAATAAAGATATCAATAACCAATAAGATCTCTATAGTAGAGCTAAAATGGAACTAATATATTACATATTTCTGTATTTCTCATGTGCCTAAAGTGAATTTAATAAAGTTTTTTTTTTTTTTTTGAAGAGAAGTGAATTTAATAAGTTACCTATTAAGAGGAAAGAATAATTTTTTGAAATTTCTTAGTACTTAGCTCAGATTTGTTGAAAGATTGAGAATCAATTCATAATTTATTTGTATTTACCTTTTTTTTTCTTCGCATTCTGGTCATTTGTTTCAAAATTATCAAGTGGGTTATGATTTTATTTCAAAACGTAAGGTAACTGAATTACCAATCACAACTTCTTTTTTCATCCAAAAAATTTAAAAACTTCTGGATCTCAGAAGATTATTTCAGTCGAAAACCTCAAAACCTTCCCTTAAATTTTATTTCAATTTTACTCAATCAAATAGTTTTAAGACTAAATTCACTAATTTAAAAAAACTGACTAAACTGCAAATACTAATAATAATAAGAGCAACATAGTAATTTAACAGTCGCTCAATCACAGATCATAATCAGCCTCATGAAATATTATGTATTTGCTAAAATACCATAACAAGTAAATAACCATGACATAGCAAATGCAGGATCTGGGATAAGTTAGAACTAGAACTATTAAAAGTGATGTGCATTCCGATAACAATAGGTATTTAATATACTACAATAATACGACTCGACTCAGCCCGGCCCGAACCGTGCTTCCTAAACAGCTGCACCTCCAGTCTGGTGCAGCATTGCATCTATCTCATCACCATCTTCCATTTCAAGCTGCAAAGCAAAACATTCTAAATCAGCCTCCTTATGTTAGTCGCGCGCGTGTGAGAGAGAGAGAGAGAGAGATGATAACCTCATCCGGAGTCTGCTCCCCTCGGAGACGACGGCCATCAAACAGAAAAGCAATAGAGTTGAAATCAACTGATTGTCGGTCACAATAAGCATTCATAAGCTTCTTCAGTTGTGTGTTTCGCTTAATTCTGAAAAATACTTCGTTTCCATCCTATAAAAATAAATCAAAGCAGCATTACTCCGACAACTTCTACATGTTAGAAAACTTAGAACAACATAGATACTTATTTAAACTTGAGAAACACTTTCGGTAAAATCATACATAATCAGTAATCAAGATACGCACATCTTATCATGAGAGACCAAATATTCGAGCATACTTTGATGGAAGTATCTGTTTTGATCCACAGTGAGAATGAAGACGGAGATATGACAAACATAGACGAAAGCGTACATGAGCTAGTCCTTTCCAGATACAAAACACTTTTGCCATATCTTCCATGGCACAAGCACAAAGATAATACAGAATAACCAACATCTATATTTCAATGAAAAATAGATAGTAGTACTATATTTCAATGATCATCAAATCAAGCCAACCATTATTGGTATTTTTATGCTGCTACCCTATCTAAAAGCAGTGGCGGATTTAGGGGAGCATCAGCACCCCCAAAAGCTTTCAATATTTGAGAATTTTAACACAAACTTTCAACTTAAGCACATCTATTGTCGAAAACTCTGCGTCAAAGTAACAAAGTATGCTGCTAATTACATAGGCATATAAGATGCAGAATATCTGATAACGTAAGGGGGAATCAATCAATTACACAGATTCCACAAAAAACATACGTATAATTCGACATCATATATCAAATAACGGTGTCAATCACAACATGAAAAGGATTGAAAGGGGGAAGCTTCATCGCATCAAGGGAGGAAACCCTAGAATTCATGAAGCTAAAGCATAAACACCATGAATATCCTACAATCATCACTCCTGCTACCAACTACATAGCAAAACTTGAAAAGCCACGCACGCACAAACACACACACCAGAAATTTAAAAATAGAAAAAAGAAAAAAAGAAAAAACGAAATAGAATGTTTGGTACCTGGCCTTTGACTTTGAGATTAATGTGCGCCGCCGCATCGCCTGGCTTCTTCTCGTCTTCAACGTTGGACATTGTGGGTGGCGCCGCCGATTGATTGTTTCTGCTCCGATTTTACTGAGATATTATTACTTGTGTTGTGTTTCTTCTTGTATGCGCGTACCTGTTTTATGAATTTATTGGGTTTTCTATTTAGAGTTTTTTAAGGAGGGAATCGATGATTGGACCTGTCTTGTGTTGTGGACGGTTCAGATGCTTTGATACGTAATCGACGGTTGAAATTCGGGATAAGCACCAACTAATTGAAGGAGACGTACGCTGCGCGTAGTTTTCAAGCTATCTATTCTAATCTATCAAATCATATATGGCTGCACTAGTGTGCGGCTGCCGCACCCCCCATTCAACCCTAACCTTTTTTTTTTGGAAAGAAATTATACTTAAATCTAATTAAATTAATTATTAAATTCAATTTCTGAATTATTCAATTTTAATAATGAATTTTTAAATTCTAGGAATACCAGCAATACAAGAATTTTTGACATTTTATACTTTTATATACAGAGACAAACTCATGTACAGTGCACAACATGTTTTTTATGTTATTTTAATTGATTATAATTGGAATTTAAATAACCGCAATTAAATTAATAAACTCAATGAAAATTAATGAATCCTAATTAAATATTAATAAATCTTTATGAAAATTTATAACTCTTAAATAAAATTAATAACTCCTTACGAGTTACCCCTTAATAACTCACTAGTTACCCCTAGTTGTCTTTAATTTCCCTAATTAACCCTTAACCACCCTTAGTTATCCCTAATTACAATCAACCCTATTTGTACCCAAATTTTTGCCTTGTATAAAAAGTAATTTTATGATTTCAAATCAAATACTATAACAGATATTTATACATTAAGGGAGTGCTCGATTAACTCATATAAAATAAACAAAGATTAGCCCAAATTTTATTGGCCCGTGATTAATTTTATCAATAAGAAGGGACCAAAACTCATAAGGCAAAATTGTACAGGAATAATTGAAATTGACAATATACTAAATTCAAATATCGGACCGACATCACCCAACAAAATACCCCTCTCACCAGACGAAGTACAACTTAACTGAGGGATAAAATTGTAACATGATATGGTTAAATAATGAAAACGTATATTTAGAGAGGCTACTATTATGAAAACATACATTAGAAAACATGTTAACCAATGAGAGTTGCAGAATTTTTGCCCTCTCATTTTTATAGATCCATTCGTACGAACCCAACCCATCAATTTGGGACTAAATCGATATCCAATGATGTGTTCACGGCTCAAGAACCGCCGATTTCAAGGTTAATTCACCGAACAATCATGATTATTTTCAATATTATATTAAGCAAAATACTATGATATAAAAATGTGCATACTACAGACCACCAAAAATAATTCATCAACACTTCTCCTAAAAATGAAATCATCCGACAAAAATTCAAAATGAAACAGAACCAGCATCACGAAATATAATTGCCAAAATACCACAATAAGTAAAAACCATGACATAGGAAAAATGCAGAAACTGGGATAAGTGTTGATGAAATGGCCAGAGGTATCATGCACGTCAGCGTTAAATGAAGTCTCAACAGTTATATACTACATTAAGAAGACCCGACCAAGACCAGCCCGGCCCATGCTTACTAAGCAGCTGCACCTCCAGTCTGGTGCAACATTGCATCTATCTCATCACCGTCTTCCATCTCCAGCTGCAAAAAAGAACATTCTAAATCAACCTCTTTTTTTTAATTGTTCTACAAGAAATTTTAAAGGCCGCATGACGGTGAACTTGAACCCGAGACATTTGGCCTCGAGCATTAACCACTCTACCACTAGGCTAACACACGCACACAAATCAACCTCTTTTGTTGGAATAATAATGCTGAAGCAGTAATTTTAGAGAGAGAGAGAGAATGACAAAAAAGGCGGAGAGGAGGATAACCTCATCTGGAGTCTGCTCCCCTCGGAGACGGCGGCCATCAAAAAGAAATGCAATAGAGTTGAAATCAACAGATTGCCGGTCACAATAAGCATTCATGAGCTTCTTCAGTTGTGTGTTTCGCTTAATTCTGAAAAATACTTCGTTTCCATCCTATAAAAATTAATCAAACTATCTTAGAATGAAAGATGGACGAGTCTTAAAAACTTGAGAAACATTTACACTAAGGTGGCGATTAGTTTGAAGGATGTGATTGATAACATGTGATAGGATAAGATAGGATTATATGGATGATTAATAATCATCCGAAATTTGGAATGACAAATTATCACTTAATTTGTGGATATGATCAAGGGCCTAGTTATCCATCACGGGCCAAATCATTCAAATCAAACATTTGATTAGGTTGGATTATTTTATCAATCAAGCCAAAAGCCACCTAAAATAATAATCAAGATAAACATCTTATCAGGAGAGAGTCAATAGACCATATATTCGAGCAGAATTTCATAGAAACATCAGATTCGATCCACAAAGAATGAAGACGCAGTATTACATATGCAGGCAAAAAAGTAAATTGTTCATAACAAAATTGGTGAAACTTATTTCAACATTTCAGAATGATTATCCAGCCAGACATTATCACTATGCTGCCACAGATAGCTAACGTATCTAACAAGCATCCTGCTACTTACCCGACCTAACGAGAAAGAATTATCCATGATCAAACATCATTCATACAAAATACAAGAGACATTAACTAAAAAAAACACACTCACACATACATACATGTATACGCACACAAACATATGAGATTGTAGGTAGTTCTTTCCGGTTACAAGGCAACACGAGAACAATTGTCCAAAGGTAGTGCCTTTTCTATTAAGTACTTTTCCCATATGATCCATGGCTTACGCAATACAGAAAATACAGAATACAGACATTAAGCCGGCCATTATAGCTACACTGCCATAGGCAGCTATCCTATCTAAAAAGGTATGCTTCTACTTGGAATTAACCATGATCAAACACCATTCATACAAAATGCAGAGGTTAAATAAACACACACATACACACACAAACGTATAAGATACCGAATATCTGGTGTAGTTACTCTAACATACGGGGGAAATTAATCAATAACACAGATTTTACAAATTAATCAATAACACAGATTTTACACAAAAAAATAAAAAAAGATTCGATATCATATACTATCATATAACGATGCCAATCACAACATATGTGTCCAAACAACACATACCGGCGAATGAAATTGAATAAGGGAAAGTTCATGACAGAAAAGGGGGGGCAAACCCTAGAATTCATGAAGCTAAAGTATAATCACTTATCACCAGGAAACCCTAAATTCATGACTCCTGCTAACCAGTACACCGAAGAACTCGAAAGCCACACACACAAACACACCAAAAAAAAAATTTAAAAATAAAAGAAAAAAATGAGCTCCGGTACCTGGCCTTTGACTTTAAGATTAATGTGCGCCGCCGAATCGGCTGGCTTCTTATCTTCTTCAGCGTTAGACATGTCGCAAGCGCCGCCGATTAATTATTCTGCTCCGATTTCACTGAGATACTGCTACGGCCACACCACTTCTTCTGTCTCTCTATCTCTCTCTCTCTCTCTCTCTATATGCGTAACCTTTTTATTTCGAATTTCTTGTGTTTTTCTAGATGAAGGAACTGGTCACAGTTGCGGACGGCTCGGATGCTTTGTTATGTAATCTACGGTTGAGATTCGGGATGTGCACCAAATCTTAATTGAGGCGTCGGATGTTGTAAATTGTAATAGCTGCGTAATTTGTAAGCTATTTTTTTTATTTATTCTTTTCTAGAAACGAGAGGAAATTAATAACTTTTGGAATTTTTGGGGACACTAATAGTAATACCATCTTTAAATGCTATTCTTTGGATTTTGGGTTAATCCATTCGACTTTGTTGGTTAGTTTTATTGGATTGTCCGACTAGTCTCTCAGGCCGATAAATTTACGATAATATGTGTTCTTCTTAATATAACTCTTTATTTAAAAATAAATAATAGTACAAAATATTACTTGATATACTAGTTTACCCTTGTAGCTTCCAATTTCAAATTCTAGTCAACCCTAAATACTAATATATCACCCTATTTTGACGTCTATCGTGAATTGTATTATGTATATATATATGATCCAACAAATGATGTTTCGCTCTCACTTTTCAAATAAAGAAAAACACGAAAAAAATAAATAGAAGGAAAATAAAAGATTTTTTTCCTTGAAGCTCTAATTTCAACTTCATTATCAATTTATATCCATTTTCGTCTCTATATTTAAACAATGAAGTTGATAAGGAAAAAATAACTAGAATAAAAGGAATAGAACAAAATAAACTTTTAAATGGGAATAATCAATAAAGTAACAAACAACTACAATTCTCAAACTTTAATATCAAACTACCTCAAAAAAAAAACTTTAATATCAAATATTCCGTATTTCTTGTGATTAATTTCAGTAAACTTGAAATTTTGAACAAATCCTGGAGTGGCACAATCAGATACCATATTCAGCACCATGAAATATATTTGCCGAAATACCATAATAAGTATAATAACTATGACATAGCAAATGCAGAATCTGGAATAAAATAGCGCCAGAATTATTAAAAACTGATGTGCATTAAGATAATAATAGGCCCCTAATATCTAATTAAATGGCCTGAGGTCTCACGCACATCAGTGTTAATTAAGTTTTAACAGTTATACACTACAACAGTCCGGCCTGGCCCGACTCATTTCGTTAGTTCCTAAGCAGCTGCACCTCCAGTTTGGTGCAGCATTGCATCTATCTCGTCACCGTCTTCCATTTCCAGCTGTAAATCAAAAAATTCAAAATCAGCCCTCCTTATGTTGGTACAGTAATGCTTAAGCAGTAGAGAGAGAGAGAGAGAGAGAACCTCATCTGGAGTCTGCTCCCCTCGAAGACGACGACCATCAAATAGAAATGCAATAGAGTTGAAATCAACTGATTGTCGATCACAATAAGCATTCATGAGCTTCTTCAGTTGTGTGCTTCTCTTAGTCCTGAAAAACACTTCATTTCCATCCTATAAAAATAAATCAAACTGGCATAACTCCAATGGCTTCTTTAGAAAACTTAAAACGAGATAGATATATCATAAAACTCGAGAAACACATTCAGTAAAACAATAATCAGTAGACAATGATGACAGGCAATCAAGATATACACATCTTGTCAGGAGATACCAAATATTCGAGCACTCTCATGGAAGTATCTGTTTTGATCCACATTAAGAATGAAGACCGAGACATCACATACATAGGCGAAAGAGTAGATTGGTCTTTAAAAGATAAAAAACACGAGCTAGTCCTTTCTGGTTATAAGACACACAAGAACAATTCTCCCATCATCAAGCCAAATGGCAGTGCGCTTTCTACAAAGCAAAAATTTAAATACATGACCCGTATTAGATTACATGATTTACATCATTATATATCGAACCACATTTCAATATCATGATGATCATCAAGCCACACATTATGGTTATGCAACCACAGATAGCTAACATATCTAATGAATGTTCAGCTTCTTACTGCACCTAACTCGAAAGAATTATCCATGATCAAACATCATTGGTACAAAATGATAGAGACATTAATTAAAAACCCACACACACACACATACATATAAGATTTGTTTCTAAAAGGGAATGACAAGAGTTAGTTCTTTCCGGATAATATAGGGCTACACAAGAACAGTTATCCCATCATCAAGCCAAATGACAGGGCAATTTCTACAATAAACTTTTGCCGTATCTTCTGTGGCTCAGGCACAAAGCAAATACAGAATACAGACATCTGCTCGAGGCCCGTATTGGATTACATGATTATACAATGAAAAATAGGATTGGTAGCACTATATTTCAATATTTTAGGATGATCATCAATCTAGGACATTATTGCAATGCTGCCACAGATAGCTAGCTAACCCATCTAACAAATATGCTGCTACTTACTGGAAGCATCCATGATCAAACATCATTCATACAAAATGCAGGCGACATTAAATAAATAAACACACACACGTACATAAGAATACATAATATCTTAGGAGGGAAATTAATCAAAAACACAAATTTCAACAAAAAAATAAATAAAAATTTATCATATACTCAAATAACGGTGTCAATCACAACATGAGAGTCTAAACAACAAACACCCGCGAATAAAAATGAAAAAGAGGAAAGTTCGTCACATAAAAGGGGGTAAAACCCTAGAATTCATGAAGCTTAAGCAAAATCACCATGAAACCCTAAATTCATGATTCCTGCTACCCACTACACCGGAAACCTTGAAAACCACACACACACACACACATGAGAAAAAAATAAAGCGAAAAAAAGATAAAAAAGAAAAACAAGCTGGTACCTGGCCTTTGACTTTGAGATTAATGTGCACCGATGCATCTGATGATGGCTTCTTGTCATCCTCAACGCTCGACATTGTCGCCGGCGCCGCCGATCAACTGTTTCTGCTCCGATTTGCTTCAACGGGACTGAGATACTGCTACCGAAACACCACTTCTCTCCCGACGAAGGGGACTTGTTAGTGTTGTGGACGGCTCAGATGCTTTGATGTGTAATCCACGATTGAGATTCGGGATAAGACGTCAGGTTTTGTCATATACGCTTGCTTATTATTCTCTAATTCTTTATTAAAATTGATTAATTAGCTCTAAAGTCTAAACACACAAATTATTGTCGAATTTTAATTTTTAACTGATTTTTTTTTTTTTATAAAAAGATTCAAGAATTTTGTTCGGATTTGATTTATAGCCCCGAATTTATCTGCTGCCATTTTTATGTCACACGCAATGTGTTTAATTAGACATCACCTCAAATCCAACACATTGCTCAAATGTCATGCAGATTAAAATCAACACCATTTATGGCATAATTTTGCCGTAAAATGAATTCGGACTAAAACCATATTACCAAATCCTAACAAATCTAGTGTATTTTCTTGCATGTGTATATATATATTGGGTTAAAAAGGCACTAACTTAAAATACTATTCTAATTAAATTATGAACAATATGTGTATACGGATAGAGATGTCAATTGTTTGTCTATTCGATCGAGCTAATTGGACTATATATGGAATTTATTATTCTTGGGCTAACCTGTTTGGTCAAAATTTACAAAAAGATTATTCTAAACATAACCATCATTTTACTATCTAAAATAAAGTATACGATATCATATTTTAGAGTATAGAGTACTATTAAAATAAAGTTTATTATCGGAGAAGACCAAACAATTTCTAAGCATCAAAATCTATATATTCATATTTGTATGTAGCAAACAAAAATATTATAAAAGGTCTATTTGAGAGAGACTAAAAAAGTTATATGTATTTAAGTACTATAAAGATAATATAAAAACGTAATCTCAAATCTAAACAGATATGAAAGTTGTCAAAACATTAGGGTAAAAGTTAGTATCATCCTATGTCTCTTCTGATTTATTTGTGTGAAAATTTTCTAATTTAGCATTCTTAAAAACATATTTATGCATCTAATCCTGGCTCCGAGTGATTAATAGTTGTTAGAGCACCCACAATGGTACCTAGGGGTGAGCAAAAATAATCGAAAATCGAAAACCAAACCGAATCAAACCGAAAATAGAATTTGGTTTGGTTTGTTCGGTTTGTTTGGTTTGTTTGGTTTTATTTTTTTAATATTTAATTTGTTTGGTTTGGTTTGATGCTTTGGCAACCAAATCAAACCGAAAACCGAATTTTTATATTTTTTTATATATATATATATATATTAAATTTTTTATATAATATATATAGATTACTTATATTTATATATAACTTTTCTCAATAATGAAAAATAATTTGAAAGAATTTAGCGCAAGAGCTTGTTCGATCCAATAGATTTTGAAATAAAGCACGGATATCAACATCATGCGACAAGACAATGGACCTATCTTTTTGTTGCTCGTTTAATATATTTGGTTTTTCCTATAATATATGTATGTGTGTGTCTATATATATATATATATATATATATATATATGTTATGTTAAATTTTTAAATTAAAATAATATTATTGTCTTATTGTATTAAGTATAGTTTTGTTGATTTTGCATGAAATATTTAGAAAATACATGACCGTTCGGTTTTGTTTGGTTTGGTTTGGTTTGGTTTTAACTTTTAAAAATTTGGTTTATTCGGTTCGGTTATTCGGTTAGTTTGATTTGGCTTGGTTTTGATTTTTAAAAATTTAATTTATTAGGTTTGGATTGGTTTAGACCAAAACCAAACCGAATGCTCACCCCTAATGGTACCCTCGATTTTGAAAGGCACACCATTATTTAATTAGTATTTGTAGGCTCAAGTGGACACTTTTATTTTACCCACATTGGTGCCCTCTAAATTTGGAGGGTTCCCACCTTTTTTTTCATTTTTCATTTTTTTAATTTCATAATTTCAATAACACTTATTTTAAAATACAAATTTTATTGAATTGAAATTAAAAAAATATTACATTAATTGAAAAAAAAAATTGGGAATAGAGGTCGATAATGTAAGGTGGGGATGGGCGTAGGTGTAGTGGGCAAAATCCATTTATTTGGTCCAAGCCCAACAAGCATGTAAAGTTGGTTCAACCAGTCAACCAGACATATGCAACCTTCTAGCACAATAAGCTAAATATCAACCTGGATTGACAACTTGGTAAGATACTCTATACTCAGGCCTAAGGCCCATCAAACTGGCCGGCCAAGCTAATACGGTCAAATAACCAAGTCATCAACCTTAAGGGACACATCATGCAACCAAGCTGGCACAATCAGAGAATAGCCAAGCTGGCGCAGTCAGAGAATCCAATCATCAATCCTAAAAGGCACATCAAGTCAGTCAGTCTGGTTGACACGGTCAAAGAGAGTATCTTGACGAGTCCACCAAAATAGCAACAACATGTATAGGGCGCAGATGGATAAGGCCGACGTACTAAGCCATAACGGTTGGCCGTTCTATACATACAGCCTAACTAGGTCAAAACCTTGGCACGCCAACCGGCACGTATTGAACTCACTACTATCCATTCTTTCTCTGCCTTCATTTACCTTCTTAACAGCCTGCCATACAACCTACATCCATCATACAACCTGCCATACGGCTTACTCCCACAATACGACATGTCGTACGGCTTACATCTACTTTACAGCCTGACATACGAGTGACGTTCATTCCAACTTGCACAATCATTCTTACTCTCTCATACGCTTCTCTCCATCCCATCTCTACTTCCGCCGACTTACCTTTTTGGCTCTCACAGACTGGAAATAGCCAGCTTGGGTTATTTCTATTATCAACCTTCCATTATCACATACTCACTGTCACTGTCTCCACCCTCCTGACGCATCCGACAACTTGGAACAACCATTGCTTCCAACTTGTTCTTTCTCTCTTATTCGCTTTCTTTAGCATTTCATTTTACTATTACGTTACTAACTTGAGCATCGGAGGCTCTACAGTCAGCACCCCCACCGGTGCTCAACCTAGGGCTCTTACGTGTTCTTGTGTTGACAGGTTACTAGTGCCCTATCAAACCGGACGTGTCTGACGTCATCATCAATTGTAGATTTAGCCTCTACAATTTGGCGCCCACCATCGGGCCCAAGCAATCAACTGAATCAACGCGTTTACCATAGAGTTCTTCAAGCACCAATCATCTCTGACCATTACTATATGTCCGACTTTACCATACAAGTTGATCTGGTTATCCAGATCGCCACTTTAATCAAACAAATGAACCAAGAAGAACACAATCTACTTGTCCATCTCGAGGTGACGACAGCGAGTACCAAGCTAGCTTATCATCCCACTTTAGGGTTCGAGTGAACCCAATATAATCATCAGATGAAGTTCAGATCCATCCAAACTCACTAGACAATGAATGGCTAACCAAGCTGGTCAAAATGAAGACAAATAATGAAAAATGTCGAGTATGCATCGACTTTACAAACCTCAACACGAGATGAATTCTTCCAACCTGAGAATGATCAAATCTAATCACCAAGGTGATTGGCAAATGAGCATACAAGCTATCAACTAAGGAACAAATAATCCTATCAAACAGTCGGAATGCAACAAGTTATATGCAATTCTACGGAGCACAATCCATCTAAATTGAGAACTACATTCGGCTTGATCCCTAAAAAGGATATATAGCCAGCTTTCCTGAGCACAACTATCAATCAGTATATCACAGCCCATTCTAACTTCATTACTTGAGTACATTTATTTCGAAGTACAAATTTTCGGCAATAGCCCAACCAGATGGACATCATTCTTCATCATATGCAAAGAGAAAGAGCATCATCATCCCTACCTGTCAATTATCTTGTAACCGTCAACAGCTGACTCCAAAATTAAAAATTGAGTCATCCGAGTCATTTCTCAGGCCTCAAGTACAATAGATCCAAGCTGATGAATGCAAAAATTGGCTTTTATAAACTAAAGCTGGCCACCTACTTATATGTTCACACCAGCAGTGTGCGTAAGCCAAAATTGGCCAAAGTCAATACGGCTTAATGACAACAAACTTGCACCAATTTTAATATAGGGCTTATTAAATTATACATCCATATTTATTACTTTCTTGAGCCAAGTTATAGCAAGTTCAAGTTAATTCCCTTATATCCCTCTACAAAAGAGATTTATGGAAAATAAATCACAAGTTATCCTTTCTCCAACTCGACTTCGTCTTCATAAAAACAAGCTACGGCTTGCAAAAATAAAAGTATCTAGTCGGCTATACCCAAAAATATTGTCAGAGTTCATCAGTCAAACTCAGCTGGAGCCAAGCTGCTCCACATTAAACCGTCTGCTTAAAATTTATATGAAGCAGATGCAACCAGATTCAATCTGGCTGAAATGGATATATTCATAAAGCTTTAATACCAAGTTGTTACATACCTCATCCAATAAATTCAATCGGACACCACAACTCTGCATCACTCGAATTCAGCCTGGCTCAGTTAAAATCAATTCACAGGCTGACGATATTTATTCCTGTAGAACAAGCAAAAATTCTTATCCCAATTTATAGTTTAGTCGGCTGCTACCAATCTCCACAGGGGGGCTAATCCAATTCCTATCATCAGGCCTATTTCATGATAGCTGCAATCTCAAATACGAAAGAATAATGAATATATGTTCATGACTGTCGTCGGAACGCACCAGCTGTACCCTCACATCTTTCTAACTTGAAGGCCAGATTCACCCTGGCTCATTCAAATGAATGCAATGGGAAATTCACAAGCTAGTGCCCTATCAAACCGGACGTGTCTGACATCATCATCAATTGTAGATTTAGCCTCTACAGTAAGGATGGAGGTCGATAATTTAGGAGCATTTGGATCCATATTTGAATCGGTAGTACTAAACTAAGACCAATTGGAATCGAGATCCATTTGTTGCATACAAATTCAAGAAATTTTAGAGAATGAGAAGAAATTGATAGAGAAATATATGAGAATGAAGTGAAATATAGGTTACTATTTATAAAAAAAATAAAAATTATAAAAATTAAAATTAAAATTAAAATTAAAATTAAAATTAAAATTAAAATTAAAATTACTGTTTGAAAGGGAAACGGCTAAACCGTTGCTCAATCAAACGGCAACACATCGTCATCATCACCATCTCGTCCTCCCAGCCTCAAAATGGCGCTGAAGCACCATCACCTTGCGCCCTCCCGTGGGCAGCATCGGCCAGCGCCCTCACGCGGAGGGCACAATCTTTATCGTCCAATGAAGTGGGTGCTCTTAAAATCAATTACAACAACCCCTTTCAGGAAAAAAAAAAAAAAAATTCAAGTACTCGAACGAAACCATAGCGATATTTTCATTCATACTGCAAATTAAACAAGTTTCAGTTCCAAACCTCAGAAGAGTAGGAGGAACAAATTACAATCAAGCAAACCAGTTTCGAAAAAAGCCCTGGAACACACACACATTATTGTGAAATGGCCGCACCGGCGCCGTACATGTGCCGCATTGCATCTATCTCGTCAAAATCCTCCATTTCCAGCTACAAACCATAACATTAATCCCATTCAGATGTGTGTGTGTGTTAGAGAGAGAGAGAGAGAGATTAATTACCTCTTGAGGAGTCTCGTCCCCTCGGAGGCGATGGCCATTATAGAGGAATATAAAAATTTTGAACTTGACCGATGGATGGGCACAATATGCAGACATAAGCTTCTTCATTTGCGTATTTTTCTTAATCCGGAAGAAAAGCTCACATCCATTCTACAATTAATATTAATTCATTTCTTTATAACTTAACTCACCTAAAATAATGCATCTAAACAATATATATACTCTCTTAATTTAGATATATACATATAAATATATATTATACCTGGTCTTTGACTTTGATACTGATCGCCTCCGATGCGTCTGCCTGCTTGTCGTCGTCCGCCATACTTCAATCAACTCACACACTGCTACCTCTCTCTCTCTCTCTCTCAATCTCTCTCTCTATCTCTCTCTCTGCACGTTTTATGTGAAATTACTCGCTCCCCTTTTGTTTTGAATTTTTGCAAGGGAATCGATTGCGGGATTTGGCGGTTTAGATGCCTTTGCGTCCGACATTGAAAAGTCACTGAACAATTTGACGCGAAAAGACTAACCGATAGGAAAGAAATAATTTTATTTTGTTTTTCATATTGAAGTTCCCATTGCATATATAATTATAATCATAATAGTAATTGTGTGATATGTCTATTAATGCATGTATCATATTTATTCAGTTAATTGAAAATTAAGAAAAAATATTACTAGTATTTTATGTCACAATGTTCTGCCTTTTTTTAATAACGTAACATTATTAATCTAGATCTTTTGCAAAATTGCCAAGTTTCTATATTATTTTCAATCTTGTCATGATATCTATATTTCGTAATCGAAAGACACATGAGAGTTTGGAAATAAAGCAACACAGTACAATTCCCATATAATGCTATGATTGTAATTGATCATCTATATATTAAAAGCAAAATTATGAGCCAAAAAACTTTCCCCCTCATTTTATCTATTTCAGTGTATACTTTCTTTTTTTCCTACATTTGTGTCATGAATTTTTATAAATCCAATTCAAACTTCTTTTATTGACAATTCCTTTCATTTTTTTGCTTATGCATGCACTAAAAAGCCCAACAATTTTCAATCTCAATTAATTAAATCATTGGTCTCTGTTGGGCTTCCTGATTTTATTATTATGATTTTGTTCTATTGCTCCAATTTTCTTTTTAAGGGTAATTCAATTAATTTATTAGTTAGTTTATTTTGTACTTTTAAATATTTTATTGCGTTACACGAATATATGTGTATATATATTAAAAATATTTATTTGACAATATCAACATGTATATTCATTTTTAATGCAATGATATGTGCGTTTGACTTATATATACGTTTGTTAATTTCAAAAAAAAACCTAGATACTTAATTTTTCTTAAATTATTTTTGCTAAGCATTAAATACCGTGAATAACAATTTATTCTTGCAATTTTTGTGAAATAATATTTTGTGTGTGAAAACAATCACACCCATACGAAGCTAATTAGTGTTACGTTATTAAATTTCATCCATCTAAACCTAATAATTATTTATTAAAATACTTAAAAACTTATTTTCATATGCAATGGTCATAGAAATGAGAAGATAGTTATAAGTATGATGAGTGAAATATAAAAAATAATAATAAATAAATAAACTGTCATTTGATATATTTTTTCGTTCTTATACGTTCATTTTAAAAGATAGTTACAAGTATGATGAGTGAAATATAAAAAATAAATAAATAAATAAACTGTCATTTGATATATTTTTTCGTTCTTACACATCTATACTATACTAAATAATGGAGTTGTGGCTTTATTTACATATATTGCCATTTTCCCTCCAAAACCAATTTATTGGATAATAAGTGTTGACCATTGGTTATATTATAAATGATAAATAATATATGTTGGTTAATTACTATATATATCTCCCAATTAGTGGATAATAAGTCTTGACCTTTATTTATATTTTGAATGATAAATAATATGTGTTGGTTAATTACTCTATACATCTCCTATTTATTGGATAATAAATCTTGACCTTTAGTTATATTATGAATGATAAATAATATATGTTGGTTAATTACTCTATACATCTCCTTTCTTGATTATCATGTTTGAGCTTTAAAAATTGAATGATTATGAATTTTAGCTTATTTAATTAGATTTGAGATTATGTAATTGCATTTTCTACTTTTTATATTTATTATTTATATAATAAATATTCTAATTTAACACAACACTATTTTGACTAAGATATGTAATTTTGAAAAGAAAAAAAAATAAAAGATTAGCACAAATGAATAATTGCCAAAATAATTTTATTACTTTTATTATTTAGATTCATAAATATTTTAAAAATATGATAGTGAAAATATTAAAAAGATAATTAAAAATATATATTTCGAGATGTTTAGAAGTTATCAAAAATGAATAATTATTAAAAATGCCAAAATTTGTTGAAATTATTGTAATGGTTGTTCATCTTTAATTCTATTGACATTTTAAAATGAGTTTTAATTGAAATTGCATTTTCAAATATATATAAAAAATGGTTGTTTAGACATGTTTAGAAGGTAAGTGTTATGCTAATTTTTTTAAAAAAAATATTTCTTAAATTATTAATGTAATCAACTGTTTTGTATTTTATATTTGAATTATTTATAATTTACAAATATTATTTAGATGTTTAATTATATGTAATTATTTAATAGTGTATTTAAATTTATTTACGTATATTTTGTGAATTAATTTTTATACATTATTTCTTTGGTAATATTAAGGATAAATTAACAATTAAATATATTTTTTTGGTTTACACACGCGCACATAGCTCGAACCCCCAATCTCTTGGTTGGGATAGTTCGGTTTAGTTTTTAGATTTCTTGATGAGTATGTTTACATATTACTATTAGTGTAGGATATTTTTATAGTGTATTGTTAGTTGTATTGATTTAGATTTTTTTCGATTTTTGTGTATTGTAAACTGAAAAATAAATGTATAAATTTTGAATACTTATATATTATAAGACATACAAAATATTGGTTACTGAAAATATTATAAACAAAGAAGTATATCATAGTACAAATAAAAAATTTAATATGTCATAATTATTAATGTTATTTGGATTGAATGTTTCTTTTAATTTGATATAATGCTTAAATTTTATATTTTATTGTGTTATTCCAAAATTAACATATTAGATGATTAATGCATTTTATGTATGACAGACAGTTTTTCCACAATTTTATGTGGATATTTCAAGAGTTGCAAATTGCAAAGGTTTGAAGATATTGGTTGTGTTGTGTAAAAATATTTTTTTCTCATAATATTTGATACTCACTCTGTTCCACAAAATATATGCCACAACTTTAATTAGTTGCCCGAGAATAGCATGAACCAAATGGACATAATATACATTTTGTGGACGGAGAAAGTATGTTGTATTTGTTAATGTTATTCTTAAAAATATCCTTATTAATTTCTATACTGAAAAACTAATATATTATTATTCTTTTTTGTTGCTTAAAATTTTGTACTCCCTCCGTCTATGAAATATAGGTCATGTAGGGTGCGACAAGTGCTTTAACAAATGTTAGGTATGTAGTATTTGAGTAGAGAAAGGGACCCACTATAATGAGTAGTTGTGATGTATAAAATAATGAATGTGTGTGGGGTATTATCCAAATAAAAGTCGTATAAATATGGTGGACACCCCAAAAAGAAAATTGTGTCATAAATATTATGGACAGATGGAGTAATACTCTTTATTATTTATGCAATCTATATTACATATTTTTAATATGTATTTTACCGTGCAACGCATGGATGCAATACTAGTTCATTTTAAAGTGTCAGTAATGCAAAATCGTAATTGCTGTGGAAATCGAAGAACCATAAAAAATGCAAAGAACAAACGAAAATGATACATAGATTCACGTGGAAATTCAAGACGAAAAAATCACGGGAATGAAAAAATTTCACCATGAATCGAAATAAGGTATAAGACGAGCAACAAGAACAACAACAAATCCCTAGGTGAAAAATTATGCATAACGCTTCAATCCCTTAAGCCCCATTCACATTGCGGAAAAAAAAATTAAGTCAGCATTACGAGCCTCTTGGGCTTGGCCTCGGATCACTTAATTTAATTTTCATTGATACAATTTCAACTTTTATTATCTTCTATTATATGAATTATAAATATCATAAACGCATTCTCCCGTGCATTGCACGGGGGACACACTAGTAAATATTAATAGAATAATGAAATTATTAGTGAGACAATAATGATTAGAGATAGTTTATTGGTGATATATATACCAACCACTGAGACTTACTCCCTCCGTATCGGGATAAGTGGTCACATTTTCTTTTTGGGTTGTCCGGAAATAAGTGGTCATTTTCCTTATAAGTAAATATACCTCTCTCACAAAAAGTTATGGGCTCCACCACTTTCTATCTTTTTACCCGTTAAACACCATTCTCCTTAATTCCTGTACCGAAAAGAATGTAGCCACTTATGGTGGGACGGATGTAGTACTACTTACCAGGAACTAATAAAAAAATAATACTCCCTCCGTCCCATTATTGTTGGCTTGTATTCCTTTTTAGGCCGTCCCACGAAAGTTGACTTGTTTCCTTTTTGGGAAATATATTTCTCTCACAAAAAGTTGTGGGTTCCACCAATTTCTATCTTTTTACTCTTTAAACATCATTCTCCTTAATACCCGTGCCGAAAAGAAACGTGCCAACAATAATGGGACGATGGAGTAATTAAGACTAAATTATAAAATCCCCCTAATGTAAAAAGTAAAAACTAGGTCGATAAATCACTTTGACAAAGAGTGTGACCATTACATATATATACTTTAGAACGAAAGCATATAGTAAAAAAAAATATTAGAACTGGCATGCATTCACATAACAATATAGAGATATGTTAACGCACAAATAATCCACTCAAATTAAAAAGCACATCAAAATTTAAAGATATGTTTAGTAGCAAATTAACATCCAATTTATATAAATATTTACAAAATTAATGACTACCACCATCTACGTGCAGTTTTGCTTCTATCTCATCACCATCCTCTAGTCCCACCTATATATATAAAACATAACATCCCATATCAGCTTAATTAAGGGGGAGAGAGAGGATCTAGAGAGAGAACAATTACCTCATCTGGAGTCTGATCTCCTAGTAAAGTTTTGCCATCAAACAGGAATGCAAAAGTATTGAATGCCATTGATCGACGCTCACAGTAAGATTCATAAGTCTCTTCAACGGCGTGCATCTCTTAATCCTAAAGAAAACCTCACTTTGAATCTTCAACATTAATAATAATCCCAGTCATAATAGTTATAAATTTGAGATGAAATAATAAAACTATAATTTTTCTCATATTTTATTCAATCATCACAATGAGAATGATTAACAGAATCTCAATTAAAAAAGTTAATTATAACATACTCCATAAATTACCTGTCCTAGCACTTTGAGAGTGATGTGCGAAGACGATAACTCTGCCGTCTTTTTACCGTCCGCCATTCTCTCTCTCTCTCACTCAATATATAGATATATCTTTTTCATTAAGTTTTATAGAGGGAAAAGGAAAAATACCCCCCTCATGTTAGCAGCGCCGGTCAAATACTCCCTGAACTTTGTTTAGGTGCAAATTCACTATTCCCTAAAATTTTCGGGGTGCAATTACCCCCTCGTCGTGACGGAAACTAAACTTTCGTTGACAAAAAAAATATTTTTAATTCATTTTTATTCTTGTGGGCCCTTACAATTTCCAACGGTTATATACTACATAATTGGTGCTAAAAGCTCAAATTAGGAAAAAAATTATTTCGAACCCTAGCTCACAACTATCAAAATTCAGGTGAGGTTCTCCAATAATTTGCACGAAAAAGGATGACGGACCACTTGAAGAATATGAAATCATTAATGTCAACAATAAATAGTTGGCTTGGATTGCAAATTATTAGAGAGCTTCGCCTGAGATTTGATAGTTGTGAGTTAGGGTTCGAAACAAATTTTATCCTAATTTGAGTTTTTAGCACCAATTAATTCTTGAAAATTGTAAGGGTCCACGAGAATAAAAATGAATCAAAAATATTTTTTTTGTCAACGAAAGTGTAGTTTCCGTCACGACGAGGGGGTAATTGCACCCGAAAACTTTAGGAAATAATGAATTTGCACCTAAATGCCCGGCGCTACCAACATGATGGGTACTTGTACCTTTTCCTTTTTATAAACGAATAAATCGATGGGGAATTGAGAGGGTGGGGTAGGCAGAGCCGCAGAGGTACTAAAGACAGATGAGAAGATGAGATGCTTCGCATATTGAGGGGAGAATGGAACGACGTCGCCGCGGTGGAATTTTTATTTTATTTTTAGTTGCGCGACGTATTAAAAACTAAAAACTAGTTTACGCTAATTAATTAGTCTTCCCCAATTTGAAATTCGGGGAAAAGGTATGTTTTATATAATGTCCCTTCTAATTTGTTCATATATTCGTTGGGATTCTTTTCTTAGGGAAAATTTATTATACACACTTGAATTTTTGACAAATTAAAAATACACTTCTTTTTTTAAACAAATAAAAAATACACAAAATTACAACACTGGTCTTAGAATGACCCACAATACATCAAATCATTCCACTAAAAACATGGCTTCTGACTCGAGAAGGAAAAATTATTGATGCGTCAGTCTTGAAAGAGCAACGACATTGGTTAATTATAATTGAATCATTGTTCAACTTCTATATTATCAATATTAATAAATTACTAAAATATTCTTATATATATATATATTATTAGTACTAATAAATACCTCCGAGTTATTAAAATGAAGACCGAAAGATATAGAAATCATACCAAAAAGACAATAATATCATGAAGAGCCAAAAAAATGAAGATCTCTCTCGATAAAGTGCCAAAAAATTAAGATCCCTCTCATGTTTAAAGATCCCGATCGATAGGGATTTAGGCTTTTGGTTGATCCCGCCCAAAAAAGCCTAAATCCCTCTCGAGCGGGATCTTCAAACATGTCGAGAGGGATCTTAATTTTTTGGCACTTGACTGAGAGAGATCTTCATTTTTTTGGTTCTTTATGGTATTATTATCTTTTTTATATGATTTCTATATTTTTTGGCTAAATCCCTCTCGAGCGGGATCTTCAAACATGTCGACAAGGATCTTATTTTTTTGACATTTTATCGAGAGGGATCTTCATTTTTTTGCTCTTCATGGTATTATTGTCTTTTTTGGTATGATTTCAATATTTTTCGGCCTTCATTTTAATAAATTGTAGATGTTTATTAGTACTAATAATATATACTATAAAAGAATATTTTAGTAATTTATTAATTTGGATAATATAGAAGTTGAACAACGATTTAATCATAATAATCAATGATTAACTACTTTATCAAACATTCATGCAAATGTCATCCATCAGTGTCAAATTGCAAGACACAAGTACACTTTTCTTACAATGTGTAAGTAATTAGCAATCATTAATCATTTTTTGATTAAAATAAGTGACAATCCAAGGGTAATTTCGGCTCTTCACACCAACCTTGTGCAAAATTCATTTATTTGAGAGAAGGTGTGTATTTTGAATTTTTCAAAAAGTAAAGTGTGTATTTTTATGGATTGACACTTCTTTTCTTTGGTTAGTTTGCGCAAATTACATTATAATTATTTTTGTGATTAGCTTTTGGGATTATTTTCCTTACTAAGGATTTGCACTGGACTAGAGGCTTTCCTCTCTTTATATAAATACCTCATATATGTAAATGAGGAAATTATTATGTATCATATTATTTCTTTCTATATTTTATATTGAGTGAAAATTTGAAATCGTCAACATAGATAGTAGAAAATAAATAGTGTTCACTAACTTTATTTGTATAAATCGTAGTTAACTTTAAAAAATTCGGACCAATTTGCCCTTGCAACCACCATTAACCATCCACGGACCAATTTCATTTTTCACTTTTCAAATTTCAGATTCTGAAAATTCTCTCCCTCCCCCTGGAAATATTCTCTCTCTAGAAATCCTATTTTTTCATCATTTCCTCCGTTGCCGCCGTCGTACTTTCATTTCACCGTCGCAGTTAGCATCGTACTTCCATTATTTTCGACGAGCTGCCGCCATACTTCCATTCCGCTGCCGCGTCGTCATACTTCCATTCCTTCCGCCGCACCGCCGTCGCAATTCCATTTTGTTGTCGCATCATCGTTGTAGTTCAAGTCCGCCGCGTCATCATCGTACTTCTAGTCCAGTCCGCCGCATCGCCTAGAACTTTCACATTCTGTCGGCCATATTCCAGATCTGTCGCCGCACCAGATTCTTCTAGATATGCCGCCGTATCAGATTCATCTAGATCTGCCGCCACACAAGATTCTTCCAGATCTCGCCGCCTATTTCACCGTTTTCTCTCCGTGACCCATGGCGTCACATTCCAGATCTAACGCTACTTTGTTGCACCAATTTCTCAATCCAGAACGTCGTGCTGCCGCAATCTTCGAGATCTATCATTTCGAGATCAAATTCGTTCCATTCTTGCCGTGAATGTGATTGCATATTGGATATTTGATTATATTTGGTGTAATTTGTTATGTTTTTTCGGGAATATTTTGTGAACCATTGGTTAATTGAATAAATCATTTCGTAATATTTTGTGATAATTGGGTTAATATATGATTGGTGGTGTCATTTTAAACTGGATGAATAATGATTATGACGTGGTATAATTGAGACGAATGGTTCATTCGTACCAATCGTACCAAGTTATGGTGTGCCATTATAGTATGAATGATTAATAATCTTAACTTTTTATAGATTAGTAATTAGGGGTGACCATTTTTCTCAAAAATTAAAAATCAAACTGAATCGAATCAAATCGAAAAATTATAAATTCAGTCTGTTCAATTTAAAATTTTTAAATTTCTGCCTTTTGTTCATTATTAGAAGATACCTCAAGAAAATTCAAAGAGAACTATGTTTTAATTTTATTACTTATTAATTTTAGCTCGAACGTCCATTATTTATTTTTATGGCCCAAAAACCCAAAACTCTACATAACTTTCAACCCATATTCACAAAAAATCCAATCCTTAAAAAATTGTAATCTAAAAATGTGGAATCTAATCGAAGCAACTTTCATCTAACAAAAATTCACTTGAACGAAGTCATGCACAAAAAATTCAATCCTTCAATAGTAATCTAACGATGTGGAATCTAATCCCATTGAAGCAACTTTCATCTGACAAAACTTCACTTAAATGAAACCAAGATATGTAATGTTTAATTGTTTGTTTCAATTCTTTAGAGAAAATTATATTTTAGTAACATTAAAAATCGTAAATGCAAAGATTAAGATCAAAATTGTAAAAATGTTGTAAACAGCTACACCGCCATCATGTAGCTGCACCGCCATCTTGGTGCAACAGTGCATGTATCTCATCACCATCTTCCAATCCCACCTATAAAACATAACATCCTTTTTAGATCATAAAATTAACGAGAGAGAATTAAAAGTTTTTAATTAATGTCTCATGTGAGAATTGTGTGACTTACTAGGAACTAATAAAAAAATAATACTCCCACTAATGTAAGAACTTGGTCATTTTTTTTGACAAAAAGTGTAACCATTACTCATGTAGAAGAACATAAGAAAGACGTCTCTCAATATAATTCAAATGCACCACCAAATATATTATGAATTCATCATTGAGAAAGATTTGCATTACTTTACAATACGGTTAGAATTGATTTTCATATCCCATTAGTTTTATATTCTTTTTTTTTTTTAGGGAATATTAGTTTTCTGTTTTATAGTAAAAAAAAAAAAGTAGAATAGATTTTGCATGTAGAATATATTTTTTTTCTTTTTCTTGAGGAAGCATGTAGAATAAATTGCATTAGATATCAATAAATGACGTTTTCCTAATTTGTATGGACCTTAATTAAAACAAAAAATAAATAAATAAATTGCGAACCCTAACATCTCCAATGAGAGTCGTGTGGTTTACTAGGAACAAACATGTAAATAACCAAAAGTAAATTATATATTGATAATTATAACAATTTAAAGGATATATAACAAGTACTATTTGATAATTACTACTCCATGACACACACGGAGAGAGAGAGAGAGGAGAGAGGAGAGGGAGAGAGAAACCTCTTCTGGGGTCTGCCCCCTTTTCAAGGGCTTTCCATCAAGAAGAAATACAATAGTATTGATGTCCACCGATCGTTTCTTACAATACTGATCCATGAACAGATTCAGCTGCGCGCATCTCTTAATCCTGAAGAAAACCTCACTTTCATCCTACAAAAATTAATATATTTTAAATAACATATAATTTAAACCATATATTGATTCTTATTTATAATTCATTCACTTAATTGAAAAATGAGAAACACAAGCTCAATAAAAAAAAATGATATACTCCTACATATTAAATTTATCAATTACCTGTCCTATGACCTTAATAAATTTGATGTGCGACGGTAACTCCTCCGGCTTCTCGTCGTCCGTCATATTCTCGCCTTTGAACCGACTCACACACATCAACCTTCTCTCTCTCTCTCTCTCTCTCTCTCTGCTGCAAGGCAACTTTTGTGTGGAGTAGTCACGTTTATAAGGAAATGAATCAATGGGGAAATCGGTCAGAGGTAATGACGGCTGAGATGCTTCGCATGTTGATCAAACGGTTGCGGTGCAATTTGCGGAGAGGCGTTGAAATCTACGCTGCGAGATACGCAAATCTTCCCAATTTGACCGTCAAAAGACTTGGAAAGAAATAGTACTTGTCTGTTGAAATGAATTGATATCAGAGATTTTAAATTTGGGAAATTAAATAAATTTCTAATAAAGTAATTTTGTAAATTTTGGTAAATCTTCTTCGCAAATATCAACAGTTCCCGTTGGATATATCAACATGCCCAACTTACCAACAAAAGATGAAAATGCATTGGTAAATATCTTTCCATTTAAATTTATAAATTACGAATATGTAATTATATATGTACTACATAATAAATGAACTAAGTACTAAATAATAAAATGTTAAATAATTGTGATATGGAGTATATGATATAGAGAGGTCCATGAATAATAAGAACATCTGAACATGCGGCCTTTGTGGATGAATTTTAAAATGAGATTCTTAGCTGATGTGTCAAAGACCACAACTGATGTTTTAAACTGTATCATGATGATAAATTTATAAATCTTAACGTGTTTTATATGGACATGTTGTACATAATTGTGTGCTTTACTTACCATCACAAAATAATTGTATTTTGTACGGTCATGACTAAATTCTCTTGACATGCATATTGGATAAACTCATTAGTTATGTACACTAAATACTAATATTAGCAGAAAACATGAAAGACCTTCAAATTAATTTATTGAAAATTATAAACATGAAGTCAATCCAATCTCCACCGCACAGTCATAATTTTCGAATCAAACTAAACCTTTTAACCTAAATTATTTCAATGACTTGTCCTAACATTATATACATGTCATATACTCCCTCCGTCCAGCCATAAGTGACCACATTTTTTTATTGGACTGTCCCATCATAAGTAGTCACTTTCCTAATATGGAAACACCCTCTCTCACACAAAAGATGTGGGCTCCACCACTTTTTATCTTTTTACTCTTTAAACACTCTTCTCCTAAATACCCGTGCCCAAAAGAAAGTAGCCACTTATCATGGGACGGAGGGAGTATACATTTATAAATAAAATACTAAGAAACAAAAGATTATAACTGAGAAACAAAACAATAATGCTTTGTTCCCTCAAAATTCACAGCATGAAATTTCACATCTTTCTCCATGCAATCCTTCTCCTCCACTTCTCTCTCCAACTCATCGCCGCCGTTTCCTCCTATCCCTGCACCATCGGAATAAACTACGGCCGCATCGCCAACAACCTACCGTCGCCGCCGCAAGTCGTACAACTCCTCAAAGCAGAAGGTATCACCAAAATCAAGCTCTTCGACACCAACTCCGCCGTCCTCTCCGCCCTCTCCGGCTCCGGCATCTCCGCGATCATCGCCCTCCCAAACGAGAAGCTCTCCTCCGCCGCGTCGAGCCAATCATTCACCGACACGTGGGTACGATCCAACATCCTCCCCTACCACCGCCGCGCCACCACGATCGACGGCGTCGCCGTCGGCAACGAAGTCTTCGTGGACCCCACAAACACCACGTCCTTCCTCGTACCCGCCATGAGGAATCTCCACGCATCACTCGTCAAATACGACGTCCCTTCCTCCGTCAAAGTATCCTCCCCTATCGCCCTCAGCGCGCTCCGCTCATCCTACCCGCCGTCGTCCGGTTCGTTCGAACCGGCCTTAATCGAACCTGTCATCAGACCGATGCTGAGATTCCTGCAACGAACCGGCTCTTACCTCATGGTCAATGCCTATCCATTCTTCGCTTACTCAGCTAATTCCGATGAAATTTCTTTAGACTACGCTCTATTACGCAATAACTCCGGAGCCGTCGACTCTAAAAACGGCGTCGTTTACAAGAGCTTGCTCGAGGCACAAATCGACGCCGTTTTCGCCGCGATGGAGGAATTAGGTTTTCCCGACCTAAAAATTGTTGTGACGGAAACTGGTTGGCCGTCTAAGGGCGGCGAGAATGAGATCGGAGCAAGTAAAGAGAACGCCGCCGCCTATAACGGAAACCTAGTACGGAGAATTCTAGGCGGCGGCGGTACGCCGCTGCGGCCCAATCAGCCGCTCAGAGTCTATCTGTTCGCACTTTTAAACGAGAACGAGAAGCCCGGCCCGACGTCGGAGAGGAACTACGGGCTTTTCTACCCGAATAAGCGAAAAGTTTACGATATCCCGCTCACGGCGGATGGACTCGGCGGTGGTGTGAACGGCAGTAAGAGGGGAGTGGCTCCGCCGCTTCCGGCGGCGGGGCGGACGTGGTGCGTGGCGAACGTGCGAACGGGTGTGGAGAAACTGCGGGCGGCGTTGGATTATGCATGCGGGGAGGGAGGGGCTGACTGCCGTCCGATCCAGCCGGGTTCCACGTGTCATGATCCGAATACGGTGGTGGCCCACGCTTCGTATGCGTTTAATAGCTACTATCAGAGAAATGCTCGGAGGAGTGGGACCTGCAACTTCGGGGGAGTTGCTTACGTGGTCACTCAACATCCTAGTAAGTTTTACAATATTTTTTATTTAATTTTAAATGAGATTATTAATTTTAAATTTATTTTACTCGATTAAAATGATAAATTGTACTGGTATCTAATTTGAAAAAAAATATATTGGAACATGTTGCAAGTATAACTAAAATGTATTCGTAATTTAATAGATAAAATATTGAGTGTAGAGGCAAAATTATATTCCTTGTATTTTACTTATGCTCTGTCGACTGTCGTTTTTTTAATGTAATTGTAATCATTATTCTTAAAATATATATTAATTTTCAATCCAAATAAATTATGAAGTGAAATGGTCTCTAGTTTTGGAATGACTGATGCAAATCGAGAAAATTAACTAATGTATGCCATTATTTGATTATTTAGAGAAACGGATTAGCGTATATGAAATTAATTTCGTCAGAGTAGTATGAAACGTAATAAAATTTAAATGTGGTATTTTATCAGTTTCTCTACTTCAATAGAACGGACGTTAAAAATTTAAGGAATTCAGGTTACGTTGTCTATTTCCTTTTTTTTTTTTTTAATATCTCCACATGCGTTACTAGTTTTTCGATAAATTTTCAAATTGTATGAAAATGTGAGTGTACTAATTTAACAATGTGATTTTTTATTATTATTATTTTTTTGTGCAGAGTTTGGTAGCTGCAAATTCCCTACAGGTAACTGATTGAGCATTATTATGAGTGCGTTTTTTTGAAGAAAATATTATTGACATTTCAAGCAACAAGACTGACATGACTGCTGCTATTTTTCGAATATTTATCAAATATTTTATATCCTGGAAAAATGTTTGATTTGGGGAATTATTAATATTTGTTGTATTGGATTTTTAGATAGATACTCGTATTATTTATTCGTTTAATCTTTTGGCTGGGCTGGGCCTGAATATTGGATAAAAGTCTGCTGTGCAAAGGCCCATTATGCACAAAGCTAAAACACTTTTAAAAATGAGTAAAAAAATTATATTTTTTAAATATGGCTACCAAACGCATAGTAATTTGTTTTTTTGAAAGGCCAAACTCATACTTTTATTAAAAAGAACCATACATATATTAAGTGATTAACACTAAAAAACACGATTAAGTTTCGATTGCTGAACTTAACTATTTAACTACCTATATTTATTGTGCAAGCCACCGATAAAGTGGGGGGATAAGACAAAAAGGGCCGAAAAAAGATTATCCCTAAATGACAAAGAAAGAAATATTGTATGGACAAGGATTGTGGTACGAAGTCTAAATTGCATTTATCAATGAGAGCAATTAAATAATAATAAATAATAAATAACAAAAATAAAATAATAATAATAATAAACAATACTTCCTCCGTCTATGAAAAAGAGTCCTACTTACCTACTTTTATTTGTCCACAAAAAAAAAGTCTCACCCCACTTTTTATACTATCACAACCTCCATTCTCTCTTATATTTACCTATTTTTGTCACTCCACTTTTTGTACTTTATTCCACTTACACCTACAAATTGTACTTTTATTCTTACAAATTATACTTTTATTCTACTTTACACTACCCCTACAAATTATACCTTTATTCCATTTAACAACTTTATTAAAACACGTGTCCAGCACACAATGAGACTCTTTTTCATGGACGGAAGGAGTAATAATAATAATAATAATAATAATAATAATAATAATAATAATAGAGTAAATATTTAAGCATTAGACAGCTGTAAAGGTGTTTGTTTGTTTGAGCAGAAATTGTGGTGTGTGTTTCAATATTCCTACCGCTGAGTGCTCATCTGCCGATTATGCCTTAAACACCGCACGGCAGTTGCACCAAAAGACGGGCGCCTTCAAACATGGATCAAAATATATTTTAATGCTGAACTGTATGGATATCGGACTAACTCGCTCGCTTTGATTTCATACTAGTCGTATCCCACTGTCGAGCGATCTGTTTCGATTAATCGAGCTACAAAGATACAACACTTTAAAAGTAAATATTTAAAAGATGAGGATCTTCTTTTGAATGTTGCCCATTGTAATATTTTTTTACCTAAAAGCAATGTTTTAAAATTTGGAACAATTGGTCAAACCAGTTGGGACTCAGACCATGGCTCAGTTCGACAAAATCGATGCGAGCCGTCCAATTCCAGACAGATTAATATGCAGGACGGATCAAAAAAATCGAAAATTGAAGGTCATTTTGATTCAACCTCTGATTCAATTTTTAAAACATTACTAAATGTTTATAATTGACTGGATGAAAATATATTATCTTTACCTTTCACAAAACTCTATGTTGAACTAGTTTCATTTAAAAAAAAAAATGAAATCCACAAATTATGTAGCTTAGATTGTCGTGGTGTAAACGAGTTGATGAAATTAAATAGGTAGAGGTTGGGTGGGTGGGGGGTGGGGGTGGTGTTTGAATGTACGTGTGACATATATACGCGTGGAGGGATTTAATTAAGCTACTATTCATTAAAACTATTTCTCTTCCATCATTTTGACTAGTTATTGTTCTGCATGGATATTAAAGATAAGGATAAAAAAATAGAAAATGAGTAAATTCCACCACTTTTAAAGAATTTTGAAATATAAATTCTTTCATTATTTGGAAGTAGATAAATTAAAGAGGCCTGAGTTTATATAATCATTTTTCATAAAAGAACAAGTTATATGGCCATAGTTCATAAAGTAGAAGTTATATAGCCATTTTGGGGTTAAAAGACATTAATACCCTTAATTGGTCCACCTCTTTAAATAAAAACAGTCAACTATATTTATGTTGGCAGATTTCATTTAATTCACATAAATGTTGGCCCACCTACCCCACCAAATCAAACCTTCTATTTTGGAGAAAAGACAAAAAAAATTGGTCTCCACTTTTCTCTCTCTCTCTCCACCTCTCTCTTCGTCCGCCCCCTTCACCCGATCGACTACACGATCGAAAATTTAATTCCGGCGACACCAAATGAATTCCGGCGACAGCAAAACCGAGTCCAACAGTGCCTCGAGCGCTGCCGGCGAGGAGGAAGTACCACAACAACAAGAAATACCACAGCCCCCGGTATGAGCCCTAACCCCCCAAATTCGAATTTTTGTTGTTGTTTGCATGTATATTGTTATTGTTGAATTCAATAGATGATGATTATACATGATATATTGTATTGATGGTTATTGTATTGATGTTGGTTTCACATTGTATTTTCTTAGTGTTTAAAAAGTTATTCTATTGATATTTTAGTTCACATTATACAAAATATAATAGGAATGAGGCAGTAGGGACTGTGTAGTTCATAGGTACTCGATTGTAGCGAGGAAGATGATTGACCGAGTCTTCGATCGAGGCCACCATCGAGTAGTTTGATGGTGGCAGTGGTTATCTGTTGACTACTCGATGGGGCCTCGATCGAGTCTTTGATCGAGGCCACCATCGAGTAGTTTGATGGTGGATGTGTGGTGTTGTCCACTCGATGAGGGCCTCGATCGAGTCTTCCATCGAGGCCACCATCGAGTAGTTAACAGATTGTGTTTTTGTGTTCTTTTTTATTTATGTTTTGTACAATGGTGCTAAAATCTTTATATTTTGATTTTGCAGGCTAATTATGTTTGGAAGAGACCAACCCTAATTCATGTTACTCGTGGCCTCAATCTATACATACGAGCCAAAGTATTTGATGACATCTTGGCGACGTTGAAGGCCATTGGGGGTAAATCCGCTTTGCAGCGGTTCAGAACCGGGCAAATTGGGCGTTTGATTGATCACCAGAGAAACGGTAGCACAAATAAGGCCCTGCACCACCTCTTGACTCGACAGTTGCAGTGACCAGATATACCTTTGAGAGAGCCGTGGTTTTATATCGGTGGGCGTATAATTCGTTTTACAGGACCGGATTATGCCCTGATCACCGGACTCCACTTTGGCTACAGTAATTTCGATCCAAATGACAATCATGAGATTCCTACCAATGGTATTTTTCACAAGTATTTTAAATGTCGTCCCACAAAAGTTAGCGAACTTCGAGGGAAATTCAAAGCTAAAAATCTGGGCAAGGATGTTGAGAACTATATAAAGGCTGGCAATTTGTTGATGTATTACCTCTTTCTCCTTTGTCGGGACAATATAGTGATAGAGAATTGGGCATGGGCTTTAGTCGAGGACTTGGACGAGTGGGATTTGTTTCCGTAGGGAGCTTACACATACCAGACCTTATGTTACTATGTTGATACGGCTGGGACGAAGCCGGATGTGTTAGAGACACCTGCTTACCACTTCTACGGTCCCGTATGGGCTTTGCAGATTTGGTCATATGAGGTGATTCCGTACTTGGGGACTTGTTGTGGTGTACGAGACCGAAGCCTCAAGCTGCCCCGATGTTTGATGTGGAACACCAGAACATACAATACTGATTTCACACATTTTTTCGATAGAGAGGTACATTTTATTTGAATAATTTAACAACCTCTTTGTATTTTCTCTTTTTTTTGTTGGTTCTTGGTTCAATGGTGCTGAATATTTATATTTTATGTGCAGTTGAATGTAGAAGAGCTTGTGCCGTATCCCGAAGAGTTGTGGGAGGTCTACTACATGTCCTTGGAAAACGGGGATTTGTTTCATGTTAAATACAAGCCTCCCGTACAAATTACAACGAGGAAAGAGCCGAATGCCTGACTTTATGTCTGACTCGATGGTGAACTCGATGGGTCGCTCGATTGAGGTCACCATCGAGTACTAGGCAGACCCTGTGCCAATTTAACCACAAAAACTATTCTACATAAACAATCATCACTAGCGCATAGGAAAAAAACTAAGTTCAATTCATACATAAGAAGATATCAATTTTGTCTGTCAGTGCGCATAGGACATTTTGATTTGTTGTGATCAAGAGATCGACAAACACTACATGCCTTGGGTCGTCGGCGTCTTGGGTTTCCTTGATCTTGGTTTGATTCTTCTAGAGGGACATTCAAATCGACGCCTTCTATGGAGAGAGGAACTTTGCACTTGCGACTGTTGTGGCCCCTTCCTCGGCACTTTCCGCATACATGTCCACGTGTTCTTATCGACTCATTCTCAAATGCGGTCCTAGCACGACTCATTCGCGGACGTCCGGCTTGACGGATGTGATCCGGCGGTTGGATAATGATTGATGAGATCTCCTCGGGAACATTCCACTCATCAGGGTGTGGAATTGCCATGATAGGAGCTGCATAGGTCTCGATTAAGTTGCTGGTGTTTTGAAATAGGGACTAACGAAATCGTACACATTTAAGCCGGCACGCCTATAACAAAAAAATTAATGTCACACGAATAATAATTCTTATATTGAATGACAAATAATTAAAAAATTAAGAAATAATGATAAATTACCTAATAGCGGCACAAGCGTGACGACAAGGTATCCTATCCATATCAAACTCACGGCACTCGCATGTCCGACTCTGAAGGTCAACTCGGTGAGGTTTTTTGTCTTCTTCGACCTTATATACATGTGTAGTGGTTTCACGGACTCTAAGATGATAACTGAGTTCCGCTTGTACAGCTAACTTTCCATAAGTCTCTTCTGTCAACTCATGTTGTCTGGCCATAGCACTGGCTCGTCGCTCATCAAACCAGTTTTCCAAAACAGTGCGAAAAGTCTCAAGTAACGAGGTTACTGGCAGACGTCTCGCCCACAATAAACGATTATTCAAGACCTCGGCAGCATTGGAGGTCAAGCAACTGTACCTAGGTACTGGACATTTCGACCTAGCCCACCTCTCAACCCCAATATGGGAAAGTCGACTGTGAGCACTAGGACTATTCGACTCCAACTCTGAAAAGTATTTTTCAAAAGTCTCAACCCGATAAGCGTATGCCGCATTCTTGAACTGGGATAATGCATCCTTCCCAATTCGTGTCATATTTTTATGCATGTGGTGATAACACAAACCATGCGCTGCATTTGGATAGACGAACCTAATGGCATTTTCGATACTCTTGTGCTGGTCTGACACAATTAGTAGATCTTCAGGCGGGTTGTAGCATATGCGCAGGTTAGAGAGAAACCATTTCCACGAGTCATCGTTCTCTATCTGACCCAACCCAATTGCAAGAGGGAAGATTTGTTCATTCCCGTCCTTCGCGACGGCAACAAATAAAACGCCTTTGTTCCTTCCTTTCAAATGGGTCCCATCCACAGTAATAATCGGACGCAGATGCTGAAAGGCACGAATACACTGCCCAAGGGCAACTAACATGTAAAGGAACACGCCTTCATGAGTTGTCTGGTAGTCATATACTGTCTCGGGGTTACGCTCCCTCAACAAGTACAGATACGATGGGATCCTCTGATACGACCTTTCGAAGTCACCATACGTCATGTCTATAGCTAGGTTTCTCGCCCGCAGAGTAATGTTGTATGACATTTGAATGCCATACAATCAACGCATCTCTTCGATCATCTCTTTCGGCTTCAAAGCGACCCCCTTGTCAACCAATTTACGGGAAAAGTAATTAGCTGCAACTAGTGCAGTCACTTGTCTTTCCACCCTTCGATCCAAGTCTGTAAAGCAACTATGAGCCAATGTAACATTTGTAATCCTCCAAATCGATTCACCCTTTATGGCATGCATCTTAAACGTACAAGTATCGCTATGCTTGCACTTGTAAGCTAAACGCGTCTTGCTGGAACGTACGGTGGTGTATTCAACTCGATTTTCCATGTGATATATTCCAACCATAATTTTCAATTCATTCTTGGTCAGAAATGTGGAACCCTTTACGAGTCGGCCGATGTCTGGTGCAAGTACTTCTTTCCATCCTAATGTTGTAGCATTGTCGAATTCTGGAACCGGAATAATCCAATTGCGTAGTATACGCTCTACATCATCATCTCCGGCGTGCTCCTCTCGACTAGCCTGATGGTCAGATGAGAAGTTTCTTTGCCTTAAAATATTTTCAAGCTGCCCCGGCTGACGAATCCAAGCAATAAACTCAGTAGTCACACTCTCAAGCAAATCAGCACGAGTGTTATATTCTTCATCTTCGTCTGAAACATCGGGCTCATCGTGTGAAGAAGTTGTCTCACATTCAGGTGAAGGTGGAGGCATGTTGTTGTGTTTGGGCGCCGAGCTGCTACCTCCCACGTTCACATTGGGAGTACAAAATTGCTCTCGATCGATTACATAAACCACTGGATTCTCCTTTTGCTCGTAAAGCAATCTAAATAAATCGGTATCACTCTGCAAAGAAACCTTTAATTTCTCGCCGTCGCTTGTGCCCGTTAAATAAAAAACGATAAATCAGCGCTCGATGGACGACACATAGCATCTCTAATCTGATGCATAAGGCGATCACGACCGATCTGATCCACTGCCATGAACACAACAACATTATCTCCACCTACGTATTCCGATCCCTCCCAACGACCACTGTGTCGTATAAGAATACGTTGCCACGACGACATCTGTAGATACAAAAAAATCATGTCAGTTATACTATCATATGCATTGTATTGAAATGAGACTGACCTAACATGAAAATTAAATAAAAAACTAGGAGATTTTGAAAAGTCTGCCTGCTACTCGATGGTTGACTCGATCGAGTACTCGGTCGAGTCAACCATCGAGTAGTCATGAACCCAAATCCTAAAACTCTAGTACTAAAAAACCTAACCCTAATCATGCATTTGTCACGTATTTTCATATTTGCATATCCATTAAACCCTAAAATCTTAAATTCATTGAAATTCGAATTTAAATAAAATCATGTCATATATAAATCATGCAAAATTACGAATTACAAATTCTCATCTTATACGTGTTCATTAACATGTGACAAATATTCATTTCAAAGAATTATTTTTAAAAAAATCATGTATTTGTAAGAAATCTCGATCGTGTAGCTAACAACTCGATCGAGTTATTGATCGAGTTTTCCATCGAGTCTCATTCATTTTTCAAGCCAGTTCGATCGTGTAGCTAAGAACTCGATCGAGTTAACGATCGAGTTTTCCATCGAGTCTTATCCATCAAGCCAGCTCGATCGTGTAGCTAAGAGCTCGATCGAGTTAACGATCCAGTTCACCATCGAGTCGCGAAGAACAACCCAGATTTTTTTTATTTTTGTTTACGAAAGAGATTGTGTACGTACCTTAGTAAGTTAAGAAACAAGAACGCGCTACGATGGATCTTTCGCTTCTATTTTCTTCGACTTTGCGTGAATATTTGGGGCACAAACAAGGACACAAATTTTGTATTTTAGTTGTTAGATTGAGTCATTTTGTACTGTTTCATAGCCTTATAAGTTTATGTGGGCAGCCATATTCAATGAAGCTCCAACAACTCTCTTACAAGAAATTGAATTAAAGTACCTTCATTTATGTTGGTGTCCTTTTTTTACCTTAAATTCCTCTTCAATTCAGTACCTGCATGTCCTCTCAATTTTTATCTGCCACTGTGTGTGTATATATATATATATATGCGTGTGTGTGTGTGTGTGGGCGGTCGCTCCATGTAAAGAAGAGAGAGAAAAATTGAAAAAATAAAGAAGAGAGAGAAGATAGCAGCAATTGACTTAAAAGGAGTGAGAGAAAGTGATATTTTATTTATTAATAAGAAAAGGTCAACATCACCAACTTTCTCTCACATGTGCAAGGATGTTTATGTCATTTAACCCCAAAATGGCCATAAAACTTCTACTTTATGAACTAGGGACATATAACTTCTAGTTTTATGAAAAATGGCCATATATGAGTATTAAGACTAAATTAAATACTCTCTCCGTCCCATTTATGTAGGTTTGTTTTCCTTTTTCGGATGTCCCAAATATATAGGCTTGTTTCCATAAAAAGTAATATTTTTTAGCTCATTTACTAATATATCCCTATTTAATTCTTTAATTAACTCATAAAAAATACATAGTCAAATAATAAATAGGGGCATATTAAGAAATTTACTATATAATTTACTTTTCCAATAATTTTTCTTAATCCTTGTGAAAATTCCAATCCGCCTATATAAATAGGACGGAGGGAATAGAACATTCATTCAAGGTAATGTAGACAAAATAAGCGTAACAAATGAAGTATTTAATAACAAAACATATATATACCCACTGCTTTTACATGTAGACCTTCCACGTTTGTTATTTATTAGTAATTCGGACAACTAGATAAACATCATTAGTTTATTAATGATCCTTTTTTTTTTCATGCCCAAGTAGAGGTGTTCACCCGACCCGGAACCGTGGTCAACGGTTTTCGGCCCGGAACGGTGTTTGGGATGGGCCGGTTCCGGTTCCAAGGGTTAGGAACCGTGAACCGGCGGTTCCATATTTTTTTTTAATATGTTTTGTGTTATCCATGTTAATTATATCCTAAAACAAGCAATAATGACAATTAAAATGCTAAATGGAACGAAAAAATGTCAAAAAAAAATAAGGTTCGAGGTTGAACCGGCGGTTCCGATTCGGAACCGCCGAACCGTGTCAACCGCCGGTTCAACCGCCTAGGATTTGGCACCCATTTGAAAATCAAAATGGATGGCTAGGATTTCATCTTGTGATCCAATGGCTATGATTCAAAGTTTTCCCCCCATTTCCTCATACTTTCAACTATAAATACCCTCTACCCACAACCATTTATTCACACCAATTACTCTCTTCTCTTACTCTCTAAGTTCTTTTCAGTTTTCATTGTTCTATTTTCTAGCTCTTACTCTCTTAGTCTCTTAGTAGTTATAGCAAAAATGTCTTCCTCCAACCCTCGTAAGGGTAAGGAAAAGGTAGTCGAAAATATTCGTGGTACTCGTGGTAGTGGTAACCCTCCTCGTCGTCCTCGTGGTGTTGTCATTCGAGAATGAGAAGCGTTCCAGGATGACTACTACGAAGATGATGATACTTCTTCCACTCCCACTCCCACAAGCCAGAATCATCAATATCGGAGGGTCCCTACTCGCCGCCAACATGAAGAAATGGAGAACTAACAGATGGCCGAAGATGCTGCTGCCTTTGCTGCCCACCAGATTGAAGCGGATAGGCTACTTGCTGAAAGCCTATATGTTGCCGACCTCGAAGTGGTGATGAATCCGCCTCACCAAATGCATCATCCCAGCACTATGCAGTCGTCCCCCTTTCACGAAGAGGCAATCAACTTGGATGAGGATGACGAAATGGATGAGCAAGAGGACGGCGAAATGGCTGCCGACAAGGGTCGTCGTACCAGAAAAGGCGAAGCTGCAGGCCAAAGGAAAGAAGGAAGGATCTGATGTGTTCTCAATATGGTTCAAAAAGGTAACACTACCTTGTGCCGAAGGAGAAACTCCAATTGTAATGGCATGCTGCAATTTCTGCGACCAGCAGTACGAGCATAAGAAAGGAAATGGGTATGGCACTTATAACCGCCATATACTCAAACACAAGCCGAATGATCAAGAAAAAGGTACACAACAACAAACTCAAACTCAACTAAACTTCACGCAAGGTAATGAACTCACTTTATTTAAGTATAATGATATAATAGCTAGAGAAGTGATGGCTAATTTTGTTGCTACTGAATCTCTTACTTTCCAATTTGCCGATAGCATGCGTTTTGAAAATTCCATGAAAAAAGCATATAATCCGCAAGCTAAAAAAATCTCACGAAGTACCATGACTAGGACAATTGCTAAATTATCTATTAGATATAAAAAACATTAAGAGACATGTTTGCTAAGCTGCCATATAGAGTCTCTGTTTGTTCTGATATTTGGTCATGTGCTTGGCAACAAAATTCATATCTTGGAATGACTGTGCATTAGATTGATCCGAATTGGTGTATGAACAAACGCGTACTTTGTTTTAGGAAGTTTAATTGTACTCATAATGCTGCAAACATTGTTCTTTGCATTATAAAAATGTTGAATCAATTTAGATTAACCTCTAAGATTTTTTCAATGGGTTTTGATAATGCATCTGCTAATACTGCAAGTGTGCTTACTCTAATTGCTGCATGTAATCCAACTCTAGAAGGAAAATATTTTCATACTAGATGCATACGTCACATACTAAATTTATGTGTGCAAGATGGATTAAAGCAATTAGAAGGTTCAATTACGCCTATTAGAAAATGTGTTGACATGTTAAGGGATAAAGCTAAGCTACACAGAAATTGGTTAAAATTTTGTAAGCAAAAAACTGGAAAAAGTAAGAGTTTTAACATTGATGTATGCACTAGATGGAACTCTACTTATGAAATGTTGGCAGCAACTTCTGAATATAAGGATTTATTATGTGATTTTTTTTCAACTGAGGTTAGCAACATGTTCTTATTGCCTTCTTATTGGGATGAATGCTCAGGTCTGATTGCACTCTTAAAAGTTTTTGAAACTGCAACTAAAGATTTATCTGGAGTTTATTATCCTACTTCATGTCATGTACTATATCATTGTGTTGTTATCGTTCTTCAATTCTTAATATGCAGTACTAACCCAAGGTTGCAGGATTCTATAACTATGATGGTCATTAAATGGTTGAAATATTTTACTTATATTCCCGATGTCATTTTGATTGCAAAATGTTTAGATCCCTCTATGAAATTGGAATGGGTTTGTGGTCTATTAGACTTGTATTACATTTATCTTCGTGAAATGACATTTGGAGAGGGGGGTGAGCGTGGTGAAGACTCTTTTGAATTGCCTAATATTGCATCTGTTAAAACTTCTCTAGATACGACATTGAGGGGTCTTTTTCAAGAATATGAATCAAAGTATTCGGATAGAGGGTCATCATATAGGCCTAGTCAAAGACCAAGTATCTCTTTTAATCTAGGAATAAATTCTAGTTCTGTAGCTGCACAAAGACTTCAAAGTTTCTTTCAAAATCAAGGCACGGGTAGTAATATAAGCAGTGAACTTGATATCTATCTTAGCGAACCCCAAAGTACAGATTTAGCAGGTGAATGGTCAAATGATGTTGATGTTTTGCAATGGTGGTCAAGGAGGCAAAACCAATACCCGATTTTAGCAATGATGGCGAGGGAGATCTTAGCCGTTCCGGCATCAACAGTCTCGGTAGAACAAGCTTTCAGTGTTGGAGGCTACGTGCTCGATGAAAGAAGATCGGTAATGACGCCAAGAAACCTAGAAGCTCAAGTTTTACTCAAAGATTATACATTGGCCGAAATGCATGAACAAGAAAATAATTGGGATGAAATATTTGCGGAGTATCCCATAAGCACAACCGAGGCTGAAAGCACAGACACCGACTCTATAGCCACTACTGAAACCGATGAATTTGAAGATGATTGGGACTTTGACGCCGACATCAACGGGTAGTCCTAAATAACTTTAGACGAGTACTCTTTTTCCTTACTTGGTGTTTTTTCCATTGGGTTTTCGCCAAGAAGGTTTTAACGAGGCTCGACCCTTGAGTTTTCAAACTTTGTGAATTCCAAGGGTTTTAGGATTTCGAGTTTTAAATAATAATATATTTTCATTTGTAATTGATTACACATTGTTATAAATGAAGACATATATTATTCTATTTCGATCTTATACATTACATTGATGATTTATGTGTTTCATTTCAATAAAAAAACGGTTCGGGCCCTAAACCGGCGGTTCCGACCCGGAACTGGAACCGTCCAATACGGGCCGGTTCCGGTTCCAATTGAACCCGATTTCGAACTGGAACCGGCCCGTGAACACCTCTATGCCCAAGTTTTTTTCTTTTGGGAAATTTTCATGGGCCAAGTTAAAATAAGGAGATTTACCATTATTTATTAATGTAGAATTTGAAAGAGATATACTCCCTTGTATAATCAACCGTTGTCAAAATACGTATAATAAGATAATGGTATAGTATTATATTTATTTTAAATTATTGTATAGGAAATTTGGTAATTTAACATAATTTTTATTATATAATTCTAAAATATAATACTTATTTGGGAACCAGAATTTTGGCGGTTGCGAACTCTTTACCATCTTCTACACGTTCTAATTTAGATGAATTGTAATTAAACGTCCAAACTTTTAATATTTTTATAATTACATTTCAGGTCGAATTTTCCACAACAGAAAACATACATGGCATGACAGATCTAAGCAGGATTTTAATATTTACTCAATAAAATGGCATGCATGACATCATTTTGATGACAAATATTTATAAAAAAAGGTTGACACTACCGTTTTGATGCTATGTCATTCTTATTAGACCTGCCCAAACTGGAGGGCCTGACGGGCCTAACCGAAACCGTCCCGCCGGTCAACGGTTTTTTAACCGGCCCGGCAGTCAACGGGCCGGAACCGTAATCAGAACCGTGAGCTCAAGGACCGGTTCTGGGTCTGACTTGGTTCAAACCGTGACCGCCGGTTAACCGGGATTATAAAAAAAATATATATATGACGTGGCCGGTTCGAACAGTCAAAACCGGCGGTTAACCGTTGGAATCGCCCGTTAACCGGCTGAACCGGAACCGCCGGTTCCAACGAGAAAAAGGCAGTGCACCAGCAGCAGCACAGCAGCTGCAACACATCAATGGCAGCAGCTCAAACGGCTAGAAAAATAGCCGTTGCTGCTGCCTCTCCCCCCTCCCTTCCCCCCCATTTTACCCTATAAATACCACACTATAATCTCTCAAATAATCACACCAATTCTCATCTCTCTCTATTTAATCTCAAGCATTCAATCTATTATTTGTTGCTCAAATTCTTCATTTTTTGTGTTAATTTTTTGCTCAAGTTCTCAACTTCTCTCACCACACACTTCACCAATCCATCCATAACCATATTCCATAATGTCGACCTCCTCTCGTGTCGATAAGGGCAAAGGCGTTGCCAAAAATCAAGACGATGCTCCTCCTCGATCCAAAAGATGAGGAAGATCGGCTCGGCAAGCTCGAGCAATGGCCGCCGAAGAAATATCAAGGGCGTATGCGGAACAACTTCAACAACAAGAGGATCGAGAGTTTGCCGAGGAAGTTCATCGTCAAGAGGAGGAGATGCTTCGGCAATCTCAAGAACAATCCAACGAAGAAGATGAAGAAGTCGAAGCGCCGCCAAACAAACCGACGGGTCGACCTCTTGTGTCGGATATCTTTACTTAGCATTTTAAAAAAATGCCTAGAGCCCCGGCACCTAGCGACAAGCCCGGAGATCCTCCAAAATACAATGCCTATTACAACTATTGCAATAATGTCTACAAATGGAAGCATGGAGGAGGCTATGGCACACTAAGGCGACACATGGAGACGTGTCATCCGGGAGAATACGGGATTGCATCAACACAAACTCAAATTCGTGGCACCGCTTTCTCGGCGACGGGTACGTCTTCTCACCCTTTATTTAAATATGATCATCCACATGCCAAAGATGTTATGGCTAGATATTGTGCTATGGAAAAACAACCTTTTACATTTTGCCGATAAAATAACCTATCAAGAAAGTATAAAAGATGCATATTATCCCGCCGCTAAAAAATTAGTAGAAGTAATATGCTTAGACGAATTAGAAGACAAGCTTTTGATAAAAAAAAATGGAATTAATGAAATATTTGATGAACTTAGACCATAAAATTTCTATTTGTGCCGATATTTGGACGGATTGTTTTCATCAAAATAATTACATAGGAATAACATGTCATTGGGTTGATGATAAATGGATACTACAAAAACGTTTAATTGCATTTAAGGAGTTCGATGATCCACACACGGCCACTAATATTGCTTTAATAATTATAACCGTTTTAAATGAATACCAATTGATTAATAAAGTATTTTCGGTTGGTTTTGATAATGCATCCGCCAACACTGCTAGTATTCCCGAACTCATTGAAGCATGTAATCCATCTTTCCAAGGAAAATATTTTCATAGTAGATGCATTTGTCATATTTTGAATTTATGTGTTCAAGATGGACTTGAAATTTTAATGAATCGGTTATGCCAATTAGAAAGGTCGTTGCCCTTTTGCATAAAAATATAACTTTAGGTAAAAAATGGCAAAAATATTATCGTCATAAGAATATTCAACATAGGAGTTTTGTTAGAGATGTATCACATCGTTGGAATTCCACTTATGAAATGCTTAATTCTACTTTAGAGTATAAAGATTATTTATGCGATTTTTTTAGAAAAGAATTTGCGACGGTTCAATTGACTTTATTACCTTCTTATTGGGACCAATGCATGGATTTATATCAATTGTTAAAGGTTTTTAATAATGTCACCGTTCAATTATCGAGTGTTTATTATTGTACTTCCGTTCGTGTGTTGGAACATTGCATGTATATTGCACTTAGCTTTAAAAATTGTTTTAGTAAACCCAATTTGCAAGGTGTGATTTATTTTATGGTTCAAAAATGGCTAAAATATTTTAGAAATATTCCGGATGTTTTTTTAGTAGCTAAGTGTTTAGATCCTAAATGGAAATATGATGGTGTTTGTCAAATGTTAGATATTTATTATAATGCTTTTAAGCAAATGGACTTTTTAAATGTAAAAATTGATGGAGAAATAATTTTGTTTGATATTCCTAATGTTAGTCAAATAAAAGATGATTTAGAAAGAACTATAAGATCTCTTTTTGCCGAATATAAGATGACTCATGGATATGATCTTGACATAAATGCACCTATTTCTTCTACTTCTACCTCTTCATTTATAACACTTGATTTAAACTCCTTAGATCCCTTAGTTCAACAATTAAGTAGCATGTACCAAGATAGATCTTATGAACTCCCTAGGGGCCAAGGTAATAGTGAATTAGATATGTATTTGGGTTGTCGTTTTGTTTTTGGTGTTGAAGATAGTGCTCCACAAATCGACGTGATGAAATTGTGGTCAAAGAGAACAGAGTATCCCGTACTCTCTATCATGGTGAAAGAGTTGTTTGCCGTCCCCGCATCCACCGTCTCGGTCGAACAAGCTTTTAGCATTGGCGGACTCATGTTGGACCAAAGAAGATCAACGATGAAACCAAGAAACATTGAAGCCACAATGTTGCTTGATGATTGGTAGAGGGCCAACCTTAGAGCTCAAGAGCTCGATTGGGATGATCGCGACGAGAGCCCAAATGAAGAGTTCACCGAGAGTGATCGATCGGTGGACGAGAACTACTAGGGAGTAATATAATGTAATTGAACTACGTGGACTTTGATTCCTCTATGAGGATACGTAGGCAACTCAATTTTAATATTAAAATTGAGCTCAAGTCCTTTTTTTCATTTTTTTTCATTTCAACTTTCAAGTGTTGTAATTTCAACAATATTAATGAGAAATGATTTAATATTTTTATTCAATGACTACTAATTAAAATTTAATTTTTTTTGCTTATATTGTCTTAAGATATATATATATATATACAACATTTAATTAAAAAAAAGAAAATTACAAAAGTTGAAAAAAGTGCTCCCAAAACACAAAAACAATCTGTAATTAACCGCCGGTTTTCGGCCCTGAACCGGCGGTTCGGCAGAAACCGACGGTTTAACCGGTGGTTTTTAATTATTATTATTATTTTTTTTCAAAACCCTAAATTCTATCTATAAATACCCCCCAACCCTTTTCTCACTCCCTCAACCTTCTTCACCTTAATGATCTATCCTTCTATCTTCCTCATCTCTTCACCTTATCTATCTTCTTCATTTTTTCTTCTTTTCTAATTTTCTCTCTCAATACTCAAGTTTCAACTTCAATTCTACAAAATACAAACAACAATGCCTCCTAGATCTAGTATTAAGGTTGATATTTTCAACAAGCACTACACCCGTAGTGCTCCATTGCCCGACTATTCTAATTCAACCTATGAAGTTCATTGCAATTATTGCAACAAAGTTTTCAAGTGGACTCAAAATGATGGCTATGCTTCCCTTGTTCGTCACTGTAACGACCCGGCTTCCGGACTGACGGCTGGCCCCACAAACCATCACGAGTCCTTTCTAGCGTGCTTTGTCCTCACTCACACGCTTCCTGAGAAAACATCCCAGGAGGTCACCCATCATAGAATTGCTCCAGGCCAAGCACGCTTAACCTTGGAGTTCTTCCACAATGAGCCCTAGAAAAGAAGATGCATTTTGATGGTATAAGTAGCTCAATCAATTCCTTTAAGCTCTCCTCGAATATGCCGTCCCATTCCGACATATTCTTGGAATCCCTCTCATTCGGGTGTGTTTCAGTTCATTCCTGCCCCCTCCGCTTTGAAGTCTTATCTGAGCCGCTCTTTGTCCGTGGCTCTGCACCGGCGATCACTCCGTACTTCTGCCCCGGGCGTCACAGTCACATTCAAAAAGTGCATCCGACCGAATCTATGGAAAATTGAGTATGTAATGTTACTAATGTAATCTCTATTTTGTAGTTGAAAATTGAAATATGTATTTTGTAATGTTTAATTTAATTTTCAAGTACTTGTAATTTCTATTTAGTAATGTTTATTTTAATTTTCAAGTATTAATGAAAAACTAGTTCATTTTCTTAATTTTCAATGTTATATATATATATATTAGGAAAAAAAAATAAAACCGGCACCGGTAACCGGAACCGGCGGGTTTTAACCGGGCCCGAAACCGCCGGTTTAAAAGCCCGGCCCGTAACCGTGTAACCGTAACCGGCGGGCTCGGGCCCGGAACCGCCGGTTCGGGGCCGTGGGCAGGTCTAATTCTTATGCCAAAACGAGATGTCATATCATATTTAAAAGCTCGGGTTGAACGGGATGACCAGAAATTATGTTTTAGCCTGATGAGCTTGTGATCGGCTAATCCAAAATTTTGAAGTGTAGGTCTATGTGTGGGCCAACTCGATATGTTCATTTTATTTTGATACATCTACCCACAAAATCGATATCAATATGGATGGTTAGGAGATTCATAAAATTATAAGCTTCTATTTAAAACTTACAATTGTGTTTAGCATAAATTAAAACTAAGTTAAAATAATAAATTTTCTCAAATCTTAAGAAAATGATAGTGTCTTAAATCAATATAAAGTATAAACTATCTAAACAAATTATACATTTTGATTTTGATTCTACAAAATAATGAGAGATTATAATGCCTCGATCTCTATATTTGCATGACTATTACATTATTAAGGCCGATTATTTTGTCTAACTATAAACATATACCAACGGCTTAGAGAGTGAGCCCTTCGTTGCCGTCGACTTCATGTCTAAGCAAATTGCGACATATTCGTGAAAAGATATATACTAGTACATTTGCACAATCGTTCAAATTGAAATACTGCACAATTGCATGACAACACAAACTATGAACATTGCACGAAAACATCAATACTCACTCGATTCAGTTACATCGCGATGAAAGACGTGCATGTGGATTATGTGGAGTCACAAAATTATATTTAATTTACCACATTTTTACAATAACATTATAGCATGAAGATTTCATCAACAAAAGAAAATCATTATATATCGTGGGAAGCTGTCGCCACTCGTTTCAGTTACATCACGACGAAAGATATGTATGTGGATTACATAAAGTCACAAAATCATATTTCCCACATCTTTACAAAATCATCAAAGCATGAAGATTTCATTAATAAAAGAAAATCATTATATGTCGTGGGAAGTTGTCGCCGCTCGTTTCAGTTACATCACGACAAAAAACGTGCATGCTGATTACGTGAAGTCACAGAATTATATTTTTCACATCTTTACAAAGTCATTAAAGTATGAAGATTTCATCGAGAAAAGGAAATTATTATATGTCGTGGAACCGTTGCTACTCGCAGTAACATCACGACGAGAGATGTACATGTGTATTACGCGAACATACAAAATCATATTTCCTACATCTTTACAAAATTCTTGAAGCATGAAGATTTCATCAACAAAAGAAAATCATTATATATCGTGAGAACTCGCCGTCGTTAAATTGTGTGCGTACCAAATAAATTACAAAATCTATCTATCCAAGGAGTGCAGTCGGTGGTTGGTTTGTGGGGGCGTGTGAGAAGGTAGAGAAATCGATAAAGCAATTCCACCACCCCCTACCACCCTACCCCCCACCCCTCAACCCCCCTCCCTCAAATAGACAAATACGCAGAAAAATCACTACTAGCGAAGGGGAAAAAAAAATGAAAATGAAAACACACGAAAATAAAAAATAAAAAAAATTACGCTCGCCTCCCAACCCCTCTCTTTTTCACACACAACACACAGTAGAGAGAGAAAAAAAGGAAGGAAAATTATTATCACAATCTCATCTCATCTCTTCTCTCCTCTCCTCTCTGTGGCGTTGTTTCTTCCTCTGTAAATATGTATTCTTGTGACCTATTTCGTTTCCCCTTTCCCCCTTCTTTCTCTCTCTAAAAACATTCTCATCCCCTGAAAAAAGTTTCATTTTTTTGTTGTTTTTGATTCTTCCCTTTCAAATTTTTGGTGGTTCATCTTTTAGTTCGAGCCATGCGGAGAGGCAGAGCAGCGGCGAGGCCGGCGGCGGCCGTTCCGGGCGTAGAAGCCAACGGATCGGGAGGATCTAAGGAGATCAGATTTCGAGGTGTGAGAAAGCGGCCGTGGGGAAGGTACGCCGCCGAGATCAGAGACCCTTGGAAGAAGACACGTGTCTGGCTCGGGACCTTTGACTCGGCGGAGGACGCCGCCCGCGCCTACGATGCCGCCGCCCGCTCTCTCCGCGGCCCTAAGGCCAAGACGAACTTTCCCCTGCCGCCGAACGGCGCCATTTTCCCCGATTTCAACCCGCAAAACCCTAATCAACCGCGTATCAACAGTAACCCCAACGATCCGTTCATGGATTGCCGGTATTACCCTCAGGATCAGCACATAATTGCGCAGCAGCGGCCGATCTCCAGCGGCATGAGCAGCACCGTGGAGTCCTTCAGTGGACCCCGGCAGCTGCCGCCGCCGCTACCGATCGTGAAGCAGCAGAAGAGGCATCCGCGGTCTCCGCCGGTGGCGCCCGATGATTGTCACAGCGATTGTGATTCGTCCTCATCCGTCGTTGATGACGCCGACTGCGACATCGCCTCGTCCTCTTGTAAAAAACCTATGATGCCTTTTGATCTTAACATGCCGCCTCCTGGAGACGCCTTCGCCGACGTTGACGAATTAGCTTGCACCGCTCTCCGGCTCTGAGTGGCTTCCCTCCGCTGAAAAATGATGTACTTATCATTTGGAAGAGATTCACCCATTTGGTTAAATTGCTAATTTTTTTCTTTTCTCCTTCTTCTCTTTTTCGTTTCTTTTCTTTTTTTGCTTTTATTTTGCGGAAAAATCCCCCCACCCCCTAAAAAAAGAGGAGAGAGAGAAGAATGCTCATAGACGTGGGTGAAGACTGAGGGTGTCTTACAAACTTCGAGCCTTGTCTTCTATGAGTGTATGTTGTTTGGAGAGAATTTACTTTTTTTTGTATTTATAATCCCTAATGTTATCGATAATAGAAGATACTGTGGTTGGTATATGAATGTGTTCTTTGATGTTTTAAATTGCCTGGTAATTCTGCTATATATATCTAAGTATATTGTATATATACATAAATCATCTGTTATTTCAGTCTTTGTTTTATAGTTGTGGAAGATCAATTCTGGGTCTTAGATCACATTAGTTCAATATGATAATTTCTGATATGTTTTGGTGTTTGCACTGACATTTTTGTTGAATGTAGTTTTATTATTACACGTGTTTGTCGAATTCAATTTGAAGCCTTTTGTTATTAATTTGGGATACTGGGCATGAGATTAAGGAATTTTTACAATATCATATGCATTATGCACAAATTGAAACCGCATTTTTATCTGGTTGGGTGATGCTGCTAAGTGTGTAGTCTGGGCGAGCTTCTTGTTTTGCTCGAGAAATAGGGTTATGATTTTATAAAGTGAAGCGCGTTCATGTCCATGGTGTTTTTGTTCTCACCATGGAAATTTTAGACTCGTTCGTTTTAGTTAGGTTTGTCGACGAATTTAATTGTGCTATTTAGGATTTGCTGATAGTCGAAGTCGACTGATGCTGCTGCAGTATAATGTTCTTATATAAAATCACCACTGTGCAGTCCATCTCTTTCCTAAATGATATTCAATGATTTATATTGTGTGAGATTATGTATAGGTTCGTTAAACGGTTAGTAATTTTCCTTATTAATTAGCTCTAAGATTGACATATGAATTTGGAATATAAGTTTGCTAACTGGCATGACATGCATGTATTTTGATTCTTTTCTGCTTTAAAGATAGTGAATTGAGTCTGAAGTCATTTGTGAATTTCTTTTCTAGCCGTCGTGTCGTCTTGTCTTTTTTTGTTCGTATGGAATATCGCTCATTCCTATTTCCTATGGATGCACTTAAAGTTGTCGTATCAATTGTTCTTTTTTCTACTTTCTGGATTTAAATTGTTATTGACTGGGTTGCTTGCTCATGCTTGAATGAGAGCATTTATTTATTTTTCTGTATTTGACTAATTTACTTGGTGAGAAAAAATTTGCTGAAGAGGATTTTATGCATGGCCAATTGTCTTAGCTAGTTAAGCGGGTATTTATTGTGGCCTATTCCAGTCCGATTATTTCCTTAATTCCCCTTTTTTCCTTACCTGTGCTGACCATTTATGTGCAGGATCTGATTTGCTGGCTGCTACCTCTTAAGGATTTCGTTGCAGTTCCATTCTTTTTCTTTCTGTCGGTCCAGATCAGTATTTACATTCTTTCTTTTTTCATATTATTACAATATTTGCATTCTCCCCTTTTTGGTTAATCTATTTTTCGTTTACTAAATGGTTGGAAAATGCTGTTTTGGGCATATAGGTATGTTCTTCGATCATACAGTGCATTGTTAAACTTAAGCATATCTGAGAATATATACACTGCAGCAGGATTTAAATTTCTTAATGGCCTGGGAATATAAGGGTTATTGCAGTGCAACTGCAAATGAATGAGTCTGGTATTGCATGTATAGGTCCCTGCAATACGCATATGAATATTGTTGGACCGTGTATGAATGCTTGCACGAGGCTTTATATTGTGACTAAAGTCTTAGATGCTGAATAACGACATCCAGGATTTGATCTTTGGTACGAAAGACTTGAGTTGAGTGTTGCTCTGTTGCTGTCTCGCATTATTTTGTGCTCTCATTTGTTTTTTTATGAAAGGTTATAATATTCTGAACTCGTGCTTGACGACATCCAGGATTTGATCTTTGGTACGAAAGACTTGAGTTGAGTGTTGCTCTGTTGCTGTCTCGCATTATTTTGTGCTCTCATTTGTTTTTTATGCAAGGTTATAATATTCTGAACTCGTGCTTGACGACATTTTCACTAGAACTATACGTAGTTTTTTGGTTTCGTTCCTATTTGATGGGCTATGTTAGAATGATCTATAGTTTCCTACTGAGGTGTTGTGCATATGATGAAGATGAAAGAGAGAGAATATATGTTGTTTGAGCCTCGAGGTTCTCTTTGAAGTTAATATATATGCCGTGCTCGACTTATAAGTTGTTGGTAGGATTCGAATTGAATTGGAAAACCGGAGGTTTAATAAATTATATCCAAGTCCACCTATCATTAATTTGTACCTACCATTGTCTCTGTGCATCTAAGTCTTTTGTATGTGACCTTTCTACCTTTGGCTACTAGGCTTTTTCAAAGCGTGGGCAGTTGCATAATTGCATTGATGCTCCACTGTTGAATTCTTTTCCCAACAGTTTAAAGCTGCTTTAGCGAAATAGTTCTACGTGTGTGTGTGGGTGTGGGTGGGGTATGGATAAGTTCATGCTAGGTCGAACACAAAAAAGTCGAATAAAAACGATGCTCAGTGATGATTTTTTACATTTGTATCACTCATATGATTTGAGTAGCAATTTGCACGAACAAAGATGATGAAACACTGAGGTTATATATATATATATATGTTATGGGTCAAATGAGGTTGTATATACTTCCTTCGTTTACTAAGAATGCACATATTTTCTTTTTTGTCTATTCATGTAAAGTATGCATTTTTCATTTTTTGTCTATCTTTTACACTCATAATGTGGGACCTTTATATCATTCGCAATATATTCAACTAAAATGTTTAAAACTCGTGTCATCTTTATGAAGCATTGTCTTTGTGGACGGAGGGGAGGGAGTATATGTTATGGGTCAAATATGGGCCAATGTAATTTTAATGATTTTCTTGATTTTTCATATCCCCACATATATATATGATTTATATTAATGTTAGAATCGTTTTGAAATATTTATGGCTTGATTTGTTTAGTTGTTCGTGCTTGATCTAGCATGAATTTATCTGGATGGGGTTTTTGTGTGCATTTCTTATTTACCTTTTTTGTATTGCTTGATGCTATTTAGTCATAATGTGGCTAGCCATAATTTGGTCGATTAAATGAAAATAGATCAACTTTGTTAGATATTTGATTCATATAAAAAGTATGATTATATATTTTATATTAGTATTTATACTTTTGACTTAAATTCTATCATGATTAGTGTAAATATATTTCTTTTTTATTTTTTCGACAAACATCTTTGTATTAACTTTATTATATCTATCGAGATTTATATTATGTCTAAATCTAAATATATCAAGGTAAATTTGTATAAATTAATATTTTAAATATTAAAAGTCATTTAAAATAAAAAAATTGAATAAATCATTTTTTTATTATTGAAATAAATTATGACTAGTCATAATCATGTACATAGATTTATTCTTTTGGTTTTATTTCTTCCTTTATTAGTTTTCACTTTTTTGAAGAGGTGTTTGAATGCAATATTTGACTTTTCAGCAGATTAAATGGATTTTGACTATCATGATTGGTCAATTTGGAAAAATATTAGATTGAATGAGTTGGCTCCACCAAAAATGAAAATGGAATGGAAGGGATGGCAAGGCTATCAACTTTAGAATGAATTAGGTTCGGACATATTAGAATGAGATTACAATAATTATTAATATTTAATATTCTCAAAAAAATTCTATTTGAGAATTATTAAACTATTTATTTTTAATTAAATATTAATTAATTAAATTTAAAAGATGATAGACCGTATCGACTGTATTGTGCGGAATAGAGTACGACCTTTGGTCCGGGCATTAACCACTCTACCACTAGGCTAACACACGCACAAGTACTTGTTGTCTTAAAGATATTGTCTTGCATATTCATGGTTGGGTCAGCCCGATATAAGTATATCAACTGGGCCGGGCTGTGATTATTATTTGCTTTTGGGCCACTAGTTACAAGTCTTGAATTGAATTTGAGTAGTGGGCGAATAATGACTGAAAAAATAAATACTAATATTTATATTTTAATTAAAATAAACCTTAATTGTATATTTAAGCAACGCTTTTAAGTCTAAATTTGTTTTACAACATTACTTTATATGTGCAGCTCAAAATCATAGCCAACTTTTGATTTGTGGAATAACCTATCATCTTCCAGTTGCAATAAATCGAAAGACTGGCAATGATTTTATTATATACTAGTACTGCATCCCGTGCGATGCACGGGTTAAGTTGAATTTTTAATATTTTTGTAACTAATATGAGTAATGAAATATAAGAGATGTACACAGGATAAGTTGAATTTTAACATTTTTTTGTAAAATAATATAAATAAAATATAAGAAATGAAAGTATCAATCAATGTAAATTAAAATTTCGTTCAAAATTCATATATCTATAAATTCTGAAAATTTTCCTTGTAAATAACGTTCGTTAAGTATTAAATTATTTTTTAAATTACTATTTATAAATTAGATCGTAAATTATATCCATTAAAGAAATAGTTAAAAATAAGTACACTTCACGCTATCTCTTAAAGAAATTAATAACAAAAATGGAAACTAAAGATTTTCTTGAATTTGAAACTAAAGATTATAGATATACCAAGCATATCGTGTCTTATTAAATCATGAATTCCCGTCGACGTCGAAATCATATTAGTATAAACTTTAAAAGTAATTCAATATCATTTTGGAGTCATAATATTTCAACAATCGATCAAGAGGAGTGTTTCTTCGATTTTATTCCGTGTCTTTATCTTTAAGAAACCAATAGAAATTAAACTAAACAAATATTTTTTGAATGAACTAAATAATTATTTAAAAAGTTAATAATAATATTAATCTAAAATGTGAAAATTACATTCGCAATTACCTCACAATTTATCAAAGATTTCATCGTAAACGATGTCAGTTATTGTCGCATATCAGGATCTTGATCACATGATGACTTTGTTTATATATGGCACCATCTATCACAATGTTTATATTAAAATATTCTTGCAAAAATATTTTGTCTAACTGACCAAACACAATCTTAAAAGATTAATGTAGAATCTCACATATTAGCAAAATCCTTGATTTTAAGGTTGTTGACGACATGACTCCCTTTGCCCATAGGTGAAAAGTATAGGGACAATTTATATATATATATATATATTTATATAAAAGAAGCGAATCAAATAAGAACAATTTTTTAGGTGAGAAATAAGAATAAATTTGGACCATATATGAGTCCGTAAGAATAATGCATTTTTATCACTTCGGAAATGCACAAAATGTAGTATTTTAATGCACAAACATGACAAATGATTTAATGCACAAAATGTAGTAAATTAATGCACAAATATTTAATATATTTTTAATGCATAACCTGTAATAATTTAATGCACCAATTAAATCTCGACAATACATAAAAAAGACCGACGGTTCAATTTTTTTATTAACATATAATTGTGCATTAAAATAATACAATTTGTGCATTAACCGGTGTGGTAAAAATGCATGGTTTATACGGACTCATATAAAGATGAATTCCTATATAATCCTTTTCATATATATATAGATGAAGAAATCAATTTTAATATTCTTATGATCTCTATTTTCTTTTCTTGTAGCCTGTGGTTGTGATATGCGTTGAATTCTATTAGGTGATTTACATCTACCATTAAACTGAAATATTGTAGCACCAGTTAGAGTAAATGTAACTATGGATAGTAGATTATATAATTTGAAGTTTCATGCATCTAGAGAACACTAATATATTATATAGACTTCTATAAATGAATTTATTTCTCATATTAATATTATACTTATAATAATTATATATAGATTTTAGATATAATCAGTATATAGATTTTAGATATAATCAGTAATTTTAGATATACTTATATTGTTAGATTTATCACTTTATTTATTTATTTATTTATTTATTTGACTGAGAGTCAAGTAAATAAATTATACATTATTTGGTTCAACATGTATCTATTTTTAAGGAAAAGATAACCCAATTATGAGAGAAACCGTCTAGTAACTTCTTTGATGGGAAGAAGCGGTTTCATTAAGTATTTTCTAACGGTATTTAGGGTCCCTGAGTTTGCTTTTCTTCTAAGAGAAAAAAAAAATACACCATTAATACAGAGAAAAGGAAAAAACTGAGAAGCACCCACCGTAAATTCAATCTATGGATTCACTTAAGGTTTTCTGGATTCAATATAGTATATGGTGATATTATTTACTTCAAGACATAGCAATGGCTGGAGGTATGTCGTTAATTTACTTCCGCTGCAAAATGATTTATGTTTAAATCATTATGTTTATTCTTACATATATTTCTCATATCAATATATAGATTTTAGATATAATCAGTAATTTAAAAGGTATATCAAATCCTATTTCTGAACGTCCATAAAATATATAAAGAGACTTAAAGATTGATAAAAGGTGTTCAAATCTTGTAAAATATCCACATTAGGAAATGAAATACTAAAAAGGTGCTCGACTATTGATCCCCGTATTACACAAATCAGAATATATTGAGAATTAATTCTATGTTACAACAATACTATACTGAAAAACTAAAAAAGATTGAGGGGGTCTAACTTGCAATGGGATAATTTATGAATTTTCTTAAGATTAAGAACTATCAATATTTTTTCATAAAAATAAGAAAGAGTTTAATTTGTTACCATAAATCATGCTTTGCTAACTTATGTTATTAATTAGTTGATTGAAATTTATTTAAATTACAATTATGATATACCATGTTTTTATATTAATATGAGCAATTACTATCACATTTATTAAAAATTGCACTAACTAAGGAACTTAATGCGATACATAAGTAAATATACAATATATTACTAAAAATTCCTATATTCCTATTTGTAAGGTGACTATCGGATTGATTATGTATTTGCATAATTAGTTGGATGAATTCCCCATTACGTTCTCTCGCATTTTAAATCTTTAAAATTTGATGGTGTTGATAGTTCAATAACAATAATTTATTATTAAATATATTTCCAGAAACAGATTCTATAGATCCAAAAAATACATGTGGTTATTTATTTGTGGAATTGTTTTTCTTTTTCTTCTAACTTTTAATTATTCAAATTCATCATCGTTTAATTAGATTGATTTATTTCACTATAATTACCTTGACAACTTAGGCAATCCATATTTTATGTTTATTTTTTGTTTTGTTTTATCAACATATATATTTAATCTCAACATTACTCAAATTAAATCTCAACATATATATTTATTTTTTGTTTTCTTTTCCACGCATGCTTGGTTGACATTCTTTAAAAATGTGCTTTATAAAAGATCTAATTGCACAATTTAGTTAAATTAGGATTAGTTTAATAATTAAATTTCATTAAGTTTATTTAATACAAATTGTTGATCATTAATATTGATTGTTATATGCCTTAATGAAATTTAATTATTAAACTAATCCTAATTTAACTAAATTGTGCAATTAGATCTTTTATAAAGCACATTTTTAAAGAATGTCGACCAAGCATGCGTGGAAAAGAAAACAAAAAATAAATATATATGTTGAGATTTAATTTGAGTAATGTTGAGATTAAATATATATGTTGATAAGACAAAACAAAAAATAAATATAAAATATGGATTCCCTAAGTTGTCAAGGTAATTATAGTGAAATAAATCAATTTAATTAAACGATGATGAATTTGAATAATTAAAAGTTAGAAGAAAAAGAAAAACAATTCCACAGATAAATAACCACATGTATTTTTGGATCTATAGAATCTTTTTAAGATGCAAATGAGGACATTACAACATTAACACTAACGAAGGATAATCTATATATACAATCAAAATACATTAAAATCATTGATAATATTACAACATCAAAACTAATTATAAAATTCATGTGATCGAATTAATAGAATTCGTGAACTGTAAAATTGATATGGATCGAAAATGCATTGAGAAGTTTTTGTGCAACATCAAATTATGCACATATTTGTATCGATCATTAAATCGGTTTACATGATCCTTACTTCAATATTGTCATTAGGCGTCACAATCACTTCTCCAACAAATTTTAAAAATCTTGATGCCAATGATCTTCGTGCAGTAACATCTTTCTTATCAAAATTGTGCTTCCTTTAGCCGAGATTATCAAAATGAGAATGAGCATAAAAAAGTTATATGTGAGTACTTTTGATTGTAGAATTTTAGATTATATAGGCCAAAAAAATAATAAAATTAGGAAATAAATTAATGTGTTGTCATTAATTATGCTTTTGTAACGTCCGAAATTAATTATGTAATTGAAAAATATTAATGAATAATTAGGATTATACCATTTATCTAAATTATTTCTAGAAATGGAATATTGAAAGAAAAAAAACAGAATTTTTTTTTTACTATAAACGGAAAGCCGGCCTTGCTATTATAGTAGTAAAGATTGAAAGTGATGTTGAAATTAAATTTGAACAGTAAATGGTGTGTTAATATGAAATTAACCCATTAAATACAGATATCATATCGTATTATATGTGGTCCAATTTGGATGTGACGTTATACACTTGGCATTCAATTTTATATTTATTCCAATTCCTACTTTCACTTTCTCTCTTTTAAGGCTATGAACATCAAATAAACTCGTTTATCTCAATGGATAAGAATTCAATATCATACATATTACTAAAAGAGAAACTACACATCAACTACTCCCTCCGTTCCAAGTTAGTTTGGTTCAAATAATATTTTATACCTCACTTTTAGGGGACGGGAGAGTATTAGTTTTAGGATAAATTTATTGTAACCAAAAAAAGAAAAAGAAAAAGAAACAGAAGAAGAAAAACTGACCACTTCAATTATTTTAAGGAGGAATGATATGTCGTTCACCTTCCGTAAGCACCTTTTGTGGGTACCAATCACCGTTCGTTCATGTTAGCATTATCTTTTTAGTTTTTTTATTTTATATTCTAATATCCTAGAAATTAATATTTGAATAATTAAATATACAAAATACATAAAATCAAGGCTCGATTTGTATTATTATTCACTTCTTTGAAGTTGGAGGGAAAAAGAACAAATAGAGCATTGATTTTTATGTATTTTATTTAATTAATTATTTAAATATTAATTTCTAGGGTATTAGAATATAAAATAATAAAAAAATTAAATAGAATAATACTAACATAAACAAACGGTGATTGATACCCATAAAAAGTGTTCACGGAAGATGAACGACATATCATTCGTCTTATTTTAAGTAATATACTAGTAAGTAGCCCGTCGAGACTCGACGGGAAATAACTTTATGTTTTAATTTACGTGTATATATTTTAAAAATAATTTATATTTTATTTAAAACTTGTGATATTGTTCGCGTTAATTATAAATCAAACTTAGAAAATTAATTTTATTTCACGTATCTAAATTTATTATTAGGAATGACAATGGATCGGGTATACTCATTCATTATGTATTTTCTAAATCTAAATTTGTTAAGAATTTTTTTACATGTTCGTCCTAATCTCGGTTAAAATAGTTACTTTACTGTACATACGCGTCTCAAATCCGTTGAGTAATACTCGATAAAAATATGAACACTCCAAGTAAAATTAATTAAAATTAGTAAAAATCCTTCTTCTATGTTATTTGAACCGTCTCGTTGGTTTATGCTAAATTACTCAATAAAAATCTAAACAAAGTTAATATTAATTAAAATTTATAAAAATTCTTCTTTTTAAGTATATTTGAACCGTCTCGTTGGTTCATGCTAAATCGATATGTCTAATCTTTGCCAAAATGCGGAAAAAAATATTTACATCTTCAAAATAATATTAATTAAAATTAGTAAAAATCATTCTTTCTATGTTATTTGAACCGTCTCGTTGGTTTATGCTAAATTACTCGATAAAAATATAAACAAAGTTAATATTAATTAAAATTAGTAAAAATCCTTCTTTTTAAGTATATTTGAACCGTCTCGTTAGTTCATGTCAAATCGATATCTCTAATCTTTGTCAAAATGTGGAAAAACATATGTTTACATCTTCAAGTTTTTTTGTTCTTTTCTTTAGCTACCTATCCCACATTTAATTCAATGTATATATTTTCTATAAAACACTAATCAAAGTTTTTAGAAAAATATGAATGAAAAATGAAAAGGATTCCAAGTAGACATGTTGATTAAATATATTTATTTAGTCTTCATAGAGATTTTCATATACAAATTTTCTATAGATTATTATATATGAATTAAGAATGTATAAAATAAGGGTTTATAAGAACGCATTCCGAAATTGTTCTGTCGGGAAATAACTTTATGTTTTGATTTACGTGTATACATTTTAAAATAATTTTATATGTAAATATTATTTAGAAGTTATGATGTTGTTTGCGTATAATTAGAAATTGGATCATGTACTCATTCATTAAGTACTTCCCAAATTTAAATGTGTTTATAAATTTTCAACATGTTCTCGTCCTAATCTCGATTAAAATAGTGACTTTACTGTACATACCTGTCTCAAACATGTTGGCTAATACTCGATAAAAATTTGAACACTGCAAAGTTAATATTAACTAAAATTAGTAAAAATCCTTCTTTTTATGTCTATTTGAACCGTCTCGTTGGTTTATGCTAAATTGATATCTCTACTCTTAGCCAAAAGGCCGAAAAAGATATATTTACATCTTCAAATCTTTTTTCTTTCTTCTTTTTTTAACTATCTATCCATACATTTGATTTAATGTGATATATATTCTAGCAGGCACGAATTGAAGATTTTAGAAAAATATGAATGAAAAATGAAGAAAACTCCATGTATACATGTTAATTAAATATATTTATTTAGTTTTCGAAGGGATTTTTGTTTACGAATTTTTTATTGACTTCTTAAAATGCTAATTTATTGTTATTATTTCAATTATTTTGTGATTCTCTTATTTATTCCCTTTATCTAGATATTATATTAGAACTAGTAAGTAGCCCGTCGGGATTCGACGGAAAATAACTATATTTTGACTTACGTGTGTACATTTTAAAATAATTTTATATCCTATTTAGAAGTTGTGATGTTGTTGCGTATAATTAGGAATTAGATCGGGTATTCATTCATTAAGTATTTTTCAAATTTAAATTTGTTTAGAAATTCTCTACATGTTCTCGTCTTAATTTTGATTAAAATAGTAATTTTATTGTGCATACCCATCTCAAACACGTTGGCTAATACTCAATAAAAATATGAACACTACAAAGTTAATACTAACTAAAATTTGTAAAACCATTCCTTTATGTCTGTTCGAACCGTCTCGTTGGTTTATGCTAAATTGATATCTCTAATCTAAGCCAAAAGGCTGAGAAAGATATATTTACATCTTCAAATCTTTTTTTCCTTCTTTTTTTTAAGTAAAAATCCTTCTTTTTATGTATGTTTGAACCGTCTCGTTGGTTTATGTTGAATTGATATCCCTAATCTTAGCCAAAAGGCTGAGAAATATATATTTACATCTTCAAATCTTTCACCCCCCCCCCTATTTTTTTAAAGCTATCTATCCATACATTTGATTGAATTTGATATACATATTCTAGCAGATACTAATCGAAGATTTTAGAAACATGGGAATGAAAAATAAAGAGAATTCCATGTAGACATGTTAATTAAATATATTTATTTAGTTTTCGTATGGATTTTTGTTTGCAAATATTTTTTTATCTTAAAATGTTAATTTGCTTTTTCAAAATTTGTTTGTTGCTTTTAAATTTGATTATTAGCGCTACTTATATAATAACTTAAAAAATAATTTTATTTCTCTTATATAAACATATAATTGAAAATGACAATGGGTTGAATATCAATTCATTAAGAATTTTCGAAACTCATATCAGTTCATGATTTATATGATATTTCTCAGAAACATGATGATGTACTCATCCTTCAATTTTATTTAATATTGTACAAAATACAGAATTCAAAATAAATAGGAATGAAGGTGATACATTAAATCAAGTACAGTTAGAAAATACGGAATTCAAGATAAATCGGAATAGAGGATGAAAGGCTTATACTTTTCTTTTTTTCAATTGGTAAAATTAAAAGATGTTATACTTTTATCTTTTTCAATTGGTTAATAGCGTGATTAATTAGGAATGGAGGATGGAAATATAGGAAAAGATTTAGATAAAATAAAAAATAGAATATAAAATATGTCATACTTTTATTTTTTTCAATTGGTTAATTATGTGATTAATTAGGAATGGAAGGTGGAAATAAAATAAAAGATAAATTTAAGATAAACTATATGAATTAATATTGCACAAAATAGATATATATCCAAATAGATAAAAATTATTTAGATTAAAATTAGAATATATGAATATGAATTAATATTGCACAAAATACCATAATAAAGGAAAATCGGAATAGCGAATCGAGAAGGGAGAAATAGGTGGTGCAAAATAATTGTTGGATGAGAAACTACACATTGCTTTTAAATATTTATATAGGTTTTATAATGAATCAAATTTGATTAAAAAGCGATGTGTGATAGAAAAATTTAGTAGGGAAAGAGAAAACTATTTTATATAAATATAAATTGTCAACAATTAATTCTGCTTCTTAACGCGTGAGGTTTTGATTAAGAAAGTGAAAAGAGATTATATTTAGTTAGTTTTATGATATTTTATTCATGATGTATTTTTTAATTATATATTCTATTTGTGATCCATGCCAATCATGATTTAAAAATAAATATAAGTATTAGATAAATATAGATTAGAATACATTAATTAAGAATTAAGAATTCTGAAAATAAGGAATTAAGATAAATATGAATAGAGGATGAATATAAAATACATAACATGATATATCCAAATAGATAAATTATTAGATTATAATTAGAATATATGAAAATTAGACAAATTACCAGAATAAAGGAAAATCGGAATGAAGCATTGTGGTTGGGGCACCGTCGAAATTCGACGGGAAATAACTTTATATTTTAATTTATATGTATACATTTTAATAATTTTATATATTATTTAGAAGTTGTGATATTGCGTTAATTATTAATCAAACTTAACAAATTAATTTTATTTCACGTATCTAAATTTATAATTAGGAATGACAATGAATTGAGTATACTCGTTTATTATGTATTTTCTAAATCTAAATTTATTTAGAATTTTTCTACATGTTCGTTCTAATCTCGGTTAAAATAGTGACTTTACTGTACATACTCGTCTCAAATATGTTGAGTAATACTCGATAAAAATATGAACACTCCAAGTAATATTAATTAAAATTAGTAAAAATCATTCTTTCTATGTTATTTGAACCGTCTCGTTGGTTTATTCTAAATTACTCGATAAAAATATAAACAAAGTTAATATTAATTAAAATTAGTAAAAATCCTTCCTTTTAAATATATTTGAACCGTCTCGTTGGTTCATGTTAAATCGATATCTCTAATCTTTGCCAAAATGCAAAAAGAAAATATGTTAGTAACATTAATTAAAACAATAAAGTTATTCGGCCACACTGTGGCCGGCCACACGCGTAAGAAAAAGGAAAGTTAAATGTAAAAATGTAAATAATCACATTTTCCCTTAGGGTTTATGATTCCCGAATTATGGTATATTTCCTTTTTCAAAACCTATATTAATTACCTTTTTTAGCTTGTGTGGTTGGCCACAGTGTGTCCAAATAGCACTGTTAAAATTAGTAAAAATCCTTCTTTCTATGTTATGTGAACCGTCTCGTTGGTTTATGCTAAATTATTCAATAAAAATCTAAACAAAGTTAATATTAATTAAAATTAGTATAAATTCTTCTTTTTAAGTATATTTAAGAGGCAAAACTTAGAATAGCCAAAACACATAGTAAAACACAAATGTTGGCCACAAGTTTAATTTTCACAAATTATGGCAAACATTTGCCTTTTTGGACCCTTTTACCCTTACTTTTGACTTTTTCCACCTAACTTTACATTCTTTTTCCTCTATCATTATCAACCTACTTTTTACTTTTTCCACCTAACTTTACATTCTCTCTCCTCTCTCATCAAATTCGTACTGCTGTCCAACTTCACTTTTGTATCGCGGTACGAAATGTGTGAATTTCGTACCGTGCTACCAAAGTTAGCACGAAATGATAACACGGTACGAAATGGTTCAATTTCGTACCGATATCGTGGTACGAAATGGTTGAATTTAAATCACCGTCTTTACCAAAGTTAGAACTTTTATTTCGCGGTACGAAATGTTGAATTTCGTACCGTGTTACCAAAGTTAGAACCTTTATATCGTGGTACGAAATGGTTGGATTTCGTACCGTGTTACCAGAGTTAGAACTTTTAGATCGTGGTACGAAATTGTTGAATTTCGTACCGTGTTACCAGAGTTAGAACTTTTAGATCCTGGTAGAAATGGTTGAATTTCATACCATGATATAAAGGTTCTAACTTTGGTAACACGGTACGAAATGGTTCAATTTCGTACCGATATCGTGGTACGAAATGGTTGAATTTCGTACTGTGCTACCAAAGTTAGAACTTTTATATCGCGGTACGAAATGTTGAATTTCGTACCGTATTACCAAAGTTAGAATCTTTATATCGTGGTACGAAATGATTGAATTTCGTACCGTGTTACCAGAGTTAGAACTTTTAGATCGTGATACGAAATGGTTGAATTTCGTACCGTGATATAAAGGTTCAAACTTTGGTAACACGGTACAAAATGATTCAATTTCGTACCGATATCGTGGTACGAAATGATTAAATTTCGTACCGATATCGTGGTATGAAATGGTTGAATTTCGTACCATGCTACCAAAGTTAGAACTTTTATATCGCGGTACGAATGGTTGAATTTCGTACCGTGTTACCAAAGTTAGAACCTTTATATTGTGGTACGAAATGGTTGGATTTCGTACCGTGTTACCAGAGTTAGAACTTTTAGATCGTGGTACGAAATTGTTGAATTTCGTACCGTGTTACCAGAGTTAGAACTTTTAGATCCTGGTAGAAATGGTTGAATTTCATACCATGATATAAAGGTTCTAACTTTGGTAATACGGTACGAAATGGTTCAATTTCGTACCGATATCGTGGTACGAAATGGTTGAATTTCGTACTGTGCTACCAAAGTTAGAACTTTTATATCGCGGTACGAAATGTTGAATTTCATACCGTATTACCAAAGTTAGAACCTTTATATCGTGGTACGAAATGGTTGAATTTCGTACCGTGTTACCTGAGTTAGAACTTTTAGATCGTGATACGAAATGGTTGAATTTCGTACCGTGATATAAAGGTTCTAACTTTGGTAACACGGTACAAAATGATTCAATTTCGTACCGATATCGTGGTACGAAATGATTGAATTTCGTACCGATATCGTGGTATGAAATGGTTGAATTTCGTACCATGCTACCAAAGTTAGAACTTTTATATCGCGGTACGAAATGGTTGAATTTCGTACCGTATTACCAAAGTTAGAACCTTTATATCGTGGTATGAAATGGTTTAATTTCGTACCGTGTTACCAATGTTAGAACCTTTATATCGTGGTACGAAATGATTGAATTTCGTACCGTGTTAATTACCAGAGTTAGAACTTTTAGATCGTGGTACGAAATGTTGAATTTCGTACCGTGTTACCAAAGATAGGACTTTTATATCGCGGTACGAAATGTTTGAATTTCGTACCATGCAACCAAAGTTAGAACTTTTATATCACGGTACGAAATGGTGGAATTTCGTACCATGGTACAAAAGTTAGAACTTTTATATCGTGGTACGAAATGTCTGGATTTCGTACCGTGCTACCAAAGTTAGAACTAATATAACGCGGTACGAAATGTCTAAATTTCGTATCGTGCTACCAAAGTTAGAACTTTTATATCACGGTACGAAATGGTTGAATTTCGTACCGTGCTACCAAAGTTAGAACTTTTATATCCGCTGCCACCACCTCCATCACCGCGATGGCGAGGTACAATTTTTTGGTTTTTCTACCGATATAAATATCAACATTTCGTACCGATATATCAACAAAAACACTAATAATATTATTAATATTGTAGCAAAGGGTTTACAAACAAGAAATTGCAGCAAATAATTTACAAAATAAGAATTGTTCATTCACGAATCACTAAGCATTGTTCATTCACCAACTCAATCTCTACGGTAAGTGTTATTTCATCTGTGTTGAAACAAATAGATGCTCCCAAAAAAAATATTGATTTCTTGAGATCTTGTAGGACATCATGACCAAATTCATCCAAAATCTTGCACATAATCATCAATGATGTCCATTGTACCTTCAAAACTAAAGCAAGAAAAATTAGAATATGGTACTAATATAATTCTTACCAACATATCATTTCTTTGTGCTTGATTATTAGTACGAAGTGTGAATTCATACATGGTACTTGGTAAGAATTTCATAATTCTTTCCAGCGTACCATTTCTTTGTGCTTGGTTATTGGTACGAAATATGAAATTGTTACATGGTACTTGGTAAGAATTTCATAATTCGTACCAATAACCAAGCACAACGAAATGGTACGCTGGTAAGAATTATGAAATTCTTACATGGTACTTGGTAAGAATTTCATAATTCTTACCAGTGTACCATTTCGTTGTGCTTGGGTATTGGTACGAAATATGAAATTCATACATGGTACTTGGTAAGAATTATGAAATTCTTACTAGCGTACCATTTCTGTGTACTTGGTTATTGGTACGAATTATCAAAATTCTTACATAGTACATGGCAAGAATTTCATAATTCTAACCAGCGTACCATTTATTTGTGCTTGGTTATTTGTACGAATTATGAAATTCTTACATGGTACTAGGTAAGAATTTCATAATTCTTACCAGCGTACCATTTCTTTGTGCTTGGTTATTGGTACGAATTATGAAATTCTCATGTAAGAATTTCATAAATCTTACCAGCGTACCATTTCGTTGTGCTTGGTTATTGGTACAAAATTCTTACATGGTACGAGTTACTACTGGTACGAATACACCTATTTCGTACCGACGAGTTTTGACATCAAGCAGCATCCTCCTTCAATCAATACAAATGAAATAGAAATAAGAAAAATTGAACAAAAATAATAAGAAAAATACAACAAAAATAAGAAAAATACAACAAAAATTCAAAAAAAAATTCTAGATCAACATGAAATGCGATAATTGGAAGGAGAAATAACCTGGATCTATAGTCTGGAGCACGATGCCAATGAGAAGCTTCCGATTGGTATACCAGCGTACCATTTCTTTGTGCTTGGTTATTGGTACGAAATATGAAATTCATACATGGTACTTGGTAAGAATTATAAAATTCTTACCAGCGTACCATTCATTTGTGTTTGGTTATTGGTACGAATTATGAAATTCTTACATGGTACTTGGTAAGAATTTCATAATTCTTACCAGCGTACCATTCATTTGTGCTTGGTTATTGGTACGAATTATGAAATTCATACATGGTACTTGGTAAGAATTATAAAATTCTTACCAACGTACCATTCATTTGTGCTTGGTTATTGGTACGAATTATGAAATTCTTACATGGTACTTGGTAAGAATTTCATAATTCTTACCAGCGTACCATTCATTTGTGTTTGGTTATTGGTACGAATTATGAAATTCTTACATGTACTTGGTAAGAATTTCATAATTCTTATAAGCGTACCATTTCTTTGTGCTTGGTTATTGGTACGAATTATGAAATTCTTACATGGTACTTGGTAAGAATTTCATAATTCTTACCAGCGTACCATTCATTTGTGTTTGGTTATTGGTACGAATTATGAAATTCTTACATGATTGGTACGAACTACTGGTACGAAATGGTTGAATTTCGTACCGACGAGTTTTGACAGCAAGCAGCAGGTTCCTTCAATCAACACAAACGAAATAGAAATCAGCGAAAATACATCCAAATCATCCAGAAATTAACCCAAATACACAAAAAATTACCAAAATAATATGAAAATCTCATAAATCATCGAGAAATAGAAACAATATCGAAATGGTTCAATTTTGTACCGATATTAAGGTACGAAATGGTTGAATTTCGTACCGTGGTACCAAAGTTAAAACTTTTATAGCGCGGTACGAAATGGTTGAATTTCGTACCGTGTTACCAAAGTTAAATCCTTTATATCGTGGTACGAAATGGTTGATTTTCGTACCATTTTTTTGTGCTTGGTTATTGGTACGAATTATGAAATTCTTACATGGTACTTAGTAAGAATTTCATAATTCTTACCCAGCGTACCATTTCGTTGTGCTTGGTTATTGGTACGAATTATAAAATTCTTACATGGTACGAGTTACTACTGGTACGAATACACCTATTTCGTACCGACGAGTTTTGACAGCAAGCAGCAATCTCCTTTAATCAACATAAACGAAACAGAAATCAGCGAAAATACATCCAAATCATCCAGAAATTAACCCAAATACACCAAAAATTACCAAAACAATATGAAAATGTTATAAATCATCGAGAAACAAACAGGTAAAAGCACTAAATCAACAAAAAAATAAGAAAAATTCAACAAAAATAAGAATAATACAACAAAAATTCAAAAAAACTTTAGATCAACATGAATTGCGAGAATTGGAAGGAGAAATAACCTGGATCTATGGATCTATTTGTAGATCTGGAACACGATGCCAACGAGAAGCTTCCGATTGGTAGAAAATCGCAGAAGCGAGCAAAACGCGATGGAAGAGCTAGGTTTCGGGAGAGAGAAAATTGCAGGAGAGAGGGTGAAGGATGGACGGCATGGTGGATGAATCTCGTGAATGGAGGAGACGGCGGAGGCGGCGGAATAGAGGCGATGGTGGTGGTGGCACAGAGAGAGAAATAAGAGAATGGAAAGAGAGAGAAAGTGAGAAGAGAAAATACAGCAGGAAAATAATGAGAAGAGAGAGAGGGAAGGGAAAAATAAGGAAAGAGAAAAAAGAAAGAGAGAGAAAAAGTAAGGGTATTTTGGTCCGTAAAGGCAAATGTTTGCCATAATTTGTGAAAATTAAACTTGTGGCCAACTTTTGTGTTTTACTATCTCATGTGGCTAAAAAGGTGTATTTTCTCTATATTTAAACCGTCTCGTTGGTTCATGCTAATTAAATCGATATCTCTAATCTTTACAAATTTTATAATATTAAAAAAAAAATATATATTATATGAATTAAGAATGTATAAAATAAGGATTTATAAGAATGTATTTCGAAATTGTTATTATTTTAATATGTGTAATAGAAGAAATTAATTAAATAGAGGGAAAGATAAATATGAGATGTGATTAATAGATAAACATGTGATATTTCAAGAATATGAAATTAATAAAAATTAGAATATATATGAATTAAAATTAGACAAATTACCAGAATAAAGAAAAATCTGAACGGAGCACCGTGGATGGGACAGCTTTATTTTCGTATTAGTAATAGATTTGTTTCGTGTCAATTATTGTATTCTATCTTGACACGTTTTAGTCATTTTCAACCGTAGGTTTTTGTTATTAACTAAGTAGGCTTTCAAAAAAATTCAAGCATTGAATTATCTAGAGCTCACCAGCTACTTAATGCACATTTATTACTAGCGCTTGATGATTTAAACTTTGCTATGTTTATTTTGATATATATAACTATTGCGTTATTAATTATATCTTTTCTTCTTTTTTTGTCGTCGTGGAACCCGCAACCGCTATTTTCTATACGCACTGAGTAAACCTTCACTGTCTGACTAGGCCATTATTATATCTATGTTCATGAATGATGCCGACTATTGCATATACATATATAATTTTTCAAATTGATTAGACAATAATTTATTATAGTTTAAATCATTTTCATGGTTTTTTTTTTCTTTTTAATAGGGGGATCAAATGATTTCACTCCTACCCTCAAAGTGACTCGAACCCAGGACCTTGATCCTAGGTAGTTGTTTGGTGCGCTCGGCCTCCCACCAGGCCAAACAACTAAATCATTTTCATGGTTATAGCCTTACAGGTTATGTATTTAGGTCGAAACAAGCTTGATCTCGAATATATATCTCGACCAGTCGAGTTCGAGTTCAAGGTTTATTTATGGTTTATCAAATTTTTATCGAGTTCAAAACGAGCTCAATTTCAGCTCGAACTCGATTATGATTTAATCGAATAATTATGATCCGAGCTCAATCTAAACTCAAATTTATTTTTACATGTTGAGCCGAACTTGAGCTCGAAATATAAAGCTTGAATCGAGCTCCAACATGCAATTATTAAATGAGCCAAGCTTGCGTGTACAACCCCACTCTTGTTTGCGTATTACAAGAGTAGTATATAATTGTTTGATTTTATTCCTTGATTACTATATCTCCTGATTAATATAATACACCTGCCATTATTACATATCTTTGAAATCGACATTCTTCGCAATTACGATTAACACGTCGTCATTGAATAATTTTGTATTTTGACGGCTTCTGATCACCAAAGTTATATGAGAATCTAAATAAAAAAAGTTGACATGAAAAATTCAATTACCACTTCCAAATATAATAGTAGAAATTATCTAAAATAAAATAATACTCCTTCCGTACACAACCTATTTGTTTGTTGTTTACCGGCACGGGTTTTAATAATTTGATTGTCTAAGTTGGTAGATGTGTTGTAATGGAATAAGAGATCAACTTTTGATGTGTTATGTGGTTGAAAATAAGTGGGTTGTGTGTGACCTATTACTAAAAATGGAACAGGCAAATAGGTCGTAAACGGACCAAAAAAGAAATATAGACAAATAGGTCGTGGACAGAGTGAGTATTGCTTTTGTAAAAGTAAAAATTTGGTATTGAAAATATAGCTAATTTGTATTCCCTCCGTCCCATTAAGTTTGTCCCAATTTTTTTTTTGGATATGTCAATTTCTAATATCTGATATCTCATTCCAAAAGTGTTGTGACCTACCTACTTTATATCTTTTTACCTTCATCCTTAATTTACGTGCCGAAAAGGTATGAGACAAGTTAAATAGGACGGAGGTAGTATTATTTATAGGGTTAATTGCAAATGCATCACCTTTCACCCTATTTGCAATTTCCACACGATTTTGAATCATTGCAATTGAGACACATTTATATTTGCTGCAAATTGAACATCCTCAACTTATTTCAATTACCGAAATTTGACGCGGCAGCCTATAATGAATGACGTGCATATATGCCACGACAACGTTTTAAACTAAAATTCAAAAATAATTTTTTTCGCAGACAAACGATGTCGTATTTATGTACTGATCAACTTTAGTTTAAAACATCATAATTTATATTACGTGACATATATACATGTCAACATATGTTCACGACATTGAATGAAGACTGCTACGTCAAATTTCGATGATTGAAAAATATTGTGAGTGCTCAATTTACAATAAATACAAATATAAAATTTTAACTGTCGCAGTTTAAAAATCGTGACGAAATTACGAATGATGTGAAAAGTGGTGCATTGTGATGGTCGATTAAGCTTCCCTTCGTTTGTAACCAACGATATATGGCCAGTGATTGCTTGGTTCATCTTCTGTCCGTGACAAGTTTAGATTGCATGAAATCCTTAAACTTTGATTTTAATTACACTAGTGATTGACTTTGAGTCTATGATGGTGATATCGGCCTACACGTGTCAATAAACCAACGGCTGTATAACATTTCTTAATGATTCGGCGTGACACCTGCTTGTGCTTGATATTAAACTTTATTAAAACTTTAATTTAGTGGTTCTAGAAATTAAATGATTTAATAATGAAAAAAGGGATCACAGGCAAAATGAGCTCTACCTCGAGTTTGGTATCTTTTCTCGTGACGGGCACTCGTGCAGTTGAGATGTGAAAATGAGTTAATAGTTTAAATAGGTCTAAAGGGAATAATAAAATAATTCAAAAGGAAAAGACAAATTAAAATAATAATAATTTAAAACACAGAAATTTTAATTATTAAAATAATTTTTTATTAAACTTAAATTTAATATTTTTAAACAATTAAACTAAAAAAATGTAGGTTGATTTTTAATTTTAAGGAAGCCAAGACATTTATTTCGTTGAGAGAGACCTGAATTACATTAATGTATACTTTCATGATAAAAAAATGCACTAATTCGCTTTACTTACTCAAATAAACACTCATTCTAAATCCTAGACACAATTCGTACTTTCTTGTTGTAAAAAAATTAATAAAATTATATAAGCAAGGATAAAAAAAAAAATTAATTGAGCATTTAAAATTGAAAACAAAAATTTTAGTGAACATGACAAGCAACTACAAATAGATTATAACACAATTTTTGAACTTTCTGAAACCAAAATACTTATGTTTCGTGTAAGTTGCAAATAAGAAAAATTAAGTTTCACCACTTGTTGGGAAAATTAATAGAGTTTTGATTGGATACCAAAACCCAGCTGACCCCAACCAAGTAGATGAATGTACAAATTTTGTGTTGTTTCCAGCTCACCTGTTTGAGCTTATAGAGTTTCATAGTTTACATGTAGATTCGCTGAAGACAGCTGAAGACAGCAGAACACACAGCTAAGCAGACAGCTTAAAGGACTCAGCAGAGCAAGACCAAGAAGAGTCAAAGATCTTGCAGCATCAAGACCCAGCTCAGTGACGGAAACCCAGCTCAGTGTCGAAGACCCAGCTCAGTGTAAAAGACCCAGCTTAGTGTCGATGACACAGCTCAGGTCTGAGACACAGCTCAGGTTAATGACACAGCTCAGGTTGAAGACGCAGCTCAGGTTGATGATACAGCACAGGTCTAAGACACAGCTCAGAGTCGAGACACAGCAGAGTCCAAAACGCTGAAGACACAGCAGAGACGCTTAGCAGCTTGAAGACGAAGACCTTCTCCAAGACAAGATCCCGATGTCAAAAGATCTTGTCTGACGCAGTCAAATCAGAGAAGGAATAGCTTCTGCAGATACAGACCTACTTCGTAGGTAATGGCCAGAAGTCAACAAGAGTAGGTAAGATTCAAACGGCTCTCTTCCAACGGCTAATTTGAATCTTCACCTATATATATCTCTCCTCCACCATTGCTGGTGAGGGGGCTGATAAGACGACTGAAGAAATAGAAGAAAACAGAAAAATGAACAACGATCTTCAAAGCCAAATCTTTCAAGAACACCCAGCCAGTCAGCTGTGTTCTTAGTTGTTCACATATTCAGTCATAGGCGTATTAGATCGAATAAATATCTTAAGCCTAGTTTGAACGAGTTCATCATACTCCTTGTTCTTCATTGTAAGAACTCGTTCATAGTTGGAAAACCATACCCAAACCCAAACCCAGAAAGGTTAGGTAAAGGTACGCTTGCTCGAAGCGTGTAATTCGAGTGGTTAGGTTCTTCGCACCCGCAAACCGAAGGTGTAGGCTTGACGGTGCCCGCAATGTTGGAACACGGCTCGGGTTAGAGTTGTGAAGTTGCTTGGTACTTGGAAACCAAGTGGTAGTGAATTACCGAGTGAATGCGGTCGTGGATGTAGGAGGGGTTACTCCGAACCACGTTAAAGATGCTCTTGTTATTTATCGCTTTGTTTTATGCATGTTACTAACTCTCATAAGCATACATTTCAATCTGCATAAACTGACTAACTGAAAAGTGAAACAGAGCTTTGCAATATAATTTGAAGCAACAGACGGACTTTCCAAATCCACCACATTCCGCACACAGCCAGCTGTGTCGATCAAGCTGCCATCCAAATTTGGATCGAACACACAAATTTCACTCAAAAGAGTTTTAACTTGGAAAAGTTTTTAAAACCTTGGTGTATTCACCCCCCTCTACACCAAGGTATCCGTCTTGGGACCAACAATTGGTATCGGAAGCGGTGGTTCAAAGATCCTTTGTATCTGTCAAGTCAGCTTCATTGCTGATAGTGGTCACCTGAACAGATCCTTCAAAGTTTCAAAATTTTTTTTAATCATTATATTGCATACTGTCATGGAATCTTCTCTGTGCAGGAATCTTCCAACATTCTCAGTCGATGATTATCAGATATATGGAAGTTCCGACTCAAAAGCTTTCTGTGCGCGCAAAACGACATGATGTGGGATGTTATCACTGACGGACCCATCAACATCATGAAATCAGAAAGACAAGCAGAAACCTTACCTGGAGCTGAACCAGTACTCCGGCAAGTTGTGAAGCCCAAAAGGGAGTACTCTCCAGAAGAAAGAAGACAAGCTGGATTGGACAGCTACGCTCGCAACGTCATCTCCTCAACGGTGACGGACGGCTTATCTCAGCAAGATCATCAATTGCGAGACAGCTAAGGGGATGTGGGACACTCTAGCCAAGCTGTGTGAAGGCTCAGAGGAAATTCAAGAGAACATATTCTCAGTTGCATGCCAGAAGTTCGATGACTTCAAGCAACTCCCCTACGAGTCCATTGATCAAATGGAGCTAAGATTCTCCAACCTCGTCATCGAGATCGAGACGATCCGAACTGGGAAATATACAGTTCGAGATAAGAACTTGAAAGTTCTTGCAGCTCTCTCCTCAGAATGGTGTACACACAAGGTGGTTCACCAAAACAGAACTGATATTGGCAGCATGGAGACTGAAAAATTGTTCTCCATCTTGAAGGCCAACGAATTTGATCTGGAGATCTCATGCGGAGAATCATCCAGCCGGATGAATGAAACGGAGCTGACTCCCAAGGAAAAAGAGACAGCTCTCAGTGCAAAATCAAGATTAGCTCAATCAGCTCAGCTTGGAAGGACCAACAAGGAGCGCAGAAATATGAGCAAAGAAGAATTGCACGAAGAAGTTGCCATGCTTGTACGGAATATTAACAGGCTGGAACACAGCAAGGAAAGGTACAAGAAGATCGTGAAGGTTCATCACGACAAGCAACTTTACCCAAAGAGAAACCCAGCTGAGTCATCCTCCCGAAGAAAAGATAAAGAGCTCAAGTCGAGCAAGAAAGAAGAAGATCAAGTATTTTCTTCCGACTCAGAAGATGAAGCATTTTATTAAAGATAGAAGCTTCATGGGACTCTTAAACCCAGCTGATGAAGAAAATGAAGAAACCCAGCTAGCTGACTGGGACCAGCTGTGAAATAAAGACAGCTGGATACAAAACTAAAAACTCAGCCAGTCACACTGCTGAGTACATTGGTCTCAAGAAAATAATCGAGAAGCAGCAGATGAATCAGCTGGATTTGGGACAGCTGTCTACCTGCTATACAAACGGAGACCTCATCAAAGGAAGTAGGATGCGAGTGAAGAAAAAGCCACCTACTATCAATTCAAGGAGGAACTCTACACAGTGGAAAGAGAGCAAAATCAAGTAGAATGCCCATTGGACATGGCACGACTCCTTGCATGCTAAAGAGACCTCATCGAAGAAGTGCTCAACGACTTCAAGAGATTACTAGAAATCCTTGAAATCTAGCCGGTGAGAATTCGGAGCTAAGGAATGAGCTCAAGAAGAAGAATGATCGGGAGCTTGAAGATGAGAAAACACGAGTGATCAAGAAGGCGAAGATGGCCAAAAGCCGAATCGGATCAAAGAATGACTCCGGCCAATACAAACACAGTGGAACCAAGCCAAGGATGTACCAAAGAGGTCGTACATAATCAAACCAAATTTCTCTAAGCTCACCCTATCAAAGAAGAAAACCGCTCGGCAACTCCAAGCCCAAGAAAAGCGAACTCCCACTGATCACGAGCTCAAAGCGACAGATAAATCCAGTGACCGGAATCAAAATCAAAGACGAATGTCATCCAAGACACGAACATCAAGGTCAACTAAAAAGACGAGAAAGATCTCACTGGTTATAAAGCCGAAAATCAACCGAGCTTCACAACAAGATTCCAAAGAGACGAGATATCAAGCTAGATATCAAGCCGACGACTCACTATGAATTGGACCTCATCAAAATGGAGTCAACAAGGTCCAAAGAAGAAAGGACCAATCTGAAGTATCACTCACAAAAGATAAGGACAAATCTGGGTTATCAATGGAACCCTCAACAACTAAGCCGGACCCAATCACAACTGGGTATCGAAGGAGTGATAACAGGTCAAAGAGGGACATGCGCGTTTTGAGGAGTCATCAAGCGTACTGTGAAAGAAAGACAGCTGGTGATCAAAGCTCATTACTTACCTCAAAGCTCTTCAAAGAATATGTCAAGCGTACTGGTCCCAGGTAACCTTTGGTGATATCTCGAAAGGATACGTCAAAGGATTTAGCTCATTTGAGACAAATAATAATAATTTCAAATATCTCTTATGATTGATGGACTTTAGCATAATCTGTTGTCCATCAGCCAATTGTTGTGATAACGGTTTTCCTGGTGAGTTCAATGCGCATGAATGCGATGCAAAGAACAGGAAATCGAAGATTCTACCCCGCAAAGCAACAATGAACTCAGCTAATCATGGAAGCAGCTGACCTTATCAAAGAATTGAGCCAGTGATGAGAAAATTCGCTCAAGTGAAGTAGGAAGTAGCTGAGAAAAGAAAGCCACCTACTATCAATTTCAGGGGGAACTCCACCGAGCTGGAAATCGACACAGCTGTGATATCAGCTGAGGGCAAAGTCAATCCAGCAGAATATTCAAGTGGAGAATCAAGAGAGAAATCCAGCTGAACTATCAAATGTCATCCTCTGGATATCAAACAAAGCTAGATCAAACATGGATCGCAGAATCCAGAAGAGGAATCAAGCTGAGGGGGAACTCAGTTCAGCAGATTCACCATCAATTGGTATCAACAATTGATCTCATCCCAGTCCAGCTAGATCTTCAAGAAGAGCATCCAGCAGGAAATACTCAGCTGGATCACCGTGTGTCATCAAGAAGGAATCGGACACATCTGGACTAACTCAGCAGGAACCCCAAGGATTTCAAAATGAATTTATCAAGTCAGGGGGAATCAAACCCAGCTGATAAAACATAATTGGACCATCCAATTGAGGGGGAACCTTGCAAACGGAGCCTTCCCTCAGAGGAAGAAGGTCAAGATGACTCACTCCAACCGAGTCATACGAGTGAGAAAGACCATCAATTGGTATCAGCTGAAAAGGAAGAGCCAAAAGTGCATCAATTGGTATCAACTCCAAGCTGACTGGAGTTACCAAAAACGGGAAGCTTGCCAGAACGCCGCCGCCAGACATCGACTCTCCTTCCTCCCAATATCTTTTTGATGAACCAAAAAGGGGGAAAGGATTGAACAGAAAAACGAAAATAAAAAGGGGGGAAGGATTGAATAGAAAAGGAATCTAAAAGAGGCAAATGGCGAGCTGGAAAGACAACTGGAGAAAGAGTGCAAACTCTCGTCAAGGCATGTAGAGCAGCCAGGAAGAGTTTAGTTAGGATTTTTGTTTTGTGTTTTTCTGTAAAAGTTTGTAAAGGTTTTGGCATCATCAAAAAGGGGGAAATTGTTAGGAAAATTAATAGAGTTTTGATTGGATACCAAAACCCAGCTGACCCCAACCAAGTAGATGAATGTACAAATTTTGTGTTGTTTCCAGCTCACCTGTTTGAGCTTATAGAGTTTCATAGTTTACATGTAGATTCGCTGAAGACAGCTGAAGACAGCAGAACACACAGCTAAGCAGACAGCTTAAAGGACTCAGCAGAGCAAGACCAAGAAGAGTCAAAGATCTTGCAGCATCAAGACCCAGCTCAGTGACGGAAACCCAGCTCAGTGTCGAAGACCCAGCTCAGTGTAAAAGACCCAGCTTAGTGTCGATGACACAGCTCAGGTCTGAGACACAGCTCAGGTTAATGACACAGCTCAGGTTGAAGACGCAGCTCAGGTTGATGATACAGCACAGGTCTAAGACACAGCTCAGAGTCGAGACACGGCGAGTCCAAAACGGCGAAGACACGGCGAGACGCTTAGCAGCTTGAAGACGAAGACCTTCTCCAAGACAAGATCCCGATGTCAAAAGATCTTGTCTGACGCAGTCAAATCAGAGAAGGAATAGCTTCTGCAGATACAGACCTACTTCGTAGGTAATGGCCAGAAGTCAACAAGAGTAGGTAAGATTCAAACGGCTCTCTTCCAACGGCTAATTTGAATCTTCACCTATATATATCTCTCCTCCACCATTCTTTGGTGAGGGGGCCGATAAGACGGCGAAGAAATAGAAGAAAACGAGAAAAATGAACAACGATCTTCAAAGCCAAATCTTTCAAGAACACCCGCCAAATTTGTGTTCTTAGTTGTTCACATATTCGATCATAGGCGATTAGATCATAATAAATATCTTAAGCCTAGTTTGAACGAGTTCATCATACTCCTTGTTCTTCATTGTAAGAACTCGTTCATAGTTGGAAAACCATACCCAAACCCAAACCCAGAAAGGTTAGGTAAAGGTACGCTTGCTCGAAGCGTGTAATTCGAGTGGTTAGGTTCTTCAGTACCCGCAAACTGAAGGTGTAGGCTTGACAGTGCCCGCAAACTGTTGGAACACAGCTCGGGTTAGAGTTGTGAAGTTGCTTGGTACTTGGAAACCAAGTGGTAGTGAATTACCAGTGAATCTGGTCGTGGATGTAGGAGGGGTTACTCCGAACCACGTTAAAGATGCTCTTGTTATTTATCGCTTTGTTTTATGCATGTTACTAACTCTCATAAGCATACATTTCAATCTGCATAAACTGACTAACTGAAAAGTGAAACAGAGCTTTGCAATATAATTTGAAGCAACAGACGGACTTTCCAAATCCACCACATTCCGCACACAGCCAGCTGTGTCGATCAAGCTGCCATCCAGCTGGATCGAACACAGCCAGCTCACTCAAAAGAGTTTTAACTTGGAAAAGTTTTTAAAACCTTGGTGTATTCACCCCCCCCTCTACACCAAGGTATCCGTCTTGGGACCAACAATTGGTATCAGAGCTTTGCAATATAATTTGAAGCAACAGACGGACTTTCCAAATCCACCACATTCCGCACACAGCCAGCTGTGTCGATCAAGCTGCCATCCAGCTGGATCGAACACAGCCAGCTCACTCAAAAGGGTTTTAACTTGGAAAAGTTTTTAAAACCTTGGTGTATTCACCCCCCCCTCTACACCAAGGTATCCGTCTTGGGACCAACAATTGGTATCAGAGCTAGCTAACATTGAGGTAGCTGCTTCCTTGATAGTTCTGTTTCTTCGTTCTGCTACACCATTCTGCTGAGGTGTGCGAGCTGCAGATGTTTGGTGTTGAACTCCGTTCTTCTCGCAAAAGTCATAAATAGTTTCATTTAGAAACTCCGTTCCACGATCTGATCTAATCTGCCTATGACTGAATATGTGAACAACTAAGAACACAGCTGACTGGCTGGGTGTTCTTGAAAGATTTGGCTTTGAAGATCGTTGTTCATTTTTCTGTTTTCTTCTATTTCTTCAGTCGTCTTATCAGCCCCCTCACCAGCAATGGTGGAGGAGAGATATATATAGGTGAAGATTCAAATTAGCCGTTGGAAGAGAGCCGTTTGAATCTTACCTACTCTTGTTGACTTCTGGCCATTACCTACGAAGTAGGTCTGTATCTGCAGAAGCTATTCCTTCTCTGATTTGACTGCGTCAGACAAGATCTTTTGACATCGGGATCTTGTCTTGGAGAAGGTCTTCGTCTTCAAGCTGCTAAGCGTCTCTGCTGTGTCTTCAGCGTTTTGGACTCTGCTGTGTCTCGACTCTGAGCTGTGTCTTAGACCTGTGCTGTATCATCAACCTGAGCTGCGTCTTCAACCTGAGCTGTGTCATTAACCTGAGCTGTGTCTCAGACCTGAGCTGTGTCATCGACACTAAGCTGGGTCTTTTACACTGAGCTGGGTCTTCGACACTGAGCTGGGTTTCCGTCACTGAGCTGGGTCTTGATGCTGCAAGATCTTTGACTCTTCTTGGTCTTGCTCTGCTGAGTCCTTTAAGCTGTCTGCTTAGCTGTGTGTTCTGCTGTCTTCAGCTGTCTTCAGCGAATCTACATGTAAACTATGAAACTCTATAAGCTCAAACAGGTGAGCTGGAAACAACACAAAATTTGTACATTCATCTACTTGGTTGGGGTCAGCTGGGTTTTGGTATCCAATCAAAACTCTATTAATTTTCCCAACAATTTCCCCCTTTTTGATGATGCCAAAACCTTTACAAACTTTTACAGAAAAACACAAAACAAAAATCCTAACTAAACTCTTCCTGGCTGCTCCACATGCCTTGACGAGAGTTTGCACTCTTTCTCCAGTTGTCTTTCCAGCTCGCCATTTGCCTCTTTTAGATTCCTTTTCTATTCAATCCTTCCCCCCTTTTTATTTTCGTTTTTCTGTTCAATCCTTGGTGTCGACAGCAGGGTACTAACGCCTTCATATCATTGCATACTTGCTCAAAACTGCACACACAGCTGATCTCCAAAGACAGCTGTGTCTCTCGAAAAGTTGCATAACCTGACTAAGCTGAAAACTAAGTTAATATTTTCAAACTGAGTTTTTCTAAGTAACTGAGCTAAGTTTTCAAACCACCACTTTCCGCACCGCCAGCTGAGTTGTTTACCCAGCTGACCCTCCCCAGCTGGATCAATAACTGAGCTCTCACTCAACTCCGTTTTAACTTGACAAAAGTTTAGAAAAATCTACTTGGTGTATTCACCCCCCCCCCCTCTACACCAAGTACTCAGCTCAGGGACCATCACCACTTTATTTGATTTTGAAGGAACCTTCGATTCAAAGCTAACTCCAAGAGGTGTAGTAGCTCCCTAGATAAGCCATTAAACAATGGATTGTCATAAGGGAAATAAATAAATAAATAAAGGAAGTAGTAGCACAAGGATACACATCTCAAATCCTCAACAAAGACTAATATGTTTCTTTTAAAACTTATATATAATATACTGAAGAATTAAATATTAAAACATATATATTTGCGGTAAATACATTTAATATTTTATAATATAATTTATAATAACAAATAATTTAACGTAAAAAGTCACATTGAGATAATATGAAATGTTAAAAACATGTAATTATTTACACTATATAACATCTTGAATTGTTATACTAATTATTAAAAACATTGCTTTATTAATTCTAATAGCACAATAATTTAAGGCGCCTTGCAATGAAATTGGTCGATGGGTAAAAAAGTGAAAGAGTAGATATGATATGAGAGTTTATTGTGCCCCAAAATTGCGGCCATGCTTAGATGCAAATTAGACAGTTAACTGAATATTTTTTTTTATTAATATTTCAGGGATTTGATTCGTGGCAAGAAACTGCTTCATCAACAATTAGAAAGAATGACCTTGAAATTATTCTAATCTACAAAATTACAATTCAAATTGAATTGAAATTGAAAGTAATCATTACTATTTTGTTTTATATATATATATATATATATATATATATATTTTTTTTCAATAAGATATTTGTGTTAATAGTTTATACATACATTATTAGTGAGATTATAATTGTAATCAGTGTAAAACCAAGGCACATCACATCAGATTCATGTGGGGGCTGGTCGACTTAGCAGGCAGATTGTGCTCGTTTCACATTCTATGGTCCCACAAATGCTTTTGGCAGGCGCCACTAATTTTCATTTACGTAATTAAATTGACGGATGCAGAAAAAATTCTTACGAAAAGATAATACTCCCTCCGTCTATAATAAATTTGTCACATTATAGATGACACGAGTTTTAATAATTTGTTGGTTGATTGTATTGTGAGTGGAATAAGAGTCCCACTTTTATATAGTTTTAAATTGTGTTGTGAGTGGAAAAGTAAGTGAGGTGTGTGGGGTCTATTACTATAAATGGATGTGGCAAATTTTTTGTGGACGGACTAAAAAGGAAATTGTGGCAAATTTATCGTGGACGGAGGGAGTAATATTGAATAGGATGAGGGTATATATTTATACTAATTATGATTCCTACAAATTATAGACATAATCTACAGTTGGCTTAACAGTTCGTCCAAATCAATCAAACAAATTAATATTTGTAATACTAAATATGTAGATAACTAAGTATATTCGTGATCGAATAAAACCATCACTATACTTTTAATGCTCAAATTATAGTAACTTAATGAACTCATTCAATCTGAATTAGAGATCAAAAAAAATTAATGGTCGACAATATATATGTAAAGCATTAAAATCAAAATATTAATCAAAGTGTTGTGTTAAAGTGTTAAACAGAGACAATGAGTATCAATGAATGGAACCTTCTATTTATAAATAGTGAAATCAATTATTCAAATTCCATGATTACTTCAATCCATAGCTCGACAATATTGAGAATATAATACACAATGGAATTATTTTTTTATTATATATTTATTTATTTATATTTGCTCTCTTGGTATTTTAGGAACAATAGGTTCAGTGGAAGTCAAATACAACTATTTACATGCAAGATCATACTATTTTTACACATCCCTGAGATACTTTAGAAACTTTTCGTTCCATGAAAACCTAAAAACTACCCATCTTCACTATACAATAATGCATTTTTATAAAATTCATTTTATATTTTAATGGTCCAAATGAATTTCTTGTTTCTACATAAGAAAAAGGTGTTTATTTGATCATTCCCCTATATATAATATTATTTATAAGTGGAACAAATATTATTATAGCCTCGTTGAATTTTGAAATATTGTTTTTTCACAATTACAAACTTAAAAATTTGTATATTTTTTTCTAGTCAAATATTCAAATATACCCTTTAGTCAGGCAACAATACAAATTTGTATAGTTGAACTACTACTGGTCATTCTTTCATGCAATATTCGCGATTCTTGATTTTTTCGAACAATATAGCGAATAAATAAGACTCTGTTGCATATAATCTTCTGACTGAAATTACAAAATTAACCAAGACTTTGTTGTTGATCGGGCATCCTAGATCGTTAGATCTAGACTTACAAAAATTAAAGAAAAAATTAAATAATAATACTTTGCTATTTATTTCACATTACTATTCAGAAATAAAGGGCAGTCCCCTAATAAAGAAGGCTCCACCCCTCAACCACATATAATTATGTGCACTTATACGCTGACGTTTTGAGTAGTTATTTTTTACTTAGTTCTGATGATTATTTCATAATTGTTGTAGTTTAGTTGATCATTTTATGAGGGTTGAATCTTAATAATTATTTATTATTATCTTTCGCTTTTTTTATCTTTTTATTGAATGTATTATTATTATCCTTCATTTTCTTATTTTACTTTTTTTAGTTAATCTATATTTATTAGGATTGATTTTTTCATAATTAAAGTTTATTGATATCTTGCATTTATATTTTTTTAGTTAATCATTTTAATATAGAATTAGATCACTTTGTTTAAATTTATAGTGTGTTTAGCATTTCGAGAATAACGAAACATATATAAAAAAAATACGAGGCCAAAACTGAACAATTTAAACTGAAAATAAGCACAACAGGAGGTACGTAATGTAACCCATGCACTGTCGAGGTTCCTTAAGTCCCCTACATTACCTATGATTATTGCTCTTAAAATATGTCAAATAGTTAATCAACTATTAAAATAATAAAATTAGTCTACCGAACAAAGCAAACTTTTGTTCATACCACCATTATTTTGTTGGGTTATGGACCCTGATAAGCCCAATTTTAATAAGAGTATTTGGGTCTGGTGGAATCCTAATCAGATTAGAATTATGATTAGTTAGAGTTTTCCCTTGTTATAAATAATCTCTCTCATTGTAATTGTAAGTTGTGCAGAGATCCAAGATCATGATAGATCAGAGTGGATCAGGATGACACCCATACTAGATCAAGATCAGTAGCATCAATGTGTGTTAGATCAGGGTAGATCAGGATAACACGACAGTATGCTAGATCGGAGTAAATCAGATAGCATGTTTGTAGATACAACTTCATCGCAAATTCTCTAATGAAGAATACCTGGCTTGGCATTGCCTCAGACATAATTACATCGTGACAAACTGGGTGAACAATTTTCGTGTGTTTTTCTATTGCTTTCGTGATTTATTTGTGCGTATTTATTTCCTAACATATTTTAAGAATACATGTCACTTTATACCCCAAACTAATTATGTTTTTCCAAAAATGTCTTGAAATATCGTTAATATCATCAAAAATCTCGAACTATACATAATAACAAAAATATCATGGCTTCGAAATTTTAGTCTCGTCACATTTTTGTTATAAACTGAATAGCCTCTTACTAATATTATGATAATTTAGATTTTTTTTGGAAAAAAAACGTAAATAGTTAGAATTAAAAGTGATATATACCTTAATTTTTAGTAGAATTTATAATTCACGCACACGGTACGTGCTGCTGTTTCTTAGTTGTAATACAATAATATTAGAAAGAAAAAAAAAATAATATTAGAAAGAAAATAATTGTTCCTCACCCCACATATAACCTATAGTTTCAAATCCAATCATCCTTTATATTATTGAGCCAAAAATGAAGATAATCATCCAACGCAAGGAATACCCCCATTCCTTCCTTCCAAAATAAAAATTTCATCTCCAAAAAAAAAAATTCCCAATTTCATATATATATAGAATCAATCAAAATCTGAATCCAATTACTTATCAGTAGAAACATAAATGTTGGGGGACGAATCGGAGAGTTTGGGGCCGTTGATCTGCAGCCACGCCGACAAGCAGCGTCGTCTGGAGCGTTCGTGCTCGAACGCTCGAGACGAGCTGCAGGCGTTCACGGCGTGGCTGAAATGGCTGTGCGTGGATCAATCCACTGCATGGACCTCCTGCCTGTCGTGGGTCGTGTTCCTCGGCATGGCCATCGTGGTCCCCACGCTGTCGCATTTCGTGCTCGCCTGCACCAAATGCGACAGCCGCCACAGCAGGCCGTACGACGCGGTGGCGCAGCTCTCCCTCAGCGGCGTCGCCGCCCTCTCCTTCATCTGTCTCTCCACTTTCGTCAGCAGGTACGGTCTTAGGAGGTTCTTGTTTTTTGATAAGCTCTGCCATGAGAGCGAGACCGTTCGGAAGGGCTATACCATTCAATTCAATGTATGTTTCTTTTTCTTTTTTTCCCCCTTTTTTTATTTATTTATTGTTTTTGGTGATTGTTTGGAATTATTAGTTGACTTTATAAGTTAAAGACTATCCTCACTCATATACTACTCCCTCAGTCCTTGATTAAGTGCTCTATATCGAATTCTTTAAAAAAATAAAGTCAAACTTTTCATTCTGTTATTGTCTTCAACGCAAAATCTTTAGTTATTCTGGTTTTTCATGTAATGATAGGGACAAAAGAGTAAATTTGCCCACTTTCTTTGTATACGAGTTTTGACGGTAGTGAACACTTATTCGTGGACAGAGGGAGTAGATGACTAAGTCTTGAAATTGAACCAAGGGATAGCCTATTGGCAAAGTCGAGTACGGATCCAGACACGTAGATCGAGTCTGTTGCATTAGATTTATTTCAATTAGCGGGATTTACGAAAAGGGAAATGAAGGGAATTGGGATGATGAGAGTCAAATTCTTAATGTTTTGATCAGATTAATTACCACAAAATAAGTTTGATGCATTTTACTCATTGATGATCTTAGTGTTATAGTCTAGTCTAGCAGAATTCACAAATCATGCACAGTTCCAGTTTGTGTGACATTAACGAATTAATTTAGAATTTGATCTACATTTCCAGAGATCATTAAAGCTGTTATTCATCTTCGTTCTGCCCTGTTTGGGAGCTGAATGTGGATACAAGATATGGTGGTACGGATCCGGTGGAACGCGGATTCCCTTTCTGGGCAACGTTATGTTGAGCAACACCGTTGCTTGCGTCTTGGAGCTATGCTCGTGGTTCTATCGAACCGTCGTGTTTTTTCTCGTTTGCATTCTCTTCCGCCTCATCTGCTGTCTCCAGATACTCCGCCTTCAGGACTTCGCGGAGGTGTTCAAGCTCGACTCCAATGTCGAGTCCGTCCTGAGGGAGCACCTCAGGATCCGGAGGCATCTGCGGATCATAAGTCATCGGTATAGATCTTTTATCCTGTGGGCTTTGATCTTCATCACGGCCAGCCAGTTCGCCTGTTTGCTGATGACTACACGTCCCAACGCGGATGTCAACTTGTACCACACGGGGGAGCTTGCAGTACGTCATGATCGCGATCCTGACTAGTCAGGGATGCTTGTCTGTATTTCTTCTGACTGGCTGGTTGGCCTGATTGACATCCCTAGTTTTTTGTGCAGGTTTGCTGCGTGAGCCTTCTAGCTGGACTCTTGATATTGTTGCGTAGTGCGACTAGAATCACACACAAGGCACAGGCTGTGACGTGCCTTGCTGCGAAGTGGCACGTGTGCGCCACCATCGACTCGTTTGATACGGCCGCAGCTGAGACTCCGGTAGCTAGACTAAGAGAGGAGGAACAGTTCTTTAATGGGAGTTTGGATGGTTCTTCTGATATAGACGATGTCGGAGATGAAGAAGATGAGCTCGACAACTGCAAGTTCGTTCCGTCGTATGCTCACAGCACCATCTCGTTTCAAAAACGGCAAGCGTTGGGTAAGAATAGGCTATCTTTTGGATAAATTTGATCGTTCTAATCCGATCTTTAATGTTTTTTTAAAAAAATGTCGCGACATTTTTGAAAATATGAGACATTTTCTCGAACCTAACATGTGATCGAAATCCAACAACATGAAAAATGATGCAGACTGTTGGCACCGATGCATGAAATTTGCACGAACATCGATTTGAAACATGTAGGATTTCGGCAGTCCATGTCATTTTTCAGGTTGTTGGATTCCGATCCTTTGTTAAATTTTGAAACAAGTCAAAGAGATCAAGTACTAAACGGCTATTTTCTAAAGGGGTTAGAATGACAAATTTACCCTTTATGTTATTTTTATCAAACAAGTTATTATATATAATGTTTGAAATTTGAATTGCAGTAACATACTTCGAGAACAATAGAGCTGGGATTACTGTATATGGCTTCATGTTGGATAGAACTACACTGCATACAATATTTGGTATAGAATTGTCACTCGTACTATGGTTGCTGGGAAAGACAATAGGCGTTTCTTGAGTGTAATATGCGATGCAACGGGGCGCGACTTCGACTAATGCATCAGTAGTGGTCTCTATCAACGCGCGCTGCCGCATCTCGAGCCTGCCATAGATGGTTGCTTGACTGTCTATATATGAAGAAAACAAATTAAAGGAGCAATATTCTTTGAGATTGATTGATATTTGATGATGCACATTTATACATAATATTCATTCTACATATTTAAGCCAAAATGTGCACTTATGATTCCTCTGGGTCCATTTTTTGGGTGTATTATTCGTGTACCACTATTAAATTTTCGAGTATTTATACAGTATTTCTCTTCAATGTCGAGTTTCTTCTAAGTGATTTGCCACACCATTTTCGAGTAATTATGTCTAGAAAAAAATATGAAATTAATCCCACTGTTAAATTTAAATTCATAAATTTAATAGTATTTATTATAACATTATAAATTATTATAATGTAATAAGCACTTTTACTTATATTAAAACCAAAGCTTACAAAAATTACATATATACCCTAATTATGAAATAGTCAAACCTTATAATCAATGATCAATTAAAACTTGAAGATTAAATGTTAAAAATTGATCATAGTGGTCGGCTGAAAGTAGGATAGAGGATCGTAGTTAGCTTCCCTTAGTTAGCTTACTTTTTTTTTTAATAGGATTTGGTTAAATTACTCCTATTTTTAGGGGACTAATTTGTTACCAAACTCTTAATGTGGAAATAAAGTATAATAGTAGTAATGGTGGAACTGCTAACACGGAGCATGAAAACATGACTTCCAAATAATTATTTATTTATACAATCTTTCAATATATCTTCCTGCATATCTCATGTTGAGACGAACTAGTATTGAAAAAATGTTGAAATGTTACGGATCTTGTTTAGTTAGTTATCCGAGAAAAGGCCGGAATTTCAGTTTATCTCAACTACAATAAACGACATTTCGAAATGGTCAAATATGATCTCTAGTTCTAGTTAATGAATTAAAAAGAAGAAAAAAATAAGAAAAAAAGTTCCATCATTATTTTATTTGAATGAAAAGACGATAATGCAAGATTGAAAAAATGGAGATCGGTTCGGCATTGATCGGACGGTGCTCGAAGGAGAACCAGAAGATGTATCAAATATGGTTCTCTTGTGCTGATTCGGGTACGTATATAATTTATTTATATTTATTTTTTTCATACAAATTAATTAATTTAATTTTTATTACTATTTTTATTATGGAGAAGATGGAGATGGCCGTATCACAGGAAACGATGCTCAAAAATTCTTTTCCATGTCTAATTTGACCCGACAGGATCTCAAGCAGGTCTGGAGTTTTCTTATCTTAGGAAAATTAATTATTAATACTACTAATTTTAGCTTCTACAAGCAAGATATATAAATGTTAATTTTCTTTTTATATATATAGTAATTTATTGTGATTATATATTTTATTATTGGACAAGGTTTGGGCAATTGCTGATTCGAAGAGGCAAGGTTATCTGGGATATACTGAATTCATTGTAGCAATGCAGGTTCTGATCATCTTACTTCTTCTTTTTATTTTTTTGTGTGTTTTTACTTTTTACTGCTGAAAATTTTCAAATAGGGTAGTTGTGCTGATTTGATTTGATTTGTTTGTTTTTGTGTGTTTAGCTAATCTCTTTGGCACAAGCTGGACATAATATAACCACTGATATTGTGAATGATAATGAAGGTTAGTGGGAGAGTTTTTGAATAGTCACTTCAGATTCTATATCATGTGAATCGTGTGTCTCATTCGTATCCCATAATTAAAATTATTAAATTAATAGTAATATTTTTACTGTTAAATTAAAATTTTATAAATATAATAAATTCCAGTTAATATTTATTACTAAAAATATAGCCCAATTAATGAGTAATCAATCCAACTAAAAAAATTGAATTAAGTAGTAAAAAATAATTACATGTCCTAATTTGATGCTCCCTATATATCATCAATCTAATTTAACAATACAAAATTAAAAAAGAGTTACACTTGCAGAAAAAAGGGAAAATTTTCACAAATTGAAAGTGGGACACGAATGGGAAAAAAAAAAGTGAGCTAGATAGAGGATGTGAAGAGCTCGAAGATGCAAGTTTTTATTCGTGAAATGCTTTGATGTCACTATCTCATCTGCAGTTGATTATGAAAACCTGCAGCCACCCGCCATGGAAGGTCTCCAAGCACTTCTTGTCGTGAGTCTCTCTCTCTCTCTCTCACTCTCTCTCTTCGCCCCCCCCCCCCCCCCCCCCCCATGTGTGTGTGTGTGTGTAATTTATGGTTTTCCTCATGCAGAAGAAACGGAGTCTAAGCGCGCGTCACCTCTCACCTGAACGGATTGGTACGATGATGGATGATGATGTTGTCGGGATTTGATGATTGTTAATTAATTTTGAGGCTGGTTTTTGATGATTTTAATTAGGCAATCAACTGCAGCATTCATCTTCCGGTAGCTGGTTTTGTACTACAAAACCGGGAAAGGTAATCTCTAGTTTGCTTCAAAATTGTTATATACACACACTCACACACATATATTTCCTCTTAGGACTTAAAATATTATCTATATGTTATAAAGTATATATGCGCGTTTTCCGGTAATGTCCACCTTATCAATAATGACATATTATTGATTTAGTGGGCCTATTTTTTCCGTACTGAGAAGTTATGTTATCAATCAAAAATCTACATAAAAACAATTGATCACTTTTATTCGAGTACATTTAATTTCCACGCATGACTGTTTTTGTCCCAAATTTGATAAGAAAGTCAATTTATTGGGTAATTATCAAAAGTGTGAGATCCTTTTGAAAAACGGACACATTTTGAACTAAAAAGTGATATTTACCATTCCCTGAAATTAAGTCGCAAATAATGATACCACTAGGTGTCGACGACCCCGGTGACTTCGATCGTCGATGGCTTGAAGAAGCTCTACATCAAGAAGCTAAAGCCCTTGGAAGTTACCTACAAGTTCAATGATTTTGTTTCACCTGCACTTGTACGAAATTTTTTATATTGCACGTTACTTTTTTGATCAATTAATCACTTAATAAGATGCTTAATTAATTTTGTAATAACTCAATTCGTATGTTGGAAGACAAGTAGTGATTTTGATGCTAAGCCTATGGTGATGCTATTGGGGCAATACTCAACCGGGAAGACCACATTTATCAAGCATCTTATGGGATGTAGTTATCCTGGTAATTACCTAATTAATTCATTAAATTAATTAATTTCACAGTTTTTACACCATTAATTATCCTCTTCCTTTAAATAATTTCTCAGCTACTCAATTTTATGTCTTTACATTTACAGGAGCTCACATTGGACCAGAGCCCACCACAGATAGATTCGTCGTGGTTATGGTATGTTTTAATTTAGTATTGCTTAAATGTCAAAAAATTTCAATAATAATGTAAGAATTTAAGTGTATTTATTATATTAATAAAAAAATTTGAATAGAAATATTTTGGGTGCACGTGCATGCAGAATGGGCCTGATGACAGAAGTATTCCAGGCAACACTATTGCTGTTCAAGCAGACATGCCCTTCAGCGGCCTGACTTGTTTCGGAACTGCTTTTCTCTCCAAATTCGAGTGCTCCCAGCTCCCTAATCACGTGAGTTGTTAACTTGCAAACCCTAATTAATTTTCATTATTTTCCTTTCCCCAACTAAAAAAATCTAATATGAAAAATGGTGGAAGCTTTTGGAACACATCGCGTTGGTGGACACGCCTGGAGTCCTGTCGGGAGAAAAGCAGCGGACGCAGAGAAGCTACGACTTCACAGGGGTAATATCGTGGTTCGCCATGAAGTGTGATCTCATCCTCCTTCTCTTCGATCCTCACAAGCTCGATATCAGCGACGAATTCAAGCGCGTTATTGAATCGCTCCGAGGCCACGATGATAAAATACGCGTCGTCCTCAACAAGGCCGATCAAGTTGATACGCAACAAGTATGAACATCGTCAATTTTATATATGGATTACTTCTTGTTTATATGTGTTTTCTTGATGCAGCTTATGCGGGTGTACGGTGCATTGATGTGGTCTCTTGGCAAAGTGCTCAATACTCCAGAAGTTATGCGCGTTTATATTGGGTAAATAAATCCTAAAACACAACTATTGGACTTGTATTGTTATTACTAGACACGATAGTCGAGTTGGCAATTGAAAATCTGTGTGGAATCAAGATTCGGATAAAAAAGACAAATATACTAATCTAGCCTAATAGAAGCATGTGTTTTTAAATTTAACACAATAAACAGTCACGAGTGATTATTCATTTATATCTAAGAACTAAGAAGTTATGTGTGATTTTGGCTGTCAGCTATATAATTGAGCACTAGAAAATTGAACCAAGCTAGAATTGAAAATATTTTCAATTCATCAGGTATGTTTTGTAGAAAGTCATGCATTGAGTTAGATTTGAAAACATTAATTTTTATTAGGTTGATTAGTATATTTTTCCCTAAACATACTAGCGTGAATTTTTTTAAATTTCCATGTTAATTCAAAACAACGTTGTTTAGTTTAGTTCTGCACAGATTTTCAATTGCCAAAAAGACTGCTTCACTGAAAAAATGGGTTCGGTCTAGATTTGAAAACGAAATCAAAATATTTGGTACTATTATGTTAATATCAAATGTGCGATCTACCCTTTGAAATAGAAAAAATGGTAAACATTAGTCTAGAAAGTGATATTAACTTGTTTTGTTTTCCTATTTCTTATCAGTTCCTTCAACGACAAGCCTATCAACGAGGTTGCATCCGGTCCTCTCGGAAAAGATCTCTTCGAAAAAGAACAAGAAAACCTTCTTAGTGACTTGAAAGACATACCCAAGAAGGCTTGTGATCGCCGTGTAAGTATATTGTGTTGTTCTACCCTACATTGATTTGTTGTTCCATGAGGTAAAAAAGGTGAACCTTTGATGATTTTGTTACATTTTTCCTAGATTAATGAGTTTGTGAAACGCGCTCGATCTGCTAAGATCCATGCCTACATCATGAGTCATCTCAAGAACGAGATGCCTACGATGATAGGAAAAGCTAAGGCTCAACAAAGGCTCATCGATAATCTTGGCGATGAGTTTGCAAAGGTTCGCTGTTCTCTCTGTCTCGTCTCAATCTCAAACTGATTCACTCTGTGTGTGATGAAATGCTTGAAAGACTAGTGTTGATATATATCTCCTTGGATCGTTTCAGGTTCAGAGAGAGCAACATCTACCGCCTGGGGATTTCCCAAATGTGGATCAATTTAGAGAGAAATTGAGTGGATACAACATTGATAAGTTTGAGAAGTTGAAACCTAAAATGATACAATCTGTCGATGAAATGCTTGCGTATGATATCCCACAGCTTCTTAAGGATTTTCGTAATCCTTATGATTAGCTAGAAATGCCAATCGATAGATAGTTTGTCTCGTGTTATTGTCCTAATGTCCCATTTGTCACGCCTGATGTTATCACCTCTGAAATAGTGAAACATGAGATGTAATATATGTTTTTTTTTTTTTTTTAGGGGTAATATATATTTTTTCGCTGTATTGATAGTTGTAATAGTGTTTGGGAAGTTTGTGAACTACCATTTTCCAATGTATAGTTTTAGTGGAAAATGGGCAAATCGGGTTAGTTAGTGTAATTTTTTGTACAATTGTCATGGGTATCAGCCATCTTAAACTTCGTATTTAAGTAAATATTGGATGAGATCACTTTTTGTAGGTATCTTTAAAATCTCATTTATGTTTATAAAATTTAATATTGAGAAAATTAAGTGGAGGGAAACAAAGAAGGTACACTAGTTTAAATTCAATATGAAAAATTATTTGTATTGAACTTCTTTTTTATGTTAATAAACGACATCACTTTTTGTAGATTTTTATTTTTTTTATTCTCGTTTTTGTATATAAAAGGGTAAAGAAAAGTTAAAGGAAACAAAAAGATAGTTAAATTATAAAAATAAAAATAAAAAGAAGTAAGCTCAGATGCACAATTTGTTCTTCTTAATGAAGAGAGGAGGGTAAACCCAATTACCCAATAATGCGCAGAAATCATCACAGCAAATGCATCAGCCGGGAATCGAACCCGGGTCTGTACCGTGGCAGGGTACTATTCTACCACTAGACCACTGATGCTTGGTGTCAATAGTTCTAAGTTTTTTATTTAAGTACCTTATTAAATGGTAAGTTCGATGCTGAATCTCCACACAATGCATGGCCCCTTAATCCACTGTCATATGTCTATAGGATATGATGGATGCATGACATGTGTCAAGCATATTAATATTTACAATCCCAAAATTTCAATCGTCCCTCTCTGATTTCTCTCTCATTCTACAAACTATCGGCTCACATCAAAATGTACAAGAGAAAACATTGCTTATAACATAATTTACTTATTATATTTTTATTATATATTTAAGAATAATAATATTAAATAATATATTAAGTTATAATATATCTAATATTTCATTAATTAGAAACAATAATATTTAAGCTTAAATTGAATTGTTAATTTGGATTTGTATTTATCTTTAATTAGGTGGCAGGGGCGGAGCTAGGATTTCAACATTGACCGGACGAAATTACGTTTATGTATATATACACGAATTTAGACGGGCGAGATTACAGTTATATATGTAACAGTGGGGAAAAAATAAAAAAAATCAACCTAAATATAGTAAAAAAAATAAAAAATTTGCCAGGGCAACCGCCGGGTTCGCGGGGCCCTAAGATCTGCGGTGATGTTAATCATGTTCATAGATCCATTAATTATTTTTCAAGTAGCTTATAATACTGAAACATCATCTACATTTATAGATTTTTACTTTTGATCATGTATTTTTCTTGGACGATAAATAATATTAGAAACAATAAAGTTATTTGGCCATAACGTGTCCAATTACATGGTAGCATTATTATAAATAGGAATAAGAAAAGTAATAAATTAGCTCAAATAATTTTACATACTACTACAGAGAGTAGATCATGCCTCTTTACTTACAATTTTGAATTTGACATTGAAAATATTCCCCCTATAATAATTACTAAATTAGCAGTATATGCCATGGTACCTCAAAAATTGTATTACGTGTTATATTAGGTATATTAAATTATATTATAAATCTTTTTAAATTTATATAACTATATTACGATTTCACTTCTTAATATTACTAATTATAATTAACTTATAAATTATTATATTTTATGACATCTTAATATCATTTCATTTTGGCACTAAATAAAATAGCGAAAATTACCATACTAATACCCTTTTTTTTAGAAATACCATACTATAACCTTACTTAACAACAAAAAAAGTAGGCTGATCAAAAAGAACGGATTTGACCGGTTGACTATTAAAGGATGAATGGCTTAAATTGGTTTCTTTTTCTTATATAAACGTGAGTTCTTATATGATCATCTCTCTATCTTATTATATGGTAAGGGGGCGTTTACGTGAGTTGAATTAATTTTGGTTCGGCTATTTCGGATTTTTCGGTCATTTCGGATTTCAAAATTTTAATATTTCGGATTTCGGTTCGGTTTTATTGTTTAAAAAACCGAAATATCCGAAATCCGAATTATATATATACTATTTATATTTTTTTTAATTTATATTTAATTTATTAAAACTAAAATATTGAATACTATTCTAAATTGAAAGCTATTAACATGATCGTGCTCTAGTATTTGTTGGAAGATATTGATTATTGAACTTTGTATTAGTTTTTGTTGGTACTTGGATTTTTAATTTAACTATTTGTTGGATTATTTTCATTTTGTTGTTGGTGGTTTGGTGTTTTGTGAAGATTTGAAACTTTATTTGTTGTTGGTGGTGACTGTTTTTCATGTTTATTGTTGTTGTTTATTGACCTGCTCGTTTTCTCTAGTTTTCAATGGTTTGGATAAATATAAAAAATGTAGGAAAACTGTTTAAAAAAAAGTGAAAAAATCGAATTAACCGAAATAACAATTTGGTTATTTCGAATATTTCGGTTCGGTCACCGAAATAATTTCGAATTCGGTTCGGATATGAATTTGAAAAAACCAAAATTTTAGTTTGGTTATTTTTATGTAATAACCGAACCGAATATCCGAATGCTCACCCCTATTGCTTACTATCTTCGCAAATCTTCACTTTATTTTTACATTTATAGTTTGCTTTCACAACTTAATTTATTTTTGTAATTTCTTATACTTTCGATTCTTATTTGTTGATAATACTTTTTTTTTTTACTATTATAGAGAATTTTAAATTAGGAAATTAAAACGATGTATTCAATTTATGGTACCAGAATACTCATTCTGTAATTATCAGCAAAAATTTAGACAGTGTAATCGAGTTGAATTACGTCAATTGCCATCAAACTTAAGTTTAACTTATTAACGAGCTTATTCAAATTTAATAAGAAAAAACAAGTTTTATACTTCCTCCGTCCCACTGAATATGTTCTGTTACTATTCGACACGAGTATTAAGGAGAAGGGTAAAAAGATAGAAAGTTGATAGGTGTCATCATTTTTGAAGAGTTAATTATCTCCTTATTTGGAACAAAACAAGTTCAATGGGACAATACAAAAAGAAAATGAAGACAAATTCAGTGGGACGGAATGAGTATAAAAAATATTTAAATATTCAATATTGCTTCTATAAGGATTGGTATAAAATTAGAGGTGTAATCAAATTGAACTTAGCAGAGTACCGTCAAAATCAAGCTTAACTAATTTATTAACGAGTTTATTCAAGTTTAAGCGCATTATTAAGCTTTATATATATATATATATATATATATATTATCTTTAAAAATAAATGATTTCTACTAATATTATTAGTTTAAAATTACGTATTAATCGAGGCGAATTAAGCCTAGACCATCAACTTCAAGCTCAACATATTTAGTAACATGCTTATTTAAATTAATCGCATAAGTGAGAGTTGATTTGTCCCAATTCCATGATATCCCCAGTAGTTTTGTGATTAGACTGGTTTTAGAAACAAATTGGCTGAAAATATCCCTGCATTCATTGAATGAGGATTCAACATCGAATTTACCCTTATTAAATTGTCGAGACTGTTATTTTTGTAACCGGATAATAATCGCATCTGAACAGAACTTTGGACCGTTTCCAATTTTTTACGTTGTCCATCAATACACTTTTTTATTCCCGAAATTTTATCATAATAAAATGCTTAGGCTTTTTATTCAGGAACTTATTTAAAAATATCATAATGAAAAGAATATAAGAGTTTGTCGTTAGGTGTTTGATTGATCAAATAGGATCGTTGAGTTCCTATTAGCTTACCTTCCACCTTGCTACGAGCGTAGTAACTTCATAGATTATTATACTATAATTTTATGGATCTATAAGTTATTAACGAGCTTCCAAATCATTTTGCAAACTTGTTGACCTTATCTTATTGTATTTTACAAGTTATGGTTATGTTTTTAGTTTTTAATTTTTTTTTATGATATAGTTAGTGATAATAATATTTAGTCTATAACTAATCTTTTTTATGAGGAAATATATTGTGTTATTGTACGTAAAATAATTTATTTTTACTAGAACATATTTGATTCATTTAATATAAATTTAAAAAATTCATTTTGATTCGATTAAACTCGCAAGCCTTAAAATTTCACTAATTAAAGTTCGAACTCGATTTTACATAAAGGAGTCAAGTTTGAGTACGACAATATTCATTTGGGCACGGTTACACTTTTATCTATAAATGGTACTTTCTAGGTATGTTTGGGGGGGCAATTAAGTCAATTCACCACTTTAACTGCATCTCTTTTCTTTCTCCCCAAGCCTAAAATCCCTCTAAAGCCCTCTTAAAGCCCTCTTTCTTCCACCGCCACCACCGTTTGCTCCTCCGATACAATCACCGTGCTACAGCCGTCACGGCCATGTCCCTTAGCAAAATAACTACCCGGTTCTCGAGAACCATTTTGACTCAGTCCCGCAACTCTGGGCTCCTCGTCGGCCGCCATGGAAGCAGACACTTCCAAACTTCTCCCAACAACTTTATTTCATCACGCAAGGTTAGTGATACGGCACGATTCTTATTTTTCTGGATTAGGGTTTGATTGGTTTCATATCTGTTTCACCGGGTGTTCTTTTCATTTTCCGCGTTTATGTGCGTGTTTTTCCTGGATTTATTTCAAGTTTTGCAAATTGTAGTTTTTATCATAGTAGCAATGATGCTGAAAATTGCTAGTTTTTGCAGTTTGGATCTCGTGGTGTTGATTGATTTTTATTTTTATTCTTGTGTTTTTTCGCCCCAATTCGTATCCCAATTCTCTACTGATTGATTGATTAATTTGGAAATCACATGGAGATTTGAAAATGCGAACCTTTATATAACTTGAAGGGAGCTTGTTTTTTCTGGAGAACTTTCTCGAACTTCTAATGTAGACAAGGTTAGATTTTTGAGTTTTTTTTTTTTTTTTAATAAGGTTAGTTTAGATCGTTTAAGCTCGTAGAGGGTCGTGCATAATATTGCAATTAGCAGATAGTTTTTCTCTTTCCATAATCCATGATATAAGTTGGATATGGTGCAAAGATACCCTTGAAGTAGATGGAAGAATATCCAAAATCCCAAATAAATGGTGCAAATTTTATTTTTGAAAACATTTTAATGATTTTAAAGTGTTCAAGCAAAGATACCGCCTCTTTCAAGACTCGTTTTATCGAGCTGAAGGGTGCTCAAAGGTAAGTTTTGAGATGTATGTTTTCTATGGAATTGTATATCCGATTCTTCTAATAAACCAGCTTTCGAGATGTTGGTATACTAACATCTTGCGCATTCTCAATCTCAATATCATAACTTTTTCTGCCCCTTTCCCCATAATAGACAATAAAAGGTGTGCGTGAATTCTCATCATTACTACCTCCTCTGGAATTATTTTTCACTTCCTTGGCATTTTCTCGCTATTCATGTCCAGACTGCATCTTTCTTGAATTACCTATTGAAGAGCTTTGCCGACTACATGATCAAACAACATGAAGAAAGCATAAAAAAAAGCATTCTGAAGGTTGGCTGCTGTTGCAATTTTGTGCTTTTGTATGTTTAATCTCTAAAAACGTAATATATAAAGTTGTTCACTACATGAACTATTGGTAGCTCTGAAGCATGTTCTTGGGACGAAATTCAAAAGAGGGGCTTATTTCCTTTAATTGATACTCTTTTAGATGAGAGGTATGGTTATGACTTAAAGTGGTTGTTCAAACATGTTAATGATTTAGAACAATTCCCTCGGGAGAAAGAAAAAAAGAAAAAAATAATTGTAGATTAACCGGCGTTAAATCTCCGTTAAATTTAAGGGTATATTTGCACCCTTTATTTGAGATTTTGGATATTCTTGTACCTAAATATACCTCAAGGGTATATATGTACCCAACTGTAAACTTCGAGGGCAGTTTTGCACCTTATCCCATATAAATTCGTAGAGATACCAATAGATATTGCTGTTACTCCATGGAGCTCGAGGATGTTTTATTCGATTTAATTATGTAATATCTGTGTTTATGCCTTCAATGAGATCATATTTCATAATTGTGATTTATGCTTTCTAATAACTTTCTTAATGAGTGAGCTTCTCAGATTGAAATTACCGTCAGTCTATCCATGCTTACTTAAGATTGAATGTTAATTTGTTTGCATTGTAATGGTCGATTGTATTGTTGGAAAAAAATGTTCATGATTAACGGGTCGTTTAGAATTAATTGGTTCACCCTTTATGTGAGTTTTACTTTTTTGTGCTACACTTTATGCGAGTTTTACTTTTTTTTTTTGGTGGTTGGTAGAACTAATTGGTTCACCCTTTCCACTTTTAGGTGATAAGTGCTCAGGTTTCTTCGCTACATCGTTATCGTTCTTCACTGAGCTCATCAGGCTTTCAATGGGTTCGATTCTCATCTTCTGCATCCCCAGAGCCTAACGAGAAGGAGACTGTGGCCCAGTCCAGAAATGAAAAGGAAAATAAAGAGTCTAATGAGGCTCCTAGTGAAACAGAAGAATGCATCTCCGATGAGAAAAGTGAATCAGGTCCTGATTGGGTATCTCACCCCGTATATTTTGAATTGTCAAAAAGAGAATATGTACTAAACAAGTTGAACTTTCTGTTTATGATGCAGATTTTGAGTGTGAGCTTTCTAGAGACGATCTGGTGAAACTTGTAATGGAAAAGGAAGAACTTCTGGCGAAAAAACAGGGAGAGCTTGAACTGATGAAGGATAAGGTGCTGAGGTCTTATGCAGACATGGAAAACATGAAAGAGCGTACAAGGCGTGATTCAGAAAATTCAAAGAAGTTTGCTATTCAGGTTTGTGTATTTGTTCCAGTGACACGCTTTATGGGGACTATTATTGTAAATCTTGGCAACTCGAGGAGGCTTGCCAAATTTTTAATTTAACTTATGATGCAGAATTTTGCTATAAGCCTTTTGGATGTGGCGGATAATTTGGGAAGAGCTTCTTCTGCTGCAAAAGATAGTTTTTCAAAAATTGATGCCTCTGAAGATGCAGCTGGAGCTGTTAAGCAACTTAAAACACTCCTTGAAGGTGTTGAAATGACTGAAAAACAGTTGGGAGAGGTACTTAAGTTTCTATTTTCGTCACTCTTTGAATATAATTTATGTGTTTGCTATGTGCTGGTAAAGTGCTTTATACAAATTTATTGCTTGTTTAATTATACTTAGGAAGTGATTGGTACGTAGAAATGGGATTAGATATGAATGGAATCATAATTAGAATGGAATGACATTTCTTATGATTTGTATGCCTATGAAATTATCAGATTATTTTTTACCTTTTAAAAAGAATAAGTTTCTTTTTTTAATGATCAAAATTCCTTTTTATTAAATAAATCACCTCAGATAATATTATCCTTACAATATAAAATTCTCCTTGTATGTCTAACCCTGTACACAAACACGAATATTGTACAAGCAGCACTGTATATAACCCTACTTTGTTTTTCTCGGTTGATGGATGAAAACAAGAAATAGTAACTTATAGTCATAGATATCTGTTTGATAACCGAATAGAAAAAAAGTTAATCATGGTTTTATGCGACAGTTTGGTAAAGGAAAATCTTCCAATCATTTTTACAAGTTCAATAACAGAAAAAAATAGTAACATTAAATGTAGGCAGTAACTATCTCAAACTTATAAGTACAGTCAATTTCTTGATTCTGCTTGGACTTTCTGCTAGAGACTACAATGCATGCATAACTCTAATTGATACAGCCAATATTGCTCGATTTCATTTTTTGTTGACTTATGTCATATCGGTAGGTCATCTACTGCATATAGAGATTGTCAAGTAGTGTGCTAACTTCTTTTCATTTGCAGGTATTCAAAAAATTTGGACTTGAGAAATATGACCCAGCAAATGAGGAGTTTGATCCAAACAGGCATAATGCAGTGTTCCAAATTCCAGATGCAACAAAACCAGAAGGTCTTGTTGCGGTTGTTCTAAAGGTATCTAAAATGCTGTGATACGATTGCATGCACCAAATCTCTCAGAATATATATTTCAAAAAGTTGTATTTTTGTTTCAAACAGTTAGATAACTTCAATTATGAGTTGGGACTATGAATCAAGTGTACGACAGCTACTGCATTCATATCATTTTCATATACCCTTTGGTCCTTTCCTAACGTATACCTCTTTGGCGTCTTCTCAGGCTGGATACTTGCTGCATGACCGAGTTATCAGGCCTGCTGAAGTTGGTGTTACGGTGGCAGTGGACAACGAGGAAGCAGAAAAATGATCTGATGCCTGAGAGGATCTCCAATAGGTTCGGGTGAGTGTAATCGAAAGAAAATAAATCTACTATTGTACTCACTCGCTTGAGCTCCATGCATTCTTCCAGCTTCTGCTATAGAATTATTTGCTAATTCTCCTTTAGTCTTTACACTGTGTTTATTTCCAATGAGATTCATGCTACCGAAATTTTGATTGTGAAGAGATAGACATAGAAGTATCTGATTTTGTTTTGCGCCTAGCGCCTGTATAAATAAACGGCTGCATATCTTGGCTAGAGCGTGAGCACGACGATGTTTTCGTGTGTATAGAAGAGCATCTGCCCTCTAATGTTTGATTTGATATCGTCTCAAAGTTTAGAAGGCTCGCAAACATGCTCATCTATGTGGCTGGCTAACAGACTAAATTAGGCTCGACCTCAAATATGTTTGCGAGCCTCTCGAATCGGGCACAATCAGATTTGAGCTCGAAATAATTGCCGAGCTCGGTCTATTAAATGATCGAATATCAAGCGTCTGTTTTCGAGCCGAAATCCGAACAAGTTCACCAATAACTTGTTCATTTACGGTCCTAATAGTATTTCTTTTAGATGCGAGTTAATAATATATTTTTCTTGTAGCATTTATAGAGCACTCGGAACCTAAAATTGTTGGTAATAAAAATAATGCCCCTACCAAATGTCATATGGAAGTAATTGTTGATTACACCTAGCAATGATTGTGACTCTTGCCCCAAAATATTTCTTTCCTCTCTCTCTCTCATTGATGGCTACGTCTTTGCACCTTAAACCTCCATGCATAAATAATGGTCTCCGATCAGTTTGTCCACCATTTCTTCAATAACATGTGGCTCGTATATTATATCTGGTCGTTCTATAACAAGTGGTTCGTTTTCAAATAAGAAAATAATTAGCTCTTCAAAAGTTGTGGATCATATCACTTTAATTATTTTTTATCCTTCAAGGTCATATACTGGAATGCCCCTAATGCCCCTATGTGGGTGTTTAATTCATTGAATTAAATGTTTAATGCAGTTCGAAAAACGAAATACTGTGGAGTGTAATTTTGAAACCCCCTATGTTGCATTTATTATCAACACCTACCACTAAAAGAACTAAAACCTAATACTTATAGTAGCATTATGTTGAATAAATGTTAATTACGTTTATAATAATTGTTTAAAAGAATGTGACTTCTATAAATTTGTAGAAATCTTGGATCAAGGAAAAGTTCTATTTGGAATATAATTCCTGACGTAATTGTGTATTTAGATAAGTGGCAATATTTTGAATCACACCTAACACACATTATAGATTAAACTTGTTGTATTAGATATTTTTAGTACAATTTATTTTTATTGTATGGTTTCTAGTATTGTATTGCACAAGATTTACCCCGTTCCCTACTTCATACTCTGCTGCGGCCGACCCTAATCATGTGCGTGCGCGTGTGTGTGTGTGTGTGAGTGAGAGAGAGAGAGAGAGAGAATGTTGTGGGCAAGGCAAATGTGCTTAGATTTTCAAGTGTACAATAATTTGGGATTTCTTTGTCGTTGAATTGCTATGTCAGCAGCACATATATGAAATCTGATTATTATATAGAACGAATTAAAAATGCTGTAGAAGTGGCTCGAGGTAATTTTTTGAAAAAGAAAAGAAAAAGTTTGAAAAATTGGATATCAAAATGCCAATTGAGTAAAAATGATTCTTTTTTCTTTTTTATTTGGTTGAAATGTCAAATTGCAGTTATTGTTAGCAATATTTAAGAGGGATAATCAATGTCCCACTTTTAGTTTCTTACTTTCTCGGTTTTTATTTATTTATTTTGATTTCTTGTATTATAGTTTAATTTTACGATTCTTAACAAGGGTTGATGATATCCTATTAGATTATATAATTAAATTTCTAGTTAACAATTGATTGTTAGGGATAATTATTTCATGGTGAGAATATATACTTCTTTCATCTTCAAATTTTATATATAAGTATATTAAATTAATCAATTTAATAAAGAAATTAAGAAACACAAATATTGGGGAGTCACACTCCTCTACAACCGGTCTTACGGGTAAGACCGGATCCGGGTTGACCCGCCCCGGTCAAATCGGGTCAAACGTTGACTTTTAGTTTTTTTAATTCAATTTTTTCAACAACAAAAAAAATCTCCGCCTTCGACTCCGATTTTAATTTATAGATAATGATTGTGGCAACATTAATGTTTTTTAGCTCGCTCCGAAGCCTTCGGCTCCCCTCACTCGACTATTTAAACAAAAAATTAATACAAAAAATTGAAAAAAAAACAAAAAAAAACTGAAAAAAGAATAAAAAAACTGAAAAAAAAGAATAAAAGAATCGAAAAAAAATTAGAAAAAAATAATTTGTCAGACGCGTATATCCCACACGCCTGATTTAACGGTCGATAGCGGGCGCATGTAATACACGCATCCGCGCGCATGGATTCGATCGTACCGTACAACCGGTCCTACTCAAGTCTTTGTCAATTCTCGTACATGAGATTAGGGGTGTGCACGGATCGAACCGAACCGAAAAAACCGACCAAACTGAAAGGTTTTGGTCGGTTCGGTTCGGTTTTTGAGCATATCGGTTTTCGGTTCGGTTTTTAATATTTCAAAAAATCGGTTTTCGGTTTCGGTCCCGGTTCCGCTAAATTTGATCGGCCGGGCACCGAACCGACCGAACTATTACTAAAATAAAATATTAAAATATTATATAATAATATAAATATATTTATATTTGTTTTATTATACAAATTAAATTAAGAAAAATCCTAATCCTACTACTTTACCTTCTCAGCCGTCAACTCTCTCTCTCTCATCTCCTCTCTTCTCACTCACCCTCATCTCTTCTCCTCTAACTCACAGTCACACTCCACACTCCTGCCGTCGCTGACGCTTCTCCCACCGGCCACCGGCACCTGTCTCCCACCGTCCGCCGTCCGCTCGTTAGTAGCTGCAGTCCAGCCTCGCCGGCACCCTTCGCCCACCTCACCGGCGCCGGAGAACCTCCTGTCGTTCTTTATTGCTGCAGACCAGCAGACTCAAAACTTCTTCTCTCTGCCTTTTTTGCATTTTTTGTGGTTAATTCAAGAATTGATTATGCATACTACTAGAGTACAAAATCTACAGATTGTTCATTGTTGGGTATTAGCCTAAACTCAATGTTTTTATCTTCGTGAATTTGTTGGAATATATTTCGAATTTTTTTTTATACATTGCGTTTAGATTTTCTTATGGTTGCAAAATTATTGGCAGGTATATTTTCGAAAAAAAAATTGCACCCCTATAGTCGGTTTTATGAAAACCGACTGAAACCGACCGAAAATTTCGGTTCGGTTTCGGTTCGGCCCGAACCTCGAGGTCGATTCGGTTCGGTGCTGAAAATTAGGCTTCGATCGATTTATCGGTTTGGCTGATTTTGATCGGTCGGCCGAACCAACCGACAGACCGATGCACACCCCTACATGAGATCCGTAGCGCTTGACAAGTCTTTCCACAATCTACTCCAGTGTCAACTCCCGTAAATAACCCCGAAAACAAAGGCTAAATTCCACAACAGAAATCTTTAACTTGTAATAATAATATATTGGTCGGGGACGACGACGGATGTACTTGGGGCCCCACACCCCTACTATCACGCCACCCCATTTTATCCTTTATTTTTTGCCTCTGTAGAAAAATTATTATATACTTTTTCCTCTGCAGAAGAGTTTCTTTCCACTCTCCAGAAACGCGCACTCACACACTGCACCTCTAACTGAAACACATTACTCCTTAGATCTGCATACATTTCCAATACTTTCTGACCCGACCCGCACTGCGCGATCCGGTAACCATTTTCTCTCCTTCGCACCTTTTTTCTCTCTTTCTATCTCGTCGAGATAATGATAATGTGCATCTGCAACTGACCGAGAGAGTAATGCTTTCACTCTCGAACTCCTTGATTTTTTTTAATAAATTATTGTGAATGGCGTTATCTATTTTTTCATTTTTTTTCCTTTTCTTGTTTCTGTTGCTGGCTTCGGAAGTTCATGTCGTGTGATGTTGTTTGGACTTATGAATTTGTGTGTGTCTTGCTTGAGGGTTTTCCATTGAACAGTGTTGATGCGCTTTGGCGCTTAAATTTGTGTGTTTTAGTGCTTAGAACATCTGACTGACAGCCTCTTCTTTGTGCGATTGGATGTGGGAAGTTTAAGCGGTATTGCTTAGTGTGTGTGTGTGTGTGTATTTTTCCTTTTTTACTCCATTTATCTATTCCTAATAAAATATAAAGTGGATGGAGTTACTTGAAAGGATTTTGGAAATTATTATGGAATTTGCCATGTTTCCAGAGTAGTGTAGTTGAAGAATTTCTGTTGTTATCGTGCTTAGCTCGTTGGCCTGCATTATCGAGTTCTGTAATTGAAGAATTTCTGTTGTTAATGCTACTTTGTGTGGAACTCTTTTTGAGTTGTGGAAAAAAGTGGTGACTGTTCAGACAATCTCGTGGAGACGTACTAGATTACATATTTACATTGTCTTTGTTGCATCCCCTCCCTAGTAGATTATGCCTTATCTTTTGTTGGATTAAATGGAAACCTATTTGTGTTTTCTACCTTTCGCGTTTTCTTCTTGTAATTAGCCTAAGTGATGTATGGTTGTGTATGGTGACAAAGTCTGATAATTCCTCAGGTTAGTCTCAACCCATACTACAATGGCAGCCGTAGAAGCTGAGAATCCTGTTCTCGGTCAAGTTACATGCGGATCTTTATTGGAGCGGTTGCAGGTTTGCCCTTCTTAAACCTCTTAAATGCTGCAAATCTCAATCCTTCGTCTTTGTTTTCTACTGACAAAAACTAATCCTTGTCCTCATGCAGCAAATTTGGGACGAAGTAGGTGAGACTGAAGAAGAACGGGACAGAATGCTGCTTCAGTTGGAGCAAGATTGCTTGGATGTATACAAGAGAAAGGTTGACCAGGCCGTGAAGTCTCGGGCACACCTTCTTCAGACATTGGCAGATGCTAGAGTTGTACTCACCAATCTCCTATCAGCCCTTGGAGAGAAAACCTATGTCGGGATTGTAAGTAATTATTTTCTCCGTTTATGTGAAAATTAGCTACATGATTTTACCAAACTCTGAAAATAATCATCATGTTATGACTAAGACTAGTATAATAGTGAATTGAGTCATTACTGTTGGAGTTAATCGGCGTGCTTGAGGATATCTTAGTAAATTGTAGCATGCCCTGATTTGGTTCTTCTGCAGCCTGAGAAGACATCAGGAACAATAAAAGAACAGCTTGCAGCTATAGCTCCTGCTTTGGAAAAGCTTTGGAAACAAAAGGATGACAGGATAAAAGAGTTCTACGATGTTCAATCGCAAATCCAAAAGATATGTGCGGAAATTGCTGGTACCAGTGAGCAGGTCGAGAGTCCTGCAGTTGACGAATCAGATCTATCCACTAAGAAATTAGATGAATTTCGCGCTCAGCTTCAAGACCTTCAAAGAGAAAAGGCGAGTTCTATAACTTACTGTAATTCAGCAATTAATGTTTCCACTTTCCATGCTGCCCTTGGTAATAATAAATTTTCATTTTTTTTTTCTTGATCGTGCAGAGTGAGAGGCTGCACAAGGTTCTTGAATTCGTGAGCACTGTACATGATCTTTGTGCAGTTCTTGGCATGGACTTCCTTACTACTGTCACAAAAGTGCATCCTAGCCTAAGCGATTCTCGTGGTTCTACACAGTCAAAAAGCATTAGCGATGATACCCTATCAAGGTTGGCTAGCACTGTATTAGCACTAAAGGAAGACAAGACGGCGAGATTGCATAAGGTAAATTATATGTTTGGCCTACCTGGTTTTCTGCTGGAAGAAAGAGATCCCAATGGAAATTATTACCTTACTTTTGCATCAATACTGATTCATGGAGATTAGAACTTTGACTCTTTCCTTTAAGATTTTGAATTTACAATTTTTATTCTTTCGGCATCTACTAATTTGCATCCTTAAGTTTCAAGATTCATCTACTCTGAAATGCTTATGATCATGGAGCTATCTTATTTGAATGCTTATTATCATGGTGATAACTTTCTTAAAATGCTCGTAATCATGGAGATGTCTTCTTGACCACTGCACCATATGTGGGTTTTTGTCCGTTGATTTGTATTTTTCTCTACAGCTTCAAGAATTGGCATCTCAGTTGATTGACCTCTGGAATTTGATGGATACACCACCAGAAGAGCGCAGTCTGTTTGATCACGTAACATGCAATATCTCAGCTACGGTAGATGAGGTTACTGTTCCTGGGGCTCTTGCTTCGGACCTTATTGAACAGGTGCGAGATCTTTATCTTATGAAACTTTAAATTTGCATAGAAAGGAAATTATTTCTTAATCTAATGAATCCTGCAACTCTTAAAGGCTGAAGTGGAAGCTGAGAGGCTTGATCTGCTGAAAGCTAGCAGAATGAAGGAGATTGCTTTTAAAAGGCAGACTGAGCTCGAACATATATTTGCTCGTGCTCACGTAGAGATTGATACTGAGGCTGCCCGAGAAAGAATTTTGTCTCTTATTGATTCGGGGAGTGTAGAACCTGCAGAGTTATTAGCTGACATGGATAATCAGATAGAAAAGGCAAAAGAAGAGGCAGCAAGCAGGAAGGAAATATTGGACAAGGTTGAGAAATGGATGTCGGCTTGTGAAGAAGAAAGCTGGCTTGAAGATTACAACAGGGTAATTATTTTGTCTCTTTGCTTCTCCCATGCACGTAGAGTGTTGTGCATATTTTCACCACGTCCCAAACAATGCGAACATATCTTATTTTGATCCATCTGTCTGGTTGATCTCCTGGGGTTTTTGATTATCTTGTGATATTAGACGTGCAAATAAAATTATCATTCGTCCATTTTAATTTGTCTTGATCTAAGTTATCTAACTTGGCCTGCCTAGTATGCCAGTTGAGTATTCCTTTCGAACTCTGCAACCTCTCCTTCCTATATATGTTGCTGTAATTTTGTTATGCTGCAGCTATAGAACCCTATGCGAACTATGAATGAAGACCCATCTCTTTTGTCACCTAGAGCACCTGATTAAATTTTTTAATCCCGAGATATATTTCATTTGATAACAGGATGAAAATAGGTATAATGCTAGTAGAGGTGCACATTTGAATCTGAAGAGAGCAGAAAAGGCAAGAGTCTTGGTAAATAAAATTCCAGGTACTTATTAAACTATGTCGTATCTCATGCTATTCGCACCTAATTTTAGTAAAGATGAGCTAACATATATTGGTCACACAGCTCTTGTCGATAGCTTGGTTGCTAAAACGCGTACTTGGGAGCAAGACCATGAGATGACATTCAGTTACGACGGTGTTCCTCTTCTCGCGATGCTAGATGAGTATGCAATGCTGAGGCATGACAGGGAGGAGGAGAAGAAGAGGACGAGGGTAAGTCAAGTTCGTTTGTGTTTAGCATAATGTTCTTCGTATTTGTTGTAATTACTCGACAGCCATTTATAAAATACGAAGCAATCTGATTCATCTTATGATATCTTTTATTCCTGAGCTTCTGTTTTGGACAAATTATTTATGTTTACAGGACCAGAAGAAGTTCAATGAACTGTCCATCAAAGAACAGGAAGTTGGTCCGACACCGAGCCCGGCCAGACAGACTAGTACGAAGAAAGTGGTTGGTCAACGCGCCAATGGAGGTGCCAACGGGAGTACCAGTAGGCGACTCTCTCTAAACGCCCACCAAAATGGTTCGAGATCTGTGAACAAAGATGGGAGGAGAGAGAGCAGCAGGCCAGCTGCCCCAGCGAACTATGTATCCATGTCGAAAGAGGATGCAGCATCACATGTTTCCGGGGCCGAACCTCTTCCAATGACGCCATAGTCGTGTGAGTCGAGCGACAATCTGGCCAGCCTTATCGTGGTCGTACCGTTTGTTGTTTGCATAGTAGAGAGCAGTTGTTGGAAGATTCTTGTTTTATAAGCAATTGATTTCATGTTAGAGATTGTAAGAAGCAGCTCGACTTAGACGCTCGTGGAAATTATAATCCTCCTTTTTAAGCGGTCTATTAGGACCAACACACCGGTTTCGGACTGGATTGACATTCCTACCGTCTTAGGAATATTTGTGTTTAGTAAGAAGGAAGGAATATGTTTGTGGTTAGTAAGAAGAAATGAATATTTAAGTGATGAGTCCTACTTTAGGAATGATATATGATTGTGATTAATGATGGAAGATTAAGTAAAATATTAGTGGAAATTGACAATGAATAAAAATGAATGTGTTTTGCAATTGTAAACAATCAACCGCTGTTGATTTGAGCAGAATTAGATAAAGACGGTAAGACTTTTAAAATCACTTACTCATTCATCTGACAAGTATTAAGCCAAAACAAATCGGCGTTGTCCTAAATATTACTCTTTCCGTCCCATTATTTATGGTTTGTATTCCTTTTTGGCTGTCCCACGTAACATGGCATGTTTCCTTTTTGGGAAATATACTTCTCTCACAAAAAATTGTGGACTCCGTCACTTTCTATCGTTTTATCCTTTAAACACCATTCTCCTTATTACCCGTGCTCAAAAGAAACGTGCCATAAATAATGTGCATAAATAATGGGACGGAGGGAGTACAAATTTGGTGTAGTAAATCGTTACAAACTCCAAAATGCTGACATGGACTAAACATCAGCGAGTACTAAATAATAACGAGCGATATTGAATCATTGATCATCTATATATATATTTATTCCATGTCCATGTCCATGTCCCATAATTTTTTTATGTCTCACGGTACCTCTTAACTATATTATTTTAACATATTTTATAATAAAAATAAAAACATTAGTATTATATAATAAACATATTAATTGACATTAAATTATTACTATAAATTGAAGCTTATTAACCTCAAAAAAAATTGAGGTTTTTAGGGAATAATCGACCCTAAAAATCAGTCATTAACTAAAAATTACAAATTAAATGTAAAAAACAATAATTATAAGCCCGAGTTAGAACAATGAACCATAATTAATAATAGTAAAATTAAACTAAAGCATGAGAGATCTGAAATTAAAAAAAAAATGAAAATAATAATAATAATAATAATAATAATAATAATAATAATAATAATAATAATAATAATAATAATAATAATAATAATAATAATAATAATAATAATAATATTGGCGAGACACCAAAAATGGGACGGATGATTGAAAATGATTTCCTTGGACACGACTAAATTTAAAAGCGTATCCAACGCAGCGGTGAATTCGATGCTGAAACTTTTAACGGACAATAGACATCACTTCCTCACAAAATTCTTCCTTTATAATACTCTTCAATTTCTAAACACTTAATTATTTAATTAATTTGATAGAGAGAAGAAATGGGCGCAAATCTCTGCTGTCGTCGCCGTGATGATCACAACGATTCAGTATTGATCCAAAAACGTAATATTCAACACGAAAAGAAGGTGCAGGTGATCACTTTGAAGGATTTGATTGCTGCATCTCCGACTCTCAACATGTTGGATGGAGAGTGCAGAGAGACGAGTCGTTATCGTGTCGATATCGTGTCGATGAGGAGAGAGAGAGGGAGGAGAGAGAAAGGGCAGTTGGAGTTGGGGAGAAGTAATGAACATAGGAAGCTGAAGAAGAAAGTGAGTTTTAGATCACCGCAAGTGGCTGATATAGTAGTGCTGTCACCGGTCATATATGCATGAGTTTTGTATGGAATTAAACTTCTTAATATATGTTAAATATGTGTGTGTTGATTTAATGTTTTGAGTGTTATATGTGTGTGTGTGTCATGTATTTCTTGCATGTTTCCCTTGTAATTCTGAGTTTCCATTTCATAACAAACTTTTCTTTATTTGGCACTTCGATTTGGTTGGTTTTCAAAGGTAGTCAGAAAAATTTATTGGTGGGGCTGAATTTTCTAGATTTCGAGTGCGAGAAAAATCAATTTGATGGTATACATGGAGATTTTTACACAGCAATTCGTACAAAATACTGATAAAATTAAATTGTATTTTAATAATTCCTAAAATGAAGTTGTGCTCTTTAACGCGATGTTTGCTTCAAACGATGTGGTGCTATGCGTGGGGGAGTTTTTATTGCAAAATATTGAAAGATTGGATACTTGTTTGCTATATTTTAAAAGTTAAGTTGAAATTATTAGTTGGGATAATGTTCATGATTTGAATGGCAATTATCTTTGTACATAGAACAAAAATATACGTCAGATTCCAATACTCGGGAAATTTAGGAGAATTTTAACTGCAAATAAATTGAAAGATTGAGTATTTGTTTACTATGTTTCTAAAGTGAGATTAAAATCACAAATAAATGACAATTATATTAAGCTAAGGTAAGGAAAGCAACTATGTGAAAGAAGTGAATCAGGTCAAGTAGTTCCTTGCCCTGACTCATGGCTCGGCTAGCGACGCGCGAAAAGAGCTCGTCGCTGAGTCGCTCGCCTATGTGCGCATCAACTAGGACGCCGCTGACGCTACGGCACGAGGTGGCTAAGGCTTGGCCGACCTCGGCTGCATCGTCGCGGCGGTTTACGACAAGAGGGCTCCCGCCTTTGAAAACTTGAAGCTTGTTGATGATGAATGATCCATCACTTTCCACCACCTCCTTGAACTCCTCTAGGCTTGCTGCATAGATTGGAATATTGAATTTGTCCCGTTTTTCAGGTGCAATTAGTCCCTACCAATAAATCAAATGAAATAAATTAATACCTATTTGATTGATCAAACAAAGATGCTAATGATTTTATTTTCTGAAATTATAATATAATTAACTTTATCATGTAGTCATGGTAATTGTGTTGGTACGAATAAAAATGGAGCAGTTTAGATGGTATCATGGTATAAGGTCATAAGTGGTAAAAGTTTAAAATAAAATCTTCTTTTAATTTAAAATTAAAAAACTATGACACTATATTGTCTAGCTAGAAACAACTTCTGAAAAAAAAATTTCTAGAAAAAAGAATAAAATTTCTTTATCTTTCAAAAGAAACATCAACGAAATTTAGGGGGTGTATTGGTTGTGGAGTCTGTAGGATTTTTTTAGACTTTCAAAGTTTGGGGGTATTCAATCCGGATTTTCAAAAGTCTTTAAAAATCCTGAGGTATTCAATACGGATTTTAAAAAGTCTTAAAAAATCTTTAGGTATTCAACAGTCTATGGATTTTAATACTCTATGGATTTTGTTTGATTCTCTTTCAAAAATATAAATAGATTTCACTCTCCAAAATCTCTTCTAACAAGTAGAGATTTCTACGTATCTGAAGACGAAAGGTCAGGAAAAAAAAAACCCTTCATTGTATTCCAAACGTACGAGAACCCTTCTGCATCCTCTTCTTCAGTTCGTCGGCCTTCACTGTCTCATCGGCAAGAATCGAATCACCTTATCTTTGTGCTCTATTAATATCCCACTCTCCCCCACTATGTTCGATATCATCTAACTGTTGGTGTCAGCGTGCGAGAGAGAGAGAGAAGTATAAGAGAGAGAAAGTTGGTGACTGTTGGTTGCGCTGAGGATTCCGTCTACTGTGTAAGCTCTCTCCCCCTTTGAAATTCTCTGGTTCGTATCATTCATGTGGAGCTCTCGTTTTCTTTCGTTTCTATTTTTGTTGTTATTATTGCGGATGAGCTTGGGCCCGCGCTTGGCTACCTGCGTAAGAGATTATATTACTGTTGTTTATGCTTTGTGTGGAGAATTGTTATAGCAGTATTATTTTTCATTTCTATTTTATTTTTCGTGGAATCTGATTGTTATTTGATCTATTTTGTGTGATTTTCATGCTCTTTATGATTTTCCCTTTTCTAGTATACTAAACAATTGGCATAATTTGACCTAAAAATCGTGTTTAGTTTTCATTTGACCAGCAACAAATATTCCAGATCATATTTGCTTAAAAATCGTGTTTAGTTTTCATTTGACCAGCAACAAATATTCCAGATCAAATTTGCTTTACTTTGGTGCATTGTTTTTGTTGGTATTCTGCGTGAAGATGGCACAGTTTTGATCTATTATGGAAGTGGAGAATACATTGTCTTTATTATGTGTTCGTTTCATTCTCGCAGCTTATGCTGCAAAATTGGTTTAAGCAGTAAAAACTGATCAAGAAAAATAACAAATTTAGAATTCTCCAGTAGGTTTAATATTTGTTCTTAAGAGATCATTGGATTTGATTCCTTCAAATGTTTGTCATCCATAGCGGCACAACCTATATATATGACGAATTGTCAAACCGAAAACGACAATTGGTTTTTGGTTAATGGTGACTTCACTTTTTCATTTTTTGAAGATGTCTATTGAGGAACGAGCTAATTGGATAGCTTACAAGATTAGAGGATAGTGATTATTTGAAATTAATGAATTCCGTATTTTTATTATTATTTGAGTCATATGTTGCTTTAAGTTGTATGCATTAAATATATGAATCCTTGAATTTGTGTTTGATGAGATATATTTGTTTAATTCATAGTGTGTGGTTTTTCATATATGTATCCATTTTTTTTATATGCAGCATGGAAAATCGTTAAATATTGGAAGAAGAAATAGAAGAAGAAGAAATGGAAGAAGAAATAGATGAAGATTTGGAGATGGAACTTTACGAAAAGGTTAGGCTCTTGATGTTGGCAATTAAGGCAGTGATAGTGGTATTAGGAAATATTACTATGATGCCTCGGCATATTGAACCTTCTTTGAAGCGACGACCAATTACTAAAATTGGATATCATTTTGTACGTAATATGATCGAAGGAGATCTACAAAGTTTTCGACAGTTGTATAGGATGTATCCGGATGCGTTTCTAAAGTTATGCACTATCATTAGAGAGAAAACTCATCTAGAAGATACAAGATACATATGTGTTGAAGAAATGGTGGCAACATTCTTGATCATTGTAGGACACAATGATCGATATGGTAATGTTCGCCAAAGGTTCGGACGTTCGCATTTTGCTACTAGTCAAAATTTCAACAAAACCTTAAAGGCATTGAACACTATAGCACTGGAATTGATGGTTACGCCGTCTACAAGGATGCCCGCTAAAATTCAGGAAAGTACAAGGTTTAATCCTTTCTTTAAGGTATGAATCCTCTTGGTAATATTATATATATCTACATATATATATATATATATATATATATTTATATAACATATATCAAATGTTGTAGTTTTCTTTTATCAAATATTCACTTTATTTTAGGATTGCATCGGAGCTATAGATGGAACTCATATTCCGGCAACGGTAACAGGCCGAGAAGTAAGCAGTTATCGTAACCGTCATGGTATTCAATCGCAAAATGTTTTGGCAGCTTGCAACTTTGATTTGCAGTTCATGTATGTGCTTAGTGGGTGGGAAGGTTCGGCACATGACTCAAAACTTTTAAATGATGCATTATCAAGAAGAAATGGGCTTCAAGTGCCTCAAGGTACCATATTTTTTATTGTGTTTATTTAAACAGTGACAAGCTAACTAATTAAATATATTGTATCTTTAGGTAAATATTTTCTCGTGGATTGTGGATTTGCTAATCGACGTCAATTTTTAGCTCCATTACGTGGTGTTCGATATCATCTAAAAGATTTTGGTGATCAAGGTCGTCACCCCAGGAATGCAAGTGAGTTATTCAATTTTCGTCATGCATCATTAAGAAATGTGATTGAGAGAATTTTTGGTATTTTCAAATCGCGATTCACAATTTTCAAAACCGCACCTCCGTTCCCATTTCAAACACAATCAGAGTTAGTATTGGCTTGTGCTGGATTACACAACTTTCTTCGGAAAGAATGTCACTCTGATGAATTTCCAGTCGAATCTGAAAAAGATCAAGATTCACCACATCTCGATATGGAAGAGGAAAATTTGGAATTGCTTTCTCAAAGCCAATTACAACAAAGAACGGAAGCTAATGCATGGAGAACGAGTATTGCTAATGCTATGTGGGAAATGAGACCGAGGTATAATGGTGATGGAAATGAAGATGATGGCAATGAAGATGAGGATAATAATGATGAATAATAATGTATTTTTTTTGGAACTAATGTATATTTGGTATTTTTTCTAAACAATTTGGATAACTTTTTTTATATACAAGTTGATGAAAATCCATGTAAATCAATAAAAAAAAGTCAGTCAAACTCTGTGTGGGGCCTATGGATTCTATAAAAAAGTCAGTCAAATTCTGTGTGGAGTCTATGGATTCTATAAATCTACAGATTTTTTAAAGTCCAAAAAAATCCAACAGAATCCCAATTGAATACACCCCTTAACCCCTATATTCGTGACGTGATAGATTAAATGAAGAGCTCACAAGTTTTTTTTAGTAAAGCAAATTACAGTTTTCCCTTAATTTATCTACTAGCTACTAATATAAAAGAGTTTATAATTCTTAAAGAATCGATTTTCTCTATTTTAATTATCTCTATGGTAGAAAAATGCATTTTTCTACCATACTATCTCTTAGAAAATTTCCGATTATAGTACGCTCATTTCATTTAAATTAGGGTTAATTATACTTTATGATCCGACCTTTCACCCCATAATTATTTTATAGCCCGACCTTTCAAAAAATATAAATATGTCCTGACCTTTGTTTTTCTATGACACTTATGGCACGGGAGCAAAATTCCAACGACGAAAAGATTATTAGGATCGTCGGAGTGTGACATGGATAGTACCATGTCCAGTTGGAAAATAAAAAAAATACACACACTCTAATTTTTCCCCAATCTTCTGCACCATTTCTTCTTCCACCAACCATTACTAAATCCGATCAGCCGCCGCCGTCTCGATCCTCATCGAAGAAGAAATCTTCGTCGCTGCTCTCTATGATCCTGCTCGATTAGCTAGCCTCCTTGACTGACCAACAAGATCGAACGTTTTCTTTCCTTTTCACTCTTGTTGCAAGTGTCATTGTTGCTCATCGAATCTGCTGAAATCCGGTTGACAAACACCATTTTTTCATGGTCTACCTCAAAAGTTTGATTTTGTATTTTGAAATTTGTAAATGATACATATTGTTCAAGGTAGATATTGTTTCTATGTGATCCAGAGAGAGAGAGATTATTTTTTATTTTATTATTATTTTTTTTGTTTACAAATTGAGTTGGTTTTAGATTTCTGATGGATTCTTCTCGAATATCCTAACTTGGCGGCGGAGGGAGGAGAGCAGGGGCTGGGCCTGGAGGTCAATTTGCTGTCAAATTTGTTCTGCATCGATGCCTTTCGTCCATAGTTGGTTGAATTGATATTGAGAAACATAAGGACTGAGTGAGACGAACAAGCACTCCGAGGCTAATCAGCCTATGACAGTTGCTGTGACGGTGAGCGGCGGCTCCGTTGATTAGAGCTGGTCAAGAGCAATCCAAGCCAGCAGCTTTTGCTCCGCCATCGATTTGGAGCCGATGGAAGAAGAAGTGTTTCAGGGGAGATTGGGGAAAAAATAGAGAGAGTTTAATTTTTTTTTATTTTCCAACTAGACATGTACTATCCACATCACACTCCGATGATCCTAATCATCTTTCCGTCGCCGGAATTTTGCTCCCGTGCCATAAGTGTCACAGAGGAATAAAGGTCAGGCCATATTTGTATTTTTTAAAAGGTCGGGCCATAAAATTATTATGGGGTGAAAGGTCGGGCCATAAAGTATAATTAACCCTTTAAATTAAGACGTGAAATGGATTCCCTTTCATTTTACTTCGTCAATTGAAATGGAATCCCTTTAATTCATTTGACTTCGTCAATTTTTGATAAGAACCTGGAAGGAAAGTACTTAATTACGAGCAACAATGTGATATAAAATCATCATCTAATTGCAAGCATTTTGTGCTAATCATCTAAAATAATCGATTACATTACAATTAAAATATCATCAAATTACTGGCATTTTATGCTAATCGTTGAGTAAAAACCCTCGTTACCAAATAAAATCGTAGAAAAACATCTTCTCTAACTCCAAAAAAAAATTTCTTTTCTTTTTGCGTCCGTTCTAAGCTTAGATCAAATAGAGCTTCTCGATACGTATATTTTAGTCATTTAATACCCAAAGAGATTGTTCTATTTTGTTAATTTCCTTTAAAATAAATAATAGACGGGCTTTATTTTCATTTAAGAAAAAGTGTGATATCAATATACGATTAATTAATTAAAATAAAATTAATTACCTCTTGGACAAGATCATTCCAAGCATCCTGAAAATGCGTCCCAAAAAGAAGACCCGCTCCGCCCTGGTCAGTCGGGTCGGATCCTGTCCGGCCCAAGCAAACCAGGAACATGGATCCTCCGCTCTTCAATTCTACGGATCTGGATCTCAAGAACCGACCCAAATCACGTTCAAATTGTTTTTTGAAGGCATTTGCTGTGCTTTCATTTGCACCGTGGATGAATATTCTTCCCTCGTTATACGCCGTTGATCTCTTGTCCACCACCTCCTCCGGTACCTAGCATAATCTCCCCATCTTCGAAACAGTGTCATATTTCGAAATTTATAGATAAAAATAATGTCAAATTTCTTTTTTTTTTTGTCTTTAATACAAATTCTTTAATTTATTCGATTTTCAATGCAATAATTAAATGTAAAAAGGGATATTTTATCCACTTATTAAAGTTTTGATGGTAAGAGACACTTGTTCAGAAGCGAGGAAGATTTACGTGCAGACCATATATAACTACCAACAATAAAATATGATATCCTTTTAGTTAATTACTATAGTATATAGTATATCAATCATATATCAAATGTAGTCAATGACTGTTTGGTAGATTTTTGTTCCCCTAAATAAATTCATACTAGTGGCCGTCCATTAACAAATAATACTTCTTGTTTTTTTGGCGTATTGATTTTGCCCCATTCCATTTGGCCTAATCTTGTTATTTGTGTATATATATAATTGCAGAATTTTAAAAAAAAAATAAGAAAGAAAGAAAAAAAGACATGGGATGCATGCAGCCAAATACGTTCTGTCGTAATATATATTTATATATTTATTATTCAAAATTTATTATTTTTACGTTCGTCGTATCATCCTCAGTATTTAATAATAATAAAAAAGGCATAATTTAATTAAATTAGGAGGAAACAAGTCGTCCAAGAAATGGTTTTAGTCGTTTATCAAATTTAAAACTTAGGAGATTTCTTCTAAACTTGACCAATGATTTATACTCCATGATTTGAAAATTTTCAGTTAACTATATTTCGATTGGATGTTCGTAAATAATAAATGTAATATTTTCAATTTGCAATTTGCAATTTTTAATTTAGTATGGTATATATATTAATAGTGAGACACAATGGGACACAAAAAATTATGGAACAGATGAGTCAAACCGAATTACATATACAGATTAATTATTTCGCATCTTCTAGCTAATCTTTAAATTAATTTAGAGTGATGCTATTCGACCATAATGTGGCTAGCCATAATTTGGTCGATTAAGTGAAAATAGACTACTTTTGTTAGATATTTGATTCATATAAAAAGTATGATTATATATTTTCTGTTAGTGTTTATATTTCTGACTTAAATTCTATCATGATTAGTATAAATATATTTCTTTCTTATTTTTCCGACAAAAATCTTTGTATTACCTTTATTATACCTATCGAGATTTATGTTACATCCAAATCCAAATATATCAAGATAAATTTGTATAAATTAAATATTTTAAATATTCGAAGCCATTTATAACAAAAAAATTTAAATTAACCGATTTTTTTTTGTTATTGAATCAAATTATGGCCAACTATAATATGTGTGCACAGATTTATTTATTAATTTATTCTTTAATTAATTACAAGTATCATGTCATGTGTCGGGAAATTAAGAAAAATAACCTGAGATAGCCAGTGCAAAGAAAACGCAGAGTAGAAAAGGTCAACACGTTTCGCCGGGAAAAGCCTCCGGTGGAAGGAACCGGGAACGGCGGCGGTGAAGTAAGAAGGGTTTTCGCCGCCTGCAGACGGCGGAAGGAGCTGGAAGAGGGTGTTGAAGTCGTTGGAAGGGAGGTCGCAGAAGAAGGCCGAGAACTCCGGCGGCTCGTAGCCCGCCGCCTTGTACCGCTGAGCCATATGCTTGATGATGAATTCCACCGCGTATATGGTGTTGCCGCCGCTCGAGCAGCCGAGGTCCGCCACTGCGAAAGAATCCTCCGCCGTGCGCAGCCGCACGCCGTCGAGAGCTTCACTCAGAAGGTGGAGCATGGATCGAGCATGCTGCCCCTGCATGCATGTAATTATTAATTACGTAACACAAAAATAAATAGTATGTATATATATTCCTATTGCTTGCAGTTTTACGCCGTTTTACAATTTTCACACCGTTTAAATTTTGGAGCAGAATTATTATTTATTCTATTTTATGAACTCATGGTTTCAACAAGTGGAAGTTGTACAAGGCTACGGCTGTCAGATTGATCTAGCCGAAGATTTTAAAAGATGTGGAAATTGCAAATAAAAAATCAAAATGAATGTTGTTTTTGCCACGATTGAAAAGTCGTGCAAAAATTTCAAAACGATATAAATATGGTGTTAAATCGAACCTGAGCCTCGGAGTTGTTATGATAGCTATCTTCTCCTTTTCCACCTTTCATGCTCAACACCCTTTCGAGATTCATATTACTATAATTGAAATATAAGAGCAGTTGATGATCGATTGTGAAACTGAGGAAGAAAATTGCTATATTTATAGTGAGAGAGATATATTATAGGGTTAATTTCATAAAAAATTGCTAAACCATGTTACTTGTATCAAATTGGTAACTAAACTATAATTTGTATCAAAAAGGTTACTCAACTTACAGATTTCAATTTAATTTTTTAGCTAATATTATCTTAGGTGGCAATCAAAATACCACATAGGCTCCTAATTTTAAGTTGAGTCAACAAAAAACTTTGCCATATCAATTTCTAATCAAAATTAAAAAAAAAAAAAAATACAAGCATCAAATCTGTCAACTCTAGCTTTCTCTCTCTCTCACCCCTTCATTCCCCCTCACACCATGCTCTCAGCCGCCGCCGCCCCTCACTCCTCGAAGCGAGACCTTTCAATAGAATTTGTAAATTCAAGAATCCCATTCCCACACCACCAAGAAAACAAAGAGGACACGACTTCAGTTTCAAATTTTCCATGGTTTCTTCATCAATATGTTCAGCTCCCGATCGGGACTAGGGGTTAGGGGAGAAAATCTGTGTTGTTTTCTTCTGCAGAAACAGATTAATTCCAGTTTACATGGTGTCGCCGGTAGTAACCTCGGACCTCCCAAAATTGGGCTCCTGATTTTCAACGGATGAAGAAAAATCCTGTAAGACTTCGTTATTTTCTTGATGATTATGCTTATGCTTGTGTTCTTTTTCTTTGCTGCAACTATGCATGGTCGTGGAGGTGAACGCAACAATTCTTTGTGGTGAAGGTGCGATGACTTGCAGATGAGAGAGAGAGAGAGGTTGCAGACGACTGACGGAAAATTGGAAAAAGGGTATTAGATTTTTTTTTTTGTTTAATTAAACCTATTTTAACTATAGAGTGACTTGGCAAAAGTTTTTAATGACTCAACTTAAATTGGGGAGCCTATGTGGTATTTTGGTTGTCATATAGGATAATATTAGCTAAAATATTAAATTGAAATCTTAAATGATACAAAATGTAAGTTGAGTGACCTTTTTAATACAAATTATAGTTTAGTTACCAATTTGATACAAATAATATAGTTTAGCAACTTTTTATGAAATTAAGCCATTATTATATATGGAAAGAGTAATGTTGATTAAAAAATATGTACTAAATGAACAAATAATTATTACAATTTTCCTTATTTTGATATAACGGAGATCATAGATATGGGCTCGTAACTAAAGTAAAAGGGAATTGTATTCTATTGTGGGTGATGAAGCCTAGCCCCTACCAACTCCTTACCACCGTCCGGACAATTTTTTTATTTTTTATTTTTTATTTATTTTATTTTACAATTACTCAGATTGATATATATAGAAATTACTTAAGCGTTTACCTTTATTCTGGATTACAAGATAGATAGCATGATAAAACTTTAAAGACTAAAGGATAGATAGTATCTCCATCCACATTTTCTTTTTGCATACGTCTCCACTCAAAACCAATTTACCAACCAATAGTGATTATTTGTAATTTTGATCTGGCTTGTAAAATATTGCAAAAAAGTACACAAACTTCCAACTTTTTGAAGTTAAAATTTGCCCAAATGATCTGGTAACCCAACCTTCAAATTATCATCATTCCAGCCCTTGTTGATTTGAGAAATCAAAAGTTAAATATTGGCAGGCTCGAAGAGAGACATTTTGGCATATGCTGCGGCGAAATTCGTCGCAGACCAATTTTATACAAACTTACAAAATATGATAGTAAAACTCACCATTTTCCAAAATATGATTGTGTAACTCCCCCTTACTTATAAAGAGTTCAAAATTAAGGAGAATAACACAAACTATATATAGTCTAATATCACAAAAGTTCAAAAGATTCAATGGAATCATATACATTATCAACAAATGTATATTTACAAATAAAGCTTTTCCACTCCTCTTCAACATGTGTCAAAGAAAGAAAACACGTGAGATAGTGAATTTATCGTTCCTCAAATCACAAATATTTGATTAGCATATATATAACAGCAACCAAAACGACGATCCCTATAACAGATAAAAGCATGGACATGCAGGAGCAGCCACCCTTAGTCCGCTTGTTCAACATTGCAAGCCTTCTCTGTACTCGCTGCTCCATTCAAAATAATGAAAACGAAGAAAAAAATATAAATCACATTGAGTGGCAGGAAAAAGGAGAAAGACGAGATGAAAGTTCACATCAAGAAGGATTCAAAATGCAGAAGTCTCGTATTTCAAGGTTGGGCTGATCCTTTCATGATAATACCATATTGATAAGTCGTGATTTTTCATATTCAAAAGCGCATCATTGGATTTGGCAAAAATGTCATCTAGAATATCTGCATGAAGTGCATATTGCCATACTCCCATTATTCCTCTATATTTAACAGATTTTCTGACAATATTATTACATCAAAATTGAAAAGCAATAGCTAACTTCAGCACCGAGATGATGAGATGTTATGCAAAGAATTTACGATAGGAAGTTAATTTACAAAGGGCGTAGAAATTATGCAGAAAAAGTTGTGGAAATGCAAATTGTCACCTGTAGCTTGGAGTCTGTAACCTCAACGTGTTGATCAAGATCATCCTACAAAACAACAGACATTAACTTCATTATCAGAAGTCAGTGTCATTATGATTATAATATGTGAAAAAAAAAAAGGAAAACCCACAATTAGTCTTGCATGCAGATCAAGTTCTTCATTCACTGCCAGTGCAATGTGTTTGGTGCTTACGATTGTCACCTCCAATTTTTCAAGATCGCCATCTTGCTCTGCAGGGTTCAAGGAGGCAAGCAATAGAAATATATGAATTAAAATCGGAGAGGAAACCAAATGAAGTTGACGATCATAGCTAGAGCAACTAGCCTTTAATGATTTGTCTTTGAAGACCAACAACCCCTTGGTTGTCGAGGCCAGTTGTTCTGCTCATTGCATCTGGAGGCTTTACTTCTGGGCCAAGTAAGCTGTCTCTACTAGCAAAGTTTGACATGTTCAGCGTGGAAGCCATTTGACTTACTTTTGATCTCAATTTAGACACCAAGTCCCGACGACGATTCATTTCTTTCTCTGTCCTACGTAGAGTAGAAAGCATAACCGAGTACTAGGTCAGCATAATCAAAACAAAATAGGGAGTTACTGTTAGAACAAATTAACTTGGTGATAGAATAAGATTAAGAGTGATTGAAACAAAAATGGAAGGTGAACAAAAATATACGTTGGTTCACAAACACAGAAAGAAAGGGAAAGAAAAAGATGAAAAATCAGAGGTTCATAAGTCATAAGGGTTTGCTCTGCCAATCACAGGTCGTGACTGAATTTATGGTTTCTACTGCATTTCGGATGCAGATGCAACAATAGCACAACAAAGATTAGCTGCAGACGATTATTTGAGGCTCTACGAACTATTACAAGAGATTAAAACATGATTTCAAATATGGGAAGGTAACTAAACAAATGGAAATGCTAAAGGGGAAAGAAGGAAAGAATACAAAAAATTACTACCTAGTACGTGTGCAAAATAATAAATTCCAGATTTTTCAGAAAGACTGGTATAATTAACAACTTACAAAGAAGGAAGCTTCGACGGAAATGACTGCAAGCTATCCAATCTGGTTCCCAATATGGTAATTTTCCTTCGTGCGGTAGATGCATGCCGCTGTGCTTCTGAAGCTGGCACTGAATTTCTTTCAGATATCATGTTAGTGATATCGTCAGCAAGTTTAACTGCTTTATTATATTCCATTACCCACGAGTCACCTGAAGCTGCCATTGTCTGATAAAAAGATGAACAAATCTTTCACAACTGAGTCTCCTTTACTAAACCAACAGGATAGTCCCAATGAACGCAACAAATTAAATATCATGTCCAATAATTTTCGGTACGGTTCACGTATTCTGATAAGTGAATCACATAGAACCCCAAGTGTAGCTTGATTCTGAGACTGCCATACTCATGTGGATCTTGAAAATCCAAGATTTTGCAATCCGAAACTCAAACTTTCTTGCAATTTTATTATGTAATTCAAATAATTACGAGCACAAAGACTTCAAAGATAACAGCCAGACAAAATACAGAAAAATCCTGACAGTCTTGCATCTCTTGGATTGAATAACATTATAAATCATTAATTAAATATAATTATAACCTGCTCAAGTAGTAATTAATTCTCTAAACTTGTCCTGACTAAGGCTCTTAGTTACAACTTGAGCAATCAAGACATCACCATAATTGATGAAAACAAGCAACACTTAGCAGCAGAATTCAAGATTCTCACAACCAAATTAATATAAAACCGATCTCAAATTCCGGGGATCGAAAAAGGAAAACCCAAATAAATAAAATTTCTGTAGCAACGCAGCTGAAATACAGGTAAATCAGCTATTCAAACACACAAAGTTCAAAAGCCCTAGGAAAAGACCGAATTCAGTTGAAATTGTAGCGTACAATCAAAACCGTGTGAGAGAAAACGAAAGAGATAATTGTTTTACCTTGTTGATTAGGTCGAATTATCGAACCGTAGGAGGTAAATTGTGAGAGGAATTGAGCGAATTCTGGAATTATTTCGTTGAAAATCAAAATTTTGAAGAAAAAGGGGAAGATGAATGAGACAAAAAGGACGGCGGCAATGGCGTTATTCAGAAATCTATTGTTTGATATTCGTGTCTAACAGTTTTTTCCCATTCCTTCCCTCTCACTAATACACAATTCAACTCATAATTGGTTAACGAATCTTTCAAGCAATTAAAAAACTATATTATTGTTCATTAAAAAATAAATAAATAAATAATTGTTTTTGGAGCTACATTATAGAAGATATATATTGGATTAAAGCCCATCTTTTATTTTCTTTTTCCTATTCTTTTTTTGTGGTAAAGGAAAATTTAAGTCGACTATTATTATTATTCTAATTATTAATAGTTACAATATTATTATAATAATTATTATAAAAATAATTATAATAATAACAGTAATATTAAAAAATAAGAAATAATAATAATAATCACTATTAATATTATTATAATAATTTATATTAAAATAATAAATAATCATTATTTTTATTATTAGTATTAATAATAATAATATTTTTATTATTACTATTGTTATTAAACTTAATAATTATTAATAGTATAATTATTAGTATTAATAATAATATTATTAAGCTAATTATAATAATTAATTTAAAAATAATAATTATTAATAGTATAATTATTAGTATTAATAATAATATTATTAAGCTAATTATAATAATTAATTTAAAAATAATAATTATTAAAATAATAATAAATAATTATTCTTATTATTATTAAGCTAATTATAATAAGCATAATAAAAACAATAAGACTAAAATAATATATATTATTAGTATTAGTATTAGTATTAATATTAATATTATTAAAATTATTAGTATTAGTATTATTATTAATATTATTAAATTAATAATAATAAACCAATTATAATAAGTACTCCATCCGTCCACCAAAATTCGCATCAAGAATTGTGACACGGGTTTTATTATCAATCGTAAGAATAAAATCAGTTAAGGAATGACCATTTCATTCCTGATGTATACCAGTCATAAGAATATTATTCCACGATTCATTCATTTCCTACCTTCATTCCATATTCATGTCTACCAGCCAACCCCCTAAGAGTCACCCAAGGGTTATCTCAAAAAAGAGATTATAAGATCTCATTTGAAAATGAAGAAGTACAGGCTTCAAACTCTATTATATCTCTTCCCCAACTAAAATAAAAAATAAAAAACTCACCTAAAAATATATGTCATACACTGCTCGTGTAAAAAATGACCCAATCCGACCCAAATGTTGAGTCATGCTTTAAGAGGCATGAAAGAAGTTCGGGTGTGTCGAGGGTGGTTCTAGTTTTTCCATCAAGCCAGTGGACTCAGATTGGGTCCCTAAAATTAAAGTAAATGCTCACGGATGGCCCGATAAACCTCGATCCTTGATCTTCTTCAGCTTGGCATCGGACTTCTTCATGCACTTCTTGGCGAGGGTTCTGCCATTCTCGAGTTAAAAGAAAGCTCATACAACTATTGGTAATTAAAAGATGAGGTTTGTTATTAAAGGCTACAAGCAAGAAGGAAATTATACCCCATGCATACAAAAATACTATTCCCTGCGTTTCAGATTAGTATGGTTTAACTAATATTTTATACCTCACAACAAATCAAATATGCACAACACTTTTGGACGGAGGGAGTAACATTTATTGAGATTATTATTGCAAATGCAGTTTTGAGAAATCTTGAAATACATTAAATGGATGTACATATGAAAATTATAACGGAAAATTACATCTGCTGCTATGATTGTTACATTTATCTGCAGCAGCAACAGACATGGACTATCCTAATAAGGTAAACAGTAAATTATTTTTACTTGCGTATATAAAATTGGCATGTAACCAAATTATTACACATATTATATATACATAGAGAGCATGATTTAACTAATATGTTAAACTTACACCAATATTACAGAAGTTAAATAATAGTGAATTGCTAATGTTACATGCAATACCCCACAGGCGCAGGAGTGATTCCATCAGAAGTAGCTCCATCCCCACCTCTACGTCGTGGCGGCTCACCTCTCACATACCGGACTAATCAGTGGCCCCGAATGTATATACAGTATCCCAGTCATGACTGAAACAGCAACACGATATAATTTCATCCCACATTCCAAAAACGGAGTCTAGCTGGACGATTTGGGTATCTTGGAACTTACTTGCATTTGGGAGATGATAGTTTAAATGCAGACGACGAAAGACCAGATATCTTCAGCAGAGAGCAACTAAATGAGACTATACTGTTTTAGAGGCGTAACATCACTGCATATCACAATCCAAGCATCCGAGCATAGGATTTGGGCGTCTTGAAGCTCGTAACCGTGGAAGGCTGGGATCTGAAATCCGGTGGTGAGTTTTAAGTTGACATACGGCAACACCACGGTCCTCAGAGTCGCAGAAACTAGTGTCTGCACATGCAGCATGTTCGAGTTCAACATAAAAACATGGCATTTGCTAATACTGACCATAAGATATGTACACAGTAATGTTCGTGGAAATGAATAGTTAAAGCTATTACAGCATGTAATTTCAACTGTGACATTATCATCAATGGCTCGTTCTATTGTTATTGCCCCCAACGTTATAGACACTATAACATTATGATCATCTTAATAAACTTGTTATTTACTACTTGCAACTTGCAAGACACACATAAAGACTTTATGGGGGTGATTACTTTAAATGATAGTTTGATTAATGAAAATAATATAGGCTAATCACCACATACTTTCGTAGATTGAACAATTTTGAGTTATTGAATCATGTAATCCTTCATATACTGAATCCACTGTATTGCAAATCTAATCTAATCGCCTAAAGTAAACGCCCTCCATGTGTTTTAACATTCCTAATCCCAAAACACATCGATGAGCCCACCCATTATTCTGTTCAATTTATACAATTACATAATAAATTTTTAAATTAATATTGTTATTGGTATTTATAATACCACAAAACTCATTATTATAATATAAATACTTGGGAAATTATTTAATTTGCACGAAAATATTTGATCTCAATAAAAGTTAAAATCTCAATCTTATTAGTATAAAATTAAACCTTTTAGCATTGCATAATTACAAGTTGGATATCGAGCTACGCCGACTTGATATGTCATGGCACCTTGGCAAGGGACGTGAATCGATACCAAGCCACCCACCTCAGTATCAAGCCAGTGCAGCCCGATATCAAGCCACAATAATGAAAAAGCCATTTTCGGGCCCACGCTAATCCATGGAGGCGATAAAGATTGAGGCAGGTACCTGGATTAGATGCATGTGCAAGTCACCAATTTTACTCCAGTTAAGCGACATAGTGAATTCATTTAATTTTGCAAATCCTGCTAAAGTATTCCCCAAAATCTCAGGAGACACAGAAGCGTCGATTACCTGCAGCAAACAAAATTTGTCACTTTCATCCAGATGTGTAGTCTAATGAGACATTAAATGGAGACTTATAAAGGCTCAAACTGATGGAGATGGATAATCGATTTTCTTGATAGGTATCAGTATGATTACCCAATCACAATGTTCAATAAAGATATCCAAGTTGATAGACAAACAAAAAGGACCTACATACAAGTACTGCCCTTCACTATGATTTATCATACATCATAAGACTTTAGGAAATGTCAAACAATGGTAAGTTTTATATTTTTCCGCTTTTCTCCTTGTTCTAGCAAATGCATGCAACCGACCAATTCAAATGATGTAATTTCTACGGGAATCCACCAAATGAGGATCTTTAGAATTCAATTCAGTATTTGTGCAAAACAAGTAAAGGCAAAAATGATTTCAGAAATCATGTACAATTATTTCCCATATAGAATAAATCGACTGGGATTAACTACTAGGGCAGCAGAGCACGAGCGAGAAAGTACATGAATCTCATTGAGACCTAAGCAATGAAACATAGTGGCTTCACTAAGCTTACCACAGAAATGCATAAAACCGGCACCACTTCCTCCCCATCCAAAACATCAATCACCACATCTAAGGGGATCTTTGCCTTTATCTGCCGCTTTTCAACCTTTATGGTTGGTGGAGAAGATACAGTGAGATTCAGATTCATGTCATCATTTGGATACTTCTTATACAACTGAGGAATGATGAACCTCCACCCAGCTGTGTTCAACAGAGATTGATCTGGCACTTGATCGACAATCCAGTGCATCTTCCTTGCCTGAAAGAAAGATCAATTGTTATACGTCTATAGGATGAGATCATTCGGCGCTGCAATTTCAGCAGAGCAACCATACAACCAAGGCTCCAATTGAACAGATTCTCCAGAGTTGGCACTTGAGGTCAGGGTTAATTTTATATGTCAAGTGACTCCAGATTTGACCGCTGAAGCAAACTTATCACTCCATCTCTATCTGATTCATTAACTAAAGAAACTAAACTCACCTCAAAGTAAACTGATGATGCTGACCTGAGCACATCTTCATGCAATGAGATATTGACCATCTTATCTGCTTCCTTGCAGGAAGATGGTTCTTGTGCTATTCTGGGATATAGGCTGGAACGTGCAGCTTCATCCTTGGCTGTGAATAACCCATCGATTTCAAGGTCAAGCGATGATTCACTCAAAGCTGGATCACCAACAAGTGTAACATTCAGTGCAGCAATACTAGTTACTGATACTTTTTTAGGAAAAGATTGCAGTAAAGTGTCAAGCTTCAATATTGCATCTTTTATTTTCTTAGGAACAGCATCTTCAACAGCGGAATTAATATTATCCCCCAAAGCATCCACCAACCTGGAGACGAAAAGATAAGCTGATTGTCAAATTGAAGAAAAATTATATATGCCACGAAAAAAGGATGCCATATGAGATTAAATGAACCATTCAACAAGCAGACAGAAAAGACTTAGGCCAGTAGGGGGGAAAAGTAATTCACTCTAGTGTTCACGACCAACAAAACTAAATGCTCATATGAACAAAACGCATTTACAAGCTACAGTTTGTGGATCATGCCATTGACAGTTTGAGTTATACTTATACCATTAGTCAACAAAACATAAAAGAAACATGATTCATAACAGGAAAAGAAAGAAAGCTTCTAAAAGCAAAGAGTGGCATTGGCATCATAGAATCTCAAGGACTTTGTACTCAAAGTAAGCCCCATCCAATTGGTACAAGAAAGAACAAATGGTTCCACAGATAATTCCAGGCAGGGGTTCCCTGGGGAGGTCGAGATGGTGCCACCGCACAGGGACCCCTGCATAAAAGGCCCCAATAATAATAATAATAATAATAATAATAATAATAATAATTATTATTATTATTATTATTATTATTAAATTATCTATTTATTTATTAATTTATTATTATTTTTAGAGTACTTTTTGTCAAATATATAGATAAAATCTAATCAACTACTTGAACAAATTGAGAATAATCTATCTCCAGTCCACATAGAAAAGGTGCAGTTTTTCCATCTACATGTACATGATATACTGGTAGAGCCTATCATTAAAATATTATGATTATTATCTAAGTTTGCAAAAGCCGTTCATAAATCTTCAAGAGTAGGACTATTAAACCATGACAGAAGGCACCTACAACAAGCTCAGGGTCTCTAATTTATGCTCAAAGAGAAACAATCTGCCACAAACTATTATGGGTCAGAAGTCTAATGTGCTACAACCATCCAACTAAGAGAACAATTTGATGCAACTTTTAACTTATTCTCGATAAAGTTCAAAAATTCATCACTACTGGACAAACCAGATATTGCAGATAACTTGAAGACCGGTTGATGATCAAACAAATAGATTAACAGTTCCTCATAACCAGAAACAGAATTGAATGAGGATATATACCCTTGATAGAGCCACGATGCTCCCCCATTCAATTTTATAGAGATACCTTTCACATAGCACCCACATTCCAAGAGTGACAGCTTAAGAGATCCTTCTACATTCTTTAGACTGAGTGTAAGGCCAATTTCCATTCCTTCAACCTTCAAAGAAGCATAAACTTAATCAGTTACACATGGAACACAATTTTTCTGGTACTAATACATGACTTAACAATGAAAAGACAAATTCTTTGGACCTTTTCTAATAAAATTAAGGCTTTTGGTCAAAGAGGCAGGGACTTCCCTGCTAAATGAAGTTGCCATAACAGTCAACACTGAAACAAAAATCAAGTTCAATCTTGCAAAATTCTACACTGCCAGTATATCAAAAAAATTATCAGACAAATCAATGATCATCCCCCTTTATCTTTGGACATGTTTCCATTCTACAGAATATAATTTCATATGGTTAGTAATATTAGGATGTCAATATCACTACCAACAAATGCCTTTTCTTAGAACATGCAGATCATTCATAAAGCTTAGCAAGATGTTGCGAATATCAGAGGCAGCATTGCTTATGTATGAAGATGAAAACACAAATCTTTATGAATTCCCAGATACCTAATCGACCCAAATTGAAAAATAACTTCAGCATTTCCATTGTAATTTCGTTGCTATCAGATAATGAAACTCCAATTTGGCTAGAACTATTATTAACGTCTCTAAATCTTCCAAAGCATAAGTAGATATTCGACACAACAGCTCGATTGCCCCGACCAGAAGAAGCAAGAGATGCTCAATTCCTGACTAAAACCTACTAATAGCTACGCTACTACCAATTCCGCATCATCACCGTCAAGCAACAATGCCGAAAAATACCTGAACAGTAGCATTCCCCTTATCAGAGACCTCAATCGGAAGCAACCAAGTACTGTACGAATACTGCCAATTCATGCTCAGATTCGCGGTGGCGCCGGAAACATCAATCACTACCCCGCCATCTCCAGCCTTCACCGTAGACGACGTCACGTGGATGGTTTCGATTGTAATACTGGTAGCAGCCATCTGAACAGTACCTATAATAGGAATTTTGACGGACTTCTGAATCTTGGGGAGCTCGAGCGGAACTAATTCGAACTCCGCCTTCTCAATCAGCAAATCCTTGAGAAAATCAAGTCCTCTGTTCGATATTTCGGCTGTGATGTGCCCTTGCTCACTAGATTGAACACAATTATCCGAAACTGTGAACAATATGAGCAATAGAAACGGGAAAATTAAGTTCGCCATGGAAATTGATTGAGATGAGACCTGATAAATTAGGTCTTCTCCTCAATCAAATTGGGGGAATTATTATTATTATCATTTGGTTGATGATGAATGGTTTGACCTTTGGTTTATTGGAATTTTTTATTGGTAAGAATGGTTAGGAAATACGAAATATATTTATATTATTAAAATATTATCATGTAAGAAGTGTGTAGTACATGTATACCCCTAATAGAATTTTTACGCACACAAATATTTACAAAAGTCATGCACGCACGAGAATTGTTTCAAGTTGGTTAATTTTGGGATATAATTACAATGAAGAAAACAAACACGCTCTAATTCTTAATCAAAATTATGAATTTATAAGAAGTGTTATTATTGTAAAATACACACTATTCATTTGGCAAAATGAAAATTACACACCATCACCAAAACAAATGAAATATACACAAGATGACGATTATACCCCTCTGTTTAAACTATTGACAGTCCAGAATTGCTATGGACAGAAATAGCTATGTATTTCTTTATTATACGAACCATTTCTCGTACATTCTGCTGTTCCTAACTCACGCTTCAAAAATGGTATCAGAGCCTTAGGTTTATCTGGGAATTATATTTTATTTATTGCTTTAAGTATTATCCTAACGGAGGAGACATCAAGAAAAACATGGATCCGAACAATTGTCCGAGATGCGAGTGTTATAGGAATTATCTCCGAAATCTAGAGATAAAAAGAGAAAGAAACCAAATGTTGAGAATATTCTGGAGAGAATTGTTCGACTCTCGAGTCGTACGTGATAGAAGACTTGAATACATAGAGCCTTTAACTCAAGAAATTGAGGCAAGAAGGAGATGCGATTCAAATCTGAGCGATCTCCAATTCGAGGTGATAAACACCATGAGGAGAAACCATCAGAACAACCATATCTGATGGATCTAGAAGGATGTCCAAGGTGTGGACATTTCCAGGAGCGTCTCCAAATTATGGAGAAAAGAAGGATGAGATACCAGAGTGTTCTTACATACTGGAGGAATATGTTGAATCTCTTAGTTCAACATAACCAAGAGAAAGAATTGATTGATTCCTGCCTCCAAGGAATCAAAAGAAAAGAAGATCTTCTACATGGTTGTATCCTCCTTGAATGGGAGATAGAACATGCCATGAGAAGATACCATTGGAGCCATTTGGGAGTAAATTGGAATGATTATACTATACCGCTCTGATGGAACCAAAGAAAGATAAAGGAGTATCATCTACTCTTTTATATCAAGAGATTACTCCAGATTCATCCAAGATATCGGAGGATCTGAGAGAAATACAGAAAACAGTACAACATTATGGCGATAGCCTGTATGGTGTACCACGCGATCTTTAGAAGATTACTATGAAACAGGATGAAATTTATAATATCCTGAAGGAGATCCAATCACGGATCGAAAAACTGGAGCAACAACCTCGTTCCAGTCAAAGGAGAAATCCTTTTGGTAATGAACCCACTTATCCATTCCCAGTGGGAGAAACCAAAAAGGATCCCAACATGGAGGCCTTGAAAAGAATTATTCGAGAAAAGAAAAGATGAGTAATCTCGAAAGAATCAAGCTTGACGACCTCTAGGAGTTAGCAGAATCTTTTGCTAACATGACGATGGTTGATTTAAAAATGAATCAGAATGTGGTCCAAAATCCACAACCGGTAAATCAACTTCCACCAGGAGCCATCATTGGAAATCAACAAGATTTTCAAAATGCACCCGGAGCCATTAATGCAGTCCAGGATTTTCAGACTGGAGCAAGGTATGATCAACATACCCCAAATGATGCATACATGGCAGCAAGAAGGACAAGGGCAAGAAGGACAAGGGCAAGAAGGCCGCATCCAAAGGTGCAAGATACATCCTATGGAAAGGCGACCCTGGATCCTATCCATCCTTACGGAGTAATGCTCGACATTAATGAAGTAAATTTCAGAGATCAAGAATCCGTTATTGACAAGTGGACGTCAGCCCTGAGAATTGCAGCAACAACTCTCGACTTAAACAAGGAAGGATTCGTTAGAATTCTCGAAATGAGTCTTGCAGGAATTGTCAAGATAGCATGGGAATTCTTTCCTGTGGACATCAAGAATTCATGTTTTGAGAGTGAAAACTACACAGAACATGTCCAGAATATGGCCATACTTTTTAAAAACCATTTTCTGGGAGAAGGATATTTCGAAGGATATGATCAAGAAAAGAGAAAGAAATACTTGATGGCATTGTATAATCTAAGACTCGCAGTCCTAGATCAACAATCGCTTAACAAGTTTCTACAGCTCTTTACTCTTTATCAACATCAATCTAAAGTTGATGATAGAGTGGCACTGGAAATTTTCTTTTTGAAATTTCCAAGCCCATGGAAAGATATGCTGATTCGGGATTACGAACCAGGTGATCCTGAGAACGTCGCAAGAAGGATGTCATATGTACATCGAAAGCTCTCGGAGTGGTGTCAACAAGCAACAGCTCTGAGGAACATGAAGAAATTGAGGAGAATCAACAAATATGCTCCTCTAAACTGTGATGATAATGATCTGCCAACGATCATTGGAGGAGAACCACCGAGGCTGAAGAAAAGCAAGAAGAATAGGTTTCAGCCCTATCATAAAGGTGGAGATCCAAAAAGAAATTCTTGGAAACCAAGAACCAGATGGTCAAGACAGAAGGCCAAATCTTACAAATCAAGCCAAAGAAGTGGACCATCAAGGAATAGGTATCCTTTCCAAGGAGATAATAAATCCCAAGGAAGGAAACCTGCCAAGAAAACTTTCAGGAGAACTCATACTAGAGTCAATGAAAGTTTCAAGGATTGCAACTGCTGGACATGCGGTGAGAAGGGGCATATTTCCACAAATTGCCCTGACAACGAGAGAAGAGGTATCAACAAATTTGAATCCACTCCGGATATCGAAGATGCCATCTACTACCAAGAACTGATACAAGTATATCAGTTCGAAGATATACCCTCAGATGAGAGTATATATGAACAAGAAGAAGTCTTCAGCGGAGAAGATTCAGAATGGTCTGATGGAACTAGATCGGAGTCAGACTGATCCAGAGATTGTTCATCAGGAGAAAGAGGACATGACAGGATTCTCCAGTCACACAACTCTCTCTCAAAATCTGATTGACAAAATCATGAAGAAGAGTCTGAATATACAGAGGTATCAAGGCTTTTCAGCAAACCACATAGATCAAGTTCTAAGGAACTTTAATCTAAAGAGCAAGAAACAACAAATCGTCTATGGAATTTCTAGACGAGAAATGTCGCTTCCTATAGAGCTTATAGGGAATCAAGTGGAGATGCAGTTGATTCCAGCCAGTGACATCAGGGAAGATCTATCAAAGATGAAGCTCGAAGTCGCTGAAAAGATGAACTGGATCCATATTGGAGCAATCCAGTTGATGTTAAAATCAGCTCTCTTTACCGGAGTTCACACGGCGATTGATATCGCTATATGCGATAAAAGAGTTAGAAATCTAAAAGATTCCGTATTGGGAACAATTGCGGGAGATCTTTGTGCAGGACAAGTAGTGGGAATCATCTATCCAAAGATTGCTTACAATCTAAATGATACCCATTTCAGCAAAGCCCTGACACTTTATCAGGACTTTAAATGCAAGGATTTACTGGAGGAAGGAAATAGACCTTACTCCATTACTTATCAGGTATCATATGCTCTTTCCAACTCACATCACACTGAGTTATTTTTAGGAAAGAAGTTCATTGAGATACCAGATATCTTCAACAATGTGACAACAACAGTTTGTCCCGATAGAATGGAGATTGCTCGGTTAAGGAATGTTGATATTCAAATCCGAGATAGAGAAGTCATGAGACACGACCAAAGTCTCAGGATAACTTCAGGAAGATTATCCTTCCAATGAGACAGAATTATGTCTTTGCCATATGGGAGGAGTCGGAGTCTCATTCAAGAAGCACACCCTCAAACATCTCAGAGTAACAAAGTTCCAGTGAATCTGAAATGTCCCGAGGGATGGAGAGAAGTGATAGTAAAATTTGACACTACAAGGTGGGAAACCAACTTCCCTTGTAATGTTCTTTACTATCTACAGCAGCCAGAGATCAATCATTATAAAGGTACCCTGGAAATTGGGGGACAAGTGATGGAGATCAAAGGCAGAGTCGAAAGAGAAGCAGTTTTGCTATTGGGTTTGGATTTTCTCGAGGATCACAAACCTTGGGGGAATAAAGAAGACGGAATGAAAATCACGATTAATGGGAGAAAACTATTGATCGAATGACAAGTCCATTCTCCATATACATCTCTATAGGGATGTTATATGAAAAATATAAAGCAGAATATTTTGCTGCTTATATTGATTCAGGTGCAGGAATTTGTACTACAAAACGAGGAGTCTTCCCAACAGAGGTAGAAGATGATCTACCCCGAATTGCAGGAAGAGATTTCTCAAAGAAAATCTTGGTCTTGGCTAAAGGAGTAAAAGAGACGGAAATTCTAATTGGCGGAGCCAGAGGTACACCTTGGTATAAGGTTAAAACTCCACCAATTTAATTCCATGATACAGGTGCAGACATTCTGTTAGGAAATAATTTCCTACAGATGTTCAAAAGATATATGTAGGATAATGAAAGAAGGCAATTGGTGTTCACAACCATTTGCAACCACAAGATCATTGTCCAGAGGCTCATAAGGGCTTTTAATTGTCAGATACCATTGAGTTTTCGCAACAAGCGTGGTGATGAAGGAAAACTTCGACACCCAAAAATGAAAGATCAAAGGAGATTCAGCGAAGCAGTGCTAAGCTGTATTAGGGATGAGGATCTCGAAGATGAAGAGATTCAGATCCTCAAAGCATATTTAATATCTCATCAAGATATTAAGGAAGAAATGCAGGTGTCCCTAGAAGATGTCAAAAGAAAGATTAAAAGGAATTACAATGAGAATCCTTTGGCATGGTGGGATAAAAACAAGCTCAATGCAACCTTGAAGGTAAAGCCAGAAAAGGAGTATGAGTTTGTTAGATACATGTCAATCCTGATGAACCTCAAAGATCAACAGGATATGAAGGAGATAATCAAGGAACACCTTGATTTAAAGCTGATCGAACCAGGGAACTCGCCTTATAGTAGTCCTGGATTTCTGGTAAGAAATCATGGTGAGATCAAACGAGGTAAACCTAGACTAGTTATTAATTACAAAAGAATTAATGACATTCTAGAGTTTGATGGATATTTTATCCCAAGTAGGGAACACCTTATTAACTGCATTAGGAATGCTAAGGTTTTCTCTAAGTTTGATTGCAAGTCAGGTTTTTACCAGATTCGCATGGAGGAAGGGAGTAAGAAGTTTACAGCCTTCTCTACTTCACAAGGGCATTATGTTTGGAACGTAATGCCAATGGGGTTAGCTAATGCGCCTCAAATATTTCAGAGAAAGATGGATAATCTGTTTAAAGATTATTTTTCTTTTATGTTCGTCTATATTGATGATATTTTAATTGCATCAAAAAATATGGAAGAACATATCAAACATCTTGAGATCTTTGCAGATGTTTGTTATAAAGAAGGTTTAGTACTGTCTGAAAAGAAGGCAGTCGTTGCAACTCGGAAAATGGAATTTCTGGGTATTGAGATCGATGAAGCAGGAATCATTCTACAAGACCATATTGTTCAAAAGGTCCAGAATTTTCCTGAAGATCTGAAAGAATAGAAACAACTTCAGAGTTTTTTGGGAGTTGTTAATTTTGCGGGATCATTTATTAAAGATCTCGCAAAACATAGAAAAGTTTTCAGTTCATTACTGAAAAAGGATGTTCCGTTCATCTGGACAGAAGAACATCGACAAGGGATGAAGGAGTTAAAAGAGGTTTGCAAAAATCTCCCAAAGCTCTCGATACCTCAGGACGAAGACGACTTGGTCCTGTATACAGATGCAAGTGATTATTGGTGGGCAACAGTCTTAACCAAGATCACTCCTAATGGAGAAGAACCCTGTAGATACTGCAGTGGTTTATTCTCAGATGATGAGGCCGTGAGATGGCACATCAACAAGAAAGAGTTCTTTGCAGTTAGAAAGACGTTTAAAAAATTGCCTTTATTTTTACTTGCAAAGAAATTTACTTTGAAAGTTGATGACACACAAGTTAAAGCTTTCTTAAGAAACAAGATGGAATCTAAGCCCGAAAAGGCTAGATTAATTAGATGGCAAGCTGAATGCCGATATTATATTTTTGATATTTTCATTCTGAAATCTCACGAAAATATTCTTGCAGATTTCTTAACAAGAGATGGAGCAAACTGATGTGAACTCCATTCTACTAGCCCATAGACATCTCAGAGAAAATCTGGAGATGTTAACGGGAGAGTGAGACGAGTGCGTTCTGAATGCTGAACAAGCAGGAAGATTACAGACTCTCGATAAGGCGAAAGTCACCGAGAGACTACGAGCTTGCATATGGTCTCAGGTGCAACTCTGGGCTGCATGCCAAACACCAATCCTTCGGGTGGCCAAAGATCCTTTGGTAAAAGAAGAGTTTCGAGTACAGGGCTCTAAACCTGTAGCAGAGGATTCAAATACCTCTTGCCCAAGTTCTAAGGTGGTGGTATCTTCGGAACCATTGCCCCAAGAAAAAGATGATATTCAGGGGTCACACTCTGAACCATCATGTCAACCCAACACCTCTGGGGAAAAAGAGAGAGAGATTAATCTTAGGCCAATGACTGGCACTTCTAAGATTAATACTGATAAGATTGAGGTTTCTTCTTCTTCTTCTTGGCAGATATATCAAGCTAGCTGGGAGAAGCTCAATACAAGGACTGGTATCAACCCCGAAAAAATAAGGGTTGATGTTTCGGGGAAATATCCTCAGGTGTGGATGATGCCAAATTCAGATCCACACGAAGTCAAAAGATGGTATGAATTCGGAGCACTTGCTTCAGTTTATACCACATCTCCATCATTCGCCGAAATCAAGAATCTACCCAAGTGGATTCAAGAAACGGTGTATGATACCTGGGCTAACAATCCACAGCTTAGCCGAGGAGACATTTTGGAGCTGTATTTCATCAGCGTAGCCCCAGAACCAGCAGGGAAAGGAAACTATGAAGCCTTCCACTATATTAGGCTTCGAAGACCAGATGCACGCGCCCTCGAGAAGATCAAGGCGCCTATAGAAAAAGAGACTACTTTAGTCTCTACATTACCAGAAGACCTCATCTCTACCAGAAGAGCATGGGGATTATGGGTCTGTCTCACTGAGATGGACAAAGTCAAGTTCCCGTTCAAATTCTTTCAGAATTCAGTGAACGGATCATTCCTGTTAAACACTATGACAGGAAAATCTACAAGATTCGCAGAGGAAGCTTTCGAAAGAAAGAGAACCTTGCTCTGGGAAAACAAGATTGCGACGAGTAAAGACACTCATCGCAAATACTGCAACATGGCTCATTTTGGAAACTGGTCCGAGCGTGTTTGTTCGGATTGCCAGAACCAGAAGGAACCAGAGTTCGGGAAGGGATTCATGCCCAGAAAGGGAAAAGAGAATGCTCGGTCCAACGAGCATCTTGAACAGAAGGCGCTGCCAAAAGCAAGGACGCCAAGGGCCCCGGGAAAAAAGTAGATTCCCGACACAGGTTGGTGGAGTCATGTGACTCTGAGCTGGAGCACCCACTAAAAAGAAAACGACAGTAGTGGGTGGAGGGAAAAGTGATTACTGTTGGTCCCAAGACGGATACCTTGGTGTAGAGGGGGAAGGGTGAATACACCAAGGTTTAAAAACTTTTCCAAGTTAAAACTCTTTTCAGAATCGCGTGTTCGATCCAAATTTGATGGCAGCTTGATCGACACAGCTGGCTGTGTGTGTGTGTGCGGAATGTGGTAGATTTGGAAAGTCCGTCTGTTGCTTCAAATTATATTGCAAAGCTCTGTTTCACTTTTCAGTTAGTCAGTTTATGCAGATTGAAATGTATGCTCATGAGGGTTAGTAACATGCATAAAACAAAGCGATAAATAACAAAGCATTTTTAACGTGGTTCGGAGTAACCCCTCCTACGTCCACGACCAGATTCACTGGTAGTTCACTACCACTTGGTTTCCAAGTACCAAGCAACTTCACAACTCTAACCCGAGCTGTGTTCCAACAGTTTGCGGGCACTGTCAAGCCTACACCTTCAGTTTCCAGGTACTGAAGAACCTAACCACTCGAATTACACGCTTCGAGCAAGCGTACCTTTACCTAACCTTTCTGGGTTTGGGTTTGGGTATGGTTTTCCAACTATGAACGAGTTCTTACAATGAAGAACAAGGAGTATGATGAACTCGTTCAAACTAGGCTTACGATATTTATTCTGATCTATTCTGCCTATGACTGAATATGTGAACAACTAAGAACACAGCTGACTGGCTGGGTGTTCTTGAAAGATTTGGCTTTGAAGATCGTTGTTCATTTTTCTGTTTTCTTCTATTTCTTCAGTCGTCTTGCCAGCCTCTTCTCTTCAATGGTGGAGGAGAGATATATATAGGTGGAGATTCAAACTAGCCGTTGGAAGAGAGCCGTTTGAATCTTACCTACTCTTGTTGACTTATGGCCTTTACCTACGAAGTAGGTCTGCATCTGCAGAGGCTAGTTCTTCTCTGATCCGACTGCGTCAGATAAGATCTTCTGACATCGGGATCTTGTCTTTGAGAAGGTCTTCGTCTTCGAGCTGCTAAGCGTCTCTGATGGATCTTCAGCGGCTTGGACTCTGCTGTGTCTTGATTCTGAGCTGTGTCTTTAGACCTGTGCTGTATCATCAACCTGAGCTGTGTCTTCAACCTGAGCTGTGTCACTGACCTGAGCTGTGTTTTAGACCTAAGCTGTGTCATCGACACTAAGCTGGGTCTTTTACACTGAGTTGGGTCTTTGACACTAAGCTGGGTTTCCTTCACTGAGCTGGGTCTTGATACTGCAGGATCTTTGACTCTGCTTGGTCTTGCTCTGCTGAGTCTGCTCTGCTGAGTTCTTAAGCTGTCTGCTTAGCTGTGTCTTCTGCTGTCTTCAGCGATTCTACCTGTAAACTAAGAAACTCTATAAGCTCAAACAGGTGAGCTGAAAAACGCTTAGGCTTGTGCGATCATCTACTCGGTTGGGGTCAGCTGGGTTTTGGTATCCAATCAAAACTCTATTAATTTTTCCAACAATTTCCCCCTTTTCGATGATGCCAAAACCTAACTGAGAAAAATAATTTACTTCCCCCTTAACAAGAAAACGGGTTTTCAAAAGTTTTAAACATACACAGCAGGTAATTTAAATTCAGAGTTCAATGCCTGGACAAAGAGTTATTGTCATCAGGATGAGCTTGAGAGCAAAAACGAATTTTTCATTAATAAAAGATAATATTACAATTTTACAAAAAAAACAACAAAATTCCCAGATGACTGGGTCTTCAGCTCTGCTTCCTCTGTTCGTCCATTTGATGGTCAGTCTTGAGACCATATCTGTTGAAGATGAATTCTTCCAAGTTTCTCCATTCATCTTGATTTTTAGACTTGGAGATTCCTCTTTCACAGATGATGAACTTCTTTGATAATCTGGGCTTTGTCAGGAAGATTCGTTCCAGCTATAGTGGGAGGCTTCAATTGCTTGACTTTTGGAGCTTTGAGCTGGATGTCGTTTCTCTTGGCAGCTATGGCTAATGATCTTGCCATCATTGGATCTTCTTCATGAAGTTCGAGCAAGTATTCTTTGAATGCAGTTTCATGATCCATACCTTTGTATTGATTTAGGTAGTAGAATTCTTTGATGAATTCTGTTTTGTATTGTTCCCAGTTTTCATTGATTTCATCTGGGTTCCTCTTGTCGGATCTTGGAATACTTGAAGCTGCTTGTTTCTTCCTAGCTTGCCTGAAGCTTAGCCTTTTCTTCCTCTGCTTTTTCTCAGCAAGCTGGAGCGATTCGGCTTTCTTCTTTGCTCGTTGTGGAAGTTACACAGCCAGTGATAGTCCTTGTATTCTTCTGGCTTATGTCCACAAGCTTTGGCAAGAGCAACCATCATCTTTCTTCATGTCTCTTTGACTGCTTTGGCTGCTGCAGTTGGCTCTGGCTCTTTCTCATCCAGCTCTTTGGCGAAGTCGTCGATTTCATATTGAATTGGCTGCACAGGTTCCCCCTGAGCTGCAGCTTCACTCTCCATTGTTTTTCCCGCTTTATTCTTATCTTCCCCCTTTTTGGCATTATCAATAAGGGAGGCGGAGAGGTTAATGACTGTTGCGTTGAGCTTGGTGAGAGTGGCTTCAACATCAGCAAGCTTGGCTGAGTTGTCAGCTGTGGCGATGTTCAGCTGAGCATTGTTGTTGCTTCCAGCTTTGAACTGAGCATCCAGATCTTTGTACAAGTTGAAGAGTTGGCGGATGTCAGAGCTGTTGGAGAGAGTGGACTTTTTGAGAGCTTCCAGCTGGCTTGAAATATTTGCTATGTCGTCGACCAGTGGAGCTTGATGTCTTGTTACAATCTCAGGAACTCTCTTCTCTAGAAGGTGTGAATGATCAATCCTTTGAGAGACAAGAGATTGTTTGAGATCTAGACTTGTGCTTTCTTGTAAATCTTGAGCAAATTTGTGGACTTCATCCATTGTCTGTTGTTGCTCTCTAACTTGATAGTCTAGAGCTGTGAATCGCGTAATGACATCCACTTGAGACTTCAGTCTGTCCTGAAAAAGAATTTCTTCAACCTCTTTAGATATTGCTTCTTTCATGGCGGTTGAAAGCTCGACAGCTGAGTCTGTTTGAGTTACAGAATCAACATGACTGGGTTTGTTTGCCTCGAGCTCGACCAGCAAGCGAGTGTCATCGGCCTTTGGACCTTGTGGGGCTGCTGTCTCTGGTTTGGCTGTTTCAACAGCTGGTTCTTCCAAGATTATTACCTCAGCTGTGTTAACTGGTTCAGCGTCCTTGGTAATCTCAGTTGTGACTTCTTTGGACATAACAACTTCACAAGATATCTCCCATCCCGCTGCTGTTAGAAGCTTGTTGGCTGATTCCCAGACGTCTGCTGGGTGCGGCTGCGGCTTGGGGTATTGCTGAGATACTTCGATAATTCCTCTGATGAGATCATTTTGATGTAAGTAAGCATCTTCCAGACTTCCAAAGCCAAACGTGTGCTGGAGGCATGCTTCATCCGTCTTCAATTTCTCATACGAGAAGGTCTCGATCAGCTGCTCATTCTGGTACCAAGTCGCCATCTTAGTGGCCAGATAAAATTTGAGATCTCCAACTTTGACGAGGGCAATTGGCAGGTGCGCCAAGATGGGATACTGAGTTAGAACACTCTTGATCCCTTCGAAGCGTAGCTCCTCGTACATAGCTTCCATGAAGGCTGAGCCAGAAGAATTGAGTGATGTAGAAGCAGTAGAATCACTCTCTTCTGATTCTGTGGAGATTTGAGCTTTGGGTGATGGTTGTTTTGGGGGTGAGCTGGGATTAGAGGGTTCAGCTTGGTCGTCAGCTGGCTGTGAAGGAGCTTCAGCCAGTTGAATATTTCTCTGTACGTTTACAGGAGATGTATCTCTTGCTGAGGAGCTGGGTGGAGGAGAAGGCTGTTTGGGCGGAGAGTTGTGAGGCGGTGAGAGCTGGGGTGAGCTGGGAAGAGTTGTCTGACTCTTTGAAATGTCCAGCTCGTCCTCTGAATTAGATGATGATTCATCATTCAATCCCATATCAGCCAAGATATTTGATCCGAATTGATTGAAGGCTGATACTGGCTGTGGGGAGAGAATCACTATTGCTTGACTAGGAGTCTCTTCAGAGGAAGGTCTCGCCTCAGATGGTGGAACGACAGCCGTTTTCTTTTTCTTCTCAGCTGGACCTTCAGCTGGTTTGGGGTCAGCTGTCTTCCGCTTTCTCTGATTCTTCTTAGCTGGAACATCTGTCTTTGTTTCTTCCAGCTGCTTCTTGGCTTTGCTTACAGCAGGCTGTTTCCTTAGGAGATCATTGATTTGACTCATTCTCTGGAAGAGAATCTTCGTTTCTGGAAACGGATCTGATTCGGCCCACTTTACTGTGTATCCTTTCACAGCTTGTTCTATTAAGAACGAAATCTTGGAGCATAAACACAGGGGCTCTGAAGTTGAATACGTCGTCCTGGTGGAGTTGAACTTTATCTTCTCTGACTCCTTGGCCAGACGGTTGAGTAAGAAGTCAAACCAGTTGACGTTTGCGCCTTTGATCATGGCAATCATCGGCTTGAGCTTTGGAATGCTGATCTCTCCTTGAGATCCAGCTATCCCTAAGATGCACTTTTGCGTGATATCCAGCAGCAGCCTGTACTTTGGCTTGAGTAGTAGCTTCGACATGCTTGCTCTGTACGGCTCTGGGGAGATAAGCATCTCTCTACTGAGGAATTCATTCACTTCTTCACGGCTATAATCGTCTGGGATGAATTCTCCTTCTCTGGGTAGGTTGAACACCTTTCGTAGCATCATGTTGAGTTTGATGTTGACGGTTGCTGAGTCAAATTTTCCATCTTCGCCTTCGACAGTCACATCGAATGAAGATGAGTAAAAACCTTCTTCGTCAATGATGTTTAGATAGAATAGAGCGGCTTCTCTCTTTAGCATAAGCTTGGGCATGGAGGTTGCCCACAGTAAGAGACCGGAGTCTATGATGAGGTCTATCATCTCTTTGAGTTCTGAAACTGGAAGGTTGGCGGTGGAAAGACAACTTTCAAATGACAAATTTGTCATCAGAACTTCGAACTGGTTCATCCCTGTGGTTGATTTCTTGGGTGCCATCTCTGCAATCTGTTGATTTTGATCGAGCGAGGAATTTGCAGAGGATAGATAGATGACTTGAAGATTTGAAATTCGCAGAGATAAAGATGGAAGAATTCTCCGTATCTTTTCCATGTATATTAACTGCCATAATTGATCATCGGTTGAGATTTAGACAGCTGGTATTCTGATCAACGGCTGGGAGAGATTCACTCAACACGTTCTGACTTGTTTACGGCGAGTGTATTACAACCGTGCGTGAGGCAGTTCAAACGCTTGACATTCTGCCTCGATCCTACCGTGCTTCAGTACTCAGCAGTCTTTATAATTAATGAGATGGGAATGAAAACTTATCAAGCAATTTAACTAAGGAACATATGTCCGCTTAACATAGGAATTCAAAATAATTTGACTTAAATAGTATATTCCTTAGAGAAATAAATGCATGAGACACATTCCTGTCAGCTTGGACCAAAAAGTCAGCTGATGTCGCGGATGTCTTTTCCTTTGCTTGACTGAGTTTCTTCCTTCAGCTGAGTAAATCTTCTGCTTTGTGATCCAGCTGGGTTTGTTCTCCCTCAGCTGGATGAACTTTCTTCATCCGGATTGAGCTGATACCAATTGTTGGTCCCTCTCAGCTGTATGACTCAGTTTGGAATGAGTCATCTTGTCTTTCTTTCTCTGCTGAAAGACATCGTTTGCGAGGTTCCCCCTCAATTGGATAAACCAATTGGGTTTTATCAGCTGGGTTTGATTCTCCCTGACTTGATAAATTCATTTTGAAATCCTTGGGGTTCCTGCTGAGTTAGTCCAGCTGTGTCTGATTCCTTCTTGATGACACACGGTGATCCAGCTGAGTATTTCCTGCTGGATGCTCTTCTTGATGATTCTGCTGGACTATGATGAGACCAATTAATGAAATCCAATTGTTGGTGAATCTGCTGAACTGAGTTCCCCCTCAGCTAGATTCCTCTTCTGGATTCTGCGATCCACGTTTGATCCAGCTTTGTTTGATATCCAGAGGATGACATTTGATAGTTCAGCTGGATTTCTCTCTTGATTCTCCACTTGAATATTCTACTGGATTGACTTTGCCCTCAGCTGATATCACAGCTGTGTCGATTTTTAGCTCGGTGGAGTTCTCCCTGAATTTGATAGTAGGTGGCTGTCTTTTCTCAGCTGCTTCCTACTTCACTTGAGCCAGTGATTTTCTCAACAATTACGTTCATCTGTCAACTTGATCTCTGATCTTGAGAAGACGATCGACTGTTCCATGATCGAGTGAGTTCACCTTGCTTTGCGGGGTAGAGTCTTCGATTTCCTGTTCTTTGCATTGCATTCCTGCGCATTGAACTCACCAGGAAAACCGTTATCACAACAATTGGCTGATGGACAACAGATTATGCAAAAGTCCATCAATCATAAGAGACATTTGAAATTATTATTATATGTCTCAAATGAGTCAAATCCTTTGATGTATCCTTTCAAGATATCACCAAAGGTTACCTGGGACCAGTACGCTTGACATATTCTTTGAATAGCTTTGAGGTAAGTCATGAGCTTTGATCACAAGCTGTCTTTCTTTCACAACATGCTTGATGACATCCTCAATTGTGTCTGTCCCTCCTTGACCTGTTATCACTCATTCGGCACCCAGTTGTGATTGGGTCCGACTTTGTTGTTGAGGGTTCCATTGATAACCCAGATTTGTCCTTATCTTTTGTGAGTGATACTTCTGATTGGTCCTTGAAAGGGTCCTTTCTTCATTGGACCTTGTTGACTCCATTTTCTTTGATGATGTCCATTTCATAGCTGGAGTCTGTCAGCTTGATATCTAGCTTGATATCCCGTCTGCTGGAATCTTGATGTGAAGCTCAGTTGATTTTCAGCTTTATAACCAGCTGAAATCCTTCTCAGCTGTCTTTTTAGTTGACCTTGAAGTTTGTGCTGGATGACATTCTGTCTTTGATTTTGATTCCAGTCAGCTGGATTTATCTGCTGCCTTTGAGCTCTGTGATCAGCTGGGAGATGCTGCTTTTCTTGGGCTTGAAGTTGCCGAGCAGTTTTCTTCTTTGATAGGACTGAGCTTGGAGAGCTGACTTGATTATGCACGACCTCTTTGGTACATCCTTGGCTTGGTTCCAGCTGTGTTTGCATTGGCTGGAGCCAGTCTTTGTTCTGATTCAGCTTTGGCCATCTTCAAGCTCCTGATCATTAAATCTTCTGCTTGACTTTCTGAGTTTATGAAGATGATGGGTCTGTTAGTGATAACATCCCACATCATGTCGTGACGCACTCTCAGAAAACTTTTGAGTTGGAACTTCCAGATCTGATAATCATCGACAGAGAATGTCGGAGGATTCCTGCACAAGGAAGATTCCACGACAGTATGCAATATAATGATTTTTAAAAAAATTGAAGCTTTGAAAGATCTGTTCAGGTGACCACTATCAGCAATGAAATGCTGACTTGACAGATACAGTGATCTTTTGAACCACTGCTCTAATACCAATTGTTGGTCCCAAGACGGATACCTTGGTGTAGAGGGGGGGTGAATACACCAAGGTTTAAAAACTTTTCCAAGTTAAAACTCTTTTCAGAGAACTGGTTGTGTTCGATCCAGCTGGATGGCAGCTTGATCGACACAGCTGGCTGTGTGTGTGTGTGCGGAATGTGGTGGATTTGGAAAGTCCGTCTGTTGCTTCAAATTATATTGCAAAGCTCTGTTTCACTTTTCAGTTAGTCAGTTTATGCAGATTGAAATGTATGCTCATGAGGGTTAGTAACATGCATAAAACAAAGCGATAAATAACAAAGCATTTTTAACGTGGTTCGGAGTAACCCCTCCTACGTCCACGACCAGATTCACTGGTAATTCACTACCACTTGGTTTCCAAGTACCAAGCAACTTCACAACTCTAACCCGAGCTGTGTTCCAACAGTTTGCGGGCACTGTCAAGCCTACACCTTCAGTTTCCGGGTACTGAAGAACCTAACCACTCGAATTACACGCTTCGAGCAAGCGTACCTTTACCTAACCTTTCTGGGTTTGGGTTTGGGTATGGTTTTCCAACTATGAACGAGTTCTTACAATGAAGAACAAGGAGTATGATGAACTCGTTCAAACTAGGCTTAAGATATTTATTCTGATCTATTCTGCCTATGACTGAATATGTGAACAACTAAGAACATACTCGACTGGCCGGGGTGTTCTTGAAAGATTTGGCTTTGAAGATCGTTGTTCATTTTTCTGTTTTCTTCTATTTCTTCAGTCGTCTTGCCAGCCTCTTCTCTTCAATGGTGGAGGAGAGATATATATAGGTGGAGATTCAAACTAGCCGTTGGAAGAGAGCCGTTTGAATCTTGCCTACTCTTGTTGACTTCTGGCCTTTACCTACGAAGTAGGTCTGCATCTGCAGAGGCTAGTTCTTCTCTGATCCGACTGCGTCAGATAAGATCTTCTGACATCGGGATCTTGTCTTTGAGAAGGTCTTCGTCTTCGAGCTGCTAAGCGTCTCTGCTGTATCTTCAGCGGCTTGGACTCTGATGTGTCTTGATTCTGAGCTGTGTCTTTAGACCTGTGATGTATCATCAACCTGAGCTGTGTCACTGACCTGAGCTGTGTTTTAGACCTGAGCTGGGTCTTTTACACTGAGCTGGGTCTTTGACACTAAGCTGGGTTTCCGTCACTGAGCTGGGTCTTGATACTGCAGGATCTTTGACTCTGCTTGGTCTTGCTCTACTAAGTCTGCTCTGCTGAGTTCTTAAGCTGTCTGCTTAGCTGTGTCTTCTGCTGTCTTCAGCGATTCTACCTGTAAACTAAGAAACTCTATAAGCTCAAACAGGTGAGCTGAAAAACGTTTAGGCTTGTGCGATCATCTACTCGGTTGGGGTCAGCTGGGTTTTGGTATCCAATCAAAACTCTATTAATTTTCCCAACAATTACCCACTAAAAACCAAATGGGTAAAAGCACATGAAGAGCATTATCAACCAAAGATAATGCGGGATAAAGAAAGTAGCACCGAAAGTTTGGAGTCCTTATTCAATAATGGACGATAGCAGTGGTCCTACGCTGAGTCATATACAGGCTGGCTGCGGAACAAAGATATCCGAGGCAATTATGAAAGAAGAAGGTTGAGAAGGGAGACCTCTATATAAACCAAGAGGCTGGAGAGCAGAAGGGCATCGAAAATCCATCAGAAATCTTCTACACCATCCTCTCTGCTCTCTCAAAAATAAAATTTGTAATAGTTCCTAGTCTAGTATTGTATAGTTTATGTATTTCAATTCCGCTACCATAGGTAGCTAAACAAGTCTGTCTCCTCCCTAAAGGAGATATACTTATGTTGTAATAAATTTTATATAATTCCTAAATAAAGTTCGGGCTTTTGCTCATCCCTTCCAGTGTCTAATTGATGGTCCCTGAGCTGGGTACTTGGTGTAGAGGGGGGGTGAATACACCAAGTAGATTTTTCGACACTTTTTCAAGTTAAAAACACAGAGTTGGTGAGCTCAGTTATTGATCCAGCTGGGGAGGGTCAGCTGGGTAAATAACTCAGCTGGCGGTGCGGAAAGTGGTGGTTTGAAAACTTAGCTCAGTTACTTAGAAAAACTCAGTTTGAAAAGATTAACTTAACGTTTTCAACTTAGTCAGGTTGTGCAACTTTTAGAGAGACACAGCTGTCTTTGGAGAGCAGCTGTGTTGTACAGTTTTGAATAAATATGCAATGATATGAAGGAGTTAGTACAAAGCTGAATATAAAGCAAATGTAAAGAGAGAGAGAAAGAAGCACGCGAGTTTTTATGTGGTTCAGAGTAACACCTCCTACGTCCACGACCAGGTTCACTGGTAATCCACTACCACTTGGTTTCCAAGTACCAAGCAACTTTACAACTCTAACCCGAGCTGTGTTCCAACAGTTTGCGGGCACTGTCAAGCCTATACACCTTCAGTTTCCGGGTACTGAAGAACCTAACCACTCGAATTACGCGCTTCGAGCAAGCGTACCTTTACCTAACCTTTCTGGGTTTGGGTTTGGGTATGGGGTTCCAACTATGAACGAGTTCTTACAATTAAGAACTTCAGAGTATGATAAACTCGTTCGAAATCTAGGCTTAAGATATACAATGAGTTTGGCCTAGGGAACAGACGAAAAACTAAGCAGTTTCTTAACTAGAAAGACTTTAAGATAAAGTGTTCTTTGATCTATGTAGAACTGCTTGAGAGCTTTTGAAAGAATGATGATTTCAGATAATGAAAGCTTGTAGAGAATTTTCGTATACGATCCCGAGGTTGAAGACGGGTTTATATAGGTAGAGATTCAAGACTAGCCGTTGGAGGAGCCGTTCGAATCTTACCTACTCTTCTTAAATACAAGATCCGCCGTTGGGCGTATCTCGCACTGTCTTCATTTGTGTCACATCCTAGGTTCAAGTCTAGGATGCCTCGGCAATCCTCATTGGTCGAGGTAGGTTGACTTCCTCCGATTCCGGGATCTTCTCGCCTTTAGAGCCGGCTTTTGAATTCGTGAGTCGGACCGTCTTGGCCGAGTCTTCGTAGATAGTTCATTTGTTCTCAGACCGGACTAGCCGTGTTTTGAACTCGGCCGAATTCTCTTCACTTGATCAGCTCTGTTGGATCACTCAGTGAAGGTTGACGCCGTCATTCTTTGTCCTATTGACTCGACTGAACATACTCGGCTTCTTGACACAAATTGGTGACTATCGTCGATTGCTCTTCCGCTTCCTTAACTCGTAAACCTAGAACATCTAAGGCTCAAACGGGCGAAGCTAGAAAACACTATTTAGGTTGACGCGATCATCTATTCGGTTGGAGAATCGGTTGGGTTTTGGTATCAAATCGAAACCTTATAATTTTCCCAACAATTTCCCCTTTTTGATGATGCCAAAACCTAACTGAGACAACTTATGACGCAGAAAAACTTGTGTTTTATTAATGTAAGAAAATACATTATAACACAGAAAAAGAAAGAAGGAAAAAAAATCTTCAAATCTTCGCCTTCAATCTTTCATTTTCGGCCCCATTGGCCGGGTCTTCTTCTCGTATCCGTTGTTTCTTTCTTTTGACTCGTCTCTTCTTCACTCGATTCTCGATTCAAATTTCGGTTCCTCTAGCTCAACAGCTTGCCTCTTCATTGACTTGTCTCTCTTCTCCCTTACTTCCCTTTTTGGCATGATCAAAACAGGTGGGAGATATACACCATCGGCTGTTGCGATGTTTTAGTTTGGCGAAACCGTGGTTTTCGCCCGAGCAATGAGGTTTAGAGTCTAAGCGGCTCGACCGTTGTGTTAGCCGGCTCTTCTTCTCGTTGCATTAGCCTCAAACCGTGATTGCAGACAAATATTCTTTGGCTCTGATTCACTGGGTACCCAATTGAGTGCTTGGAGGGATGAGTTAGCACGGGAGATAGCATCTTCTCGAGTCGGGCATAACTTCATTCCTTGCAATTTTGCTTCTTCGTACTTCTTAGATTGAATGAGAAAGTCCGATTCAAAGACTTGAGGGACTTGTATTCAGCTCATATCATCATCATCCAAATTGCAGTGATCGTTGGTCGGGTGATGTTTCTCATTTGAGCTTGGTGCAGGGACTTGAGCATCTTTATTGAAAGATCTCGAAGAAGGTGTCCCCGTGGAGCCGAAGGAAACCGAGGAGAAGACGGTTGAAGTATCCCATCCGTCTTGGGGTTTAAGCTTGGTTGTTCAAATCGGAATACTCCGTTGCGGTGTTGGTGATGATTATGTTCACGCAGGGATGTGAACTTTTCTTCCACCGAAAGAAACGACCGCTGCGGGCCTTCTCGCTTCCTGGAGAGTGATTACGAATTCTCTCATAATGTCACCGGCTTTCCGCCGATCGATCGAGCACCTTTGACTTGAGTCTTCGGTTTGAAGACAAGGCTTCAAAGATATTTTGTCTCCTCAAGTTGTCTCCGATTCCCACTGACGGAGTTAGATGCATGCTACTTTGTCTCCTGCATCTTTTTCTGTGCCTCCTGTGGTGGAGCAAGAGCTTTGACATGGCTGCTATTGAATACTCCGGTTTTATCAACATCTGGTCCAGGTCTGTTGACGTTGATTTTTGCATCCCAAGGAGTTGTGTGTCCCGTTCTCCTTTTTTTTTATGTTGAGAGAAACAGCGGGGCTGAGGAGGTCTTTTTCCTTTGTCATTCCCAGAAAGTTTTCTGCACCTTCCTGGTGGATGACGTTCTTGAGCTTTGCGCCTCCTATCGCGCCGGCCTAGTCTCCGTCGATGGGCTTCACCTTCTTCTGGACTTCCGTCTTCTTTGAGGTTCCTGAGAGTTAAGCAACTCTTATCTTGAAGCTTTGACAGATTCTTCAAGTTTGATCGGCTTCGGGAGATATCTTTCTGGATTCCATGTTCTTCTTCTGCATCTTTTGTTAGTAGACACAAACAATACCAATTGATGGAAATAAGAAAGAATGCTGAAAAACCTTTCTAGGGTTGATGCGTATATCTTCTAGCATATTTAAAGAGTTTTCTTGATGAATGGACGATCAAGATTTGTCTATTGATAAGAAGATCTACGACTGGGAGTGATTCTCGCGTCATGTCAATTTCTTGATTAGAGGATGTGAGTTAATGCGCGAGAGAGAACGGTTGAGGCGTTTTGACTTTTGCCTCGAAACTCCCATTATTCAATTCTTTGCAGACTTTTAATTAAGATTGATTAGAAATGACAAGATGTGAGTTGACAGAAAACGTATTGATTAGGTGTAATTAATGTTGTTGCAAACCTCTCACTGATCATTGTAGTCACCGATACCTCGGTTGAGTGGGTGTCGGGTCATCGTGGTTCCACTCGGTTCCCTCACTCGAATAATCCTTTCCTTTCGCATCCGGTTTAGTCGAATTCTTTCTCACCGATATCGCGATATTGAATCGAATTTCATTGATCGCTTGTATTCACCAGTTCATTTCCATTCAGTTCCTGTCTGTCACTAATTGTTGGTTTGCTTCAATTCAGCTCGGGTTCTGCTTCTCACTGGTTCTGCTTCATTCACCGGGGTCTCTGCTTCCGTTCAGCGGGTGAAGCATCGTCCGGGTTGAGAAGTCCAAGTAATCCGCACAAGAATTTGAATCTTGCTTCTATCGCCGGTTTTGCGAGAATATCACCACGTATGTCCGTGTGAATTTTCTCAACAATCACATCCTTCTTTCTACGTGATCTCCGATGAAATGATGTCGTACGTCTACATGCTTGCATCTTGTGTGAAGCACCGGATTCTTCCGAAATGGCAATCGCACTAGAGCTATCACGTAAAATTGGAACTCCGTCCAGCTTTTACTTCATAGTCATCCAAATTCGATGTTTCACCAGAGAATTTGCGAGAAGCCTTCCAAATGGCCATATATTCTCGCTTCGTCGTGGAAGTTGCGACGCACGTTTGTTTCTTTGAAAACCATGAAATCAACTTACTTCCTAAGAACCGACAAGTTCCCGAAGTTGATTTTCCGTCCAATCGATCTCCGCCGAAGTCCGAATTCGAGTATCCAACACGTAGATTGTCTTCACCTGGTACCACACCAACATTCGAGTTCCTTTGAGATATTTGAGAATGTTCTTGGTCGCTTGCATGTGTGCTTCCTTTGGATCAACTTGAAATCCGGCACACACTCCGAATGCGAAAGAGATGTCCGGACGACTTGTCGTTAGATACGCAGGATCCTATTATCCTCTCGTATTTGCCGGAATCAACTGACTTCCTTCGCCCTCGGTTCAATCTTCCAAGCTTGGTGTTCATTGGAATCTTTGCGCTTCGCCGGATTGAACTCCATACTTGGCGATCAAATCTTTCACGTATTTGGATTGATTTATGAAGATCCCTTCGAAGATTGCTTGACTTGAAGTCCTAGGAAGAAACTCATTTCTCCCATCATGGACATTTGGAACTTCTCGACATTATCTCTCCAAATCTTTGGCATAAGAAGCTTGATCTTGATCCAAAGATGATGTCGTCTACGTAGATTTGAACAACCATGATATCTTCTCCCGACTTGATGGTGAAGAGAGTTCGTCTTCATCGAGCCCTTCTTGAATCCTTTGGATATGAGAAAATTTGACAGAGTGTCATACCAAGCTCGAGGTGCTTGCTTTAATCCATAAAGAGCCTTCTTTAGCTTGTAGACTTTATTTCTTTCTACTTCGAATCCCGGGAGGTTGTTCAACGTAGACATCTTCTTTGATTTCTCCATTTAAGAATGCACACTTCACATCCATTTGATAGACCTTGAATTTGTGATGTGCTGCAAAGACAAGAAATAGTCTGATTGCTTCCAATCGTGCTACTGGAGCAAAAGATTCTTCGAAGTCAATTCCTTCCCCGCCGAGTGTAGCCCTTGGCAACGAGTCGAGCTTTGTTTCGATGACGACTCCTGTGGTATCCATCTTGTTCTTGAATATCCATTCGAGTCCTATGACTTTGACTTCTTGAGGTCCGTCGACTAATTCCCAAACACAATTTCGAGGAATTCGTTCAGCCTCTTCTTGCATGGCATTTGTCCAAGGCACACTCTTCAAAGCTTCGAGAATTGATCGAGGCTCGGCACTTGAGCTACGTAACACGCCATTAGAGCCGTGTCTTCATCATAGACCGTCGCTCTAGCTCTACCGAGAGTCGAGCCGTGCCACCGCTTCTTGATGATCCGATGAAGCTTGAGCAGCTGAGCTTCTGGTTTTGACTTGGTCAGATGGTTCTCCAATGATTGCTGATGATGGATGATCTTCAATCCATCTTCTCCTCTTACGAATTTCTTCTTCCAATTGATTGATGCTTGAAGTGGCTAAATTTCGTTCGTCTTGTAGTTGCTCGGAGTTAAGTCTTGAGAGATTGATTCTCCTTGATTTGGATTTTGAGGTGACTTCGTAGAGGTTCACTGAAGATGGAGTTGGGGACTCACTCGTGTTTGGATTCCCACCGATGATGTTCCCTTGATTTGGCGTTGAAGCTTCTTCTCGATTTCCACGGTGGAGCTTCTTGGTTGATTTGAATTTCCTCCTCTCGGCTCATTGTCCCAAATTAATGGTTCGGCCGCATTCCCGATTCTATTCTCTTGAGCCCTTGTCCGAATCAATCTTGAAGATTCTCCTTCGCTTCTTCGTTTGATAGAATCTCTATATTCGAAGGAGGATTCGTCAAAGGTAACATGTGGAGTTACTTCGACTATTTGAGTTCTTCTCGTTGAAAACTCGTATGCTTTACTCACATCGGAGTAACCAAGGAATACTCCTCGGTCCGTCTTTTCGTCGAACGTCTTGAGCCGTGTCTTCCCATTATCGAGAATGTGACATTTGGATCCGAATACCTTGAAATATCCAATGTATGGTATTCCGTTGTTCCATAGCTCATACGGTGTCTTTCCTCGCCTTGATGTGAGTAGGGAGCGATTCCGAGCGAAGCGTCGTGTTGATTGCTTCAGCCGTAACTTCTTTCGAATGGCGAGCCAGCTAGCATTGAGGTAGCCGCTTCCTCGAGAGTTCTGTTTCTTCTTTCCGCTACACCTATTCTCGCCGAGGTGCACATGAGCTGCAGATGTTTGGTGTTGAACTCCATTCTTCTCGCAAAAATCATAAATAGTTTCATTTAGAAACTCCGTTCCACGATCCGATCTTATTGTCATTATCTTGCACTCCTTCAAGTGTTGATAGTCTTTCCACAGATAGGTAGCTTAGTTCTCGTTTCGCTCTTCCGGTACAAGAATAATACCCATGTGAATCTTGAGAAATCATCCACAACGACTCGCAGTATTTTTTCGCCATTGAAGCTTGCCGGAGTAATCGGACCAAAAAGATCCATGTGAAGAAGTTGAAGAACTCGATCGCCTGATCGAGTTGGCTTCGAGAGAGAATGAAATTCTTGTTTGCTTTCCTTGTTGACACGCGCCGCACATATGACTTTTGTCATATACTTGATCCGGAATTCCATTAGCGAGCTGATTCCTAGCCGCCTTGTTGATTGTCTTGAAGTTGAGATGATTCAGCCCTGTTCGTGCTGATAGCCTACCGACTTCATCGTCGCTTTTTGATACAAGACAAGTCTCCGGAGGGCCGCCGTTCCGCCGGCCGAAGTACATATTTCCTTCTCTTTTCCCTCTTAGGAGTATCTCGCTTGGTTTCCCCGTGCTTCACCGTGCATCCCTCGTGCATCAAACTTGATGTAAAAACCGTTGTCGCAGAATTGGCTAATGGAAAGCAAGTTATGTTGCAATCCTTGTACATAAGAAACATTTGGGATTATAACATTTCTAGTTTTAAATTTACCATAACCTTTGGTTAGGCCTTTGGAGTTGTCACCAAATGTTATCTTGTGGACTCGTACGCTCAATATACTCCCGGAGTAGATGCTTTAGGTGCGTCATGTGCTTGGAACATCCACTCGTCCAAGTACCAAAGCGTTCTCATCGACTCCTCGCAGATGCGTCGATTCCTTGCAACCTAAACAAAAAGTTAAAATTCAGTACCCGCCTTTTAATCGGGGTCCTTGTGGGTTAGACATAGATCCTTTGACGACCCGCATCTCGCTTGATGACTCGAATCGGGTCATTTGATCTCGATAATTCTCCTGCTCGAGTCGATATACACATTCTTTGTGTTCTTCTCGTTGTTGCCGGCGGGTCTTGATCTTCGTGTCTTCTTGTTTTGTTGTCTAGATTTCTTTTGGTTTCCAATGTGTGCCTAGCCGAGACGTTCCTTAGTCTCTCGCCGTCTCATGTGACACCGTGGCCGGAAATGATTATCCAAATCGATACTCGTACGAGTGGTATCCACCGGTATCATTCGATATCTTGGTTGATATCGATCAACGTGCCGGTGCCGTGGCCGGTATCTCGTAAAATCCAGCTCGTGGTCTTCGTTGAGGCCGAGCACGTTGTCGTCTCGAGTTGGGCTTGAGGTTGTCGCACACCGACCTTCTTGATGTCCGCCGTGTTCTCGACGGAGCCCTGAGATCGGCTTGCCACCCTCGTTCTTCTTGACGTCGTTGTGTCCTCGACGGAGCTTGAGAATGTTCGGCGCCTGTTCTTCCCGACGCCTGCTGTGTCCTCAACTGTTGATGCTGAGCTGCTGGGATTGAAGGTTCAATTGCACGCACAAACATAACCTTTGTTCCACTTGTGGAGGCAATGTTTGAGGCATCCTTTGATTCGTTGTATCCCGCCCCGCTGGAGTGCCGCCGGACGCCGAGCACTAATGATCTCGTCCATTGTTGACGTGAGCTTTGATGAGAGCTACTATCTTTTTAGATAGTACCTCTTCGGTGCTTTTCACCAATGATCTCACCGACTTCCTTTCCGATTCACGTGACTCTTTTCCACATCTTCTATCACCGTTTATTCTCGTTGTTGAATTTCTTCATCACCGATCTTGTTTCACTATTTTGTCTTTTAGTGAAACGACTTCCTATTGGAGCCGAGTTGTATCACCGTGTCTCGATACTTTTGTCTTTTCCAGCTCCGCCTTCGCCTCGGCATTCTCACACATAATGACGTCAAGGATCTCTTTGAAGCTCCTTAGAATCGTTCATTACTTTCTCTACTAGACTCCAATCGTGCAGTCCGCATTCGAGTCCTCGTGTAGAGTGTTCGTGCGATGGTGAGATGTTAGATAGATTTAGAGTTCGAGACGTTATCTCATCTTCATCGATGCCGTCCTGTTTGTCCCATGAAGCATGTATCCCAATCGTGTTCATCATTGGGCCATCGTGGCTTCTTCTTCCGAGTCTCGAAAATGGCATGTCATCCATTTTCTTGCACTCGATTCTTCATCGCCGATATAAGCTCTCCTTCCGTCACCGCCTTAGCTTTTAATTGGTCTCTTGTCTTTCTTGGATGCCTTTGGACAATCTTGTCGGTAGTGTCCCGGTTCCTTGCAGCTGAAGCAACTCTTCACCGTTCGTTGGTCACTCGACTTCTCATCACCGTCGCGTACTTATCTCTCGTAAGTCCTAAAGAACTTCTTGTATTTGCCCTTGCCGGTGTCGAGTCCGTTATAATTTTTCACCATCATGGCAATTTCTTCGAGTAGCTCCTCTTTGCTCATATCCTTTTTGTCCTTCTTCATCTTGGAGGACTCAACGACTTGACATGAGCCGACTTTTCGTAGTTGGCTCGAAAGCCTATTTCTTTTGAGCCGGGGTGAGTTCTCCGTCATTCTGTCTGCTTGAAGATTCTTCGAGTGATCTTCAAGTTGTATTCGTTGGCTTTTAAGAGTGAGAACATCCTTTCGTAGATAGATCACCCAAGTCACTTCGACTTTGGTGAACTACCTTGTAAGTTGTTCCATTCACTGAAAGAGTCGAAAGAATCCTTTAGATTCTTTTCCCGCCGGGTATACTTCCCAGCCCGATTGTCTCTATCTCGATGACTATGTTTGAGAACCTTAGCTCCATCGCTTCGATGGACTCGTTGGCTAGTCGCTTGAAGTTGTCGAATTTTTGGCAAGCTATTGTGAATTTGTTTTCTTTGATTTCTTCGCATCCTTCACATAGCTTGGCAAGTATTTCCCACATCTCTTTGGTCGTCTCGCACTTGATGATCTTACTCGTGTAGGCGTTTGAGGATCGTTGATGAGATGGTGTTTCTTGCGAAGTCGCCCGTACTGCACTTGCTTTCGTTCTTCCGACGAGTAATCCTTCTTTGGCTTGAGAATTGGCCGGTATTCCGGTTGTCCTCCATCATGAGCAGTACGAGTTCATTTCCTTGTTTATAAATAAGCGATGGGTCCGTCCGTGATGACGTCCCACATCATGTCGTGACGTGCACAAATAAGCTTTTCAATCCGAATTTCCGTATTGCATAGTCGTCTACCGAGAAGGTGGGGAGATTCCCGTTAAGATAAGAAACCATAGACATGTGCAAGATGTAATAAGATGAGTTTTTCCGAAAAACGGATCCGTTCGCTGACCACCGACACGCAGTGTCAAGAGAGATCTCTTGGATACGTAAACGGTGGTCTTTTGAACCACCGCTCCGATACCAATTGATGGTCCCCGAGCCGGGTACTTGGTGTGTAGAGGGGTGAATACACCAAGTAGATTTTTCGAAACTTTTTCAAGTTAAAACACAGAGTTGGTAAGCCTCGCTATTGATCCAATGGGGAGGGTCACCGGGTAAATAACTCACCGGCGGTGCGGAAAGTGATGGTTTGAAAACTTAGCTTAGTTACTTAGAAAAACTCGCTTTGAAAAGATTAACTTAACGTTTTCGACTTAGTCGTGCCATTGTGCAACTTTTAAGAGAGACACAAATGTTTTTGGAGAGCAATTGTGTGTGCGCTTTTGAACAAATATGCAATGATATGAAGGAGTTAGTACACATGTACCGAATATAAAGCAAAATAGTAAGAGAGAGAGTAAGAAGCACGCGAGTTTTTACGTGGTTCGTGAGTAACACCTCCTACGTCCACGACTGTGTTCACCGGTAATCCACTACCACTTGGTTTCCAAGTACCAAGCAACTTCACAACTCTAACCCGAGCCGTGTTCCAACAAATATGCGGGCACCGTCAAGCCTATACACCTTCGCTTACGGGCATCAAGAACCTAACCACTCGAATTACGCGGCTTCGAGCAAGCGTACCTTTACCTAACCTTTCTAGGTTTGGGTTTGGGTATGGGGTTCCAACTATGAACGAGTTCTTACAATTAAGAACTTCAGAGTATGATGAACTCGTTCGAAATCTAGGCTTAAGATATACAATGAGTTTGGCCTAGGGAACAGACGAAAACTAAGCGCTTAACTAGAAACACTTTAAGATAAAGTGTTCTTTGATCTATGTAGAATCGCTTGAGAGCTTTTGAAAGAATGAAGATTTCGTATAATGAAAGCTTGTAGAGAGTTTTTCGTATCCGATCCCCGAGGTTGAAGACGTGATTTATATAGGCAGAGATTCAAGACTAGCCGTTGGAGGAGCCGTTTGAATCTTACCTACTCTTCTTAAATACAAGATCTCGCCGTTGGGCGTATCTCGCACTCGTCTTCATTTGTGTCACATCCTAGGTTCTCGAAGTCTAGGATGCCGTATCCGGCAATCCCTCATTGGTCGAGGTAGGTTGACTTCCTCTCGATTTCGGGATCTTCGCCTTTAGAGTCGGCTTTTGAATTCGTGAGCCGGATCGTCTTGAAGTGGAGTCTTCGCAGATAGTTCCTTTGTTCCGTATACCGGACTAGCCGTGTTTTGAACTCGCCGAATTCTCTTCGCCTTGATCAGTGCCTCAATCGCCGGATCACTCGAGCCGAAGGTTGACGCCGGCTGCCTTTGCTACCTGGTGACTCGGCCGTGAACACACCGTCAATCGCTGTCTTCCGCTAGTGCCGACTCCCCGCCGGGTCGATCGATGTCTTCCGCTTCCTTAACTCCGTAAACCTAGAACATCTAAGGCTCAAATGCGCGAAAGCCGATGAAAACACTATTTAGGTTGACGCGATCATCTATTCGGTTGGAGAATCAGTTGGGTTTTGGTATCAAATCGAAACCTTATAATTTTCCCAACAATTCTCTTTTGTGAAGTTGAGTGTGTCTATCGCTCGAACTTTGCCTTGACACCCCAAATCCTTGACGATTTCTTATGTTGCTTGTTGTACTGAACAACCCTTCTTAGAGGCATTGTATGATGACTATGTTGTTATTATTATTGTTGTTGTTGATGTTCTACATCTTTATGTACCGTTGATTTTTTTTTCCACAACACATGTTACCAGTTTGAACTTTATGCTTGTACAACTTTAAAAGGTTGTTCACAACTTTGGTTGTACAAGCATAAAGTTCAAACTGGTAACATGTGTTGTAGAAAAAGAAATCAACGGTACATAAAGATGTAGAACATCAACAACAATAATCATAATAGCAACATAGTCATCATACAATGTCTCTAAAGAGGGTTGTTCAGTACAACAAGCAACATAAGAAATCGTCAAGGATTTGGGGTGTCAAGGCGAAGTTCGAGTGATAGACACACTCAACTTCACAAAAGAGAATAGACTAGGAAGATCCACCACAAGGGAATGTCCTTACCAGTCGTACAAAAAGGGGTAAAACTGGACACACTCATCCTGACTATACTATGCTAATAGTAATCTAGAAAGCAAGGGCTAACAGGTTCCCTAAACAAAGTAACAGAAACAAGCCTCGTCCGGGCCCTTCTCCTCCTCCTCAGGGTCCTCGTCAAAGTCTACCTAGTCATCAGTCTCCTCTCCAGGTAACACAGGCTCGACACGGTCAGCTCCCTTGTTAGTAAGTGGGGACGGTAGTACGAACGGTTGTCCGTAGTCCTCCAAATGAACGAGGTCCTCTCGGCACTTCCAGGCATTCTCCCGGACTCTAGGGGCATGAGGCTGCTCCTCTTCTCGGGTAACAGGTCCGGAGGGAAAGAGGCGCACTCAAGTGTAGTCTCGGCCCTGAAGGGACTTAGTAACTGGTCCCTCAGTAGGAACTGTGGAAGCTCCAGCCTCAAAGTCGGAACGGCTCCTACGCTGGGATAGGGTCTGCGAAGAGCTTGGTGTCGTCATTGGTGGAGGGCTAGCAGTAGGTGGTGGAGCGAAGGGGTTTCCCAGAAGTGTGCTGAGAGACGGGTCAACAGAGCCGTGTAGGGCCCACTAAGTGAAAACTCTGGCAGCCATAGTTGGAAAGTCTCCTACCGGGTAGCAAGTCTTCTCGTCCACAAGAGAAGTCAAATGGGCCAGAGTAAAGGCCCAAAGTCTCCAGCCGGAAGATAATCCACGTGCGAGGCGTATCGAGGCCTCGTAGTCCTGAGTGCCGCCCTCTTGAGCACCGTGCCAAACAGTCGTGAAACGGATGAGAAACTGTCCCACGCTCTCGGTGGAGCCTATCTGTATGCTCCTAAACTGCTCGACGCGCTCCTCAGGTGTAAAAGCAAGTACCCACTCGGTCACTGGTGGGTGGCTCGCCGAAGCTGCGGGTGTCCTCATCTAAAAAGACAGGTTCTAGGTGAGATACTTATCTTAAAACATAGTGCAATAACTTAAAAGAAAAATAAAGCTCATAAAACTACTTCTATGCTTAAGCATTCTAGTTCAATAAACATGCATATATCTTAAGGGTGTCCGTTACTAGGTCAAAACGGGTTGTCGGCTTCCGGAGTAACCTTTGTTCATGTGGATCTCGAGTCTTGTCAGAGAACCACACCCTTCATTTTTTATGGATATCATTGTGTCGACACGAGGTCGAGTACAACTAGCATCATAAAAGCACTCTCAGTGCTCGCCCTCAAAATTGAGAGGCACATATTTTCGTTTATTATGCAAAGGTATTATTTAGCGTGGAGTCAATAGGATTTGGGGAACCCATACTTGACGTTATTCTTAGGTTTACTTATGAAAGTTCTGATGGATGTATCATAATAACATTCAATCATTAGGTTGTTAAGGGATTGGATAATCCCTAACATGACAACATAAATATAACCATTAATTTACAAAGCAAAGCAATTGTAATTCTTATAACTTCTTTAGCAATAAAGCATTAAAGCAATTGAGCTACTTCATGTACACTTCAACATTTTGTTTGGAAAAGAAAACTTTTAAAACAAACCTTCGTTGAGGCGGTGAGACGGCGAGCTGAGGGTTGTTGAGTAGTTTATAAGTCTAGAGATACTATTCTAAACTCGATAGAATAAACTATTAGTCTCAGAGCCAAGAACTTATGCTCTGGTACCATATTGTCACGCCTCAATTCCCGAAGGAAGGCCCACTAGCCGGGGGTGACATAGGTGGGAGTTAAGAAGCGGGGAAAAAGGGGGAAATACTTATCATAATTAAAAAGGGGAGAAATATGGAGGTTAATTAAACTTCAGATAGAGTTTACATTAAAGATAACTGAATTCAGAGCTATTCAGAAACAGCTTGCGAATAAGGAACGTCAAGCAATTAGGCTAGTACATAGCTTAGTCTAAATAAAACATGATTGTCTAGAGACAAGTTAGGGAAATAGAAATTGACGTAGCATAAACTTATACTAGAGAACCCTCGCCTTAGCTCTGCCCGTCTGCACTGGCCTTCAATCTGAAAACATTTAAAAACGTTGGGCTGAGTTGGGGAGTACTTAGTGGGATTTGCCATTTTAAGAAACATTTCTAAATAAACTTTAAGCAGTGTTTTCCATCTAGCGTAAAACTTAGAAGAGTTAAAGGGGCAAAGGGCCGCTTCTAAGTATTCAAAACATTTTCTTTTAGCACGTGCACTTTATGTTGCGTTCTAAAGTTACTCTTGTGATCCCGAACCTCTAGTCACCGTCGGATCAAAAATTAGACTTCGGACAGGGCCCAAAGAGCCTTATCATTTTTATGGATCTTGGGCAGGATCCCGGAGAATCCCATCAACTTCGTCAGTACACGATAGAGATCAACCCATCGCGCTACTAACCTTAGTGTACACAAATTCTTGAACGGCGTGCTAGGTCAATTCGAGAATCTCGATCGATGCTTTAAGAGCATTAAACTTATTATGAATGCACATGTAAAACATTTACGGATAACATGCATCTTATGAAAAGCATTTAGAAAATCTAAACATTTATTTGAAAAGAATTACCCACCTTTCAAATAGCTCGTCAAAAGGTCAACCGAATCGTCCAAGGAAAAGACACTATCCTATCTCGCACGTTGGACCTACAAGATGATCTAGCCTTAAATGGTATTCGACTAAACATCAGTAAAGTTACTTAGAAATCTAGAGTCGCTACGCGCCGGGTTTTCAAAACATAGCATTTTTATAAGAAATCTAGACGTGATATATATATATATATATATATACTTATAAATACACTTAATTCTCAAATAAATTGGATTTCTTTTCTTAAACAAAAGGTCAGTAGACTTGATATAAATTTCTTGAAGACAACTAATCTAAGCTTAGAGTCACGCGACACATGCATATATACATGTTTAGATCATTTTAACTTCTTTACTTTACAAGGAATGTGGAAGGCAAACACACACACACTGGATAATAAATTATTGACACTAAAACATATATACAAGATATATATTTTCCTTCTTTTCTCATTCCCACCTTTAATTATTTTCTGCCCATTGAAATTAATCGGTAATTTCTCGTATTATTTGAAGTTAATTTATATAGATACATAAACAAATTATGCTTATTTTATTTCTATTTTTCTTTTTCTTTTCTTTTTCTTTTTTTTAGCATAGTGAAATGAGAACTTATGACATGGGTATAAATTTTTATACGTTCTTTTCTTTTCTTGAAATTCGACGCCAAGCAAAATAATACTTATATATATATATATAATATTAAGATTCATGCTTTTAACTTTTCTTCTTCTTTTTCTTTCCCTTTTTTTTTTCTTTTTGCCGACACACATACGGTGTACAAAAGAATTCCAAATATTTCTTCTTCTTATGTGGTTGAAAGACATGTAACACACATATATATAAAGTGGTTCTCTTTTTACATCATTAAGAATGAATCACTGATGCATATATGGACATGTATAGTTATACATACACATATATATATATATATATATATATATATATATATATATAATACTAGATCTAAACAAGCACACATCATCTAGAACTACATTCATTCGAGGCTATGTACAAATATGAATATGTATCTTACATTTTTAATTTTCTTCTTTCTTGATAGTTTTCTGTTAACACACGTCCATAAAATATATATATATATATATATATATATATATATATATACTCTTTAAATTTGCTGTCATGAAAGGCCGTAGAACTCATGCTAATATATCAAAGAAAATTAGAAGATCCCAGTGAAATGACTTTCGAACCTAGAAAAAGAAAAAAAAAATAATGGAAGAAGGGATTACAACCTTTGAAGCCTAATCTTCAATCTACTTCACTTTAAAACTTGGTGGTGCTAATCCAACTCCTTTTTCTCCTTCCTCTTCACTCTTAAGCTCCCTCTCTCTCTATTTCTTAGTGATGAAATGCAATGGTGTGCGAATAGAGAAGTGGGCTGTTGTTAAATATAAAGGGTGAAGGGGGTGTACAATTGGTTGACTTAATTTTTGTCTTGTAAGATTAACATGTGATTGTTGTACTTTTACTCCATATTTAGTGTAATATTCCTTCTTCTTTCTCCCATATTTCTTCTAAATAGCCAAAAGGATAGCAAGGTTGCTGTCAATATGGTATACGACTGGAAGGAATTTTTTTGAATTAAAAGGTGCAAATCTTAAGCTTGTGACTTTCTGTACCATCTTTTCCTTATTAGTGTTTATTCTCTCACTTTCCCTTTTTTCTAGATTTTGTTATAACCTTCATTTACTTTTTATAAGATGGAGACATGTGACTTCTCTTATGTCAAACAAAATACTACAAAAATTCTTCCAACACAACCCATATGGGTCAGCCATCTCAAAAAAAAAAAGAAAATTCAATCTTTGACATTAATCTTGTTGCTAGGAATAGGATTACAAAAATGTACTATTAATTATTCTTTACCTGCTCTTGTTATATACATGCTTACATATATATATATATATATATATATATATATATCATTTAATAGATATAAGTATAAAAATATATTTAGATTATATGAATGTAACACATGAACATGCTAAGTGCACACCCTTATTCATTCTAGCTAGGCTTTAAATTATTATTGATATGATATTCTACGTCAAATAATTCATGTAGTTCCATAATTGAAATGAATCAAATTATGCAATTGTATCAAATTGAATAAATTATAAATTCTTATAAATTTAATTTGAAAATTTTAATGTTGGAATTAAAAGAAAATTTATTTTCTTTATTTTTGGGCGCGCGTCGACTAAAAGAGAAATTTATGGTTTAACTCTTAAAGTCATACTAAGAAAAAATCGGGATATTACACATTTGCATCTCTATATAAGGTTATCAAGTCTCAAACTAATAACCAAAAAATATTAGCAATTTCAAAAAATAGAAAAAATAAATAAAATTCTAACAATTTTTTCTATATTTGTAATTAAATAAAAAATAAACAAACTAGCAAGCATGGTTTTATATCTTTTATTCCTCTATAAGTAGTGCACATCACTTATATACTATAGGGGCCGGCCCTTCTATATGGCCAATAGGGGCAATGGCCTAGGGCCCCTAAATTTTGAAAATTCATTAGCAATTAGTGTATATAAAAAACTATTATTTCTTCTCAAATAGAATTTTTAACATGAAGAATATCATGTAAAAAAATCATCTCAAATAAAATTTCAGTCAATAAGGAGATGAAATAAAAAATAATGCTGATATAGTTCAGTATTCACGCTTTGCTTCTACTTTCTTTTCTCATTCATTTGCTCTGCAGCCTTTGTTTCATTACGAGAATTTTACGAATCTTAAATTGTATTTTAACACATTACGAAATATCGTTAAAGGGGCCCCTTTTTTTCCTTTTCGCCTAAGGCCCCCCGAAATGTCAGGGCCGACCCTGATATACTATTATATCATTTTTTTTAATATATCGTGAGAATCCACAGCCGTTATCTTTGATGAGCATTGGGTAAACTCCATTCTTGTGCATCGTACACCCGAAATTTAACAATGAAATAAAATATTTGATATAACATGAGAATTAAATCCAACCAATTTCCATGAATAAAATCTTATTATATACTATTCTCTAGCACAGCTTCAACCAACCACCTTCTACTTCGATCGATATCTCATGCTAATTAAACATTTTATGTGATCTAGCAAACTTTGGGGAAGTGAGTAACTTTCCTCAACTAATTTCAGTCAAACAAAGTTTCATAACCAAAAAAGACCTATATAAATTTAGGAAATTCCAAAACCAAATTAACCAAGTAATTTCTTGGCCATTTTGAAGAGAAAAAATCGTCGTAGATTTCAATCGATTGAGAGATGGCGAGGATGCTGGTGATGAGTCAGCCGAGGCGGTGGCGGAGATCGGCTACTCTGCCGTCGGAAAAAATGGTGTTCTAAAACAATCGCTGCCGCCAGCCGCCGCGAGCCCAAGGCTATTGTTGAGTTCTAAACATATCCCAATTGTCTCTGGACATGGGGTGGAAAATTTAGTGGAGGCTAAGAGTTAAGAAACAATATTATATATTTGTATATGATCGTCATTATTGGTTGAGAAATGTAAAAAGATTTTATTCTCTCAAAATGCATGAATTATTTGTAGCTAGAAGTAATTAAACGATAGTGTTATAATCTCTAAGGATATACCAGCATTTAACTCACTAGAGAAATTGGACCAATATAATGTGTAATAACATAAAGAATTACAAAAATATCGTGATGGGTTAATTAATTACACTAATTCAATCGAATCGTGGTTCTTTTTTTTTTTTTTAGGGTCAAAACATAATTTTATAGAATTAACAAGCTTCACTCATTACAACATCCAAGATAGCAGCACGAAGTTGAGTTCCTACTGTGAAGTTTGAATCTCTATGACGAGCGCTGTCACTGACACTCGGCAAAATAATTGTATTATCCTATGCTCACAATACTGTAGACAGTGCTTGGAAGTACAGGGTCGATCTTCAGGGAGTTGACTACCACTATCTCTTGAATCCTCCACAACCTGGTTCAAACTTGGGGTTGGTGCTGGTCACTAAGTCTATCTTGCCCAATACGCAAACAAAACTAAAACTGAAATAACAAGTAACTTGATTAATAATAAAAAGAACTTGACCTGGACAAACTAATTAAATAAAAACACTAGCTCGATCACTGATGCATTAATGTTCATTACATGCATGCATCGTTGGTTGTAGGACGTGAATGCCGAGATCCCTTTTTAATCGTCACGCTCTCAACAAACCCTTCCCTTACCTATCCTTACTGAGTTGGCGACGCACCGCCGGCTCCCTACTCTGGGCATTACTCACTCCGGCTCCCCAGTCATGCGGCCCCGCTTCTTGCCCCGCAGAGAGAGCATTAATCACTAGAAAGGCCTAACAAGGAATAATCACGACTGTCTCGCCCGAGACAGACACCTTCACTCACTGCTTATTAATCCAGACCAAGATAAGTTAAGAAAATTCTCCCTAAACCTCTTAGTCAATTTAGTGATCTAATATTATCTCGGTAATTAACGGCCTATTAACTACCTCGACTAATTAAACCATATTGGAACAAACACATAAACAGATCTAGAATGCAACATGCAATTAATTCATCCAATTCGACCTCACGAGCTTTGGTTCTTATTCAACTAGTTGTTGCCCAGATTAAGTATAGAAAATTAGCTAGACATAAAGTAAATCATGCAAATATAAATCTGGGAGAAAAACATAAGAACTATATTAAAAGTAAACTTACGAAATATCAATGTATTGATCGACCGAAAGTGCCAATCTGGAAATAATTACTGGAAACTAAAAGACATAAACTAAATCGCCCTAGGGGACTTGTTTCTTCCTCACAAACTCTCGAAATTAAAAACAAAGCAGAAGCAAAAGATTAGGAAATTAAATCACAAAAGTATATTATGTGTTGATGGCTGCGGCCATGCACCACATTTATAGGCTGAGATGCGCTAGGGTTTAGGCCCTCGGTCCTTCGCATGATAAGTCCATGAGCTACCTTGGAGTACAAGTAATTATTTGATAAACACGACCCTTCAACATGGTGTATCACGTCGATCTTCAAGATCCCTTACGGATCCTCCACCTAATCGGATTAGGAAAGAAATTTAGGTTAGGTCTTCTTTTCCTTTTCCTAATAGGCTTCGGAGAGAAATACACCAGTTGTCCCTGCCATCTTGCCTTCTCTTGTCAGCACATCTTCTGCTCTGCTTCCTGCTCAACATGCCGGACAAGGCCAACACTGCCCCTGGGATTAAGATTGAGCCAGCGAATCCTCCTCACAGCTACGCGTCTGATGCTATCATTCTTGCCCAAGCTGGAGATTCATCGGTTGCTCATTGCCTTGTATCGATTCTCGTACCATTTCAGCAGATTTCAACCCTATCTTGCCCTCTAATGCTCTTTACCTGCCCAGATAGACCTGTTGTCCAAATAGTGCCCTCCCAGACACTGAAACAATACAAAAGGACAACAAAAGACTCGATCTAGACTACCTAAACACACACAAAATGAACACAAAATATGGGTTCATCACTCTAGCCAAGAGATGTGCAACTCTATTACAAGTTCTTGGAATATACTTAAAGCTAAGCACGTTCACTCTTTTCGCAAGAGCAAGGATATCATCCTTCAACACCTCACCATAAGGCTCCATCACACACTCTCCACAAATACCACAGATCAAAGATTGGTTATCATTTTGAACGTGTAGGTTTGAAAGCTCTTGTTGAAGGGCCATTTGTAAACCAAATCTAACCGCCAAGCCTTTGAGGATTGTAGTATTTCCTGCAGCATTCATTTCTGTTCTGGACACATAAACCAATTTCCCAAACTCGTTTCGGAATATTACTCCCAAACCGATGCATCCTGAGGGAAGCACCGCTACATCACAGTCCATAATGAGGGTACCAGCAGGGGGTGGCATCCATTTCTGCTGTCTAGTTAAGCGAGAGATCTTCGTCACCGTCATGGTCTTCATTTCTTCCAACTCGAGCCAAAGTTTTTGTGCGTTGTTTAGGATATCCATGTGCCTGAATTCTTCTTGCTCGAAGTAGAAATTATTTCTTGCCTTCCAGATGTTCCATGCCGTACATTCAAATAACATGATTCCTAGATAGTACTTTAATATGCAAATTTTTAGAGTTTTTAAAGGCCAAATTGCTACTGAGTTCCTAAATTTTACTCCGATTTTGATTTTACATATGAACTATCAATTTTGTTTCTAATTAAATTAGGAGATTATATTGATTAAGATCATTATTATTTAAATAGAGAACTATATTGAGAGAAAAAAGGGCTATGTTTATAATCACCCTTGTAATTCTGCCTCAAGTAAATATTTGGACTATATAAAATTAAAATAGGATGTAGGAAAATAATACTTTTAAGGATAAAAATACAAATCATAGCACCTCTTATAAAAACTATAAAAATAACACTTTAGGTTATTTTTGCACCTTCTCCCCAATTTCACATCAGTATAATATGTGAAATCACATTAGTATAATATCTGAATCATATCACTAGAATATGAGAAAGCACAAATGTGCACATGTGCTTTATAGAAAAAACAATTGTGAAATTAATTACAATTATGTGAAAAACACACGTATAATAATATGTGAATTCACATTTTTGCAAATGTGAAAATAATAGGATGTATAAATGTCCAAAATTGCTATTTTTTGTAATTTTTTCAACAAGTACTATAATTAGTATTTTTATCCCTAAAAGTGCTACTCTCCGGCGCCTCCACGAAAATACTTCCTATCTTTGTTTGGCACGAGTTTTAAGAAAAAAGTGATAGTGGGTATTGTGAGTGGAGAAGTTGTCTCACATTTAGTGTAATGTATTGTTTTGAGTGGAGGAAAGAAAATATTTTGTAATGGGGTAGAGTCCCAAAATAGACAGTAAAGCATTTTCGTGGATCGGCCTAAAAAAGAAAAACTGTGTAGCATTTTCGTGGACGGAAGAGGGATTATTTCTCATTTTCCCCTAATTAAAATTACCCATCTATAAATTATTTGTGCATTTATAATTAAAATTCATGAGTGGCCCACTAAATTATCCAAGCCCAAAAGAGATACTCGTAGTGTTGAACTCTATTAGGGTTTAGTAACTCTAGTATCTTGTAGTTAGGGTTTATCTCATGCCATCAAATGAAATATAATTCTAATCGATCTTCTCCACTCTCTCAAATAAGCATCAATTAAAATGATCTTGGCATACAATCGAAGTCGTGCTAAACAGGCCCAACATTCCGGCGGAAATCGTGGAGGAAATTCTGTTAAATCTGCCGGTAAAATCATTACTCCGCTTCTCCTCCGTTTCAAACTCATGGAATATTTCCATCATTCATCAACCCCGCTTCTTCGACAATTATCGCGGCCATGAAAGAATCATCTTTTCTAACCTTGATTCCTATTCTCTCTCTTCCATATTATCAGACAATCCCACCACCAAACCTACAAAACTCGTCTTCCCATTCTACCCTTCCGGCCGCCGGCCACCGTCGTTACATATTAAGGCCTTCTGCGACGGATTATTGTGTGTCCAAGAATTCAAAAAAAAACTTTGTTTTTATGGAATCCATCCATCGAATCTTACCGCAAACTCCCTCATCCATTCCTTCCAAACTGGAAATAACGAAACAGTGACTTTTATTACGGATTAGGGTACGACTCCGTTGGCGATGATTACAAACTGTTGAATATTTCCTACGGAGTAGATCGTGAGGTTATGTTGTATTCTTTGAGGAGTAATTCTTGGAGAGAGATTCAATCTTTCCCGGAGACGAACATGTCGTCGTGGAGTTGGTTTGTGAGTGGATCACTTCATTGGCTGTGTAATCCGGTGAGTGATTACTACTGTCGTCGTTTCTTTTGATTTGTCGACGGAGGAGTATGGAGAGGTGGCGCTGCCGCCGGAGTATTCGCCGGCACACGAACTGGACAGAGTGGAGGTGAGTGTTTTGAGGGGGAAGTTGTGTTTGAGTTTGAATTATTGGAAGAATAGTAGGTTTGTGCTGTGGGGGATGGAGGAATATGGGGTTGTGGAATCGTGGAGTAAGAAGTTTGATTTTGATTGCGATGGACTTTTTGGCTTAGAAACTATACATGTGTAAATATGGGCAGATTACGATTTATGTGACTAGGTATGGAGGAGAAAGCAGGGTGATATTGATGAATAAAGATGGCAAGATTCTAGTGAGGAAGAATTTTGGTAAAAGGAAAATTTGTGGCGGTGGTTTGGTCTATGTTGAAAGTCTTGTTTCTCCGGCTATGTTGCCGGTGTCGGCCGGCGGAGTTGGTGGGAAAGAAGAAGCTAATTAGTATATTGTTCACGTTTTTTTTTTTCTGTGACTTAGCTCATGTTTGGTTCGGTATTTTTTGGGCATGAAAGATATTCAATTAATTGAATCAATTACTTCTTGTTTGATTTAATTTGGATATTGGTTAACCATTACTCTTACTTGAGGAATTTCCCAAACTATTACTTTCCAAACTAGAGCCCCAAAATATTACACTTATTATTACAATTCCTTCCCTCTACCTGACTTCATTCCCTTTTCATTCCTTTACTCGAATCAAACGACTACTTAGAAGAGAGAAGGAAATATTAGATGAAATGTAGATCTTTGATTGGGAGCTTTTATCGAACAATGATGAGACGAAAAGCATCTATATATTAATTTTAGGCTTTCTTAGATTTAATTTGATTGAGAAATTCTATTCTACATATACATAACTACACCACCACTCACATTGGGAATATTTACCACCTCTCACATTAAAAATATTATAAAATATTCTCATATGAGAGTATACACAAAATATTAAGAGTTTATCATGCAAAATGGCCACTATAGTTAGTGGAAATTAAATGTTATCCAAAGTTTAATTTATAATAATTTTTTTCAGATTTTAATGTAATGAGATAAAAATACCCTTAATTTTACGGTTACCTCAAATCCTTATAGCTAGATCTTATCTATTTCTCTCTCCTCTGCTGTAAATTAATTTTTGCCTCTGTAAGCGTGCTCTCTCTACATCTCTCTCTCTCTTTAGCTATTTTGCAGCAAAGTTTCAGAAATCTCACGCGACACTATACCCCTAAAAATTCACTGTATATTTCTTCAATCTCTAAATCCATGAAGAAATATTCTCACCTTTTCCTGGATAATTTCCTAAATTTCAATATCACTCTCATGAGATGAATTTTAGTTTTAGAATTTCATTTCCAAACTCCGATTACCAAAGTTTTTTTTCTCACCGCGATCGACGACGATGGCTAGTTACCGCTGCTAATTCGAAAGAGACGAGGTTCATCTCTCTCTCTCTCCCTCCTTCAGCACTTTCTGTCGCCTGACTTTCATCTAGTGGATGGTGTTTGTTTTCGATTAATCATCTAGTTGTCCAGATCTGTTTCACGTTCAAATTTTTACTCAGATCTGTTCTCTAGATCATCCGGTCATCTTCTCCTGCATAATTTTCATTTCCTAGCAGCGAACAAGCAAGATTTGGTACGAACGGATCTCATTCGGTCCTAAGTCGTACAGGATGAGTGCAGAGCGCCATAACTTGAGAGTACCTGGTGACGAATGAACCCATTTGTCCCGTTTCGTCACCAACTAGTTATGCTCCATAACTTGGTATTTACTCCGCATTTAACGAATGAACCTATTCGTCCCATTCGTACCAAGTAGTGGTGCACCATAACTTGGTACGATTGTTACGAATGAATCTATTCGTACCATTCGTCCTTGACATGCATAATTCATTCATCGGATATATTATCTTCTCGGTTCGAATCGCGGCCGGATCTAGTGTTTTGAGGATGAGAATTGGCACTATTGCCGGTATATAAGGCGGCGATGTCGCATGTTTCTATGGATTTAGAGTGGAATAGGGGTTGCACGGTGGATTTATGGATTTCCGGTGACTGGAACGGCACGGTGGATGTCGCAAGCACTGTAGGATGTGCCGTGAATGGTTAGCAGCGGAGGATGATCGACAACAGTTAGGGTTTCGAGAGAGAGAGGACAGAGGGGAGAGAGAGGACAATAATAATAATAATAATAATAATAATAATAATAATAATAATAATAATAATAATAATAATAATAATAATAATAATAATAATAATAATAATGGAAAATGGACGGTAAGGTCAAATTTGTCCAAAAATTTCAAAATCTGACAGAATTTATGATAAATTAAGTTTTGGACAACTATTAATTTCCGATATCCATAGTATCTATTTGACATTTTTACTCAAATATTAATTTTTCCAAGACGACAATGTGTTTTTGGTTGAAACAGGATATTGTATTACTATGAAATAGAATATTTCTTTTAATCATGTTTGTTATTCCACTCCCTATTTTGTTGTCGTCAATATCAAGAGCATGAGAGAGGGTTTTACTATTTTACTTTGTTGCCCCAAACGGTTATTGAATAATTAAATTCTCTAATTTTACAATCCTCACACTAATAATAAGAGCACCCACTTATGGGAGACCTACCCAAAGGTAGGTCTCCCAATATTTTATAATTTTTTGTGCACTTTTTGTGGGGTCGTTGTGTTGTAGAGACCTATCTCAAAATCGTCCGCAATGAGATAGGCTCTCACTCCGGTCTCTCATTATTTAATTATTTTTTTATTTTAAGTTTTATATTTATTTTGAATAATAAAAATATTACGAAATAATTAAGAAATGACTAAATTGTATTGAAACATTAGAAAATTACAATACAATTTAGAATTTAAAAACGAAAAATTAAATACTACGAAAATTAAGAACCAAAACCAAATTTCTTCTCGAGCATCCTGCAAACTTTGCGGTGACTTTCCAATACCTCGGGGTCCATATCTTTCGTTGGCCTCGTGTAGATATCGTAGGTGGTCCCTAATTCAGATGCATGTCTCATCTGTCTAATTTCTTTAGTGATGAGGTGGAGGTCTTCGACTTCCACAGCCTTGCCCTTTCCTTTTTTGGCCGACTTTTGTCCCAGCGGTCGGGAAATCCTTGAAGACTCCTCGTTTGCAGATTCAGCGTTGCTTGGATTGCTCGGATTTCTAGGTTTGCTCAAATGGCTTTTATAGCTCCCGTCCGCTCGATTCATCGTTCTTTTCGCCGGTTGTGTCGCCATGTCTGGATTGAGGAAGTTGGGCAGATCTTTGACTACCGTCCATGGCTTATGTTTATTGAAATTCTTCCCCGTTTCCCTGTAGAAGCCATCCTCAGCCACGTGGATGAGATCGAGGTCGTTTTGCCCACTTCCATTTGCACTCTGTTCTCTTACGTATTCTGCATTGAATATACCAATTTCCTTTTTTGCGCGTTTCCACGCCTGCCGAAGATGCTCGGAATCCCTCGCCGGTGTGCCCTCAGGCCGTATGTCGTTGTAGCGCCTTCCAATTTTTCGCCGAAATTCGCACAGCTTCTGATTATTGGCGACGATGGGGTCAAGACCGATGTCCACGTAGCACCGAGCGAGGCACTCCAATTCGTCGTTGGAATAATTGACATATTTCCCATTTGTTGTACCAGAGTGTTGTCGCCTTCTTTTTCCCCTTCCCCTTCCCCTTTCTTGGAGGCGGCGACGGTGGAGGAGAATTTTGCTCCTCTTTTTCTTGCTCCTCATCGTCGTCATCGTCGTCGTTCAAGTTGAAAGATTGAAACTGCCGATATGCACCGACCAGCGTGAAGAAAGGTTGAAAGCCACCACCGGGTGGTGTGGAGAAAGGTTGAAAACTGCCACCGGGCGAGGAGGAGAAAGGTTGAAAACCGCCACCGGGCGAGGAGGAGAAAGGTTGAAAGTCGCCATCGGGTGAGGAGGAGAAAGGTTGCAAACCAACGCCAGAGTAAGGTTGAAATCCGGGTGAGGGCGATGGCGAGAATAGTTAACGTTGCGGGATAGAATTGGGTGGTGGATCGTTGGATTGCTGGGAATTTTGCATATATGGAAAATCGGGGGTTGTTGATACCCAAATCAATTGTTGAATTGAGCATTTTTTATTAAGAATGGATAATTTGTGAAATAAAATGGAAGAAGATAGAAATGGAAGAAGATAGAGATCGTAGGTAGAAAATGTGTAATTTAAAGTGTAATAAGATGTGGTATTTATAGGTAGAAAATGTGGAAATTTTTTTTTTTAAATATAGCCGTTTTCGACAGTTACTCAAATTTTTTTTTATTAAAACACAAAAAAAAAATTATTAAATAATCAAAACCCTGTAGGTCGCTTGTTCGTGCCGCTAAAGCGCGACCAGGGTGCAACCGGAACGCAGGTCACGCCGCAATGGGGTGCGGACGAGACGGGGCGGTCGCCCGGCCAGCGACCAGGCCGGGAGACCGCCGTAGTAGATTCTCTAAGGATTGAATCCAAAATATACAATTTTATCCGATCAATGGTTTATAATGGGATCCTCCTAGTTAATACCTAAGGGATGCTTCCGGAAGAGGATCATATAAAAACTCATCTTTATATAAGTGCGTAGAACCATACATTTTTATCATATAAGTTAATGCACAGATTACATCACTACAAAAAAAACTACATTAAACGACGGAAAAATTCGTCGCAAAATCATGATTTTCCGTCGCTAAACGACTCTAACGACGGAAATCTGCCGACGCGAAATGGCTCGTCGTTAAGACATTTAACGACGGAATTTAGGTTCCGTCGTGACGGTAGCGACAAATTTGTGACGGAACTTCCGTCGTCAACACTACGTCGTCATGGCTTAGAGACGGAATAGCGACGGAAAATAACAAAAAATAAAATTTCAAAACATTAAACATCAAAAATATGAAATACAACACGGATACAATATATATCCACAAGAAAAATAGTACAAATTTGTTAACTTTAACATAGAGTCCATTCGTGCATTGAACTCGTTAAAATCTACAAACAAACTAACGTACTAAGTAGGATTCTAAATTTACTCGGTATACAAGAGTTGAGGGAGCTTCACCCATCTCCTGCTTCAACCGAATAGTACTTGTAGTGGAGCTTTCCAACTTCATCTCCAGAAAACTTCTTCCATCCATTGAGCTACAGTTAACAAAATTCAAAACCTCCTCTCAACAAAGAAGGGCAAGATTCATGAATTAGAAAAATGCATAAAATCAAGTTTTCTTTAATAACTATCTAAAAACATGCCAACAATATATGTAGCAGGAGCCAGGAAGCCATCATTTACATTATAGTTCATATGCATCATTTTTCCTCATCAATTTCTATCATGAATGTGTCAAGTAATAATTTAGTAAAAGTATTAATTAGAGTACAACTATTTTTAAGTAAGTGATTATGAATGCTTAATGAAAATAATATGCATACATATAATTCTATATGTTTAATTTTGTGCATTTTTACTAAATAAAATTCATCCTATATGTTTATTTTCTCCAAATTATACATTGTATATGGTCTAATGATCAACATGAGCGTACGATTAATAGATAGATAATTTAAGATTTGGTACTCACCTAATTAAAATATATCAAATCTACTTCTTCTTCATAGCATGTTTGTTATTGTGCATCCACACCTTGAAAACCTGTCACTTAACTCCAGTTTCTTCACACAACTACACTAGTTTTCTCGCACAAATAATTCATTGATGACAATAATAACAAAATGAAGTGAATTATGAGAAGTGAATAAGAGGGAATGTGGATAGTTGTTAGAACTTACCCACTCGTCCTATGATGCACGGATTCTTCAAAATTATCATGTACGGCGACCGGGCTTTTTAGGGTGCGATTCTCTCGGATTCTCGTCGGATTCGCACCCGATTCGCCACGTGGCGTATCCTTTAAATTAATATATAAAAAGAAACCGGATTCACGAATCCCATAGGTGAGATTCACGTATCTCATGCACGAAGGGTTTACAAAAGGTTGATTTTGATAATTTTATTTGAGTTATGACTTATATATATTGGACTAATAATATTTTAACGTTATATTATTGTTTAATTAATTCTATATAATTGAAAATATTTAATCTTTCGGTGAAAGAAAATGTAAATATTATACATTTAATTTAAGAAAATTTAAATTCTGTATATTTTATAAGCATTATATATAATAAAATTTTAACAATTAGACGTATCCTTGATGAATCGCATCCTATAATTTTTAAAAATCCGTATCTCCGTACCCGTATCGTATCGCCCCCGCACCCACACCCCCGCACCTATGCAACATAGCCACTGTCTCATGATGAATGGATTCTTCTAAAAATTATCAGCACGCACTGACTCGTTAGGTGCGATTCTCTCGGACTCTGCCGGATTCGCACCACCTGCTACGTGGCGTATCCTTAATTAATATATAAAGAAACCGGATTCACGAATCCCATAGAGATTCAGCTGATTCAGGTACGAAGGGTCATATAAAAGGTTGATTTTGATAATTTTATTTGAGTTATGACTTATATATACTACTAATAGATGAATTGTTATATTATTGTTTAATTAATCATATAATTGAAAATATTTAATCTTTTCGTAGAAAATGTAAATATTATACATTTAATTTAAGAAGAAAATCTAAATTTCCGTATATTTTATAAGCATTATATATAATAAAATTTTAATAATTAGACGTATCCTTGATGAATCAAATATCCACTTTTTAAAAACCGTACGTACCCGTATCGGTAGATTCGCCCAAAGAATTCCACACTTCACATCTACAAGAAACAGAGCAACACAAACACCATAGGCATAAGAAGAACCAGACCATATATGTACAATTCTAAAATATATTGAAGTCGAAAGCTTACCAATATTGACACCAAACTGTTATGGGATCTCAACTCTGTTTTTCTCTACAATCTTGAAACATTGAAAGGCAAGATATCCAATATCCACATCCTAGAACCAATCTGCTCAATCCACAAATAATTTCAAAAAAGTATCCTAATTATTACAATTATATTATCCATTTGCACACAAAATACTAATTACTCACAAATAAAGTAGTTGTTAAATTAAAAAAAAACAAACAAAATGCAGAATCAATCAGCCGAGCTTGGAAGGATTGTATACGAAGGATTTTGAATGAAAATGGTAAAATTGCATAAAGAAAAGGAAGAAAGTTAAAGAGAATCTATTTATCAAAAAGTATGGAAAAAAACTTACAAGAAAACAATTTCCTGGACGAATTCTTCAATTATCTCTTACTAACCAATAGTTCAACCATCAAAGAAAGCCAAAAATTTACATTAACATTCTATACATCAAATGCCCCAATCTTATGCCTCGTACCGCTTTAAGCAAAAAAACCCCAAATTAAAATTGACAACAAATCGGAAACTCTAAACTCACTTAGAGACGAGAGCACCAAGAATGCAATTAGTAAAGGGATAGAAAGATCTAGATAATTGTGTTTGTACCATACGTAAACGTGGAGAGAGAGACTTACCAAGAGAGAGAGAAATAAAGGCGGGCAGTTATAAAGGGATGCTCATCAATGTCAAAGTGGAAGTCCTAAGACAACGATGACTGAGCGGGCGCTCCGCCGAGATGCCGAGAGAGAGAGAGAGAGAGACCCATCATTAGTTTGGGCGAAAGGGTGCGGCGTTGCCGGAAAAGGTTTGCTTGCTCAAGGTCGAGTCAAGGGACAATCGAAGAGGGTTAGGGTTGTGATGGTCGACGGCAATTTGCAAAGGGCAAGGAGAGATGTGGAGAGAACGGCGCAAATAAGTAGAATTTTAAGTGATTAGGGCAATGGTGTTTGTGAGGAAGGAAACCTCATAAACGTGAATATATTAGAATCTTACGACGGAATTACGCCGTCTCCATCTAATAATTTAAATTTAAAAAAAAATAAAATTAAAATATCAAATATTGGTGACGGAAATAATTCCGTCGCCAGATTTTGTGACGGAAATTCCGTCATTAATTCCATCATTAAGTGTTGATCCGTCACGACCGCCAAGTTACCAGATGTTAACTGATGAGGCGTCTCGTCACAAATCCATCGTTAGTCTCTGTCGTTAACTAGAGACGGATTTTATCAAGCCTACGTTATTCACAAAATACTCAGACTGATTTAATTGACAAGATTATAACAATGCACATTGTGCATTAAAAATGTAATAAATATTTATGCATTAAGTTATTGTCATTTGTCCTTTGTCATGTTTATGCATTAAACTATTGCATGTTTGTACATTTCTTCAGCAAACGGCTAAAAACTAGGATGTCTCCTACTGATCATATAAGCACTTAGCCCTACCAAATCCACACCCTATATATAGATCACGAGTTCCTACTAGATCCACACCCTATATATAGATCACGAGTTCATATTAGATCCACACCCTATGACAACAATAAATCATACAAAGATCAACGGTTTAGATTGATTTTTAGTAGTCACACTAGGATTGCTTCTCATATGATCTATTTCCTATAACTTTCATTCGTGGTTGACTTCAAATATTTACAATTTCCTGGTTCCGTCTTTTGAGTATATTGTGTTGCTTGTCTTAATGAGTTTTAATGTCTAACAAATCAGACCTCTATTAGTAACTTTGTGAAGTAAAAGAAGCCAAAGGTGGCTATGTCAGTTTACGGAAATGACAGTGGTGAAAAATAGAGAATTATTTAGGGGTCATTGTCTGTAAATACATAATATTTTTTCAAATTCCCGGAATATGATTCTTTTTTGTGCTCGGTAAGCACCTTTTCCTATTTTTTTCTAATTCTTTACAGAGGCTTCATCGTTTCTTCTCAAATTGAATCACGTCGTGGGACTCATACAAAGTGAGGCCGGAAATGCCACTCGGGACAGCAGGGATAGCCACATGAAACGGATGTCGTACTATTTTAAAGGAAACGACATCGTTTAGATCAAAATCGAACTTATTTTCCCTTTTTTGCCTCTGCGATTAGAACATTAGAGTTTTTCATCACCAAGCGAGCAAGAAAGGGAGAGAGAGAGCGAGAGAATTAAATTGTGATCAGAGGCAAAAGAGGGAAAATAAGTTTGATTTTGGTCTAAACGACGTCGTTTCCTTTAAAATAGGACGACGTCGTTTCGTGTGGCTGTTCCGATTGTCCAGAGTGGCATTTCTGGCTCCACGTGTGATTCAATTTGGGGGAAAATGATGACCTCTGTAAAAATAGAAAAAAATAAAAGGTTACATATACCAAAAAAGAAAAAAGTTTCATACAGTAATTCCGTAATTTAAAAAAAAAAAAGGCTATGCATGCGCAATAACTCCAATTATTTATTACTTCTACTGCAATTAATGCATGAAGCAGTGTGAAGTATGGAGGCATCAATATCACATTTTTAAAAGTGTATACTTGCACAATTATTACACTACGTATATCATATTTGTAAATGATAACATAATTAATATATTAAGTATATCGTATTTATATATATAATATTTGATATTTTGTGCACAAATATATGATGCATTAACACAATTTACCTGATGCATAAATATGAATATGTAAATGCACATAATAGGGAAAAACTCATTTCTGTAGTTAATGCATTAAATATATGATATTTGTGCATATATTGTTTATATTTATGCATTACATTGTGAACTATTCATCATCTTTCCAATCCGACATCGATATCATGGTACTTAAGAAAATAAAATCCTTGCTTGAAATAATGCATAAAAAATGAATATAATGCATTTCATTAATGCACTTAATGCATTGTGCGTTGTTACTAAGTTAAATTATCTCCATTTTTTATTCTTTTCCGCCCACAACAATCATCATACTAAACAATGAAATTAATCTTTTCATAAGCATTTTTTTCCACCGTTTGTAGAAGCACCAAGTAGAACAATATCTTATGTTCTACAAATGTGATTGTAACTGCTCTTTATATACAGACGAGCCAAGGCCGCGATGAAAATGGAGACATGGGCGAGTTGAACAAGCAGAAGCTCGACTGCGTGAAGATCAATGGGACAAAGATTTTAAATCGCAACAACTTTACATGTATTGTCAAAATTTTTTATGTTCTTTTAGTTTTTGAGAAAACCCACTAAGAAAAGAGAAAACCACCAAAGGAAAAGAATTAGAGAGAAAAAGAATTGAAAGATCGATTACAGAATTTTCTCAAACTTACCGTGAATTTTCTCCAACATTTCTGTTGCTGAACTATCCCAAGTATCATGAGCTTCAATATAAGAGAGAGAGAGAGATGTGATTGTAGTAGTGTGCGACAATGGCGACGATGATAATGGTGGTGGCAATAGCGATGTCGGTCGATGGCGGCGACGACAACGATGATGGTGGTGCTGAAGGGAGAAATAGAAGATTGAGGGAGAAATATAGATTGAACGAGTGGAGGTGAAGAAGATGGGCTGTTGAAATTTTGTTTCGCAAAATAGTCTTTCATCCTTTATTTTGTAATTCATGTCAGATTTAAGATTTAATCATAGACACACATCCCTTACAAATAAGTGGTTGAGATTAATTCTATTTAAATAAAGATTGTTTCTCATCAGATTCACACCCTATATATATATATATATATATAGAGAGAGAGAGAGATATGAAGAACACTCTGCCAGATCTTTCGTTACCTATCTTTCATCTGAGTATTAACACTATTTTGTTTAATTTTTGATATTGTGTTTTATTCTATTACCTTAGAAGTTATTATTAAAATCGTTAAATTTATAAATCAATAAAAATTAAAGCTCGATTTCTCCTATTAATTCATTTTTTTGAAGTTCAAGGGAAAAAGAAGAAATCGAGCTTTGATTTTTATTGATTTGTAAATTTAACGATTTTTATAATATTTTCGAAAGTAATAGAATAAAACACAATATCAAAAATTAAACAAAATAGTGTTAATATGGACGAAACGGGAGAGGTGCCCACGAAAGTGTGCTCATATAGCGATGTACAGGTGAAGCACATCATCTATATATATATATATATATATATATATATATATATATATGTATACGGATCCGAATTTAACCACTCCTTATGTAGGAACTAGGAACCATACTAGTCCATTGATCATCTCTAATTAAAGGGGTCAAGATTGTATCCATCCATATTTACTAGGATTGAAAAATCAATTGATGCGGTTCACTAAAGGGTAGGAACGGTGGAATAAAAAATTATATTCTTAGGATGCGATTCTGGGATAAAACCGCCGACTTCAATCTCTGAAACTTCCATGAAAAATACCATCAAATCATTCTACAAAAAATCGAAACCCACTCTTCAAAATCAAATTTGGGTGAAATTCAATAACTTTGAGTTTCTTTCGACTTCAAAAGCGACGACAGCGAACAAGACATCGAAGAAGAAGACTAATTGAAGAATATTACAATGCGAGATTTGATCGACTTGTGGGAAGAGATGAGTCGCATCGAATTTACAGCGGGAAAAGATGAGTAGCATCGAATTTACAGTTATTCAATTGTAAAATTTAAGAACCAAGACTTTTGAGTAATAATTCGATTGTACAGTTATTCGATTTATTGTATCCAAAGTTTTTCAATTCTTGATTGGCTTTTCCGTGTACTCTTTCTTTCTTTTCTTTTGATATAATATAAGACATCTGTTTCCTTGGCAACAGAAAAATTAAGAAAATATAAAGCTTCGTGTGATATTTTTTTTTGCACAAACAAGTTATTATAATGCAAAGTGTAGTAATGAAATGAATTATTTTCATTTTTTTGATGTATTATATCAAGCTAGACTTTATTTTCTTTGGTACGAAGATGTCGATGTCCGATCGAAGAAGATGATCAATAATTCACAATGTAATACATAACATCTAAACAACGTGAATGCACAAATACCATATACATAACGCATTAATTATAAATGAGTCTTTGTGCATTTGTTAATTTCATATTGATGCATTACGTAAATCGATGATAAATAACATGGCTATAGCTAAATATGAGCCAAATTCTTATATGGCGTTGAAATTCATGTCACACAATTTTTACTTTTGCATTTTTTTGGAAATTTTTGTGGGTAAAACTCTCCTTCATCACTTGTGAAGAACTTTAGATTAATTGATAATGGATCGAAAAGATTTACGAAATTGTGGAATCCTTTTGAGTAGAATTATGTGAAATGTAGTCTTTCATCCTTTTAATTTTTGTATGGGAAAGACATTATCTTTATCTTCTTGATCTTTAGAACAAAATTCCGCAATTATCTGTTCATCTATATGATCTTATCTCTCTCTCCTCATCACCACCCACCTCACCATCAACCGCCGTCACGGCAACACCAACCGTTCCTGATACCGTCTCCGCCACCGATTACTATCGGACATAATGTAACGCATAAATATACACCGAATGTAATGCACAAATACTATCATATGGTAATGCATTAAATTGTGATTATGCGTTTTATGATGCATTTAACAAGCTTATATTGATGGATCACATAAATTACGTTGAATGCATTACTGAGAAATTATATCCGTAAAATCAAGTAACAAATACAAATATGATATACGTATCGCATAATTTAATTGTGATATCATATATATATCAATGCGTATACTACAAGATATACATAATGCATAAAATGAATGATAATGCATGACAAAAAAAAACACAATTTTAATGCATAAATCTAAACAATAAAATGATAAATAATAATATAATGAATGATACCATACGTTAAAAAAAATACACAAAGTAATGCATAAATTTAAAAAAATGTAATACACAACAGGCCTATACATAATCCATTATACAGGTTGAGTAATGAATCCATTTCTTTTTATGTGCATTTAAAATTATATCGATGCATCGCAGTAAATAGCAAGACACGCATCATAAAATCATGCTACAAAACATGACAAAAGTAACAAATACCGAGTATAATATAAAACATAATGTTTTACATTCAGACAATAAATACACACTTTACAAAACTTGTATTGTTCTTTATAAATAACTTGTAGAAAAACATTATTTGCACCAATATTATTGATAAGAAAATAACTGATGCAAATTCAGAAAGTTTATGCATTAATGCATCACTTTACACTAATTGAATGCATCACTTGACACTAATTAATGCATTACTTTACACTATTTTGACATATCTTCGCTTTTCGTACTATATAAAGCAAAAGCGAAATTACCATACAGAATCCCACTTACAGTGCTGATGCGAATTAATTGACCAAAAAAGCTCATAAATTAGTTACATGCAGATTAAATCATATCCATAGATTCTTAGAGATAGATGGCTTGGATTGATTGCCTATTTCTCACAATAACAGTAGGCACCCATTTGATCCTCTCCCATATATATATATATATATATTATCAATTGGCTTCGAATATACTTTCCGTCCTATTGATAGATGCAAGGCTACTACTTCTTTGTGACGTATTTTGGATAGAGCGTTTAAAGGGCAAAACGATAAAAAGCAAGTGGAGCCTACAGATCATTTTGTGTGAGTACAAGTGTTTCCAAGTTCATTAAATAGAAGCTTACCATGGGACAAATTCGAATAAAAATAATAATAACATTAATGATACGGATTTGATTTAAAGATTAAATAGATTTTAACAAACACAGCATATCAACATGGATACCCCATTCCTCAAAAACAAAAGAAAAACATGGATGTCTCAATATCGTGCCGCCGCAGCAAACCGACGAGTGCAAGACCCACAAACCGCCACATGAATCCGGCGGAAATCATAGAACAAATACTTCCAACTCTGCCTGGTACAATCAATTGCTCCGCTTCTCCTCCGTCTTCAAAATCGTGGAATTCTATCATTAATCGAAGTAAAGTTTCTTGAAGAAATATCGCGGCCAACGAAAGGATCATCATCCATAACCCTTATTTCGGTGAGTTTTTGAGCTTGCCCTCTCTCCGCCGTAATATCAAACAATCCGATTGAGATTGAGGAAAGCAACAAATCACGTCTGCCCAATTTACCCTTGCAGTATTATGGGTTTGTGCCAAGGATTTATAAGTTGTGCTGTAACTATGAAAGATAACTCTCTGTTTTTATGGAGATCCATTGCTTCCAATTCCCCAAAATCCATTTCTTCAAATCCCACATTGCCAAACTTAATCCTCTAAATTTCATTATGCATTAGGGTTCGACTCCGTTGGGGATGATTACAAATTGTTGAAAATTTCCTATGGTGTAGATCGTGAGGTTATGCTGTATTCTTTGAGGAGTAATTCTTGGAGGTGGATCTCAATCCTTTCCCCTGTGATAAAAAGCTGTACACTCTCATCCTCCGAGTTGCTTTGTCAAGAATGGAGCACCTTCATCATTGGCTGTGTGGTATGGGTATGAGTATGAGTGATTACTACTATGTCATTATTTCTTTTGATTTGTCTGAAGAGAGGAGTATGGCGAGTTTGCGCTGCCAACCGGAGCATGTCCTCCCATGTATTAGGTTCATGTACATGTACAGGAGGAACTGGAGAACGAGTTTGACAGTGGGGACATGGGGGAGGTGAGTGTTTTGAGGGGAAAGTTGTGTTTGAGTTTGAATTATTGGAAGAAAACGAGGTTTGAGTTGTGGGTGATGGAGGAATACGGGGTTGTGGAATCATGGACTAACAAGTTTGGTTTTGATTGCAATGGAGAAAACATATATGGATTGATACCCTTATATATTTGTGATAATGGGCAGAATGCAGTTTATGTAACTATGATTAGGGGAGAGAGTTGGGTGATGTTGATGAATAAAGATGGCAAGATTCTGCTCAGGACGAATTTTGGAAGCAGAACAATTCATGTCTATGTCGAAAGCCTTGTGTCTCCAGCTATGTTCGGTCGCAGCTGTTTATCCGAAAGAAGCTAATGAAGCCTAGCTAGTTATATTACAAGCTAAGAAAAATGGTAATCTATATCTATAACTATTATTATGCTTATTTTGAGATACATTTGATGGAATTCTCTTCTTTTTTATTTGTAG